>CM053151.1:118455900-119705900 GCA_028571685.1 Heterohyrax brucei | reverse complement strand
CAAAGATCTGACATGATCAGCCAAGCCAGAGGGCTCCCTGGAGGAGGTGACTTGTAAGCCTAGATGTGAAGGATGACTAAGCAAAATTGGGGTTGCCTGCGCTGGGTAGGGACAGTATCCTTGGGCAGTTTTAGGAAGGGGAGAGCCCCCCCACATAGTGGGAGATCTTGAGTCAGACTTGGGACTGGAAGAGCCACTCCTCTTCCACACAGATACCTCTTTGGGCTGACTTTGAGGCCAGGACTGGGTTCTGTCATACTGGTTCACCCATAGTAGGCATGTGACCCTTGAAGAGAGTCACCTAGAGTCTAGGTCTTGAAAGCTAGAAAGTAGCCATCTAAGAAGCATCAATTGGTCACAACTTTTCTGGAGCAGACGACAATGAAGGACAGCAAAAATGCAAGGAAAATATGAGCCAAAGTAAGAGAAAGGGCCATATAATCCAGAGATGACATCAGCGTGAGACCAGACGAACTAGATGGTGCCCAGCTACTACCAATGACTGGCCTGACAAGGAACGCAACGGAGTCCCTGATGAAGCAGGAGAAAAATGGGATTTGGAACTTGAACCCTATTAAGAAGACCAGACTTGATGGTCCAGTAGACTGGAGGGTCCCCGGAAGACATGGCCTCTAGACTCTCTGTCAGCCCAGAACTGAGACTATTTCAGATTGCCAATTCTTTAGGAGTCGGACTGGACTATAAGATATAAAGAAAACCCTAGTAGCCTAGTGGCTAAGTGCTAAGGCTGCTAACCAGAAAGTCCACAGTTCAAATCCTCCAGGTGCTCCTTGAAAACACTATGGGCAGTGCTGCCTTGTGAGTCAGAATTTATTTGACAACAGTTTTTGTGTAAGACATAAAATGAGTGTGCAAAGAGTGTGCTTTCTGGCTTAATAAGACCCTTGAGACTAAGTGGGCAGGGCCTGTCCAGGCGGGAGATGAGGAGGGGGAGGGGCACAAGAGCTGGTTGAATGGATGCAGGAACTATGAGGTAGAAAGGAAGAGGGTGCTGTCACAGGGTGGAAAGAGCAACTAGAGATCAGAGCAGTGTGGGTAAGCTTTTGTACGACCAGTTGACCTGGATTGTGAACTTTCACTTAAAGCACAATAAAATAGATATATTTTGATAATAATAATATAAAGAAGAGTCACCTAGCAGGCCCCAGCCCTACTGCTGTCCCTCAGAACATCTGGGGGAAGCTTCCTTTGGCTAAGTAAAAACTGCTCCTGAGGATATTTAAAGGGCGGGGCAAACTGGGAGGTGACTGAGCCTGACACTTCCCTCCCCAAATCACACCTTCATCCAGGCCACCCTGTGCTCAGGTTTTCAAGACTGGAGCAGACAGAGGCTGATGAATCCGTCCAGTGGAGCCCTGATCAACAGGAGTGCGTGGGAGGAAGCACCCTCGGCGGCCTTCCTGTGCAGTGGATGCTCCTGGGCACCCGGCTAGAGTCACAGCCTCATCAGCAGCACCTGTGTAGACAGTCAGGCCTGGAACCTCAAGGCCCCCAGCATGGAGGTGGGAAGTGGGGCAGTGAGCGTGGAGGGTGGCAGAGTGGTTCCCCAACACCAGCAGGCCAGGGACTCAGCAAAACTCAAAACCAGCCTATTGCCATCAAGTCGATTTTAATTCGTAATGACCCGATAGAAGCAAACTGCTCCGTGGGGCTCCCAAAGCTGTAGTCTTTACAGACTGCCACATCCTGCCCCTGCGGAGTGGCTGGTGGGGGTTTCGAACCTCCGATCTTTTGATTAGCAGTTGAGTGCTTAACCTCTGAACCACCAGGGCTCCCTGCCCGGGATGCACATGAACACAAAAACACAGAAATGCAAAGCCCACATGTGATGGGCTCCGCTGCTGGCTGTGTGCTGCTGCTTCCTCCTCCTCCTCCTCTTCCTCTTCTATCTGCCCTTCATTGTTCCTCCTTTGTAAAAATCTTAATCGTATGTTTGGAACAGCTTCATTGAGATATAATACACGTACCCTATGGTTCACCAATTTAAACTGTACCATTCAGTTTTTGTTGAGTGTATTGACAGTTGTGCAGCCATCACCACTATCTAATTCTGGAACGTCCCATTACCCCAAAAAGAAACCCAGTGGCAGTCACTCACCACTCCCCCAACCCTCCTCTTCTCCCCTCAGCCCCTGACAACCACTAATCTGCTTTGGACATTTCTTATAGGCCAAAAAAAAACCAAACCCACTGCTATCGAGTTGGTATCAAGTCACGGTGCCTACAGGACAGAGTAGAAGTGCCCCATGGTGTTTCCAAGGCCTGCCTGGTGGATCTGAACTGTTGACTTTTTGGTTAGCAGCCATAGTACTTAGCCACTACACCACCCAGGACATTTCTTACAAATGGGATGACATATGACCTTTTGTAGGTGGCTTCTTTCACTCAGCATAATGTCTTCAAGGCTTATCAATATTGTAGCATGAATCAGCATTTTATTCCTTCTTAGGGCCAAAGATATTCCATTGTACGCATGTGCAATATTTATTCATTGATTAGTTGTTGGACGTTTGTATTGTTTCGACTTGTTGACTGTTAAAAATGACACTGCTTTGAAAACTTGCATATAGGGTTTTGTGTATGTTTTCATTTCTCTTGGCTCTATACCTAGGAGTGGGATTGTTGGGTCATATGGTGTTTTAGTCAGCTAGTAACAGAAATACCACAAGTGAATGGCTGTAACAAAGGAAATTTTATTCTTACACAGTCCATAGGCTACAAGTCCAAATTCAGGATGTCCGCTCCAGGGGAAGGCTCTGGAGGAAAGTCCGATATTGCATCAGTCTTTGTCCAGGGCGCATCTTGGCACAGGAACCTCAGGTCCAAAGGACGTGAGGTGCTGCTTGGTGCTGCTTGCTTGATGATGTGAGGTTTCCAATTCTCTGCTTGCTTCCCTTTCCTTTTATCTCTTTTAGGATGAAAGGATTAAGGGTGGTGTAAGCCATACTCCAGGGAAACTCCCTCCACAGTGGAGCAGGGTGGTGATCCTATGAAGGGATTTACAGTCCCACCCTAATCTTTTAACACACAGCAGAGGAAAATCACAAAATAGAGGACAATCATAAAATATTAGGAATCATGGCCCAGCCACACAGCTACACATGTTTGGTGGGAGGGGACACAATTCAATCCATTACATACGGTAACTCTGTGTTTAACCATTTAAGGAACTTCCAGGCTATATTCCAAAGCAACTGCACCATTTTACATTCCCACTAGCAGTGTATAAGAGGCTTCCAGTTTCTCCACCTCCTTGCCAACATTTGTTACTGTCTTTTTGTTTCCAGCCATCCTAGGGGTTGTGAAGTGGTACCTTCTTGTGGTTTTGAGTTACAGTTCCCCAATGACTAATGATACTGAGTCTCTTTGTGTGTTATTGGGCATTTTATATATTTTTTGAGAAATGTCTACACAGTAACTTTGTTGCTGTTAGGTGTTATCAAGTCAGTTCCTACTCATAATGACCCTATGTATAATAAAATGAAATACTGCCTGGTCTTGTGCCATCCTCGTAGTCCTTGCTAAGTTTGAGCCCATTGTGGCAGCCACTGCCTCAGTCTGTGTTGTTGAGGGTCTTCCTATTTTTCGCTCATCCTTTACTTTACCAAGCATGATGTTCTTCAGATCTGGTCTCTCCTGGTGACATGTTCAAAGTACACGAGACAGAGTCTTGCCATTCTCCCTTCTAAGGAAAATTCTGGCTGTACTTTTTCAAAGACAGATACGTTTGTTCTTCTGGCAGTCCATGGCATATTCAATACCCTTTGCCAAAACCGTAATTCAAAGGTGTCATTTCTTCAGTCTTCTTTATTCATTGTCCAGCTTTCAAATGCATATGAAGTGATTGAAAATACCATGGCTGGGGTCAGGTGCACGTTCATCCTCAGAGTTATGTCTTATCTATTACAGCAGATTTGTCCGATGCCTTTGATTTCTTGACCGCTATTTCCATGGACTTTGATTGTGGATCTAAGTAAAATGAAATCCTTGACAACTTAAATCTTTTCTCCATTTACAATGATGCTTATTGGTCCAGTCATGAAGAATTTTGTTTTCTTTATGTTGAGGTGTAATCCATACAGAAGGCTGTGGTCTTTGATCTTTGTCAGTAAGTACTTCATGTCCTCTTCACTTGCAGCAATTGAAGTTGATTCATCTGTGTAATGCAGGTCATTGAGTCTTCCTCCAACCCTAATGCCCCATTTTTTATATAGTTCAGCTTCTTGGATTCTTTGCTCAGGATGCATATTGAATAAATTTGGTGAATGGATACAACCCTGACACACACTTTCCCGGTTTTAAACCACACAGTATCCCCTTGTTCTGTTCAAATGACTGCCTAGTGGTCTAAGCACAGGTTCCTCTTGAACACAGTTGTTTTGTAATTCCCATTCTCTGCAACGTTATCCATAATTTGTTATGATCCACACAGCCTGATGCCTTTGCATAGTCCATAAAACATAGGTAAAATCTTTGTGGTATGCTCTGCTTTCAGCCCAGGTCCATCAGACAACATCACTGGTATCTCTGGCTCTGCATCCTCTTCTCAATCCAACTTGAATTTCTGGCATTTCCCTCTCAATGTACTCTCCCTTGACCATTTTTGGATTATCTTCAGCAAACTTCTACTTATGAGTGATATTAAGGAGACTGTTCAATTATTTCTGCATTCTTTTGGATCACCTGTCTTTGGAATGGGCATAAATATGGGTCTCTTCCGGTATTTGGCCAGGTAGCTGCTTTCCAGATTTCTTGGCACAGATCAGTGGGCACTTACAGCATTGCATCTGTTTGTTGAATCATCTCGGTTGGTATTCCACCTGTTCTTGATGTCTTGTTTTCTCGTCAGTGCCTTCAAAAGTTAATACCTCCAAAGCTTAGACAGCTTTCATTACACTCAGTTCTTGATCATATGTTATCTCCTGAAATGGTTGAATGCTGATCAGCTCTTTTTGGTACAGTGACTCTGTATGTCCCTTCCATGTTTTGTTGGTTGGTTTGTGGTACTGTAGTGACTTGCATGTTGCTGTGATGCTGAGAGCTATGCCAAAGGTACTGTACCAGCAGGATCACCCATGGTAGGCAAGTTTCAGACAAGCTTCCAGATTAAAACTAACTAGTAAGAAGAATCCAGCAATCTACTTCTGAAAAAAACAGCCAGCAAAAACTTTATGAATAGCAGTGGACGTGTCTGATATGAGCCCCCCCAATTTGGAAGGCACTCAAAAGGCAACTGGGGAAGAGCCATTTTCTCAGAGTAGAGTCAACCTTAATAACATGGATGGAGTCAAGTTTGGGGGACCTTCTTTTGTTGGTGTGGCATTGCTCAAAATGAGAAGAAATAGCTACAAACATCCATTAATAATTAGAACATGGAATGTAAGAAGTATGAATCTTGGAAAATTGGAAGTCATCAGAAATGAAATGGTATGCTTGAAGACTGATGTTCTAGGCATCAGCGAGCTGAAATGGACTGGTACTGGCCGTTTTGAATCAGACAGTTGTATGGTCTACTATGCTGGGAATGACAAACTGAAGAAAAAGGATGTCATGTTCATTGTCAACAACAATATTTCAAGATCTATCCTGAAGTACAATGCTATTAGTGACAGGATAATATCCACACACATACAACGAAGAGTAGTTAATACAACTAATATTGCAATTTACACTCCAGCCACTAATGCCAAGGATGAAGAAATTGAAGATTTAACCAACTTCTGTAGTCTGAAACTGATGAAATATGCATTCAAGATGCATTAACAATTAGAGGTAATTGCACTGTGAAAGTTGGAAACAAAGAGGAAGTATCAGTAGTTTGAAGATGTGGACTTGGTGACAGAGTCAACACCAGAGATCGCATGACAGAATTTAATAAGACCAAGGACCTATTCAGATATTTTACCCTTTTTAAAATTGAGTTATTTATTTATTGTTGAGTTGTAGAAGTTATTTATATATTCTTCATACAAATTCCTTATGAGACATATGTTACAAGTAATTTCTTCTGTTGTATGGGTTGTCTTTTCACTTTCTTGATAGTATAAGTTACAGAAATTTTAAATTTGATGAAGCACAATATATTTAGTTTTAAATTGTTTTGCTTGTCCTTTTGGTGCTGTATTTAAGGAGCCTTTTCCTAACTCGGGGACACCCTGGTGGTATAGTGGTTTTGTAAAATGGCTACTAACTAAAAGGTCAGCAGTTCAGATCCTAAGGCGCCCCTTGGAAACTCTATGGGGCAGTTCTACTCTGACCTATAGGGTCACTAGGAGTCAGCATTGACTCGATGGCAACGGGTTGGGTTTTTTGCCTAACTCAGAGTCACAAAGATTTACTTCTTTGTTTTCTCGTCAGAGTTTTTTGTTGTAGCTCTTACAGTTGGATCTATGATTCATTTTGAGTTATCTACTGAGTTATTAAGTGTCCCTGGAAACCCTGGTGGTGTAGTGGGTTAAGTGTTGCGTCTGATAACCAAAAGGTCAGCAGTTCAAATCCTCCAGGCGCTCCTTGGAAACTCTATGGGGCAGTTCTGCTCTTCGCTATGAGTCAGACCTGACTCGATGGCAGTGGGTTTTTGGGACGGCACAATTGGTTTATGCTCAACTGGTCACCTGAATAGTTGGTGGTTCGAACCCACCAGAGGCACCATGGAAGAAAGGCCTGGTGATCTGCTTCTGTCAGGATTATGGCCAACAAAACCCTGTGGAGCAGTTTTCCTCTAAACCATTGGGTCACTGGGTCACTGTGATTCAAAATCAACTTGGCAGCAATGGATTTGGCTTGGTTTCACTGAGTGTCATGGATTGAACTGTGTCCCCCCTAAAATGTGTGTAGCCAACAAGAATAAAAGGGGGTGCACCCTGAGATCTCCACTAAAAGACCGCAGTTGATGGTCCAGGGGCCTCGGGGTTCCCCAGGGAGCATGGCCCCTGGCCCTGATGCTGCCTCTGTCCATAAATCATAGTGGAGGTCAGCTCTTTGGGCAGGAATGGATTGGACTTGGTGGCACAGAGTGACTATATCATGTGTGCACTTTATGATTCTGTGCATCTATAAGATGTTGTCCTGCTGACCTCTTCCTGGAGACGGTGCAGTGGGTGGAGAGGAGGGGATAGGAGATTGTTGGGAGGATAAGACATGTATAGAACAGAGAGGAAGAGTGTGCTGTCACCGAGCAGGGAGAGCAGTGGGAGCTGCACATAGGCGGGCATGCAAATTTATATGGGAATGTACATTTTCACTCAATCATAATAAAAAAGAGAGAGAGAGAGAGAGAAAAAATGTGTGTAGCCATTTGGCTGGACCATCATTCCCAATATTTTATGATTGCCCTCCATTTTGTGATTTTCTTATGCTGTAAATCCTAACCTCCGCCTGTGGTCAACAGAATGGAGTATGTTACAGAGGATTAGGGTAGGACGTAAAGCTCTTCCTCAGATCACCTCCCTGTTCCAATGTAAAGGGACTTTCCCTAGAATGTGTTTTGCACTGTGCTTTATCCTTTTATTTTACAGGAGATAAAAGAAATGGGAAGCAAGCAGAATGCTGGAAACCTCACACCATCAGGAAAGCAGCACAGGGAACAGAGTGTGTCCTTCAGACCTGAGGTGCCTGTGCCAATGTGCTCCCTGACCAAAGACTGATGCAGTACCAGGACCTTCCTTCAGAGCCAACAGAGGGAAAGCCTTTCCCTGAAGCAGACCTCCTGAATTCAGATTTGTAGCCTACTAGACTGTATAAGAATAAACGTTTCTTTGTCAAAGTCAACCACTTTGTGGTATTCTGTTAGAGCAGTACTAGTTGTTGGAGAAGATTGTTTAACATACCATGGGCCTCCAAAAGAACAAACCAATATATTCTAGAAGACGTACAGCCAGAGTGCTCCTTGGAAGCAAAGATGGCAAGACTGTGTCTTACATACTTTGGACATGTTGTTAGGAAGGATCAGTCCCTGGAGAAGAACATCATGCTTGGTAGAGTGAAGGGTCAGAGAAAAAGAGGAAGACCCTCAATGAGATGGACTAATGCAGTGGCCACAACAATGGACTTAAGCATGAAAATGACTGTGGACATGACACAAGACCAGGCAGTGTTTTGTTTTGTTGCTCATAGGGTTGCTATGGGTCGGAACTGACTCAACAGCACTTAACAACAACAGCCAACTAAAACACTGAGTTATCATTATCAGATGCCATTAAGTTGGTTACAACTCTATGTACAACAGAAAAAAACACTGCCTGGTCCTGTGCCATCCACACAATGGTTGCTGTGTGTGAGCCCATTCATTGTTACAGCTACTGTGTCGATCCATCAAGCTGACAGTCTTCCTCCCTTTTACTAACCTTCTATTTTACCAGGGACCAGTCTTTCCTGATAACATGTACAAAGTATGTGAGATGAAGTTTTGCCATCCTTGTTTCTAAGGAACACTCTGGCTGTACTTCTTCCAAGACAGACTTGTTCATTCTTCTGGCAGCCATAGTATATTCAATACTCTTTGCCAACACTATAATGTGAAGGCTTCAGTTCTTCTTCAGCCTTCCTTATTCGTTATCCAGCTTTCACATGCATATGAGATAACTGAAAACACCATAGCTTGGTGTTAGTCCTCAGGATGATCTGTTTGGTTTTCAACACTTTAAAGAGGTCTTTTGCAGCAGACTGACCCAACGCAATTTGTTCTTTGGCTTCTTGACTACTGCTTCCATAGGCATTGATTATGGATCCAGGTGTAATAAAATCCTTGATAACGTCACTATTTTCTCCACGGATCTTGATCTTGCTTATCGGTCCAGTTGTGTGGGAATCCCTGGTGGCATAGCAGTTAAGTGCTACATCTGCTAACCACAAGGTCAGCAGTTCAAATCCACCAGGTGCTCCTTGGAAACTCTATAGAAGAGTTCTACTCTGTCCTACGAGTCAGAATTGACTCAATAGCAACAGGTTTGGCTTTTTATGTTAAGGTGTAATCCATACTGAAGGCTATAGTCTTAAAGCTGAGTTATCAACACATTAAACAGCAAGATCTAGCAGCAGTTCTAATTGCTTGGGTGATCCTGAAAAAGAGATGAGGATAAATGCTATTCTGAGATATCTCCAATAACTGTAATGTGACGAGACAGTATCATGATTTCTTTGGGTGACAGAGTTGCAGGTACTGCTAATACCGCCCACATTCATAGCTGAAGAAAATGCTAGTTATCAGTTAAAAGTTAGTCTAAATGGAGCTTTAATGATCTGAATTCTATCCACAAACCCTGGATTAAGAATGCCTGTGATTTAGGAAAATACTACTGGAATCATTACTCTGTGTCCTTGAGCACAGAGAATGTGACCCAGCTGGAGCTGGGCCCACAAGGGCTCACAGGGCCTCACAAGGACACATTAACTGGGCTCTGAGATTGTAAAGACAATAGCTAGGATAATGTTGGGAAGTATCTTTTAGGGAATGTTTCACATAAGCCAATCAAACACAACACAAGACTCTCTAGTCTTTTACTGTTAGCATTTAGTGAATAGAAAATCTATTGGTCCAAAGAAGACTCTCCTGACTATCCTTATGGAAACCTGTACCAGCGATTGTTAAGAAAAGCAATTCAAATGCAGCATCATGATTTCTAACTAATCTGTGCCAAGGTGGCGCTTTCAGTGGCTTTGCCTATTTTGTAACGTTAATACATACCGGTCATGCTGTCATACTTCCATGGGCTTGGCCAGACATGACCGTGGCAGTGGTTTGTCTGTGTTCCCATTTTCCTTCCTTCGGTACTATTTTTCTGGACTCTGACAGACATGGCTGCGGTACCATGTTGTCTGTGTTCTCATTTTTGTCTCCACTGCAGTATTGCCTTGAACTCCAGCAGACATTAGCTCTGGTAGCATGCTTGTCTGCTTTCCACTCTTGCTTTTTTTGAATACATGCTGAATAAAACTTTCTTTTTGCTTTGTTAAACTTTGGGGTATTTTTACCTTACAACACCTGGGATGGCTAAAATTCCTGCCTGAAGTTTCTTAGGTTCTGAATAGTCTTTTGGGGGCGTGATCCCTCCCAGAACTAGCTTCAGACCTGGTCTGTTGTCCCTCTGTACCCCCATCCCCCTCAGTTCGTACCATGCCCTCTGCCTGGCTCCATCGTTTGGGGAAGTGATTCCTAACTAAGGAGGGTTTTCAAACAAGTCATCTAATGATGATGGTGACAGTGGGATCCTAATAGCAATAAGATTCATAAACACTATATATTTAGAACTAGGCAGGCCTGTTACACACACCTCTGTGCTGCTTGCTCTCTCAGCTGTCACAGGAAGGATACCTGGACTCTGCCATTAGCTAGCTGCATGACTTTAGACAGGTTATGTAGCCTCCCTGTGCCTCAGTTTCCTTATCTGTAAAATGGGAATGACTATAATGGCACTTACCAAATGGGATTATTGTGTGGACCAGAAGAGCTAACAACTTTGATCTGAGAGCAGAGCCAGGCACACAGCCACACCTTAAAGATTTTAGCTGTTACGACCAGACGATTCATGGGGGGGTAGGAACTGTCCTCTCTGCCGGCAATCATGGCTCTTGACTGGGCAACTAGGTGGTTATATGTATCGTTCAGAATTCTTTGCGTTGTAACAGAAATTCAGATTGCCTTGTTTAAAGGGCCCAGGATTTCAGGCCTAGGGTGTAGGGGGTGGGGCACGGAGCATTCAAATGATTTTATCAGGCCTCAGTCACCTTCTCCCCATTTCCACCCTCCTTTCCACAGACTGGGTAGGGCCAGAAGGTCTCCCTGGAGCCGGCCAGATTACGGTTTCCCTATCTCAGAAAACAAGTTCTTCTTTAAGAGATCCCTGTGCAGTCCTGGGAGGGCCTTGATTGGTCCGACTAGGTCATGTGCAGAGTCTTGAGCCAATCACCGAAGTGCATGTGCTGGCGGCGCTCTGATTGGCCAAAGCTGTATCACGTGCAGTCAGGATGGACCGCCCTAGGCAAACCACGTGGAGGGAAAGTGTTTTGGGGAGGTTCCCTGGGGGAGATTCTGGGCAGGGAAAACCCGTAGTCTGCCCTCATAGGTGGCATACTGGGTCTTAAGTGGGTGCTGCTTGCTTCAGGAAGCCTGTCCTCACTCCCTAGACTGGGGATAGCCTCCAGCTCTGTGGTCACACTTAGTATTCCCTATTATTCATTCGTTCCTTCCTAACTCAACAAATAAACTTGATGAGCAGCTACTATGTGCCAGGCATAAGAGAAGAGAGGAAGACCCAGGAGACACCCTGACATTCAGGAGTTGGAAGGAGTGGGTGAGAGCTATAGAGGAGACGGAGGGGGAGTTGTCAGTGAGTGAGGAGCAGAAACAGCTGGCTGACAGAGGTATCTAGACCTCAGGGAGGTGAGGGAGTTTCTGGAAGGAGTGGTCAGCTACCAAGGTGGTGCTGAGAAGCTATGTGAGACCAAGAAATGACAGCTGTGTTGGGCAGCAGGGAGGTTGTGGGTGGCCTTAGCAAGAGCTAAGGGGTGGGAGGAGAGCCTGGGAGAGGAGGAAGTGAGAAGGCGAGTGGGGACAAGTCTTTGCAGGAGGTTGTTTGTAGGGGGAGTGGAGAAATGGGAGGAAATGAGAGGACTTGGGAATAAGGGCAGCTTTTCCCATCTTTTCAGAACACGGATTGTTTGCTCAAGGGCGCACAAGGGAAGGTGAAAGGCTGCTGGCAGCCCAGGAGAGCAGCCAGATGTCCGGGTGGGAAGGCCTGGGGAGGAGAGGGTGGGGCAACAGGGAAGCTTGTCAGTTTGGGGACGGGAAGATAAGTCCTATGTGATGTCTTCAGTTTTTCTCTGTGAAGAATGTGGTGAGGCCATTGGCAGGCAGCGAGGGCAGGAGGGGTCGCGGGTGGTGTAAGGAGAGACGAAAAGGCGTGCAAGTTGTCTAGGAGTGTGGGAGAGTTTCAGTGAAGAACTCAAAAGGGTGCTTGGGCTGTGTATGGCCCCTAGCGTGGGATCCCCTCCTTATGTGTAGACGCAACCCCTCCCCCTTCCCAGCAATGGGCAGGACAGGAAGTCGGGTTTCCACCACGGTTGAGGGTTCCTAGTGGTGAAGCAGAGCGAGGCAGGGGAGTTGGACTCTGAAAATCCGTCAAGCCGGGAGGCAGGTATTGTTATCTGCGTTTTACCAACCAGGAAGCCGTTTGAAGGGGTTCAGTGTGGCTTTGGAGTCAGAGAACAGAGGATAAGGCCCGCACGTCTTGAACCAAACCACTGCTGTCCAGTCGACTCTGACTCATAGCGACCCAGTAGAACTGTTTCAGAGGGTTTCTGTGGTCGTAAATCTTTATGGAGGCTGACTGCCACATCTTTCTCCTGGTGGTTTGAACTGCTGAGCTTTCGGTTAGCAGCTAAGTGCTTTACCACTGCACCCCCAGGGCTCCCAAACGTCAGTCAGTTGATTGTGACTCTATAGGAGTGGCTGATGGATTTGAACTTTCGACCTTTTGGCTAGCAGCCCAGCTCTTAACCACGGTGCAACCAGGGCTTCTTAGCTATGCATATTGAAAATCAAACCCAAACCTAATACACTGCTGTAAGGTCGATTTTGACTCATAGGGACCTTATATGACAGAGGAAAACTGCCCCATAGAGTTTCTAAGGAGCACCAGGTGAGTGTCAACTGCTGACATTTTGGTTAGCAGCTATAACACTTAATCATGCCACCAGGATTTCCAAGATATGCATATCAGGTGTCAAACATTATCCGAAAACACTGAGTGTTTGAAAAGTCAGGTAACCCAGCCAGGAAGTAGTCCTCATCTTGGGTGTTGGTAAGTGGTAGGGTGAGAGGACCCCACTGTGGGCTCTCATTCCTGCTGTCCTAAATAAATGGATCAATATGACCTTTATGTCCTTGAAGGTGTATCTTTCCAGAGTGCTGTAGTGGAACTTGCAGACACCAAGGAAGCTGGGCAGAGGGCTCTTAACCTCATTGCTCTCACAGAGCTCACTGGATGAATCACCGCCAGGCGTATAGCCCCTGCGAGGCGCTGGCAGGGCGACCCATCCCTGGCTTCTCATTCTAGGCCTTCTGTCTGCACCCCTAACCAGACCCACCGGCTCAGGGAGCACCCTAGGGGCATAAACACCTGCAGTGCCCAGGGCTCTGGGAGAAGGGCATCCTTGTCAGGGGAGAGCATGACCCTGAACTTGGTGGGGGCAAGGGTCCCCCAGAGCCCGGACTTCCAGTCCGGCTTCTGAAAGGCCATTTTTGACATAAGTGAACATGACCACTTCAGTGAGGTTAATAATGCCAGATCATGCCGCAGAAAAAATGGAAGAGAAAACCTTGATTACTTATTCTGGCTTCAAAACCATAAAACTCCAGATTTCTCCCTGTAGCTATTTATATCCTGAGCTGGTGTAAACTGTCCCCGTATAAAGCTCAGGTTTGAAGTAACATCGAAGAATAGCCATCTTTTTCATCTTCTTTTTTTTAAATTCATTTATAGACCTCTTGCCTTGTAATTATCTACGAAAACAGAGGGTTGTTTTTCGGGGGGGAGGGGTCGGTAGGAGTAGGGGAAGATACTGGCCTCCTTAAGGGAGTCACACTCCCCACCCCACCCTCGATCCAGCTCTAAAGCAGTCCCTGGCCGGCCAGGGGTCACTCTCCAGGGCAGGGCTGTCTCAGGATGGGTCTTGGCCTACCCCCACTCACTCCGTGCTGCCTTGCTCCTCCTCGCTGGGGGGCCGGGGTGAGTGGGGAACGCATGGCCAGCACCGTATCCGGAAAAGTGGCTCTGCCTCGGAGGAAGTTGACCCTCCTCCCCTACTGAGGGCTTAGGATGGAAATAGCTTCTTCCTCTTTACCTTCCCCGGTCCCCAGCCCCTTTCTGTTAAGTCCTCCCCATTTCTGTAAGTGCCTCCTCCCCCATTCGGTCTTCTTTATGTATTTCTAAATGGCAATCAAGGATGGCTCGAGGTGTCTCCGCCGTCCCGGACAAGGCGTCCTGGTAAGGGGCCGTGGGGGACCCCTCCCCGCAGAACCCCGCAGCGGCGGCGCTCGGGCCACTCCAGCAAGCCCGCGACTTCCAACCTCCCCCCATCCAATTAGCCAAGAGCACCACAACCCCGAACTCCCAGTCTGCTTCCTTTCTCTCCGGGGGAAACCGTCGTCTGGGAATCCTATTCCCTTGCACCACGGCTCCGCGACCCTGGATGCAGCCCCCGGCCCCTCGGGAAAGGTGGGGGTGCAATTAGTTTCTTCCAATTAGTTTCCCCTCTTTGTATAGATCCCATTCAAACTGTGAAGTGTAGTCCTCCGCGAGAGGGGGAAAATAGTCCCGACCTTGTGTTCCATTTCTGCTCTCGCGTAGGACGTATTTTACTTTTTGGAGCCGATGAGACTCTCACTGGGGTCCTTGGGGGAGCGTGGGGGCAGAGACCGCGCGTGAGTGTACAGGTGGGAGGCCGGGGGGCTGCAGCGGAGGGGAGGGGGCGGAGAAGGCAGCTAACTCCTCGCTATTGCCTAGAAAGATGGATCATGGGGCGTAGAGAGATTGCAAACCTCAAACCACGTACAGCGGGCGATACGCGTCAACCGAACCTGACCAACGGAAGCCCAGAGTCTCCCCCTCCCCTCGCCCCCGCCCTCCAGACGGACGGGACCGGAGAGCCAACCGTGCTGCCGCCTGCCGTCCAAATCCCAGAGGAGCCAATGGAAGCGCGAGGGAGGCGGGACCCTCCGGCGTCGGGTTCGGCTGCGCGCGGCTTTCCCCAGCTCGCCCAGGCCCCGCCCCTCCCCCCTCCCCGCTCGCTGCTCCCGGAGTAGTTAGAGCCGTGAAGTGCGGGCGGCGCTGAGAGCGAAAGTTGCGCTCCGCTCGGCGCGGGGGGCTTGAAGCGGCTCCTCGCTCCGCCCGCCAGGGCCGCTCCAGGCCCTAACTAGCGTCCGCGGGCCCCCTCCCCGGCCGCCCGCCCCGGCCCGCCCGCGCCCTCTCCCCCCCGACCGGCGCCCCCTCCTCAGGAGCCGCCTCTCCCCGCCACTTTTCGCCCGGACCCGGCCGCCGCCGCCGATGCCGGCCATGGTGGAGAAGGGCCCCGAGGTCTCAGGAAAGCGGAGAGGGAGGAACAACGCGGCCGCCGCTGCTTCAGCAGCCTCAGCCTCGGCCGCCGCCGCCGCCTCGGCCACCTCAGCAGCCCCAGCCTCGGCCGCCGCCGCCGCCGCCTCGACCGCCCCCAATAATGGCCAGAATAAAAGTTTGGCGGCGGCAGCGCCCAATGGCAACAGCAGCAGCAACTCCTGGGAGGAAGGCAGCTCGGGCTCGTCGAGCGACGAGGAGCACGGTAGGTGGCCGCCCGCTCCGCCGGGCCCCCTCCCTGCCCGCGGCCCCGTGCCCGCCCGCTGACCGCCTGCTTTGCTTCCCCCTTAGGTGGCGGCGGCATGAGGGTCGGTCCGCAATACCAGGCGGCGGTGCCTGACTTCGACCCCGGTGAGTAGCGCCGGGGGCCGCCCCGAGACACCGAGGGCTGCAGAGCCGGCCGGCAACTTTCTTTTTGTATGTGTGTTTGTGTGTGTTGTGTGTGTCCGCCCTGCCGTCCGCAGGGGGAACAGCAGGGTGAGGGTGCAGAGGAGCAGACACACAGACACACGAACGGTGTTGCAAACGTGGGGCGGAGGGGGGGCCGAGCGCGCCTCCGCAGGGGTGCTGCAGACGGCCCTGGGGACGACCACATCTGGCCGGGGGGTGGGGGCCGAGAGCCCGGCCAGGTGAGCCGCGCCCCGGCTCGTGGAGGGGTCTGGCTGGCAGTGACGGAGACTTAGCGTCCTGCCAGCTGGCCCCCAGCACCTGGGAGAGCCATCGCGTCGCCTCTGAACCCCCCTCTTCGCCTTTCTAAGTGTTGTCCCCCACGCCTTTCTTCCTCTTGTCAACCCTTGGGCGGTTGCTTTGCTCTTGACTCGGTCTCTCATCCTAAGGGCCACCCCTCAAAAAATCCGTTAATAAAAGAAGTGTGTTTGCAGAGAACGCTTGCCTGGGAAAGAGAGGCTCGTGGGTGGCAGTTCGATTTTAGGACCTGTCTGTGTGTGAACATTTCCTTTTTCTGAACGGTGGGCTTCTGAAAGAATAGAGCCATCAGAAGCTTTAGCCCTCCAAGTGATTTCCACCTACAAGACATCCCTACACCCTGGAATAGAACATCCACTCCCCTTGCTGTTATTCTGTGTGCAAGCCAATTTAAAGTGGTACAAGAAAAAAAATCCAATCAGACAAAGGAATTCGTCGGATTTTAATGCTGTCAGAGTCTAGCTCAGCTGTGTATGAGACTGTCTCCAAAGGTTGTTGGTACAGAAAATGTTTCAAAGGACATGGGTTTTATTTGAGAAATAAAATTCAAAAGGGAATGTAGTGGAGCTGGAGTTATCAGTCCTCTTGGTTGGAAGCTTTCAACGCTGGCTGTATCCACTAGTTTATTTGAAAGAAATAAATGCAGATATGTTTTTCTTTGGAAACAAGACTGCAGAAAATTGCGAGAATCTGGTCCTTGAAAAAGGTGTGATCCCTTTTAAGCTGTTACCATGAACTCTCAGCGTTCATTGAAGTGAGGATACATGGGGTTCCCTGGATAAGCTGTTGAGCACTCCTGAAAGAAATGATTTTTCCCTAATTTGCCCCCTGAATTTTGGTCTTGTGATTTAAATCTCTTAAGTATGTATCTTTTGGTACCCAGATTTGTATTCCATTTAAACCCACGGTAGTCTTTTTGATAGTTTCCCCTTCTCCGACGTCTTCCTTTTTTGGTAGTCACTTCTCCTTTATTAGAGTGACAGCCCAGGACTTACCAGGGCAGGCTTTCTCTCTTCTTTGCGGGGTTCCTCCGTACCTTCTTTGGCCACCAGGGGAAGCATACTGTTTTTGGTTACTTTATGGTTGACCCTGTCTTTTGTAGGTCAAGTCCATCTTTGCTTTAATACGCAACATAAAACTTGTCACTGTTTCCTACACGTAACTTTTTAAAAATTAATTACTGCAGATACTTTAGTAATTTTGATTAAGTTTTGGGATGTTTCGGTTGTGTTAATTTTGAAAGCTTTTACTTATATAAATATGCCAGGTGTGACTAAGGAAAAAAGCTTATTTGATGACAGTCATGGAAATTAGATTGTTAAGACTTTTAAGTATTGGTGCTTATGTGTGCATTGTTAGGAAGGAGCCAGACTTCTTAGGGTTAATACTCTTTGAAACAGCTAATGTAGTAGGACCATTGTTTGAACTGCTGTTGTACTTTTAGATGGGATATGGATAAAGCATAAACTTTGTGGAAACGTACTATTATAAAAAATATAGCATTGTAAATGTTCTGCTATGTAGTTGTACTGCTAGTTGATTGGATCTTTGGTATTAATGCTTCCACATTTCTTATTTTGCATTTATTTTAACCTGGAACGGAATCTAACTGGTGTGAAGTTAACCTTAACCCTGTTTTGCCAGTCTCAGCAGTTGGAATCCATTCTTAGAGATGGCTGAAAATTAACTCTTTTAGGCAGTTCAACTCTGTCATGTAGGGTTGCTATGAGTTGCAGTTGACTCAGTGGCAGCAGGGTTGGTTTGGTTTTTAGATTTATGATTCCTAGAGATTTTCAGATATGTTCTCATTTACTTAGTCTAAGAGAAACAGAGACTTTTATTTTGGAATAGAAATAGTATGTACCATGCTTTAGGGCAAACTTTTTTTAGAACTTTGGACACAGATGGGTTGTTTCGATGAATACAAGTTAAGAATGATAACAAGTTGAAGCTGTGATTGTTAAAGCTTTTTCTTTGTCCCTGCCAGAGTTTTGGACAGAATTTCAACAGACAGGTGGATGCAAAACTCATCAGAAAACGTTTCTTTTTCTTGTCATCTTTTTAAACTATCTCTCGTTAAGATTTGTGAATGGAAGAAATATTGATACTCTTTCCCACCCCCAGTCTGATTTTTACTTACTCACAGTATCTCAGCTCAGTCTTGTTTAGATTTAAATACGGGTGGTTGGGGCTAGGACCACCTGATTCTATCTGCATAGTTCAAGGAAGATTCTGTTCTGTCATCCCTTATAAACAATGACTGAAGTAGATAGAGCACTGTAGTCCCTAAATTGGCAGTCCCTAAATGCTAATTCAGTTTTTAGACTAGACCACATTGATGGAGTATGGTATAACTTAATTAAAATAACAAATATGTTTACAGTGAAGGAAAAAGTTTTACCATGTAGCGTTAAGAACAAAACAAAGGCCACAGTATAGCACTGCACCTTTAATTTAGGTTTTCTTTTCATTGTGGTGTCTGTACAGTCTTTCTGTGCTCCGTGGCATAGGATTTATATGAATTGTCATTCATTTCTTTTAGAATTTAGTAGTAACAGAAGAGACTGAGAGGGAGAAGTGTGTATTCTGTCTTACCTCTGGTTGGATCTTTTCTACACTAGCAAAGTGTAATCTCTTTTGAATGAGTAGTGTTTTTCTATACAGGGAAGTGAATATTCCCATGATCTGACCAATAAGCATACAAGAAAGAATTTATAACCTATTTCTTTGGTTATTTATTTGGTGCTCTTACCCCTCACTGTTTTCTGTCTCGAGGATCCCAGTGACAGAAAGGTTGGCTTAAGTTCTTTCTTTTCTAAAGCATATGTAAGCAAATTAGCTTTTATTCCTAGTTGGTTGTCAGTATTCCAGTTTAGTACTACAATTAAGACTGTTACAGAATATTTCCCTCTGAGAATGTAATGATTTTGGTTTTAATATTTAGGTCCTTGATGTGTTCTGAGCTAGTTTTAGTGTATGGTGTGAGGTATAGATCCTGTTTCATTTTTTTCTGCATGTGGAAATGAATGGCCTTAGCACCCTTGTTGAATCATCAGTTGTCTGTACCAAAAAATGAAACCCTGGTGATGTAGTGGGTTAAGGGCTGTGTCTGCTAACCAAAAGGTTGGCAGTTGAAATCTGCCAGGCCCTCCTTGGAAACTCTACGGGGCAGTTCTACTCTGATTCTAGGGTTGCTATGATTTGAACCTGCCTCGATGGCAGAGGGTTTTTTTATACCAAAAAAACCAAACCTGGTGCCGTTGGATTGATTCTGACTCATGGCGACCCTATAGGTCAGAGTAGAAGTGCGCTGTAGAGTTTTGAAGGAGTGCCTGGTGGATTTGAACTGCCGACTTTTTTGTTAGCAGACGTAGCACTTAAATACTGTGCCACTGTAGTTTCCTCATTTGTGGATAGATGTAGAAAATTGTTAATTGTTTTTTTTTCTGTTAACAATTTCTTAAAAATGCAGTTTTTGTTTTGAAGATTGACTCTGATTATGTTTAATCATATTCAAAACTTGGTGCATGTCATTAGCCTGTCACTTCAGAGTTGACTTGTGATAGTGGTAAGTCTTATGTGGACTGCGAAGTAGATAAATTTATTGAACAAAGTCTCTTGACCTATTTTTTGTTTTCACTGGTGATTCTTTGTTTCTCTTTGGCTCAATAATTCTCTTTGGTTTCACTGCCAAAAAGTAAAAATAAACACATACACAGCTGTTTTTATAGATAACCTAAAATTCATAATCCGTGGTGAGTGTTTAGTAATTTAAATGTACCTTAACGCTGTGTTCACCTAAATGAGAGATCAAGGTTTAGCAGGTAATAATACATTCTGTGAGTGTTCAGCTTCATTATTTAGTGTGGTGGACGCCAAAACCAATTGTTGGGAAATTGAATATCTTGTCTCTGTGACTAAGAAGGTGGCATAAAGTGGAACTGGCTATTTTATCTCTAGAGGCCTTTGTTTCCTCGGTCATGAATCAGGGATTTTTGTCATTATTAATAGCCTTTGATCACGTCAGTTAAAGAATATTGTCTTTTAAAACTCATGTTTCTTTCAGAAGCTGTGTAGAGGAGACCCAAGAACTTAGTCTGTGAAAGTCTGTCACACCCGGCTCCAAGCCTAGCAGTGCCCGTTTCCAGCTGTGTCTTGACCCTGGTGTAGTTATTCCACTTTTGCCTTCATCTGTCCGATGGAGATGGTTATAACATCTTCCTCAAGAGAAGGAGCTCGTTAGGAGCTCGTTTTGAGCTAACGTGTGAAGTGCTTCCTTAGCAGAGTGCCCGGCACACCGTGAACACTCGGTTAAACATTTGCTGCTGTGCTTATTGTAATAATTGTTCATGTAACTTAGCTTACCAGGTGGTGGTCCCTGCATTGCCTGCTCTGCTTCATAGGTCAGACTGGGATGTCATGAAGCCGTTGATTTGGATGCAAATAATGCACTGAAATATTTGAAGATGATTGCTTTTAAGTTAAACACACTTGCTACAAATACGCTTTTTCTGGAAGAGAAGGAATCCAAAACATTGATATAGCACAGAACAGTGAGTACTGAGGTCTGGAGAGAATAGGTAAACTTGTTACAAATCACTTACATTTTTCAAATCTTTTCTAGAGAGTGCAGAAAAGATACCTTGAATTGAGTTTGGGCCAGAGGAAGTACACATTAACCAGACTCTGAGTTGTGGAGTTTTCTCTCTAAACTTTCAGATTCGCGTCGTCCAGAGTTAATGCTTTTAAAGAGGACTCTTCTGCTATGTTAATTCCTCCTGGGATGACAACCAGGATTTACACATTAGTCTGGGTGAGACTGACTAGGGCAGATTGGTTTTAAAAGCAGTGTTAAAGGTCATTTGTGCTGAAGAAGTGATGCTTACTCTTTGAATGTGATTTTCCTGGGCATTAAATCTTCATGGTCTTTGGAGATCAAATGTCGGAGTTCTGTCCAAATGACCATTCTTTCTCAGTTTGTTATACTTTTAGTATTTTTTACTCTTCCTTACATAGACTCTGTAGCTTAGTCCTCATTTTTTTCTGAGGTTCCGTGTATATAGTAAAAATAAGCTGAGGTTGTATTTGTCCCCTTACCGTAATGGAGACCAAGTGGTGGCTGCTAAGAATTATGTGTTAGCAGGAGCCCTGGTGGCACATGTTTAAGTGCTTGGCTGCTAGCCAGAAGGTTGGCAGTTGGGACCCATGCAGTGGCTTTTTGGGAGAAAGACCTGGTGATGAGTTCCTGTAACAGTAACAGCCTGGACAGCCCTGTGGGACAGACAGTTCTACTCTGTCATGTGGGACCTGCTGTGAGTTGAAAATCGACTTGACACATCTGACAACAACATGTGTTCAGTTAGTATTTATATTCGGAACTCAAAAGCACTTTCTGGGTAAGAGGATTTCTGTAGCATTTGATGTTGTGGACTGGGTTAATGCTGACAGCTTAAGTGTGAGATATAGTCTTGATCTAAACAATTTTTTCTCTACTGTGTTCTGGAAATTTCATTAATATATATACTTCAGGCTGGAGTTTATGGTTTCTATTGACTTCCTAAAATGAAGTATTTTGAAGTTGGCAAAAAGTATTTTGCTGAAATATTTAAAAATAGCTTTAAAACATCATTTATATGAAATGTTAATAAACTGTAAAAGTTCTGGTTTTCCAAATTTAGTCACACTCTAAAGATGTTGCTCTTGGTAAGAATTGTACACTGGATGTAATTCTGTGAGGTGTCTGGATTTCTTGTGCTTCAAGGTCATCAGAGAGCAAGAGCCATTTGATTAGTGTCTGTCTAATCCAACTTTCCTGTTTTCTAGATGAGGAAAGAAAGGCCTAGAGAGATACAGTGAGTTGTATTTGTCTTGCAATACCTTATAATTAAAAGTGTCTCAAGGTTGACTATTTACTTGAGTCTGTATGGGGCCAAACTCTGAACTTCTATACTTTTGGATGTCACAGAGCCTCATTGGAAACCATGGTGGCATAGCAGTTAAGTGCTACGGCTGCTAACTAAAAGGTCAACAGTTCAAATCCACCAGGTTCTTCTTGGAAACCCTGTTATGGGGCTGTTCTACTCTGTCCCATAGGGCTGCTATGAGTCAGAATTGACTCAAGGCATTGAGTTTTTTTTTTAGAGCTTCATTATTGGGTGTAGTAATTGAGAACAGTGATATGTGTTCTTAATTTTAGAACTAGAACTAAGAATTAAACTTTTAAAATTGAAATGATAATTATTGTGTGTAATTTGAATATCTTTGCAAATGATCATAGAGTGGTGTAAAATTATGTTATTAGAAAATTATGAAACATTTCATATACAGCAGAAAATAATACAGTCACTTATGTACCTAATACTGTGATTAAAGACTGTTAATGTTAGTCCATATTTGCTTCAGGTACAGTTAAGGGCTAATCCCTCTTTACTTTGTGAAGTTGATTTATATCGTTTTTGTGGTAGCACTATCCTCTGAGAAGCAGAAGCAGACCCTAAG
Organism: Heterohyrax brucei; assembly: GCA_028571685.1. Taxonomy (NCBI): domain Eukaryota; kingdom Metazoa; phylum Chordata; class Mammalia; order Hyracoidea; family Procaviidae; genus Heterohyrax; species Heterohyrax brucei. Next base: position 119,683,566 of record CM053151.1, on the reverse strand, counting down.
ACAGGATTATTAGATGTTTAGGAGATTGACTGGGTAAATGCCTGTGAAAGGTAAAGCAGAGAGGGAGAGGAGGTTTAGAATGCAAAGCCTTCGGCCCTTGATGCAGGTTTGATAGCTATGAAAGAAGAGAGGGAAGGAGAAATGATCGGATAAAACAAGCTGCTCAGAAAACATCTCAGCCACAGCAGAGATTGTTGGTTAGGCTGTCTGTTGGGCAGGAATGGCTGAGCTCTAGCACACCTCTTGTTCATTTGTAGGCTGTGAGCAGTGCAGGGAGAGTCTGGTTTTGGTATGAGTCCTGCGGGGGATCCTGAGGGTGCTAGGCAGTTGGGAGCTGTCAGCCAGCTCTATTCCTCACAGCCTTTTGTCTTGAGTGGAAACCTGCGTGGCGCACCAGGCTGTCACAGTTCCCGTGCATACTTTTTGTACTTGAATAAATACTTATATATGATAAACAGTATATTTTATTAAAAGCTTTATAGAAATGAAATCATGTTGTCCATTTCCTTTTATATCTTCTTTTCACTTTAAATGTTCGACATGCATGTGTGTAGGCGTCATTAAGTCATAGTCATTGTTGTGTAGTAGTCGTATGTATGGATAAAGAAGCCATACTTGATCCATTCCGTACAAAGCCTTAGTGGCAGTATGTATATTTTCTTAGTGTGAGAGTGTTGTAAGTGTTGCTCTTGTGCAAACATACAAAAGTTTCTCTGGAATAGAAGTTGAATCGTCAGGGTGTAGGACATGTAGTGTGTTGTACTGGGGTGGTTTGCGTGTTGCTGTGATGCTGGATCTATGTCACTGGTTATTTCAAGGACTAGCAGGGTCTCTCAGGATAGATCCAGACTAAGGAAGAGAGGGAAAAACCTGGTGATGTAGTTCTAAAAATACAGGCCGGTGACAGCCTTATAAATAGCAACAGAATATTGTCCAATAAACTACCAGAAGATGAGCCCCTCAGATTGGAAGACACACAGGATAATGACTGGGGAAGAGCTGCCTCCACAGAGTAAAATTGACCTTATGACATGGATGGAGTCAGGCTTTTGAGATCTTCGTTTGCTGATGTGGCATGACTCAAAAATAAGAAACAGCTGCAAACATGCATTGATAATTGGAATGTGAAATGTATGAAGCATGAATGTAGGAAAATTGTAAATTGTCAGAAATGAAATAGAATGCATAAAGATTGATATCCTAGCCTTTAGTGAGCTGAAATGGGCTGGTTTGGGGCATTTCAATGAGACACTAGTATGGTCTACTCTACTGGAATGACACCATGTTCATCATCAAAAAGAACACTCCAAAATCTATTTTGAAGTACAGTGCTGTCAGTGACAGGATAGTATCTATATGCCCACTAGAAAGACAAGTTAATACAACTGTTATTTAGATTTATGCGTCAACCACTAATGCCAAAGATGAAGAAATTGGAGATTTTCACCAACTTCAACAGTCCGAAATTGATAATGTATGCAGTCAAGATACATCAATAATTACCAGTGATTGAAATATGAAAGTTGAAAGAAAAGAAGGACCAGTAGTTTGAAAATATGGCCTTGGTGATAGAAATGATGCTGGAGATTGCACAGTAGAATTTTGCAAGACCGAGGATTTATTCATTGCAAATAACATTTTGAACAACATAAACAGTGGCTGTACGCATAGACATCACTGGATGGAATACACAGGAATCAAATCGAGTATACCTGTGGAAAGACTGTAGGGAAGCTCAGTATTATCAATCGGAACAAGCCAATGGCTGACTGTGAGACAGACCATCAGTTGTTCACATGCAAAGTCAAGTTAACTGAAGAAAATTAAAATAAGTCTGTGAGAGCCAAAATACATCCTTGAGTATACCCCACCTGAATTTAGAGACCATCTAAAGAATAGAGTTGATGTATTGAACACTAATAATTGCGGACTGCTTGAGTTCCGGGATGACATCAAGGATACCATACACACAGAAAGCAAAAAGATGCTAAACAGACTAAAGAAAAAAGAGACCAACACGTGTATCAGAAGAGTCTCTAAAACTTGCTCTTGAATATAGAGTAGCTAAAATGAATGGAAGAAATGATGAAGTAAAAGAACTGAACAGAAGATTTCAAAGGGCGGCTTGAGAAGACAAAAATAAAGTATTATAATGTGTCTTAGGCTGGGTTTTCTAGGGAAGCAAAACCAGTAACACGTGTAGGTACAAGGAAAGATTTATAATATATATATATATATATATATATATATACAGATAGTTACAAATATAGGAAACAGCTCACATAATCACAGAAGCTGAATGTCCCAAGCTCTGGTACAAGCCTCACGTGTCCACGGAAGCTGAGGAACCCAAGGTCAGCAAGTCAGAGACCAGAGTTGTAGATCACCAGTTGTGTTGATCAGTGGATCCCAAGCTGGTGGCGAGACAAAGCGACAGTGGCTGGCAAACGTAGGATCGGTAGGTCAGGGAGCAGGACTTTCAAGTGCCAACTGTAAGGACTGATGAGCCCAACAGCTACTAGCTCAAGTCCCGGAACCAGACACTGGAAGAAGAGAGCAGGAGCTCCTGGCCACGTGAGCGATCAGCAGCCGTAGTCCAAGGTCGCGAAATGAGAGCCGAGGGGCAGGGAGCCACCACAAACCCCACCCTGCCACTTAATACGGCAGCCAAATAGGTAGTAGCCAAGTTGACATAATCCTGACCACTACATAATGAAATGTGCAAAGACCTGGAGTTAGAAAGTCAAAAGGAAGAAGCATGTTCAGTATTACTCAAGCTGAAAGAACTGAAGAAAAAAATTCAAGCCTCAAGTTAACATTAAAGGATTCCCTGGGCAAAATGTTGAATGATGGAGGAAAGCGTCACGAGAAGACGGGGCACACAGAGTCACTACACCAGAACAAATTGGTTGATGTTAACAGTTGCAGGAGGGTAACGTATGATCAAGAACTGATGGCACTGAAGGAATAAGTCCAAGTTGCACTGAAGGCATTGATGACAAACAAGGGCCCAGGAATTGACAGAATAACAACTGAGATTGTTCAGTGTCAATAGATGAATAAAATGTTTGAAGTGCTATGCTGAGAAATTTGGAAGACAGGTTACCTGGCCAGTGGACTGGAAGAGATACATATTTGTGCTCATTCCAAAGAAAGATGATCCAACAGAATGCAGAAATTACTGAACAGCATCATTGATATCACATACAAATAAAGTCATGCTGAAGATAATTCAAACATGGTTACACCAGTACATCAACAGGGAACTGTCTGAAATTCAAGCCAGATTCAATGAGGATGTGGAACCAAGGATGTCATTGCTGATGTCAGTTGAATCTTGGCTGAAGGTAGAGAACACTAGACAGATGTTTAACTAGGTTTTGTTGACTATACTAAGGCATTTGACTGTGTGGATCATAACAAATTATGGATAATATTGTGAAGAATGGAAATTCCAAAGCACTTAATTTTACTCATGAAGTATCTGTATGTAGACCAAGAGGCAGTTGTTTGAATGAAGCAAGGGAATACATCATGGCTTAAAATCAGAAAAGATGTGTGTCAGGCTTGTATTCTTTCATCATACTTATTCAGTCTGTGTTGCTGAACAAATAATCAATGAAGAGGTACTATGTGTAGAATAATGGAGCATCAGGATTGGAGGAAGACTCATTAACAATCTGGAATATGCAGATGATACAGCCTTGTTTGCTGAAAGCAGAAAGGACTGGATACACTGATCAAGATCAATGACCACAGCCTTCAGTATGACTTATACCTCAACATAAAAGTATCTTCACAACTGAACCAACAAGCAGCATCATCATAAATGAAAAAAATATTGTTAAGGATTTAATTTTTCTTAGAAGCACAATCAAAGGCCATGGGAGCAGCAGTGAAGAAATCAGACTACATACTGCATTTGGCAAATCTGCTGCAAAGCATCTCTTTTAAGTGTTGAAAAGCAAAGATGTCACTTTGAGGACTAAGGTGTGCCTGACTCAAGCCGAGGTATTTTCAGTAGCCTCATCTGCATGCAAATGCTGAACAGCAAATAAGGAAATTGGAAGAATGGATGCGTTTTGAATTATGGTGTTTGCAAAGAATATTGAATATGCTCTGACCTGCCAGAAGAATGAACAAGTCTGTCTTGGAAGATGTACAGCCAGAATGCTCCAGGAGGTGAAGGTGGTGAGACTTCATTCATCTCACATACTTTGGACATGTTATCAGGCTGGTCTAGTCCCTGGAGAGAGAGAGCATGCTTGGTAAAGTAAAAAGAGGAAAACTGTCAGTGAGATGAATTGATGCAGTGGCTGCAGCGCGGGCCTCAAACTAGTAGTAGTTGTGAAGATGGCACAGGACTGGGCAGTGTTTTGTTGCACATAGGGTCACTGTGAGTTGAACTGACTCCTGGCAGACGACACTGACAGGGCCAGCAGTATGTACTCATTTTCAGCTTACTGAAATACTTTCCAGACAGGTACATTCCCACTAGCAAGGCACAGATTCCTTTTATTCCACCCTGTCTTCTCCATGGTGGTAGATTTATTAAATTTTGGCAACTTGGTGGTGAGATGCTATTTTTTTTGTGATTTATACTGCCATAGTTCTAATTACGAGTCAGGTTAAATTTACTTTTTCCTGTATGTTTTGGTCATTTGTGTTCCTCCTCTCTGAGTTGCTTCTTTCTGCTTTTTGCTGTTTTTCTGTAGGAATTTGATCTTTTCCTTATTGCTCTGTGTGAACTCTTGGTATACGTGGATACCGACCCTTTGTTAGTTCACGTATATAGATTTTGTTCTCTCTAGTATTGCGGAGGATTGAGTAACTTTGATTAGAAGGATTATAAACGTGTTGCCTTAACTGGTGACTCTGCTCGAAGACTGGTCCTGTAATAATTGTCACCAGGATCCCTGGTTTCCAAAAGGAATGTGATTGAGAGTTAAGACATTTTTTTTGTTTGTTTTGAATGAATGTTATTCAGTTCCTCTTGGTGTACTGTTTAACTGGATGACACAGATTACACTGCCAGATACTTGAGTAGCTCTGATTTGATTTTATTCAGTGTGTAGTTACAGTAGTGTACCAGTTAGAAGTTAATGCTGTGGCTTTGATTCTTAAAATGGTTACTAGATTTCCCACAAAGGTCAGGGTGCTATGGTCTAAAAAAAAATCTCTTATGGATTTTTTGCTGATTACAGAATGGTATATGGATGAGAGTAGAACTCATAGTTACTTAATAGAAAACCTTGAAAGGAATAATCTGTTAAGGCTAGGTCAGTGTAGTGCTTACTCTGTCCCAGGCTGATTTGAATGCTTTGTGTCTAGGAAATCATTTAATCATAGTAACAGTCGTATGAGTTAGTTACAGCTATTAACTCCATTTCCAGAGGAGGAAATAGAGGCACAGAGAGATTTTGTGTTATGATTCAACCCAATAGCTTGCATGCCATCACTGGTAAAATGGTGGTCATTTGATGTGTCGCTAAGAAAGAAAAACACCAAGGTGTCATTAATTGTGAAATACAGTCAGATTTCAGAAGAGTCAGCCACCTATCCTCTTAAAGGAAGAACATTTAGTGAGAAACAGTGCTGTATTGTATCCCTTCATTTTGTTGTTTCCACTGTGGTGCCAAGGGCAGTAGAGTTGATATTAAGGGTTGCCACAATTTGCTTCCTGTTTATTATGTTTCCTCTTACTGGTGAAAACACTGATGAAGCAGGAAGTATCTGGCTTGGTTGATTGGGAACTCACACTGGAGTGAATTGCTTTACTTCTGCAGGTATATTGAGATGCAAGGTTTGACAATTAAGTTTGTGAACTTGCCACCATGTGCTTAAGTTGGCAGCATTGTACAAACAACTCGATAAGGTTTTATAACCTCAGTATATCAGTGTTTCACAGTTGTATTTCTGTCGGCATGTGACAGTGTCTTGCTGAGTGGCGTTCATCATTGTGTGTTTTTGTGTGCTGCCGCAAGAATGGCAGAGCTTGAATTAGAGAAATGAATGAACATAAAATTTCTTATTAAACTTGGCAAGAGCAGAAGTAAAATCAGGGATGTGTTAGTCCAAGTTTATGGGGATAATGCCTTGAAGAAAACAGCAGTTTACAAATGGATTAAGTGTTTTTCTGAAGGGAGAGAAGGTGTCACTGTTGGAAGGCAGTCAGGGTGGCCAGTAACTAGCAGAACTGGTGAAAATACTGCAAAAATTCATCAAATTGTGTGTCAGAATCGTCAGCTGGCTGTAAAAAGCATAGCTGACCAGGTAAACATCAACAGAGAAATAGTTAGACAAATCATAACTGAAAATCTTGGCATGGGGAAGATGTGTGCCAAAATGGTCCCAAAGGAGCTAACCTGTGAACAAAAGCAAAGGAGAGATGAGGTTTGCCAAGACCTTGTGGAGAGGCAAGACGATGTTTTGGGCTGTGTTATCACTGCTGATATAACATGGCTGTATGACCCTGAAACAAAGCGTCCAAGTGCACAATGGAATTCAGTCAGTTCTACACAACCAGGAAAGTTCTGTCAGTCCACATCAAGAGTCACAATGATGTTGCTAACCTTTTTTGAAATCAGAGCATTATGAATTTGTACAAACAGTTAACAAAGTTTACTATTTGGAAGTAAATAGTAAAAAAAAAAAAAAAGCCTGCATAAAAAAGACAAAAATAACCTGGACTTTTCGCCAACAACTCGTCTCTTGCATCACAGCAGTGCACTGTCTGTGGGGGAGTTTTTAGCCAGTAAACAAATAACTGTATTGGAACACCCTCACTACTCACCTGATCAGGCCCACAGTGGCCTTTTTCTTTACCTAAAGATAAAAGAAATGCTGAAAGGAAGATATTTTGATGACATGCAGGACATCAAGGGTAATAGGATGACAGCTCTGATTGCTAATTCAGAAAAAGCGTCCCCAAATTACTTTGAAGGGTGGACTAGGCCCTGGTGTCAGTGCATAGCTTCCCAAGGGGAGGACTTGAAATGACTGTAGTGTTGTTGAGTAATGATGTATGTAGCACTTTTTCTAGGATGAATTTCAGAACTTAATTGTCAGACGGCATAGTCATATTCATAGCTTAGAATACAATTTTTTTTCCTTTTTTTAAAAAAGGTGTGAGTTTTGGTGCTCACCTTTGTGACTTAAGATTTCCATGTGGTGTTATGTGGGCTGCCCTTTAGTTTAACAGGTAAAAGACTATAATACTTAGATATCTTCTGTTCTAGTCCTTGTGTCTTTTTTTTTTTAGGTTCACGTTGAGTGTGAGCTGTGGAATGAGTTTAAGAACCATGTCTTGAAAAGGATGTGCAATGATTAAGTATCTAAGAGTATTTTTAGAAACCTTGATTTCAGGTGTACAGCATGGGCTTCTAAGCAATTCTGGTTGGAACCCTTGCTGATAGTTTGCATTTCAAAAAAGTCGCGAAGAGATGCAGATGTTTCTGGTTACCGACCAGTTGTGAGAACCCGTAGTAGAGCAGTGGTTGTCACATTTATTTTATTAAACATAAGAGTCACTTGGGGATCTTGTTCTGCAGTAGCTTCTGATTCAGTGCATCTGGGGTGGAAATGCAAATTCTTAGACGGGATTAGAACTGGAACTAGCTGGTTGAAAGCCCTGTGTACAGCAAATGTAGCTAACTGGTTAGTATTGTTACTGTAGCTAGTTTCCTTGTCTTTCTTATTCCCATCCTCTCTCTCCTACCTAAGAAATAGAAAACAAACACGGAAATGCTAAAACCATTGTATACAGTTCTTAGTGTTGTTGAATGATTTTGTTCTGTTTTTCAAAGACCAGAGTATACTTAAAGACTTGTCAGGTTTGATTTGCTAATAATGTAATTTAACTAAAGTCTAATTTTTGTCTCTGTGGAACCTCAAGGCACATAGGTGAGTCTGTATTCCTGAAATTTGGCCATGTTTATCCTTCTTTAACAGTTCATCTAGTGGTCAAGAAAGGTTACTTGATAACCTTGTGTCTGAGAATGTTGATTCATATTTTGGGGTTGGGTAAGCCTTTTCATTCACCTTAACTTAGGATATTTTTCTGCTGTTTTATACACTCTCTCTCAGGGTTGGCTGGCTCTCAGGGTTACAATTTGTGCTTTACCTTTACTGATGTGTAAGCTTCTGAGCTTGGAGCTTGTTTTTAAACTTAGCGTGAATATGGGGAGATCAGTGTAGGAGGAAGAATGTAAGTCATTACGATCTCTGATCTCCTGGAGGAGCTAGTGGTCTCGCAGTCCCGATTTCTTGGAGGGTAATAGTGAATGTTTTTTCGCCTTCAGTAAAGTAGATCTTAAAGCACCACTTCTGCTGATTTGTCAGGACAGAATAGTAGTTCAGCAGTTTATGTTGCTGTTTTGTCAACATGTGCTGGGTTTGGCTTACTTTTTAAAGAAACATTTTATAATGGACATTTGATAATTGAGCACTGAGTATAATTATTTAAAAAATGAGCTTTTAAAATAAAATTAGAAGCTAATTTCCCCCACATCCATTTTTGTGCCTTATAACAAATAGTTATAAATTAGAGAGTTGTACATCTTGCACACAATGTATGTATAATTTTGTATAGAGGGGAAATAATGTAACAAAACAGTTCTGTGGTATTTAGTACATTTACAACGTTGTGCAAACTGCTGTCTCTTTTCTTGCTATTTCTCAGTGGTTATGGTCTATAAAATAACCTTGCTCTCTAGTGAATACTGACCATTAGTCCATGGGAAATACAGGATTAGGGCTGTGAGCCTCTGACCATAACGTTTTCATCAGCCCGTCAGTATACCTTGTCGTTACTCGGCGCTGTTGAGTCGGTTCTGACTCCTAGTGACCCTGTGCACAACAGAATGAAACACTGCCCAGTCCTGCGCTGTGGTGTTGCTGTCTGTGCGTGAGCTTGTTGTTGCAGCCAGCACCTCAGTCCATCTCCTTTAAGGTCTTACTGTTTTTTGCTGACCCTCTTTATTTTACCAAGCATAATGTCTTCACTAGGGACTGATCCCTCCTGATAACAAGTCCAAAGTGTGTGAGGTGTAGTCTTACCATCCTGGCTTCTAAGGAGCATTCTGGTTGTACAGACAATGTGTAATCTTGTTTAATGGATGCTTCTGTTTAAAGACACCTTGTTTATTAACACACATTGTTGAGTCAGTAACACTGAGCTCACTGCCCACAGCACCGTGACTTAATGCCTGAATGAAGCTGAAGCTTACCTAACTCAAGCGTTCTATCCCTTAGGCTCATCACAGCCTTGCACTTAGGGACACTAACCAGCACTTAGGCACCATGCTTGGTGACCATTGTGAATGGCAAAAATCAACAACAAAAAGCACAGAAATCTGAGAAATCTGCCACTAAGTAAGCCCCCAGAAGGACACTTGTTTATAGTAAAAGAGCTGAAACAAGATGACAGAGTGTCACCTTGTTCAACCTCAACTGGGACAATGTCAGGCAACTCAGATTTTTTGAAGCTCTCCACATGTCTGTGAATGACTGTGAAAGTGCTGAGTATTGATTTTGGAGTTACAAATAAATTTTAGCAAGCAGGCAAATTCACAAATAAAGAATCCACAGATAATGAGGATCAAGTCTGAGTTCTAAAACATTTTCATCACCCAGAAGAAAACTCCTTATGCATTAACTGCTTGCTTCCCATTCCACCCTTTCATCTAGTTCCTGGCAGCTTTCTTTTTTTTTAATGGATTTACCTATTCTGAATATTCCATGTAAATAGAATCATATAAAATATGATCTTATGTGTTTGGTTTCTTTCACTTAACATTATGTTTTCAAGGTTCATTCACATTGTAAGTTTTTTTTTTGAGATAAATAATGTTTTTATTATATATACATACCTTTATATATGTCAATATTTTATATATAATACATATTGTATATATATATATGCCAGTATGAAAACCCTGGTGGCTTAGTGGTTAAGTGATACGGCTGCTATCAAACGATTGGCAGTTGGAATTCACCAAGTGCTCTTTGAAAACTCTAGGGGTGGTTTTATTCTGTCCTATAGGGTTGCTATGAGTTGGAATCAGTTTGACAGCAGTGATTTTAGTTTTTTTACTTTATATATGAATGTATACATCAGAATTTGTTTATTGATTTGTTGATGGAACTGGGTTGTTTGCACTTTTTGGTAGGTAGTGCAGCTGTGAACATTTGTGTCTAAGTCTTTGAGTACCTGTTTTCAGTTATTTTGGGAATAACACTAAGAGTTGAACTGCTGGGTTGTATAGCAATTATATGGAAACCCTGGTGGCATCATGGGTTAAGTGCTGCGTCTCCTAACCAAAAGGTCAGCAGTTCAAATCCTCCAGGTGTTCCTTGGAAACTACGCTGACTTCTAGGGTCGCTGAGTTGGATCCAACTTGACAGCAGTAAGTTGGTTTTGGTTGCTATGGCAATTATATGTTCTACTTTTTAAGGAACCACCAAAGTGTTTTCTATAGTGGCTCTAACATTTTACATTTCTACCAACAATGTATGAGGGTTGCAGTTTCTCTACATCTGTCATGAACACTTTTTTTTTTTTGACTATTGGTAAAATACATTCTTAAGCTCCTTTTCATTTGAGTTAATTTACTCGGCAGAGGTTCCTTATATTCCTTTGTTGTGTATAGGGCAGTATTAGGAGTTAGAACAGAGATTTAATATGTGTTGTCTTCGCTGAAGGAGTTTGGCTTCGTGAAGGCGATAAATGAAAACTCTGCTGATGGAACTGTACGGAAGAACGGGGAGACATGGTGGAGTCCCCTAATCCTTCTGGAGGTGGAGAGTGGAAGTTAAAGAAGCCAGGAATACCTTTAAGATGAAATGGTCCTTTGAGTCATGCCCTAAAAATTGAGTTACTCAGTATTTATATGCTTGTTAGTTTAAAATTTAGTAGCATGTAATAGTTTTAAGTGTTACAAAATTATTTGTTTTAAAAAAATCGAATCTTAAAATTTCAGTCTAGGTTTTGTTATTGTCTAGAGCTGTACTGTCCAATGATGTAGTTATTTAAATTTAAATTAATTACAGTTAAACAAAAAATTTAATACTTCCATCACAGTAGCCACATTTCAAATGCTCAGTAGCCCTATGTGGCTACAGACTACAACACTGGGCAGCAGAGTGTAGAATATTTCCATCATCTTAGACACTTCTATTGGACAGTAGTGATAGAGAGGGTCTGATAAATTGAAAGCTTCATTATTATTGATCTTTATAATAATCCAGAAGTCTTGCCTGATTGATCAAGTTATATCATAAAATGTGAGATGAGTACAGCTGATCAGATATTATGATGTCTGACCGACTCGACGGCACTTGGCTTGGCATGCCGAATTCCTGTGGTGGAGTATTGCTGTTAACTAAATAGAAGCAATCTTTATTTATTTATGTATTTATTTATATTATGACTGAGTGAAAATACACGTTCCCATGTAAATTTACATGCCCACCTATGTGCAGTTTCCACTGCTCTCCCTGCCCAGCAACAACACACTGTTTCTCTCTACTCCGTACAAATCTCATCCTCCTAACAGTCTCCTTTCCCTTCCTCCAGTCAGAGGTCAGCAGGATGATACCCTATAGCTGCATAGCACCATAAAGTGCACCCAATATATAGTCACTCTGCGTCACCAAGTCCAATCCCTTGCTGTCTGAAGGGTGGACCTTCATTATGGTCCATGGGCAAGGGAAGCATCAGGGCCAGGGGCCATGCTCCCAGAGGAACCCGAAGCCGCTGGACCATCAATTGCAGTCTTTTAGTGGAGATCTCAGGGTGCACCCCTTTTTATTCTTGTTTGCCAGTGAGACTCCACTTTGTGAGCTCCATCGTGGCTATGACTGGTGGTGGCTGGGTACCATCCAGTTCTTCCGGTCCCAGGTCAATGTAGGTACTCACTCATGTGGGTCTCTTTGTCTTCTGGATTGTCATTTTGGTCCTCAGTGAGCATCCGCTCCTACTGAGTTGGGACCATTTGCTGTGCCGTAGGATGACAGCTTGGCAGCCTTTAAGACTCCAGATGCCACTCACCAATGTAGAGTGCAGAGAGCCCTCTTAGCAAAACACTAGTTGTGCCAGTTGGCCTCGATTTCACCTAAGAGCACGGTCCCCTGTCCCCCACCCCCTGCCCCAGCTACTCTTTCCTTGCGTTATTGGATTAAGATGGGAGGAGTACTCAAGTTATGTTGAAGTCCACTTAATGTTGTTCTTGTTTCTAATGTGTGCTGTCATCGATTTCACCCAACCAAATTTCTACCAACTATCTAATCTAAATCCTCCCCCTCCCCCTCCTTCTCTCCCCTCCCTTGCAGCCGTCAAGGACGTCTTTTCTTCTTTGCATAAGTCTGTTTTTGAGTTCTTATCCTAGGGGTCTCATATAATATTTGTCCTTTTGTCGCTGACTACTTTCACTACTTGCACATAATGTCTTCCATTTGAAACCAGGTTATGAGATGTTTCCTGGAATCATCATTGTTCTTTATCGTTGCATAGTGCCCCCTTGAGTATATATACCATAGTTTACCTATTCATTCTTCTGTTGTTGGGCATCTTGGTTGATTCCATCTTTTTGCTGTCATGGACTGTGCTGTGATGAACATTCTTGTGCATGTAATCCGTTGGTGTGAATCGTCTTGATTCTGTAGGATATATTCCAAGTAGTGGAATTACTAGGTCAAATGGTATATTTATATCCATTTTTTTTTAAGGAAGCACCAGATAGCTTTCCAAAGAGACCATTTTGCAACCCCACCTACAGTGTAGGAGAGTCCCACTTTCTCCAAAGCCTCTCCAGCATTTGTTGTTTTGTGTTTTTTGGATCATGACCAACTTTGTTGGGGTGAGACGGTATCTCATTGTAGTTTTGATCTGCATTTCTTTAATAACTAAAGATCATGAACATATCCTCATGTGTTTTTTGGCTTCCTGGATCTCCTCTTTAGAGAAATGTCTGTCTGTCTCCTTTGCCCATTGCGTAACTGGATGACTTATCTTCTTCTTACTGATCTTTTGTAGTACCTTATAGATTATGGAGATCAGGCATCAATCTGACATAGAGTTGCCAAATATTTTTTCTCTTTTGGCCTTTTAACTCTTGTGATAAAGTCTTTGGATGAGCAAAAATGTTTGATTCTTAATAGTTCCCATTTATCTGTTTTCTTTTTTGTTGATTGTGGTTTGTTTGACAGATTTTGAAGTCTGTCTGCACTGTGTATTAAAACTTCCATTGTTGTTCCTACGTTTTCTTGGATGAGCTTTATCATTTTAGATTTGGTATTTAGGTCTTTTATCCAGTTGGAGTTGGTTTTTGTATAAGGTGTAAGATATGGATCTTGTTGCTGTTTATTGCAGATGGATATCCAATTTTGCCAGCACCATTTGTTGAAGAGATTGTTTTTTCCCCAGTTTAAGGTCTTAGGGCCTTTGTCAAATATCATCTGTTAATAGATAGATGGTGTCACTTCTGGGGTCTTGATTCTGTCCCATTGATCTATCTGTCTGTTCTTGTACCAGTACCAGTCTGTTTTGACCACTGTGGCAGTGTAATAGGTTCTGAAGTCGGGTAATGAGAGGACTCCCAGTGTGCTCTTCTTCTTTAGTATTACTTTACTTATCCAGGGTTTCCTCCCTTTCCAAACAAAATTGGTGATTTATTTCTCCATCTCTTTAAAAAGTGATGCTGGAACTTGTATTAGGATTGCATTATATAGGTAGATAGCTTTGGGTAAAATAGACATTTTCACAATGTTAAGTCTTCCTATCCATGAGCAGGGTAGGTTTCTCCATTTATCTAAGTCTCTCTTAGTTTCTTGTAGTAAGGGCTTGTAGTTCTCTTTGTAAAGGTCTGTTATATCTCTAGTTAGATTAATTCCTAGGTACTTTATTTTCTTGGGGGCTATAGTAAATGGTATTGATGTGATGATTTCTTTATTGGTAGTCTCACTGTTGGTATAAAGGAATCCTAGTGATTTACTTATGTTTATCTTGTATCCTGAGACTTTGCTGAGCTCTTCTATCAGTTTGAGTAGTTTACGCATAGATGCTTTGGGATTTTCTGCATATACAGTCATATCATCAGCAAACAGGGATATTTTGACTTCTTCTTTGCCGATGCAGATGCCCTTTATTTCTTGGTCTTGTCTAATTGCTCTGGGTAGAACTTCTAGTACAGTGTTGAATAGGAGAGGTAAGAGTGGGCATCCTTGTCTAGTTCCTGTTCTCAAGGGAAACTCCTTCAGTCTCCATTCGGGATGATGTAGGCAGTTGGCTTTGTATAAATGGTCCTTATTGTGTTCAGGAATTTTCCGTCTGTGCCTATTTTGCTAAGAGTTTTTAGCATGAATGGGTATTGGCCTTTATCAGATGCCTTTTCTACATCAATGGACAAAATCAGGTGATTCTTGTCTTTTGTGATATTTATGTGGTTAATCACATTAATTGTTTTTCTGATGTTGAAAAGCCTTGCATTGAGGAATTCCTGGTATGAATCCAACTTGGTCATGATGGATTATTTTCTTGATATGTTGTTGTATTCTATTGGCAAGAATTTTGTTGAAGATTTTTGCATCTAGATTCATGAGTGATATTGGTCTGTAGTTCTCCTTTTTTGTTGGATCTTTCCGTGGCTTTGGTATCAGGATTATGCTGGCTTCGTAGAATGTGTTTGGGAGTACTCCATCCCTTCCTATACTGTGAAATAGTCTCAGTAGTATTGGAGATAACTCTTCTCTAAAAGGTTCGAAGAATTCTGCAATGAAGCCATCTGGGCATGGGCTTTTTTTGGTTGACAGTTTTTTGATGACATTTTCAATCTCTTTGTGATGAGTTTATTAAGTTGTTCTGCTTCACATTGTGATAATTTGTGTAGGTGATATGAATCAAGGAATTTGTTTTCTCTAAGTTTTCAAATTTGTTAGAGTACAGTTTTTCATACTATTCTGTTATGATATTTTTGATTTCTGTTGGATCTGTGGTGACAACTCCCTTCTCATTTCTCATTTGGGTTATTTGTTTCCTTTCCTGTTGTTCTTTAGTAAGTTTAGCCAGTGGTTTGTCAATTTTGTTGATCTTTTGAAAAAACCAGCTTTTGGCCTTTTCAATTTTTTCAGTTATTTTTCTTTTCTGTAATTCATTTAGTCTGCTCTAATCTTTATGATCTGATTTCTTCTGGTGCCTGAGGGGTTCCTCTGTTGTTCTGTCTTTACTTGTTTAAACTGTAGGGTTAGTTCCTTGATTTGGTTTCTTTCCTCCTTCCAGATGTGTGCTTTTATGGAGATAAACAGACTTCTGACCACTGCTTTGGCTGTATCCCATAGGTTCTGGTAGGAAGTGTTTTCATTCTCATTGGAATCCATGAATTTCTTTATTTCATCCTTGATTTCTTCTATAACCCATGGTTTTTGAGCAAGATTGTTGTTCGGTTTCCAAGAGTTCCACTTTCTATCTATGTTTTTTCTGTTATTGATTTCAACTTTGATGGCTTTATGATCTGAGAAGATGCTTTGCAGAAATTCATTGGTATGGATTTTGTTGAGAATTGCATTATGTCGTAACACATGGTCAATTTTGGAGAATGTTCCATGTGCACTGGAGAAGAAGGTGTAGTTGTCTGCTGATGCATAGAAAGTTCTGTATGTGTTGATGAGGTCTAGATGGTTAATTGTGGCAGTAAGGTCTTCTGTATCTTTATTGAGCTTTTTTCTAGATGATCTGTCCAGTATTGAGAGTGGAGTGTTGAAGTCTGCCACTATTATTGTGGAGTCATCTAACTCTCTTTTGAGTGTAGTCAGTGTTTCTTTGATGTATTTAGGTGCTCTGATACTAGGTGCGTAAATATATAGTTAAGTCTTGCTTATGTACTGAACGTTTCAGCAATAAATAGTGTCCATCTTTGTCCACGATGGTGGATTTGACATTAAAATTGATTTTGTCTGAGATTAGAATTGCCATGCCTGCTGCTCTTCTTTGTTCATTGTTAGCTTGATATATATTCTTCCATCCTTTCATTTTCAGTTTGTTGCTGTCTTTAAGTCTCAGGTGAGTTTGTTGTAGACAACACATGGATGGGTCATGTCGTTTGATCCAAGATGTCACTCGATGTGTCTTTACTGGAGCATTCAGTCCATTCACATTGAGTGTAATTATTGATAGGTATGTGTTCACTGCTGCCATTGTGATATGTTTATTTTCGTGTTGATGTTTTCTCTGTTGTTCTTATTAGTCTGTTCTCGGACATTCTTTTTTGTGAGTTGATTTTTCACCATTTTCAGAGCTGTTTTTGTAGTTGAGACTCCTGTGTTACATTTCTTGATATGGTACGTTGCATCTTTGTTGTGCTTTACAGCTGCCCCTAAGATCCCCCTTAATAAACTATGTATAAACTCAATTTTAATTATTGCCAGTCTTGTCGACTCCCTCTCCATCTGGAAGGACTATAATGATGGTAGTACATCCCTCTTTTTCAATATGAAGGCACCATAGTTTTCATGATAATCACTGGATTGTTTCTTTCAGTGTTAAAGCTGTGATTGAGTTTGGAGCCTTCCCTAACTGAGTAGAATTCTGGATGATGTGTCATTCTAAAATATAAAGTTAGTGGTTTTGTTCTTCTCAGCCAAAGCCAAGAACTTCTTTCAGCATTTCTTGTTTGGTTTGGTTTTTACAAAGTCTCTTGAGTTTCTGTTTATCTGGGAATGTCTTAATTTCATTTTCATATTTGAAAGATAGTTTTGTAGGATATATAATTCTTGGTTGAAAGTTCTTCTCCTTCAAGGCTTTCAATGTGCCATGCTACTGTCTCTGTGCCAGCATGGTTTCTTCTGAGAAATCTGATGAAAGCCTACAGAGTTTCCCTCTGAATGTTAGCTTTGCTTTGAGTCTTGCTGCCTTTAAGAGTTGCTGCTTATGTTTTGTTTTGTTAAGCTTGATTATAATATGTCTTGGAGTCTTTCTTTTGAGATCTATATTGGGTGGTGTGTGATATGCATCTGGGATATCTATATTCTCTTCCTTCATGATTTCTGGGAAGTTTTCTATCAGCAGCTCAGCAGCGATACTCTCTGTGTTCTCAGGTGTCGCATCCTGTTCAGGGACTCCAATTAATTGAATGTTGTTCCTCTTAATAGAGTCCCATATGCTTCGTAATGCTTCTTCATTTTTCTTGTTTCTTTTTTCTGATTTGTCCTCATAGATGCTGGCGTCAGTAGCTCTGTCTTCCGAGTCATAAATTCTTTTTTCCATTTGATGCATTCGGTTTTCTTGGCTTTCAGTGGAAGTTTCTATGCCTTGATTTTGTTCTTCATCTGTTGGATTTCAGAGTACTCATGTTCCATCAGACTGAACAGCTTGCTTAATTTTTCGTTTTGTTGTGCTGCATTTTATATAAAATGTAGAAGGGCTCTGTATGTAATCCTTTTGTATTCA
The DNA here is from genome assembly GCA_028571685.1 of Heterohyrax brucei. Lineage (NCBI taxonomy): Eukaryota > Metazoa > Chordata > Mammalia > Hyracoidea > Procaviidae > Heterohyrax > Heterohyrax brucei. The sequence goes on along the minus strand of CM053151.1, from coordinate 119,666,126 downwards.
TCTTCCAATGATTTGAGAAAAGTTTCTTCATCTGGAAAATTCCTTGGTTGTTTTGTTTGGAAGCCTTCTGAAGCCATGGGTGATTTCTTGTTTGCCTCAAGTGTCTGTTGCTTTTTGGGTCCCGTGTAAGTAGAGGCTGGGAGAGACACTGTGAGGATGGACCACAGATATTTCTCTAGACTGTCTTAAAATGTAAAACAAAAGGTATCTGACCACTTCCCAAGTCAGTCAGATTTTCAGGTGTAGAGGTCCCTCTTCCTAACTGGCAAAGTAAGCACCTCTATATCCAGCCCCAGATGATAGGAACTAGTTCAGAATACAGCACTGCTACTGCCCCGTTGGCTTCTGCTGACAGGGCCCAGTCTTAGGCGACAGTGTGTAAACTACTGCTTTTCTGGTAGAAAAGCGCTCTCCTGTGGGCAGACTCTGGCTCCTAAGCTAAGAATTAGGTCCAGATGCGGCCACTGCATCTAAGATGGCGCCCTCCACACTGTCAGCAGATAGAGGGGCTGAAGTTGCCGAGAGGTAGTGAGTCCTCAGCCTGTGTTGCCAGGCTCCCACCGTAGGCGACACTGTGTAAACTACTGCTTTTCTGTCAGAGAAGCGCTGTCCTGTTTGCAGGCGCTGGCTCCCAGGCTAAGAATTAGGTCCCGCTAAAATCTCTGTGTCCAACATGGCATCCCGCACATAGGCCCCACGGTTCCATGCAAACCACGCTATGGCAGAGATGAAAAGAGAGGCCCAAATTGGCAGGCATACAGAGTCCTAAGCCTGACTCTCAAAATACAGCAATTTTACCTGCCTATCCCACCAGCAGTGTGTCTGAGACTAGCTGCTAGGCAAGACCGAGCTCCGCCTGCCAGCCAAGACAGAGGAAAAGAAGTCACAATGGTGCGTTACCTTCAGTCCGTGAGAGCCAGGGCTAGCCGGGAATGGGGGTCAGTGAAAGAGAGGTGGTTTTTTGTTCAGTGGTATCAAGTCCAAATTAACAGCCCTGTGTTGTGTCCTGGGGCTCACTAGGTGACCAGTAGGCTCCATTTGATTATCAGTTCAGGTCTTGGATTCCAGAGGGATATAAGGAGACATGTGCTTAGTCCGCCATCTTGACTCCGCCCCCCTAGAAATGGTCTTTAAGATGGGCAGCTTGATTAAAGGTAAACATAGGACTTAAATAGTCTGAAGGTTCAGACTTAAGATTCAATTTTTTAAAACAGCTTTATTTTGGCTTATTGAGGTAGACCGGCATGCAGTAAAGTAGATGTATTTAAGGTGTACAGTACTTGTATATTAGTCTACCTGAATGCCTGGTGCTTACTAATGCTGTGTTCAGCTCTTAGTCTTTTTTTTCTCTTTCTTCTGAATGTTTTCTATTGCTGTAACTTCACATTTACTGAGCTTTTCTTTTACATTGTTTAATTTGCCGTTAATTCCATCAAGTATATTTTTCATCTGAGACTTGATGGCAGTTCAATTTGGGTCTTTTTAAAGTTGACCCAATGTCTGCTTAACATGTTCAGGCTTTCCTCTAACTTCCTGAACCCATGAAACACAGTTATTATTTTAATGTTCTTATCTACTAAATTCTATCATCTGTGTCATTCTTGGGTCAGTTTCAGTTGATTTTTCTTCTCATTCTGGGTTGTCTTTGCCTTCTTTCCTTATCCAGTAATTTTGTTTGCATTCCAGACATGGTGAATTTTATTTTGTAGGGTATTGGTTATTTTTGTATTCCTGTAAATATTCTCAAGTTTTGTTTTGGGGCATGGTTAAGTTACTCAGAAACAGTGTGATTGTTTCAAGCTTTGCTTTCTTCAGCTTCCTTTGGTGGGGCCAGAGCAGCAGTTAGAGTAGGACTACTTATATCCTGTTACTGAAGCACAGTCCCGCTGTGTTCTCTGCCTCATGCTCCTTGGAGTGTGACGTTTTCCACTGTCACTGTTGGGAACAGGCTCTATTGCTGACCCTATGTGAGCCATGTGGATTGTTCTCTTTGTTCCTTTGGGTGGTTCTTTACCTGGAAACCTTGAGTAGTTTCTTCATAGGCAGTGCTGGTTGGTGCTCAGCTGGATACCCAAACCAAAAAACCAAACCCGCTGCTGTCGAGTTGATTCCAACTCATAGTGACCCTAGAGGACAGAGTAGAACTGCCCCATGGAGTTTCTAAGGAGCGTCTGGTGGATTTGAACTGCTGACCTTTTTGGTTAACAGCTGTAGCTGTTAACCACAGTGCCACCAGGGTTTTCTACCCAGGGGGAGCTTTTTCTGAATCTCTGGAGTTCTCTTTCTGTTACAGGTTCTTCTCTGTTCTGATATGTTGCCCTATAAGCTCTAGCTACCTTGGCCTCCTGCTTCCTCTGTACTCAGAGACTGCCTTACCAGTGCCTTTCCCCAGGCTGCTGCAGTTTGCTTGGGGCACTTGTAGGATTGCCTCATTTTCTGTCTCATTAAGAATCATATCCTTTGTTGCCTGATGTCCAGTATCTTGAAAACTAATTTCAGATATTTGTCTGATTTTTAGTTTTTGGAAATGAGAGGGTAAATCTGCTCCATGTTACCGTAGCTTAGGTGAGAGCCCAGGGGTGTGTTTTGTAAAAAAGGAAAGTAGAGGAATTATATTCCTTCTCTCTGTTGTTAGCTGCTGATGACTCAGTGTACAACAGGATGGGAGCAGAACCCTACCCGGCCCTGCTTCATCCCTGTAGTCAGTTGTAGGTCAGACCATTGGGATCAGATAGATTTTTGTTAGTTGATTTTCAGAAGTAGGCCGCCAGGCCTTTCCTCCTGGTCCATCGCAGTCTGGAAACTGCTGAAACCTGTTGCATGTCATGGCAGCAGCCAGCCTTCACTGACAGGTGGGTGGTGGCAGTGCCTGAGCTACACTGGCTGGGGATGAGACCCAGGCCTGTCATGGTGTGGTTCTGTCGCTGAACCACTGATGCATCTTGGGTGTCTTTGCCGGGAAGCCTTAGGGTTTGTCTGTTGTCTCTCAGCCCTCGCCTGCTCCATTTCTTCTGAAACATGTAGATTTGGGTGTTCTGTTCATGGAAATGCTCTGTGACTAGAAAATGCCTGTAGAAACCAGAATACCAAACTGTTTTATGTAGCCACTATTCATTTCAGTATTTGTGACAGAATGCTCAGTCTGATGAACGTATTGCTTATTCTATCCTAGAATTTTCAAAGGAGAATAGTTTTCTTTTGGATTAACTATCTTTTTAAAAATAGATTATATAAAAATGACTACTTTGAGTTACTTGTGAGAAAAGTGTGATAAGAAATACCTTTAAACTGTCATGGACCCCTTTCTTCCTGGAATATATAGTAAGTTGAGTGTTTGTGCTTGTGTGTGTGTGTATGTGTGTCCCTTTAAACACAATTTTTACTTCTAGTTATTTTTAGCTAGATGTCTTAAATTTTGAACATTTTGTGCTTTCATGTGCCATCCATCAACATCTTTAAACTGAATGAGGATTTTATGTATCATCAGCAGAACTCCCCTTTCTAGTTGGCGCTTGGTAGCCCAGCTGGCCTGGCAGCAGGTCAGTTTCCACGGCATTGCCATCTTTCTGCAGCATCGTTAATGGAGCCGAGAGGTTGGAGGTGGTGAGGGGCTAAAGGCCCCTTACCCTGCATAAACTAAAACAGATGAGTTTTTATCTAGCTTTGCGTATTAAGCTTATGGATAATAATTATTTTATCTCAGTGAACTTTATTGCTGTTAAAAAACTGTTTTTTATTGACCATAAGTTTCCATCTTATTAAGTGTTGAGTTTGGTGATTTGAAGTGTAGGTTCCCATAGACTTAGTGCAGTTGAAACAAAGCTGATGATCATTAGGTGTTCTGAAAGCATGAAACTTTTACTTCATTTAGAGATGTTCATTGGTTGATTGTTTAATTATGAAGGAAAAACACAGTTTAAGAACAGTGAGTAACTTAAAGATAGTATTACAGGGGTATATAAGAAGGTACAGTAGGAACATGGTGGAGGTGTCCCTAAGGAGGGACGTCTGTGATCAAGTTGAGTGAATGCTGGCTCAATTATGTGCAGGTATTTCATTTACTCTCTAGACTCATGTATTTCATATTTCAGTGAATAGTGCCATCGGTCAGCAAGTCACCTAAGCCAGAAACTGAGGAGTCACTGTGGCATCGTCATGCTCTGCATTTAAACCATATGTGAATTCTTTCTCTTCTGGTAGATGAAGAGCTTTCAGACTTTCCCCGTTTCTGAATTACGTGAACAGCAGCCTCTCGTCAGAACTTAACTGCATCAGGGCCAGGATGTCTTGTTTTCACTGCTCTGTATGCAGTGCCTAGGACAGTGCTTGGCACATACTGAAAAAAATGAAAAACTGAACATGTTGCTGCTGAGTTGATGCTGGCCATCCAGCAGGGCTTGTAAGGAGTGGCTGGTGGATGCAGATGGCCAGCCTTTTGGTTAATAGCTGAATGCTTGACCACTGAGCCACCAGGGCTCTGCCTGGCACACAGAACCCCAAAACTAAGCACACTGCTGTCAAATTGTTTCTGATTCATAGTAACTCTGATACAGAAACTTATTGCTGGCAAGTTGATTCCTTCTCATAGCTACCCTATGGAACAGAGTAGAACTGCTCCATAGAGTTTCCAGGGAGCACATGGTGAGTTTGAACTGCCAGACCTGGCACATAGGAGATACTTATTTAAAGGTTTCAGAAAGAATTTCTTTTCTAACCTTCAGTGAATCTGTTCCTAAAGCTCTCTTTAAACCTTCAGTCTAATGATCTTTCCAAACTAGTTACGTTCACATCAGTCACTAGCTTAAAATCGTCCAGTGTTGGTCGCTAAAGAGCAGTGATTGTTACAGGTTGAGTGTTGTTGTTGGCTGGTGCTCTGCAGTCGATTCCAGATCATAGCGACCCGTGTGATAGAGGAGAACTTCCCCGAGGTGTTTTTGGCTGTAATCTCTGCAGAAGCAGGCTGCCAGGCCTTGACTGTGGACCTCTGAGTGGGTTCCAGTTGCATGTTTTGGTTAGCACTGAGTGATTAACCGTTGCTCCACCAGGGCTCTGAAGGTGCAGCAGTGTAGTTTGGAGAGGTGTGTTCAGTATCATTGTTTATACTCAACAAAAATACTACACGATTGCTTTCATAATGCCAGTTAACCAAAACCCACTGCCATCGAGTCTGTTCCAATTCGTAGCGACCCTATAGGGCAGAATAGAACTGTCCCATAGTTTTCCAGTGAGCACCTGGTGAATTTGAACTGCTGACCATCTGGTTAGCAGCCAATCACTACACCACCAGTATTTGCACAGACATTAAAAGCAGGGTTTTTTTTTTTCTTTTTAAAGTATAGTATGAAGAGACGTGAGTCTTTAATGGCTGTTAAATCTCGGCATTTAAAATAAATTCTGGATGGGGGTGACTGCTAATGAGTATGGGGCTTCTTTGGAGATGATGAAGTATACTAAAATTAGTAGTGGTGATGGTTGTCCAACTCTCTGAGTGTACTGAAAAACCTCAACATTGTACGATTTAAAAGGGTTGCTTATGGCATGTAAATTAAATCTCAAAGCTGTTACTGAAAAAATAAATTAAAAAATAAGGCCTGCCCTCCGTGGTTTGGTACTTGCCTACGTCTGCAGACTCCCCTTCCATCTTCACCCATTGAGCAGCCCCTGTGTTTGGTCGTGTCACACTCCTCATGATCCTTAAGAAGCAGCCACTCTCTATCTGCAGAGCTCTGTCTAAACAAGTGGCTCCCTCAACTAAGGTATTTTTCCTGTGCTGTCTTTCATGACCTCCTTAGGGATCACCTTTGCAAAGCCTTCCCTCCTGTACCTAATTTCCTTTACCCCACCCTGCCTCCAGGGCTTTAGCAGTACCAGACATCCTTTTGTCACATGGCATTTATCATCCCAGAGTAAGCATACTATGACTTTGGAAAATAGATATCCAATAACTGATTATGTGTGATATACAATTTTGTTTTCTGCGCTGTTCAGATACCGCTTAAAAGCAAGTTTAGTAGCATCTGCCAGATTTTTAAATTGTGTTACAAATACACAGATAACATTTACCAATTCAGCATTTTTTGCATGTATAATTCAGTGACATTATGTTGTGCAGTCATTACCACTATTCCTTTCCAGATTTTTCTGTCATCATTAACAGAATCTCGGTATCATTGCCTTGCATTTAATCCATAGGTTTCTCCCTTTATTTTTTCTTATTTGTTGAAAAGCAGATTGTTTTGCTGACGGTTATTTTGTTGAGTTTCTCTCATTCCTGATTTTACTAATTGCATCCCAGTGGTGTTGCCCCCCCCTTTTTTATTGTAGTTTAGAAGATGGATTACAGAACAGACTAGCTTCTCATTGAACAGTTAATATGTGTACTATTTTATGACATTGGTTAACAGTCACACAACATGTCAACATACTCTCTTCTCAGCCTTGAGTTCCTTATTAACCTGCTATCCTGTGTCCTCCTGCCCTCAAGTCCTTGTGCCTGGGCTGGTGTGCCCCTATAGTTTCAGTTTGTTTTTTGGGCCTGTCTAATCTTTGGATGAAGGATGAACTTTGCAGGTGAACAATGGTGTTTTTAACATGTTTCTTTGTCTTGTATACTTCAGTCAGATGATAGTTAAAAGTTTGACCAATATTTGATTAAAATTATTTTTGGCGAGAATAGGTCTTGCCAAAAAGTATTTTGACTTCCCTATTGAAAATCACAATTTCCATCACACCTTCTTACTCTCCTCATTTTGTTTTCCATCACATTTAACACTCTCTGACATACTGTAAAATTGTATACTGTTTAATATCTGTACTGGAATGTAAGCTTCACAAGGAAAGCGATCTGTGTTTATTGTTGCATCCTCAAGTGCCTAGAGCATTTTTTAGCATGTAAACAATTGCCACTGAATCCATTCTGACTCAGCATATCCCTTATGGGATCAGACTGCCACATCCTTCTCTCAAGGAGAGGCTAGTGGCTTCCAACCTGCTGACTTGGCCACCGTGGTGCCTTTTTTTTTCCCCCCAGCACGGTTGCCTCTGAGTAGATTCTGACCCATAGTGACCCTGTAAGACAGGGTACAACTGCTCCATAGAATTTCCAAGGGGTGGCTCGTGGATCTGAACTGCTGACCTCCTAATGACTGTGTTTGCTGCTCTGACAGAAATACCACAAGTGGCTTTAGCAAAGAAAAGTTTTATTACACAATCCAGTAGGTTATAAGTCCAAATTCAGGGTGTCTGCTGCAGGTGAAGGGCTTTCCCTCTTTATGAGCTCTGAGGAAAGTCCTTATGTGGCATCAGTTTTTGGTCGGGGAGCATCTTGGCACAGGAACTGCAGGTCTGAAGAATGTGCCCTACACCCAGGGCTGCTTTCTTGATGATATGAGGCTCCCAGCTCTCTGCTTCCTTCTCTTATTTCTTGTAGGATACGTGGTGGTGCAGGCCACACTCCGGGGAAGCTCCCTTTACAATGGAGCATGGAGGTGGCCTTAGGAGGAAGGGATTTACAGTCCTGCGCTAATCCTCTTTAACATACAGCATAGGAAGGTCACAAAATGGAGGGCAATCTCACAATACTGGTAATCACAGCTTAGACAAATTTCTATGTATTTTCAGGAGGGCACAATTCAATCCATGGCAGACTGTCACCAGGGCTCCATTTTTAGCACATAATTGGTACTAAATAAAATCTCTTGAATGAAGAAGTGAATGAAGTACAGAGACACAGAACTGGCTAAACAGACTGTCTGGCACCTCACTGCAGTGCCCAGGGAGGTGAGTCTTGGTGTTAGAGTGACTGTGTTAGATAAAAATCCTGGACAACAGTGTAAAGTCTTCTGGGATTTGGGCGTTAGAAGAAGCTCCAGAGTGGACCCTGGAGGGAAGGACTGTAAACCATCTCTGCTTTTAGCTCCGAGAAGAACCTTCCTTTTGGTGACTTGTTGATACGGCTTGGTGCCATCCGGTTGAAGCTGACTCACGGATATCCCATGTGACAGTGAAACTGCTGCATAGGGTTTTCTTGGCTGTAGTCTTGATAAGCACCAGTTGCCAGATCTTTCTCCCACAGAGCTTCTGGGTGGGTTCAGACTGCCAGCTGTTTGGACGCTGACCAAGCACTTAACCCTTGTGGCACCAGGACTGTTTGGTAGCTGCTCTTTAAAATTCTAATTCAAATTGGACAGTTCTTTTAGTGGAAATAAAGAGAATGGCCCTGTGCTTAGGTCTCCCAGTCTAGATGGCTCAGCAGAAGTTTAATGGAACCTGAAACCTCTCATGTACCTGTCAAGAGCCCCCATCTCATCCATCCTCATTTCCCTTGCACTCAGAGCCTCTCTGTCACTAGAGAGAGATGGTCTTGGGACCATCACTAATGATCTTATCTCATGCCTTTTTAAAAAATAACTTTATTGAGGAGAAATACATACAACACAAGTTTTCATTTGAGTCATTTTTGGTGTAGTTGGGTGGTGTTAGTTACACTTACTGTGTTGTGCAGCCATCACCACTGTTCAGTTCCGGAAGTTTTCATCCCCTCTCACAGGAGCTCAGTGACCCTTACGCAGTAACTGCCAAGTCCCCTCTTCTGTCCAGCCCTCGGGAACCACTGGTCAACTTTGGTGTCTCCATGGTTTCCTATTCCACATATTTCATAGGAGACTCACATATTTTCCCTTTGATGCCTGACTTATTTCACTCAGCATGTTCTCAAGAACTATCCATGTTGTGGCATAGATCAGAATTTCCTTTCTCTTTGTGGCTAAATAGTATTGTGTTGTATGGCTATATCACATTTTGTTTATTCATTTATCTGTTCGTGGATGCTTGGGTTTTTCCCACCGTTTGGCTATTGCGAACAGTGCTCAAGGAACATTAGTGTTCAGTTACTTATTTGAGTCTCTGCTTTCAGTATTTTTGGGGTGTACATCTAGAAGTAGAATCACTGGGTCATACAATTTTATATTTAACTTTTTGAGGAATCACCAAACTGTTTTTCATAGCAGCGGCACTATTTCATTCTTACCAACAGTGCATGAGGGTTGCAGTTTCCTTGTATCTTTGCTGACACATATTTTCCATTTTTCTATTCATGGCCATCTACAGGGTGTGAAATGCTGCCTTACTGGCTTTGATGTACGTTTTCCTGGTGACTACTAATGTTGAACATCTTTTCGTGTTCCTGTTGGCCATTTGTATTTCTTTGGTGAAATGTCTTCAAATCCTTAGCCCCTTTTTAAATTGGTTTGTTTGTCTTTTGTTGTTGAGTTGTAATTCTTTGTATATTCTAGATGTTAAACTCTTGCCAGATATATGGTTACCAAATTTTTTCTCTCATTCTGTATAGATTGTCTCTTTTATTGATAAAGTCTTTACACAAAAGCTTTTAATTTTGATGAAGTCCAATTTATTTTGTCTTTCGTTGTTGTGTTTTTAATGTAATAGCTAAGATTCAGTTGTCAAAAAGAAGAACTTGAAGCTTTACCTCTGTTTTCTCTTAAAGAGTTTAATGCTTTCGACTCTTAATGTGTAGGTTACTGATTCATTTTGAGTTAATTTTTGTGTATAGTGAGTCAGGTGTCCAACTTTATTCTTTTTATGTGGACATCGAGTTGTCTCAGTCATTGTACACTTTTTTCTTTCTTATCCTTAACCAAGAGAGCTGGGTTTCTTAGATCATCCTGCATTCCATGAAGTCTTGATTCTGTGAGACTGCATGTTTTCTTTTCCATCCCCACTGCCTACCTTCACCTTCTCTTTGAACCATTTCACTGAGCTTTCTGAAACTTAGGCACATCAACCCTAAGTTTCTCTCGGTCTTTTCTGTGAATTTGCCCACACTTTCTTGTTCTAATTGACACGTGATTGTCTCCTGCGAACAGTTTCCCCTTCACCTCTCTCAGGTAGTGCTGGTTTTTGCCTCCCACATCCCTCCCATTACTGGGCCTACAAGTGAGATATTCTCCTTGTTCTTTATTGATATTTTTATACCATTCTCCCTAAAAACACTCTGTTGTATCATGTCATCAGATGGTACTGCTCACTGTAGCTTTGACTGTAATTGGCCTTTTTACAGATCATTTTCTCACATTCATTGAGTATTTGTGTGATCCTGACACTAGAGCAGGACCCTGTCTCATTATGGAATATCTGCTTAGCTCTAGTAATGCTTCTTGCTTAAATGCCTGCTTTGTCTAATATCATTGCAGCTTTGCCAGTTTTCTTTATGTCAGTCTTTGCTTTCCTTTTTTTTTTTTTTTGCTATTAACCTTTAAAAAAAAAAAAACAAACAAAAACCTGATGTTTTAGGTATGTGTAAATAGGTTGCTATCCAAATCTTAAAAGCAAATCTGTGCTTTTAACTAGAATATTTAGTCTCATGTACAGTTTTCTAATGTAATTTCTGATATATTTGCATTTAGATCTTCTGATTCAGTTCTCTATTTCTGCCACCTCTTCTTTCTTTCCCTTAGAAAAGGGGTTCATTACTTACTATTCTACTCCCTGCCCTGCTTTTTGAACCCTATAAATACATGCTTTTTTTTAAAAAAAATACTGTATTCATAGTGATATCTTAAAACCCCAAACCAAACTCATTGCTGTGGAGTCAGTTCCAACTCATAGTAACTCTATAGAACAGGGTAAAACTGCTTCATGCAGTTTCTAAGGAGCAGTGTATTTGAACCGCTGACATTTTGAGTTGCAAATGAATTTTAACTATTGCAACACCAGGGCTAGTGGTATCCTAGAGATACCAGTTTACATCCGTGATTTATCAATATCTAATGTTAATTTGGGAAACCCTGGTGGCATAGTGGTTAAGTGCTATGTCTGGTAACCAGGAGGTCTGCAGGTGGAGTCTGCTAGGCACTCCTTGGAAACTTTCTGGGGCAGTACTACTCTTTCCTGTAGGCTTGCTGTGAGTCTGTATCAACTTGATGGTAGTGGTTTTGTTTTAAAATGTTAATTTGATACTTTTCCTGCTTTTGCAGAACTTTAGAACATTTAAGCTCCAGTTTAATGTGCCATTCTTCTGTTTTAATTCCAGTAAGAAACTGTTATTCACTTACTTGGATTTGTGTGCTACATGTTTGCTTTTTTTTTGTTGTGTTTCATTCATTCTTGGATTTCTATCCGGGTTTGCTTTTTTCCTGCCTGAAGAATGTCCTTGAAGATTTTTTTTTTTTTTTAGTGGGAGTCTGCTAGAAATGAACTTGTCTGAAAATGCTTTTCCTTTTGCTTCATTTTTGAGGGTTATTTTTGCTAGGTAGAGTTCTAGATTGGCATTTAATTTCTTTCAGTGGCACTTCTTTGTGTTTTAGCTACCATTTTTTCTTAGCAGAAGGATAACTGTCAATATAATTGCAATCTGTCCTTTCTTCCAAGTTATTTTAAATTTTTCCCTGTTTGTTTTTGGGTTTATTGTGATGTACCTGGTTGTGAATTTTTGTTTGTTTTTGTTTACTCTTGTCAGGATTCTTTGAACTTTCTGATTCTGTGGCTTGATGTCTTTCATTATTTTCAGAAAGTTGTCAGTCATTAACTATTCAAATATTGCCTCTGCCCATTTTCTTTATTGGATTCTAGTAACAGAAATGTTCTTTATGTCTGTGTCTTACTCTTTAGTGTATGTTTTCTAGGTTTTTGTATCTCTGGGCTTCATTTGAGATATTTTGCTATTGATCTGTGTCTCTCCTTTTGCCTGTGTTTATCTGCTGTAAGGAGTCCCTGGGCAGCACAGTAGTTAGCACTCAGGTACTCACTTAAAGGTTGGAGGTTCAGGTTCACCCAGAGGTGCTTTGGTAGAAAGGCCTGGTAACCTAATTCGGGGGGAGGGGTGATGGAAACAGCTATTGAGAAGCCCTAGAGATCACAGTTTGTATACTGAGGCACATTATGGGTTTTTTGTTTTTTTAGTCCTTCCATTTGGCTTTTCTTTTTTAAATAGCTTTTAGTTATCTGATGAAATTGTAAACTTTGTCTTTTGCCTTCTTGAACATGATAAGGCATAGTTATTTTTAATTCTCTCTGATAACTCCAGTATCTGGAACTCTTGTATATTTCAGTTTTATGTTTCTTCTGAGTTTTCTTCGTAGTGTATAGTTTCTTTTTCTTTTTTTTTTTATTTAACATAACTGAGTGAAAATGTACATTCACGTATAAATTTACATGCCCCCCTATATGCAGCTTCCACTGCTCTCCCTGTCCGGTGACTGCACACTATTCTTCTCTGCTCCATACATGTCTCATCCTCCCAACAACCTCCTTTCCCCTCCTCTCCGTCCACTCCCCTCCTCTCCGTCCACTCCCCTTCCTCCAGCCAGAGGTCAGCAAGATGAAATCCTGTAGATGTTTATAACCACAAAGTGCTTCCAATATGTGGTCACTCTGCATTGCCAAGTCCAATCCATTCCTGGCCAAAGAGTGGACCTTTGTTATAATTTATGGGAAAGGGCAGCATCAGGGCCGGGGGCCATGCTCTCAGAGGAACCCCAAAACCGCTGGACCATCAATTGAGGTCTTTTAGTGGAGATCTCATGATGCACCCCTTTTTATTCTTGTGTTGCCAGTGAGACTCCTCTCTGTGAGCTCCATCGTGGCTATCACTGGTGGTGGCCAGGCACCATCTGGTTCTTCCCGTCCCAAGTCGATGTAGGCACCCACTGTTGTGGGTCTCTCTGTCTTCTCGGTTGTCTTTACCGCATGTCATTTTGGTCCTCGGTGAGCATCTGTTCCTCCTGAGTTGGGACCATTTGCTGTGTCCTCGGATGGCAGCTTGGCAGCTTTTAAGACCCCAGACGCCACTCTCCAATGTGGGGTGCAGAGAGCTCTCTTAGCAAAACGCTAGTTGTGCCAGTTGGCCTGGAATTCACCTAAGAGCATGGTCCCCCGCCCCCTGCCCCAGCTACTCTATCCTTGCATTATTGAGTTAAGATGGAAGGACTACTCAAGTTATGCTGAAGTCCACTTAATGTTGTTCTTGTTTCTAAAGTGTGCTATCACCGCTTTCTCCCAACTAGATTTCTAGTAACTATCTAAACTAAACCCCCCCTCCCTCCCTCCCCTCCCTTGCAGCTGTCAAAGAGTCTTTTCTTCTATACACAAGTCTGTTTTTGAGGTCTTATCATAGAGGTCTCATACAGTATTTGTCCCTTTGTCGCTGACTACTTTCACTCAACATAATGTCTTCCAGTTGAAACCAGGTTAGGAGATGTTTCCTGGAATCATCGTTATTCTTTATCATTGTGTAGTGCTCCATTGAGTATATGTACCATAGTTTACCTATCCATTCTTCTATTGTTGGGCATCTGGGTTGATTCCATCTTTTTTCTATCGTGGACTGTGCTGCCGTAAACATTCTGGTGCATGTGTCCGTTGGTGTGAAAGGCCTTGAATCTGTAGGATATATTCCAAGTAGTGGAATTACTGGGTCGAATGGTATATCGATATCCATTTTTTTAAGGAAGCGCCAGATTGCCTTCCAAAGAGGCTGGACCATTTTGCAACCCCACCAACAGTGTAGGAGGGTTCCACTTTCTCCACAGCCTCTCCAGCTTTGCTGTTTTGTGTTTTCTGGATCATGGCCAATCTTGTTGGGGTGAGATGGTATCTCATTGTTGTCTTGATTTGAATTTCTTTAATAACTACAGATCGTGAACATGTCCGCATGTGTTTTTTTGGCTGCCTGGATCTCATCTTTAGTGAAGTGTCTGTCCATCTCCTATAGTGTATAGTTTCTTTATGTAGCTGGCTATTTTTTATTGTGTGCTGTACATGAAATTGGAAACCCTGATGGCATAGTGGTTAAGTGCTATGTCTGCTAACCAAAAAGTGGGTAGTTCAAATTCAGCGGGTGCTCATCGGAAACTGTATGGAACAGTTCTACTGTGCCCTGTAGGGTTGCTGTGAGTTGGAAATGACTCAATGGCAGTGGGTTTGGTACATTAAATGTGCAGATTTGTTTATAGACATAGTTTGAGGCTCAGGATAATAGCTGTTTCCAAATCTGATTTGTGTTTGCTTTTGCTAGGCACTAGGTAGCACTCCTAATCCAATTTCAAGACTTAGGATGGTTTAGAGCTAAACTGAAGTCTCTTTGAAGGTCTGTCTAGTTTCATCCTTAACTCCTGGGATGCACCCTTCACTGGGATGCATCCTTAATTCCTGGGTGCACCCAATAGAAAGGCAGTTCACTGACCACTGTCCCTTCCCCACTGTCCCAGTGTCAGTCGCTGGAGTCCAGTACCTGCTAACTTAGCCCCAAGAGGCTATCAGAAGCATTCTCAATTTCTCAGCTTATTGGTAGTACCCTCGGTAGTTCAAAGCAGGGCTTTGAGCTTGTTCAAACTAGTTCAGTAATGGCCAGTGAAGCAAGCTTTTAAAATTTGAATGAAGCACACTGAAGACCAGAACAGAAAAAATTGAAGGTGGAAGCCCTAGAAAGGGAGGCTTGCAAGGGTCCATTGAGCCCTTTTAGTAGCCTGATGTGTGAAACTGAATTATTGCCAAGACTGTGAGAGTGACGCACAGTCAGAATGGCACAGTCACCCGACATCTTTGAGTGGGGCATTACTGTATCCATCTCTGCTGGTCAAGAGAATGAGAATTTGTTGCTATCGTTGTTTTCTAAGAGGACAGTTAAGTTTCAGGTGGGGCTTGGACCTGTATTGTTTCCCGTTATAGATATTATTCTGGTTTACCCACATAAAGAAATTCTGTTCAGTTTTTGCTTTGTTGGCCATAACTGAATAGAGAAGAATTGGTTTGAAGTCCTGGTTGGAACCCACCAGCGGCATCTTAGAAGAAAGGCCTGGTGGTAAGTTTCTGAAAGGTCGCTGCCCTGAAAGCTGTATGGGTTGTAGTTCACCACTGCACACGTTGAGGGGCAGGGCTGTGTGCGTGCCTGGTATTGGGAAATACTTTTGTGGGAAAAAGTGGCCGTAGTAGCTGAATGTAACCTTCCCGGGCCTCACTTTCCCCTGCAGTTTTCTCATGCTTTCAAACAAATGCTTAAAATGTTTTGTTCAGTTTCTCTAGTATCCACAGTGGGAAGGAATCTGACTTAGTCTGCTGTCACTAGAAGAAAAGTGGCTCCTACCTTTCGGTCACTTAGTCAACTGCAGACTCTTGTCATAATCCTTTGTGATTTCAGTGTGCCTGAAGTTGATTCTTCCCACAGCTACTGTGAATGTCGGAAGTTGAGCAAGTCAGTGACCCTGATCGTTCACACTTAGGCTTTTTAGTTTGTTGACTTCTTTTCCAAGGCTGCTTTCTTTACCCTACCTCAGCCACCCATCCCATTGCATTCCTATTGGCTGAGACTCCTCTGTCAAATCTGTTTTAAACTTAGCCGTTCCTTCCTTCCAGCATCCCAGTTCTCGCAGGCGTCAGCCTGATCGTGACCTTCGGTTCATTCATCCTGTCACCCTTTTTTTCCCCCTAGTTTTCTCATGTCTTTTTCTTCCTTACTCAGCTTGGAAACCCTGGTGGCACAGTGCTTAAGAGCTACAGCTACTAACCAAAAAGTCAGCAGTTTGAATTCACCAGGTGCTTCTTGGAAATGATGATGCGGTTCTGCTCTGCACTGTAGGATCTCTGTGAGTCGGCATCAACCAAAAGCAGTGGGTTTTGTTTGGGTTACTCAGCTTAATTCTGAGAAAAACCTGCTGCCGTCGAGTTGATGCCGACTCATACTGACCCTGTAGACAGAGTAGAACTGCTCCATAGGGTTTCAGAGGAGTATCTGATGGATTTGAACTGCCAGACTTTTGGTTAGCAGCACTTCCCCTTAACCAGTATCAGCCTTGTGCACATTCTCTACTCTCTTGAATGCCTTTCATTTCATCTTCTTCATTTGCTAACCTGTAAACTGCATCTTAGATTGGATTCACTACAAAATAGAACATAAGGCAAAACTTACCTGCTAATATGGAGGTTAGAATGAGGGACAAAAAAACGAAAGTGAAGCACGGAAGAAGGGAAACAAATACAAAGAGGTACATTACTAAGCTGGCCACAGCTTAAGAAGTGTAGCTGGTTGCTTGGTCACGCTGGAAATCCTTACAGATGATAGATACCTCTGAATATAACCCCAGAGAGCAGGTATGTGGGGAGGATGGTTGTGGGACTTACCTGTTAGCGCTTTCTCATCTCCTGTCTCTGATCAGAGCTGTCCTTCAGGGTCATCACCATTCTGTACTTTAGGGTGGTTACCTGGCCCCTCAGGCTAGAGAAGCAGCAGCAGAATTGGACGGGACCAGCTGTCACTTCTGCCCCAGTAGGTATGATGAGGGCCACCAAGCCCAGCTTCACTACCGGGAGGGGTAGTGATGGCTGGTGGTGTCAGATGAGACACTGTATGGGGCTGTGGCCAGATGACCCTGGAAGCTTGTAAGCTCCTGCTAGGACCACTGGGACTGATCAGCTTGGGAAGTGGAGCAAGAGACTGAGGCCCATATAGGCCAGCAGGACTGAGTGGACTTTGGGGAAGGGTGAACCGCATTGGTTCCATTCTGTTTAACCTAGCTCTTTGTCCAGTCTGTACTTCCATCTACACAGTTGAAGAAAACCATGGCTGGAGAAACATGCCGACTGCTGTCATGATCACCAAAATCATGTAGGGCCACTGAGGGTTACAGCCTACTTTCCTGTTCCAGTTACTCTCCTAGTTTAGGATCACACTTTAAACCTCGAATGCTACCTTTTCTTTGACTGCGGAAGTGAAGCAGTTAGAAGAAACTGTCAACAGGCTCCCCCTGCCGCATGTGCCCGCCTACCCACATCTGTGCCTGACACTTTAGCTCGTCTCCTAGAACTATTTATGCTCCTCCCTATTACCAGCAAGTTGATCTGGGCTCAGAGAGAGCCTGTCGGACAGAGTAGAACTGTCCCATAGCATTTCCAAAGCTGTAAATCTTTACAAAAGCAGACTGCCCTGTCTTTGTCTCATAGAAGGGCTGGTGAGTTCCAGCTTTCAGCTTTTTGGTTGACAACTGAGTGCTTAACCACTGCACCACCAGGGCTCCTTGTTTATGCTTCTGGCCCTTTAAGGCTAACAATCACTGTATGTGCATTAGAGCCCTCCTCTTCCACCTTTTCAAGGACATCACTGCAATAATTCATCTTTCATTTACATCATCAAATTATCCTTCTCTGTTGTATCATTCTTACCAGCATACAAACTGATATTTCTTGCTTATTTGAAAACAAAAACAAATGCATACACATACAGTAATCCCTCTTGACTGTTCTGTCTCCGATTTCGTCTGCTTTCTCTCGAACACATTCTGGTTAGACTTTTTGCCCCCATTGCTTCTTCAGAATTGCTCCAAGGTCACCGGTGACTTACATGTTGCTAAATCCAAGGGTAATTTTGCAGTGTTCGCCTTATTTCTCCTGTCTGCCCCAAGAAACTTTCTGTATCACTCTGCCTCTTTGAAATTTAGTGAACATCCAGAATAAGATGCCAGTACAGTCCTTCAAAACCCCTAACCTCAGCTTAAGCTGCTTTTTCCTTTCTCTACCCAGTCATGGTAGCTTGCTTGCTATTTCTTGACCTTTGCTGGATATGGGTATATTCCAGCCTCAGGGCCTTTGCACATACTATTCTTTTGCTTGTGGCGCTTTCTCTCCCTTCAGAAGTCATGTGGCTCACAGCTTTCTTCCCTTCCCATCTTCATCAAAATGGCGTATTTTCAGTGATACTCTTACCGGTCAGTCTATCTGAAATCTCCGCTGTATCCCTGGCGCTTCCTATACCCTTCCCTTGCTTTATTTATTTCTCATTGGTTCTTATCATCACCTAACGTACTTCCTCATTTATCTTGTTTACTATCTCCTCCAGCTAGAAGCTCTGTGAGGTAAGGTCTTTTTTTACCTTTCTGCCTGTTAAGCTCTCAGCTTCTAGATAGTCCCATGTTCTAGAATAGTATCTGGTAAAAATCAGGTTCTCGGTATAATACCACTTTAAGAAAAAACAAACACACAAAGTTTTCACAGGAAGTTTGCAAAATATAAGTTTTTTAAGAAAAAAACACACAGTTTTCACAGGAAGTTTGCAAAATACAAGTTTCTGGCCTGGAATTCTTAGCAATGAATACCTTTATTGGCTTACAAATGCCTTTTATAGTCTAACTTTGGAGGAGCTGGTATAATTCTGAAGTCACCGTGTCAACTTTGTCACCTTCTTTCTTTTAGCTTCTTGTGTGTGTCTAAGACCAAGCACTGTGCTAAAGAGCTTTATGAACATGATTTTACTTAATCTTCATAACAATCCTACAACACAAGTGGTATCATGTCCTTTGTATAGACTATGAAACTGAGATTTAGAAAGCTTAAACAGCTTGCCAGAGGTCTCAAGTAGTAAGTGGCCAAACCTAGTGGGGGTGTTTAATTTAAATCCTATATTCTTGACTTCTATTACATTATATACTGCCTCCTAGGTATAAAGATGTCATGTTATTTTTTGTCGTGTAAGAACTAGGGGATCTCAGGCAAGTTATTTAACCCCTACTATATCTACCAACTTATATATGTTCAAAGTACCTGGCAAGCATCAGGGAAAAATAAAATTGCTACTGAGCCTCAAACCATTCTCAGCTTTAGCCTTCCCAGATGGTCCTTGAACCCTCTGTTCGAAGTAGGTCCCTGGATCTGGAGTACTTCCTAGCCCAGAAGATTGGAAGGCTAGTGGTCATTGCCATCAGGAAGGAACTCAACTTTCTGGCTCAAGTTCTCAGACAGTTCCATCACCTCTGGAGTACGGCTCACAGGAGTACCATTCTTCCTTAAGGAAGTGTGATCACTTTAAGATTTAATGCTTTAAATGACAATTGTTTTTTCATAGTTCTTGCCCACTTGTGCAGTTGTTCTTCTGGTCTCACTTGGAATGTCTCACGTGATTTTATTAGAGGGCATCTGAGATGGTGTCATCTGATGGCTCCACTCTGATGCTCGGATAGCTTGGCCTCTCCTCCTAACTCCATGGTCTCAGGGCTTTCTTTTCCCCCAGTGGGAGAGGTCTCCAGATGAATAGCCGCATTTCTTACATAGCAGCTCAGGGCTCCCCAAAGCAGGCAATCCAAGGGGGAGGAAGTCACAGAAGGAAGGAGGCTGAAATTGCTAGACCTTTTCAAGGATATGCCTCGAAATGGCACATATCACTTCTGCCACATCCCCTTGGTTGATGTGTGTCACAGACCAGCCCAGACTAATTGTGAGAGGGGACTACATGGGTCATGGTTCCTTGGGAGTAGGCTAGGTACCATGTCATCCAGACTTCTGAGAATGAACCCAAACTGAAGCCTACTGCCATTGAGTTTGTTCCAAGTCATTGCTTCCCCATTTGGCATAGTAGAACTACCCCATTGAGTATCCAGAGAGCACCTTGTGGACTCAGACTGCCGACTTTTGGTTAGCAGCTGTACACTTAACCGCTACATCCCCGAGGTTTCCCTGAGAATGAACAAGGCCACTGCTGTCAAGTCGATTCCAACTAATAGCAACCCTGTAGATGGAGTAAACTTCCCCATAGTGTTTCCAAGGAGCGCCTGGTGGATTTGAACTGTCAGCCGTAGCACTTAACCACTACATCACAAAGGTTTCTTGAGAGTGAACAGGGGTCTGTTCGTAATGCCAGGTCAGCAGGGATAAACTAAGACTGTCCAGGACTAACCTGGACACATGATCATCCCAGTCATATTTGTGCTTCAGAGAAAGCAAGAGGTAGGTATTTTTATGAACCTCTGTGTGTCTCCCTGTGTGAAAATACAGCTGTGGTGAGTGTGTGGTTCTCATGTTTAAAGGTTACACTTTCTTTTGAACATGGCCCTTCAACAAAACCCAGTAACTGTTTGGGTGCTCAGTGATGACCGAGTTACTTAGTGTAACACTGGAAGGGAAAATGACTTAACACTTACTGAGAGATGATTCGGTTTGTTGGTCTACCATGCTGAACTTCCCAGAGGGATTTTTCAAAATTGATTTTGATCATACGCCTTTTTCACCCTATGCTAACTTGGAACCTAGGTCTTCTATAAGGTATAATTCAGTGCTGCGGCTAATCAGATGATCTCAAAGATTTCTTCCACCTCTTCATTTCTCGTGTTATCTGTCTAAAAGATTGTTATAGGCACCCTTATAACAAATTGGAGAGCTGTAAATAAAGCCTTTCTTGGTTCAACTGTGATTGAGATCCCTGAGCAGCTTTATAGGGTACAGTTTGCTTTACCTCATATATTGAAGGAAAGTTAGTTTGCATCTGAAATGAAATTTGTTCTTACTAGAAAAATAAAAATTAAGTCTTGAGAAAATCATAATATTAAAAATTCTACTTTTGTATACATTAGAAGATAAATTTTTGAGGCATGACCTTTAAGATCTATCTTGATCCAGGGTATCCCAGAATGTCTCCAGTTATATTTTAGCTTTTCTAGAGTACACACCATGCATACATGCTGGTGCACTCAAGCATATGTATGTTCCAAGGGTTTGAGGGTCAGTTTGTCTCGTTTGCCCTGCCTCTGAAGTACGTCATGGTGTAAATTATTGATTTGTGGTTCCTTCGAAGTAAGTTGTCCACTGGGGCAAACAAAGGATGTAGTTCTGTTGAATATTTGCGTGATGCAGTTCTATTCTCTTTTCCTAGTTTAGTTGAGGTGATATCTGTGAGAAACCTTGCATGCAGTGTACTAGCTTCTTTGTTAATCTTAACTACAGTGTGAAAAGGGAAACACAACAAACCTCTCTGAACCAAGCTTTTGCAGAATTGAATAATTGAGTCTCTTTATGGCCAAGCAGGTTATTAACATGACTGGCCAGATAGAGCTCTGTACCTTATGCCATCTAGGACATTACTTAAAGGCCTCATGCCACTTAGGTAATGTGCACCAGGTAAATGTCCTATTTTATGATGCCATGTTTAATACTACTTTGTTTTTTAATGATGCAACATCTCTAACACAAATTGCTTTTATAGTAAAGAAGGCTCATTTCATAAACTGCTGTTTTTCACTTCTGGAGAAAAGGAAGATGGTAGATTGGTGAATTAGTGTAACCAGTGAGCTCTCTCTGCTTTTGTAAGGCAGGCTGATATGTATTGTGATTTGGAGATTATGTGAGCAAGTTTGGTTACTTTTAAGGTAACTTTGTCATAAACATAAAATTATTAAATAATTATAGGGAAACCCTGTGAGACAGCTCTGCTCTGTCCTCCAAGGTCCCTATGAATTGGAATCATCTCAGTGGCAAAGGGTTTGGTTTTTTGGTTTTGGGTGGACATTTTATTGTCTCTAGTAATACTTAGATCACAAATAATTCTGCAGAGATTTTCTTTCTGCCTACAGTCCCTGCCTACTTGGATTAACTTCTCTGTAGGGTCACTTCCTAGAAGTGGAATTAGCACTACTAACATCTGTCTGTTCAGACTTATGCGATCCTCTGTGTATCAGAGTAGAACTCTGTTCTGCAGGGTTTTCAGTGGCTTGATTTTTCAGAAGTAGAACGCTGGGCATTTATTCCAAGGCACCTCTGCGTGGACTCCGACTGCCAACCTTACAGTTAGCAGCCAAATGCTGTGATTCTTCGCCCTAACCCAGGGACCTCACAAGTGGAATTGCTAGATAAAATTTTGGTATAAACTGCGAAATTGCTTTCTGCAGCGGCTGTTTTTCATTCCCTGCAGATTTTGAGAATTGTGGCTTGGTAAGTTAAGTGTTACAGCTGCTAACCAAAATGTCAGCAGTTCAAGAGTGCCAGGCACTCCTTGGAAACTCTTTGGGGCAGTTCTACTCTGTCTGTAGGGTCACTATGAGTTGGAATTGACTTGACAGCAGTGGATTTTGTTTTGTTTTGGGGTCACTTAATGAGATGCATTATTTGCCCTTGAAGTTAAGCATTTTTTCATGTTGACAGGCCACTCTTATTTCCCATCCTGTGAGTTGCCTGTTTGTAATCTTTGCCTGTTTTACTACCCTTTTTTTTTTTTTTTTACTGATTTATAAGAACTTTTTGTGTATTAAAGGGAAACTCTGGTGGTGTAGTGGTTTAAGTGCTAACCAGAAGGTCAGCTGTTAAAATCCTCCAGGCACTCCTTGGAAACTATATGGGGCAGTTCTACTCAGTAGGGTCACTTGATAGCAGTGAGTTTTTATTTCTTTCTTAAATCATTTTGGGAGCATGGCTCATGGCCCTGATGCTGCCCCTGTCCATAAATCATAACAGAGGTCAACTCTTCGAACAGGAATGCATTGGACTTGGCTACACAGAGTGACCGTATCATGTGTGCACTTTATGGTTCTGTGCATCTATAGGATATTGTCCTGCTGACCTCTTACGGGAGGCGGGGGAGTGGGTGGAGAGGAGGAGATACGAGATTGTTGGGAGGATAAGACATGTATGGAGTGGAGAGGAAGAGTGTGCTGTCACCAGGGAGGGAGAGCAGTGGGAGCTGCATATAGGTGGGCATGCAAATTTATATGGGAATGTACATTTTCTTTAAGTCATAATAAAAAAAAAAATCATTTGACATATGTTTTGTAAATCTTTTCTTTTAATGGTGTTATTTATGGTCACGTTGGCTTATAACCAAGTTTTAAATTTTATATAGGTAAATTCATGATTTTCTTTGACTTTTAGAATTGTTAATCTTTCGGTTTTCAACATGCTAGGAGAAAGATGGTTTAAAAAATTATTTGCCTTTTTTATGGTGCTGTTAATAAAGTTTTACAGTGTAGGAAACAGTTTATTTGAACAAAGGGAGAATAGCTTTAAAATACTATGAGGGAATGTTCATTTATTTTCTCTACTTGTGTATCTAGGGTTTTTTTTGGTATAGTTTTTAAACACTGAAGATAAATACTTAAAAATAATTGTCTTTGTAATTTGAATTATATACTCCTTTTTTTCTGTTACTATTTTAAAATAGATTACAGATTGAAAATGCAGAATGAGCGTTTCCTCTTTGTCTCCAAGCCAATTTGATGAAGTTTGCTATGACAGAAAGAGCAGAAGGCTGTGTACCAACCCTGGTCATAATGCACATACAAATGGCCACAGGTCATTATCAGCCCAGCTGCAGTGTTCTGCTGTGACATCTAATTTTTGGAGACACTGGCTGGTGACTTAGGAACCTTGGTGGTGCAGTGGTTAAAGCACCTGACTGCTAATGGGCAGGTCTGGATTGTGAACCCACTAGCCACTCCGTGGAAGAAAGACGTGGCAGTCTGCTATTGTAAAAACAGCCTTGAAAACCCTGTGGGCTAGTTCTCCTCTGCCCTGTAGGGTGGCTGTGAGTCAGAATTAGCTCATAGGCGATGAGAATAAATGGGGAGTGACTTAATAAGGAGGGTGACTAGTGGAAATCTATTTGGGACTTGTAGGACATGAATAGATGGCTTTTAATGGAAAGTATACTAGACAGTATTCCTTCCTGCCTTTTTGTATTGTTTTCTATCCATGTTTTAAATATGATTCTCCTGGGATTCTTTTCTTGATTTGTACAACTACCACTGTGCTGTTCTTGACTGTAGCCATGGGAACATAAATAGGATGACATGAGTTTATAACTTGTTGCTAGGCAGATGAGGCTCAGAATGTATTAAAATCTTCTCATTAGAAAGTGTTAATGTTTTATGTTTTGTGGAGGAAGGTGACTAAACAGGATAGTGTGGAATCACAGCTGAGATTGTACAAATCCTTCTAGTAGAAGAGACTAGTCTTGTGTTTAATTGAATGTTGGAAATTGAAGAGAAATTGGTGAAATCGTTGTATGTCTTAGCCCGGCCTGAGGCTTAAAAGGTGAATATTCAGATGTGTATGGGTTAGATGTGAACACTTAATCCATCCTGGCATGTGTATCAAATTCCAGGATGCCTCTGAGAGACTTGGGGGACTAACCAAGAAAGCATCAAGGTGACTGAGGAGATGTGTCTACTGTTTTGATTGTAATTTTAAATTTTTGATAGCTAATGTGTTACTGGTATAAAATTTATAAATTTAAGAAAGGTATAGAGTGAGAAGTAATTGGTCTCTTACCTGTGTCCTCCAAGTTGAATGTTTCCTTCCATAGAGGCTGCCTCGCTTAACTAACTCCTTTGATTATGATGTAGATGATTATTTGAATAGTTATAATAATTTATGCATTTCTGTGTGCCAGCCACTGTGATAAGTGCTTTCGAATGTTAGAATGTCAGAAGGGATAATGTTAGAAAGTAGTTACTGTTAACTCCACTTAAAGGATACGCTTAGGTAAGTTAAATAACTTGCATAATGTTCAGTATTTCTTGCTCACTAGACTGTAGGCTCCAAGAAAGCAGGAGTCATGTTGTAGTTCTTCTTAGTCCCGTAAGTGGAGCATAGTTTGAGTAATGTGCCCATTGTAGTCTAAGACTGGCGTTACCAAGTTGGTTATTGTATCATTTATTAGCTTTGAACTTGGAGCTGTGACTCAGATTTCACTTTGTAGAGGAGTAATATATGTTGGTTTGAGCGGCATGAATTCTGTGTATTTATCAAGGGAACCTGATGTATAATCTTTTCTGGATTTTGTGTTAGAACATCTGAGAGAAACCTCCCTGTGATAAGCATTGTGTGAAGGGAGGTAGTTAACCCAGGGAGTAATACTGTTATAATTCCATTCCTTTTGGGACGTGTTTCATTTTTACCCCTTCCCCTTCACTCTCACCTTAACTGTATCTTCGCCTAGCATCTTCTCAGTTTCTTGACTTAATAGAGTAAGTTTGAAGAGAAGGAATCTAATAGAAGAAATCATCTTCTTTATATGCCAGTGTTAACAGGTATCTTTGTGATCTTAAACATTTACATTTAGTTTTAAGTTGCATGTGGTGCCTCTAGTTTCTTACTGTTGAATTGTAGGAAAAGATTTTACAGCTGGATAAGGTTATTGAGATTTTTGGCAAGAGGAATTGAGGGCCAACTCAATTCCATAGACAATTATTAAATGCATTTCTTAGTTAAAAGCCAAAAGTCTGTTGCCATTGAGTTGATTCCTGCTCATGATGACCCTAAAGGACAGAGTAGAACTATTTCCATAGGGTTTAAGTCTTTATGGAAGCAGACTGCCACATCTTTCTCCCAAGGAATGCCTAGTGCGTTAGAACCATTGACCTTTCAGTTAGCAGCCAGGTGCTTAACCACTGTGCCACCAAGGCTCCTTTAGTTTGTTAGTGGGTTAATATTTATCTCACAGGGTTTGTACGACGATTCTTGCTGTTAGTTTATTAGATGCCATCGAGTTGGTTCTGATGCATAGCAGCCCTAAGTACAGTAGAAGGTGATACTGCGTGGTCCTGTGCCATCTTCATAATCATTATGCATGAGCCCCCTGTGGCAGCCACTTTGTCAGTCCATCTCATTGAGGGTCTTCCTGACTTTGGCTGACCCTCTACTCTGCCAAGCATGATACCCTTCTCCATGGACTGGTCCTTCCTGAGAACACGTCCAAAGTGTGTGAGACAAATAGGTTATTAAGAGATAGTATTGATAAAGTCTGGGGCTGATGATTTTAATGGTAATGCTAATAATTAGGAAACCCTGGTGGCACAGTGGTTAAATGCTACATCTGCTAACCCAAAGGTTGGTGGTTCAGATCCGCCAGGCGCTCCTTGGAAATTCAGCGGGGCAGTTCTACTCTGTCCTTTAGGGTCATGGCAGTGGATTTGTTTTTGTTTTGTTACTAATAGCTAAGTTTGCGGAGTACTTGGCGTCTGTTACCATAGTATGGACCGAAAACTATTCTGAGATGTAGTATAGGAGGGATTGGAGTAGAAGGGAATGGAGTTAAGAAGTTTATTTTAAAATTTTTATCCTTTTCCAAACTTAGTAATGGAGGCTGAACTACTACACATTAGAAATAGAAAAAAGTTAGATTTGAGAGGATGTGAAGAAACTAGGCATGGCAGCAAGGAAGAGGAAGGATTGAGTTTTGATGCTTTGGGTAATAGGTTACTATGAACAGTAAAGCAATCCGGAGATGTCACTAATATTTTAAAAACTGAAAAAATAGTTTAAATGTATAGTAATTACCTTGTCAGAATGTAGAAAACTGAAACCTGAGGGGGCGGTTGTAATAAGAAGCAAGGCTGTATCTGCTGTGGAAGCTCAGAAGTGCCTAGGAAGTGAAGTAGTGGTACCTCGAAAGGCAGAAGTGTGCTGTGGGTGGGGCCACGCTGAGCGGCTGAGTCTCTGTAGGAGGTCCTTAGTTCTCTGAGTATGACTTGTACCTTGTGAACCTGGGAAGGATCTCTTTCTTACTCCAGTTTGTTCTGGTTGGAACCCTTGCTGAGATTTTGAATCCCTAACAAGTTCCCAGGTGATGTTAGTGCTACTGGTTGGGGACCCAGTCTGAGAACCACCAGTAGTGCAGTCGTTCTCAACATTTATTATACATAAGAGTCATCTGGTGATCTTGCTAAACTCCAGATTCTCCTTCAGAGTGTCTGGAACAAGCTCTGCCTGTGGCATTCCAGAGTCTGAAAGCCTGGTTTATTTCCTCTAGGCAGATTAGGAAATTCCTCTGTGGGAGAGAACAGAGCCAGATGTGAATCTCTAACAGGCTCTGAAAATTGTGTGTCACCCTCTGTTAGTTACTGCCGGCTGACAACTGTTGCCGTTAGTATTGCCTTGAAACAACTGCCGTTTTATCATCTCTGGTTTTTGGTGGCTGGGAGCTTAGGAAGGGACTTAGTGGGGACGGTCGTGGTTTGGGTATCTGGTCAGGTTACTTCTTAGACTGCAGCTGAAACTGGCACCGCTGGGGTGTGAAGCAGCTGTCAGAATGTCGTTCTTCCTGTAGTCTGGGCCCTCTGTGTCTGTACTTCTTACACCATTGTGGCCTCTGCTGCTTAAGGGGCAATGCAGGCTTCCAAGGAAACCAAGTTGCGTTTTATAGTTAGCGTCGGAAGTCACATAGCATTATTTCTGCCATAGTCATAAGCCTAGTCAGCTGAAGGGGTGGGAGAAAGGAAACCAGGGTTGCTACTTATGAGAATTGTTTGTGGCCATCTTTGGAAACAGCAGTCTACTGGTTTTGCAGTTTGAGCAATAATTCACGTTCCTTTCTATATGCAAATTACACTCTTACCTTCTTGCATTACCCTGCTCTCATCCTGTTACAGCATTAGATCCAAGTTCTGGATGTTGTCATCTAAACTTGTGGCCAGGCAAGGCAGCTCAGGTGTGGTTCCTCAGGATCCGAAGACATGCTCTTGGAGAGGTTTATTTCACCCACTGAGTCATTCTTTTCTGTAAGAGATGGCTAGTTGTCATAGCAAAGTAGTTTTCTCAGTCTTCATCTTGCATGTAGTATTTTGAGAAGCACAGAGGACTTCCTTCATTTTTTATTGTCTTGGTTTCTTTCAGACTGGTGCAGTTCCTTTAAAAAATTCGTGGGCTCTCTTGTGTGTCAATTTATAACCCCTTCCGTTAAACAGAAGCCACACTCGTGTCTGTTTGTAATGAGTCCTTTACTTCCTTGTTGGTCCTTGTTGCATCTGCTATGGGACGTCCACTCTTAATATTAGCTCTGTTGGAGGTCACCGTCCAGTGCTTCTAGTCTCAAGGTAAAGGAGGCATTTGTTCACTGAGGCAGTTTGTCTTTCTGAGGTCTGAGGTTTTTTTTTTTTTTTTTAAATTATGAGTGAGTGAAACTACAGTTCAAGTCAATTTGCCACATGAAACCTCGAACACATGCCCCTGTCTACCTATCTGCTGTCCTCACTCTGTGTCAGCACATTGCTCCTCTCCACTCTGTACTTCATGTATTCATAAAACCAACACTTGTCTCATCCTTCCCACCCTCTCCTCTCGCCTCTAGAGAGGAGCTGGTTGGACAACGTCATACATAATATCTAGGCCAAGAAGCACACACACATCTGTATTACTCTGTCTCTGGTCCTGTCCGTTTTTTGTCTGAAGCTTTGGCTTCAGTACTGGTTTCAGCACTGGACTAGCAACAAGTCCAGGGGCTGTGTTCTTAAGGGATGTTCCAGAATGTCACACCATCAGGTCTGGTCTTTATTAATAGAGTTCTAGATCGACACTCCCCATTTTTCTTATGCTATGTCAGGGACTCTACATTGTGTTTTGTGTAATGGCAGTATTTGGTGGTGGCTAGGTACCAACCATGTGGATCATACTAAATCACAGCTAATGTTGTGGAGAACGGGAATTCCTACTTGTGCTCGTAAGGAATCTGTATATGGATCAAGAGGCAGTTGTGCAAAACAGAACAAGGGGACACTGCATAGTTTAAAGTCAGGAAAGGTGTGCATCAGGATTGTATCCTTTCACCATACCTTTTTAATGTATATGCTGAGCAGATAATGCAAGAAGCTGGATTATACGAAGAATAACAAGGCATCAGGATTGGAGGAGGACTCATTAACAACCTGCGTCACGCAGACAACACCACCTTACTTGCTGGAAATGAAGATTTGAGACTTCTACTAATGAAAGATCAAGGACCACAGCCTTCAGTATAGATTGCACCTCAACATCAGGAAAATAAAAATCCTCAAAACTGGACCACCAAGTAGCATTGTCATAAATCGAGAAAGGATTGAGTTTGTCAAGGATTTGATTTTACATGGGTCCACCATCAATGCCCTTGGAAGCAGCAGTCAGGAAATCAAAAGATGCATTGCATTGGGAGGACTGTTGCAAAAGACCTCTTCAAAGTAGTGAAAAGTTAGGATGTCACCTTGAAGACTAACATGTGCTTGACCCAAGCCATGGTATTTTCAGTCGCTTCATGTGCATGCCGTGAATAAAAAAAGACAGAAGAAGAATTGATGCCTTTGAATTGTGGTGTTGGAGAAGAACGATGAATATACCACGGACCACCAGAAGAACACACAGATCTGTGTGGAAGAGTACAACCAGAGTGCTCCTTGGAAGCAAAGATGGCAAGACTGCGTCTTACATACTTTGGACGTGTTGTTAGGAAGGATCGGTCCTTAGAGAAGGACATCATACTTGGTAGAGTGGAGGGTCAGCAAAAACAAGGAAGACCCTGATGAGGTGGATTGACACAGTGGCTGCACACAGTGGCCACAACAATGGGCTTGACTGTAAAAATGATTGTGAACATGGCTCAACACCTGGCGGTGTTTTGTTCTGTTATTTACAAGGGTTGCTGTGAGTCAGATCCGACGCAGCAGCACCTGACAACAACAGGTACCGTCTCGTTCTTCTGATCTCGTGCTAATGTAATCTCCCAATCAAATGGGTCCTTCTGTCTCCTGGGCTCATATTTTCTTTATACCTTTAATGTTCTTGGTTTTGATCTGCTCCGGGTGGGTCGGGATCAATTGATATTCCTTAGATGGCAGTTTGCTGGCTTTTAAGACCCCACACACCACTCACCCATGTGATCTGTGGAATATTTTCTTAGAAAAAAACTGGTTATGCTAGTTGACCTCGATGTCCCCTGAAACCATGGTCCCCAGGCCCCTGTCTGTGCTGCTTTGTCCTTTAAAATACTGGGTTGTATTTAGAAAACATTTTAGCTTATGGTGTAGACCAGTTGTACTGACCACCCTCCTACTGTGTGTTGTCACTCCCGTCACCTAACCGAATGACTGTCGACTATCTAACTGATAGCCAGTTAAGTTCGCGAACTCATCCTGGAAAGAGTGCTGCGTATCTCTTTGCTGAACATTGCTAAGGTCAACTTTGAAGTACTCCCCTTGGGAAGCTGTGCACTGGATGCCAGCGCCTGGTCCGTCCTTCAAAGCAATTTGGGAACTCTGAATGGCCATCAGAGCTATCATCATATAACCCTTCATGTCCTGAATGTCACCAAAATGTCTTCCTTTCAATATTTCCTTTATCTTTTATAAAGAAAAAAGTTATTAGGGGCCAGATCAGGTGAGTAGAGTGTTCCAATGTAGTTGTTTGTGTATTGGCTAAAAGCTCCCTCACAGACAACTTGATACAATTACATTTGTGAATTTACCACCATGCCACCGTGTGCAGTGGCCATTCCAGCAGTCGTTCCAAATTGCTTTGAACGGTAGACTAGACCCTGGTGTTGGTGCATAGGTTCCCAAGGGGAGTACTTAGAAGGTGATCATAGCGATGATACTCAGCAATGAGGTACGTAACACTTAGAACAATTGAGTTCTTTGACTTAATTGTCAGACCTTGTATAAAGATCCCTCTCCCTCCCTACCCTTGTAGCCATCAAAGATTATTCTGTGCATAAACCGTAAGTCTTTGTAATAGTGGTCTCATACTATATTTGTCCTTTTGCAGCTGACTGATTTCACTTAGCATAATATCTTCCAGATGATTCCAGATTATGTTTCATAAGATCATTGGATTTTTCTTTCATTGCATAGTATTCTGTTGGTGTAAATATACCATAGTTTGTTTATCCATTCATCTGTTGATAGGCACCTAGGTTGATTCCATCTTTTTGCTGTTGTGGGCAATGCTGCAGTAAGTATTTGTGTGTATGTATCTGTTCATGTGACAGCCCTTATTTCTCTAGGGTATATTCTCAGCAGTGGGATTTTGGATCATATTGTGTTTCTATTTCTACCTTTTTAAGAAAGCACTAAATTGCTTTCCAGCGAGGTTTACTATTTTACATTTCCGCCAGCAGTATAGAAGAGTTCTGATCTCTCTACAGCCTCTCCAGCATTTGTTATTCTGTTTTTGGATTAATGTCAGCCTTGTTGGGGTGAGGTGGTAACTCATTGTAGATCTGACTTGGATTTCTGTAATTGCTAATGATGGTGAGCATTTCCTTGTGCCTGGGTGTCTCTGGTAAAATACCTGCCCGTATCCTTTGCCCATTGTTTAACTGGGGTGCTTCTTTTCTTGGTGATATTTTGCAGTACCTTATAGCTTATGGAGATTAGATGCTGGTCAGATTCATGGTTGCCAGATTTTTTTTTCCCTAGTCTGTAGGTAGTCTTATTTTTACTCTGTGCAGTTTTTAGGTGCGCATTAAGTGTTTGATATTTAGTAGTTCCCATTTATCTATTTTCTCTTTTGGTGTCTGTGTATTGTTAGAAGTATTTTGTAGTCTTTTATGCCATGTATCAGGGCTCCCGGTGTTGTCCCTGTTTTTCTTCCATAACCTTTATTATTTCAGATTTGGTATTTAGGTCTTGATCTACTTTGAGTTAGTTTTTATGCAAGTTGTGAAATATGAGTCTTGTTTCGATTTTTTTGGCAGATGGATATGTGGTTTTGTCAACACCATTTGTTAAAAGAGACTTTTTTCTACAGTTCATGGACTTTGGGCCCTTGTCAAATATCAGCTGCTCATAGGTGGATGCTGTTATTTCTGGGTTCTCAATTCTGTTCCATTGGTCTACATACAAAGTCTGACAATTAAGTCTATGAACTTAATTGTACTAAATGCTATATACCGCACTGCTGAATATCACTGTGGTCACCTTCGAAGTACTCCCCTTGGGAGGTGGTGTATCAGTGCCAGTGCCTAGTCCACCTGTCAGAGCAATTTTGAAACTTTGTGGAATGGCCTTTGTACATTCCAGAAGCAGGGTGGTAAGTTCACGAACTTAATTGTATGGTTGTCTATGAGCCAGTTTTTAGCCAGTCAAGAAATAATTGTATTGGACCATCCTCCCTACTCATCTGATCTGGCCCCCAGTGATTTTTTTCTTTACCCAAAGGTAAAGGAAATATTGAAAGGAAGACATTTTGTTGACATGCAGGACATCAAGGGTAATACGACGACAGTTCTGATGGCCATTCCAAAAAAGGAGTTCCAAAATTGCTTTGAAGGGTAGACTAGGTGCTGAAGTTGTTGCATTTCCCAAGGGAGTACTTCAGTGGTGACCATAGTGATATTGAGCACTTGAGGTATGTAGCACTTTTTCTAGGATGAGTTCATGAACTTTCTTGGCAGTCGTTATATCTTTTCTCATCCCAGTACCACACTGTTTTAACCACTGAGGCAGTGTAGTAAGTTCTAAGGTCAGGTGGTGTAAGGCCTCTCACTTTGTTCTTTTTCTTCGGTAATGCTTTACTTATCCAGGTCTTCCTCCCTCTCCAAAGTAAGTTGGTGATTTGTTTCTCCATCTCATTAAAGAAGTGACATTGATTAAAAAAAAGTTTTATAAGCTGGATTTCGTCTTTTCCAATACACCTGTTTCTTACTTTGAGAATCATTTTGACCTCCAGAAAAGGTGAAGATGAAATCAACCTTTATTTTGGTAGATGTTTATTGGTGTTTGTGAACTGAGTATTCTTCTTGTTGTCATGGTCACAGAGTTGGCCTGCTCAGTTATTCGTTAGGTGAATGTTTACAGAGGAAATTATATTCCCATTGAATAGTTTGCACGTAAAGTGTTTCATGACCTTGGTTTCATTCCCTCAGTGTTTTAGTACTCTCCTCATTTCTGCCTTGAGCTCCCCTTTTCCTTTCTTATTGATTGTCCCTTTCTGCATTTTTATCTTTGCTTTTGGGCAAATATTGCCCTTTTGATCTTCTATAATTGGTTGTTCTAAAGACCTTAGACTTTTGGATGTTACTGGTTGCAGACTTGTCTATTGTTTGTTTGGAGTGTATAGTCTCTAGGAATGGCAGCAGTCACATTCCAGGTCAGAAGGGTGTCTTAGGGCCATTGTCTTAGTGGTTCCTCCAGTGTTAGTCAGTCTGGTCTTTTTTGTGAATTTGATTTTTTTTCTTGTACATTTTTCCCACGGTGTCTAACACCCTTTGTTGTGATTCCAGTGAGAGCAGTTTGGAGTGACAGCTGAACACTATCTAGTTCATCTGGTCTCGGGGTCAGGTAGGCTGTGGGTCCTGTGGTTGATCTTTTGGGTCCATTGTTTATTTGAGTCTTCGGGTTTTTTTTCACTTTCTTTGTGGCAGGTAGAGACTCCATAGTTGTCTTATAGAGCATTGCTTTCAAGATCTCAGATAACACTCACCAGGATGATGTGGCATATCGTCTTTATGATCTGTGTTGTGCCAATCGATGTGGAAGTCCTCCGAGTCTGTGGTAGTTTGCCGTCAAGCCTGGAGACTTCATCTGAGGTGTTGGATTCTGTCTAAGAGGTTTCTCTCATTGTGGCACTTGTGTGCTCTGTTGTGTATTATTAATGTATGAGGATTGCCTGCACTCATGTTGGTAGAAATATCGACCATCAAACCTATGTCTGCTGGTGAATGTGCTCCGTTACCGCCTCCCAGGCCTCTTGGTGTATGCGCCTGTGTGTCTGTTTGAAAATTGTCTGTTAGAACTGTTGATACAGGATTGTGTATGCTATAGCAGTTCCATTGTTGTTGTTAGGTGCTTAAAATCACTTCCACCACATAGCAACCCAGTGTACAACGGAACAAAACATGTCCTGCACCTCCTCACAATCCTTATGTTTGAACCCTTTGTTGGAGCTACTGTGTCAATCCTTGTCTTTAGTGTCTTCCTCTTTTTTTTGCTGATCCTGTCTTACCAAGCATGACATCCTTCTCCAGGGGCTGGTCTCTCCTGATAACATATCCAATGGGTATGAGATGTGGTCTTCCCATCCTTGCTTCCAAGAAGCACTCTGGCTGTACTTTAAGATAAACTTGTTTATTCTTCTGGAATTCCATGATACATTCAGTGTTCTTCACCAGCACTGTAGTTGGGCTTTATTCTTGCATCCCTCTCAGTGTCCTCTCTTGCCTTAGTCATGTTGTGCTGACTTCTCCCACATTATATGTTGGCTTTTCCTTTACTAACATGGTTGTACTGTCTGTCTAATTTCCCTCCCATCTCTCTCTTTCCCGGTAACCATAAAAATAATTTTTTTTTTTTTTTTTTGTGGTTGTTCGTAATTGTCTCATGCAATGTTTGGCCTTTTGTGATTTACTTATTTCACTCAACGTAGTGTCTTCCACAAGTCATCTGTGTTGTGAAATGTTTGATGGATTCACCACAGTCTGTGAATCCATTCATCCATTGAGGGACACTTAGGTTGTTTACCTCTTTTTGCTGTTGTGAATAATGCTGCAGTGACTGTGGGTGTGTGTGTGTCTCTTCATGTCATGGCTCTTATCTCTTTAGGGTATATACCTCGGAGTGGGTTTGTGGGATCCTGTGTTATTTCTATTTTTTACTTTTTATTTTTTACTTGTTTCTCGTAGTGGTCGTACCATCATTATACATTCCCACCAGCAGTGTGTAAGAGTTCCAGTCACTCTACAACTTTGCCAACATTCGTTACTTTCTTTCTTGTGTTTTAGTACCACAGATGTTGGGGGGAGATGGTATTTCACTGTAGTTTTGATTTGTATCACTCTAGTTACTAATGGTTGCAAGCATTTCTTCATACATTTGTTAGCAGCCTGAATGTTTTCTTTGGCGAAGTAGCTGTTCATATCCTTTGCCTAGTTTTTAATTGGATTGTTCATCATTTTGTGTTGAGATGTTGAAGTTCTCTGTAAACTTTAGAAATTAGACCCATTTTGGATATTACAGTTTTTATTTGCAAACCCAACAAGTCCTGGCTGTTATTTGTAACCATTTGTTTTCTAAGCTTGGCTCTCTTCTCTCATTTAATCATATGGAGTGTGAAGAAGCTGGATGGTGCTTTCAAGGATATTGTCTAGAAGTTGACTTTATTGGTTACATTTCATGTTACTGTGTTACTGTAGGTCATATGGAAACCCCGGTGGTGGTGGTGGCGTAGTGATAAAGTGCTGCAGCTGCTAACCAAAAAGTTGTCAGTTTGAGTCCACCAGGTTACTACTTGGATACTTGATGGGGCAGTTCTACTCTGTCTTGTAGGATCACTATGCATAGGAATCCACTTGACAGTGATTGGGTTTGGTTTGTTTTCAGGTAGGTGATATTTTTCACCACTATATAACAAAGTTCCCTTTTCTCCAGTGTACAGTAGTATTTGTCTCAGTTTCCTTTAAGCCTTTATTGTAGTTTCTGTGTTTGAGGCCCTTTAGCTTTTCCTGAACAGCCTCCTGAAGACGGTTCAGTTTCCGCATGCCACCTAGTCTTGAAGTCATCTTGACATGTTCTGGGTTTTTGTTGTAGCAGCATCACACATACTCTTGCTACCTAACAAATGACTGCAAAACATAGTAACTGGGGGAGGAAAAAAAAACCAGTTTTATCATTCTCTAGAGAATGATCCCGCCTGATAACATATCCTGAGTACCTGAGAGAAAGTCTCACCGGTATCCGTCCTAAGAAGCATTCTGGATGTACCTCCACCAAGACAGATTTGTTCATTCTTTTTGTTGGTCCACGGTATAGCCGGTATTCTTTGCTTCTCTGGGTCAGGAATTGGGTAAAACGTGGCTGCGTGACTGTGGTTCTGACTATTTATGTGGTTGTAGTTAGGTAGCAGAGTTAGAACAGTAGTGGCCATGAATGAGGTGGATGAGGCAGTACTTGCAACTTGGGGCAGTGACTAGCTCTTGCTGTCTCTCCATAGGATCCTCCTGTGTGGATAGTTTGCACTTCTTTTTCAGGAAATCGGTGCTTACATGGTGGTTTAGTGTCCAAAGACGTGTTCCAGGAGAACCAGCAGAGTCTGTTTTACCTTTTATGATTTAATCTCGAAAGTAATATCACAGGCATGTCCACATTCAAGGGAAAACGAAAACGAAACCAAACCCAGGGCCATCAAGTCAGTGCCGACTCATAGTGACCATTTAGGGCAAAGTAGAACTGCCCTATAGAGTTCCTAAGGAGTGCCTGGCAGATTTGAACTGCTGACCTCTTTGTTAGCAGTTGTAGCACTTAACCAGGGTTTCCGGTTCAAGGTAGGGGAACATCGGTCTTGTCCCAGAGGGCAGGAGTGTCACTGGTCACATTGTAAGGATATCATGTGAGATGGGAGATAGTGGCCAGCTTTAGAAAATAGAATCAGCCTTAGTCAGTAGTGAAACACCAAAATGCCTGTCAGAGTGTCCTACAGGGAAGCCTTGCTATCTAATAAGCCACATGTGTAAACATGAAAGAAAACTTACTTTTTAATTAGTACATCTTTCTTAACTGTGACTGAATAGTCAGGGATCACTACAGCATGTGAAGAAAGCCCTAACAATGTAACTTAACACAAAGAGATAAAAAGAAACTTAGTAAAGAAACAGGAAATGTGAGCTGCAGAAGGAAACATTAAAAAACAAAAAGCTTGCTAAGAACTGAGATAAAGATATTTCCTTCATGACACAAAAATAGGATAGTATAAAATAGAGAACCATTCAGAGAACAAGAAAGAGCTCTTGGAAACTGTCAAGAAAAAGAATTTCAGTAGAAAACTGAGGAGGGGCAGGGCCAAGATGACGAAGCAGATGGATGTTTCTTGGGATCCCTCTAATGGCAAAGACCCAGAAGAAGAAATAGAACCAGTACATAGGATGTCCAGGGAGCCACACCAAAGGGAGAGTTGAGGAATTGGACCGAGCAACTGGGAAGGGAGAATAGTGGCAGGAATACATGGGGTTGCACAGACCTGATCTGCTAGTAGGTGGCCACTGCATGGTGATTTGAGAGTAGAGGGTGGTGGGCACCCACCTCTATGGGAGTAGTTGTCAGGAGGTCCATTTGCACCTCCAGAGCCAGTGAGAGATGGCACCAGGTCATCAAAAGCTAAGTCTTTGTTTCTAATCTGCTATGCAAGGATCTGGATCTTTTCTACAAGATGGGCCTGTCTTCCTTTGCCTGGTGCTTAGTGCTCACTTTTCTGCTCTGTGCCTGGCTCTGCAGTCTGACGATGTTAACTAAGCTGAAAGTAGGACTTCTTAAGCTCACCCTGAACCATTTTCTGAGACTGAGATGGGGAAGAATTTAACAAATTGGGAGAGGGGGAGACAGGAAGAAAAAAACATTTGGCATACTACCCTAAGCTGGAAAATCAGGGCAGAAATCGTTCCTTCACCTAGATTGAGGCATAAGGGGATATACCATCCTCACGGACTTGGGTGGCTGTCAGCACCCTGCCTTCTCAGTGGCTACAGCCGAACACTTGTGCCTATACCAATCACCCTTGCCTATCTAGGGTGGTAGGCGAGAGCCTGCACTACATACTTGGTGACTACCTGGATATCTGAGCTGAATTCGTACAAGAGAAGTATACTGCATGTTTCAAAACAAGAAACTAGAGCACAGTAGGCGAACATAAATAAATACAACTTATGGATGGCTCAGAAGCAGTAGTCTGTATCAAAGCACTTAAAGGGACAGACTATGAGATCTTCAGGAAGCTCCCAAAACAAACAGTCCAGTTTTCCAGAGGAAGAAAACTTCCTGGGATTATCAGAAGTAGAATACAGAAGATTAATATTTAGAACTTTTAAGGAGATGGGGAAGGAGATGAGGCAAAATGTAGCAGAGTATAATAACAAATTGAAAAAGCTGTAGTAAAGCGTAGAGTGACAAGAATTAGAAATTCAGAAGATTAATAATAAAATTAAAGAATTAGACAACTGAATAGAAAGTCAAAGGAGCAGAATTGAGGCAATTGAAGGCCGAATTAGTGGGGCTGAAGATAAGGCACAGGACATCAACATATTTGAGCAAAAATCAGATAGAATAATTTAAAATGTAGAAATAAAACAAGTAAACACTAAGAATTATTTGGAACTGTATGAAGAAGAAGAAGAAGAATCTAGAAGTGATTGGAGTACCAGAATGGAAGGAGGATAGAATAACAGAAAATACAGGGCAAATTGTCAAAGATTTACTGACAGAAAACTTCTCTGATACCCTAAAAGTTGAGAAGATTCCTATCCAAAATGCCCATCAGAGATGCCAAAAGAAAGACATCAAGGCATATTGTAATCAAATGCGCAAAAATTAGAGATAAGGAGATACTTTGGGGCTAGGGAATAACTGAAAAATAACTTATATGGGAGAGTCATTACGACTTAAACTTAGACCACTCCCTAGAAACCATGCAGGCAAGAAGGCAATGGGATGACACATACTAAGCCTTGAAGGTAAATAATCGCCAGCCAGGAATTACATATCCAGCAAAATTATCTCTCACATATGATGGCAAAATTAGGACATTTCCAGACAAAGAGAAATTTAGGGAATTTGCAGAAGCCAAACCCAAATTACAAGAAATATTGAAGGGAGTCTGTTGGGTAGAAAAATTAATAACACCTGATCACAACCCAAGACTGGAACACAGAACAGAGCAATGGAAAATCAACCCAAATAAGGGAATCATAAAAAGAAATCTTAGGCACAACACTGAAAATATGGAAAAAGAGATGTCATTATGTGACCATCCAAACAAAAAAGAGGGACCCAAAAGAAAATGTAGTCATAGATCTTTCACGTGGAGAGGAAGTCAGGGCAACATAAAGAAATTAAAGACTGGCTTAGATTTAGAAAAATAGTAGTAACTATCAAGGTAACCCCAAAGAAGCTGTCTGTTCTATGCACCACAATAAAAAACAAGAAAAACAAGAAATCTCGGCAAATACAAAACCACCAACATCACGAAAGATGAAAACACATAAAGAAAAAGCACTCAACGTAGAAAATTAAATGGAACAAAGTCATTGTATGTCGCTGAGCTCATACCTATCAATAATCACGCTGAATGTAGATGAACTAAATGCATCAATAAAGAGAGAGAATGGCAGATTGGACACAACAACAACAACAGAAACACAACCCATCTGTCTCTGTGCTGCCTTCAGGAGACACACCTCAGACTCAGAGACATGAGCAACTGAAAACTGAAAGGATGGAAAAGAAATATATCAAGCTGACAACAGTCAAAAAAGAGCAGGTGTGGCAGTATTAATTTGTGATAAAATAGACTTTAAAGTAAAGTTGACTGCATTGGATAAAGACATATAATGATTAAAGGTTTAATACTCCAGGAGAACATAACCATATTAAACATCTATGAACTCAGCAAAAACAAGGCTCCAAAATACTTTAAAAACCAACACTAACTGCACTGAAAACAGAAATAGCTCCACAATAACAGTAGGAGACTTGAACACACCACTCTCAGTGAAGGACAACATCTAGACAAAAGCTCAGGAAAGACAGGGAAGGTCTAAATGCCATAGTCAACCAACTTGATCTCTTATGCATGTACAGAATACTGCATCCAAGAGTAGCCAAGTATATTGTCTTTTCCACTGTACATGGAGCATTCTCCAGAATTGACCACATATTAAGCCACAAAGCAATCCTTAATAAAATTCAGTATTGAAATACTGCAAAGCATCTTTTCTGATCGTAAAGCCGTAAAAGTAGAAATCAGTAGCAGGAAAAGAAAAATTCAACTCATAGGAACTGAAGAATGCCTTACTCAAAAACTTCTGGGTTATAGAAGAAATCAAGGACTGAATAAAGAAGTCCGTAGACTCAAACGAGAATGAAAACACATCCTGCCAGAATCTATGGGACACAACAAAAGCAGTGCTCAGAGG
The DNA here is from genome assembly GCA_028571685.1 of Heterohyrax brucei. Classification (NCBI taxonomy): domain Eukaryota; kingdom Metazoa; phylum Chordata; class Mammalia; order Hyracoidea; family Procaviidae; genus Heterohyrax; species Heterohyrax brucei. The sequence continues at coordinate 119,626,720 of CM053151.1, read as the reverse complement.
TCAGTTTATCTCAATAAATACACACGTGCAAGAAAGAAGAGCCCAGACCAAAGAATTAACTCTACAATTCAGCAGCAAAATAACCTATGGGGCACCAGAAGAAAGCAAATAATAAGAATTAGAGCAGAACTAAATGAATAAGAGTAAAGAAAAAATATTGAAAGAGTTAACAAGACTAGAAGCAGAGTTTTTAAAAAGATAAACAACATTTATAAGCCATCAGCCAAGCTGACAAAAGAAAAACATGAGTGGAAGCAAATAACTTGAGAATAAGAAACAAGATGGGTGATCTCAGAGCAGACTCCAACTGAAAGAATCATAGCAGACTACTATGAAAAATTGTTCTCTGATAAATTTGAAAACCTAAAGGAAATGGACAAATTTCTGGAAATGTATCAGCTACCAAAACCAACATAAACAGAAGTAGAACAACGAGATGAAACCATCACGGGAGATTGAAAAGGTAGTTTAAATACTCCCAACTGAAAAAAGCTCTGGCCTGGATGACTTTACTGGAGAACTCTACCAGACTTTTAGAGAGAGTTAACAGCAGTATTACTAAAGGTGTTCCAGAGCATATGAAAGGATGGAATACTCCCAAATTCATTCTGTGAAGCCATTATAATCCTGATTCCCAAACCAGGCAGAGACAGCATAAAAATGGAAAATTACAGAACAATGTCTCTCATGAATTTAGATGCAAAAATCCTCAGTGAAATTCTGGCCAATAGAATTCATTGACATATCAAAAACATAATTCATCACGATCAATTGGGGATTCATACCACAGCTGCAGGGGTGGTTCAGCATTAGAAAAACAATGTAATCAACCACATGTCAGTTACAAGCAATACCATGTATAATAGCTCCCAAGAAGGTAAAATATCTAGGAATCTAACCAGAGATGTAAAAGACCTATACAAAGAAAATTACATAACTCTACTGTGAGAAAGGAAAGGGACCTCTGTAAGTGAAGAAACCTCCCTTGCTTGTGGATAGGAAGATTTAACATCAAGAAAATGTCTGCTCCACCCAAAGTGATCTGTAGATGCAATGCAATCCCAATGCAAATTCCAATGTTATTTTTTTTAATGAGATGGAGACAGAATCACCAACTTCATATGGAAAGGGAAAAAGCCCCAGATAATTAAAGCATTACTGAAGAACAAACTTGGAGGCTCCCCACTACTATAGAAACTATTATATTGCCACAGTGGTCAAAGCAGCCAGGTACTGGTACAAAAACAGGAGATAGAGACCAGTGGAGCAGAGTTGAGAGTTCAGATATACAGCAGCATCCTTCTATGAACAGCTTATATTTGACACAGATCCAAAGTCCGTAAGCTGGGGCAAAGGACAGTCTTTAACAAATGGTGTTGGTATAACTGGATATCTATCTGCAAAAAAATGAAACAACACCCACATTTCACACCATCACAAGAAGTAACTCAAAATGGATTGAAGGCCTAAATATAAAATCAAAAACAGTAAAGATCGTGGAATAAAAAATAGGGACAACACTGGGAGCCCTAATACATGACATAAACACACTACAAAATATTACTAAGAATGCACAAACACCAGGAGAGAAAATAGAAGACTGAAAACTCCAAAAAAATCAAGCACCTGTGCTCATCCAAAGACGTCACCAAAAGAGTAAAAAGACTACCAAAAGACAGAAAAGAAGTTTGAGCTACCATGAATCCAATTGATGTCTTAATTCCTGTCATCTATAAGGTAGTGGAAAACCTCACCCTTCAAAAGACAAATAACCCAGTTGAACAACGGGCAAACTATATGAACCAGGTACTTTCCAAAAAGGTTATCCAGGCAGCTAACAGGTACATGAGGAAATGCTCACAATCATTAGCCATTAGAGAAATGCAAATAAAAACTACAGTGAGATACCATCTCACCCCAGAAACGCTGACATTAATCCAAAAACCACAAAAGAATAAATGTTGGAGAGGTTGTAGAGAGATTGGAACTCTGTTACACAGCTGGTGGGAAAGTAAAATGGTAGAATCCTTTTAGAAAGCAATTCAGCGCTTTCTTAAAAAGCCAGAAAGAGAAATACTGTATGATCTGGCCGTCCCATTCTTTGGAGTATATCATAAAGAAATAAAGACTTGTCACACGAAGAGATACATGCACACCAGTATTTATTGCAGCACAGTCCACAACAGCAAAAAGATGGAATCAAACCAGGTGCCCATCAACAGAAGAATGGATAAAGAAACTGGAATATTCACACAGTGGAATGCTGTGCAATGATAAAAGAATCGTGATGGTTTTAGGAAACATAACATGGAGTAATCTGGAAGACATTATGTTGAGTGAAATTAGTCAGTTGCAAAAGGACAAATATTGTATGAGACGACTATGATGAGGACTCAAGAAAAAGGATTAGCACAGAAGAAAATCTTTGATTGTTACAAAGGTGGGCAGGGAGGGGAGAGGTATTTCTAGATAGATAGTAGATAGGAATTGGGTTAGGTGAAGGGAATGATAGCATGCAGCAGGAGGGAGATTAGCACAGCTGGACTACCTGAAAAGCCAAAAGATTTTCTAAATACAACCCAATGTTTTGGAGGACAGAGCAGCAGGAACAGAGGTCTGGGGACCGTGGTTTCAGGGGATGTCTCTGAAATGGGCATAACTAAGTTTCTTTTAAGAAAGAGTTCTGTATACCACTTTGGTGAGTGGCATCTCAGGTCTTAAAAGCTAGCAAGTAGCCATCTAAGTGGCATCATTTGGTCCCGGTCCACCTGGAGCAGAGGGAAATGAAGAACATCAAAGACATGAGGGAAATATGAGCCCAACAGACAGAAGGTGCCATGTGATCCAGAGACTACATTAGCATGAGACCAGAAAAACTAGATGGTGCTTGGCCACACCACCAGTGACTGCCATAACAGGGCATACAATGTAAAGACCTTGATGTAGTGGGAGAAAAATGGATGTGCAGAACTAGAGCGCTCTGTAAAAGACCACACCTGATGGTCCATCGGACTGAAAGGTCCCATGAGGGCATGGCCCACAGACTTTCTTGTTAGTCCAGAGCTGAGACCAGGACCGAAGTCAACTCCAGAAAAAGATTGACGTGGACTGTAGTAATACATTCAGTGATGCTGGTGAAGAAGGTACTTCTTGGCTTACATATATGCATGAGGTTTTTTTGAGCAGCTGTTGTCTAGAGGTGGAATAAAAGGGTGGAGGTGGTCAGGAGTTTGTTGAATGTATACAGGAAGTACAGGGAGAAAAGGAAGAGTGGGCTCTCATAAGGTAGGGGTAGGGGAGAGCAGTTAGCGTTCCATAGTGGGGTGTGTGTGGTTTTATATGAAAAATTTATTTGAATTATAAACTTTCACTTAAAGCACAGTAAAATGTTTTTTTTAAAGGGAATTGGGAGAATCTTCCAGAAAGTGGTAGCAAAGATGGGTGAAAGAATGGTCAGTGCTGAGCCTTGATTGGGTGCTTGATTGGAAAGTGTTGTTTGAAGTGGGAGGAAGAAGAGAGGAAACATGAATGTGTATTGTATATTGAGTGATAATGAATTAATTTAAGTATGGTAATACTACTGTAGTCATGTAGGAGAATGCCCTTATTCCTGTCTGCGTGTTTCAGATAACTGGTTGCATGCATATATATATTTGTACATACTGTATAGAGAGAGATACAGAGACTGAGATTGTGAGTTTGTGCACACATTAGAGTGAGAAATGATTAAAGCATTTATGGCATAGTAATTGATGAAGAATAGAAGGGAAAATATCAGATTTAATGGATCATTGAAGAGCCCCAATATCTCATTTAATAGTCACTCCAGAGAGAGAAGAGAAAATGAAAATAGAGAGGCAATAGTGACTAAATTAATACTTAAAAAAAAAAAAAATTCCAGAGCTGAAGAGCATAGATCACTAGATTGAACAAGTGCCTAGCACAGTGAGTGAAAACAAAAAGAGAAGATCTGTACATCACGGTAAGAATGCAGACCTCACGTCTTCTTCAGAGGGAGAGAAGTTCTAGAGTACTGAGAATCGTTTGGCACTGCGCTTTTCAGTAAGGCCAGAGTGTACGTAGCTGACAGTGGAGCAATGCTGTCAGAATGCAAGAAGCATTCCTTCTGATCTAGAAGGCTATGCCAAACTGTGTGAAGTGTGAAAATAAGACATTTTTACTTCGGAGAAGAACCTCATCTTCCCTCTTTATATATTGTTGAAGATTTTTGCATCTAGATTAATGAGTGATACCGGTCTGTAGTTCTCTTTCTTTGTTGGGTCTTTCCCTGGCTTAGGTATCAGGGTTATGCTGGCTTCATAGAATGAGTTTGGGAGTACTCCATCCCTTTCTGTACTGTGAAATAGTCTCAGTAGTATTGGAGATAACTCTTCTCTAAATGCTTGGTAGAATTCTGCCATGAAGCCATCTGGGCCCAGACTTTTTTTTGTTGGCAGTGTTTTGATGACCTTTTCAATCTCTTCCTTTGGTGATGGGTTTATTAAGTTGTTCTGCTTCACGTTGTGATAATTTGGGTAGGTGGTATGAGTCAAGGAATTTGTCCATTTCCCCTAGGTTTTCAAATTTGTTACAGTACAGTGTTTCATAGTATTCTGTTATGATATTTTTGATTTGTGTTGCATCTGTAGTGACAACTCCCCTCTCATTTCTAATTTGGGTTATTTGTTTCCTTTCTTGCTTTTCTTCAGTAAGTTTAGCCAGTGGTTTGTCAATTTTGTTGATCTTTTCAAAAAACCAGCTTTTGGTCTCTTCAATTTTTTCAATTGTTTTTCTATTCTCTAATTCATTTAGCTCTGCTCTAATCTTTATGATCTTGTTTCTTCTGGTACCCAAGAGGTTCCTCTGTTGTTCTCTTTCTACTTGTTCAAGCTGTAGGGTTAGTTCCTTGATTTGGTTTCTTTCTTCCTTCCAGATGTGTGCATTTATGGAGAGAAACAGACCTCTGAGCACTGCTTTGGCTGTATCCCAAAGGTTCTAGTAGGAAGTGTTTTCGTTCTCATTGGAAGCCATGAATTTCTTTATTTCATCCTTGATTTCCTCTGTAACCCATGTGTTTTTGAGCAAGATGTTGTTCAGTTTCCAAGAGTTCCACTTTCTATCTCTATTTTTTCTGTTATTGATTTCAACTTTGATGGCTTTATGATCTGAGAAGATGCTTTGAGGTACTTCAGTGGTATGGATTTTGTTGAGCATTGCATTATGGCCTATCACGTGGTCAGTTCTGGAGAATGTTCCATGTGCACTGGAGAAGAAGGTGTAGTTGTCTGCTGATGGGTGGAAAGTTCTGTATATATCAATGAGGTTTAGTTGGTTAATTGAGGCAATGAGATCTTCTGTATCTTTACTGAGCTTTTTTCTAGATGATCTGTCTAGTAATGAGAGTGGAGTGTTAAAGTCTCCCACTATTATTGTGGAGTCATCTAACTCTCTTTTGAGCATAGTCAGTGTTTCTTTGACGCATTTAGGTGCTCTGATATTAGGTGCATAAATATTTAATATAGTTAAGTCTTGCTTGTGTACTGAACCTTTCAGCAATAAATAGTGTCCATCTTTGTCCACGATGGTGAATTTGACATAAAAATTGATTTTGTCTGAGATTAGAATTGCCACATCTGCTGCTCTTCTTTGTTCATTGTCAGCTTGATATACATTCTTCCATCCTTTCATTTTCAGTTTGTTCCTATCTTTAGGTCTCAAGTGAGTTTCTTGTAGACAACATATGGATGGGTCGTGTCTTTTGATCCAAGATGACACTCGGTGTCTCTTTACTGGAGCATTCAGTCCATTCACATTCAATGTAATTATTGATAGGTATGTGTTCACTGCTGCCATTGTGATATGTTTATTTTCATGTTGATGTTTTCTCTGTTGTTCTTATTAGTCTGTTCTGGGACACTCTTTTTTGTGAGTTGATTTTTCACCTTTTTAAGAGCTCGTTTTGTAGTTGTTGAGACTCGTGTGTTAGATTTCTTGAAATGGTATGATACATCTTTGTTGTGCTTTACAGCTGCCCCTTCGATCCCCCTTAATAAACTATATATAAACCCAATTTTAATTGCTATCAGTCTTGTCATCTTCCTCTCCATCTGGAAGGACTGTAACAACGGTAGTACATCCCTCTTTTTATTATGATGACACCATAGTTTTCATAATGTTCACTGGATTGCTTCTTTCCGTATCAAAGCTGTGATTGACTTTGGAGCCTTCCTCAAAAGACTAGAGTTTTGAGTAGTGTGTCATTCTAAAATATAAAGTTAGTGGTTTCGTTCTTCTAAGCCAGAGCCAAGAACTTCTTTCAGTATTTCTTGTAGTTTGGGTTTGGTTTTTACAAAGTCTCTGAGTTTCTGTTTATCTGGGAATGTCTTAATTTCATTTTCTTATTTGAAAGATAGTTTTGCAGGATATATAAGTTTTGGTTGGAAGTTCTTCTCCTTCAAGGCTTTGAATATGTCATGCCGCTGTCTCCGTGCCAGCATGGTTTCTGCTGAGAGATCTGACGAGAGCCTACAGGGTTTCCCTCTGAATGTTAGCTTTGCCTTGAGTCTTGCTGCCTTTAAGAGTTGCTGCTTATGTTTCATTTTGTTAAGCTTGATTATGTCTTGGAGTCTTTCTTTTGAGATCTATATTGGGTGGCATATGATATGCGTCTGAGATGTCTGTATTCTCTTCCTTCATGATTTCTGGGAAGTTTTCTTTCAGCAGCTCAGCAACAATACTCTCTGTGTTCTCAGATGTCTCACCCTGTTCAGGGACTCCAATTAATCGAAGGTTGTTCCTCTTAATAGAGTCCCACATGCTTCTTAATGTTTCTTCAGTTTTCTTGTTTCTTTTGTCTGATTTATGCTCATAGACACTGGCATCAGTAGCTCTGTCTTCCAAGTCAGAAATTCTTTTTTCCATTTGTTCCATTCTGTTTTCTTGGCTTTGCATTGAAGTTTCTATGTCTTTGATTTTGTTCTTGATCTGTTGGATTTCAGAGTACTGGTGTTCCATCAGATCGAACAGCTTGCTTAATTTTTCATTTTGTTCTGCTGCATTTTGTATAAGGTCTAGAAGGGCTCTGTATATAATCATTTTGTATTCACTTCCTGATGCTTGCATAAAAGTTTCTTCATCTGGAAAACTCCTTGATTGCTTTGTTTGGGAGCCTTCTGAAGCCATGAGTGATTGCTTGTATGCCACAATTGTCTGTTGCTTTTTGGGTCCCATGTGAGCATGTAGAGGCTGGAAGAGGTACTGTGAGGATAGATTGCTAATGTTTCTCTAGGCTATCTTAAAATGTAAAGCAAAAAGTATCTGACCACTTCACAAGTCAGTTAGGTTTTCAGGTGTAGAGGTCCCTCTTCTCAGCTGATAAAGTAAGTGCCACTATATCCAACCCCAGATGATAATAGACTAGTTCAGAATGCAGCAATGCTACTACCCTGTTGGCCTCTGCTGACAGGGCCTAGCCTTAGCCGACACTGCGTCGAGTACTGCTTTTCTGATAGAAAAGTGCTCTCTTGTGGGCAGGCTCTGGCTCCCAAGCTAAGAATTAGGTCCAGCTGCGGCCACTGTATCCAAGATGGCACCTGCCACACAGGCAGCAGATAGAGGGGCTAAACGTGCCGAGAGGTAGTGATTCCTCTGCTTCTGTTGCAGGGCCTGCAGCGTAGGTGGCACTGGGAAAATTACTGCTTGTCTGTCGGAGAAGCGCTGTCCTATTTGTAGGCGCTGGCTCCCAGGCTAAGAATTAGGTCCCGCTAAAATCTCGGTACCAACATGGCGTCCCACACACTGACTGCGGAATTCCATTCAAAGCCCGCTGACACAGATACAAAACGAAGGGCTGAAAGTGGCTAGATTAACAGAGTCTTAAGCCTGGCTCTCAGAATATGGGAATTTCACCTGCGTGTCCCCCCAGCAGCGCATCTGAGTCTAGCCGCCAGGCAAGACCCAGCTCCGCCCGCCAGCCGAGACAGAGGAAAAGAAAGGTCAAAATGGTGAGTTTACCTTCTGTCCGTGAGAGCCACGACTAGCCAGGAGCGGGAGTCAGCGACAGAGAGGAGGTTTCTCTCTCAGTGGTATGAAGTCCCAATTAACAGCCCTGTGCCATGTCCTGAGGCTGATTAGGTGATCAGAAGGCTCTGTTTGATTGTCAGTTCAGGTCTTGGTTTCCAGAGGGATATAAGGAGACGTGGGCTTAGTCCGCCATCTTGACTCTGCCCCCCCTTTATATATTGTTGCTGTTAGGTACCTTTGAGTTGGTTCCAACTCTTTATGATTCTGTATACAGTGGAATGAAGTGCTTCCTGGTCTTGCTCCGTCCTCCAAGTCTTTGCTGTGTTTAAGCCTCTTGTTGGCAACCACTGTGTAAATCTGTCTCATTGAGGATGTTCCTCTTTTTTGATGGCCCTCTGTTTTACCAAGCATGATGGTCTTCTCTAGGAAATGATCCTGCTTGATTCGTTATCCAGACGAAGTCTCACCAACATCTCTTCTAAGGAATATTCTGGCTGTAGTTCTTCCAAGACAGATTTTGTTCATTGTTCTGGCAGTCCACAGTATATCTAGTATTCTTTGTCAGCATCATAATTCAGAGGGTAGCAAATCTTCTCCAGTCTTGCCCATTTATTGTCCAGCTTTTGCATGCATATAAGGTGGTTTAAAATCCCCTGCTCATGTGTACCTTAGTCCTTAAAGTGGTATCTTTGCTTCTAAACACTTTAAAGAGGTCTTTTGCAGCAGATTTGTCCAGTGTGATGTTTTCTTTGCTTTCTTAACTGCTTTTTTGGGTGTTGATTGTGGATCCAACTAAAATGAAATTTTTAACAACTTCAGTATCCTTTTTATTCTGATGTTGCTTATTGGTCCAGTTGTGAGGATTTTTGTTTTCTTTATGTTGAGGTATAATTCAAACTGAAAGCTGTGGTTCTTGATCTTCATCAGTAAGTACTTCAAGTCTTCTTCACTTTCTTCAAGCAAAGTTGTGTTGTCTGCATATTGCAGGTTGTTAATGAGTCTTAAGTCCTGATGCACTGTTCTTCATATAGTCTTGACTTCTCGGATTCTTTGCTCAGTATATAGATTAAATAAATACAGTGAAAAGATGCACCCCTAACGTTCACCTTTCTTGACTTTAAACCATGCAGTATCTCCTTGTTTGTTGAAATAACTACCTCTTGGTCTAAGTACAGGTTCCTCATGAGCTCAATTAAGTGTTTTGGAATTCCCATTCTTTGCAGTATTATCCATAGTTGGTTGTGATCTACAAAGTGAAATACCTGTGTGTAGTTAGTAAAATAGAAGTAAACATCTTTCTGGTGTTCCCACCACTCAGCCAAGACACGTCTGACATCAGCAGTGATAGTCCTGTTCCCTGTCCTCTTCTAAATCCAGCTTAAATTTCTGGCAGTCGTGTGTTGAAGTTGTGCTGCAGTGCCTTTTGAATTATCCTTATAATTATAATTTTACTTGCATGTAATAATGACATTAGTAGTTTCTACATTCTGTTGAATCATCTTCATTTGGAAAAGACGTGAACCTGGATCTCGTCCAGTTGGTTGGCTGCATAGCAGTCTTCCAGATTTCTTGGTGTAGATGTGAAGTGCTTCCGGCACCGCGTTTGTTGATTGCGTTATCTCAGTTTGCATTCTGTCAGTCCCTGGAGCAGCTTGAACTTCTTCAGTACCGTTTTTGATTTTTGATCATGTGCTACCTACTAAAATGGTTGAACGTCGTCAGTTCTTTTTGGTATAATGATTCTGTGTGTTCCTTCCACCTTCTTTTGATGGTTCCAGTGTCGTTCAGTATTTTGCCTATAGAATCTTTGGTATTGCTGTTGCAAAAAGTTTGGTGTTGAAATAAGTCAAGGGTTGAATTTTTTTCTTCAGTTCTTTCAGCTTGAGAAATGCTGAGTATGTTCTTCTCTTTTGGTTTCCAACCCCAGGTCTTTGCACATGTCATTATAATACTTTGTCTTCTTGAACCACTCTTTGAAATCTGTTCAGCTCTTTTAATTCCTCGTTTCTTCTGTTTGCTTTAGCTACTCAGCATTCAAGAGAAAGTGTCACAGTCTTTTCTGATAGCCATTTTTGTCTTTTCTTCTCTTTTTAATGACTTTTTGCTTTCTTTACATAAGATGTCCCTTTGTAACTCACCTGGTCCTTGGTCATGAATGTTCAGTGCATCATATTTATTCTTGAGATGGTCTCTGAATTCAAGTTGGATGTACTCAAGGTCATAGTTTGGCACTTGTATGTTCATTCTAATTTTCTTCAGTTTCAGCCTGAACTTGGCATCTGACCAGTTGATGGTCTGTTCTGCAATCAGCCCCTGGCTGTTCTCGACTGACAACTGAGGTTTTCTGTTGTCCCTGCGCAGATGTGGTTGGTTTCATTCCTGTGTATTTCATGTAGCAAGGTCCATGTATATAGCCATCATTTATGTGGTTGGGAAAAGATATTTACAGTAAAGAAGCTGTTGGTCTGTCAAAATTCTGTCATGCTGTCTCTGCCCTTGTTTCTGTCACCAAGGTTGTATTTTCTAACTATGGGTCCTTCTTTCCAACTTCTACATTCCAGTCACTGATAATTATGAAAGTGTCTGGGTCACATGTTTGGCTGATTTTAGACTGCAGAGGTTGGTAAAAATCTTAAGTTTCTTCAATTTTGGTATTAGTGGTTGAGGCATAAATTTGAACGATAAGTCTAATGTATTAGTTGGTGTTATAGGCCTGTGAATGTTATCTTAACACTGACAACATTGTAATTCAGGATAGATCTTGAAATGTTCTTTTTGATGATGAATGCAGTGCTTTTTGTCAGTTTGCCATTCCCAACATAGTAGACCATACACGACTGTCTGATTTAAAAGGGCCAGTATCAGTTTCAGCTCACTGAAGCCTAGGACAGCAGGGTTTACGTGTTCCGGTTCATTTCTGGCAACTTCCAGTTGTCCTTGATTCCTGCTTTGTAGATGTCTACATTCTGATCACTAATCAATGTTTGTAGCTGTTTCTTCTCATCTTGAGTTGTGCTATATCAGCAAAGGAAGGTTCGGAAAGCCTTACTCTATCCAGATCATTAAGATTAACTCCACTTTGTAGAAGCAGCTCTTTGCCAGTTGTCGTTGGAGTGCCTTCCAAGCCGAGGAGCTCATTTTCCAGCACTGTGTCAGAGAGTGTTCTGCTGCTGTTCTAAAAGGGCCAGTTATTTTTAGAAGCAATCATGAAGGAAGTCCTTCTTCCTAGTCTCTGTTAGTCTGAAAGCTTCTCTGAAACTTGTCCACCATGGGTGACCTTGCTGGTATTTAAAATGCTGGTGACACAGATTCCAGCATCTCAGCAACATGCAAGTAATCACGGTATAACAAACTGACAGACAAGTGGTGGTCTTTATGTATAGATAATTATTTTATATGTACATTTTTTTTTCCTGGATCATTTGCCGGTAAGTTTGCAGGCATGATGCTACATTAGTTTTTATCCTGAGGGTTTTTTTTTTAATTAATAGCTTTGAAATAGAATTTGCATACCATACAATTTACCCAAATGTACAGTTCATTGGTTTTTAGTGTATTATAGAGCTGTACAGCCATCATCACATTTTAGAATATTTTAATCACCTAATAAAGAAGACTTCTTAGTTAGCAGTTACCCCTGTTACGTCACAGCTGCCCAGCCCTAGGTAACCAACAGCCTATTTTTTGTCTCTGTGGATTGACCTCTACTGGACATTTCGTGTAAGTGGAATTACATAATATGCAGTCCTTTGTGTCTGGCTGTTTCAAGATTCATCTGTGTTGTGGCATGTGTCAATATTTCATTCCTTTTTATTGCCAATTAAAATTTTACTATTTGGCTATACCACCTTTTGTTTGTCCATTCATCAGAATATTTCCACTTTTTGACTTATGAATAATGCTACTGTTATTATTCATCTTCACATTTTTGTGTGGACATCTCTTGGAAATACTGAGGAGTTGAACCATTGGTTCCTGACTGTGTTTTACCTCCTGAAGTGGTTGGGTGTTGGCCAGTCCTTTTTGCTATAATGAGTCTGTGTGTCCCTTCGATCTTGTTTTGATGCTTCTTGCATCATTTAATATTTTGCATATAGAATTCTTCACTATTGTAACTTGATGTTTAATTTTTTTCCTTTAGTTCTTTCAGGTCGAGTAGTATGGGCATGTTCTTCCCTTTCGGTTTTCTGCTGCAGCACTTTGCATGGTTATTATAATAATTTACTTTGTCTTCTCAAACCACGTTTTGAAATCACCTGTTCAGTTCTTTTACTACATTAGTTCGTTTTGCTTTAGCTGTTGGTCATTCAATAGCAAGTTTCATACTCTCTTTTGACATCCATTTTGGTCTTTGCTTTCTTCTGTTTTTTTTAAATAACTTACTGCTTTCCTACTGTATGATGTCCTCGATGCCATTCCACGGCTCATCTGGTCCTTGGCCGTTAGTGTTCAAGAACAGTTTGAAATCTGTTCTTGAGATAGTCTCAAAACTCGGGTGGGATATACCTGATGTCATACTTTGGCTGTTGTGGACCTGAAACAATTTTCTTCAGTTTCAGCTTGAACTTTGCATATGAGCAAGTGATAGTCTGTTCCACAGATGGCCTGAAGTCTTGTTCTGGCTGATGATATCGAGCTTTTCCATTATCTCTTTCCACAGATGCAGTCTATGTGTTCTTTTCTCTTCCATCTGGTGAGGTCCATGTGTGTTGTTGCTGTGTATGCTTGTGAAAAAAATGTCTCTGTAGTGAAGAAGTTGCTGGTCTTTCAGAATGCTGTCATACAATCCCAGTATCATTTGTGTCACTAAGGCCATATTTTCCAACTGCAGATCCTTCTTTGTTTTCAGCTTTCTCATTGCAACCACCAGTAATTATCAGTGCATTCTGATTACAAGTGCAATTGATTTCAGACTGTAAAAGCTGATAATCTTTAGTTTCTTCATCTTTGGCTTTAATCGTTGGTACATGTTTCCTATTAACTCGTCTTCCTTTTAGGAGTATGATATTAGTCTATCGCTGACAGCACTGTACTTCACGATAGATCTTGAAATGTTCCTTTTGGTGATGAATGCGACATCTTTCCTCTTCCAGTCGTCATTCCTGGCATAGTGGCACAGATGATGGTCCAGATCAAAAAAGGGCGTCACCTGTCCATGTCAGCTCTCTAGTGCCTGAGATACCAGTGTTGATGCATTCCATTTTATTTTGGACCGTTTCCAGTTCTCCTAGATTCGTACTGTGTACATTCCTCATTCCAGTTATTAATGGACGTTTGCAACAGCTTCTTCTCATTTTGAGTTAAGCTGTATCAGCAAATAAAAGCTGGACTCGATCACCATCATTAATGTTGGTTCTCTTCTGAAGAGCTAGCTCTTCCCCAGTTGTCTTTTGACTGCCCCCTCGCCTGGGGGACTCATATTTCAGCACTGTATCAGATGGTGAAGTACTGCTATTCTTAAGGATGTCACTGGCTAATGCTTTTTAGAAGTAGACTGCCAGGTCCTTCCTTGTAGTCTGGCTTAGACTGGAAGCTCAGCTGGAACACGTCTGCCGTGGGTACCAGTGGCGTGTCTTCCAGCATCACAGCAGGACACAAGCCCCCACAGTGCTACAAAGTGATAGCCATGTTGGGGGGCTGCAGTGAAAGCACTGACAAAAAACAAGGTTTCTAGAATTGATGGAATACCAACAGAGATGTTTCTGTAAACAAAAGCAAAGCTGAAAGTGCTCACTTGTCTTTGCCAGGAGACGTGGAAGATGGCTGCCTGGCCAACTGACAGGAAGAGATCTGTATTGGTGCATATTCCAAAGAATGCAGACCCAACAGAATGCAGAAATTACTGAATGGTGTCGTTAATACCACACTCAGGGAACATTGTGCTGAAGATGATTCGAAACCAGGTGCAGCAGCATAGGGAACTGCCAGAAATTCAAGCTGGATTCAGAAAGAGTATATGGACTAGCGATATGGACTAGTGATATCACTGCTGATTTCATATGGACCTTGGCTGAAAGCAGACAGTAACAGAAAGATGTTTACCTGTGTTTCATTGACTACCCAAGGCTTTAACTGTGTGGGTCATAACAAGTTACAGGTAGCATTGTGAAGAATGAGAATTCCAGAGCGCTTAGCTGTGCTCATGCAGGTCCTGTGCCTGGGCCAGGTGACAGTCATTCAGAGAGAACAAGGGGTACTGTGTGTTTTAAAATCAGGGAAGGTGTGTGTCAGCGTTGGCTTTTTCACTATACGTATTCAGTCCATCTGCAGCTCAAGAAAATCTGAGAACCTGCCACTGGTAAGCAGACGGCATCAGGATTGAAGGGAAACTGTACCCTGTGATAGGCAACTGACACAGCCTTGTTTGCTGAAGCTGAAGAGGGCTTAAAGCACTTACAGATGAAGGTCAAAGACTATAGCCTGTAGTATAGACTACACCTCAGCATAAAGAAAAAAAAAATATCCTCATAACTGGACCAATAAGCAACATCATGATAAATGGAAAAAATGTGGCCGTTACCAAGGACTTCAGTTTACTTGGATCCACAGTCAACATCCGTGGAATCAGCAGTCAAGAAATAAAACAGCTTCCCTGACAGGGAACACTGCAGAGTCCTGGACACAATAGGACAAAACTGTAGAAGTTAAGTTCATGTGAAAGACCAGCATTAATAGTCTCACAGAGGCTGGAGGAACCCCTGAGACTAAAACCACTGGTTCCATTGTTAACCCAGAAACCATTCCCAGAGCACACCCTTCAGGTAAAGATGAGACAGGACTGTATGTGAGGAGTATGTGTCTTAGTCCAATCAGGTATGTAGACCAGACGGGCAGCTCCTGTCCAAAAGCAGGATGAGAAGGCAGGAAGCGGCGGTGACTAGCCAAATGGGATACTGGGACTCCAAGGTGGAGGAGGGGAGTGTGCTCTCACATTGTGGAGATTGCAGCTAATGTCACAAAACAATGTATATAAGTTTCTGTGTGAGAAATTAAGCTGTAAAATTTCATCTAAAGCACAATAAAAAGTAATAAAGGAAAGAAATGAGGTATTTGAGAAAATCTGCTGCAAAGAAGTTCTTCCAAGTGTTACAAAGTAAGGGTGTCACTTTGAGGACTGGTAATGTGTCTGATCATGGTATTTTCAGTTACCTCATATGCATGTGAAAGCTGAACAAAGAATAAGAAAGATTGAAGGATTACTGCCTTTGAATTATGGTGTTAGGGAAGAATATTGAATATACCATGGACTGCCAGAACAAGGAACAAATCTGTCTTGCAAGAAAGACAGCTGGAGTGCTCAGTAGAAGCAAGAGGGTGACCTTCGTCTCAGGCACATGGGACATGTTATCAGAAGGGACCAGTTCCTGAAGAACAATCATGCTTGGAAAAATAGAGGGTCAGTGAAAAACAGGAAGACCCTTAGCAAGGTGGATGGACACAGCAGGTGTGTCAGTGAGCTGAAAGGCAGCAGTGATTGTGAGGACGGTGCGGGGCTGGGCAGTGTCTGGTGCCGTTGTTATGGGATTTCTGTGAGTGGGAACCAAGGCTACAGACGGCGCTCAACAAAAAGACAGTGTAAAGTGGTAACCACGTGGTCAGCACAGCGGAGCTACTTGTTCCTGTTTATGGAATAGGTCTGGATTTGGAGGCAGGGAGATGAGATAGAAAATTTGGGTGGAATGCTATTACAGCCTGAACAAGCCGCTCAGTTCCTGGATCAGTGTTTGGAACTAGAGGAGAATAGAACTGGAGTGAAGAATCATGAAGGAAGATAAATTCAGATATTTTTATGTGGTTTTTCTGCCTGTCCTGCTTCAAACAGTGACTTTTATGATAAGAGCAGTAAATAAACGGGTCAGTTAGCGTGCTCGGGGTGCTCCAGGGCGCTCAGCGAAGCACATCACCTGTATCATCCCATTTAGTTCTTCACTGTGAGGTAGAAATTACTTTTAATCGCTTTTTTTCTGTGTGAGAAAATGAAAGTTTTGTTCTGAGGAACCTTTCTGGCATCTTAAACTTTGTAGGTGTCAGACTTGAATTGAGTTCTAACCTGCTTCGTCTGAGTTCCAAGCCCATCTACTGAGCAAGTTTATTATGATTGGTGCTCAGTGGATATAAACCAAAGGTAATATGGTTTATGTGTTCACACAAATCTTATCATTTTGTTGGTATTAGTAAAAATGAATGTATTTTTGAAGCCTTGGGTAGTAAAATTAACTTTTAGATCTGTTCTGAACCAAGAAAAAAATGGATGTGCCTTCTCTGTGTCTGGTATTATGCACTCAATAGCGTGTGGTTTCCTGCCATTGTCAAAGTGGGATGTTACCGGATTAGGATGCTGAGGAAAAGCTTGCTTGGTAATTTTCATCATCTTATCTTTGAGCATAACATTAAGGATAGATGCTTCCTGTATATGGTGTGACTTGCCTTTTTATGAGATGATGTGTAACCTGCAGTCTTATAAAGTGGTTCAGATTAGTTTAAACAAAAACAGATGAATTTGTGTATTAGTGATACATATTGCTAAGCTTTTGAGATTCAGCATGGCTTATTATTATTATTTTTGTTATGATTGAATGAAAATGTACATTCTCATATAAATTCACATGCTTACCTATATGCAGCTCCCACTGCTCTCCCTGCCAGGTGACAGCACACTCTTCCTGCTCCATACATGTCCTGTTCTCTCACCAGTCTCCTATCCACTCCTCTCCACCCACTCCCCTTCCTCCAGGAAAAGGTCAGCAGGATGACATCAACATGGCTTATTTTTATGTAAATTGTTACTGTTTGAATTTCAGTAGTAATAGTTATGGCTTCAGATTGGTGACTGTTGTTTACCAGGGTGAGATAGATCAGAAAAGAAATCTGTTAAATTGTTTTCATATATCTCATTGCGTGCCCCAAAATGATTCCCCAGTCTGTACTTAAAAGCACACTGAATAGTTTTATTTTTGATTCTGCGCTTTCTGGAACCCAGCTTTTCTTACATGTAAGTATTTAACTTTTTGATGCAAAGTGCTTTTTTACTGCCTTTGGATCCTAGAAAATGAATGTCATTATAGTTAGAAACCGTGTCTGTCTTCAGTTTTCCTTCCTTCTTCCAGTGCCCTTCAGATGGTAGGCCCAGGAACATCCAAAAATTCTTTAAATGGGTAAAGCACTAGAAAGAGAGATTTTCAGGCAGGAATGTAAAAAATCCCCATAAATCTGAATTAAGCATTGGTAAGTCGGTTATAATTATGTAGGTTTTAAAAAAATCTGACCCATTGTACTTCATTTTTTATTCCACCAATGGCCTTGTACTCAGCACCCCCAACCAGGCGTGACTTCAGAGGGAAGAAAATTAGTTTCATTCAGAATAGTTTAGTTAGCAGATATTATCATTTATTAAGTGTTGTTAGCTTTGGGACAAGCACTGGGCATAAGAAGTAAGTATGGATCTTCCCTTCAGAGTCTCGGGAGTACTTTCGGGCACCCTAGTGTTCCAGTGAGAGGTGATAAGCACAGGAGAGGGGAGCCAGGAAGACAGGGCGAGATTCATACGTTTCCTAGGCTGACTGGTTAGATCGTGATTTCAGTATATGTCGTTCTGTTTGTGAAAACATACTTTTACTTGCAGATGAGTTACTAGAAAATACATATTTGCTTCCCCTTCCCCTGTGGGCTCATTCTTTTGTAATTTTTTCTCTTTAACTGTATATTTGATTTTCCCACATAACCTACTAAAAAAAAAAGACTTTCACAGTTTCTACTGTATGGTTGTGCCCTGCTTTGAGTTTCTTGTTGGACATTTGAGCTGTTTGTAATTTTTTGCCAGTTTCAACAGAACTTGAATAAATTTTTGCGGACAAATTTTCTGCATACATGTGTGATTATTTTATTTTATGAAAAATAGCTTCAGGCTGTGGTAGATATTCTGAAACGGTCCTTCAGAAAGCCTGAACTAGTTTGTAGTTCACTTCTGCCAACAGTTTTGGCAGCCAGTTTTTCTGTACTTCTTCTAACATTGCTCTGTCAAACTTTTGGAAGGAATTCTGTGTTTTTTTTCGTAACTAAACTCTTTATATGGAAACTTTTCTAACATGGTTATAATTTTAATGATTTGTCCTCCGCTAGAGTATTAGTAGTAGAAATTTTCACTGTGTCATGAAGAAGTACTCCAGGTGATGGGAAATCATGTTATAGAATAAGCAGGATGCCTAAACCCTGGTGGTGTAGTGAATAAATGCTGTGTTTACTAACCCAAAGGTCAGCAGTTAGCGTCCACCAGGCACTCCTTGGAAACTCTGTGGAGCAGTTCTACTCTGTCCTTGGGGTCGCTGCGAGTCGGAATTGACTCGATGGCAGTGGGGTTGGTTGGGCTTTTGGTTCTGTAGTTACTGGAGCCCCTGGGTAGGCGCATGGTTAGTGTGCGTGGCTGCTGAGCGAAAGGCTTAAGGTTCATGTCCATCTGGAGGCACCTTGGATGAGGAAGGCCTAGTAGTAGTCTACTTTTGAAAAAGCAGCCGCTGAAAACCCTGTGGCACATGGTTCTGCAGTGACTTACGTGGAGTTACCATGAGTCAGAATTGGCTCAACAGCTGGTTGACTGTAATTGTTATGCTGGTGGTACTTTACCACCAGTCAGACTGTGGTTTGAGGGTTTCTTTTTCTCCAGAAGTGCTTGGTGGTGGTAACTGTGGTGAAGCCTCAGTATAGTCTTGTCCATCTGGATTCATGCTTTTGTGAAATTGCTGCAAGTGCAATGTTCGGATAAGTAAGGGTACGTGGTTCATTGTTACTGTTATGCTTTAAGTCAAGTTTATAGCTCAGATCAATTTTTCATGCAAAAATTTATATGCAAATTATTTTGTGGCACTAGTTGAGAATCCCCAAACATGATGGCACACTGCCTTTCCACGCTGGGCTTCCCCTGTCTGTCTAGCCAGCTCTTGTCCTTTCTTGCCGTCTCTCCCTGCTTCCAGACAGGAGCCGCCCATTTAATCTCTTGTATCTGCTTGAACTAAGAATAAGAAGCACACTTCTGAACACTGTTATTTTATTTTATGTTTTACAAACAAAAAAAGCAACTACCGTTGAGTTGATTCCGACTCATAGCGACCCTACAGACAGAGTAAAAACTGCCCCATAGAATTTCCAGAGAGCGCCTGGGGATTTGAGCTGCCGGTCTTTTGGTTAGTGCCTGTACTATGTATAACTACTAGGCCACCACGGTTTTTATAGTCCAGTCTAACATTTTTCTGAAGAGTGGGCTTTGAGTATGATTTTAGTTCTGGGTTAACAGAGCATCCAGGAGCCGAGGCTTTGGTGGTTCTTCCAGTCTCATTCAGACCATTAAGTCTGGTCTTCCGTGAATTTGAGTTGTACCCTACAAAGACTCTTCTCCTCATCTGTCAGGGACTCTCTGTTTTGTTCCCTGTCAGCATGTTCTTTGGTGGTAGCCAGGCACCATCTTGTTCTTCTGGTCTCAGGCCGATGGAACAAGCCTCTAGTTTACATAGACCCCAGCCCCTAGCCCCTGCTACTCTATTCCTCAAAGTGTTTGGTTATATTTGGGAAACTTCTCAGCTTTTGGTATTGTCCAGTGGTGCTGACTTCCCGTGTATTGTGTGTTGTCCTTACTATAACCTAAGGTGATTCTTGTCTACTATTTGGTGATCTCTTCTCTCCCTCTCTCCCCACCCTGGTAACCGTCAAACAAGGCTCTCTTCTGTGCTTCACCCAGTTCTAGAGTTTTTAATAATAATGACCTAATACAATATTTGTCCTGACTAATTTCACTCAGCATAATGTCGTCCAGATTCACCTTGCTGTAAAATGTTTTGTGGATTCTTTGTTGTTGTTTATTGTTGTGTAGTATTCCATTGTGTGTGTGTACCAGAATTTATCTATTCATCTGTTGATGGGGACCTAGTTTGTTTGCATCTTTTTGCTGCTGTGAACAGTTCTGCAATGATCCTAGGTATGCAGGATCCTAGGTATAAGGATCTTCCTTATCAGTTTGGGTGCCCATTATTTTTCTTTGTCTTGCCTTACTGCTCTTACTAAGACCTCTAGCACAGGGTTGAATGGGAGTAGAGATAAATGGCATCCTTGTCTGATTCTCAAGGAAGATGCCTTTAGACTCTCTCCATATAGAATGATGTTGGCTGTTGGCTTCATGTAAATGCCCTTTATTATGTCGAGCAATTTCCCTTCTAATTTTCTTTAGAGATTTTATTATGAATGGACTTTGTCAAATGCTTTTTCTTCACCAACTGGTAAGATTATGTAATAGATTAAACAGATTGTTTTTATAATGTAGAACTGCCCTTGCATACCTGGTTTGAATCCCACTTGGTCATGGTGTACTATTTTTTTTATGTGTTACTGAATTCTGTTGACGAGAATTTCATTGAGGGTTTTTGTGTCTGTGTTCATGAGGGATACTGGTCTATAATTTTCTGTTGTTGTATCTTTACCACCTGGTTTCAGTATCAGGCTTATGCAGCCTTACAGAATTGAGTTCAGAAATATTCCTTTTCTATGCTCTGAGATAGCTTTAGTAGTGCTGGTGTCATCTCTTCTCTGAAAGTTTGGTAGAATTCTCTAGTGGGGTGTCAGAACCAGGGTTTTTTGTTGTTGTTATTGTTGGGAGGGTTTTGTTTTGTTTTAATCACTTCTTCAATCTTCTGTTATAGGTTTATTTAGTTTTTGTATTGGTTTAGGAATGTTGTGTATTTCTAGAATTTGTCCATTTCTTCTTGGTTTTCACATTTGTTGGTGTACAGGTTTTCATAGTATTTGGTTATAATTCTTTAATTTCAGTTGAGTTTGTTGTGATGTCACACAACTGATTCTTCTTTGGGTTATTTGCTTCCTTTCCTTTTTTCTCCTCAGTTTGCCCAATGATTTGTTGATTTTGTTGGATCTTTTCAAAGAACCAGCTTTTGGTTTTACTGACTTTGTCAAATTGTTTTTCTATTCCGTTTTTTAATATATTTCTGCTCCAATTTTTATTATCTTCTCTGTTTTGGTCATCGAGGGCTTCTTTTTCTGCTCTTTTTGTATTTGTTCCAGTTGTAGGGTTAATGTTTTGATTTTGGCCCTTTCTTGTTTTTCAATATGTGTATTTATTGCTGTAAGTTGACCTGAGTACTGTGTTAGCTGTGTCCCAAAAATTCTAAGGTGTGTTTTCATTCTTATTTGATTCTGTGAATGTCGTTGTTCTATCCTTGATTTCTTTTAGTATAACTCAGTCGTTTTTGTGTCAGGGGCTCTTTGGCTCTCATGTGTTGGATTTTTTCCCCCTTGTTTTTTGTGTTAACAGATTGCTACTTACGGCTCTATGATCAGAAAAGATCTTTGTAATATTTCAGTGTTTTGGATTCTCTTAAGCCTTGCTTTGCAGCCTAAAATGTAGTCTGTTCTGGAAAATACTCCATGTGCATTGGGAAAGAAAATATACTTCACTGCTCTAGAGTAGAATGTTATGTATATTCATGTGAGATCAAGTTGTTTGATTGTGGCACTTAGATCTTCCATGTCTGTATTCAGCTTCTTCACAGATGTTGTGTCCTTTGCCGACAGTGGTGTGAAGTCTCCTGCTACCACTGTGGAGCTATTTCTGTCTTCAGTGCTGTTAGAATTTGTTTTCTGTATATTGGAGCCCTGTTGTTGGGTATGTAAGTCTTTATAATGGTTTTGTCCTCCTGATGTATTGACCCTTTAGTTATATAGTGTGCTTCCTTATCTTTTGTGGTGGATTTTGCTTTATAGCCTACTTTGTTAGAGATTAGTTTTGCCACTCTTGCTCTCTTTTGAGTGTTGTTTGCTTGATGTATGTATTTTTCCAGTTCTTTTAGTTTGTATCTTCGAGATTAAGATGTGTCTCTTGTAAGCAGCGTATAGGCAGATTGTGTTTTAGCATCCTTTTTGTGCCACACTTTACCTCTTTATTGGTACATTTAGTTGTATTTACATTCAGTGTAATTATTGATAGGTTTAGTGCTGTTATTTTGATGTATGTGTGGTGTTGACAGTTTCCTTGTACCATTTAATTTTCCATGCTGAGTTTTCTTTCATTTTTCGGTTCATTATTGTTAGCTGAAGTTCATATGATATTCACATTTCTTTAGTTTTTAACTTAATGTTCTTTTTCTGTCTTACGTTACCATCTCGAATACCACATATTTCCTAAGTCTGTTTTTGGCTGTGATAGCCGCTCAGACTTTTGTTTTTGATGACTTGGCAGTTTTGAGGAATCCTAATATTTTATAATCAGATTATAAACTGTGTCTCTTGGATTTGTCTGCTGTTTATCTCATGATTTAACTGGGATGGGCATTTGTGGAGGAAGACCACAGGTAAAGTAGCATTTTCATCATATAATAGTATGAAGGATGTGTACTGTCAGCATGATTTATCACTGTTGATGTTGTTACTGACTGAGATTGTGTTTGTCAGGTTTCTCCACTTGAATGTTAATCCCCCCACATCCATACTGTAGTCTTTTGGAAAGAATACTGTGTGAGTACACACGTAGGGATTGGGGAGTTATGTTCCCTTTCTATGGCAAAATTTCAAATATGGAAAGTGATTTAGAAAGATTGCTCTGGCTAGTAGTGGACAGATTGAATATGGGACCAGGGATAATGTTCTAGGTCTTGGTTAACCTGGATCCCTTAAGACAAGGTGAGAAAAGATGAAGGCTTGAGCTTAAGGCAGTGATACTGGGATGGAGGGAGAGTGATGGATTTGAGAAAAATTGAGGTGGTATCATTGATAGATCTCAGTGGATTGTGGGCAGGTAGGAGATGAGGGAGGAGGAGTCTGCCGTAACTTGGAGGAAGCTAGCTGGAAGTTGGTGACCGACCTCGTGTGAGTGACGGTGTCAGTTTTTAAGAAAAAACAGCTTGGTAGTGGGTAGTGGTAAGGGTGAATGAGACGGAAGTAAGTTCAATTTTAAACATGTTGATTTGGAGATGTTTTTTGAGCGGCTGTTGGATATATACCTGGCTCCAGAGATACAGATGTAGAAGTCATTAGTGTGGACGTGGTAGAGAAGTACAAGGCGTAGTAGGAAAGTAAATAATAATAGGAGGAAAAGAGGAACTTTTTTTTGAGATGTGATGTTTAAGAAAGGGGTAGAAAAAGAGAGGAAAAGAGTCAGTTTAGGTTAAAATTTGTTATTTATTGATCGTCGGCCATTTAGTTCCTTTGCATTAGATGCTGTCTTTTGCTCCCCCTGTGTGTGTAAAATAGGAACCTTGTGGTTAAGAGCTACAGCCACTAACCGAAAAGCCAGCAGTTTAAATCCACCATGTGCTCTTTGAAAACCCCGTGGGGTAATTCTACTTTGTCTTGTAGGGTTGCCATGAGTCAAAATCAACTAGACAGCAATGGATTTGTATAAAAAAGAACAAAACACTGTTCTTAATGTGAGATAATTCTTCCTAGTGTTGCTGTTGTTCTGAGTATACTCATCAGCATACATTCCGCAAAGGTTAAGGATCAGGACAGACGTAGAGCTGTGGAAAGAGTAATTGACTCAACAGCGTTACTTCATGCCAGGTACTATATGCCCTAAGCAGTAGCAATACAAAGATGGAAACATAGGTTCTCTGTTCCCAAGAGATTCACAGTGTAGTTGGGTAAGTACTTACCAAGTAATCTACCATATGCAAAGCAAGCAATGATAACTGATTGGAGGTATTTTAATGGCTATGTGAGACTTGGTAGCTTCTGACTGCTATTAGAAATTGTAGAAACTCTTTCTGTCTCTCCTTCCTCTCCCTCTGAAGCTTCACCCACTCCTTTCTAGTCAGTTTTCTGTTTCAGTGCTATGTGGAGCTTCTTGTGCCCACACAGGCAGCCCACCGGCACCCGCTGCAGGGTGGTCTCATTGACCTTGCACTGAAAACCGGAGCCAGCAAGATGTGTTCATGCAGATCAGCTCTCCGTACCTGTCTCTTCATCTGTGACTGGGGCATTGTCACAGTCTTTTGGGAGGATTAAATACAGAATGGGCTAATACATGTGAAGTGTTGCTTGAGTAGTGCCTAATGCGTAGTAATCAATAAATGTTAATTGCTTCTACTGCTATGAGAGAGAGCATAATATGTGCATATAATCTCATACACAATCTTTTTGCTAAATCCTCAAAATTTTGCGTAAAGTGGTAGTATTTTATCATTATTTTCTAATGGATCTGGAGTTAACCTTTCATTCCTAAAATTCTTATTTTTTTTAATAATCAGGTTCTCTAAATTAGTCTGCTAGTCTTTTCAAAGGATCAACTTCTGCTTTGTTAAGCCTTCTTTTCTGTCTTGGTCTTTTCTGTTTCATTCGTTTCTGCTCTTCATGCTTTCCTTGGGTTTATTCTAATGTTCCTTCCAAGTTCTTAAGTTCAGGAGTTAGCAAAATAATTTTTAGTCTCTCTAATTTTATTAGAAGCATTTACAGTTATAAATTTCCTTGTAAGTACCTCCTTTTTTTTCCCCACAGTTTCTTATTGTTCAACTTTAATCTTAATTTTTAGCACAGTCTTCTCCTTTCCTTGAACTAGACTTACTTTAGATGGGTATTTTATAATTTTCTAAATTACGCTAAACACGTCTTTTATGTTTTCCATCTTTTCTGTATGTTGCATTATCAGTGATGCTTTAGCTTAATGGCTCTTCTGTGCTGTCTAATCTGCTCTTTAGCTTATCCATTAAGTTTTTTTAATTTGAATTACTACACCTTTTTTTTTTTTTTTAAAGTGTCAGTTGTCTTTAAACCTTTCTGGTAACTTCTGATGTTGTCTTCTTGTGTACTTACGTTTGCAATGCCAACTTCAGTTTCTTTAAACATTTCATGTGTTTATAATTTTGTACCTGATAGTTAAAATAACAAAAGTTTAGTATCTGCAGATTCTCATCTTTGTGAGCTCATGGTGGTTGATCGTAGCTGTGCCAACCTGCGAGCCTAATCCTTCAGCACAGTTAATTCTGTTTTGCTTCTGCTGGACCAACAAGAGTGAAAGAGGGATAGTTTGGAGGTTATAGTTACAGGTTTTTAAATTTGCTTGTTTCTTGCCCAGGTTTTTGTAGACACTGGGTCATTTGCTTCACTTTTAAACCAAACCAAACCCATTGCCACTGAGTTGGTTTCAACCCCAGCAACCGTATGGACAGAGTAGAACTGCCCCATAGAGTTCCCAGGGAGTATCTGGCTGATTTTAACTACCAACCTTCTGATCAGCAGATGTAGAGTCTAACCACCGTGCCACCAGGATTTCTGTGCCTCGCTGTGTGTACTGTAAAATTATACAAGTAAGATCAAAGTTACTGAAACTGGATAGTGTGATTTTGCTGTCTTATTTATGCTATACTGACTGTCAGAACTCATAGTTCCTAAATTTGAAAGGTATATTTAGTTTACTTTGTAAGTAATCTTTACAAGTTTGTGTGTTTTAGGAAAGGGATGACGTACAACATACTCACATAGAATTTTTTAAAAGTTAGAAACCCGGATGTCCTCAAGCTAATGATTGGATAAACAAAATGTGGTCTGTTTGTACAATGGAATATTATTTGGGCATAAAAATGATGGAAGTACTGATACATACTACAACATGGATGAATCTTGAAACTATTGTTAAGTTCGTTATGAAAGACTATGTATTATATGATCCTGTTCATATGCAATATCCAGAATAGGAAAATCTAGAGAGACAGAAAGGTAGATTAGTGGTTGTGTAGGTCCGGGGGCGTGAAGGGATGATGGGTCGATAGGGCTTCTTGATATCTAAAATGAGGTTTCTTTCTTTCTTTCTTTTTTTTTTAATGACTGAGTGAAAATGAACATTCCCGTATAAATTTACATGCCCACCTCTCTGCAGCTTCCACTGCTCTCCCTGCCTGGTGACAGCACATTGTTCCTCTCTGCTCCATAGAGGTCTCATCCTCCCCACAGTCTCCTTTCCCCTCCTCTCCACCCCACTCTCCTTCCTCCAGCCAGAGGTCAGCGGGATGATATCCTATAGATGTATAGCACCATAAAGTGCATCCAATATATGGTCACTCTGCATCGCCAAGTCCAATCCATTTGTGTGTGAAGAGTGGACCTTCGTTATGATTTATGGGCAAGGGCAGCATCAGGGCCAGGGGCCATGCTCCCAGGGGAACTCCAACACTGCTGGACCATCAATTGAGGTCTTTTAGTGGAGATCTCAGGGTGTACCCCTTAAAATGGGGTTTCTTTTTGAAGTGATGATGAAAAGCCTCTAAAATTGACTGTGGTAACAGCTGCACATATCTGTGAATATGCTGAGAATCACTGAATTGTCACACAATGTAAGTGGGTGAATTATATGGTATGGGAAGTGTGTCTCTATAAAACTGTTAGAGATTGTTGCTCTGCTGCTACACAGTTGAAAAATCTAGTGTAGTGTAACAGGGAGAAATAACTAGTTCACAGCTTCAGGGCAGAAGAGAGGCTAGACTAGGAGAAGATTGTTCTTAGTGTAGGTCAAGATAATTTTAATCTGGAATACAGGAATACATTATATTGTTACTGTTAGGTGCTGTAGTGTGGGTTCTGACTCATAGCATGTATACAACAGAATGAAACACTGTACGTAACCACTTCGCCACCAGGGTTTCCCGGCGGCATGGTGGTTAAGATTTATGGCAGCTCACCAGAAGACTGGCTGCTCAGATCTACGAGCCGCTCTTTGGAAACTATGAAGCAGTTGTGCTCTGGCCTATAAGGTCACTATGAGTTGGAATCAACTTGACAGCCCTGGGTATCTGATGGATGTGTGTATTAAAACATGTCCCCCCGCCCCGCAACCCTGTTGCCTTCAGGTTGTTTCCCGCTTATGAGGACGCGTTCCCTGCAGTGTTTCAGAATACAGCTGCTGCTCCATAGGGTTTTCAGTGGCTGTAATCTTTCCCAGGCTTGTTTTCTACAGATGGATTCAAACTGCACTACCCACAGACTTCCATGAATGTATGCACGCATACATATTTCTGTGAAAACCGTGAGTTCATACTGATAGCACTGATTCCAGCCCATCGTCACAGAATTTAGTCTTGCCTTCCCCTTTCCGTAGCTGTAAACTCTTTCAGTCAGATGCATTTATATACATTATATGCTGTACTGTTACGTAGGGTTTGTTCTTGTTGCTGAGTGATGTTCCATTGGAAAAGCTGGAATAAGGCAGAAACCTGTCAGAGAAGGAGAACTTAAATATTTTCCCCTAAAATGAGTGATAGAAAAGTGGCGAGACTGTACCCTGTCAGAGACAGAAGACGTTGGAGACCCGGAGAAACGAGGCAGTCAAGTTCTGGCTGTTAGGGGTGTCTCTGTATCACAACCGTACACTGCTTAAGTTTTCTAATTTGGGGCTTTGTATTTAGGTCTGTGATCTATTTTCAGTTAATTTTTGTGTGTTGTCCAAGTTTAAAAAAAAAAATTCTTGTTGCGTTTGTTCCAGTGTTGTTTTTGTTGGATTTATAGTTTGTCAGTGAATTTTACCTTTGCACATTTTTTAGAAAATCAGTCAGTCACATCTGTTTAGTTCCGTTTTTGAACTCTGTTCCATTTATCTGTTTCTCTCTCTTCTTGCCTGTACCACACTCGCGCTAAATCTGTGTAATTAGTGTTGAATCTGAGTGAAAGTTCTCTTTGTTCTTTTTCAGAGGTGTTTTGGCTATTTTAGGTACTTTCCATTTCCATATGAATTTTACAGCCATTTGGGCAGTTTGTACAATAAAGTGCACTGGGATTTGGGTTGGAATTGTGTGGAGCCTGGAGAGCAGTTGGGGGAAAATTGCCGTCTTAGTGATACGTCATCTGCCAGTCTTTGTATCTGGTATAATCTATTTACTTACATCACTAGTTTCCACAGTGTTTTATAGTTTTCAGTTACAGATTTTAAATATCTTTTGTCTGACCTGTTCCTAAGTTTTTCATGTTTGTGATACCTTTCTATTTTGATTTTTCATTGTTAGTTGGTAGCATATAGCAACACAAGTCATTTTTAAATATTGGTATTGTTTCCAGCAACCTTTTAAAACTCATTGATTTTCATAGGTATGTAGGATTCTTTGCACGGGTAATCATATGATCTGTGAATAAAGAATTTTCATTCTACCTTTCTAAAGTGGATGCCTTTTATTTCTTTCTTGACTTTGGTTTTTTTCTTTTGAAATACAGCATGGCCTCCCTTTTTAAAAAAATCCCAATTAATCATTGTGCCACCAGATCTTTGTTGATTTTAGAAAAGCGTTTTGGGTTGTGAGTAACATTAACATTGTTACTGTTACATATATAATAAAGGTATACTCAAAAATGAATCACTGCTTTCTGTTTTCTTGTATTCTTTTCTACCCATCCTTTATAGCCTGTTCCCACCCACCTCATGAATTTATCTTTTAATCTTACTTAATTCAGAGTATGTAAATTTCACATTTTCAGAGGAATTTCTTTTTTTAAAAAAAGGAAAAACCAAAAATATCTCTGGAATATATGAGCTTCGGCCTTACTGGGATAAAGACATGATTAGCTGAGCCTTTAGGTACCATATGAAGACAGTTTTAAGTGTCTCTCTTGTAATATGTGATTACTACTTGCAGTTAGTCTACTCACACATGTCAGCTCAACACTTGACACATATAAACCTTGTGGCCTGTTGGTTCCCATCACAGATTTTTAAGCATTTGAATGTGTTTTGTTTCCAGTTAATTTTATTTTTTTCACGTTAAATTTTTAGAATAACGTTGAATTAAAAAGACCTTTGGATTCCTATGGTCAAGTCGCTAAAAGTTTCTACGACAGAGAAAGGTGAGGGTGTTGCAGTGCACACACGTGAAGTCCCTTGGGTCTGTTTCAAAGAAAGATGATGAAAGGCTTGGGAGGAAAGAACCACATGAGCACTGTGAATTCCTTAGGATCTGTAAAATAGAAACAGTAATTAAAAGGCATTCATCTGTATGGATCATACCAAATAGATAACATTATGAAGAATGAGAATTTCAGAAATCTCATTGTACTCATGTGGATCCTGTACATTGAACAGAACAAAGCAGTGCTGTGGCGTAAAATCAGGAAAAGTTGTGCATCAGGGCTGTGTCGTGAGTAGATAATTGGAGAAGCTGAACTATGTGAAAAAGAATGGGGTGTCAGGATTGAAGGAAGACTTGTTAACAACCTGCAGATGAGGCAGCGCTGCTTGCTGAATGTGAAGAGTACTGGCAGCACTCACTGATGGAGATCAAAGGTGAGACAGCCTTCAGGACGGAGTACAGCTCAACAGAAAGAAAATAAAAATCCTTGCAAGTGGACCAGTGAGCAACATCATAGTAAATGGAGAAAAGACTGAGATTGTCAAGGATTTCATTTTGCTCGGATCCACGGTCAGTGACCAGGGAAGCACATGACATAGTACGTCGGGGCAGTCCGCTGCAAAAGACCTCTTTACAGTGTTCAGAAGTGAAGGTGTCACCTTGAGGACTAAGGTGTGCCTGACCCAAGCGATGGTATTTGCAGCTGCCTCATGTGCATGTGAAAGCTGGACAGTGAATAAGGAAGACTGAAAAATAGATGCCTTGTAATTGTTGTGTTGGCAGAAAGTATTGAATATACGTGGACTGCCAGAAGAAAGAACAAATCTGTCTTGGAAGAACAGCCAGAATTCTCCTTTACAGGAGATGGTCAGGGAAAAAGAGCCAGACCCCCAGCTGCAACAGTACCTAGTAACAGTTGTGAGGGAGGCCCTGGGCCTTGTTTCAGTGTGTCTCAGATAGGCTGCTGTGAGTCAGGGCTGACTCAACATTACCTAACAACAACTTCACATAGTCCCTTGTTTCTGAAGTTAAAGGGTAAAATAGAAAAGGCTGCAGCAGTAAAATGACTGACCCAGGAGCCCTCCCACCCCATCCGCTCACCCTGCTAAGCGAAGGGCATGTGTCTCCCTAAGGCAGATTGGTAAAACTTGAGTGATGTCATCATGTTCTGAAGTTTAGAGACTAAGAGTGTTGTTATTATTCATTGCTTGTTATATCTGTTAAATTATAACAAGTATGTAAGAATTTACTTTTTTGTTTTTATCAAGCTAAACTGGCAAGACGAAGTCAAGAAAGAGAAAATCTTGGCATGCTGGTCTGGTCACCGAATCAGAATCTCTCAGAGGCAAAACGTAAGTCTAAGAGCACCTTTGCTTTTCACCCTTTTCACTCATTTAATGTAAGGTTTTAAAGGCACCTTTGTGGCTAAAAATCACAACATGTATTTTGTTTCTCGTAAATCTGTTTTTAAAACAAATAATTTCGAGAGTTTGGTTTTTTTGTTTGTTTGGTTGTTTGTTTCTACTGTGGCCTGTCATAATGAGGTGAAGATTTTTGACCTTGTGGTTTCATGATTTTCTGCTTTGTCCAGACTGCTTTGTTAGTTAATATGGAATCAGCCAGGAAAGAAAGGCTGGACTGGAAAGAAAATGACATTGTATCCTGGGCCTTCCTTCTTGAGAATTTGTAAGATTTTAAAGACAAGGAGATAATCAGATTTTTAATCTGAAGGGTTATGGGAACAAACTGTGTATTATTAAAAGTGGTCCTTAGTACACCTACCTAACTGGAAGGAAAACTTTGAATTCACACTTTATTTGCTTTAAATCTTTAAAAGTTTACTACAATGAATATTCTAAACTACCTTTCCTCTTTATTTTAGGAGTGGGAGAAGGGGCCCTGTTGCTGTTAATAATATGAATTATATTTTCAGAGTATGATTTCTCAGCCTTTCTGCCCTGTCTGTTCAAGTGATACCATACAAGATTAATTTTTATGTGATACATTGCCATAAGTTAAATTGCCGTTTTCGAAGTCTTTATTTTCTTCACAACTTCATAAGAAAGAAGATAAACTTAATTTTCAGCAGGAGTCAGTGAATGGTCTTCCTGGGGTATGTGAATTCAGAATTCACTTGCAGAATTTTTGATGTACGTGTGTTTTTCTGGAGAGGAGCATTGAGTTCTCTAAGGGGTCTGGGACAAAAACAGCTTAAGAACCCTTACTGTGGAGCATGGCAGGGCTCAGAAGGCCACCAGTGGTGAATGTCTGGAAGGAGCCTGTTACATTGAAAGTAAAGCTGCAATTCTTGGGCTCCATCAGGTTTCCCAAATTGTGCTTTGAAGTATTAAAATAGTTGTTAACAGGTTTCCGCTGCCAAGTGAGTGTGACAGATGATGCGTGTTATATCCTCCTTTCGGTGTTTCAGCGTCTACGCTCATGGTATTTAGGGCACCGAGAACTCATCGGCAAGGAAGCATGTTTAATTGTTTAGTCTTTACCCAGAAGTATCTTGTGTTTTGTTTTTTCGGTTTGTCTGTTTTTTGCTTGGAGGTACCCTTCGTGGAATACTGGAAATTTAACAACTCTTAATAATGTGAACTTCAACAGTAATACAATGATTTTTCTCAATCCAATCTAATTTTCGGAAACCCTGGTGGCATAGTGGGTAAGTGCTGTATCTGCTAACCAAAGGTAGGCAGTTCAGATGTGCCAGGTGCTCCTTGGAAACTCCATGGGGCAGTTCTGCGCTGACCTGCAGGGTTGCGATGAGTTGGACATGACTTGATGCAGTGGGGCTTTTTTAAGTCTAATTTTTAAAGACTGCCTTAATTTTACCACCTTGTGGCTGCTATTGTTTTGAGTTTATAATGGACAGCAGAACAAGGAAGAAGGAATATTGGCTTTTCTGGTGCTTTTTCCTGTGCTGGGAAAGACCTTTTAAGAATTTCCTGAATTTTTTTTTTTTTTTTCCCTCCTTTCTTTCTCTCTTTCTTTCAGCAATTGTGGTAATTTACAAAAATAATCTATTCCGTTTTAGAACATGCTGTTCCTTCTTGCATGGAGCTGAAAATCTGCCTGCCTGTAATTTTTAAAGCCTTGTTTTTCTGATCTCTGCTAATTAAGTCTGCTTCCATATGAGTTTTTAGATAGTCATTCATCCTGCCTCCGTTATAACCTTAATCCAAACTACACCTACCTACTTGTTTTAAGAGTTCTTTTCAGATGTTACGATTTCTGAGTCTCCTTACATCTCCGTTGCTCTCCTGGCTGTAGGCCAGTCAGTCACAGTTACCCATCTTAAGTTACAGCGTCTAGGACTGAAAACTAGGAATAGTGAGTGTTCGGTAAGTCTTGATGCCAAGCCCAGTTCTCAGATGTTCTCCATGCTCTTGTGTCATTTGGTCTTCAGAATAACCCAGGAGGAAGTTGTTGCTTCCATTTTACAGATGAGAGTTTCGTAGTTCAAAGAGGGTTGCAGAACTGAACACAGGTGGTCAGTGATGGAACCAGAGGTCGTGTCCAGGTTTGCTGACTCTTCATTTCTGGGTCATGTTTCTAAACATTGCTCCTAGGTTGGGTCTGATAAGTCTTTATTCTCTCCTCATTCCAGCTGCACATATCCTGTTAATTACTATAGCATAAGATTGTATTAATATCTTCCTTTCAGCCACACACGTCTTGTTATTACAGCATGAGATTGTATTAATATCTTTTGCTGTTTGTTACCCACTGGAGCCTTTGGAGTCAGAACTTAATTTGTTTTCTCTAGACCTAAAAGAGCAGACTATCAAAAAGTTAGTAGAGTTTTAAACAGTTTAGTGCCTAAGATAAATTTGTACTTTGTAAGCCTTGCCAGTATTCGTTAAAACTTTAAGAGCCATAAAAAGTAACATTTATATGTTATATGTTGTTGACAGTTCAGAAGACATCAGAAAGTGTAAAGAAGAAAAAAAAATCACCCATCGTTCCATTACCTGGTGATAACCATTATTAAACGTTTTAAAGTATTGCTTCCAGTTTTTCCTTCTGTGCGTATTTGCATAATTGAAATGGTAGTATGCCCATACGTAGGTATGAGTTGTCTTCTCCCAGTGCCCCTAGAACCTTCACTTGGGAGCCCTGGTGGTAAAGGGATTAAGAGCTCGGCTGCTAATCAAACTGGCAGCAGTTGGAATCCACCAGGTGTTCCTGTCCCTGTAGGACAGTTCTGCTCTGTACTGTAGGGTCACTGTGAGTTGGAATTACCTTGA
Source organism: Heterohyrax brucei (assembly GCA_028571685.1). Classification (NCBI taxonomy): domain Eukaryota; kingdom Metazoa; phylum Chordata; class Mammalia; order Hyracoidea; family Procaviidae; genus Heterohyrax; species Heterohyrax brucei. The sequence continues at coordinate 119,593,629 of CM053151.1, read as the reverse complement.
TAGCAACAGGTTTGGTTTGATTTTTGGTTTATTATCTTCCCAAACCTTGACCTAAGCACTTCTCAGTGTTAAAACCCTTTGAAAACATTTTTAGAAACTATAATATTCCATAATATTCATGTCAGTGTGTTCAGTCACTTTTCTGTTGCATATGTAGGTTGTTTCTAATTTGTTGCTATTATAATTGAAAAACTGCACTAAAAAACAGTCACAGTGTTTTGTCCTGTTTGTTTTTTTGTTTTTAGTATTTTTTCAAGACATTTTCCTAGCAATGGAATTGCGATGTGAAGAGAGTTTGCTTGAGTGTCTGACTGCGACGATGCAAGTCTAGTGTGGTCCTTGATGTGGCTTTGGTTCTTCTTTGGTGCAGCTTTGGGAACTGTTTGCCTTGAGTAGCAGTCTAACTGTAGTCAGGCCTCAGAATGTTTTAAATGTATTTGCATTGTTAATGCAAACAAGTTGGTAAAGTTTGTTCTCTGTGCCATCTCCCCTCCCCTCCCCTCCCCTCCCCTCCCCTCCCCTCCCCTCCCCTCCCCTCCCCTCCCCTCCCCTCCCCTCCCCTCCCCTCCCCTCCCCTCCCCTCCCCTCCCCTCCCCTCCCCTCCCCTCCCCTCCCCTCCCCAGGCCCTACATGCCTTTTTCATTTTTCATTTAAAGTCTTGGTTGTTTAGCATTTATTCTGGCTTTAAGTAGAAATGAGAGATTTGTTACATGTGTAGAGTTGTAGCAGACACCCAGAAGTCTATGTAGGGTTGTCTTTAGATCCCTGACCTTCTCTGTGTTGGTTTCTTCTCAGATGGCTGTTTAGAATTCTACTTCATAGAATTAGTGAAAGTTTTGCAAATTATCCTGTGCTTATATATGTACAGGAGGCTGTTTGAGCAGCTCCTGTCCAGAGGTGAGATGAGAGGGTGGAGGGGGACAGGAGCTGATTAAGTAGACAAGGGAAGCACAGGATGGAGAGATGGAATGTGCCGTCACCAGGTGGGGAGCAACCAGAGCTGCATAGTGGTGTGGTGTGCAGTTTTATGGCAGATTGATCTGGACTGTAAAATTCTACTTAAAGCACAATAAAAAATATATATATTGTAAATTATCTGGTGATTATAAAAATGCTCATTACCGAAAATTTCAAACAATACAGAATATATAATGTAGCCAGTGAAAGCCCCCCATAACCACTATTTACAATGCATGTATTTTCTCTAATATTTTAATACATATTAACAAGTATTTAAAATTTTTGTCATAAAATATGAACTATTTAGCATTTTGTTCTTAATATATCTGGGGTTTGTACCATCTCAGTGCATTTGCCTAATTTTTAACTGCATCAATTATGGTTATGTACTGTAATTTAGTCTTTTTTCAGAGGACAGATATTTGAAGTCTTCATATATATATATATATAAAAAAAAAGTCTTAATAAAAGCTCCAGTGAACAGTCTCGTTTATTTCTTTAGGCAGTTAAGGGACAAAAATATTTCTTTTATTAAACAAGGAAACAAAACATAGTATCTGAAATTTTAAAAAAGTAAAGAAGCTTTCTGGATGTCTGTTAAGAAAACAAACAAATCACCAGTTGCCACTGAGTGGACTCTGTATTGAAGCTAGAAGGGGTGAGGCTGGTCTAGAAAGCTCACCAACAAGCAGAGAGACTAGAGGTGGTAAGTTGTTGATCGCGTTCCAAGAAGTAGGTGCCCAAACCAGGCCAATGTCATTCAAGTTAAATTGGATGGATTAGAAGTAAATGAGCAGTGATTAGGAGTGCTTGGATGTGCTCAGAGGAGAGAGAGTCATAGCGGGGTGGGTCAGGTGGGTGGGACAGGTCTTGGTTAAATGTGCCTGCTAACCAGAAGGTCAGTGGTTGGAACCCAGCAGCCACTCCACTGCAGAAGGCTGTGGCAGTCCACTTAAAGATTACAGTCGCGGAAACCCTGTGGGGCAGTTCTGCTGTATCCTCTGTGGTCACTATGAGTTGAAATTGACTCAGCAGCAGTTGGGTACTTTGTTGTTGTGTCAAGTATACTGCTACATTGATTCAACAAATGCCTAGCGAAGAGACAAGACTAGGCATTCTCTTTGTGTGATACGATGCTATTTGTCTGATGGCTGTGCTCCCCAGATCCTAGTGTGATCGTGCAGCCGCCCTTCTGCGTGGGTGCTCCTCTTTTCTTCCCTCCCCCATCTGGGGCTGTCCTCCCCACCCCGTTCCAGACTGTCCTCCCTCACGGACTGCCTCCTCGTCTCACGTGGTATACACCCGAGACCCTCAGCTCCACTTTACAATGACTTGCTAGGTGAGGAGAGAGAACCTCTGTTTTGATACAAAGACCTAAGCCATTTGCTGTCGAGTTGACTCCCGACTCACGGCAACCCCTTGTGTGTCACTGGGCTAGAACTGTGTGTGCTCCATGGGGTTCTCAGTGGCTGCTTCTGCAGAAGTAGATCAGCAGTTCCTTTTTCCCAGGCCTCTCTGGGTAGCTGCAGACCTCCAGCCTTTCCGTTAATAGCTGAGTGCGTTAACCACTTGCACCATCCACGAACTCTAAAATTTTAGACACAGGGGTCTCCAGCTGTTTTATACTGTACCTGAGCACCAGCCCCTTACTGTGCCCTGGGCCACCCAGTCCCGAGTGACTGGTCATCCCAGTCCTGTTGGTGACTAGCACCTCCTCTTCTTCCTTGGGGGTCCTGCCACTGGAGGCAGCAGCCTGACCTCTCACACTTCTTGCTTGCAAGCAAGAGAATGAATTGTAAGTTACCAACATAAAGTGATGTTCTAACAAGAAATCTAAAAGAGACAGCTCTTAGTCCCAGTTTATTCCTACTGATTTGTAGAAAACAACAAAGGTTACCAAGCTGTAGTCAAGTGTAGTTTGGCCTGGGAAGTCTTAGAAGGTGTCTTACAAGGATTGTAAACAAAAAATGAGATCATAAGTATAGCTTTTCCATTTTAGCTTTCCCATAATTAAAAATTAAGCTAAGTTTTGATGCTGAATGATCTGTTTTGTACTTTTATTTAGCCATGTCCCCCTGTTGAACATTTAGCTTCTTTTCAGTGTTTTGCTACTTTAAATAACACATGCATGAGTAGGAATTTATAATGTGCTTTTCTGGTAGAAAAGAAAGCCTGCTTTCATTCTGCAGCTCAGGTTTCCCAATTAAGTGCATTGACATTTCTGTTTCTGTGGCATTATAGTAATTAAAAGTAATTATTTCTCTTAATAGCCAGACTGTAAGTTTCATGAGGGCAGAGATTGTTTATTTTAATCTTAACTGTGTGAATAGTACCAGGTATATCATAGGCCTGAGAATGTTGTTAAATCAGTGGATAATAATTAAATATGAAACAGTTTATTATAAAATATCACCTTGCAGCACCCTACTTTGAAATCTGTTAAAAGAACGTGTTTCCACAGCAGTGCTTACTGAGGAATGGAAAACTCTTCCACAAGATTCAAATGTTGAACAGGGTAGGGTTTACAGTAGGAAAACTTGCCTGACCTGACCCAGAGGCTGAGCTGTGTACTCTTGCTGTCCCCTCACTGTACCCCCTCACTGTGCCCCCACTGTGTACTCATTACCCCTCACTTTACCCCCACTGTGTACTACTCATTACCCCTCGCTTCACCCCACTGTGTACTACTCATTACCCCCCACTGCATGCCCACTGTGTACTTACTGTTCCCTCACTGCACCCCCACTGTGTACCTGTCACCCCTCACTGTACCCACACTGTGTGCTCATTGTCTCCTCACTGTACCCTCACTGTGTGCTCATTACCCCCTCATTATAACCTCTGTGTTCTTACTGTTCCCTCACTGTACCCCCTCTGTGTACTTATTATCCCCTCACTGCACCCCCACTGTGTACCTATTACCCCTCACTGTACCCCCTCTGTGTACTTATTGCCCCCTCGCTGCACCCCCACTGTGTACCTATCATCCCTCACTGTACCCACACTGTGTACTCACTGTCCCCTCACTGTACCCCCACTGTGTGCTCATTACCCCCTCATTATAACCTTTGTGTTCTCACTGTTTGCTCACTGTACCATCAGTGTATACCGTCAGTGTACCCTCACTGTACTCTGTCCCCTTCACTGTGCCATCACTGTACTTTCATGGTCCCCTCGCTGCGCCCTCACTTTACTCTCACGATCCCCTCAGTACCGCTCACAGTACCACGCTGTAGCCAGGCTTCCAGTCCTAGGCCTGCAGAGGGCAAGTGACTTGTTTTTGCCACTTTTTGTCAGAAGAACCTTGTTGTATACCCATAGACTACCTACAGCATAGCATCCCTCTGTGTTTCCCTCAAGCACGCATATATGTGTATGCACATATGTGCAAAGCAATATCTTTAAAAAGTGTATCAGGTGGTTGTAATCATTTAGGATTGAGACTTCCAAACGGGAGCACAGGGTTCACAGAAGTAAAAGGCCTGGGTTTGGTTTCCTTGTTAAACCAGGCAGACCGCCGTAAGCTGTACCCCCACCTCTCGTTGAGTATCTCAGATATTTATGAACGAATTCAGTAGTACTGTACATCTCTGTATTTTGACTTCTGCACTACTCTGTCGTGTAGGTAGCTCAACCAGCAAGTTCTGACAGAAAGCAGGACTTTGACTCCCAGTCCAGGGCTCTCTCTGGGTGGGTTTCTGGTAGGTCAGGGGACAACCACCAGCATCAGTTTTCTTCCTTTTGTCTACCATTTAGTGTCAGGATAGTCCCTCTTGTCAGGTGACATGCTGTCCATGTTTTAAACATGGTTCTTGCTATCAGCTTGCACTTTATAAAGCAATCCAAAAACTGTATGTGGGATCAGACAAATGATTTTGAGTGCTTGGCTGCCTGCTTGGGGACTCAGTTGTCCAGCAAGTTGGCTTGATGTAAAGAAGGTGCTGGGGGAGAGTGTGTCCTGTGTTAATTTTGTTCTCGACCCTGTGTTTTAGGCATTTTTAAGGAGAGGATGTATCAGCTTATTTTAAAAAAGTAAAAGTACCCATCGCTGTTGGGTCACTTTGAGTTCACAGCAGCCCTGATAGATGTGGTGGGGCTCCCGAGGGGCAGCTGGTGGGTTCAAACCACCAACCTTTGGGTTAGCAGCCAAGCTGTCACCCACTGTGGACCAGCTCTTGTCTTGATGAGTCATAAGTAAACGTCATTGTAGTGATTCTTCATTTTCATAAAAATGTGAGATTCTCCATGTGCTGTGCATTGTATATTACATACACATTTTACATAATACTGTATAAAAACGTAAACGTTGAAACTTTCCAGGATATGTGAATGTCTGAGTACTGGGGTAAGAAGGAAGGAATGCTCTTAAACTTTTTCTCTTAAGAGTTAATATTTTTAATGCTACACACAGAAAAAGTTTAAATTTAACAGTTACATTTTTAAAAAAAGTACTATCAGATATTAACCCTGGAAGAGATTTTTAAGATCTTTTACCGGTAAATGAAAGTAAGACCCAGAGAAGAGGGAAGCTGTAGAATGAATCTAGTTATGCACTTGAAACCAGAGGAGGAAGAAAGGTACAGTGAGAAGTAGTGGGTGCCAGAAGTTGGACCTGAATTTGTGTAGTCAAGTAAGAGATGCATATTTCTTCTCTCCAGTAGATCAGATAGTCTGAGACTGGGTGAAGGTCTGTACAGTTAACTGGGGGGGGGGCTCCTTCTGTATCTTCATGAAGAAACACCTCTTCATGTGATGCGAGCGGTCCCTAAGACTCTTCCCCTGAGATACTCTTTAAAAACTTTGAGCAGAAACTATCCCCCCAAAGTACCTTTTAACTAAAAAGGACGTTAGCTCAAAAAGGAAATAATTTTACCCTTGAGAACTGTGCTTTTATTTAAAAAAAAAAAATTTGATGCTGAAGAAGTTACTGTAAAGCATAGTTAGAGTAGTTTACTCCAAAGCATAGGTGAGAGATTTGGGGAGCAGTGAGACTAAATTATTAGGACAGCTAGAAGGGAAAATACTGAGCATGTTGACACACACTGGAGACTGTACAGCCAGTGTCACTGAGCATTCTGTGTAGAAATTGGTGAATGGGAACCTGTTTGTGTATACTCTCACCAGAGATGCAGTGAAGTTTTTAAAAAGAAAAACAGCCTCTTCAAAAAGAGGCTGCGTTTTATTGATGCCTTTGAAGCCATTTAACACCATTAATGCTGTGGGGTGCTGTTGAGTCAATTCTGACTCATAACAACCCTATAAGACCGAAGAGAGCTGCCCTCACAGAATTTCCTAGGCAGTGATCTTGACAGGAGCAGCTCTCTGGGTCTTTTCTCCTACTGAGCTCTCCTCACTGGTAGGTTTGAACAGCTGATTTACACCGAGCAGTTGACCATTGCCGTAATCCAGTTCACAAGCTCCCAGTCCGGTGGATCAGAAGCACCTGATACACTTCTTTAGTGTGTATGTGTGTGTCTTTCTTGTTTTTTGTGCCTCTTTATAAGGATCTGTGGTGACCAAGTGGTTAAACACTTGGGTGCTACCGATAGGTTGGCAGTTTGCACCCGCCAGCAGCTCCGCAGGAGAAGAGACCTGGCAGTCTCTTGTAAAGGTTACAGCCTGGGAACCCCTGTGGACAGTTCTGCTACATCCTATAGGGTCACTGGGAGTCAGAATTGACTTAGTGGCACACAGCAAAGATAGCTATTGAGAGATGTTAACTGTAGTAACACCTGTGTCCGCCAGGTGGCAGACTTGTTTTGCTTAAATGATTTGTGCTGGTTTTGAGTCTCAACATGTTACTGTGATAACTCATTTCTTATTTTAATCATAAGATGAGTAAAAGGAATTGGCATGATGCGTTATCATATTATTGAAGAAAATTTTGGCATGCTTAATTTGAGTTGTGAGAGAGAAATCAGTGCCTTATTTCCGTTGCAGTACCTAATGCTGCTGCAGATGTGATAATTTTTAAAAGCAGTATTAAAGCTATAGCTGTGTCCTTACGTCACCCTCGGCTGTTCTCCCGTTGTCTCTGTAGAGTAGACAACTCCCAAAGTGTCTCTGAACCTCTGCAGTGTGGCTGGGAGGGGCGAGCTGAGGTTTCCCGGACCGTTTTCACATGCATCCTTCCCCTTTCTGCGGTAAAACTTAAGACTCCTACTGATGGTGCTAACAGCATTCAGGTCGCTAGATTGAAGCATGAATAGAGAAAAAGAAAGGCTGAGCACGGGGCCCCTGTCTGTCCCCGTTCTCTGTTTCTGTCACTGTCGTCATCAGCTACAGTTGTTCTGAACTCCATTCAAGCCAGACAGAATGTGTCAACATGCCTTGCTTGGTTCCTTTCCCCGCGCAGCCTGGTCTCCTCATCTGAAACGCCCTCCTTCTGTGTCTCCTCTGCTCAGGAGGTTGGTAGCGCAGAGAGATTGTAGGCCACGGGTCCGGGGTCAGGCTCCGTAAGCCTGGGTGAATGCTGTTTTTACTGTCTACCACAGTGCGACCGTGGGCAAGTTACATCTTGGAGCCTCATCTTCCTCGTTTGTGAATGGGGGTGGCGATAGGCATATTGGGGAGAATTGACAAAAATGATCCTTGTGAAGAGCTTAGAACAATGGTTGGTGTGTGGTGAACTCTTAGGTGTTAGCTGCTGTTATCCCTTAACGATACAGGTGTTGCATCTCTGGACTCTTCTCTTCATTTATCTTCTCTATTATTATTTACCAGTTATTTTATACTTCCGTACTACCCCACATCTACACTGTTATTTCATGTGTTAATGTTCTTTGGTCTTACTTGTGTGTTACCTTACGCTGATGCAGGAAATCAGTTAGTTGACTTACAGGTAAGTTGGAATTTTAGTATACTCTGGGTAAAGGAACCAGTTTGTAGTCATTGTGAAGGTTAGAGAAAAAAGAAGAAAATTAGTGCCTGAGTATTGAAACTAACATCAAGTTGCAGTATAGGTGGTTACTGTTCCGATTAGGTTGAGTTTATTCTTTTATCACTGGAAAAATTCTTGTGCAGATTATAAGAATACTTACTGTAAAGGTGCTTGAATTTGTATTTGCAGTTGGTTCTTTTTTGCTAAATGGATTGTCAGTTATACGGCAATTAAAAGGACGATTATGGTAGAATTTCAGTAGCATGATGGGATTTAGAAGACGTGACTTAATTTATTAGATCTCTTCAGTTTGCTGTCTGGGAGTTTCTAGGTGCTGTGGCTGGCTAAGCTTTCAGCATCCTAGCTGAAAGGTTCCCAGGTGGAACCCACCCAAAGACACTTTGGAAGAGACAGCCTGGCAACCTGCTTCTGAAAGGTCGTAGCCGTGAAAACCCTACAGAGCAGTTCTGCGCTGCAGTTTTTGGGTTTACATGAGTTGGAATTGATTTGTTTGCACCCATTTTTGGTCTTTTGTTTGCTAGCTGTGTGATGCAGGCAAGTAAACAACTTTGAACGCAGTTCCTCAACAGTGTGTGTGGTCGCTGTGCTCCTCCCCCGTATTGGGATTGTAGGGCTCCTTGACTGAGTGTAAAGGGGCAAAAACAGTCTGATATATTAAGGGTTATGTGCACTTTCTCAAATACATACGTATTGGAACATTCATGGCAGTGTATAAGAGAAAAAAGTGGACAACTTTAATACTTGTGACTGAGGAACTCATTTAATAAGGCAAGTAGGCACAGTGATACGGAAAGACGTCACAGTGTCAGTAAAAACTAGTTCCAGTCAGTCTTTAGTAAGTCCACATTTCTCTTTAAAAGAACAAATCTGACAAGGTGCAAGAGAGAATCCGAGGCTGTTACTGGTCACCTGGAGAGTGACATTCAGGGGACAGAGGCAATGGGGGTAGTGGGAATTTTACTTGTAATTTATTTGCTAAGACAAATCATACATGAATATAAGGCAGTACCACTGACTGTTGTTAGTTGTGAGTGAGTTGATCCAGACTCATAACGACCCTGTGTGACACAGTAGAACTGCCCCTTAGGATTTTCCTGACTGTGATCTTCATGGGAGCGGGTCACTGGGTTTTGCTCCTTCAGAGCTGCCAGCTGCGTTCAAACCCACAGCCTCTTTGTTAGTAGCCAGATATGTAGCCAGACCACCACTGGGGGTAGTGCCTAGGAAGAAACATTAAAAAAAACCCTTAGGGATTGTTTTAGTCAGCTAGGGCTACTCTAACAGAAATGCCACAGAGTGGATGGCTTTAACAAAGAAAGATTTATTCTTACACAGTCCGGTAGGTTGCAAGTCCATATTCAGGGTGTCCGCTCCAGGGGAAGGCTTTCCCCTTGTCGGCCCTGGAGGAAAGTCCGGTATTGCATCAGTCTTTGTCCAGGGAGCGTCCTGACACAAGAACCTCTGGTCTGAAGGACGGGCTCTGCTCCCAGTGCTGCTTGCTTGATGGTAGGGAGGTTCTGAAATTGTCCTTTGTCTCTTTCCTTTTATTCCTTGCAAGCTAAAAGCATTAAGGGTGGGGCAAGCCATACTCCAGGGAAACTCCCCCCACAGCAGGAATTCACAGCCCCACCCTAACCTTTAACATACAGGTTAGCAAAACCACAGAATGGAGGACAGTCCCAAGATACTGGGAACCATATCCCACTCACGTGGCTGCACACATTTTTGGGTGGACACAGTTCCAACCATAACAGGGACCAAGTAGACTCACCTGTGTGGGTGTCATCTCCTGGGCCTGAGTCAGCCTGTTCTGGAGACTTCCTTGGTGCTTAAAAGCTAGCACTCTCCCTCCTGTTGAAATTCTCTGCTTGTGCCTAGCTCTTCTGCCAGACTCTTCAATCCTGAGGGCCCAGCTGTGACCCCTTCCTTTGTAACCCCAGGACCTCTCTTAGAACCTACTGATTGTAAATAGATACTTGTTGGATTGAAACGTTTGCTCAAGTAACTTTATGATTAGTTCTGCCAGCGCTGAACTGGACTGTTCTCTGCAGGTTGTCCTGCCCTGCTTTGTCACTGGGGGCGGCTTGCCTGTGGCTGTCTCTGCAGCAGCACCTCCTCAGCCAGAAGCCCTCAGAGAGTCCTGTGGTGACAGAGGTTCCTTATTGGCCTCACCTTGTATTGCCAGGCTTCTTTTGAGGACCCCTTCACTTTATTAACACTTATTTCTTATGGAATTTTTAAGTTACACCCAAAAGTAAATACTGTAAACACTAATTAAACTCATACTGTAATTAAATTACTAACATTTTGCATCTTGTATTGCACAGTTCTTTCTCCCTTCCTCTCTCTCTAAGTGTTTTAAAGCAAATAGCAGTCATTGTGTCCTGCGCTGTGAACACTGCAGTATGAAAAAAACAAACCCGTTGCCGTCTAGTTAATTCCAACCGGTGTAACAGCTCTATAGGAGAGAGTAGAACTGCACCATAGAGTTTCCAAGAAGTGCCTGGCAGATTTGAACTGCTGACTTTTATGGTTAGCAGACATAGCACTTAACCCACTACACCACTAGGCTTTCCTCCATAATATGATAATATGAAAAGAATACCATGCCATTTTCACATCTAACAAAATTAGAAATAATTTCCTTTAGAACATCTAACACCCAGGTGTAAGGCCCTTTTCTCCCAGTAGGTCAGTGCACTGACTGCACGTCAGTGGTGTTCGAACTTCACAGGTGGGAGTCAGAATCTCTAAGCATCTGAGTGCGTTGTTCAGGGCTGAGTGCCAGGGAGCTGAGTGAGCCAAGGGTGCTTGGGACTCAGTGATGGACAGCTGATACAAAATTTGTAATTCATCTTTTCACATTTTTTAATGCATAAAAATGGCCTTCTTATTCTTTAGCTTCAGCTGAGACTAAAAATGAACCAGTTTCATATTTCTTTTTATTTTTTATTTTTATTTTTATTTAACATAACTGAGTGAGAATGTACATTCACATGTAAATTTACATGCCCCCCTATATGCAGCTTCCACTGCTCTCCCTGTCCGGTGACTGCACACTATTCCTCTCTGCTCCATACATGTCTCATCCTCCCAACAGCCTCCTTTCCCCTCCTGTCCGTCCACTCCCCTTCCTCCAGCCAGAGGTCAGCAAGATGACATCCTATAGATGTATAGAACCATAAAGTGCTTCCAATATATGGTCACTCTGCCTTGCCAAGTCCAATCCATTCCTGTCCAAAGAGTGGACCTTTGTTATAATTTATGGGAAAGGGCAGCATAAGGGCCCCCGGGCCATGCTCTCAGAGGAACCCCAAAACCACTGGACCATCAATTGAGGTCTTTTAGTGGAGATCTCATGATGCACCCCGTTTTATTCTTGTGTTGCCAGTGAGACTCCTCTCTGTGAGCTCCATCGTGGCTGTCACTGGTGGTGGCCGGGCACCATCCGGTTCTTCCGGTCCCAACTCGATGTAGGCACCCACTGTTGTGGGTCTCTCTGTCTTCTCAGTTGTCTTTACCACATGTCATTTTGGTCCTCGGTGAGCATCTGCTCCTGCTGAGTTGGGACCATTTGCTGTGTCCTTGGATGGCAGCTTGGCAGCTTTAAGACCCCAGACGCCACTCACCAATGTGGGGTGCAGAGAGCTCTCTTAGCAAAACGCTAGTTGTGCCAATTGGCCTGGAATTCGCCCAAGAGCATGGTCCCCCACCCCCCGCCCCAGCTACTCTATCCTTGCAGTATTGAGTTAAGATGGAAGGAGTACTCAAGTTATGCTGAAGTCCATTTAATGTTGTTCTTGTTTCTAATGTGTGCTATCACCGCTTTCTCCCAACTAGAATTCTAGTAACTATCTAAACTAAACCCTCCCCGCCTCACCTTCCCTTCCTCCCCTCCCTTGCAGCTGTTAAAGTCTTTTCTTCTATACACAAGTCTGTTTCTGAGATTTTATCGTAGAGGTCTCATACAGTATTTGTCCCTTTGTCGCTGACTACTTTCGCTCAACGTAATGTCTTCCAGTTGAAACCAGTTAGGAGATGTTTTCTGGAATCATCGTTATTCTTTATCATTGCGTAGTGCTCCATTGAGTATATGTACCATAGTTTACCTATCCATTCTTCTATTGTTGGGCATCTGGGTTGATTCCATCTTTTTGCTATCGTGGACTGTGCTGCCGTAAACATTCTGGCGCATGTGTCCGTTGGTGTGAAAGGCCTTGATTCTGTAGGATATATTCCAAGTAGTGGAGTTACTGGGTCGAATGGTATATCGATATCCATTTTTTTAAGGAAGCGCCAGATTGCCTTCCAAAGAGGCTGGACCATTTGGCAACCCCACCAACAGTGTAGGAGGGTTCCACTTTCCCCACAGCCTCTCCAGCATTTGTTGTTTTGTGTTTTCTGGATCATGGCCAATCTTGTTGGGGTGAGATGGTATCTCATTGTCGTCTTGATTTGAATTTCTTTAATAACTAAAGATCATGAACATATCCGCATGTGTGTTTTGGCTGCCTGGATCTCCTCTTCAGTGAAGTGTCTATCCATCTCCTTTGCCTATCGCTTGATTCAATGGTTTATCTTCTTATTGATATTTTGTAGTATCTTACAGATTATGGAGATCAGGCGTCAGTCTGACATAGTGTTGCCAGATATTTTTTCCCATTCTGTGGGTGTTCTTTTAATTCTATTAATAAAGTCTTTGGATGAGCAAAAGTGTTTGATTCTCAATAGTTCCCATTTATCTATTTTCTCTTCTGTTGATTGAGGTTTCTTTGACAGATTTTGGAGTCTGTCCTCATTGTGTATTAAAACTTCCATTGTTGTTCCTACCTTTTCTTGGATGAGCTTTATCGTTTTAGGTTTGATATTTAGGTCTTTTATCCAGTTGGAGTTGGTTTTTGTATAAGGTGTAAGATACGGATCTTGATTCAGTTTATTGCAGATGGATAACCAATTTTGCCAGCACCATTTGTTGAAGATACTGTTTTTACCCCAGTTTAATGTCTTAGGGCCTTTGTCGAATATCAACTGTTCATAGGCAGATGGTGTCATCTCTGGGGTCTCAGTTCTGTTCCATTGATCCATCTGTCTGTTCTTGTACCAGTACCAGGCTGTTTTGACCACTGTTGCAGTGTGGTATGTTCTAAGGTTGGGTAATGAGAGGCCTCCCAGTGTGTTCTTCTTCTTTAGTAGTGCCTTACTTATCCAGGGCTTCTTCCCTTTCCAAACAAAATTGGTGATTTGTTTCTCCATCTCATTAAAAAATGATGCTGGAACTTGTATTGGGATTGCATTATATAAATAAATTGCTTTGGGTAAAGTAGACATTTTCACAATGTTAAGTCTTCCTATCCATGAGCAGCGTAGGTTTTTCCATTTATCTAAGTCTCTCTTAGTTTCTTGTAGTAAGGGCTTGTAGTTCTCTTTGTAAAGGTCTGTTGTTTCTCTGGTTAGATTAATTCCTAGGTACTTTATCTTCTTAGGGGCTATCGTAAACGGTATTGATTTGATAATTTCCTCCTTAACAGTCTCGTTGTTGGTATAAAGGAATCCTAGTGATTTACTTATGTTTATCTTGTATCCTGAGACTTTGCTGAACTCTTCTATCAGTTTGAGCAGCTTACTTATAGATTCCTTGGGGTTCTCTGCATATACAATCATATCATCTGCGAACAGGGAGATTTTAACTTCCTCTTTGCCGATGCAGATGCCCTTTATTTCTTTGTCTTGTCTAATTGCTCTGGCTAGAACTTCTGGCACAATGCTGAATAGGAGAGATGATAGTGGGCATCCTTGCCTAGTTCCTGATCTCAAGGGAGAGTCTTTCAGTCTCTCTCCATTCAGGATGATGTGGGCAATTGGCTTTGTATAAATGGCCCTTATTGTGTTGAGGAATTTGCCGTCTGTGCCCATTTTGCTAAGAGTTTTTAGCATGAATGGGTGTTGGACTTTATCAAATGCCTTTTCGGCATCAGTGGACAAAATCAGGTGATCCTTGTCTTTTGTGTTATTTATGTGGTTAATCACATTAATTGTTTTCCTGATGTTGAAGCAGCCTTGCATCCCTGGTATGAATCCCACTTGGTCATGATGGATTATTTTCTTGATATGTTGTTGTATTCCGTTGGCAAGAATTTTGTTGAAGATTTTTGCATCTGGGTTCGTGAGTGATATCGGTCTGTAGTTCTCTGTCTTTGTTGGATCTTTCCCTGGCTTAGGTATCAGGGTTATGCTGGCTTCATAGAATGAGTTTGGGAGTACTCCTTCCCTTTCTGTACTGTGAAATAGTCTCAGTAGTATTGGAGATAACTCTTCTCTAAATGCTTGGTAGAATTCTGCCGTGAAGCCATCTGGGCCCGGACTTTTTTTGGTTGGCAGTGTTTTGATGACCTTTTCAATCTCTTCCTTTGTGATGGGTTTATTAAGTTGTTCTGCTTCACGTTGTGATAATTTGGGTAGGTGGTATGAGTCAAGGAATTTGTCCATTTCCCCTAGGTTTTCAAATTTGTTAGAGTACAGTCTTTTATAGTATTCTGTTATTTCTTTTTATTTCTAAGTAGTCAGTTTTCAAAGTACCAAAGCAATAACGTGTTTGTTGTAGAAAACTGAAGTAGAGCCAAGTTTTTATTTTATTTTATTTATTGATTGTGACTGAGTGAAACTGTACAATTCAGTTCAAATTTGCATGCCCACCTATGTGCAGCTTCTTCTGCTCTCCTTGCCCAGTGACAGCACACCCCTCCTTTCTGTTCTGTACATGTCATGTCCTCTTAACAATCTCCTGTCCCCTCCTCTCCACTCCCCCTATCAAGAGGCCATTAGGGTGACATCCTCCAGATGCGTAGAACTATAAAGTGCACATACTATGTGGTCACTGTGTATCTCCAAGTCCAGTCCATTCCTGTCCAAGGAGTTGACCTCAGTAATGATTTATGATCAGAGGCAGCGTCAGATCTAGGCGCCATGCTCTGGGGGAACCCCCAGGCCTTCAGACCATCAGTTGCAGTCCTTTAATGGAGTTCTCAGGGTGCACCCCTGTTCATTCTTGAGTTGCCACTGGAACTCAACTTTGTGAGCCTCATCATGGCTGTCACTGGTGGTGGCTGCACACCATCTGGTTCTGCTAGCCCAGTGCTGATGTAGCCACCCATTCACGTGGGTCTTCCTGTCTTCTGGGTTCTCTTTCCCCAGTGTCATTGTTGCCCTTAGTGATCATTGGTTCCTGCTGAGTTGGGACAATTGGATGTATCTCAGATGGCAGCTTGCTAGCTTTTAAGACCCCAGATGCCACTCACCAATATGGGGTGGAGAAGACTCTCTTAGCAATCTGCTAGTTGTGCCAGTTGGCCTCGATGTCCCCTGAGAGCATGGTCCCCGGTTCCCCTCCCCTGCTACTCTGTCCTTGCAATATTGGTTAAGATTGGAAAAGTTTCCAGGTTTTTCAGTTTTCTGCTGTGTGCAGTCACTGATTTCACCCAACCAAATTTCTATCAGCTATCTGATCTATAACCAGCCTTCTTCCTCCCTCCCCACCCTCCCTTGCAGCCATCAAAGAGTCTTGTCTTCTGTACATGAGTCTGTTTTTAAGTCCTTATAGTAGGGGTCTCATACAGTATTTGTCCTTGTTCCGCTGACTAATTTCACTCAACATAATGCCTTCCAATTGAAACCAGGTTATGAGATGCTTCCTAAAATGATCATTGTTCTTTATCATTGCGTGGTGTTCCATTGAGGATATACACCATGGTTTATTTATCTATTCATCTGTTGTTGGGCGTCTGGGTTGATTCCATCTTTTTGCTATTGTGCACTGTGCTGTAGTAAACATTCTTGTGCATGTATCTGTTCGTGTGATTGCCCTTGTTTCTGTAGGATATATTCCCAGCAGTGAGATTACTTTTTTTTTTAAGTAAGAAAATAACTGTAATCTTGTTACCCAGAGGTAACTACTAATAATATCTGAGTGTGTCCTTATAGCCACGTCTCTGCAGGATTTATACAGACGAAGTCCTTAACAAGATCCCTCTTAAATGATACTGTTTTGTTACTGTCTGTTCTCTATTCTTAGTCTTGTGCACGGTAGGCTTGAAATACATGTGTATGTGTGTATTCGCCCGTGCGCATGCATACCTATCAATGTCAGTCCAGCAGACACAGGCTGCTGTGTCCCTCAGCCCGTTGACTGTCTCTGGTCTTGTTTTTCAGTGGACGAATACATTGCCATTGCTAAAGAGAAGCACGGGTACAACATGGAGCAGGTAAGGACATCTTCGTTAAGTGCTAGAAACGGGGTCTTGTAGCCAACCTGTTAAATTTCTTCCGGTCTGTGTTGAGTAGCAATGTTTTCTCGTTAGTAACTTTCAGTCGTCACTAGCAGTGTTACCAAGGAAGTCTGGGTCCGTGCACTGTTGGAGGTGAGTATCCGAGGCCCTGTGATGGGAAGTGCAACTGTGTGTGTCTGCAGGTCTGCATCACGTAGGTCAGCCGTGGGGTGATGCACACGCACTGTCTCGTTTGTGATATGCTTGGGGTTCTTCTGGTTGTCTGAGCCATATCATCCCATTCAGATCTACGGTGTTTTAATAAAAGCTCATTATTCTGAATCACTATCAGGTTGTAAAAATTTGACCAATTTTTTTTTAAATTTTAAATCTTGTTTGGAGCCTGTGGGTGGAAAACCCGTGACATTTATTTTTCTCCCAAAGTGAGGTGAAATCTTATTTTGCCTTATTTCTATCTACTATTTCAAGCACACTTAGTGGTATTATGTTTTCCATGACATTGATCTTGGTCCTGCAGCCTGTGCACTATTGACATTTCTCATTAAGCCTAAGGACAGAAGGAAGACACCACTATTTTAGGTTCTATCAACTATATTCTTTCTTCTGTCTTTAGCATTTTATTTATTTAACCCTGGTCATTGAAGACACTTTCAGAAAAGCCAGGAACAATAAGATGTTTCCAGAACTTTTCAAAGCAAGAAATGTATGCTTCTCTTTTTCCATACTCTGAATATGAACTTCACTAGATTGCTTAGCAAATCTTCGATGTTAAATTCTGTTTAGAAAACCTTGGTGATCTAGTAGTTAAATGTGACAGTTGCTAACCAAAAGGTCAGCAGTTTGAATCTACCAGGTGCTCCTTGGAAACTCTATGGAGTGGTTCTTCCCTGTCCTATGAACTTAACTACCTTGCTTAGAAAATCCTTGATTTTAAATTCTCTTTAGAAAGTATAATTATCATGGGGTGTTTGCAAAATATACTTGTATGAATTCTTAAGGAAATGAATCTTCAAAATTAGAACCACTTTCATTTTAGAGTTATAAAATGGGAAATTTTTGCAGGAGAGTGTATACCTGAGTTATCTCTTCTTTTGTTTGTAGTTTCTTTTTACACATTAATATGCTCTTTTCCTTTCTGAGGTGGAAAGATTTGTGATGGTTTCTAAATAACTTCTTTCATAGACAGGTACATTCAGAGCACAGGCTCTGGAGTCACACTGCATAGATTTGGATCCTGCTTCAGCCACTGATCTGCAAGTTACTTCGTAATATCTCAGCCCTGAAGGTTGTGATTTGAGAATTGGGTGTAACGGAACTCACTGTTCAGGGCTTGCCAGAGAAATGAGTTTTATCTGGAAACAGCATAACCATGTTGGTCATTGAGCGCTGGGCATGAGCTAGTGCTTTAGGAACGACTTCGTACTGGGTGCACAGAAGTCTGTGCTCTTCCTCTGTCACTCACCTTCATGTCTGTTTCAGTATATCTTCAAGGCTGTGTGTGGTCTGAGATTTCTCTGGTCTTATTTTTCTAGGCTCTTGGGATGCTCTTTTGGCACAAGCACAATATTGAAAAGTCGTTGGCTGATTTGCCCAACTTTACCCCCTTCCCAGATGAGTGGACGGTGGAAGATAAAGTTTTGTTTGAGCAAGCCTTCAGTTTTCATGGGAAGACTTTCCATAGAATCCAACAAATGGTGAGTGCATCCCACCCACTGCCCACCTCCCCACCTCCCCAAGCCCCACCTCGTTGCTTGTTGCACACCTGAGAGATGGGATGTCACCCTCAAACATGAGGGTCCGCATTGGTAATAAAGCTCCCCCTTGAGAAAGAGACCCTTCTAGATAGCTGTTGAGTGGACTCCCTACCAGCAAAACTCGATGACATTTGCATTCAGTTTTAAAGTGAAGTTTTTGTGGTTTTTTTAATAAGCCAAAAAAGTGTGTTAAGAATATTATATGTATGAAGAAACTGATTCACTTTGACTTAGTCTTTCATGACATAAATTTCACTTACAGCCGTATTCTAGTAATTTGAATATATATTGATAGATATTATTTTATTGTTATTTAAAAAACAGTGCTTACAGCTTATTTTTTAATATATGAGTAACCTTTATGAAATATATCTAAACACAGTTTTTAAAAACTAGCTTTAACTCTACATCAAATCCTTTTTTATATTTAGCTTCCTGATAAGTCCATTGCAAGTCTAGTAAAATTTTACTACTCGTGGAAGAAGACGAGGGCCAAGACCAGTGTGATGGATCGCCATGCTCGGAAACAGAAACGGGAGCGCGAGGAAAGGTCAGTGCCGTCAGCGCCCGCTTGTGGGGCAAGGGTGTCTCTGAGTTGCTAGAATTCCTAGGAAAGGCCAAATGACTGCATTTCACCCATAGCTTCCTGGTGGAGCCAACACTGACGGGAGACCCCCGTGATACATGTGAAAGTTGGACACTCATGTGCCGTGTTAATACTTGGGGGGGTTAGTCTTCAGGTGCTTTTTCTGACACACTCTGCCTGCAGTCAGTAAACTTCTATTTCAAATGAGTATACTCTCACAGATAGACACTCCCCCTGTCCCTTAAAGGTCTTACATGTGTCTCCTTTTAATAAAAAGGGATCTGTTACTTTCTCGGTTCAAATTTATTTGATAAGACCTATTAAACATGTTTTTGTGTTTAGTACCTAAAAAAACAAAAATAATGACAGCATAATTTAAATTTTCTTCTCTTTTTGGCCATCTGTTTTGTGTCTGGTATGTAGGAGAGAAGAAACATTTACTAATTCTTTAGCAAGTTACTAACTCTTTAGCAAGTATGATAGACACAGTCTTTAAGATTAGCTTAGGGAGCAGGATATTTCTTAGCCATCACTTTCTCAGTCCTCTGTAAAGCATAGAGTAGCAGAAATGGCCATGCACTCACATTCAGAAATGGGATGTGGACACTGTGTAGAGTGCAGTGGGCATGTGCCTGGTGTGGGTCTAACTCTGAAGGTTGTATTACACACTCACAGGCAGGTTAGTTGACCTCTGTTTCTTCCAATCTAAAGTAAAGGTGCTGGAAGTCCAGAAGGCAGGACATGGCTCTTCTGTCAGGGTGGTGGGAATGCGATTTTAAAAAAGGATCTTTCCCATGTTTTCTATATTATTATTATAAATTAATAATATAAAATAAAGTTCAGCTAGACAATCTCAAGGTCCTTTCCCAGGATGATATTGTTTTAAATGAAGGAGAATAACATGTGAGGAGAGATTGTGAGAACTTAGATCTTTGAAGTCTAAAATGAGAATGATGCTGAGAACATCTCCAGAGCAATGTCTAACTTTGAAGTTCTAGAAAACTGTGGACCTGGCAACCTCTGCCCAGTTTTGGTCTGCAGTGTACATGGTAGTGAGCACGTTTGTGCGTTAGGTCTCTGTGAGTTGGAATCAGCCCGATGGCAGTGGGTTACTCATACCAAAGAAAGAAATGCCACTGTACTTGTTTTTAGGATTGCGGCAACTTTTGATTTAAATTGTTAAATTATTTATATATTTTTGTTATATGTTAGGTCTAGTTTATGGTTTTATAAAATAGGCCTATTACTGGAAAGAGACACAGTCTACTAAGCAAAAGTCAGAATTAGATCAAGAAGTGGATTCGAGATCTGTTATCCATCAGTATGAAATCTGAAGAGGAAAGGCCGACACACCTCGTTCTCCTTACCCCGGTGCTTTTCTCTGCGTTACTGTCCTCAGGGCTGTAAAGGGCTGTGCTGCCAGACAGGGACACTGCCGTGGCAGTAGCCTCTGAGGTGGAGTGCTGCCTGTGGAAGTAACAGAAGTCCCTCAACCCCAGACTCTTTCTCTGTGTGTACACTTTCCTCAGCTAGACTTCTCACCTTGGGGTAGGGCCTGGGCTGGATTGTGGAGGCGGAACGGGGTGCTGAACGGAAGGGGGTGCGGAGCGGAAGGGGGTGCGGAACGGAAGGGGGTGCGGAACGGAAGGGGGTGCGGAACGGAAGGCCCGAGAGGGCCGCCGCCTCCACCTCTCACCGCTTATAGCGGCGGGCTGGCTGGGCGGGCTCCTGGCTGCCGTGTGCCATCTCCTCTGGGTGTAAGCCTCCCGCAAGGCTGTGGCGGTGGTGTTAAGGACTGCTGCATGGGAGGATATGAACTCAAAGCATGTGAAGTATCCCACAAATGTGAGTCTTCTCATTAAGAAGTACACAGGTCACCAGAAACAGCTTCCAGGTTAAGACTTGTGTGGTCTTGAGTAGATATGTGGGACTTCAAAATCGAATGTTTACATTTTGGCAAGTTTGTTTCCAGGGCACTGGGATTCATTCTTAGTACATTCTTGTAAATTCTTAACATAATATCTCTGTTATATTTAATGATCATGTCCTAGCCCTGTAGCAGATAATTACAGGGAAATAAAGTCTGTTTATTTTAAAGTTGCTATTTTGCAGTTGAGAGTTCATTCTTTTGTTATAGAAAGCACTTAGAAATATACAAGCAATAGTATTCTTTGAGACCTGGTTTGGGTAGTTAGAAGCTTATTTCAGTATTTTTTCTTCATTTAGACTGAAAGAACTATGAACTTAGTATTATTTCATTTGAATTGTAAAAATGCTAGATATCTCAACAGTCTGAAAACATATTTTATATTACGTCTGCCATTAAATTAATTTATTGCTTATATTTTTATATTACATAGAAGTAGTATAAAATCTTTCAGCAACTTATTCTTGTCTTCCAGTGAGGATGAACTGGAAGAAACAAATGGAAATAATGCCATTGACATTGAGGTTGATCAAAACAAGGAAAGCAAAAAGGAGGTATTTTTTTCCTGTATTGTTTATATGGAAGAAAACATTTTTCTTACTCATTCTACTTAGTATCTGAAATGCTGTCTGTGGGGGATTGTGATAGGACTTTTCAAACGATACTGTGGAGTGCTTGCATAGTGCAAGTGGTTAACTCAGTATCCGTGGACAGTTCGTGTCTACCTGGGGAGGTAGGCCTGGGGGTCTGCTTCTAAAAACCAGCCATTTGAAAACCTGTGAAGCGAACTTCGGCTCTGACACACGTTGGATTGCCATGAGTCAGAAATGACTTGGTGGCAACTAGACGAACTTTGTTTTATGGAACTTAGATTTGCCAAGAAAAGTTAATAACAGGAGGTTAAAGAAGAGGTGGCATTAAGGAGAGTGAGAAAGATTTTGCCCAGGTAGCAGTGCTAACTGCTTTCTTTCCTAAGCCATTATCAGCTCAGTGGATTAGAAAGTGATGCTAGTGACACCAGGCTACAAGTGTCTCTGTGAGAATAGCAGCTCCTCTCTGGGCCCGCTGCCATCTGCACCCCATGGGTCCATGAGGTGACTGGAGGGGCTGGCAGGTTCCGTGCCTGCCTCTTGTTATTGATAAACAACACTGAATGTCATGGGACAGTCAGGACCATCACGTCATATACACAGTGACTTTTTTCATTACATAAAAAACTTGAAAACTTGTATTTATTTGTTGTTGAGAATACACACAGCACAACATACACCAATTCAGCAGTGTCTGTATGTATACTGCAGTAACATTAACTGCATTCTTCAAATTGTACGACCATGCCCATCCTCCTTTTCTGAATTTTCCTCTCCCCATTAACATAAAGTCAGTGTACCTTAAGGTTCCTACCTGATCTTTCCAGTTGCTGTTGTCAGTCTGGCTTTGTATAGATAGTTCTTGAAACAGCGTAATACTTACTAGTGAAACTAAATTGTCTTGTTTTAAGAAGACTTCAGGGGGTATTTTGGTTTGAGGTGTAAAGATTATCTCGTTGCAGTAGTTTGAGGGCTTTATCCACCCTCCATGGCTCCACAGAATCTGGTTTGTGAGACTTTGAAATTCTGTTCCACGTTTTCCCTCTTTTGAACAGGATTCTTCTATAGAATCTTTGATCAGATCAGTCAGTAATGCTAGCCAGGCATCATCCAGTTCTTCTGGTCTGTCATTGCAAAAGGAGCAGTTGTTGATGGAGGCTGTTAGCTATGTGTCCTGTCCCCGACTCTCCACCTGTCCCCGACTCTCCGTCTGTCCCCGACTCTCCATCTGTCCCTCTCAACTCAGGCTGCACAGAGATTTTTTTAAATCTCCAGGTTCAAGGGTCGCACAAACCCCTGTAGTTGTATATGGCTTTTACATATGTCTGCAGAGGTAGTTTTCTGAAGACATTCTGTAGTTTCAGTAGAATTTTCACAGGATTCTTTGTTCCTCTAAACTATTCTAGACCTGAAAAAAAAAAAAGAATCTAAACATATTTATCAGTATATTTATCAGTAATATGTACTTTGTATAAACACACTAGGAAATGCAGCTAAACAAGAAGAAAGTTAAAATTATTATTTTTAATGTATTTATTTTAAAATTATTTTTTATATTACCCATAACCATTGTTGTAGTGACTATCTTTCTACAGTTTGCTCTGTAAAGTGTCTATATACATACGTAATTCTGACTTCATCTCACTTCTTAAAAATACAAATGCGATCTTAATGTATCCTATTTTGTAGTGTGAACATACTTTTATGTCAATGTGTTTTTATACATAGCTACATACGATTTTATTATACCGATCTACCATAATTAAGTTAGTTAAGCCTTTATAAATTTCTGGGTTATTTTTCCTGATTTTTATAAACAATGCTAAAGTGATGATTTCATAACTAAGTATCTGTAAACTTACTTTTTCTATTAGAATTAGTTTTAGAAGCTGAGTAGTTAGGTCAAATTGTTCTGTATAATTTTGAAAGCTTCCTTTGATACATGGGTTACCAGCTGGAGACTGGTAGCCTTTTCTGAATGGCACTCTTGCCAGTGGTTTCTTTTGTTGCTAGTGGCTGTGGTGCTGACTTCCACTTAGGACAACTGTGGACATAAGCGGGGTGAAGCACTGCCCAGGCCTGGGCCCTCCTGATGAGCGTTGGTCTGTTCTGATCACCAGGCTGAGTCCATTGTGGCTGTTGTGTCAGGTCACCTTAAGGAGGATTTCCCTTGTTTCTGTTGGCTCTCTGCTTTACCAGACATGATGTCCTTGCTTAGCAATCAGTCTTGCCTGATGTTGTGTCCAAAGTCAGTGAGCCGGAGTCCTGCCATCCTCACTTTTAAGGCACCTTCTAGTTATATTTCCCCTAAGCCTGATTTGTTCATTCATTTGGAGGTTCATGGTGTTTTCAGTATTCTTGGCCAATACCCCAGTTTGAATGTATTCATTCTTTTTCTGTCTCCCTTTTTTATCATCTAGCTTTTGGGTGCCTAAGAGGCAGCTGAAAAGAGCCTGGGTTGGATCAGGTACACCTTAGCCAGCAAAGTGACATCTCTACCATTTAACACTTTGAAGAGTTGTTTTGCAGCAGATTTGCCCAATACAGTGCATCATTTGAATTTTCGACTGCTGCTTCCATAAGTATTGACTTTGGAGATCCAAGCAGAATGAAATCCTTGATAGTCTCCATTTTTCCTTTGCTTATCATAATGTTATTTATTTGTCCACTTGTGAGGATTTTCATTTTCCTCTTGTGGAGGTACAGTCCATATTGAAAACCGTAGTCTTTGATGTTCAGCAGTTTAAGTGCCTCAAGTCATCTTCTCTTTTTGCAAGCACAGTTGTGTCATGGGCATATCCCTGGTTGTTACTGAGTCTTCCTCCTGTCCTGGTTCCTTGCTCTTCATCATCTAGTCCAGCGTCTCAGGTTATTTGCCCAGCATACAGATTGAAAAAGGGCTGTGAAAAGATACAGTCCTGACACACACTTGTCCTGATTTTAACCTCATGATGTCCCTTTATACTTGCCAAACAGCTGCCTCTTGGTCTGTGTACAGGTTCCACCTGAGCACAGTTAAGTGCTCTGGATTTTACAGCCTTTTATTTATGAAAGTTTTGCTTTTAGAGAAAACACTTGAAAAATGAGCAGCAGTTGTCTGTTTAGAAAGAAGATGTGGTTGCAGGTGCTGCTGCGTCGACTCTGACGCACAGCGGCCCCATGCGGGACAGAAGGACAGGCTGCCTGGCCCGGCACCACGCCTGTGGCCACGCTCGTGCTGAGGCCCACTGCTGCAGCCTGTGTCAGTCCGTCTTGTGAGGGTCTTGTTCTTTTTTGTTAACCCTCTGCTTTGCCAGGCGTATTGTCTGTGTCCAGGGACTGAGCCCTCCTAACAACATGTCCGAAGTGTGCAAGAGGTAGTCTCTCCCTCCTTGCTTCTGAGGAGCACTCTGGTTGTACTTCATCCAAGAGAGATCTGTTCCTTCTTTTGGCGGTCCATGGTATGTTCAGTATTGTCATTACAACACAGTTCAGAGATGTCGGTTCTTCTGTCTTCCTCATTCCTTGTCAAGCTTTCACATGTGTGAGATGCAAGTGACAACACCATGAACTAAATTGGGCTTACCTGAGTCTCCAAGGTGTGACAACTTTGCTTGTCAACACTTGGAGAGGTCCTTTGCAGCATATTTTCCCAATACAGTCTGTCTCTTGATTTCTTATCGTCCTCTTCCTTGGATATTGATTGTGAATTCAACTAAAATGAAATCCTTCATAACCTTAGTCTTTTCTGTTTATCATTATTTCTGAAGAAAGTTCACAAGTAGCCCTAAAAGTTAAGTGTTACCCAGAAAGAAAAGGTGCGTAAAAAGTCATAGTTTCTTATTGAAGTGTTTATTTCTCAGTGGGAAGATTTACAGAAGCACTGTGGGTCTTTATGCACATGCTGAAACCTGTTTTCTTGTTCTTTGGTCTGGCCCTGTCTCCATCTGTGTTGCCAGAAACTGTTAGGATAAAATAGCTCCCTCCTGTTAGAGACAGTGAAAATCTTGTGGCCATAAACGTCACCAGGGGGAAATACTGATGCTTTCCTTTTTTTTCCTTCCTGTTTTACTACAGGAGCTGAGAATGTACTGTGCCCTGAAAGAAAGAATTCTTACTGTAAGAGGCTTAAAGGATAGAATAAGCATGTATTTATACAAGAGGGAAATGGAATCCACTTTGAAGGGTTCAGTCAAAATTGAGTAACCAGTGTTTTAGTTAGCTGCTTGTGATAATTTGTAGGTAATAATTATGGTTTGGTATGGTATTTGTCTTACTTTGGAATTATGTTAAGGGAATATGCTTATTACTGCTCCTTTGAGATTAAGCTTAGTTTTTTAAAAGTCTTATTAGTCAAATATGTGTGTCACGCAGGTACCCCCAACTGAGACAGTTCCTCCGATCAAGAAAGAAAAACATAGCACACAAGCTAAAAACAGAGCCAAAAGGAAACCTCCAAAAGGAATGTTTCTTTCTCAAGAAGATGTGGAGGCTGTTTCTGCTAATGCCACAGCTGCTACCACAGTGCTGAGACAGCTGGACATGGAACTGGTGTCCATCAAACGGCAGGTGGGTCCCTGTCAGCCCAGTCCTGGGCACGATGGTTGACTGGCACTCGGGAGGTCTTTTTATGCACAGACACAGATGTGTGTTCTCTTGCACAATGGCAAAGGTCATAAAGAACCCTATGCGACAGAGTAGAGGTGCGCCACAGAGGTGCCAGGGAGTGCCTGTTGGGTCCAGACTGCCATCCTTTTGGTTGACGGTCACAGCACTTCTCTGGGCCACCAGGGCTCCCTCTGCACAGGTAATAGAAGGCTGTTAGGTTATTGGGCACCGGTGCGCTGCTTCACTTCTTAAGTTAATCTTCCAGTCGAAATATTTCAGTTTTAAAGTATAAAAATAGACACACACCAATCTTACAGGTCAAGGATATTTTACACAGTGAGTATATCTGCGTAATCTCCATTTGAGTTGAGAAATGGAATGTGCCCCCAGTGCTCCACTTCTCCTCCCCCCGATCACCTGTCCCCTGGGGAAACGCAGCGTTGCTCAGAAGCCCCACTCACCCTACGTTTCACCACCCCTTTGCCATCAGTGCCAGAATCCAAACCAGCCGCCTTTGAGTGGACTCTGGCTCATAGAGATCCTGTGTAGAATGGCCCATTACTTTTTATCTGATTGCATGATACATTTAAGTGAAAATTATACCCAATAGCCTAGAAGAGGACATGGAACCAGGGATCTCATTGCTGACGTCAGATGGATCTTGGCTGAAAGCAGAGAATACCAGAAAGATGTTTGCCTGTGTTTCATTGACTATGCAGAGGCATTCGACTGTGTGTATCATAAGAAATTATGGCTAACATTGCGTAAAATGGGATATTCCAGACACTTAATAGTACTCTTAAGGAATCTGTGTATGGATCAAGAGGCAGTCATACAAACAGAACAAGGAGACACTGCATGCTTTACTGTAAGGAGAGGTATGCATCAGGGTTGTATCCTTTCACCATGCCTTTTCAATCTGTATGCTTAGCACGTAATCTGAGAAGCTGGATTATACGAAGAAGAACAAGGCATCAGGGTTGGAGGCCGACTCATTAGCAACCTGCCTTACACTGACACTACCATTTTACTTGCTGGAAGTGAAGATTTGAAACACTTATTGACAAAGATCAAGGACCACATCCTTCACGATGGATTGCAACTCAACATCAGGAAAACAAAAATCCCCACAACTGGACCAGTAAGCAACGTCATGATAAATGGAGAAAGGATTGAGGTTGCCAAGGATTTCATTTTACGTGGGTCCACAGTCAACGCCCCTGGAAGCAGCAGTCAAGAAAGCAGAAGACACCATTGCTTTGGAAAATTGGCTGCTAAGGATTCTTTAGACAATTGAAAAGTAAAGATTCCTCTGGAAGACTACCATGTGCCTGCCCCCAGCCACGGTGTTTTCAGTCCCATCGTTTTCATGCATGTGAAAGCTGGACTGTGAACAAAGATGACAGAATTGATATCTTTGAATTGTGGTGTTGGAGAAGAACGTTGAATGCACCATGGACCACCAAAAGAGCGCACAGATCTGTTCTGGAAGAAGTACAGCCAGAATGTTCCATGGAAGCAAAGATGGCAAGACTGCATCTTACATACTTTGGACATGTTGTCAGGAGAGATCTGTCCCTGGAGAAGGACATCGTGCTTAGTAGAGTGGAGGGTCAGCAAAAGAGAGGAAGACCCTCAACGAGATGGATTGACACGGTGGCCACAATGGGCTTAAACTTAAAAACAATTGTGGACATGGTGTAAAACCAGGCAGTGTTTCATTCTGTTGTGCACAGGGTCATTGCGAGTCGGAACTGACTCGATGGCCCCTCACAAATAACAGCCTAGTGCTTTCCTTTTCTTCGTTTGTGCTTTTTCCCTCTCTCCCTCTGGAATTGAGTGCACACTGTGGACTGCTGGTTTACTGCTGGTTTTGCTGCCGTTGCCTTGTGTGTTAATCTTGATGGTTCCTTTGGAAGGTTAAGCTGGAAGCCCGCTGTCACTTCACATTTGAGAAGAATGAGGCCGGTGACCCTGGTTTAGTTCAGCTTTCAGGAGGAAACACAGACTAGGACCACAGAATCAAGACAGTCAGCATCTTAGCTTGGCTGCTGGCATAGCTGCACTCTAATCTGGGGAATCACTTGTTCTTTCCAAGCCTCTGTAAAATGCGACATTAATCCTTGCTGCCTGATCTCACAGGATACGAGAGCTGCAGCGAGATCACAGCTGAAGCTCTGCTCACACCGGAAGAGCCCACATTTCCAGCTTTGTCCTTTCCTCTCTGCTGAGTGAGCTCCTTCTGCTTGCTCTTTGATGTTCACATGTCCGGGAAAGAAAGCGGAGAGCCCCTGTGTCCATGAAGTGGTACTGGCTCTGCATTATGGAGGCACTGGGGCCCTGAAGTATCGGGGCACTGGGGCCTGCAGTGTGGTAGGGTTAGGGCACTGTAGTTGGGTCGGTAAAAAAGTCTTTGTATGTTAGAGCAGGAACGGGAGCAGGAGAAGGAATTTATTATTTGGAGGTAGCTATTCACAGTTCACATGGATAAAAAGAGAGGCTTTAGAATCTAATAAGAATTGAGATAGGATTGCTTTTTTCCACATTTCAGGGGTGCATTTGAGCAGTGACTTTACTGCCCATGGCACTTCTAGAGTCAGGACAGCCATCAGTCACATAGTGGGCATTTTACTGTGGATGCTCGCACTTTTGGTCATGTGTCAAGTAGGAAAATGTTCCCCTGAAAATAACAGAAAACTGGCTAACAGCAGCTTAAACAATTTAAGGGTTTGTTTTTCTCACCTGGCAAGAGTGCAAGCATCCACAGTTGCTAGCATCAGTTCGTGTGCTCAGTGATGCTCTCGGGGACCTAGGTCAGATCACGTGTTCAGGGATGCTCTCGGGGACCCAGGTCAGTTCACGTGTTCAGGGATGCTCTTGGGGACCCAGGTCAGCTCATGTGTTCAGTGATGCCCTTGGGGACTGTTGCTCTGCCCTGCCGTCCTTAGCTTATTGGCTTGTCATCTGCGCTGTTGCTTCAGGTTTGAAGCTGCAGAGGCTGTTTTGCAGTCATCACATCTGCATTCAGGGAGTAAGGAAGGACGGAGGCGGGGCTAATCCGTCTGCCCCTTGTATCAGGAAAAGCGGCAGCCTTACTGGAAACTCCTGGCAGACTTCTGCACATGACTTCTTGGCAGAGCTTTGCAGTCAAGCTCCTCCTGGCTCCCAGGGATGTGATCTGTCTCTAGAGAAGGAAGGTACAGGTAAGACAGGAGCTGGGACTCTGTTAGATTGACAGCAGACAGTGACTGTACCAGATCTTCTCTGAGGGAGAGGAACAAGGTCTGACCTGAGAGAAGTATCTCTGTCTGTATAATAAAGTAGGCAAAAGAAAGTCGTGTTTGGTTGGGAGGTCCTAGGTAGGACACCAGACCAAGAATAAATTTTTTTTTTTTTTTTAATAAAAAAATACTGATGACTTTTGTATCTGAGTTCTTTGCCAGTTTAATGCCATTCTGGTTTCCTTTGCAATTGGTGTGATGTTGGCAACCAGCTCCTACTCTTCTTAGTAAATGCTGTCTCTTGGGGATGCAGCATATACATCAGGAAGAGACACAGGCTGCTGAGACTGTAGAACCTGCCTTTTGATTCAGAATTAAGTAGATGCCTTGCCTTGTAGCCATCCATTTAACCTCTGCTTCTTCACTGATTGAAGGCAGAAAGTGTATGTGTTAAACATGCTTGTTGATCTGCTTGTCACATACGTGTTACTTCATCTTGGGGTGGTAGTCCGTTTTGTCCCATACGTGAACAGTGATGGAGCAACGTGTCAAACTGTAGAGCTAGGTGGCTTGTAGTATGCTAGACTGCTGACATTTGGGAGTTGGCGTATTCTGTGTCAGACGTTTCTCTGTCTAGTTTTGGGCTAAGGGACATAGCCTGAACATAATCTGAATAGTTTGTACTATCTATGGGCTGTTGGTAACTGAAAGAGCATAGGACGAAAGTCTTCAAGATTACCCGGGCCAGACCATTAGCCACATAGGGGTTTTTCAGTTTAGGTAAGTTACAGTTGAAAAAATGAAAAAGTCAGTTCCTCAGTCACACTGGTCACTTTTCAAGTGCTCGGTAGCAACATGTGGCCAGTGGCTACCATCCTGGACAGGAGCAGCGCTACAAAACTTGCGTTGTTGTAGGACGTTTCTCTGGACAGTGTGAGTCTGAGAGCTCGGCCTTCCTGTACTGAGAGCATACCGGTGAGAAACTTCTGAGTTCAAACAAAGTTTACTAACTTGAGGTACCAAATTTTGTGCGTATTTCCTGGATGTTTAGTTGTCTTTATTCTCTCATTGGACGTTAGTGTAAGAATGTATGATGTGTGCAGTGTTTCTGGTAGGTTCTGAGGCCTGAACTCTGGTGGCGAGCGGTCAGTCTGAGAGAGCCCTGCAGCGCTCCTGGTCCTGTTAACGTGGCCGCGGGCCCAGCAGCGGGCGTCCCCGTCGCCGCCCGGCTTTCCCAGTAAACCTCTCTGAGGAAGTAAAACACAGGGAAGAAGATGTGGACTGGAATTCCGTGAAGTACTAGCACTTGGAAAAACCCAGTCCCAGGATTCTTTAACATTGTCCAAGTTTTAAAATGAGGGTGGGAGCAAGAATTATTTAGAGGTAACCATATGGCATTCCCCACCTAGACTCCTCCCTCACCTTTCCTCTTATGGACTGAACTGTGTCCCCCTAGACTGTGGATCAGCTTGGCTATGCCGTGGTTTCTAGTATTGTGTGACTGTCTACCGTTTTGTTATGTGGTATGCTTTTCCTCTGTGCTGTAAATCCTACCTCTGTGGTGCTAATGAGGGGGGACTAGAGGCTGTTCCAGGAACGAGGCGGGACTCACTTTACAAGATGAGGCCTTATTTTCAGCCAGGCACATTCAAGATATAAAAGAAGAAGGCAGCAGAGAGGCAGAGGGACCTCATCGCACCAAGAAAGTAGTGCCAGAAGCAGGCGCTATTATGTCCTGTGGACCTGGGCTCCCTGCATTGAGAAGCCCCTAGTTCAGGGGAGGACTGATGGCAAGGACCTTCTTCCGGAGCCCACAGAGAGCCAACCTACCCCTGGAGCTGATGTCCTGAATGCAGACTTCTCGCCTGCTGGGCCGTGAGGGAGTCAGCGTCTCGTCGTGGAAGCCATCTGCCTGCACTGTTAGCGTTACGGCAGCACTGGAGGACCGAGACACCTCCCTATGTCTAGGCCTGCTTTTCTTTCTTTGCCTCGACTAAGTTTTCTTCTGTGGGGGACACTTTCTGCTCATGAGTGTCTTTGATGTTTCTGTTTGCTCGTATGATATTCAAAGATGACAAGTGCCCTAGTCAGAGTTCTCCTAGTGCGTTCCTCAGAAATGCTCCTCTGCTGCGCACTGAGAGAAGGGGCACACTTGGGCGAGCAGCTTGCCTAGAAGGCCCTGGCGGGAGAGGAGAGCAGGCTCCGCCGTGGGCGGGTAGGGTGGTTGGCTGGTGGTGTTCATGTCTTCTTGGTGTTCAGGCCAGGGCAGTGAGAGATTAGAGGCACTGAGTTCCAGCAGTCATGTGGGAAAAGATAACTTGTGAGAAAAGGACAACAATTACAGTTGATCTAAGTCAGGCTTGTGGCAGATGCATGACTTGCTGCTTCCTCTTTTTGTCCCCCGTTGTACGTCTGCCCACGGGCGTTTCTGCCTGTGGAGAGCAGGTGTCGCCTGATCCTGGGGCTCTGTGTAAACCCTGGTCTCTGTGGAGATCCTGGCGGCCGCCGTGTTGGAGCAGTTCTGTGGGGTGGGAACAGACTTCTGCCCACCTGCGTGTCAGACACCCGACCCTGATCGCCTGGAGCACTGGATCAGGACTGTGTGCTGCAGAGGGGCTTTGTCACCACCACCCCGCCATCCTGCTTGTCCCTTGTTGGTTTGCTCTCAACTAGCCAATTAAAGAATCTAGTATATGCTCTCAGAAGCTAATCAGTTTTTTATACAAAAGAAGTCAGGAACTTAACTTGGTCTTGGTTGGTTGGCTGTTTGTTTTGAGTATTTTAGTTGTTGCTTTTTTTCATATCTTTATAAAAATTTCTTATTTTTTAAGTTAATTTTTTTTTCCTTTCTAGATTCAGAATATTAAACAGACGAACAGTGCTCTTAAAGAGAAACTTGATGGTGGAATAGAACCATATCGGCTTCCAGAGGTAGGATTATGTTAACATCGCCTAAGAAGTGTCCCGCGTTTCACAGGTCCAGGAATTTGGTATCTGTAACACATCTCCAGTAGACACCTCCTCAGAAGGAGGGTGTAGATACGACTGTATAAACATGAACTTGTCATTTTCTCCTCTGAGTGCTCAGATGTCCTCTGAGACTCCCATCTCCCATGACAGAAGGTGTAGTCATCATTACTGCCCTAACGGTCAAGTGCAGCAGCCATGTGGGTTCCCAAGGCACTTGCATCAGTTGACACAATATCTAGTTGATATTAGCGTTCTAACATGAGAAAAAGATTCATTCAGCCTTCATATGGACGTGTTCGTCTCTCAATGTAATATGCTAATGTGGGTTATTTGGCTGTCTAGGTCGTTCAGAAATTCAATGCGCGTTGGACCACAGAAGAGCAGCTTCTCGCCGTACAAGGTATGGGAAAAGTGGTCTGTAGGACAGTAGTAGCTTTTAGGGAAGCATTGTGCCCTGCCCTGGAGTCAGCATGTCATGTGGGTTGGAACAGATCATTGAAGGATTGCATTCTTCTAGTGGACGTGGTAGCCAAATGACTGCATTCCCTTCGGGCTTTCCTGTTTTGTTTTGTTTCTTCATGGCTCATGAGTCGTACAGTAACCTGGGAGCCTCAGCTCTGAATAATGAGGTAGAACAAAACCCTGAGAGAAGTAGACACAGTGGTAGGGGCTGAGGTCAGAGCTGTTCTGGACCTGGGGATCCTGGAGGGGAGGGTGCAGTGTGTGCACAGCTGTCGGGTGATTGCCAGTGATGTCAACCGTCCAGTGGTGCCTGATGGGAAGACATTGACTTCTTGATGAAGGTTCAGAGTCAACTCTTTGGATCCATCGTCTGCGGGCTATGTCTAGAATAGCCTGCTGCTCCTTTCCACTGGTGGTAGTATACTAAGCTAGTGCCTGCTGTTAAGAGTCCGTGTGTTTATTTATGTGGGTAAGGGGTCTCAATTGTGTTTTTAAAAAATGTTTTTCCTTTATATTGAAAAAAAAAAATGCTCTTTTACCTCCTTAGCCATCAGGAAGTATGGCCGAGATTTCCAGGCAATCTCAGATGTCATTGGGAACAAGTCAGTGGTACAAGTGAAAAACTTTTTTGTAAATTATCGACGCCGCTTCAACATAGATGAAGTTCTACAAGAATGGGAGGCAGAACATGGCAAAGAAGAGACCAATGGGCCCAGTAACCAGAAACCTGTAAAGTCCCCAGATAATTCTATTAAGATGCCTGAAGAGGAAGATGAGGTAAACCTGAACTACAGTCTCTTCTCTGCCAGGTGCATGCTTGCTGTCCCAGCTAGTTTCTCAGTCAGTGACCCCTTCAGCTATCGACATACGTGTAGTTTTCAGCTATGTTGTTAGCTTGACTTTTACCTCTGAGTACCATGATATGTGTGCTGACGCACCTCTTGGTCACGATGTCTGTCCATCACGGTTTAATGTCCAGGTAAATGCTCAGTTCCGCGCTGGTTTTCTCCAGCCACAACATAGTTCATGTTACCCTTATCTCCTTGGATAGCATAAAAACTCTGCCACACGATAAGAAGGGGGCTAGGCGATGTTAAAAAAAAAAAAGCTCAGGCCTGTAAAATAGAGTTGACTGGGTGCACGAGGAGCCAGCTGGACCTCCTGAGACCCATTACTGCTCTCCAGCTCTCCAGCCTTTGATGCTGTTGGGAGCTAACTGGCCTCAGTGTTAATGGGGGCAGTTCTGGGTCCTGTGACTGGAATTTAGGACAGTGGCTGACTTTCTAGTACTCTCCAGGATAGTGGCTCCAGTGTCATCAGCAGAGATTAGGCAGAAGATTACTGAAGCTGCAGGGACCCATCTGCTCCCTCCCTGCTTCCTGTGACAGAGTTGCTTACCATTTTGTCATCCAGCTGGACCTTCCCCTGTCACATGACTTCTTCCTCAACCCCGACTTGTCTCAGGAGAAGGGAGGCTGGCCATAGATAAGAGGGAATCACCAGTTGCTGCACGTCTGAGTTTGTTCAGTGACCTGGTTGTTTAAGGCTTAACTTAAGGCTTATAAGGAAGGTCCCTTTCTCATCAAAGTGTCCTCCAAACCGTGCAGGAATGAGTGAGCATGGGAGGGCCCGTAAGGAAGAGGACCTTCCTCTCCCTGCACTGTTTCCGTGCAGTTTATGAGAGGACCTCAAGCACTTGACAACCATCTGTCAGAAAAGCCTTGGCATAGATTAATTTTGTTAGGTTGGACTTTTCACAGCCTTCCTCCAGAATAGCTCTGTGATAGCTGTATAGTGTCTAGAGTGTCCACCCTGAGAGGTGCCCCTGCACCCATCCTGTCCCGCCTCCTGGTGCCAGGCCAGCCTGACACCTGTGAGCACAAGAGCAAAATGTGTTTTCATCTATTGGCACTGATTTTGTTCCAGTGCTAATCACTTTTTTAGCAACAAATGAACTTCCCTCAGGCCCTGGACTTAATTTAGGAAGCCTTGGTGCCTTGGGGGTTCCTGGGGAAGGAACATTAGAGTTTGCAAAAAAGTGAACACTGTCTTCCAGGCGCATTTGCAGCTTCAGTCCATATGCCCTCCTCGTACTTAATCAGAACTGGTGTTACGAGGTGGGGCTGCCAGGAAGGCTGACAGTAGATTTGAGACCAGAGTCACCACCTTTCCTGTATGTGTGTGTTTCTTCTTTCTCTGCTGCTCAGTTCTTTTACTGATAGACTCATCTGGTCCTTTTTACTTCTTTCCTTGTTAGTTAGGAAGGTCTGTCCTTACTGATGGAGTCCACATGCCAAGCTGA
This sequence comes from Heterohyrax brucei, assembly GCA_028571685.1. Lineage (NCBI taxonomy): Eukaryota > Metazoa > Chordata > Mammalia > Hyracoidea > Procaviidae > Heterohyrax > Heterohyrax brucei. The sequence goes on along the minus strand of CM053151.1, from coordinate 119,559,087 downwards.
TTGCCTTTCGAAATACTCAAATGATGTTGTGTCTCCAGTCTCTCTTAGTGTTGGGTCACCTGTAACTAGACCTTCCACCAAGCTGCAGGTCTTAGTTATCTTCTAGCTTTCTCTTCAGAAGCACAAGAGAGAAGTAGGGTGATGTTATCAATTCATCTTGATAGTCCCTTTAAAGAGTATCTACCCTTTTAGTCATTTAAAACACATATGCACATTCATACTCCTCTATTACCTTGTCTTTAATTCTTTCATGCTTCTTAAGGCACCAGCCTTCCCCCACCCACTCGCTGGTTTTCTGTTCTCCATATGCTAGTTTGCAGAAGGAAATTAATCTGTAATGAGCAGCTGTTTCTCCATGTCCACCAAGGCCCTAAAGGGAATTTTCTCGACTGCTGGTTAATTGTCTTTCTAGGTGGTGCTCAGAAGTGGGTGTCCCTTTAAGTTCACAATCCTCCTTCTCCCATGGGTCCAGCAGCTCAGAGAAGTGTGGGCTGTAGGCTCTGGGCTCCAGGCTGCGGGCTCTGCCTCATGCGCAGGGAGGAGAGGAGCATCAGGACTGCTGTACCTTCTGCACTCCGTTAACGTCGTGGCCTGTCAGCTGCAGACCTCCAGGAAGAAGTCTGTCTCCCGTAGGGCCAAGTAGGGACCTAGTCCAAGAGGTTTCAGCTTTTGCGATTCTAAGTTCTCTGAGGTGACCAAGTACTAGAGACCACAGGGTGGGATTGCATCCAGCTTCACCTTCAAGAAATGACACAGAAGTGAACCCCAAATGACAGGAGCAGAGAAAAGGAGCCTTACTTGAAATGTGAAATAACTGACCGTGTGTTCCGCGAGGAGCAATGAGGCGCGTACCACGGTGGAGTCAGTTATAACTGCGCTGGGGCACTGGCAGTCTGCAGGTATTTGGATTCGCAGTGCAGTAGTTTTCCTAGTATTCTTGCCTGTGAGGGGGTGTAGGGATACATGGAACCTTTAGGTTTGGGAGTCAGGTGGTGAGAAGTAGAATGAGGCATTAAGGAAGTGCCTTGAAACCCTTTAAAGAAAACCCTGCAATCTCATGTGTCTGTGTGTCCGTGACCCAAGAGGAGCCAGAGGCCTTTTGTCATGTGGGATGCCTGTCACGGCGTCCCCTCTGCCGAGTGTGAATGGTCATGACTGCTGGGTCCCTTGAGCGTTACTGTTTGCCAGATTCTGTGGTAACATGCCGTTTAGAGATCTTGTCATTTCATCCTGTGACAGAGTGTCGTTATTATGTATGTTCTGCAGATGAGGAAACGGAGGCTCAGAAAGAAAAGATACTTTTCCAGGGCTACACAGCTAGAAGGCGCCAGAGCCGGGGTTGGAGCCCTAGCCCCCCGACTCTCAGGCCTGGCTCCCCTCTGCCCAGTGCCTGCCTTGGCAGTTGTGGCCACAGGTCGTGCCCTTAGGAACCTGTGGGTTTGCAGCCAAGGTGTGAGGGTGCGTGCCCACCGGCTTTTGTGCAGAGTGCCACTTAGTGGCTGGTAGTGTTTACCAGCTCTCTTTGAGACTTTTTTCCTTCTTCTCCTCAGGCTGCTTCTGTTCTTGACGTCAGATACGCGTCTGCCTCCTGAAACCCTCGGGTAACCTGGAACCCTTGGGGTGGACTACTGCATTATCAGGATATCAGGTATTACTGGGCATCACCTAGCCATCTGCATCACGTCTCTGTGGACAAGCAGCTGTTACCAAAAAAGGCATTTCCTTCAGTCCTGTGCTACCCCTGCCTTAATCTCTGCTCGCTCCTCTGTGTCGGCACCGCTTCCCAGAGAGCCCCACGCACCTGTCACGTGCTGCCTCGGCGCTGGGGACGCCTCCTGTGACGCGGGAAGCACCTCCTCAGCCAGAGCCCCAGGCACCCCTAACGGCAGCTCCTCCCAGTCAGCGGCTTTGCAACAGGTCATCAGCCCGGAAGGCACGACTCTGTTCCTGCATGGCCTGCAATTTCTACTTTGTGCATAATGTAATTTTCAGAGAAACTGTGACCCTATTGGCCTTCTAGAAACTTCTCTCATGTTCCTTTCTGAGGCAACTAGCTAGGTGATAAATCACGCTGCTGTGGACATCACAGTACTTTGGCAGATGGCACTGTAACCTTCATCGTGCCAAGCAGCCTGATATGACTCACGTTTCCTTGAACTCTGGGTAGAATTATGGTTTATAAATTTACTTGGCTTAAATTTCTCCCTTCTTCCTTCCCAAGTAGTGGAAAGCTCAGTCATAGCATCTGTCTGTGGACAGACACCACAGCCTAGAGGGAAAGTGGACCTCAGAGCTTCCTGCCTTCTCCCTTCAGCTTTGCTGTCCCAGGACGGCGCCAGCCGTCTCTCCTGACCCCTGCCGCCCCGCCCCAGAGATCCGGTCCAAACCGCTGACCTGGTGCTCGTACATTCGGAACTGGTGCCTTCTTCTTCTGGCAACCACACTGTCGTTCTTTTTTCTGTTTTAGTGTCTTATTTCTTCTTGAAAGTTGATTGCTTGCCAAAGATGACATTGCTGGGATTAGGAGACAGGGGAGAGCTGGCTGCAGATTCTGGCTGAATGCAGACTGGAGTGTCAGCTTCGCTCGGTCAAGGGTGTTGAATCGCTGGTGATGATTTTGTAAAACCTGCATGTTTTTTGTTCCTCTTCTTTTGGTGTGCCTGGCCTTGTACGCATCACACCTCATATCCTTGTGTGTCCTTCACCTGCCGATGTGATCACACACACCATCTCCTCTCTTCTCAAGTTAGACTTCAGGGCTGAAAAGTGAACAGTTGATTGGTCTGGTGTAAGACCAAGATGAGCAAAAACAATCTACCAAGTAGAATGTAATGCCTTTTGGCTGGACAAGTAAAACATTTTAGTAAATGTTCCAAAATTTCCAGAATTGTTTTGGTGTCTTGATCAGACTGCAGGCCAGCTGAGGGATTGAGACGCTCTGTCAGGCCACTGCCCAGGGTTGTCAGCCTGCACTGGAGATGTCAAAGAAGCCTTTTGTCCTTTTTCTTTTTTTCTGTTCTATCGTTTAGTTAAATAATTTTTTGCTTTTAATACCAAAAAGAGAAAAAATGCAGATGCTTTAAGGCCTGAACAGAATTCTTACGAATTTAAAATATGCAATTAAAATTTGATGTTTTCAATCCCAAGCACCTTGCTTTTTTTTTTTTAAGTCAGCTGATTTTTTTCTTTAGAAAGAGAATCAGCTAGAAACCTAGGTTGTTTGGAAATGTACTTTTTTTGTCTTCAGAAAGCTGAAGAAAGGTCATTCGAAGGGGGAGGCAATGGACTCCCTCAGCTTCCGCTGCCATGTACCCCCACCCGAGGTGTCTCCAGTGAAGCTTGTGGAGAGCAGCAGCGGGGGTGGCAGAGGCAGTCGCGGCCGCCTCTTCTACCTGGGGACAGGCAGCAGAATAACACTAGCGGTGGCAGAGGCTTTGGTATCTGTTGTTCTCGTCAGCCTGCTTGCTGTGTAACTGACCAACGGCAGAAAAGCCATGTGGGGGGGAGTAGGATCATTTTTTGCACATCTTTGAAAGGGGACACTAAGACACCAGCGACAGCTTTAGGCTCTTCTTGCGTCTTCTCGTGAGCGCCCTCCTGTGAAGGGCAGCAGCGGCGGCGCCTGCTCCTCCCGCCCGGGCCATTGTCCTTAGAAACGGCTCTCCGGCCGCGCTGGGAAGTAGATGCGTGTTTTCAGTGAGTGTGGCCAACAGGCCTTTCTCTGCGGTCTGCGCGGTCCCCTGACTCGCTCCTGGCACCATGTCGGGGTCTCCCATCCCGAAGAGTCACTGCCCTGCTGTGGGATTTCAGAGCACCACAGTTGGATTTAGGCTTTGTCTCCAAGGGACTTGCCCTTGTGGTTTGACAGAAAGAGAAAAGATGGTTGTCTTTGCCTGACTGCCGTGCCGTAGTTTCATGCAGAAGATGGCACTGTGTCGGAGACTTTTTCTCCTGGCACTGTCTTTGCAGCGATGCTGTAGATACAAGAAATCACCTAGCTTTAAAAGTGAAGTGGTTTGGTCTTATTCCTGTGAAGACCCTTCTTAACACATCAAGAATTTGGTGCGTCAGCAGGTGGCGCCTGGGACGCGGGAGGGTCCTCAGAGCTAACTGCTTAGGGTGGGATGTTCACTTAAGCTTTGTCTGCTTAAAATTTATCAATGTGAATGTCATAATTATATATATTTTTGTGGAAAATTTCTCCTAAGTATAAGTTATTGTGCAAGATAGAGTATCATTAAAGCAAATGATAGTTTAACTTTTAGTTTAGAAATCCTAAAAGAGATAAATTGTATTGCGTATGCATTAAAAGTTTGTTTTATTTAATTTTATGTAGATGTGTAAAGTGTTAGGTAAACATTTGTTTTCACTTACCATTAAAAAACACCTCGTTACTTGAATTTTGTGTTAACTGGTCTGAAGCAGTGATCGATCTTGTACTAAAGCGCTTTGACCCCAGGAAGCCCAGCCTCGGGCCGCTGGCGGGTGAGCAGCAGGGCACAGTCGGTGCCACAGCGGCAGGAGCCGGGGCTGGGGAGCGTGTCTACCGCGCTGTCTCGGTGACTTGCACCTGCTGAGACACTGGCCCCTCAAAGTGGGTTCTGCTAGTTTTTCATCTGTGAGATCCTTTGGCGGCCACAAACCTCTAATCCAATAGAAAACGAGAGAATAGTTGAGTTTTAAAAGCTTGGACTAATTAAGCAGCTGTTTTCTGTGTAGATGAAATCTCCTCAACTATCACACACCACTATAAGTGTGCTCATTGTCACTTTAAATTTCAACTGCACCCTATTTTTGTCTTTCTAAATATCAAATGTACTATTGGTATAATTGCACACCAAAAAAATAAGCCAAACAGTGCATTACACTAACTGGACCCCCGCTTGCGTGAGCAAATGAGAGATGGGGCCAGCTCCCGGGGGGCCAGGTACCCCTCTGCCCAGCCTGTTTCCCAGTCTAGTGGCCCAGGACTCAAGCTTTTCATGTCAAGGGAAAATCAGCCTCAGATTGACTCAAGCTAGTCAGCGCATTGGATCTGGTGATCTCATGCAATGCTCGGAGACAGGTCCTCTTCCTGCCGCTCCTGGATCCCGGCGGCCTTCCCCGGTCCCAGTAAAGCACAATGCAGTCACGTCACAGCTCGGAAGGACGGTCAGTCTAGTCTATGCATGTTGTAACATAATGAGTGTTTACAGTCACCCCCTCCTAAAGAGAAACTTGATCCTGGAGTGGATAGGGTCCCATTATGTAGACTTCTCAACTTTGCTAAGTGCTTTTTAGATTGCTGAAAAATTTTCAAGATTTTAAAAGATGTATAAGGTTAAGTTTGCAGATATAATGGAAATGCTGTATATCTTTTGAAGTGATAAAATCCACGTTGGAATTTTAAAGACAGTATGTTGTAACAGTGCTGTTGTGAGTCATATTTTCCTGTCTTCTCTGCCTGTGTTCTGTCCCAGCACATTCATCATGGCGAGTGTCAGTAGCATTATAATTGCTTAGCTGTTGAATGATAACATTGGTTAGTGGAAATTGGAAAATTTATTTGTGAAATTCTGCAGAATTCATTTTTCTATTTCCAATATTTGCTGAAGTTAAATAAAAATTTTCAAGCCATTGATGTAATAAAATATGGAAAAAAAAAAGAAAAAGCCCAGTTTTCTTCCCCCCTTCCCCATTCTCCATGGGAGCAGTGCACAGCCTGATATAAAACGGGTGGTGTCTTCCCTTTGCGTTGGCTCTCAGGTGTCCGGTGTATCATCCCTGCAGACTGCAGCCCTGCAGGAGGGAACCCCCAGGGAAGCCTCTGGTCCCAGCCTTGTGCTGAGCTACATGGGCCTTCATGTGAGAAACGTGGAGGAGGGGCTCAAAGGAGGGGTGCGCCTGCACAAGGGGAGCAGCAGTGAGAGGGCCTAGTGAAGGGGGTCAGTCAGAGGACGTTCTTCTCCCACCAGTGGGGATTTTCCCCAGCGCGACTAGGCTCTGACCCGGGGTGCCGAGCCCATGAAGAGCACGGACAAGGCCTCTGGTCATCCTGCAGTGGGTGCTGGTAGCATCTGTGTGGTCTCTTGCTTGAAGCTGGATTTGGTTAGATAACTCCTCCATAAACTGGTCTTCCGCGTCCAGTGTTGCCTCAGTGTTTACAGCAGGGAGATGGGGTCCCTCTGTGGGTGTGGCTCTGTGGAAAGGGGTGTGGACGACAGGGCCTGCCTTCTGGAAGAGTTCAAGCCCAGGCCTCTGCTCTGGGAGGGTCTGGGACGAAGGCCTCAGCCAGCTCGCACCTTCTGGGAGGGAGTGGCACTCCCAGTGCAGATGCTGGGTGAGGGTCTGTTCTAGGAGACACCTGCGTGGAGCCGGCTTGGCCACCTCACTGTGACAGCCAGTGTCCAGGCCAGACCCTAGGCTTTCCTGCAGGGAGATAGAGGAAGGAGAGAGGCCAATAGGGAATCAGCCCAGCGAAGGGGTGTGGCTGGGGAGGGGGACCGTCATCCAGTGCCACAGGATGTCTTTGGGGAGGAGCTACACCTTGTTTGGTGTAGAAAAGTAACTTCAGGTGAGTGCTGCAGGCGGAGGGTGTTGAGGGAAAGGACCTGCTGAGGACCTGGGCGGACTGCCACTTACAGACAGAGGCCTGGATGAGAAAGTGTCGGGGGACCAGTTAGGCCTAAAGTCAGGGATACGGGAGAGCTGCATCCAGGCCGCCTGTGGCCACCTCTTGGGGCCTGCCCACAGATGTCCTTCCAGTGTCATGAGGATAGCGCTGACCCCTCCCCACGTAGGGGCGGTGGAAGGCAGGAGCCCAGGCCCCTGTATCCTGGGAGTAGTGGGGGCTTGGCCCCCTGGAACAGCCTCAGGGTGGGAACGTGGGGTGCTCGCCTGCTCTCCAGCAGGTAATTCTGTTGGCTCCGCCCCCGCAGCCTGCAGCGGTGACCACTCGTCTCCATCCTCCACCTTCACTTCCAAAATAAGCTGCTCCTCCCGAACGCTCCTCTCCTCTCAGGCTCTGCTACATGGTAGGATCTCAGCCAAGTCCACACACACAGGTGAGAAGGCCACGCATTCCCCACCAGCCCGGTGTGGCTGTGTGACGTCTGTTCGGGGGAGGGATCTTGAGAGCACATACCAGCCTAAGGTGCAGGAACAAGAAGGACACCACCCATGCTGGTACTCCGAGCTTCTAGAGGCTGGCTTCCCGTTTTACACCAAGAGGTGGAGTAGGCTCCGCAGACCCGAGACTGGCTCTGGGCATCCTCCGCTCATGGGGGCCCTTGCGCTGTGCTTCCTGGGGGCCTGGGAGCCAACTTGGGCAGCCGGGGAGGTGGGCAAAACCTCCCCAGGGCTGGTTTCAAATGCTGGCTTGGCAAATGTGTCAGAGTGTGTGTGTGTGTGTGTGTGTGTGTTTTACAACAGTTGAACCTGTAGCTGAATTGATTGAATCCCTTTCAGGCAAATTTCAAACCCTGCTTGTCTCTCTCTGCAGCTGACTCACTCTTGGTCCCTTGGTTCTAGGCTGCTGGCACCAGCCCCCCAGGTAGCTGGGGGCCCACTTTCCCTGTGTGGTGACAGTGGGAGCAGACACCTGCACATGCAAGCTCGGTACCATGCTGCACCTCCACTCGCTAACATCAGTCCTTGCATCGTTTTGCACTATCTGTGTGGTTTCTTGGATAAAACAGTGTTACTCAAGCAGCCATCAGCTGGTGGACAGAGAATTGTCGTCCATGCTATCCAGAGGCTGGAAATGACCAGTCGGTTTAGCACACCTACACGTGTAGTCGGGGAATGAAGACCTGTCTTTGGAGCTTTGGGCAGGAGGTCTGCTCGTTTGACAGTCACTCTGGACTACTGTTACCCTCCTCCCCCCCCCCCCCCCGCAGGAGTTGTACCAGTTCCTGTGCGTCTGTCCTGTTAGGGACATGCTCTGCCCTTGCTGGCACTGTGGTGGTGGGACACTTCGTGAGCTCTGCAGCCCAGTAGCTCTTGAGGTCAGGGCTGTCCTGTGCCTCTCCCCAGAGCGGGCTGTAACTGAAGGCACTGGGCACACTGCAGACTTGCACACCCGCTGGCTTCCAGCTTGCCAGCTCCACTGTGGCTTCTGACCAACTCCTGGGGAGTGGGAGGCCGGGTTAGCTGAGCTTTGGGGTTTTCTAGGCCCTTGGCTTGTTTTATTGAGCAATCTGCTGTTCAGCTATTTATTGCTAAAGTAATGGGAAAAGAATTCAAATTCAAATCCCAGTGATTGTCAGTCTGGAACATGCTGAGAAGTGCAGCGTGAGTCGGCTCGCAGGCCCCCACCTCCCGTCTCCTCACTGCTCACCTCCCCTCCCACCATGCAGAGAGATGGTGTGTGATGGCTTCTTCCAGAGGGGACACCAGCCTGGCAAGGAGCGCTTTTTAGAGCAAACCAGGAGGTGCGCAAGGATGTATCCTGTGGGAGGGCTCTTGGAAAATGCCACAAAGGGAGGTGACAGCCCAAGACTGAGCAGTGTCTGGCCCAGCTGAAAGCAGTAGCTCCAGGACACTGGGGACAAGCTGGCCCCGTGGGTGAAATCACTTGTTTCCCTTCTCATCTAGCTGGTTCCCTAACCTAACTTGGTGCCATCCCAGGCCAGGTTCCCAGGCAGGCACTGCCGCCTTGGGGTGGGGGAGGAAGGAGGCTTCCTCTCCCGGATCCCCATTGGCCGAGGCCCGGGTGACACTCCAAAGGACTGAACCCTTCCTCACTCCTGGCTGCAGTGTGCTTGTCGAGTCTCCTGGCACAGGCTTAGCCGACTCAGGCACTTGCTGTCAAGATGTAAGTCAGGTCACCCTAACTTTGACTCACCAGTGTTTGGCCCAAGGAGGGAACCTTGCTGGCAGTCTCCTCCTCCTCCTACAAAGACTGGAGCAAAGCTGTTTGCAGTAGGGTGGCCCCTGGCCCTTAATTGATTCAATAGAGTACCAACAAATCTATTTTTTCTTTGTAAAAAGTATGTAGCACGTTGGCCAGTTCAACATTTTAACAAACCTTTATACTGTCAATAATTGTGTACAGCAAATTATTTGTGGGGTTATTTTGTTTTGTCATAACTTGGTGTATGTAGACTCTGTCCTCTATGGACTGAACATGCGTTACTTGATTTAACCCTTACAGCAGCCTTCTGAGTAGGGACTGTTGTTACCTGTGTTTTGTAGAGGACGGAAGCAGCACTTAGACAAGCTGTGCTGTCCAAGGCTGTACACTTGGAAGAGGCCAGAGTCACATGGAGACAAAACAGAGCCTTCGTTCCAGGGCACAGCCTCTTCTCCTGACCCAGGGAGACTGCACTGAGCCATTGCTTGACACAAGATCCATCTGGTCTCGGCCTCTCCCTCACCATCCTGGCCTTTTCTCACTTGGAGCACAGGAAGGTGGCCATCTGAAGGAGGCTGAGCTTAGTGCAATCCACATAAAAGTTCCTGCCCAGTTCCTGTGCATGGAATAGATGTCAGATCAAGGTCTGATACATTCATTCTGTGATGGTTCATGCATCAGCTTGGCTAGGCTGTGGTACTCAGGCCTGTGCTCAAACACCAGACGCTGTTACAAAGCAGTTGTATGTGCTTACATCGGCTTCAAGTCAAGCACATCACCCACCCTCCGTGAGGTGCATGGGCCCCCTCCAATCTGCTGAAGGTCTTAAGAGCAAGAGGGGAGTTTTCTTGAGGCAGAACTTTTCTTCTAGACTACAAATAGATTTTTTTTTTTTTTTTTGGCTAGAATGCCTCCACTTTTCTCTTTGAATAACCCCAGGAATTTGGATTTGGGGGCATGAGACTGGGAATCTTCCAGCCTCTCACCTGACATACAAATTTGGGACTTGCCAAAGCTTGCAATTATGTGAGCCAATTCTGTAAAACCTCTGATGATAATCTTACTGGTTCCATTTCTGTAAAGAACCTTAAGACACATTCTGTCAAAAGTCTTGGTGTTCCACCTGAACAGAGGAGAGTGAAAGAGTGAAGATGTGGGAAGTGTGAGCCCAGGAGACATCATCAACATGAGACCAGAAGAACTAGAGGGTGCCTGGCCACCAACAATGATTGCCCAGACGGGAAATACAACTTAAAGTCCCTGATGTAGCAGGAGAAAAACGGGCATGCGGAACTAGAACTCTATTAAAAGACCGCGCTTGATGGTCCCATCAGACTGGAGGGTCCCTTAAGGACATAGCCTCCAGACTTTCCATTAGCCTAGAGCTGAAACCAGTACCAAAGCCACCTCTTCAGACAAAGTTTGGACAGTAAGACGTAGAGTGATACTGGCAAAGAATGTGCTTCTTGGCTGAAACATATCCCCGAGGCTGACTGAGCAGCTCTGTCCAGAGGCGAGGTGAGAAGGTAGAGACAAGAGTTGGTTGAATGGATGAGGGAAATACTGGGTGGAGAGGAGGAGTGTGCTGTCACAGGGTGCTGGAGGAAGAGAGCAGTTAGAGTTACATGGTGTATGTTGGGTTTTATATGACAAATTGGTTTAGATTATAAACTTAAAGCACAATAAAATGCTTAAAAGTCTTGGTGTTGTGCTGCTGGCATCTTGTGTGGGACAGGGTAAGCGGTGTTTTCACACTCACCAGCCTCCACGTGAAGGCCGTGCTTCTTGAGCACACCACCTTTGATCTTACCCCCGGACCAGCGGTCTTCTGTTTTTGATGGCATACCCCAGTGGGTGTTTTGGTGACCCAGTGAGTATGTCTGCATTTATGTATAACTGGTTTGTATGTGCTGCTGGTGGGTGATGCATTCAATTTTAATAAAACTAACAAGCTGTTTTCTTCCTACATCCACTGCATGATTTGGTCACACTGGCAATCACTTGCCATCATTTCTCTGTGTCATAGGACAGCCTGGATGTTACACAGGCGAGGTGGCGCTTCTCAGATGATAGGTTGATGTGACTTGCTCAAAGTCACTTGGCTAATAAGTAGCATTTGGGCTTGGCGCCAGCTTGAAGACAGAGCTCCTCCCTGGGGGCCGTGGCTACCAACTGCGGGGAGGTGGAGAAGAGTTGTTCTGGGACATTGAGGGCCAGGCCTGAGTATTTCCTTCTGAGATGTGACCAGTGGCTGCGCCTGCATGAAGTCCCCCAGAGCCACTAAGAAGCGCAACTCCCAACTCCCCTTCCGTCTTAGTCATAGGCCTGAGGCCACTGCAGGGATGTCCTTTCTGGCCGTCTTGCAATGGAATGTCCTCCTCTCAGGCCTTCTGCAGAGTCCTCCCCAAGTTGCCTGCCAGCCTCTTACAGGCCTTGAATTCCCCTCACCAGAACCGTGACAATAGGTGTGGCGCATTGTCCTGCTTGTAGTAGAGCTCATTGTTAGCTTGAGATTGTTATCAAATTGGCCTTGACTTGTGGCCCCCTGCAGGATGGAACAAAATGCTGCCCAGTCCTGTGCCATCCCTGTGGCCAGTTGTGGATCAGACCATGTGACCCACAGAGCTTTCACTGGCTGATTTCCAGAATTAGACTTCTAGACCTTTCCCCGTCATCTGTCATAGTCTGGAAATTACACTGGAGCCCACCACTTAATTACCTTTTTTATTATGGTAATTCAAAATCGAAATGCCTTTCCCAGCTCTCTCCTCACCGGCATGTGTGCGCATGCATACACACAAGTGCACACACACACACCCTCACCTCGCTTCTTCCACCCGTGTTCTGGTGCCTTCCAGCTCCAGCCTCCATCTGCCTGGAGCATCCTCAGCTTAGTGAAGCCAGATCCTGCTGGGAGGACTCAGGGACTTGGATTCTGTCCCAGGACTGCCATGCGGCCTGCGGTTGGGTACATAGTCCCTCTGCGTGCCTGCGCTTTCATCCAAAGGGGTGCGTTCCCCATTGCTGTGGATGCTGTGGTGAAGGGTGGCCTCGCGGCTGCCTTCCTAGGAGACATAAAGGGCCAAACAGGGTGGGGTGCAGGGATTAACAGAGTTGGGGGAAATTCCTAGTCTTTCTGGGAGAAGCCAGGACAGATCCCCCTTCAGTCTGAGCAGATGTCAAGGTCCCGCTCCTCCGCACAGCTTTGGGCACCTTTGGACTCAGCAACAGGGGAGTGGTCAGGGGAGGGAGGGGCTACCTTCGAGGAGGGCAGCATGGGGCCCTACTTTGCAGGGTGAGCGGGGTGAGAGGGTTCATTTGCCATCCAGAAGGACTTAACCAGTCCCTGCCATGAGCCATGCAGGGAGAGGGGTGTGCAAGGGAGGTCCTGCCTTCTGAGGCTCGGATGTCAGTCAGGAGACAAGAAGGGAAAACAGGCGAGCAAGGAGGATACTGCAAGCGCCTGTGGAAGAAGTCAGTGGGTGATGTAACCTGAGAAGAGTCAGGTCAGGCTGGGCAGCTAGGCCTGGGATGCTACGCTGGGCCAGAGATAACCCCAGACCTAAGCCCAACCAGTGCTCTGTACCTTCCTCATGTGTGGTGCTGAGGAAGGCTTTAGTGGTGTCCTCTGGCTTCACTCCAGGAGACATGGCCTGGCCACTAAGAACATGATCCTCCCGTGAGCTAGAGGCTAGGGAAGGCTTTTGGCAGTGGGTGGGAAAGCCAGCTTGGCTGTGGCCCAGATGTCAGCAAGGAAGAGGAAGCTGGCAGCCCCAGGTGGGATCTGGACCTACCCTTCCCTACAGTGCACATCCAAAACCCAGATTGTGTGTGCAAAGGCCGTGTCCTACTGAAAGGTGCCAAGTCTCTTGGGAGAAGTGTCCGGTTCCAGTCTGGAGGAAGTGCACGAGGTGAACCCAAAGAACCTTCCACTCTTCTGCCAAAAGCAAGGTGGAACTTGAACTGCTGGGGCCAAGTCTGAGCACTTGGGAGCCAACCTCAAGGTGCTGTCGCTGGTCTGAGGTGGAAGAATTTGATATCAAAAGAATAACGACTGTGTAGCTCAAGAACTCTACTAAAAGACCACAGTTGATGGTCCAACAGCCTGGAGAGTCACCTGAGAACATGTCCCCTAGACCTGTTGCTGGCCCTGACTGGAAACCAGTATTGAGGTTAACTCTTCAGACAAGAATAGACTGGAATCAGGGACACAGTTGTACCATATGGTATGTGTGCTTTATGGTTCTATACAGTTACAGGAGGCTGTCCTACTGGTTTCTTTCTATATGAGAGAGAAGAGGGTGGAGAGGAGGGGACAGGTGCTTATTAAGAGGGTACTAGAAATATGGAGTGAAAAGGAGGAGTCTGCTGTTGCCAGGTGAGGAGAGCAGATGGAGCTGCAGATAGGCAGGCATGCAAAATTGATTTGGATTGTATACGTTCACTTAATCACAATTAAAAAAGAAATAATAACGACTGAAACATGGCAAGTACAAGAATCTGAAAATTAACGATCTGTTTAAAACAACTCCCACTGGTGATGTTTATAGTCTAGAGAGTATCAGATACACAGCCGACTTTGCTATATTAACTATTTCCAGGCAGATTGTTGGAGGGTAAAGTTCTTGATAGAAGATGCCAGTTAATGAATGGGAAAGGATATGACAGACTAGAATATGACTGATTTGCAGCCCCTGTGCAATCATCGCTCTAGGCATCAGTCATCAGTGGCTGCTAAAACCACCAGGAGAGAGGTTGATGGAGGACTTGATAATGGAGGGATCAGGCTGGACCTGAACGCATCTACCAATCCTAGACCGTCCATCAAGGCGCCAAAAAAAAAAGCCTTATGATTCTGCCACCACAGGAAACATGTCTCCCAAGAAACATTCCTGTCAAAAAGACTGAACCTGAATTTTTCCACTGTAAATCAACTTTACTGAGATATAATTTACAATCAAATACACCCATTTTAAGAAGACAGGTCAGGGGGTTAGACACTGGCATATACTTGTGTGGCCACTAGCAGCTACACTAAGATACAGAACATGTTTCATCATTCCAGGAAGTTCTTTCTTCTTCTTTCCCAATCACACTCCTAGCCCCAGGCAGCTTCTATTTCTGGCATTATAACAGTTTTGTCAGCCCCAGCATTTTTATATAAACAGAGTCATACAGTAATATGATCTTTTATGTCTGGCTTCTTTTGCTCAGCATAATGTTTTTGAGATTCGTTCATGTCACTTATTAGCAATTCTTTTCTTACTGCTGCATAGTTGTGGGAAAAGTACATCCAGAGAGCTCCTTGGAAGCAAAGATGGCAATATTGCATCTTGCATACTGTGGACACACTGTCAGGAAGGATCAGTACCTGCAGAAGGACTTCATGCTTGGTAGAGTGGAGGGTCAGTGAGAAAGAGGAAGACCCCCAGCAAGATGGATTGACACAGTGGCCTCAACAATGGGCTTGAGCATAAAAACGACTGTGGACATGGCACAAGACTGAGCGATGTTTCATTCTGTCGGCATAGGGTCGCTATGAGTCTCTGTCGTGCATACGGTTGCTGAGTCGGAACTGACTCAATAGCACTAACAACAGCAACAGTGTTCTGCTGTCTGAATATACCATTTCAGCAGGTAGCATATGATTAGGAATTGATGCTACTGCAGGACGAAGGCCAAGCTGTACTGAAGGCACTGGCGAAAAACAAGGCTCCAGGAGTTCACAGAATACCACCAATTGAGATGTTTCAACAAACAAGATGCAGCACTGCAAGTGCTCACTCACCTGTGCCAAGAAATTTGGAGAACAGCTACCTGGCCAACTAGGTAGGTGAGATCTATAGTAATGCCCACTCCCAAGAAAGGTGATCCAATTGAACGCAGAAATTATCAAACAATGCCATTAATATCACCCACAAGTAAAATTTTGCTAAAGATCATTCGAAAGCGGCTGCAGCAGTACACTGACAGGGAACTGCCAGAAATTCGGATTCAGAAGAGGATGTGAAACCAGGGATATCATTGCTGATGTCAGATGGATCCTAGTTGGAAACAGAGGATACCAGAAAGTTGTTTACTTGTGTTTAATTGACTATGCAAAGACTTTCAACAGTGTGGATCATAACGAATTATGGATAACATTGTGAAGAATGGGAATTCCAGAACACTTGATTATGCTCATGAGAAACCTGTACATGGATGAAAAGCAGTTACTTGAAAAGAACAAGGAAGACACTGTGTAATTTAAAGTCAGGAAAGGTGTGCGGTAGGGTTGTATCCTTTCACCATATTTGTTCAGTCCGTATGCTGAGCAAGTAATCCGAGAAGCTGGACTATATGTAGAAGAACGAGGCATCAGTATCAGAGGAAAATTCATTAACAACCTACGTTATGCAGATGACACAATCTTGCTTGCTGAAAGTGAAGAGAACTTCCCTCCTGATAACATGTCCTAACTATGTGAGATGTAATCTCACCATCCTTGCTTCTAAGGAGCTTACTTGCTTCTCAGCACTCACTGGTAAAAATCAAAGACCTTCACTATGAATTACACCTCAACATAAAGAAAATAAAAATCCTCATAAGTGGACCAATAAGCAACATCATGATAAACGGCAAAAAGATTGAAGTTGTCAAGGATTTTATTTTATTCGGTTCCACAGTAACAGTACCCATGGAAGCAGCAGTCCAGTAAAAAAAAAAAAAAACTGCACTGGGCAAATCCGCTGCAGAAAACCTTTTTCAAGTGTTGTAATGTAAAGATGTCACCTTGAAGATTAATCCATGGTATTTTCAGTCACCTCATGTGCATGTGGAAGCTAGATGATGAATTAGGAAGACTGAAGGAGAACTGATGCCTTCGTATTGTGGTGCTGAAGAATGTCTAACATACCACGGACTGCCGAAAGCACGAGCAAGTCTTTCTTGTAAGAAGGACATCCAGAGTGCTGCTTAGAAGCCAGGATGGTGAGATTACAGCTCACATAGTTAGGACATGTTGTCAGGAAGGATCAGTCCCTGGAGAAGGACATTATGTCACCTAAAGCAGAGGGTCAGTGAAAAAGAGAAAAAGCATCAACAAGATGGATTGACACAGTCGCTGCAAGAATGGCCTCAAACACAACAATCGTACGGATAGCACAGGACCAGGCAGCGCTGCATTCGGAGGTCCCTATGGGTCAGAACTGACACCGACACCGAACCCCTGTAATAGCAGCCCCCCCCCCGATAATGGACATTTGGGTTATTCCCAGTTGCTGAATGCTATGCATAATTCTTAAATTGTGAAAATTCTTGTCTAAGTCTTTGTGGACACAGGTTTTCACTCCTCAGGGATAAATTCTCTGGGAGTTGCTGGGCAGGTATCTGTTTAACTTTCTTAGAAGCTGCCAAACTGTTTTCCAAAGTAACTGTAATATTTTGCTCTCCCACCTGCAGCGCATGAGAGTTTCCACAGCACTGCTAACACTTGATGTTGTCAGTCTTTTTAATTTTAGCCGTTGTAGTTATAAGGTGTTTCTGAAAAGATGCAAAGCTCTAGAATAACCAGGATAATTCTGAAGAGGAAAACAAAGCTGGAAGATTCACCTTGTCTGATAACCAAGCTCCAACAGTCAAGAGTCAACAAGTAATCAGTGGCACAGAAGAGTCCAGAAACAGTCGTTTTGATGAGGAACGGTCTTTTCAACAGATGATGCTGGAGCCGTCCTTGATCTTCATTGTGCACCATGTGCAGAATGACCCACAAACCCAAAGACAAGAACTAAAATTAGAAAACTTCTAGAAGAAAACATGAGAAAGTCCTCGTAATTTCAGAGTAACCAAATAACACAGAAGACACTGACTATAAAAGAAAAAAATGCTTTTGATGAATTGAACTTAATTGAACTTTTAAGTATAAATGCCAGTTTACAGAAAGTGAAGGATACAGGCCTAAATGAAGGACACTTGAAGAACCTGATCAGCCCAATCTCAGATGTGAGAAGTTCCCTAGGGCACATGATTTGGTTTCTCTCGATAAATGAGTGGTATAAACAAGAGGAGAGTGGGAACTTAACGAAACCAAAAGACAAAACATCCAAATACAGGGTATGTGCTTGTTTGGATCCCGATTTGAACATTCTGACTGTAAAAAAGCTCTTTAAAAAAAAAATTATCGTACTTCAAGTGAAAGTTGACAACTCATCTCAATTTGTGATGCAAACACTTGTGTCCATACCTTGCTGTGTAACCCTAGCTGCCCTCCCTGCCCTGTGACACCCCACTCCTCCTTTCCAAGCTGTATTTTCAGTGTCCGTTCAACAGCTTGTGTCTCACTCTACCGGCTCATCTCGCATCTGGATTGTAGCTGTCCGCTTAGCCTCATGGATCTACTGAAGCCAAGAAGCACCCTCTTTGCCAGTATCATTTTGTGTCTTACTGTCCAGTTGAACCTTTGTCTAAAGAGCTGGTTAAAAAAAGCTCTCGACGATAATGCAGTCTGAATATTGACTGGGCTTAAGAAGAGACGTCTTGTATTGGTATAATATGGATAAGACGGTTGTGTTTTATTTATGTGTAGGTATACTCATATATTCTTGATCAGATACAAGCAGAAGTGTTGTGGGAGGAGGGCCGTGGTGTCCAGATTTGCCCTAAAATGCTCCATCAGGGAGACGAGGCCAGAGTCTGACAGATGTTCCTTTTTTTTTTTTGAAATAATTGTAGATTCAAAATGTTGCATTTTCTTTTCAATTGCAGTGAAATTCACATACCATAAAATTAACCATTTTAAAATTACGGTTTTACGGTGAACAATTCAGTGGCACTGAGTACAATCACAGCTTTCTGCCACTGCCACCTCTCTCTAGTTTCAAAATCATTTTCATCAGCCCAGAAGAAAACTGCATACCCATCAAGTAATCAATCCCATTCTCCCCGACCCCTCCCATCCCTGGCAACCACCAATCTGCCTTCTGTTTCTATGGAAATTGTTGTTTTTTTGAAACTAAGTCTGTTATACTGGCTTCTCTTGTTTTGTGTATGTTGGAATTCTCCTAACAGGGAACGCTGGGGACCACGCAGGGTCAGATGGGTCTGTAGGCTTTTGCTCCAAGGCACCTGTCTCCTGGTGGGTCGCTTGGTTGTTTCAGGCACAAGTAACCAGAAACCCGAACTTCAACAGGCTTAAACTGTGAAGACAATGTCGCAGCTTGTACAGTGTTCTGGGTGGTGCAAACAGCTACTGCAGTTGGTTACTAACCAAAGGTTGGAGCCCACCCAGAGGTGCCTCAGAAGAAAGCCCTGGCAGTCAAATTTCAAAAAAAACAGCCGTTGGAAGCCCTAGGGAGCACGGTTCAATTTTAACACACAGGGGGGTCACCAGGAATCAGAGTCAACTCCTCAGCAGCTGGTTTGGTTTAGTTTTTAACAGCTCAGGTATCTGTAAAGCTGGGACCTCTTCCTTTGGGAGTTCAGGGGGTTCTGGCCCCCTGAAATCTCTCTCTACTGTCTGCAGGTTTTCTCCATGTCTGGCAGGTTGCAGAAGGCATAGCAGCCTCTCAGAGTGCAGTCAAAATCACCTTTCCTTCTCAGCAGCCCTGATGCCCTCACTCCCTCTCCCTGCTCCTCCTCGTTGGGTCCCTCGGAACCTCCAAGAGTGTCTAGGATGGGGACTGTGCCTGTCTTCTGTGTTAGGGCCAGGAAATCTGTTATGTCTACGAAACTTTTCTCAAAAGTAGAAGACAGGGGTCTGGGTCCTGAATGATCTCCCAGCACACACTGACTCAAAGAAACAGCAGTCCAATAGAAGTGAAGGCACAGACGACTTCATTTTCTGCTTACTCTCGATGAACGGTCCATGGGGTGGGAAGTATATTTTTAACGTGCAGCAGATTCTCTTACAAGTCATCTCCCAAATTGCCACCTCAGTTTTCCCCAGGGCACGGCTCTCTAGGAGCTGGGGTGACAGCACCAGCTGTTTCCATGGTTATTTAAAATGCCATTTACAAGGTGACCATTAGTCACATTTCTCTAGCTATTTATTCTTGGCCGTAGATTTCTGGATCATAGAGCTGTGACCACAGGCTCTGCTGGTCCTCCTTACCCAGGTCTGCGTTAGCCATGGCCACCCCGGGCCAGGAATCCAGATGCACCCGGACAGTAAGGCAGCACCCAGGGTCCTGTTTGTATACCATTTATGAGGGAGCAATATCTTAATTGCAAACAATTTAAGACAGCTGTTGCTTTCCATGCCAGCTTCCTCTCTGTCATAGCCCTTTTATCTCCAGTGCAGGTCGGGTGGCCATGAGCGTTTTTGAGATCTGGCTGGAGAAAAGTTGAATCTGGCATACATTGACTTTGTATTCAACCCATTTCTGTCAAGTCCTATAGGGTCCCAGGGACTTGAGAGCAGTGGGTTAAGTACAAACTGTATATATCACAAATGTATCACGAGTGCATCTGTGTGTGGTCACGTGCTTCATGCATCCCCCTGGACCAGCATAAACAGGTGCCCAGAATTGTCACTGCCAAAACTGTCTACAAAACCAAGTTTTCTATAGTGCCAGACATCATAACAGCAATTTAAAAAATGCATCTCAATTGCTTACAAGTATGTCTTCGTGTTCTGCGGCAAAAGACCTCTTTAGAGCATTAAGCAAAGATGTCACTTTGATGACTGAAGAGTGCCTAACCCACACCAAGTCCTTTTCAATCAGCTTATAAGTGTGAAAGCCAGACGGTGAGAAAGGAAGACTGAAGAAGAATGGACGCCTTTGAATATAGGGTTAGCAAAGAACATTAGGTATCCCATGGACTGCCGAAGAACAACACCTCTCTTGGTTGAAGGGAAGTACCCTCAGAATGTCCCTTAGAAGCGAGGATGGTGACACTTTGTCTCACTTAATTTGGACGTAGGAGGGAGCAGGCGCTGGATAAAAGACATCATGCTTGATAAAGTAGACAGCGAGGGAGAAAGAGGGGGACCCTCGGTGAGGTGGGTGGACACAGTGGCTGCAATAGGGAGCTGAAAGGGAGCAATGAGGATGGCACAGAGCCGTGCCACACTGTGCCATACCTAGGGCCCCTATGCGTGGGAGCCTGTAACACCCAAGAAAAGCAACGATGTCTCAGTATCAGATTCACTGTGTGATTTTCAGAATAATTTCTCGGAAGGAAGTATCCTGCTGTTGCTAGGTGCCGTCATTTCCAATTCACAGTGACCCCACGTACAAACAGAACAGAACCCTGCCCAGTCCAGCACCATGCACACAGTCGTCGTTATGCGGGAGCCCCTTGTTGCAACCACTGGGTCAGTCCATCTTGCTGAGGGTCTTCCTGTTTTTCACTGACCCTCTACTCGACCAAGCATGATGTCCTTCTCCAGGGAGTGATCCCTCCTGACAACAGGTCCAAAGTGTGTAAGACGTGTTCTCATCATTCTTGCTTCTAAGGAGCACTCTGGCTGTACTTCTTCCAGGACAAATCTGTTTGTTCTTCCTGACAGTTCATGGTATATTCAGTATTCTCTTCCAATACCATTGAAAGCCATCAATTTTTCTTCTGTCTTCCTTATTCATTGTTCAGCTTTCACATGCGTATGATGTGATTGAAAATACCATGACTCAGGTCAGGTGCACCTTAGTCTTCAAGGTGACATCTTTACTTCTCAACACTTTAAAGAGTTATTTTGCAGCAGATTTTCCCCGTGCAACGTGTCTTTTGATTTCTTGACTGCTGCTTCTGTGGACATTGATGGTGGAACTAAGTAAAATGAAATTCTTGACAACTTCAGCCCTTTCTCTGTTTATCATGATGTTGCTTACAGATCCACTTGCAAAGATTCTCGTTTTCATAATGTTGAGGTTCAATCCATACTGAATGTTCTGGTCATTGATCTTGTTTGGTAAGTGTTTCAAATCTCTTCATGTTCCACAAGCAAAGTTGTGTCATCTGCGTAACGCAGGTCGTTAAGGAGTCTTCCTCGAATCTTCATGCTTCATTCTCCTTCATATAGTCCAGCTTCTCAGATTATTTGTTTGGCATACAGATTGAAAAACTGTGGTGAAAGGATGTAATCGGGATGCACACCTTTCCTGATTTTAAACCATGAAGTGTCCGGTTGTTCTGTTCACATGACTGCCTCTTGATCCGTGTACAGATTCCTCATGAGCATGGTGAAGTGTTCTGGAATTCCCATTCTCTGCAGCGTTATCTATAATTTGTTATGATCCGCACAGTTGCATGCCTTTGCATAGTCGATAAAACATAGGTAAATATCTTTCTGATATTCTCTGCTTTCCACCAAGATCCATCTGACATCAGCAATGATATCCCCAGTTCCATGCCCTCCTCTGAATTCAGCTTAAATTCTGGAGTTTCATGTCAATACACTGTTGCAGTTGCTTTTGAATGATCTTTAGCAAAATTTTACTTGTATGCGATATTAATGATATTGTTTGATAATTTTTGCATTCAGTTGGATCACGTTACTCGGGAATAGGCATAACTATGGATCTCTTCCAGTCAGTTGATCAGGTAACTGTCCTCCAAATTTCTTGGCATAGATGAGTGAGCACTTCCAGTGCTGCGTTCCTTTGTTGAAATATCTAAGTTGACATTCCGTCAATTCCTGGAGCCTTGTTTTTCGCCAGAGCCTTCAATGCACCTTCAACTTCTTCTTTCAGTACCATCAGATCCTGATCATATGCTACCTCTTCACATGGTTGAACATCGACCAGTTCTTTCTAGTCTAATGATTCTCTGTGTTCCTTCCGTCTTGTTTGGAGGCTGCTTGTGTCGTTTAATATTTTCCCTGTACAATCCTTCAGTATTACAACTCAGCGCTTGAAATTTTCCTTCAGTTCTTTCAGCTTGAGAAATGCAGAGCATGTTCTTCCCTTTTGGTTTTCTATTTCCAGCTCTTTGTACAGTCATTATAATACTTTGCCTTCTCGAGCCACTCTTTGAAATCTTCTGTTCTTTTATGTCACCATTCCTCCCTTCTGCTTTAGCTACTTGGTGTTCAAGAGCAAGTCTCAGAGTCTCTTCTGGCATCCAATTTGATCTTTTCTTCCTTGTCTTTTTAATGACTTTTTGCTTTCTCCTGGGTGATGTCTTTGAAATCATTCTGCAGCTTATCTGGGCTTCAGTCATTAGTGTTCAACCCGTCAAGTCAATTTTTGAAATGGCCTCTCAACTCAGGGTGGAGATACTCAAGGTCAGTACTTAGGCTCTTGTGTTCTTGTTCTAATTTTCTTCAATTTCAGCTTGAACTTGCCAAGGAGCAAATGATGGTCTGTTTCACAGATGGCCCCTGGCCTTGTTCTGTCTGATGATACGGAGTTTTACTATCATCTCTTTCCACAGATGTAGTCAATTTGATCCCCGTGTGTTCTGTCTGGTGAGGTCCACATGTATAGCCACTGATTATGTTGATGAGAAGAGATATTTGCAGTGAGGAAGTTGTTGGTCTTGCAAAATTCTATCATGCAATTTCCAGCATCGTTTCTATCACTCACACCATATTTTCCAGCTACCGACCCTTCTTGGTTTCCAACTTTTGCCTTATGGTCACCAGTAATCATCAATGCATCCCGATTACATTTTTAATCAGTTTTGGACTGCAGAAACTGATAAAAATCTTCAATTTCTTCAGCTTTGCCATCAGTGGTTGGTGTATCAATTTGAAAAACAGTCATATTAACTGGGCCCTCCTTGTAGGTACATGGATATTATCCTACCCCTGACAGCGTTGTACGTCAGAATGCTCTTTTTTGACGGTGAATGAAACACCATTCCTCTTCAGGTTGTCATTCTCACATAGTAGACCATATGATTGTCTGACTCAAAATGGACATGACTGGCCCATTTCTGCTCACTAATGCCTAGGATATCTATGTTTATCTCTTTCACTTCATTTTTGATGATTTTCCATTTTCCTAGATTCATACTTCATACATTCTAATTACTAATGGGTGTTTGCTGCTCTTTCTTCTCATTTGGAGTCCTGCCACATCAGCAAAGGAAGGTCCCCCAAACTTGACTCCATCCAGGTCAAGGAGGCAGCTCTCCCCCAGTTGTCACCTGAGTGCCTCCCAACTTGTGGACCCAACTTCCGGCACTAGATCAGATGATCTTCCAACATCACAGCAACCTGAAAGCGCTCACTGTATGACAAACTGACAAAAAGGTGGAAGTATCCTAGGGAATCCAAAAACTGAAACTAAAAATATTACAAAAATGGTATTAAAAACCTGTTGCCTTACTAAAAAAAAAAAAAAAAAAAAAAGTCTCTTCTTCCATGCAGGAAACTATTACAATTGAGTCAGTTCCAAAGCATAGAGAACCTGTAGGGCAGAGTAGAACTGCCCATAGGGTTTCCAAGGAGCACCTGGTAGATTTCAACTGCAGGCCTTTTGGCTAACAGCATAGCTCTCAACCACTGTGCCACCGAGGTTTCCTTCTGTACAGGAGACAAGGTCAGTTCCCACCCAGCGTGTCGCTAAACTCAGTGGGTCCCTGCTATACCCCACAAGAATAGAGGAGGCCAGCATTCTATGTGTAGAGGCTTGTATTGCCTGCACAAGAAAGTAGACAGAAGAGAATTTTCAGAAAAGCTGTCTCAAAGGCAGGGTGCAGTATGGGGCTGGGGTGTGTGTGTGTGCTTAATTAGGGAGGTTATACATATTCATATTAGGGGAAGTCTTAGGAGTGTGCATAATTATATTGGGGCTGGTCTGATTCTAGTCCTATGTAATTTTTTTTTTTTTGTCTGCGCAGGCTCAGTTGTTGCCAGATGGCGCATTGCTCACTGCTGCCACCTCCAGGAAGGTCGTGTAAGTGGTCACATGTCCCTCTTGGAAGGCTTGGACCTGGAACTGTAACTTTGTAGCCGAAGTTGTCGCAAACCCGTACATAACGGTGATTCCCAAGTTGGCTGAGACGCTGACAAAGAACTTGTAGCAAAGGTTACTGTTACAGCCAGTCACAGGCTGGCGGTGGTGACCTTGTTTGCCACAGTCCCGAAGTTAACTGTGGGGGGCAGGTGTCGAACCAGTCGCATATACAGCCTCCGTCAGTGGTGGCTTGCACTTTGCCGTGATGCTGAACAGATTTCAGCAGAGGTTCTAGACAAACTAAGACTAGGAAGAAAGGCCCAGCAACTTGCTTCTAAAAACCAATCAGTGAAAATCTTATGGATTACAACAGTCCAGTCATGGGGGTGGCTTAGAACTGCGTGATGCTTTGTTCTGTTATGTGTCAGAGGCCAACCATCACAGCTAACACTAGCAAAGGCAGTTCACTAGCAAAAGTATATTGTTTCTCCTAAATTCATGTTGTTTGGAAATTTGTCATTTGTTGGGAATTGTTTTCTTTATTCAAAAGAAATATTAACTTTCTCATCTAGTATTTTGATCATCAGTTTCTATTCTTTCTTAAAGAAGCCTCTGCTCCCCAGCCCCTTTGTATTGGCTCCAGACTCCACAAGGATCTTCTTCTGCTGGCCTTCTCTCTTCCCCGTTCTTTCTGCTTCCTTAACCCACGCCACCAACCGTCAGGGCCTCTCAACCTGGTTTGACAGTTGAGGGATCCTGCCTTTGAGCCTCTTCTAAAGGCCAGGCCCTGCGCTCCGGGACCTGACACTCTGGACATGGGTGTCCAGACACAGCGGATTAACCCTGTGGTTGCCTCTCAGATACCCCTTCAGCCCTCCTGCTCGTTGGGTCCTGCTAAGCCTTCTTCTAATTGTATTGTCTTATTTCTTTTCTTTTTTTGCCTTTTACTTGAATTTATTTTCTTTGGTGCATAGCCTCGTTGTAGCCTTTCCTTAGGATTATTTATTGACCTTGTTGAGAATATACACAGCAAACGACACACCAATTCAAAAGTGTCTACATGTACAATTGACTGACACTGATGACAGTCTGCAAGTCGTGTGACCATTGTCACTCTCCTTTTCTGAGATGTTCCTCCCCTTGCTCACGGAAACTCACTGCCCCCTAAGGTTACTATCCCGTTTATTCTCCCCAAACTCTCTTCCAGCTCAGAGAGGTTAAGGAAGTTACCCCAGACAACCCAGCCAATAAGCGGAGAAGCAAGAATTTGAACCAGAGCGACTAGCTCCAGAGCTGGTACCCTGTACCCAGCAATACTGCCACCTAGCGACCGTTCCTCATAGCACGCTAGCCAGGTGAGACATCTTCGACAGCAAGGGGCAGAAAAAGCGGCTATTATCTTTATCAGTAAGTTGTCCAGAAACAGGGGATTCCAAGACTGTGAATTCAGTAGCTCGAGGGTGAAGAAAAGAGCTAGGATATCCTGCTCTGTCTCTTTACATCTCTGGATGGCTGCTGCACACCTGGGCAATACCGCCTTCCGCGGGCAGGTGGAGACACAGGAAAGGGCAGTTTCCCCTCTTCTGCCTTTCTCTTTTCAAAAATACACATTCTTGATTCATTACTGTCTCCTTTAAATTAATGTATTCACCACTTGTTAAATGCCATAAGAACTGTTGAACTTGATTAGTGCTCCTGTTGTCACATATTTTACTTTTATGTGTAAGTCCGTACAGGTTAAATTATTACTAAATTCAGCAGAATGTCAGCAGTTTTGCTTCTCGGAAAAAACAGCATTGGTGTTTCCTCTGGATTTTATAAATTTCTCCTTTGTCTTTCAAAGTTGGATTTTAATTGCCTTGAGATGGCTTCCTTTGTGTTTGTTCTGCTTGATTAATTTTCTTTGGGGTTCACTGAGCTTCCTTTGTCTGTGGGTTGATGTTTTTCATCAGATTTGGAAAATTCCTGGTCATTATTGCTTCAAAGGTCACACTGTCCCTTTCTCTCCTGACTTTTTTGGGTTCCAGATACACACTTTCCACATATCTCGTATGATCAGTTTTGGGTTTTTCCTCATTCTTTTTTCTCTGAGTGTTTTAGTCTGGATATTTTATGCTGACCTGTTTTTTGAGTTCACTAATCCTGTTTTTAAAAATTAGTGTTTTCAATCACATCATATGCATGCAAAAGCTGGACAATGAATAAGGAAGAGAGAAGAACTGATGCCTTTGAACTGTGGTGTTGGAGAAGAATATCGCATGTACCATGGACCACCCAAAGAACAAACAGACCTGTTCTGGAAGAAGAACAACCAGAGTGCTCCTCGGAAGCAAGGGTAGCGAGACTGCATCTTTCTTTGGACATGGTGTCAGAAGGGATTTGTCCCTGGAGAATGACATTCATGCTTGGTAAAGCAGAGGGTCAGCAACAAAGAGCAAGACTGTCAGTGACACAGTGGCCACACAAACGGGCTTAAGCATAAAAATGATTGTGGGCCTGGCACAGGACCCAGCAGTATTTCGTTCTGTTGTACACAGGGTCGCTATGAGTTGGAACCCACTTGATAGCACCTCACAGCAACTACAACAAATCCTGTCCAGGCAACTATTAATCCATTCAATGAGTTCTTAATCCCAGATATTTCTATTGCGATTATAGAAAGACCTTTTCAATTATTTTTTAAAATATAGACTCTAATTTTCTGTTGAAATAGTTTCATCTGGTCATCTGCTTTCCATCTTTTCTTCTGGTTTGCTTAATATATTAATCAGGTTTATTTTGAAGTCTGTGATAACTTCAATATCTTAGTCACCTCTGGGTCTGCTTCTGTTGATTGTTTTATCCCCAGGTTATTAATGGCACACACAGTTAAATGCTGGGCTAACTGAAAGATTGGTGTACTCAACACACCCAGGGGTGATTCAGAAGTAAGTCCTGGCAACCTGCTTCCAAAAGGTCACAGCCTTGAAAACCCCATGAGTGTAGTTCTGTTCTGCATACACAGGGTCACTAGGGGCTGGAATTGACTCAACGGCAACTAACAACAACAAAGATGATTTGCCACTTTTTTCTATGTTATGCAGTCGTAGATTGAATTGTGTCCCCCAAAATTTCTGTCCACTTGGCTGGGCCATGATTCCCAGTATTGTGTGATTGTCTGCCGTTTTGTCACCTGATGTGACTTTCTGACAGGTTGTAAATCCTACCTCTATGATGTTAATGAGGCAGGATTAGAGGCAGTTATGTTAATGAGGCCAGACTCAATCTAAAAGATCAAATTGTGTCTTAAATCAAGCTCTTTGAGATATTAAAGAGAAGAGTGAGCAGAGATAGGAGATCGCATGCCACCAAGAAACTGGTGCTAGGACCATAATATATCCTTTGGATCCAGGGTCTCTGCACTGAGAAGCTCCTAGACCAGGGGAAGATTGATGACAAGGACCTTCCTCCAGAGCTGGCATAAAAATCTTCCCCTGTAGATAAGGCCCTGAATTTGGACTTCTAACCTCCTAAACTACTAAAGAACAAATTTCTCTTTGTTAAAGCCATCCACTTACATCATTCCTATTATAGCAACACTAGGTAACTGAGACACATGCCTAGTAAATTTTATTGCATTTTGGACATTATTATTATACGATGATATCTGGATTACATTATCTTTCTCTAAAGAGTGTTATATTTCATTTTGGCAGGCATTTCAATTGCCCACAGACTGCTTTGAATCTGCTGAGTTTAGTTTTGGGCTTTGTAGGAGGGGTGCATATTTCAGTTTTATTTTTATTCCTATGTTGGTATTTCTCAATTCTCAATTAAAAGTGTGGGTTGATATGCATCTATAGGATGTTATCCTACTGGCCTGTTACTAGAAGGGAGTGGAGACAGTGGAGAGAAGGGGACAGAAGATTGTTAAGAGGATATGACATGTATGGAGCGGAAAGGAAAAGTGTGCTGTCACCAGGCAAGGAGGGCAGACGGAGCTGCAGATAGCTGGGCATGCAAATTTAAATTGGATTGTACACTTTCATTCAATCACAATTAAAAAAAAAAGTGTGCATTGATTCTGACTCCTAGTGACCCTATAGGACAGAGTAGAACTGCCCCATAGAGTTTCCAAGGAGCACTTGGTGGATTTGAACTGCTGACCTTGTGGTTAGCATTGCACATCTTAACTGCTATACTGCCAAGGTTTCCATGAATTGACAACTTAAATTAATGGTGATGAAACAATATCTGGAGAGAGAGAATGGTGACAGTGCTAGGTGTGTGTAACTGGTGTCACTGAACTGTTGCTGTAGAAACTGTCAATGAATGTCTGTTTGGCTCTCTATATTGACACCAACATAAACAAAATATTTATGTACATGAGCCTGAGTGGTTCAGTGATTAAGAGCTACAGCTGCTAACCCAGGGGCCGGCAGTTCAAATCCACCAGCCACTGCTTGGAAATCCTATGGGGCTGTTCTACTCTGTCCTACAGGGCGGCTGAATCAGAGTTGAGTACCCAGGAACTGTCTGAGGTATGTGTATATATGTGGTGTTTTAGTCAGCTGGGGCCGCTCTAACAGAAATACCACAGAGTGGGTGGCTTTAACAAAGAAAGATTTATTCTTACACAGTCCGGTAGGTTGCAAGTCCATATTCAGGGTGTCCACTCCAGGGGGAGGCTTTTCCCTTGTCGGCTCTGGAGGAAAGTCTGGTATTGCATCAGTCTTTGTCCAGGGAGCATCCTGACGCAAGAACCTCTGGTCTGAAGGACGCACTCTGCTCCCAGTGCTGCTTGCTTGATGGTAGCGAGGTTCTCAAATTGTCCTTTGTTTCTTTTTCCTTTTATTCCTTGCAAGCTAAAAGCATTAAGGGTGGGGCAAGCCATACTTCGGGGAAACTCCCCCTACAGCAGGAATTTACAGCCCCACCCTAATCCTTTAACATACAGGTTAGCAAAACCACAGAATGGAGGACAGTCCCAAGATACTGGGAACCATATCCCAGCCACGTGGCTGCACACATTTTTGGGGGGACACAATTCCAACCATGACATATGGGAAACCCTGGTGGTGTAGTAGGTTAGGTGCTATGTCTACTAACCGAAAGGTCGGTATTTCAAATCCGCCAGGTGCTCCTTGGAAACTCTATGGGACAGTTCTACTCTGACCTATAGGGTCGCTGTGAGTTGGACCTGACTTGACGGAAGTAGGTTTGGTTTTTTGGTTTTGGCATATATACAAATGAGCTGGAGCCCTAGTGGCACAGTGATTAAAGCACTCAACTGCTAACCAAAAGATCAGCCGTTTGAACCCACTAGCTACTCCACAGGAGACAGGTGTGAGTGTCTGCTTCAGTAAAGATGACAGCTTCAGAAACTCTATGGGACAGTTCTACTCTGTCCTATAGGGTCACTGTGAGTCCAAATAGACTCAACGGCAATGGATTTCTTTTGGGGGGTTATTTATAACAATATAAGTTGTTCATCAAGGTCTCTCCACTCCAGCTGGGCCCTAGTCCCAGGCTCCATCTCCACAGCACTGTTTGAGTCTGAAATCTCTGTTCTCTCTCCAGTCTCCCAGGGGCCTCCAGGCAGTTGACCGTGCACACACACAAATGACATGTTTGCCAAGTGCCTTCAAGAAATCTTCACGCAGATTTTTGATGCTCTGTCTTGTAGTACCCTGATCCCCAAATCTGAACCTCTGTGGCAGCCCTGAACTCCTCAGCCAGTGAGGCTGCTCCTCTTGGCCTGCTCTGTTTCTCTGGTATCTTGTGTGCTTTCCTCCTCTTGGGAATCTTAGCCAAGCTGCTTGAAGAAAACGTGGCATCTGTCCCTCATAGCTGGTTATAGCAGGGGGATGAATCAAATGCCTCGTCTCCTTTTAAGAGCTAAGAAACCTTTCCTCGAGGACCCTGACAGCCAGAATTCAATCAGAGTCCCCCACCTCCCAAAGCTTAACTCAGTCACTCCCTAAGGAATAAGGCAATGACAGCCAGTTTAGAGGAGTCAGCGACCTTTCTGTCCCTATTTTGCTACTCTCCGCCTCACCTCGCTCTTCAGGGCCTCCTAGCTGTTCATTGAACAGGTGTCGCGGTGCCCTTGCACGTGCTGTTCACAGATCTGCAGTGATGGTCTTCTTCTGGAGAGGCGGGCTGTCTGACAGACTCTGAATGTGCTGGTTCGTGTTTCTGTTCTTTGTCCCCACCTGCCCCCACTAGCGTGCCAGCACCCTGATAGAGAGGACTGCTGCGTTGCCATCTGTGTCCGCAATGTCAGACATCCCGAACCAGAGCGAAAACCAAAACAAACCCACTCTGTCGAATCGATTCTGACATATAGTGACCCTATAAGACAGAGTCGAACTGCCCCATAGAGTTTCCAAGGACTTCCCGGTAGATTTGAACTGCCAACCTTTTGGTTGGTTAACAGATGTAGCACTTAGCCACTATGCCACCAGGGTTTCCAATAAGTGCCTCCCAAATTTTCATTGAGTGGATGGATAAGAAAAATCACTTCCCGAGGCTGGAGACAGACACGAATACCCTTGACTCTCCCACAGCATTTGGCGTTCACAGGCACTCAGGTTCAGAGAGGCTGTGTCCCACGCAAAGCCCACAGGTGATGGATCAGCCTGAGAACTAATGCATCTCAGCTGACAAGAAAGTCAGAGAAGGCGAGGGCAGGCACAGGCCTCGTGAAGCGTGCATGCGTGGCAGCACGGCAGGGGGCTTGCCTGTCCCAGGTGGCCATGTCAAGGTCCACTCCAGCCCCACAGAGTCCAGGAAGCTCCCACTACCTCCCTGTGTGTGTGCGTACAGGAAGTGCTG
Source organism: Heterohyrax brucei (assembly GCA_028571685.1). Lineage (NCBI taxonomy): Eukaryota > Metazoa > Chordata > Mammalia > Hyracoidea > Procaviidae > Heterohyrax > Heterohyrax brucei. The sequence continues at coordinate 119,528,619 of CM053151.1, read as the reverse complement.
ATAATAAAGACCTAGGCAGGGTGACAAGAAGGGGATGCGTCACCAAATGAAAGTAGTCCTTCTCCTGCTGCTCTGCCATGGTAGATGCCAACAGCTGAACCACCCCGGATCTGGCTGCCAGGAAGGCTTGTCTCTCACCAGGAAGGTGGAGCCCTGGAGAGGCAAGACCCTACAGGGACCCCGGGGAGCTGAGAGTTGTGCCGTCTTGTTCCCCACCACAACCCTCACCCCATCTAGTGGTGTGTGAGCAGCTGCTGGGGGAGAAGGATGGGGTCTGTGAGATGGGGAGGCATGGCAGAAGAGCCACAGGGGAGTCAGGTCAGGGGGCATGGAGGTCTGGGCACCTGAGCGGCTGGCCAGAGAACTGCCATCTGGGGCTGCTGACAGCCAGGGACTGTGTCCACACCATCTCTTGAGCACCATAATGAGAAAGCTGACCCCACCACTAGCACCCACAGTGGGAACATCAGCTTTGGGCCAGGCAGTGAATGGGCATACCAACCCCAGGGACTCAGAGAGACGGGGTCACCTTGGCCAAAATGCCTCCAAGACCAGCCCCTGCTGACCCTCAGCGTGCCAGGAAGAGCAAGGGGCTGGCGAAAGCCCTAAGTGGTGAGCTCCGGCGTTCCCAGAAGCCCTCTTTCCCCTGGCCTTCACCATGGTAACCAGAAACCCTCAGCACAGAGGCTGCAGGAAGCCGCTCTGCTAATCTCCAGCCTACAAGGCTCTGGCGAGAAAGGAAAATGCCAAAAGGAAGCGAGCCTGGGTGTGAGCCCCAGGGCTGAGGGAAGGTACAGCCTCAGACTGTCAGGAGAGTGACCGAAGTGGCCGGGCCTGCTGGGCCTCACACCAGAAACTGAGTGAGCTTTGAACTGCTCCAGCAGACCGGGAAAGGGTCTCCAGCAGCCCGTGTGTGGGGTCCACACCGTCTTCTCCCTGAGCCCCCTGGGAGAGGGTACTGTCCCTGGTTTCTCCCTGACAGAACTCCACAAGCTGGTGGTGGCAGCTTTTTGCACTTTTCTCAGCCGTCGTGCCCATTGGCTGTCCTCAGGCTGCTCAGAACCGAGGGGTTTGTTTCTGTGCTAAAGCTGGGAAGTTCTGGGAAGAGCAGGTCAGTTGGTCGCCCTAGCTGGGCCAGAAAATGAGGGGCTGCTCCAGACCCAGATAACCCCAGGACCCTGCAAGGGGAATGCCATGGCTCAAAGGACTGCTTATGGCTCACCTCCTGGGCCTTCCCATCTCTGGACCCCACTGCCCTTCCTTAAACTCCCACCTTCCCCTTGTCTACCTTAGAACTCTCTCAGCAGGTTGGAGGTACGGAGGAAGGCATCACTTCCCAGCCCAACACAGGCTTCCCTCGTGGGGGCCTGGCACCCCCGGCAGCCTGCTCTGGGGCCCCAGGCACAGGCAGTGGGCGTCACCAAGAGTGAGTGCGCAGGCTCAGCGTCAGACAGGGTGGGCACAGGTTAAACTCTGCCGGTCCCCAGAGCTTCTCAGGTGACCGGGAGCTGCCTGGAGCTGCTACTCTGAGGCCTCAGCCCCTCAAGGCCAAACCCTGGACACTCAGACTCTGGGGCCAGTCTGAGGCCTGCAGCTGAACAGCCTGGGCACAGTGCCCTGGTGGACGTGACGCTGCCCTCTACCTAGAACAAAGACCATGTCAGAGGGTGTCTTAGTCACCTAGTGCTGCTATGACAGGAGTACCACACTTGGGTGGCTTTAACAAACAGAGGTTTCTGTGCTCACACTTGAGGAGGCTGGAAGCCCATATCCAGGGTGCTGCCTCCCGGTGAAGGCTTTCTGTCTTTTTCAACTCTGAAGAAAGGTCTCTGTCTCTTTCCAGCTTCTGCTCCTTGACAGTCATCCTGTGGTAAGGCTCTCCCTTCCCCCATCTCCACGTGCTGGCCTAGTTTGCTCTTCTGTGTCTCAGAAGAGATTTACTTAAAACCCACCCTGCCCTCACCCTGCCTCACTAACATAACACAACGTCACAGATCAAATCATGTCCCAAAAATATGTATGTCAGCTTGGTTAAGCCATGATTTCCAGTACTGTGTGGTTGTCCTCCATTGTATGGTTGTAATTTTATATTCAAGAGATTAGAGTGGGATTGTGACACCCTACCCAGATCACATCCCAGACCCAACATAAAAGGAGGTTCCCTGGGGTGCGGCCTGCGCCATGTCTTACGTCTCAAGAGATAAAAGGAAAGGGAAGTGAGCAAGGGTTGGGGGACCTCCAAACACCAAGAAAGAAGCATCAGGATCGGAGTGCCTCCTTTGGACCCGGAGTCCCCGCACTAAGAAGCACAGAGGCTGGGGAGAGACTGATGAGCAGCCCAACAGAGAGCAAGCATTTTCCTGGAGGTGACACCCTGGTTTTGGACTTTCAGCCTACTTTACTGTGAGGAAATAAATCTCTCTTGGTTAAAGCCACCCACTTGTGGTGTTTCTGTGATAGCAGCACTGTGAGATCTGACAGTTAAGTTCGTGAACTCATCCTAGGAAAGGTGCTACATAACTCATTGCTGACTATCATTATGGTCATGGTTGAAGGACTCTCCTTGGGAAGCTATACACTGACACCAGCACCTAGTCTACCCATCAAAGCAATTGTGGAACTCTTTCTGGAATGGCCATCAGAGCTGTTGTTCTGTTACCTTTGATGTCCTGAATGCCGGCAAAATGTCTTCTTTGCAATATTTCCTTTATTTTCAGATGGAGAAAAAAAGTCATTGGGGGCCAGGTCAGGTGAGTAGGGAGGGTGTTCCAACACAGTTATTTGTTTACTGGCTAAAAGCTTCCTCACAGACAACTACACAATTAAGTTTGAGAACTTGCCACCATGCCACTGTGTGCAATGGTCATTCCATAAAGAGTTCCAAAAGTGCTTTGAAGGGTGAACTGGGTGCTGGCATCAGTGCATAGCTGCCCAAAGGGGGTACTTGGAAAGTGATTGTAGTGACATTCAGCAATGAGGTACGCAGCAACTAAAAAAACAGAAATTAAATCTGTGAACTTAACTGTCAAACCTCATAGACGACCAAAACAGAAAGAAAACTCATTCTCAAATGGGATTAGAATCACAGATACAAAACTTAGACTTATAACTACGTTATATGACAGAGTTTCCAACGTTTCCAAGGTTTCCAGGGTTTCCAAGGAGCGCCCCGGTGGATTTAAACTGCTGACCTTTTCGTTAGCAGCTGTAGCTCTTAACCACTGCACCACCAGGGCTCCAGAGTGAGTTAGAATTGATTCAGTGGCAACGGGTTTGCTTTTGATTTTATAGGCGTTAGGACTTGCAACACGTGTCTTCAGAGGACACAACTCAATCCACGACAGAGGTACGCAGAGTCCGTTTCTTGCTCGAGGAGCGCCTGGCTCTGTATCTCCTCTACCAGCTTTACGTCATGTATTGCCCTGGACATGCCCACATAGCTCAATTTCGGGTCCTCCATCGGCTTGCTCTGCTTCTATGATGGTCATTCCAGGTGTGCTGCCGCGGTCACTCCTGACCTCTTGCTCAAGGACACAGTCCTACAGTGCCTCACCTCACATGCCGTGTTTGTACCCGCTGAAGTACACAGGACACAGAAGGATCTGCTCGCCACACACAAGTGAACAGCCTGGAGCTGCCACAGGTGTTGATGGCCTGGGAGGTGAACTTCAGCCAATAGGAGACGGTAGCCAGCTGACTGACTCACCCTTCACCTTTCTTCCCTCCTCCACCCCGCCCCCCAGGTCCATTCACTGGGCAGTAGCTTCCTAGGCCTCTCTGAAGATGTACCACGAGACCCAGCAAATCAGCATGTCCTGGAGCTGCGGCTAGCTCAGGGATGCGCTCCCTTTCCCGTGCTCTCATGCCTTTCCCGTCACACATCCTTTTATCCTTACTCCAGCTTCCCAGCAGGTGTTGGCATGCAAGCTTTTGCCTCAGGCCCTGCTTCTAGGGAAGCTGGCAGTCCACTACCCTCTGACTCATCACCCCAGTGACCAGCTGGAGCTGAAGATACACATGCCTCTGTGAGGACTCCCACTTGCTAGTGACAGAAACAAACTCTGGCCAATTTAACCAGAAAGGAGAGTTATTAAAAGGATATGGGGGATTGGAGACTTCCATTCATGACGGTGGGATGAAGTGGTTTTGCAACCCCATTTGCAGACAGCAGCAATAAAATCAGAACAAAATACTAACAAAACAAAATTACAAACTCCAGCTCTTCAGAAGACTTAGAAAGCACCCAGAAGCATTTCTCCTGAAAAAAAAAAAAATGCAGCTGGGGGGATACTAGTGAGTTTGTGGCTTTCCTGCCTGAGGATGCTCTCCAGCTCTCATTACCATGGAGTAGCAGAATGCTACATCTTTACCATCTTAAAACAGCAGAGACCAGAGTTCAGAGCTAGAAGAGAGGCTGAGAAGAAGCTGTGAAAGTGAGAGAACAACAGTTAGAATGAGTAAAACTCTGCTCAAATCCCTGGCTGATCACAAAACCACCACCTCTGCTGTAGGAACATCAGCATGCCCAACACAAATGCAGAGGGACCTACCCCCAAAAGGCAGTTGCACTGTTTCAGATCTGTGAGTTTATGGCCTTTTTTTTAAGTCTGCATGTTCTGCTGCGTACAGCCTGGATGGCAGAAAGTTGAAGCTTTACTGGCTCAAGGTGTCAGAGGACAGAATCTCATGCTCTCAAAGAAAGCTGTGAGTTTGGGGAGGAGGCACTAGAAGCGAGGGGACTGCAAGAGAATGAGCCCCCAAATCTGAGGAGGAACTCTCCAGAAATCCTTGACTGACTGCCCAACTATGCAGACACAGGGAGACCCCCAGGGTAGCAAGCTAACAAAAGCAGCAGCTAGAAGCTGAAGGATGGAGCAGAGACATTAGTGAGTGGACACTATAAGGAGAGAGACTTTATATGCAGAGAGACTTTGTTGTTAGAGACAGGCAAATTAACTGCCCTCTAAAATGACAACAACAACAAAACAATCACAGGAATACAACAGAATCCAGAGTCATTGCAATGTGTTATCTACCATATCCAACTTTCAACCAAAAATTAATAGACATGGTGAGAAACTGGAAGTGTGTCCAGGGTGATCAGGAAACAGACAATAACAATTAACTCTGGGGGATCCAGTTTTCGTCTGCTAAATGCAAAACCTTCAAAACAGTTATTATTGTAAATATGTGTCAATAATTAAGGACAAATTATTTTAATGAGTGAACAGATAGGGAGTCTCAGCAGAGATTTAAAAGCATTTAAACTGGATATTTTACAGAGGAAAAATATAACTAAAATGCAAAGGCACTTGATGGGCTGAATAGCATCTTTAAGACAGCAGAAGAAACCAAATGATGAACTTTAAGATAGAGCAGGAAAAAGGAACAGGAACAAGAAAATATTTGAAGAATATTTGTGGAAGACATTAACTTACAGATCTAAGAATCTCACTGAATCCAAAGCAGAATATATATAATAGAAACCACTCCTAGGCACACTGCACTGCAATGCGGAAAGCCAGTGATAATGAAAAAAAAAATCTTGAAAGCAGCCTGAGAAGAATAACCTCAGAGGGAAAATAATTGTACGAGTAACAGCTGACTTCTCAACAGAAACAGCAGAAGCCAGAAAACACTGGAATGACCTATTCAAAGTGCTCAAACAAAAACTGCCAGCCAAGAACTCTATGTGCAGGGAAATTGTCCTGCAAAATAAAAAAAATTTTCCAATAAAAATTGGAAAGAATTTTTCATGAGCAGATCTTTGCTGTAAGAAAGGCTAAAGATAGTTCTCCAGGCTACAGGAACCCAGATTCACCTCAACAGAGTGCAACAGACATGCCAAATATGTCAGTCTAAAAGACTAAGCGTACTAGTCAAGGTTCAGGCAGGAGACTGAAACTACAACTGTCACTTCAACTGGGAGACGTTCTTTTAATAGACTTTATTTTTTCAGAGCAGTTTAGGTTAACAGAGAAATGGTAGAAAGTCTAGAGTTGCCATCCGCTCCCCGCCACCTGCCTGCTGTTTCTCTTATTCACATCCTGCATTCCTGCGGTACATTTGTTATAGCTGATGAGCTATTGTGGGTTCTTTGTTATTAGCTAAAGTCTGTATCTCATGTTAAGGGACACTGGTGGTACAAGGGTTAAGTGCTCAGTGGCTCACTGGAAGGCTGGCAGTTCAAACCCACCAGTGGCCCTTCAGGAGAAAAGACCTGGCAAGCTGAACCCTGTAAGGATTTCAGCCTAGGAAACCCCAAGGACCAGTTCTACTCTGTCCTACAGGGTGGTTGTAATTCAGAATCGACTCGATGGTACATAACAGCAATGACACAGTTTCTATGAGGGTTCACTCTGTGTGTTGTGTGGCCCTACAGGTTTTGACAAAAGCTTGATGTCATGTGCCCACTTATAATATCATGTAGAATAGTTTTCCTGCCCTAAAAATTCCAAACAGGAAGACTTTAACAATGAATTACAAATTAGTCAAAAATCTTTAAGTACTAAAATGGATAAAAGAAAACTTTGAAGAGTATAGAAACAGCAAATGCAGGAAGCAGCTACTATATCTGCTGCTGAGGAAGAATAAACAAAGAAGGAATTAAGAACATAGAAGAAGGATCTCCCTGACCCAAGGCTGAGATGCAGACTTCATGGAGAGGTCATGATTGCAGAAGGCAGACGCAGCCTGGCTGTAGTAAGGACACATGACAGAAGATGCTGGCTGGAGCTGGTTCATAGGAAGAAGCCCACTGAGTGGCCAAGAAGCTCACTGGAGAGTGGGCACCAGTGGGCCTTCTGCAGTGTGCTGGCAGCTGTACGTAGGAGAAGAGGACAGAGGAACCAGGAAGAGAAGCCCCTTCCTTAGGTACCGCCGTGCAGTGTCCCTCTAGTGCCTTCTATTGACAAAACCTAGCATTACTCCAGCTGGCAAAGGAGAAACGACATGGTCCAGCTCTTGGTACCAACCACAAAGCAGGGGAAAAAAGGCAAAATAACCAAGCTCACTGCCGTCCAGTCAATGCCGACTCATAGAGACCATATAGGACAGAATAGAACTACCCTGTAGAGTTTCCAAGGAGCACCTGGTGGATCAAACCACTGACCCTTTGTTTAACAGCCATAGCACTTAGCAGTGGGATTTGGAGCCGAGAGGAAACACACTGATAACTGGTATGCCTTGTATTTGCTTCTGCTTGTTTTTTTTCCTCATTTCTTATATTGATGTTTAAATGAAAGATGATAATGCTGGATTATCATCTTTAATCACGTGTAGATGTAATACAGGTGATCATAGCACTGAAGACAAGGGTAAACAGAAATGCCCCCATGCTGTTTTTCTATATTTTACCTGAATTGCTTCAGTATAAATTCTAAGTAGATGGTTGGAATAAGTTAAAATGCATGTTGTCTTTAGAGGAATTCATTAAAAAGGCAAAGACAGTGTTGAGGGGTAAGAGTCACCATGTCTTGCAGTGTTTTGGCCAAAGCTCAGATGTGAGGCCTTCTGACCAAGCGCCTGCAAATTGATGTTACTAGAACATTCATTATGTCCCTGGGAGATGGCACTCTATATACATTTGTAGTAGCTGAAAAAAGAAAGAAGGCATACACAGAGTTCTATAGAAACTACAATTCCATAAAGGATTTTGAGGAGATGAAGAAAGCTGGTGTCCTGCAGAGAGCAAAACGATTTTGGAATGTGAAGAAGTTCTTTGGATTCAGTTCCATGAGAGTTGACACTGACCCGTATTCCTGAACTATGAACCTTGACTGTGTGGGCTAAGGAATACTTTCTCTTTGATAAATATATAGTTAATAAATAAACAATGCAAAGACATATGGCTAGAAATCTAATAGACTAATTACAGAATACCAGAAAACAACATTAACACAAGAAAATGCAGGAGGAAGAGGATCAGAGAAACCAAAAAATATGAGCAATTAAAAAAAAGTACAGTTTTAGACCTAAGACCTAAATCCAAACTAATTACATGTAGATGAAGCAAACACTCAAGTTAAAAAGTAAAGATGATCAGACCAAATAGAAATGCAAGATCCATTGATACGCTGTAGGCAAGAGACACACTTTAAATACAAAGGCAGAGACCGAAGAAAAGTGTGGGAAACAAATACACATGCAAACAGCATAAGATGCTGCAGCAGCTATATTAATATCACGCAAAATAGACATCAGGACAAGGTGTGTTACTAGAGACGAAGAAGGACATTTTATCATGATAAAAGGGTTGGTTCCTCAGGAGAGAGACAGCAACTATGAATGTACATGTGCCTAACAACAGAGCTTCAAAATACGTGAAGGAAAAACTGACAGAGCTAAAAGAAACAGACAATCCATAATTACAGCTGGAAGTTTTAACACCTTCTCATGGTATTGATAGAACAGCTGGATCTTTTAAATGTCAGTGATAATACAGAACTCTGGAAAGGAAACTAAGAAATCCACAGTCTCTGAGAGGCGTGAGAACCAGGCGAGAGGGCACTGAGGTCAGGAACAGTCCCCCAAACTGCAACCCAGAAGCACTTCACACGTGGACACCGTGGCCTTGGCTGTTGGGTACAGATGCTGAAGCATGCACCTACCAGCCAACAGTGCTGGACACCCGAGCCAGACCTGGAGCCAGCAGGACACTGACGCCTCACCAGAATGGATTGTACACAGTCCCCGGCTCTTCACATCTCCTGCTTCTGGTTACTTCCTGAGCTTGTCCTCTGGGTGTACACAGCACCAAGTCATCTCACACGACTCCATTCTCTGCACAGTTGTCACCTGCTGACACCAGCATTTGGAGAAGTTGCAGATGTGCCTCAAATTCTGCCATACGAAGCGACAAAGGCAGGTGACCACTGGGCCTGGACTCAGGAGAGACAGAGGACTCCATCCCCACTGATGGACACCTATCAGAGTCAGGGGTGGTCCCCTCCAGCTTTGGAACTGTCAGGGACGTGAGGTGTCGGGAACAGGCTGGGGGACGGGACAGAGGTATAGGAGGAATGGCCCAAGCAAGGTCTTGCAGGGCAGCTGCTAATGTGGTCCTAGAGTGCAGATCCGTGCGGCCGGAGCCATCCTGGCCACCTTGGGTGACTGCAGGGAGGACCCAGCTGAGACTCATGAGCCCCAGGGGAGGAGATGGCAGGAATGAGGAGCCACATGTATAGCGTGGCCGCTGTCTCCCAACTCTGGCCTTACCTCTCACATCTGCTTCTGGGTGGGGGGAGGTCTGTCTGGAGGGCTCCTCCTCTGAGCATGGTGTCCTCGCCTTGCCCCCTCCTCACTGTCTCTGTCTCATCCCCACCCAGCCTGGGCCTGGTGCAGAGGGAGCTCCCGACTCCTGCCGGCTGGAAGACAAGCACTGAACAGTGCCAGTTTCTACCCATGGCCACCTCTGGGTCCCTGGGTGTCACAAATGGTGAGAACGCTCAGGTGCTAACTGAAGGGTTGGAGGTTCGAGTCCCCCCCGAGGTCCCTTGGAAGAAAAGCCCACTGACTGACTTCTGAAAAAAACAGCCACCATTGAAAACACTGCAGGACAGTTCTGCAGTGACACACATACGGTCCCCGTGAGCAGGAGTCGACTGGAGGATGAGCGGTCACCAGCAGCTCTGCTTTCAATGGTGAGTGTCCATGAATGCAGTCTTGTCTTCCAGGCTTGCACTGCTCCCTCACCGTGCCCCAAAGGCTGATGGCTGCAGTGCCCATGGCAGATGTCTACAGATGCCTCATCACTGGTGAGGACAGGGCTGGGCTGTGGTCATGCTCTCAAACACCAGATTACACCTGCAGTGACCTCCAAGGCTCCTGGGGGTGGCGCGTGTAACGCCGTGGTGGCCAGTGCTGCGCACAGTGTAACCACAGCCCCAGGACGGGCTGCCCACCTGTGCTCACCTGCCATACCTGCACCCACCTGTTCCCAGGTGCCTGGAGCCCCAGGGCTCTGATTTCAGCCTGGGAGCCAGCTGCTGAGGCTTACTCATAAGGAAGAAGAGGGGTGTGAAATCCCCCCGCTCTCCAGGCCAGACGGGCAGCAGTCATGAGGTACGACGATATTTTGAAGACGTGAGCTCCATGTCCAGGAGTGTGTCCCAGCCTCTGTCCCGCCTGCCTGGCGCCTTCAGTGCTGTATTTTGGTGGCTGAACCTTTTTAGCTTGCACAGTCTGTCACTTCCAAGAAGTTTTGGATTGGAAACCCCCCAGGCCACAGCCAGTTCTCATCAGGTGACCAGGGACAGGCTGGTTTAGTTCCTGACTCTGCCCTCTGAGCCCACCGCTCCCATAGCCCAACTCACACCCACCTCTCCCCCAGGCTCGCCCTAGAGACTTCAGTCAGCGGGGATGAGTCCTCCCCTGGCCCTGAGCACTTGGCTCTCGGCACTACCTCCCCTGCCTGTCACCTGTGCCCCTATAAGGTCAAACCATGGTGCCCTCTGTGCCAATGAGAAGGCTGCACTCTGGAGTGTAAAGGGTCACCATATCAGGCAGCTAGTACGTAGACTGGAGTCCCTGGTCCGGCTCCAGTGTGCTAGCACCACTGGGACCATGGTGGGTCCCGGAGCCTCTTAATCTGTCCTTTCCCTGTACTCAGCCTCTGTCCCTGTCCCCAGTGGCCGAGAGTCCCCAGCAGGGCCATTCCCACTCTCCCACATTCCCCTTCATCTCAGTTCCCCTTGTCTCAGCCACAGGACTGCAGGTCCCCTGAGGCTGCCCCCTGACCGCGCCAGGCAGGCCCCACCCCCCAGGCCTGGGCCTTCCCCTCCAGGGTCTTGGCGCCTATTCCTGTCCCGCCACCTGCCCGGCGCCGGCCTGCCCAGTGGAGTGGGCTCAGGGGGGCAAGGCCCTAGCTATTTTTAGCACCTCCAGCACCCAGGCCGCTGTCAGCATGCGCCCAGCCTCATTGGGCCCTGGAGGCCTCCCCTCCCCAACTGTGGCCGTCACGTGTCCCTTACAGGGGTCGCCCTGCCAGCCCCAGCCGGGACTTATCCTCACGGGGGATCCCTGCCGACCGAAGGCGGGATGGGTCAGTGTGTCCCGGCGCTGCACCTGGCAACCGGGACGCCGCTCTCGGCCCCCGCAGCGCTGACCCCGGCCGACCCGCCGCTGCACGCCGCCCTTTGCAGGGACCCTCTGGATGTCCCTGGCTGCATGTATCCCTGAACGTGCTGGTACTGACAAAGGAGCTGCCACCCAGCGCCAGTGCTGGTGTCCCGCGGCGCAGGGTGCCTGCGCACCGGGTGGAGAGGGCCCTGGGCTCCCCGAATGGGCCTGGGGGCTTCTGATTCATCAGTCCGTTTGCTTCCTGCAGCAGGTGGGGGCAGGGCCCTCGCTCTCCCAAGCGCTCTTCCGTCTGTGCGGGCGACAGTGGGGCGCTGGCGACAGTGGGGCGCTGGCGACAGTGGGGCGCTGGCGACAGTGGGGCGCTGGCGAGCTCAGAACTTTCCGGAATTAGCCAGGAAACTGCAGGGGGCACGGTTTGAGAATATTTGTGGCTGTGTAAACCCAGAATCAACATATAATAATGAGCAAATCAACAAAAATTATACCAACAGTCGACAAATAATAATACAGCCTATCCACAATGACTGGGAGTGAGGTTCTGCATGGGGTGGGGGCCTCAGCTCAGAGTTCTTCCCAGGGGCTGGCAAAGCCCTTCTTGTACGTTGAAAAGGTCCCTAGGTGGCGCAAGTGATTTGCTCTGAGCTGCTAACCTGAAGGTGGGCTGTTTGAACCCACCTGGCAGCACTGCGCACTGCAGAAGAAAGGCCTGGTGACCTGCTTCCATAAAGATTACAGCCAAGAAAGCCCTGTGGGCAGTTCTACCCTGCCACACCAGGGTCACCATTAGTCAGAATCAACTTGACAGGCAGCTGGTGTGGTTTTGTTTGCCAGTGTGCAGAGCTGAGCTGGCCTTGGGGACTCAGTTCTCACAGAACTTGCTGAGGTGGTTGTACACTCTGTTTGTACACCCTTTTCCAGGAGGGGATGTGGAGGCTCTCAGAGGTCCCAGCCTGTCCAAGCTCCCTGGAAAGCAGAGATTGAGCAAGAACGGGTGTGCAGGTTGAGCAAAAACAAGGCTGCAGGCAGATCATCAGGAGATGGTCCTAGTGCCATTCCAAGCCAGTCACTGAGTAGGTCACCTCTGCGGGCAGCCGGGACTCAGGCCAGCTGGAGACCCTAAGGAACTTTGCAGCACACAGGGGACAGCAGAAGAAGGGGATGCTGGGCATCTATCCTTATTGGTTGACGTTGCCCCTCAGGTGGTAATCTTCTGGAACTTTCTGTCATAAGGAGATTGAGTCTCCTTCAAGGCTTCAAATAGAGACCTGAGAGCAAGGGCTGGCATGCCTCCCAGCTGACATGGGCCCAAAGAGGAGCTGGTTATGCCTGTTCCGTGGATGCCTAGAAATGGAGTTGCGATGTTTTTCCAGGGTCATCCGTGTCACGGCAGCTATCAGAACCTCCTTTCTCTCTGGGGCTGAGTGACACTCCTGTGTGTGGACTGACCACATTTTGTCTATCCATGCCTCCGCTGATGGCCAGTCAGGCAGGTTCCACCTTTGGCTACCACAAATAGTGCTCCTGTAAGCTTTGTGTACGAGTGTCTGTCTGAACACCTGTTTTCCAGTCTTTGGGCTCAGACCTAGGAGTGGAATTGCTGGATTGCATGGTAATCAGGTTAGTCCTTGGGTGGCACAAATGATTAAGCGCTCATTCGACTACAGCTGAAAGGTTAGTGGTTCAGACTCACCCAGAGGCACCTCGGGAGACAGGCCTGGTGATCTGCTTCTAGATCACAACCTTGAAAAGCTCGTGGAGCTTATGCAAACATGAGGCCACCGTAAGTGAGAAGTGACACCAACTACAACTACATGGTGGCCAGGGTAGAGGGTCCCGGGGAGTGCAGGGACAGAGCGTGGCCACGTGCTGTCAGACCTGGAGGTTAGGGATGTGTGGCTGGTGAGTGGTGGGCTTGCCAGATGCACACTTGGCCCCTGGCAGTGCCCGTCAAGAACCCTCCCTGGCACCTGGCAGAATGCCCATACAGGCGGGCTGAGTGACATTCAAGTGCAGCACCTCCTCCTGGGCAGAGTGTGAATAAGGCTCTCATCCAGAAAAGCAAAAACCACTCCCACTGTCGCAGAGTTGATTTGGATTCACAGCGATCCCACAGGATGGAGTAGAACTGCCCCTCAGGGTTTCCATGGTGATGATTAACCATCTGGTTACTAACTAAAAGGTCAACCATCCAAAGCCACGAGCTGCTCCTTGGGAACCCTGTGGGAGCAGTTCGACTCTGCTCTATACCATTGCTATGCGTCAGAATCAACTCGACTGCTGTGGGTTTGGTTTAGTTTTCGTAATCTTTATGAAAGCAGATTTCCTCAGAACCACTAACCTTTTGGTTAGCAGGTGAATGCTTTTAATCACAACTCTATTGGGGCTCTTGTGCTGTACAAACCCCTAAAGTGAATGGAAACGATACAAGACACCGGGCCCCAGAACCGCAGGAGGAGCCCACTGGGTTCCTTCCCTTGCTCAGTCTTTCCAGCCTTGTCGCCAGCATTCATCACACGGTCCCTTCCCAGTGGACAGCTCCACATCCACCACCAGGGAAGGTTTGGGGTATAAAGCAAGAAGAGCAACAGCCATGAAGGGACCCATCCAGAGGACCCTGTCCCAAGAAAGGCCACTGTGACATCACAGACAGGCTGGCTGAGGCTTGCTTCAGCCCTGGCCTTTGGAGGTAATGAGCTCATCCTCCTTCAAGGAGGCTGGATTCCAGATCCTAAGTATAGATTAAGCTGCATTCTCAGAATATATATATAAATCCTTATTTTGGGATTGGCCATTTGGTGTCAACATCTGAAGTCGCCTGATTTTTCCCTTTGGCAGGAGGGGACTGTTATCAGGAAGGTCACTGTCTTGGCCTGAGAGAAAAATAAATGACTTTAGAAAACCCAGGACTTGTACACTGGGCTGTAGTGGCGACAGAGGGCAGAGAGGAGCCTGCTGCCCCAGAAGGTCACCTGAGGACATCACAGACCCAATCAGCCCTTGTCATTTATTTTGATAGGTGGAATTTAATTTAAATTATTTAAGATAATACTTCAGGAGGTATTTTCAAAGAGGACTGAGAACTTGATAATCAGAGCACTCATTACAGCTCCTGGCTATTAAATTTTTATAAATCTGCGCTGGCAGGCATGGAGGGGTGGCCGGGCTTGGGGAACCGGAACCAGGCAGGGAGCCAGCGTAGTGTGCGCTGGCGATCGAGGGGGCTCACGGCTCCAGCTGGGGCCTCCAGTTGGAGGGGGAGGGCGGTGCCCAGGGTGAAATCCTCAAGAGGAGCCATTTCAAGGACAACAGTTGACAGTGAGGGAAACTGAGGCAGTGGTGGAGCTGGCCTCCAGCCTCTTCCAGACTCCTGGGACAGGCCAGCTGCCCGAAGAGACTCAGAAAACTATCCTGCACAGAGCCGGCTGTTTCCTTCTTAGTCAAGTTGATCTGCCCTATGTCAGCAGATTTCAGTACCACATAGAAGAAATAACCGAGCTTGAATTATTTTTTAAATAATTTATTTTCTTTGTTGTGGTGGCTCAGGGTATGGACAGCAGAACATCTGCCTCGCCAACTGCTTCTGCACCTACAGTTCGGTCATGTCCACACCACTCTTGGAGTTGTCCTATGGGTGTCACCCTCTTCTGATGCCTTCCTCCCAACAGCAAAAACTCACAGCTCCCTTAGTTTCCTGGCTTAGTCAGCTTGTGTTGCTCTAACAGAGATACCCTGAGTGGATGGCTTTAACCGAGAAAAGTTCATTCTTACACAGTCCAATAAGCTGCAAGTCTGAAGTCAGGCTGTCTGCTCCAGGGGAAGGCTTTTCCCTCTGGAGGAAGGCCCTTGCGTTCCATCAGTCTTTGGTCAGGGAGCCTCTCGGCACAGGAAACTTACACCTGAAGGACGCGCTCTGCTCCTAGGGCCGCTTGCTTGATGGTGTGAGGTTCCCAACTCTCTGCTTCCTTCTTTTTCCTTTTATCCCTTGTAGGATCGAAGGATAAAAGGTGGTAAAAGCCATACTGGGGAAAACTCCTTTACACTGGAGCAGAGAGCTGGCCTTAGGAAGGATCTTACACTCCCACCCTAATCCTTTCTAACATACAGCATAGGAAAATCACAAAATAGAGGACAGTCATAAACCACTGGGAATCATGGCCCAGCCAAATGGCTACACACATTTTTGGGGGGACACAGTTCAAGCCATGACATTCCTACCTCATTTTCAGAGCTGCTGCTTCCAAGAGCCTGGATCATTTTTACTCGCACATGTTAAATGCAGGCCCTCAGTCAATGCGCACATCACAGTGCCCAATTCTCCTCCGCCTCCTTCCAAAGCTCACGTCCTGAGGACCCACCAGGCTTCTGGGCACCACTGTTTCCTGTGGACAGAAAGGCCTGCTGAGGCCTGTGGGTGGGTTTTCCATTTCTTTTGGGGCCCTTTATTCTCATTTCAGGCATTCCTGCTAGCTGAAAAGTTGGTAGTTCAAATCCACCCAGAGGTGTCTTAGAAGAAAGACTTGGCAATGTATTTCCAAAGACTGAGTCATTGAAAACACTATGAGGCACAATTCTATGCTGATGTATGTGAGGTGCCATGACTTAGACTCAATGCCATGACTGTTAGTTAGTTTACTAGTCCTCATCTCAAAGGCCTCCATCCCTGACATCTCCCTGTACCTCCACATCCCTCTGGGGCCCCCAGGATGTCCCACAGGAGCCCCAAGCACATGTCCAGGCTTACCACACCCGTTCTTCCAAACTGACCAACCCTCCTTAGCCACCTGCCCCAGCGAGAGGCCCAGCTGGATGCTTGAGCCAAAATCTACAACCTCAGCTTCCTGGGTGCTGTCTCTTGCTCCATTGTCCAGCCGGTCAGCTGATCTTACTGATGACGGGGCCTACGCCCACTTCCGACCTGCCTGGTCTCCCCCAGCCCTTGGGCAATGCCTCTGCCCACAATGCCTCCATTTACGCTCTCCCCCAGGTGCCCTTTCTAAAAAGGACCTGTGCCTCATGACTCCCTCCCTTGGTAACTTTAGCTGTGACCCTGCAGGAGGGGATGCAGACCTGCTGGGCTCCTCATCTCACCTGCTGACGACTGTCACCGCTCTGCTGCCCCTTCATGCCCTGAGCACAAGCCCACTGCCCTGGTGTCTCTCTCTTGTCTAACCCGGGATCTGCAGCCTGATGACGCCTTCTCTCCTCTCCTTTCTGGGCCTGGTGTTCCCAGGTAAGAGGCAGCTGAGGAACAGGATGCCTGTTGTAGAATAAATGAAGGGGTGAAGAAATGCATTCTCCCAAAGACGGAAGAGTGGCCCTGGGTTCCTCCTGCCACCTATTTCTGTCACCATACAATCATAGTACATCTGAGAAACGAGGGACGTGGCCATCCTCTGACAACACTCCATTGGCAGTGGGGGAAACTGAGGCAGCCCCCTGGCCTTCTGACTCCCAGGACAGGCCGGAGTCCACAAAGCTGTGGAGTCTTGATCAGCTTGTGAGGGTTCCTCACCGCTGGAGCAAATCCTCTGGAAGAACTTGACAGAGCTTCCCCTCCCTGGAAACTCCTCCCAGGAGATCCTCCCCGGAGAAAGACAAGACTCCAGCCCTGCAGGCCTCTCAGGAGTACTTCTGAGAAGAGACGAGGCCAAGAATCACCGTGTTGATAAATTTTGACATCATCTTCTTTGGTGTCAAGGATGAGGCATGCAAAGAGAAATTCAAGTCAAGGGCAGTATGGCGTTTCCTTTCTAGTTAGCAGTCCCAGAGCAGAACAGTCATCGATGGCAGACCTAGAAGCTCTGTAAACATGCGCTGGAAACAAGAGTGCGCGTTTCAAGGTCTAAATGACTGAATGACTTGTTAGAAACGTATTTGAAAACTACGCCCCCCCCCCCATGCTGACAACAGAAGCCCTATATTTCAGTGGCACCCCTGCTCATTGCCCACTGGGACACTTTGCACTTGGCCTGTTCCTTCCATCAGGGTGCCTTCTGTCTCCAGTCACAGAAACCTGACCTGCCTGTAACCCTTCCCAAGGAAAGGCAGCTCCAGGCAGATCCATTTGGCCACTTAGCAACTACTGTCTCCCCTCTTGCTTGGCTGGCTCAGTGAGTCACCGCATGGCTGCCATGGTCCAGTGGGGACAGGTCAGCAGTAAGCAGTGTAGGTTGGGGCCAGCACCCTGTCCGAAAAGAACAGACCCAACCACCACTTAAAAGAAAGAAGCCACGTTGCCTTGCAAACCCTTCCCCAGCATTCCCACAAAAGCTGTCTCCTTACCTCCCATTGGAGGGACTGGGTCACTTGCATGGTGCTCAGCCAATCACTGGCGAGGAGACTCATTGACTGACGTCCTCAGGATCTACCTTTGAGACCCTGGGGAGCCCAAAGCTGGGCTCTGATGGCAAGGAAGACGGGTGGGAACTGGGTGTGGGACCCACAGGGTCTGTGGCCCGTATCACCCCGCTTGATCTGATGAAAGTCTTTGTTAAAAGAAGCCACTTCTTTTTTTTTTTTTTAATTTTTATTTTAACATAACTGAGTGAAAATGTACATTCACATATAAATTTACATACCCCCCTATATGCAGCTTCCACTGCTCTCCCTATCCGGTGACAGCACACTATTCCTCTCTGCTCCATACATGTCTCATCCTCCCAACAGCCTCCTTTCCCTTCCTGTCCGTCCACTCCCCTTCCTCCAGCCAGAGGTCAGCAAGGTGATATCCTATAGATGTATAGAACCATAAAGTGCTTCCAATATATGGTCACTCTGCCTTGTCAAGTACAATCCATTCCTGTCCAAAGAGTGGACCTTTGTTATAATTTATGGGAAAGGGCAGCATCAGGGCAGGGGGCCATGCTCTCAGAGGAACCCCCAAACCGCTGGACCGTCATTTGAGGTCTTTTACTGGAGATCTCATGATGCACCTCTTTATTCTTGAGTTGCCAGTGAGACTCCTCTCTGTGAGCTCCATCATGGCTATCACTGGTGGTGGCCGGGCACCATCCGGTTCTTCCAGTCCCAAGTCGATGTAGGCACCCACTCTTGTGGGTCTCTCCGTCTTCTCGGTTGTCTTTACCGCATGTCATTTTGGTCCTCAGTGAGTATCCGTTCCTGTTGAGTTGGGACCATTTGCTGTGCCCTTGGATGGCAGCTTGGCAGCTTTTAAGACCCCAGACGCCACTCACCAATGTGAGGTGCAGAGAGCTCTCTTAGCAAAACGCTAGTTGTGCCAATTGGCCTGGAATTCGCCCAAGAGCATGGTCCCCCGCCCCCCGTCCCAGCTACTCTATCCTTGCAGTCTTGAGTTAAGATGGAAGGAGTACTCAGGTTATGCTGAAGTCCACTTAATGTTGTTCTTGTTTCTAATGTGTGCTATCACCGCTTTCTCCCCACTAGATTTCCAGTAACTATCTGAACTAAGCCCTCCCCCCTCACCCTCCCTGCCTCCCCTCCCTTGCAGCTGTCAAAGAGTCTTTTCTTCTATACACAAGTCTGTTTTTGAGATCTTATCGTAGAGGTCTCATACAGTATTTGTCCTTTTGTCGCTGACTACTTTCACTCAGTATAATGTCTTCCAGTTGAAACCAGGTTAGGAGATGTTTCCTGGAATCATCGTTATTCTTTATCATTGCGTAGTGCTCCATTGAGTATATGTACCACAGTTTACCTATCCATTCTTCTATTGTTGGGCATCTGGGTTGATTCCATATTTTTGCTATTGTGGACTGCGCTGCGATAAACATTCTGGTGCATGTGTCCGTTGGCGTGAAAGGCCTTGAATCTGTAGGATATATTCCAAGTAGTGGAATTACTGGGTCAAATGGTATATCGATATCCATTTTTTTAAGGAAGCACCAGATTGCCTTCCAAAGAGGCTGGACAATTTTGCAACCCCACCAACAGTGTAGGAGGGTTCCACTTTCTCCACAGCCTCTCCAGCATTTGTTGTTTTGTGTTTTCTGGATAATGGCCAATCTTGTTGCGGTGAGATGGTATCTCATTGTTCCCTTGATTTGAATTTCTTTAATAACTACAGATCGTGAACATGTCCGCATGTGTTTTTTGGCTGCCTGGATCTCCTCTTTAGTGAAGTGTCTGTCCATCTCCTTTGCCCATCGCTTAATTGGATGGTTTATCTTCTTCTTATTAATATTTTGTAGTATCTTATAGATTATGGAGATTAGGCGTAGGTCTGACATAGAGTTGCCAAATATTTTTTCCCATTCTGTGGGTGTTCTTTTAATTCTATTAATAAAGTCCTTGGATGAGCAAAAGTGTTTGATTCTCAATAGTTCCCATTTATCTATTTTCTCTTCTGTTGATTGAGGTTTCATTGACAGATTTTGGAGTCTGTCCTCATTGTGCATTAAAACTTCCATTGTTGTTCCTACCTTTTCTTGGATGAGCTTTATCGTTTTAGGTTTGATATTTAGGTCTTTTATCCAGTTGGAGTTGGTTTTTGTATAAGGTGTAAGATACGGATCTTGATTCAGTTTATTGCAGATGGGTAACCAATTTTGCCAGCACCGTTTGTTGAAGATACTGCTTTTACCCCAGTTTAATGTCTTAGGGCCTTTGTCGAATATCAACTGTTCATAGGCAGATGGTGTCATCTCTGGGGTCTCAATTCTGTTCCATTGATTAGTCTGTCTGTTCTTGTACCAGTACCAGGCTGTTTTGACCACTGTGGCAGTGTAGTATGTTCTTAGGTCGGGTAATGAGAGGCCTCCCAGTGTGTTCTTCTTCTTTAGTAGTACCTTACTTATCCGGGGCTTCTTCCCTTTCCAAACAAAATTGGTGATTTGTTTCTCCATCTCATTAAAAAATGATGTTGGAACTTGTATTGGGATTGCATTACATAAATAAATTGCTTTGGGTAAAATAGACATTTTCACAATGTTAAGTCTTCCTATCCATGAGCAGGGTAGGTTTTTCCATTTATCTAAGTCTCTCTTAGTTTCTTGTAGTAAGGGCTTGTAGTTCTCTTTGTAAAGGTCTGTTGTTTCTCTGGTTAGATTAATTCCTAGGTACTTTATCTTCCTAGAGGCTATCGTAAATGGTATTGATTTAATAATTTCCTCCTTAACAGTCTCATTGTTGGTATAAAGGAAACCTACTGATTTACTTATGTTTATCTTGTATCCTGAGACTTTGCTGAACTCTTCTATCAGTTTGAGTAGCTTACTTATAAATTCCTTGGGGTTCTCTGCATATACAATCATATCATCTGCGAACAGGGAGATTTTAACTTCCTCTTTGCCGATGTAGATGCCCTTTATTTCTTCGTCTTGTCGAATTGCTCTGGCTAGAACTTCTAGCACAATGTTGAATAGGAGAGGTGACAGTGGGCATCCTTGTCTAGTTCCTGATCTCAGGGGAGAGTCTTTCAGTCTCTCTCCATTCAGGATGATGTGGGCAATTGGCTTTGTATAAATGGCCCTTATTGTGTTGAGGAATTTGCCGTCTATGCCCATTTTGCTAAGAGTTTTTAGCATGAATGGGTGTTGGACTTTATCAAATGCCTTTTCGGTGTCAATGGACAAAATCAGGTGATCTTTGTCTTTTGTGTTATTTATGTGGTTAATCACATTAATTGTTTTCCTGATGTTGAACCAGCCTTGCATCCCTGGTATGAATCCCACTTGGTCATGATGGATTATTTTCTTGATATGTTGTTGTATTCCGTTGGCAAGAATTTTGTTGAAGATTTTTGCATCTAGGTTCATGAGTGATATCGGTCTGTAGTTCTCTGTCTTTGTTGGATCTTTCCCTGGCTTAGGTATCAGGGTTATGCTAGCTTCATAGAATGAGTTTGGGAGTACTCCATCCCTTTCTATATGGTGAAATAGTCTCAATAGTACTGGGGATAACTCTTCTCTAAATGCTTGGTAGAATTCTGCCGTGAAGCCATCTGGGCCTGGACTTTTTTTGGTTGGCAGTGTTTTGATGACCTTTTCAATCTCTTCCTTTGTGATGGGTTTATTAAGTTGTTCTGCTTCACATTGTGATAATTTGGGTAGGTGGTATGAGTCAAGGAATTGGTCCATTTCCCCTAGGTTTTCAAATTGGTTACAGTACAGTCTTTCATAGTATTCTGTTATGATATTTTTGATTTCTGTTGCATCTGTGGTGACAACTCTCCTCTCATTTCTAATTTGGGTTGTTTGTTTCCTTTCCTGCTTTTCTTTAATAAGTTTAGCCAGAGGTTTGTCAATTTTGTTGATCTTTTCAAAAAACCAGCTTTTGGTCTCTTCAATTTTTTCAATTGTTTTTCTATTCTCTAATTCATTTAGCTCTGCTCTAATCTTTATGATCTAATTTCTTCTGGCACCCAAGGGGTTCCTCTGTTGTTCTCTTTCTACTTGTTCAAGCTGTAGAGTTAGTTCCTTGATTTGGTTTCTTTCTTCCTTCCAGATGTGTACATTTATGGAGATAAACCGACCTCTGAGCACTGCTTTGGCTGTATCCCATAGGTTCTGGTAGGAAGTGTTTTCGTTCTCATTGGAGTCCATGAATTTCTTTAATTCATCCTTGATTTCCTCTATAACCCATGTTTTTTTGAGCAAGATGTTGTTCAGTTTCCAAGAGTTCCACTTTCTATCTCTGTTTTTTCTGCTATTGATTTCAACTTTGATGGCTTTATGATCTGAGAAGATGCTTTGCAGTAATTCAATGGTATGGATTTTGTTGAGCATTGCATTATGGCCTATCACGTGGTCAATTCTGGAGAATGTTCCATGTGCACTGGAGAAGAAGGTGTAGTTGTCTGCTGATGGGTGGAAAGTTCTGTATATATCAATGAGGTTTAGTTGTTTAATTGGAGCAATGAGGTCTTCTGTATCCTTACTGAGCTTTTTTCTAGATGATCTGTCTAGTAATGAGAGTGGAGTGTTAAAGTCTCCCACTATTATTGTGGAGTCATCTAACTCTCTTTTGAGCGTAATCAGTGTTTCTTTGACATATTTAGGTGCTCTGACATTAGGTGCATAAATGTTTAATATAGTTAAGTCTTGCTTGTGTACTAAACCTTTCAGCAATCAATGGTGTCCATCTTTGTCCACGATGGTGGATTTGACATTAAAATTGATTTTGTCTAAGATTAGAATTGCCACCCCTGCTCTTCTTTGTTCATTGTTAGCTTGATATATATTCTTCCATCCTTTAATTTTCAGTTTGTTCCTGTCTTTAGGTCTCAAGTGAGTTTCTTGTAGACAACATATGGATGGGTCGTGTCTTTTGATCCAAGATGACACTCGGTGTCTCTTTACTGGAACATTCAGTCCATTCACATTCAATGTAATTATTGATAGGTATGTGTTCACTGCTACCATTGTGATATGTTTATTTTTATGTTGATGTTTTCTCTGTTGTTCTTATTAGTCTGTTCTGGGACACTCTTTTTTGTGAGTTGATTTTTCACCTTTTTCAGAGCTGGTTTTATAGTTGTTGAGACTCGTGTGTTAGATTTCTTGAAATGGTATGATACATCTTTGTTGTGCTTTACAGCTGCCCCTATGAACCCCCTTAATAAACTATTTATAAACCCAATTTTAATTACCACCAGTCTGGTCATCTTCCTCTCCATCTGGAAGGACTATAACGACTGTAGTACATCCCTCCTTTTATTATGATGACACCATAGTTTTCATGATGATCACTAGATTGCTTCTTTCCAAATCAAAGCTGTGATTGACTTTGGAGCCTTCCCTAAATGAGTAGAATATTGAGTAGTGTGTCATTCTAAAATATAAAGTTAGTGGTTTCGTTCTTCTAAGCCAAAGCCAAGGACTTCTTTCAGTATTTCTTGTAGTTTGGGTTTGGTTTTTACAAAGTCTCTGAGTTTCTGTTTATCTGGGAATGTCTTAATTTCATTTTCGTATTTGAAAGGTAGTTTTGCAGGATATATAATTCTTGGTTGGAAGTTCTTCTCCTTCAAGACTTTGAATGTGTTGTGCCACTGTCTCCGTGCCAGCATGGTTTCTGCTGAGAGATCTGACAAGAGCCTACAGGGTTTCCCTCTGAATGTTAGCTTTGCCTTGAGTCTTGCTGCCTTTAAGAGTTGCTGCTTATGTTTCATTTTGTTAAGCTTGATTATAATATGTCTTGGAGTCTTTCTTTTGAGATCTATATTGGGTGGCATACGATATGCATCTGAGATGTCTATGTTCTCTTCCTTCATGATTTCTGGGAAGTTTTCTTTCAGCAGCTCAGCAACAATACTCTCTGTGTTCTCAGATGTCCCACCCTGTTCAGGGACTCCAATTAATCGAAGGTTGTTCCTCTTAATAGAGTCCCACATGCTTCTTAATGTTTCTTCATTTTTCTTGTTTCTTTTTTCTGATTTCTGCTCATAGACGCTGGCCTCAGTAGCTCTGTCTTCCAAGTCAGAAATTCTTTTTTCCATTTGTTCCATTCTGTTTTCTTGGCTTTGCATTGAAGTTTCTATGTCTTTGATTTTCTTCTTGATCTGTTGGATTTCAGAGTACTGGTGTTCCATCAGATCGAACAACTTGCTTAATTTTTCATTTTGTTCTGCTGCATTTTGTATAAGGTCTAGAAGGGCTCTGTATATAATCAATTTGTATTCACTTCCTGATGCTTTCATAAAAGTTTCTTCATCTGGAAAATTCCTTGGTTGCGTTGTTTGGGAGCCTTCTGAAGCCATGAGTGATTGCTTGTATGCCACAATTGTCTGTTGCTTTTTGGGTCCCCTGTGAGTATATAGAGGCTGGAAGAGGTACTGTGAGGATGGATTGCAAATGTTTCTCTAGGCTGTCTTCAAATGTAAAGCAAGGGGTATCTGACCAGTTCACAAGTCAGTTAGGTTTTCAGGTGTAGAGGTCCCTCTTCTCATCTGACAAAGTAAGCACCACTATATCCAACCCCAGATGATAACAAACTAGTTCAGAATACAGCGATGCTACTGCCCTGTTGGCCTCTGCTGACAGGACCTAGCCTTAGCCAACACTGCGTCGAGTACTGGTTTTGTGATAGAAAAGCGCTCTCCTGTGGGCAGGCACTGGCTCCCAAGCTAAGAATTAGGTCCAGCTGCGGCCACCGTATCCAAGATGGCGTCCTCCACGCAGGCAGCAGACAGAAGGGCTAAAGGTGCCGAGAGGTAGTGATTCCTCTGAAGAGAAGCCACTTCTAACCAATTGGTCAAACGCTCTGATGTTACAGTGCTCTGCCAGAGTCTGGTCAGCCTGAGGTCCTTCTGGGAAGAGAAGCCCGGTTTCCAGAGAGTAGATTCCTGTTTGGAGTCCCGGTTAACGTGCTTGGCTGCTAACCGAAAGGTTAGAGGTTCAAGTCCACCCAGAGACACCTCCAGAGAAAAACCTGGTGACCTAGTGCTGCAAAATCAGCCACTAAAAACCCTGTGGAGCATAGTTCTACGCTGCATGCCTGGAGTAGCCATGAGTCTGACTCAGTCAACTGCCGCTGGTTAAGACTCCTGCTCAGAGGAAGTGGAAGAGGTGTCCCCTCTTGGGACAGTCCATTAAGTGTTAGCACGGGCCATCCTCACCCGGCGGTCTGGGAGGTGGCTCGTCCAGTGTGGACAAGCCAGCAGTAGGCGGTGTAGGTGGCAGCCAGTGCCCTGTCTGGAAAGGAGCTGGTTGTGTGCCTGGTCGCGTGCCCGGCCATCACCTGCCTGACTCAACTGCCATATCTGCTGGAGGGACAGCAACATGGCTGTGCCTAAAACGCGGCGAGGACCGAGACTCCCAGCGCCTCACCAGGCACAGCTCACAGCGTCCCTCACTGAACCCTCACACCAGCTCTAGAAAGTGGGGAGACAGCAGGACAGATGCCGAGGTAAGCTGCCCAAAGCCCCGCGGTGGGTAAGTGGGGAGCCGGGTGTACACTGTATCCCATGGCCATTCAGTCAAAAGTCCTTTTTTAAATTGCTTATCATTTACATACCACAAAACTGAGCATTTTAAAGTATAAAATTTGGTGGTTTTAAGTATATACACAAGGTTGTGCAACCATCACCACAATAAATTTTAGAACAAATTCATTACTCTGAAGAGAAACCAGCACCCCTTAGCGGTCACCCCCTCCTCTCCCCTACCCCACAACCCAGGCGACCGCTAATCTACTTCCTGTTTCTGAAGCACTACCTACCGGGGCAGTTCATTGACAGACAGCCACAGCTTGAGGCCTTTGCATCTGGCTTTTTCGAATCAAATGTGTTTTCAGCACTCATCTGTTGGGTACCATCCATCAGTATGTCATCCCTGTTTGTAGTGGACTAGCATTCCATCGAGGGATATACTGGATTTTGTTTGTCCACGCATCGGTTGAGGGACATTGGGCTGTTATGTATCCTGTACCCATGAACATTATGTACAGGTTTTTGTGGGGATGTGTGTTTTCACTTCTGCTGGGTAGATACCTAAGAGTGAGATTGCTGGTGGAAGTCTGTACATGCTTAAGAGGGGAGCAGTTGGAATCAGGGTGGTCTGAGCACTGTGCACAGAGTCAGGAGGTCGGGGCTGTGGTCCAACCGTGTCCTCAGGTGACTGGAGGACCTTGAGGAATGGCCTTCTCTAGGTGGCCTTCAGTAACCCATTGGCTAGAGGTCAAGCCCAGTCCTGAGCGAGTACCCACACGCCTCCAGCCTCCCTGGGGATGGAGCCAGGTGTGTCTAACACCTCTGTGCAGGGAGAGATGATGGTGTCCTCCCAGAGGAAGAAGACAGCTCCCTAATTGGGGCCCTTTGAATGAGAGAGGGGCCTCCTTGCTTCAGAGAACGGGACCCTCCCCTCACTGTTCTGTGCCCCATGTTTTCCTTGACACCTCGTTGGTCTGTACTGCCCTACTCTGGTGTCTACTTAGAATCAGAAGTAAAACTTCCCTAATTCCTCAAAATAGACACAATCAAGCTCAGTCAGAAAGTTAATTGTGTTTCCAAAACCAAATCGTGGAGTCCATTCCAACTCACAGAGACCCCGTGGGACAGATTTCCAAAGAGCAGCTTGTGGATTTGAACTGCTGACTTTCTGATGACCAGCTGAGCTCTAATCCGTGGCACCACCAGGGTTTCTAATTGTGTTTACCAAATAGCTAATAAATATTTACTGCAAACCTCAGTGCTGTGTGAAATTGAAGGCTGCAGCCTCTGCCGGCTCTCTTGGCTGTGAGACAGGGCAGAGGGGAGGGGGAGAGAGGCTGCAGAGAGAGAGGACAGGCCTGGTGGGTCTCCTTCTGGCAACCCAACTGTAGCCTTCCAGAATGTGTTTTCAATCACGCGATCAGGTGTCTCCAGTACCTTTGATCTGAGCTTGATAATTAAATTCAGAAAATGTGCTCTTACAGGACTTCATTTCACTTGCAATTGCAAACCAGATCGCTTGGATTATGCATGGAAAGCTTACAAAATTTTCCACTGAGAAGATTTTTGAATTAACTAAAAACTGTGCATTGTTGTAGTTTTGGAATTGTAAATTTCAACTCCCCTTCTTGGCCTTCTAAGTCCCTCACTGGGTCTCTTTAAATCTGAAATTGGCCTTAGGCAGAGTCCTCGAAGAAAGCTATATACCCTTGATATCTACAAAAAAAAGTTAATGGAAAATCACTAAATCCTTTCAAATGCTACATGGAAATGCAGTTGAGGTCTCTCCTCATGTCCAAAGAGAATTGAATAAGAGCAAAATCTCAATGTTTAATATTGATATTTTTGTACAGGAGATCCAAAACGTGTTTTTGCCTGAGATGGCTTGGTGCTTCCCAAGCGTGCTGATAGGGCACTTGGGTTCTGAGTTGGAACTGGGGTGATTGGAGAGATGGTTTAATGACTTTCACCCACACCCAAGCTTGAGGCCCCAGAGAAGGTCAAAGTCACAAGGACAAAAAGCCAGTGTAGTTCTGGGAATTCCTCAAGGACTGGTTCCCCTCTGCCTTCAGAAAACTGACAGCCCCACAGCCTCTAAAGCACCACACTGTTGTTAGCTGCCGAGGAGTCCCCCTGACTCTTGGAAACTCCGTGCACGGTGGGATACACTGTGCCTAGCCCTGCACCATTTTCCTGATTGGTTGTGAGCCACAAAGTTTCCCTGGGCTGATTTTCAGAGGTCGATAACCAGGCCTTTCTTCCTAGCCTGTCGTACTCTGGAAGCTGCACTCAAACCTGCTCAGTGTCGCAACAACATGCAGGTCACCAGTGATGGAGGGGATCGAACCCAGGTCTCTAGCACGCAAGGTGAGAATTCTGCCGCCGAACAACCACTACCTTAGTGGGGCTTTAGGTCTCGCTTATAGGGAAGGGGCTCCGGATGATTAAGGAAAAGGCTGTGCTGGTCGGCGCTTGGAGCAAGCCACAGGATAAGAGGATCAGAGAGCCAAAGACGCCAAAGACCAGGCCCAGGAGAAAGTCCTCCTTTTCTCCATTCTGTGCAGCTATAGAGGATTAGCAGGTCTTTGAGTCCACTAGATTTCTGTAGTAGACACCACTGGTGCCTGTATTGGTGTCCGTGTTTGCTGTGCGGCCAATGACTACAAAACTAGTGACTTATATTGAGAGTCGTTGGCCCTTGAGTCCGTGAGTTGGCAATTTGGACTGGGCTCAGCTAGGTAGTTCTACTGGTCTCACTTGTGTGGCTGAGCCAAAGCTGGATGATCTATGATGGTGTGATAATTAATACTGTGTGTCATCTTGACTGTGATTCTTTGTGGTTTGGCAGATACTGGACCAGGCACTCTTGCATAATGTAATCATCTTCCATTTTGTGATCTGATACTAGCAGCTGATTGGTTGACAGGGGAGAGAGTTTCCTTGGGGGTGTGGCCTGGCTCCAGTATATAAATGGATGTTCTGGCAAGACTTGCTGTCTCTTGACCCTGTACTTGTCTCGTTGCCTGATTTGGGATGTGAGCCTGCAGGGGTCTCCATCCTGTTACCTGACCTGCAAATCTTGGATTTCCCAGCACCTGCAACCTGTGAGCCAGCAGGAGTCTCCAGCCCACTGCTGGACGTGTAGTTTTGAAACTTTGTCAGTCCCTACAATTGGGTGACCCATTTCCTTGAAGCAGATCTCTCTCTAAATGTAGTTATCTCTGTTTCACTGGTTTTGCTCCTAGGGAACCCAGACTAAGGCTGATGGCCTCCCTTGCTTTTCTAGCTGTTGAAGGCTGTTGGCTGCAAGGCCTTGCCTGTCTTCTATGCACCCCCACTTAAGAGGTTGGCTCAGATTCATGCCTGTGCCCCCTCCCCCATGAGGTTAGCTTAGGTTCACACCTGTGGTCTCTGGGTTCATAGTGCAACGAGACAGAGTAAGTCCCAGTGCACAAGCATTTTTCAAGCCTCATATTTGCTAATGTCCCACTGGTCAAAGCAAGTCACATGGCCAAGCCCAGATTTAGGGGGTGGGAATAAATTCCTGTTGATGGAAGGTACAGCTGTCACATGCAGAGGGCAGAGACACAGGGATAGGAGGTCATTTGCAGTCTACCACAGAGCCCTCCAGACCAGCTTTACAAAATTGTACCCATTCTCCAGATGCTGTGCACATTGGCTGCTGACAGCTCCCAACAGCCTCCTCCTCTGGAGAACACTCTTGGCTGATGGGAAGATACCCTGCATTAGGTGACACTCCCTGCTGTCCTGGGGGCAGCTCACAGCTGGGGACAAACTGATCTGTGGGTAGAAAGGGCTGGGTCCCCTTGCTTCAAGGAGGGCGGTTCTGTGGTGAAGCCTTGGGCGTCTGGCCGGGATTGGGCTTTGCCTGACCCCGCGTCCTTGTTTGTTCAGCCCTCTCCCTTTGCTGTCCTGCTTCTCATTCCCCTGTGGGTTCCTACATCTCAGCAAGACACACACCCCAAATCCCTGCTCAAGCCGCACTTTGCAGGGACTCCGTTGTGGACGTGGTGTTTTCCAGAGACGGCCACAGTCACATTTCCTCTGCCACTTGCTTTTCTTGACATTCCTGTGATTGTGAGTTGGGTGCTGTGTCCTCTCCCTTGAACCTGGGTGTGTTTGTGACTTGCTTGGGTATAGCAAAAGTGACATGGTGGGACCTCTGCTGGTAGACGTAAAAGATGAGACTGTTTCAGCTTTATTTACGAGAACACCTGCCCATGAAGCCTTCAGCCACCGGAAGAGAAGCTCAACTCTCCTAAGGTCGCCGTGTGGCACGATGGCTGGCCAGCCCCACACTGTGCTGGTGTCAGCCATTGTCTGGTACAAGTGAAGGCGAGAACCTGCCCAGCTAACCTCCCAGGAACCGTGAGAGGTCATACTATGACTGTTGTTGCAGTAACAGTAATTAGGGAGCCCTGCTGGCACGGTGGATAAGAGCTCAGCTGCCAACTAAAAGCTGGGCAGTTGGAAACCACCAGCACTCCTTTGCCAACTCTGAGGGCCAGTTTTGCTTTGTCCTAAAACAAGAAGGGCTAATTGAGGACTTGGGACACTGTGTCTGAACCACTGTTCCTCTGTTGCACTGTGCGCCCTGTCTAACTTTGTGTCTGTCTGTCTGTCCTCGTAGCTTCTTTTCTCTTTCCAGCCTCTCAAATTGCCTGTTTCACAGCGGCATCAAACCTTAGCCGAAGCCCCCCCCCACATCGCGGTCCCATGTCTGCAGCGAGCCGTTCCCTGTTCTCTAGCAAGCCATTCTGTCCCTCTAACTTCCCTCCCATCAGCAAATCCAGATGAGAAGCTTCTGGAACAGAAGGTGCCTCTGTGGCAGCTGAGTAGAAGGGACAGTGGTGGGGTCAGTTAATGGCATCCTTCATCTGTTGGAAACCCTGGGGGCTGCCCATCTCCAAAACAGCTGGCCTTTGTCTGGGCTCCACTGGGTCAGCTGCCTGCCCCTCCAGCCTGATGGGCTGGGTCCCCAGTCCCGGGAGCATGTCTCTGCAAAAACGGCTGGAGTTTTCTAGGACTCTGAGGGCAGGGGAAGGTCCAGGAAAGATGTGGCCCCTGGAAGGGGAGCCCTTGGGATTAAGATGCAGTTTAGGGTGTTGGTGTCCATTTGAGCCCCTGAGGCCTGCTTAATATCAGCCTTTGCTTAATTAATAGCTGGGTTTGAGGGCAAGTGGTAGGCGACAGACAGCCGTATGCTTTGCTACCCAGTGGGCTGAGAATGATCAGTTGTGGGAAAAAGGGGAGATGGTGTGTGAGACTAGTGGAAGGGAATGGGGGGAGGAGGAAGTGGGGGAAGGGAATGTCACAAGGTGGGGAGGGAACGGTGAATGGTGACGAGCAGTGGCGGGGGCACTAATGAGTCGCATGGGGCGGTTTGGGGAAAGTCCCAGCCGCTGCAGAGATGACCCCAAGGGCAATGCATACAGCTCCCGGATTTTGCCTAATTACAAAAGGTGTTAGAACCAGATGTTTAGGTGTCATATTTTTGAGCGGCAAATGTCAAAGTCTATATTGTACTTATGGGGTTTCAGGTCCTTTGACAGTCCAGTGACAGCTGGACCCTTGTGTAGAAAGAAACACCAGATGATTCTGAGCCACTTTCAATGGGTTTGTGATTGTGATTCTTCCCCGTCTATCACAGAGGCTTCTGAAGTTTGGGTGGAAGAAAAGTGAAGAGGAAGGAAGCCGGGAGAGACATCTTCAAGGCGAGTCATAAGAGCTGCACCTACTAGGGCCTGCAGGAGGGACAACTGGTATGACCCGTTGCCCGCCAGGCTGGCCAGTGTACAGAGGTTTACAGTGGACAAATCCGGAGCAGCTCCCATTTCTCAACCATCCAGGGGAGGTTTGTGAATGAATGGATGGATGGGTGGATGCGTGGATGAATGAATGAAAACTTCAAGTGGATGTGAATTTGTGAGTGATTCAAGGGCAAAACAATCTTATTTGTCATTAAAGATGGAAAGAAAAAAGTGAATTCAAGGCTCTGGACAGACTGGAGATTGTTTTAAAGAATCTTGTTCTAACTTTCGTTTTATTTTGGGAAAACTGTCTAAAAATCTAAATTGGAGAGGAAATCAAATGCTGAGACATCTATCAGTGCTGAACTGTGAAAGAAAAATGCAAATCCCATTACCTGATTGCCCTAGAAATCTCTGACAAACCCAAACCTGTCCAAATCGCCTCCCTGGGAGCACAGGGTTCCAGGAGACTGAGGAACTGGGACATTGTTTCTGGGGGTGTCCTGGGAGTGGCTAGTCAGAAGAGTCTGAGTTCCGGGACACTTGCGGCAGTTTCTGCATTTGGACTTACAGAATGAAGGGCCCTGTCCGAGAAGCAAAATCCCCAGGCCGAAGTTAGAGCACCCGGTTTGGGTTTCCTGACATCTGCAGGGAAGTTTTGAGTTTGGCACACACTCAGAAAGAAACAGCGAAGGGTAGGCCATTTCCTGTGACCCAGCTGGGCTTCATCCAAGCCCGGTGGCAACCAGAGGTGGCCAGGATCTTCATAGGGTTCTGTCCCATGAATCCTGCCCTGGCTGTTGAAATAGGCCAGTGTCTATTGTTATCTAGCCCCTCAACACACACACAGACACAAACACAAACAGCCCCCCCCCGACCACACACACAGTCACCAGTTTCCATCAAGTTGGTTCCAGTTAATTCATGGCAGCCCCAATGTGGTGCTGAGTAGAACGGCCTTCCACAGAGTTCTCAGGGCTGTGACCTTTCAGAAGCAGATTGCCAGGCCTCTTTTTGAGGTGCATCTGGGTGGCTTCAAACTGCTGAAGTTTTGGTTAGTAGTGGGGCATTTAACCGTTCGCATCATCCGGGGACTTCTTTATTATTCCTCCAAAGAGGGTAAATAAGTCACCTAAGAGGAGTAGGAACAAGCTCCAGGTAACTGGACACTAGATACAGGGCCACCAGGAAGCTCAGCTGGCTGTCTCTCTAGTCCTTGAGTCCCTTTGAATTATGTCCTCGAGGCTTCTCGTGGCAGCTCTGTGTCCCTGGCTTTGGAAGTACGATATAGCTGGTATTTAGCAAATTTGTTAATCTGACGACATGGTATTGTTTACTTAGCCTGCTAATTCCGAAGAGAATCATTGTTTACTTAAGGAAGCCTGAAACACCTTCGTTTCAGTATCATCTTCTAAGCAGTGTCAGATTCCCACTGTGAAATCAGCTTCTGCCGGGTCCCTGTTGAAAAGACCGTAGAAGAAAATTCAAATGTAGTAAAGTCACCTACATTGCGATCAATGGTGGAAGTTAGCAAGAGAGGAAATCTGAGCTCCAACGGTGGGTTAGCCAGAGACGTAGGTGTACTGAGGACTTGAATGTGTGAATCAACTGTTTTTTTCCCCAAATTGTGCTTTAGGTGAAAGTTTACAGCTGAAGTTGATTTCCTATTTAAAAATTTATACACACACTGTTTTGTGGCATCAGTTGTAGACCCACAATGGCACAGCTTGCTTCTCCTTTCTCCCAGGTTTCCCTGTGTCTGCTTATCTAGCTCCTATCCCTTTCTACCTTCTCATTCTGCTTTTGGATAGAAGCCGTTTGTTTTTTTTTTTTTTTAAATCTTTGCTGCCCAGAGCAGCAAAGGGTGGTACAAACAAGTACATCCAGAGGTGCCTTGGCAGAAAGGCTTGGTAATCTGTTTCTGAACACTGGTGTTGGAAACCCTATAGAGTCAGTTCTACTTGTGCCACGCATGGGTTTGCAACAAGTCAGAGGCAACGTGGTTGGCTCCATTCGGGGATCCAGACTGGAAACTCCAGACCCCATTTAAGACGGGAAGAGTCCCCTCCTCTTCCTCACAAATGACTTCCCAGAGTTGGTTCCGTGAAGGATGGGTCCCATCCTACCCGACCCTAATGTACCCTGGAGTCTGGGAGTTCTGGTTGTAGTTGGCAAATAACAGGACACAGGTACAACTGGGAGGCCCCAGGTGCAACCTGAGTAGAAAGAAGGAGATCAGAGGAGGTTATTATCGCGATCCTAGGGACTCACAATTGCCTGGGTCCTGACTGGATTTTTGACTAGCCTGAGCTTGGCTGTTGCCAGGCCTGAACGGTTGTTTTTGGTGCCGGTGCCCTAAAGGTACACAAAGACCTCCAGTCTTCAACAGCCCCCAAATCGACCTCGTAAACACTATTAAATGAAGGCATCATGATTGTCCGAGACAAGTCCCTTGGACTGTTCCAATCAGACGGCCCCACCCAACATACCTGTCCCAGCTGGGAGCCTGTCCCAGCTGTGAGTCCGGCCCCAGCTGACAGCCCAGCCCTGGTTAGAGTTCTGTTCTAGGAGCCAAGTACCTAGGAGGTTTTACAAAATGAAACTGTTAGTGTCCGTCCTGGGGCAGATGATTCCTTCGTGGGCTCATTGACTTATTCATGTATTGATTCACTGTCCCTGGCTGCCTCATCCCTGTCCAGGACGACTTCCTCCTAATGTCAGGCCTCCAGCTGTCCTGGTCTGGGGTCTCGAGGGACCTGGAAGAAGAGGGAAATGGCCCAGCAGACTAAAGCATTCTGGGAATGAAGTGCGGGGAACGGAAAGAGTAGGGCTGTCTGCCTAGGAGAGTGCATGCAGTTTGAGTCTTACCACTTGTGGTTTGAATACAGCAAACCTTATTAATTCAGACTCTAATGAGTGGTTTTTTTTTAAGGTTGTTACTTGCCATCAAGTCGACCCATGTTGACCCCATGTGTGCAGACTAGAATTGCTTTATAGCGCTTTCAAAACTAGAACCTTTCGGAAGCCAATCACTGGGCCTGTCTTCTATGGTGCTGCTGGGTAAGCTTGAAACACCAGCCTTTCTCTTAATAAGCCAGTGTTAGACCGTTTGTGCTATCCAGGGTCTCCTCAGCCACTGTTAACCTTGAGTATTTCTCACCCTGGGGTTAGTGGAACTCCCCTGTACACAAGAAAAGATGTGTTGCAGAGAGGTAAGAAAAAGAGCTTCTCGGCTATGATATCTCATGCATTGTGTACAAATCTTAGTTGAGCTGTGTGTCCATCAGTATGACACTTCCAAACCTCTCTACCCATACCTACAGTGAGAGAGGAGAGAGACATTTTACCTTAAGACACATGTATTTCTGTATATCCACACATGACTGAAAGACAAGTTTCCTAAAACTGCCTTGGTGCTGCTGTTGTGAGCTGCTGTTGTGTCGGCTCTGACGTCTGGTGACCTTGTGTCTAACTCAGTGAAGTGTTGCCTGGTCTTGTGCCCTCTTCATGCTGGTTGCTGTGTTAGCATCCATTGTTGGGTGACTGTGTCAGTCTCACAGCCGGTGGAAACTGAACTCTACCAACCGCGATGTTCTTTCCTGGTGACTGGTCTTCCCTGGTGATGAGTCCAAAGTGAGCTCAAGTCTCGTCATTGTCCCTTCCAACGAGTGTTCTGGTTCTATTTCTTCTGAGACTGACTTGCAAACTAGTGCTACTGTCGGGTGTTGTCAAATCGACTCCAATTCCCAGCAGCACTAAGCACCACAGAACCAAACCCTGCCTGGTCCTGGGCCATGCACACAGTAGTTACTTAGTTGGGGGCCGTTGTTGCAGACCCTGTGTCAATCCATTTCATTGGGGGTCTTCCTCTTTTCACTGACCGTCTGCTGTTTTTTGTAAATGATATCTAACCTTCATCAGGCATGAAGTAGTCTGCTCTTTACTATTTTATGGTATTTCGAGTTTTAAAAAAAGCAATACCGCTCACACCCACTCAGTTGATCTTATGACATATTGATACGCTGTGACTGGTACTTTGCAGAACCTTGCATTTCAGGCTCCAGGGCTGGCACAGTTCTGGTACCCGCTGTGGAGATGAGAGGACCCAGGATTTCTCAGAAAATACTTTTCAGTGAATGGATAATGACGTTTGTCTATCAACTTAATATCACAAAAGCTTGTACCCCTGAAAAGGTAATAAGAAAGTACTTAGGTGACGTCCCCAGCTGTATTGAGGGCAACTGTGATTTTTACTTACAAGGATGGATTACGTACTGAAACTGAAACAGCCCTTCACTCCCAGAAACCTTCAGGAAAGCCAAAGCAGCAGGCTTCTGCCATGTGACACCAGCAGCAGCATCTGGACACCCCCTGCACCTTTCTTCTGGGTTATCATGGCCCCTCCCAGGGACACACTCACCGCGTGGTCCTCTGGTACAGCTGCTTCTCACAGCCCCCTCGGGGTAGGGCAGGCAGCCGTACTTCCGTTCTACAAAAGGGGAAACCCAGGACCAAGAGGGTAAAAAGCCTTCCTAAGATCAGTTAGTCATGAGTTGAGTTCTGCTTTTTCGATTTCTGAGCTAGAATTCTCCTGCTCTAGTGAATGCCTCTCTAGTTTGTCTTTCCTAGGGAGCGTATCACCATGACACTTGCAGGGCCCCTTGGCAAAAGAGCTGGGGGCTTCTTCCCTGGCATCTTCCATGTGTCAGGCCAGGGATCTATGTGGGGGGCAGATGTAGTGGGTTCAGGAGACCCACCTTGTATCCAGAACCATCTCAACTGGCTGTGGCCTGAAGGAAGAACCGGTGGAGGGGGAGGCATGCTGGGAGCCAGGCAGAGGGCTCAGGGTGCGGAAGGGCCCTGGGTCTGTTGGGGATCCCAGAGGCCAGTGTGGCTGGAGCAGGTGAGAGAGAAGACTCCATGCACCCTTGGTTCTTCCCGGGGACTTAGCACTGAGAGTCTTGGGACAGAGGCTGCCACACAGGGACTGTGGAGCCAGCACCAGAGCCGCCTTTGCTTGTGGGCCAGCTGCTGGGGGCTCTGTCCCCATCAGATCTTTATTCTCCAGTTGCTCTGAAATGGATTTTTGTTAACTGATGGACATCCCTCTGTGGCACTTGTACTTTAGAATGGAAAACTCCAACACACACCCATTGACCTGATCACTAAGTAGCCTGCCTGTGGAACATGTCTCAGTCACAGCGTGTATCAGGCTTGGCCATCTCAATATCCATTCCAATCCTGGAGAACCCACCACAAACACCAGCAATAGGGCCAGTGCTCTTTTTCCTTTCCTTTGTTTTGAAGGTGGCTGGTCCCATGCTTTCCCAGAGTATGGTGTTCTTTCTAGAAGAAAGTCCCAGATGTGAGGTCACTGGGTCTGGAGGGACTTACCTTCACTCTGGATGTTTGTGTTTCAGTTGCTAGCCCTCAACTCTGTGGCAGTTTGCATTCCCACCAACTGAGCATCAGCAACTGTCCATTACATAAAGAGAAGGGCATGGGTGCTGCTGTGTGGATTTCCCCAGTGCTCAACATATGGCTAGCAACCAAAGGAGAGTAAAATAAAATCAAACATCAGATTAATTTTGATGGACTAAAAGCTATCAATCAAACTTGACAATGACCCCTTATTATGGGTTGAATTGTGTTCCTCAAAAAGTTATCTTGAAGGCCTGACCCCTGTGAGTGTGTGACCTTGTTTGCTAATAGGGTTTCTGAAGATGTTGTCAGTTAAGTTAAGCTGCTAGGTTGGGGGGAGGTCTCATTCCCATCTGTATCTGCAAGGTGATTTTATAAAAAGGGAAGAGACAGAGACATGGATGGAAGACAGCTGTCTTAGTCATCTAGTACTGATGTAACTGAAATAACAGAAGCGAGCACCTTTAGAGAAGAGAGTGTTATTTTCTTGAGGTTCAGGAGGCTGTACTATCCTAATTCCTAGTGTGGTTCTGGTGGGAAGTTCTTTGTCTATTTCAGCTTCAAGTAGCTGGCAACCCTTGGCGTTCTTGGGCTTGTCAGTCCATCTGCTTCCTTTGTCTTCAGAGAGCTCCTTCTGTGCTTGCTCATCCCAGTCTATACTGATCCTTACAACTTCGAAGTGATTAGGCTTAGGACACACCCTGTGCTGATATGACCTCATTAGTGTAAAGAAAACTCTATTCCCAAAGGGGTTACATTCACAAGGATGAGGACTAGGACTCCCGCTCACACTGTGGAGCACACAATGCAATCTATGACTATGTCCATGGGAAGGCAGAGGCAGCCATTGAAGTGATCTAATTTATAAGCCCATGAACGACAAAGACTACGGTCATCACCAGGAATTAGAAGAGAGGCCATAGGACAGACTTCCTCAGAGCCCTCAGCAGAAGTCAGTACAGCTGACAACCTGATTTTGGACTCTTGGCCTCCATACCTGTGAGAGAATAAATTTTCTGTTCTTTTAAGCCACTCACTCTGTGGGACTTTGTTATAGCAGCTCTAAGCAGCTAATATACTCTCCATCAGAAAGTAGAAACTAAAGTTCTGTCAGTGACCCCCAAGGCTGTGCATCTCCAGCACCCACACCCCTACCTGTGACCCCAGCCTTGTCCTCTGTGGCTCTTGCCCTGCTCATCAGCTCCAGACACTGGCCTTCTGGAATGCTCTCTGACCTCAGGTCCTCTGCAGATGCTCACTCTTCTGAGTGGGACTCTTCCTGCTGCTGTTCCCTTGGCGCCCTCCCCCCCTTCCTTTGGTCCCATTTACATGCCTCCTCATCTGGTGCACACGGCGGCAGCGCGTTCAGCTTCCCTCTTTGCCTTCTCAACCATAACTTTCCCCAAAGCTCTGGTTTCAGATTCACTTGTGATTGGTTTCTTTCCATCTCCATCTGCTACAGCGTAAACTCTGAATGCCCCAGTCCTTGACTGAGTTTTGTGCTAGAAGGCCCTGGGCAGGGAAAGAACTCAGAAAGTCCGTCTTCTTTCTTTCTTTGTTTTAAATTTTATCCTGCATTAAATGCAAGTTTACAACTCAAGTCAGTTTGTCAAACAAAAACTTAGACACACGTTGTTATGCAACCCTAGTTGCTCTTCCTACACTGTGACAACACACTCCTTCTCTCCACCCTGTACTTCC
This sequence comes from Heterohyrax brucei, assembly GCA_028571685.1. Classification (NCBI taxonomy): domain Eukaryota; kingdom Metazoa; phylum Chordata; class Mammalia; order Hyracoidea; family Procaviidae; genus Heterohyrax; species Heterohyrax brucei. Next base: position 119,490,804 of record CM053151.1, on the reverse strand, counting down.
TGTGTCCATTTGACCAGCTTCTGCCTCCCTCTGCCCTCTCATCTTGCCTCTGGACAGCAGCTGTCCAGTTAACCTCCCATAGCTACCTAACCCAAGAAGCACACTCTGCCATTGTAGTCCTATGTCTTATAGTCAGTCCAACCTTTGTCTGAAGAGTTGGCTTTGGGCATGATTTCAGTTCTGGACTAACAGAGGGCCTCCTGTCTTCCAGGGATCCTCCAGTCTGTCAGACCATCAAGTCTGGTCTTTTTAGTAGAGTTCAAGTTCTGCGCCCCACTTTGCTTCTGCTACCTCCAGGACTCTTTGTTGTGTTCCCCGTCAGGGCAGTCATTGGTGGTAGCCGGGTACCATGCAGTTCAGGAAGTAGGTCTTGAATGCACTAATAAGCACGACAAAGGTGAGAGGACTCACTTCCAGTGACATCTGAGGATTCTCATCAGCCTTCATAGTGAGATAACGTATTACAATTTTGATAAGTTAGAATAATTCTTCCAATGTTTTATGTCATTAACCCAAGACAAGCCCAGGGAAGACCAATCAGTGAGAAAGGACACCATGACAGAAACAGGCTCAAACATCCCAACAATCCTGAAGATGGCGCGGGACCCAGCAGCCTTTGGTCACCACGGAGCCCGCCCAAAGCTAACTAACGACAAACCTGCCCTGCTCCTGGTGTCTAGTTGAGGGTGGTGTGAATCTCACGTCCATGGACATTGCTCCGAGGCCTCTTCCTTTTAGGAACTTTGAGATGAGCTGGGCCTTCCCAGCAGACTGCGGTGCCCACTGATGGCTTCTGTTTGCTCACAATGGAGTTACCTGCTGAGGGCTAAAGCTGAACTGCTCAGGATCACCAAGGGGCTACTGTGACCCTACGGGCTGGGGGAGAGGTTAGTGATAGGAGAGAAGGGAGAAGCCTCAGAAGGAGTTTGAAAGCCAGCACCGAGATTTTCTGAGAGGGCCTTGAGCTTTGCTGTGAGGTGTGTGATGCAACCTACATCCCCGTCTCCCGTGACGTCTGTAGTAAAATAACCCTTTTCCATAGGCACATGGGGGAGTTGAATCTTTCTTCAGAAAGTGTTGAAGGTCAAGGTGTGTGTGGGTCTCCAGTCAAGGTTGCTTGTGGGATGCCAGTTACACTGGGGCTCACATTCTCCCAAAGGATTGTGGGAAAGCACATACACAAGCAAATCCCAGACCAGTCTTCCTTAAAATAGGAGTACCGGGGTCTTCCTGACTCTCCCACCGAAATGAGAGAAAATTGCAGTTTTTATGTGGCCGGTTACCCCTCCCTCCCAACCTCTCTCGTTGTCTCCTTATCGTGTGCACAAACCCTAACTGTGTGTACACCCCTGTCCTTAGGGTGCAAGGTCGCCTGACTGGGTGAAGCACTGCTGCCTTGCCAATCCCAGGCTCCTCTGAGCTTGGTTTCATCTGTCCCCTTTGCAAAGGCCCCTCCAAAGAAGTGGCACTGGAGTCCGTAAAAAGGATCAGCTTAGGGGTAGAGCCCGGACTACAAGGGGCAGCTGATGTCATTGACCTCCCACCCAGGCCATCTTGGTGGCTTGGGGTGAAGCAGGAGAAAGGGAGGGATTTTGCAGCATGACCACCCCGACCTCAGCACCTCTCCACACCTTCAGTAGCTGAGGCTAAAACGGTGATTTTTGAACTTCTGGTCACTAACAAACAGCAAGTTTAGAGGGTGATGACCAACATTTAAAAAAATAAATAGAAAGTATCAGAGTACAGAACATGTTAGAGATTAAGAATTGCTTTATGTACACACACATATACATACATACATACATACACACACACACAAAAATACATGTATGTATACACATACAAACAGACATAGGAGTCCCTGGGTGGACAGTCGGAATCAACTTGACGGCAGTGGGTTTGGTTTGGTTTTGGGTGGTACATGGAAACCCTGGAGGCATAGTGGTTAAGTGCTGTGTCTACTAACCAACAGGTTAACACTTTGAATCCACCAGGTGCTCCTTGAAAACTCTATGGAGCAGTTCTACTTTGCCCTGCAGGGCTTCTATGAGTCTTAATTGACTCAATGGCAGTGGCTTTAGTTTTTTGGGTGGGTGGTGCACAACGAAGTTTGTGGCTGCTAATTGAAGGATTGGTGTTTTGAATTCACCCAGAGGCACTTCGGAGGAAGGACCTGGCAATTTGCTTCTGAAAGGTCATGGCCATGAAAATCCCATGGAGCATTCTACTCCATCCATGTGGGGTTCACATGAGTTGGAATCCGCTCAGTAGGCAACTGATATTGTGTGTGTGTGTGTGTGTGTGTAGAGAGAGAGAAAGAGAGAGAGTTTTTGTATGAACTGGTTCATTTTGTAAAAGGTTTAATGGAATATTCACTATCTAAACAATTAATGTAGCTGGTTTTGATTTTGTGGTGTAGCTCTGTCCTTCCTGAGATGACATTTAATACATTTTAGCAAGAGAAGTTGCCAGCAAACTCGTCTAAGGTAAACCGGGGCCCACGGTCTCTGTGTCAGGAGATGTCACTTGACAGATGGTCATCAGATCCTGGGAGAAGCCTGCTGAGACCCCTTCAGAGGCCTGAAGTCCCTAACACTGTACAACGAGCACTTTCATCTCTTCTCGGAACAAGCAGGATTGGCTGACTGAGCGGTGTGGTTCTCACGTGAGTACTCACCTGTCTGCGTGCCCCTTGTCTCAGAAACGCCACAAAGGGACCATCCGGTGCTACATCAATTCCTAGGAGAACGTCTGTGTCCGGAAATGGTGTCCTCTTGTTCCACGTTGCCATAGGGAACGCAGAGCTCTCTGCCTCCCAGAGGCAGCAAGGCGAGAGTTGTGATTGGCCCTCCTCGCTGCCCGTCAATGCTGCCCTGCTGGGAAGGCAGAGGCCAGAACACTTGCCACCGAAGGCTTGCCCTGTTTGGGCAAACTTCTTTGTGCTGCCCCTCATTTTTGCAGGGGGTTCAGAACTGTTCAGACAACTGGAGAAAGGGGAAAAAAGGAGAAAGAAGAGGAAGAGGAAGAAGGAGGAGGTTTCCCCAGCAGAGGGTCTGTCTGGATCCATTCATTCTGAATGTTGCTTCTTATTGTCTTGGTGGAGAATAAAAGGAGCCTAAAAAGGTCCCTCTGAGGTTTTTGGAGCTTCCGCCTTGTTGACCATTTTAGAAGAACCAAGGGAGTGTTGTCTGCTTCTGGCAAACTGTTAAAATAGAACCCTTGCAGTGTGTAGGCCAGGGTGGATAGGTGGGGTGGACACGGTGTCTGGTGCAGAGTCTCCTGGGGCTGTGCCCTGATGGGGACCTTGGAGGAGGCTGGCCAATACACAGAGGCCTTGGGGCCTAGTAGGAGGGAGGCTAGCAGGACTCTGACCTTTCTTGGTTGATGCCATTTCAACCTGTGACTGGCAAGAAAGGATACTTGAGGCTCTAAAGGGAAACTCACTATAAGCAGCTCACCCAAGGCCCAGGGATAGCTGAGGCTGGCTGATCCCCTTGGCATGACCCTAATGCTTTGGGAACAGTAGACATCTTGGGTCTGAACTGAAAGACCCGTGCCCCGGTGGTCCTAGTGGGGGCGCCACTGTAGCCTGGCAGAAAGAACCTGGGCAGCAAGACCCCTGTCTGTGACCACTGGACAGGTACCTGTGGGGGTGATGGGGCTACAGCCATGGCGCCAGTAGCCTGGTCAGATTGCCCCAGGCTTCTGGAACACTCTACAGAGAAGCCACAAGAGGAGATGCCAGACTTCCTGCCTCCACTCACATGAGTCATGGGGGAAATGCAAGCAGGGGAATTGACTTGAAGCAGGTCACACTGGCCTCAGCCCTGGACCAGGGATGTGATGTGTGTAAGGCTTCTTGAGACATGAAAAATGAAAAGCTCCTTCCATTTCCTTGGTGTTGACTTGTAAGCTCATGTGGAGATGGCCCGCCTCCTCAGCTGACCTGGGACCCCAGAGGCAGGCTCCCCCTTCATTCCTTGTTTCCTTGGGCCCATCTCTGCAGATGCTGGTGGATCATCACTGACTTGAGGCAGGGTGGGCAGACGGTCAAGGTGGCCAGAGACGGGAACTTGGAGTCTGCAGGGTCCTGGGGTCGAAGGAGGAGAGAGGTACCTGGACAGCTGAATCTCCATCCTGGACGCCCAGCCTGCCAAGAAGTCTGCAAGCTGGTGGCAAACTGGCCACCCTGTCCATGCTTGACCAAGATACAACTTCCTGGGTGTGGGAGGAGGTTTGTGAGAAGGGAAACAAAATTGCAACCAAGTGTCCCAGTGTTTAGGCCCCAGCCCCCAAAACAGTAGTGGTCCAAACATCTTCAGTTAACTTCAGACCCACAGCCTGCCCGCCTGCTGTGAGGGGGTGAGTGGGTAGGACTGTACATGTGAGGGCATGTCTGAGAGTCTGTGCATGCCCTGTGCAGGCCTGCGAGGGAGCATGTCTGTGGCTGTGTAAATGTGCAGACGAGCTTGTGAGATAGCCTGTAGAATGTCTGTGATAATGTGTCTGAGTGTGAGGGGTGTATGTCAGGGTGGCCACAAGAGTGTATGTATGTGTGTCTGTGTCAGGGAGTGGAGTGTTAGTGAGAGGCTGAGAATATGTGTCTGAGTGTGGGAGTCTATATGCACATGTGAGTGTGTGAGCATGCCTCTGAGAATGTGTATCTATAAGTGTGTCTCTGAGTGTGCCTGTGTAAGTGTGGTATGTGTCTCTGTGAGTGTGCTGTATGAGGGTGACTGTGTGGTCTGTGAGTCTGTGAGAGCATGTGTGCCTCTGTGTGTCTGTGAGAGTGACTGAGCCTGTGTTCCGTCTGTAAGCATATTCTGTGAGTGTACAGGTGTGTCTGAGTGTGTTCATGACGTGTGAGTGTGCATATGTGTTCTGTATGTGAACGTGTCTGTAACTGCCTGAGTGTGTGAGCTCTGTGTGTGTCTGTGACAGTGTGAGCGACGGTGGCTCTCCTGGTGAACGGGCGTGACGCCATCGGCTCCTTCCACCGCGAGGAGACTGGCACCTTTGCGCCCGCCGCCTGCGTGGCTTCTTGACCCGGAAAGGCGGAGCGGCCGGGCCCACGGCGGCCAGCCGGAGCGCGGCCCCTGCTGCAGCGAGCGCAGGGGGCCGGGGACCCTGGAGGGCCGTGGGGGCGCCGGAGGGCCCCCCTCCCGCCGCGCCCCGCCCCGCCCCTGGCCGCGGCTCCGTTGCTAAGGCCGGGCGGGCGCGTAGCCGGAGGGCCCTTAGCAACGGGCGGCGGGCGCGCGCGGGGCGGCGGGGGCGCGCAGGGCCGGGCGCGGGGGCCGGCCGCGTGCGCGGGCTGCTCGGCTCCCACGCGCGGGCGGCGGCGGCGGGGGGGCGGGCCCGGGGGCGGGGCGGGCGCGCGCGCCGGGGCGCGGGCCGCGGCCGGCGGGGATTTCCAGCGCGCCAGAGGAAGTGCCTGTGAGGGTGCGTGAGGGCGCAGGGAGCGCGGCGCGGCGCGGCCGCCGCGTGCGCGAGCCGGGGTGCAGCTCAGCAGGGACTTTCCAGCCGGCGGCGGCGGCGGCGGCGGCGGCAGCGGCCGCCGGCCCTTCCCCGCCCCCCGACATGGGGCTGCCCGGGGAGCAGGACGCTGCGGACCGCGGCGGAGGACGCGCCCGGCGCCCCTGAGCGGCCGAGCCGGGTAAGGGGCCGCGGCGGCGGCGGTGGCGGCGGTGGCGGCGGGCGGGCCGGGGGCTGCGGGCGGGCGCGCGGCCCGGCGTCTCCATCCCCGGCCGGCTCCAGCGCGCGGCCCTCGGCGCCCGGGCCCGGTGGGGGCCCCGGGGGAGCGGCAAGGCCCAGTCTGCCCCGGCGGCGAGTGCCGGAGCGGCGCGGCCTCGCCCCCGGCCCTGAGGCCGGGCCCTTCCCGCCCTCGGACGCCTGAACTTTGGAAAAACTTTGTCCTCACGCCGGGCCCTGGGCTGCGGAAGGAACCCGGTCCCCGCAGCTTTTCAGGAAACGGGGTGCCGAGGCCCCTTTAAAACCGTGAATTACACCCCCCCAGCCCGCAGCATCTCTTGCTAGGACGTTTGGTTTGGACCGGGTGAGACACGTACGGCTTCAGGGTGTCTGCATGGGCGAACGTGCTCCCCCTGGTCTAGTTTAGTTTTCTTTTCTTTTTTTTTTTTTAAAGCTATTATTTAAAAGTTTATACTGAGTCATTCCACTGCAGATGAGCCTCTGATTCATAGTCAGTCAGAGAGCTGCAGTGGCCTTGCAGGCAGGCGGGTCCTGGGGTCCAGGTTGGGCAAAATGCACAAATTCCACCTCCGATTAATCCCCAAAGGTCAGACCCGGCTCCCCGCTGTGCGGATCGTAGGGTGATGCCTGCCACGGTATTTAACATTTCATCTTGAGGGGTCAGGCGACTGCTCCCGTATGCCCGCCACGTTCTCACACTGGAACCCCCATCTGAAGACGTCGGTTTGATATTTAGACCTTTAGAGAGAATTCTGTGCGGGGAAACTCTTTACCTTTAATTTGAAAACAGTAACAAAATGGAAATGCATGAAGAGTCGTGGACGTGCTTGGAAATTTAAGAAGTCTTCAGATAATGATCGGTTGGAGGAAGCAATTTGATTTCACATTTTTGGCGTTAAGCTCTAAATCAGTTTTCAGCAGGAGATAGGGGTGTGTGTGTGTGTGTGTGATCTGTTTATTTTTGTGGAGTCAGAAAGGCTGTGTTTAGTGGCGTTAAAGCCGCTCCTTCGTTTATAGTCACAGCATACAGTTGAAGGGGAGCCATAATTTTTTTTTCCCCCTCGAGCATTTTGCTGTGAAGACACACTAGTGAAGCCTTTGGAAATGTTGTTTTGTGTAATGTTGTATGTGTCTATAAGATCTTTATTTGAAGAAATATAAGGTAAACCATCCATCCATCTTAAAATGTTCTCCTGTCTTTGGTGTCTTGGAAGATGGCCTGTTAAAAGGACTGCATCATGTATATAGGGTGTCTGGCAAAATAGTGTCCAGCCGTTCTTTCTTCAAATGAGAGGAAATGCTGGTCTTTTCACCATGTTATGGTAACATACATGTTAAAGATTAGTTTCCAGATGAGAAATTCTTTGGCCCTAACAAAGTGAGCCCTATCAATGTGAAAACTGGAAAATATCATACAAGATTGGAAATCCCTGTGAGTAGGTGCTCGTAACGGAAATCCTGACAGAGCTTGGATGCCGGCATCTCTAGTTAAAATCAGACCTCGTCATGGATAAGGTTTAAGATGTAAGGTGTCTCACCGAGGCGCCATCTGTGCTGGCTGTCACAGCACAGAAGCCAGGAAAGCAGAGCGGCAACAGGGAAAATGCCAGTCTGTTTATTATTTTCTTTTAAGACATTCGTGTGAATTTTTCTGTGATGAGAAAGAAGACCAAGTATTTTATTGGGATGTTAGCTATTCTTTTTGGAATTAAGAAGACATCGTCACTCAGTGAGAGGCTGTGAAGACATTCCTTTGCAAAGAGGCAGTAGCGGTGGCCAGTTGTTTCTGTAACACCATCAGAATATGCCTACTCTGGTTCATACCTTGGAAAAAGTCCTTCATTTAGCTGAAACATCTCAGCTACATCTTGCTGTTTTCCCCAGTAGTTGGGGTTTTGATTCTATAAAGAATTCTGCTCAAATTCTTTTAATTTTGCACTGTGCAAAATAAGAAGGACCTTTTTGGAGGGTATTGTCAGGGTAGATAATGGGCTGAAAGACAAGAATGATTTGTCACTCCCTTAAAATCCTTAGCTGAGTTCAAGCTATACTTCAAGGAGGATAAAACCGTCACTGTGGTGTTGCAAGTCTGAGCTAGCTCAAGCAAACAAAGGAAATTGCGTTAAATATGCCCATCTCTGTTTTCTCGTTTTCGTAGAGCTGCGAATGGCAAGTGATCTAACTTATCAAATATTACGCAATGGCTAAATTTTCTTGCTGTGGTCAGTTTAAGGACTTAACTTGGCAGAAGAGATTCCTGTGACCAGTGTCGTGTCTGTAGAATTAGAACCCTGTGTCTGCTTCTTTGTGGTGTTAATAGAAGGAGGAAATCATTTTTGAGGGGAGGGAGGACTCCTACTATTAACTTTAGATTATACAGAATACAGGGAAGAGAGCCACAGAGTGAGATAAAAGGAGGTGAGATTACTGCTAAAGAGAGGAGACAGGGCTTGTGTGGAGGTGATGCTTAGGATGTGTAACAGGAACAAAGCCAGCAGAGAGGCCCAGCTGCCTGTGGGCAGGAGGGTAGCAGAGAGAGGTGACCGGGCACAGATGTGGCTTGCGCCAAAACAGCAGGATTGGGGTCCCAAAGGACCTAATAGAAATAGAGGAAAATGTAATTTTAAATGGAAGGGGGGAGAATTAAGAAGGTATAGTGTGCGCTTATCTGATGTCCATTATTCAGAATAACTAAAATGACGAAACGGCTTTTTTGTATTGGAAAACATTTTTTGAGTATTTGTGTTCTTTGCAATACTATTTCAGATGTATGGCAGAAGAGATGCAGACCTAGGAAGGAGGTGAGAATTGTATCATGAGCCATAAAACGTGTGTGTGTGTGTGTGTGTGTGTAATACTTGCTCCCTGCAGATGACTTGGGGTGAGGCCTGCAAGTGGAGGATGTGAACAGTGCAGGTGACTATTGGTTTCTGTCAATTCCATCCAGGTTGGAATCTCTTCTTGCTGCATTCAGTATTCCTTGAAATAAGTGGATTTTTAACAGGGACTTGGGAGTCTTTTGTGCATTTAATTGATGTTCAGTTAACATGCCCTGAGTTCCCATAATGTTCTAGTAACATGCTGGGGAATACAGAGATGAGTGGGATGCAGCACCTGTTGGAAGGGCCTGCTCCACAGAAGCCTGGGCTACTGCTGTGCACGTTGATGGGAGATGACAGGGACCAGCAGTTGTCTGACCAGTGGCACTAGGACAGAAGCTCGTGGCAGGCAGGTGGAGGAAAACTGAAAATTCACTGTCTTGCTTTCAAGGAGCAGGCCTCTCAGCTGCAGAGAGAGGAAGAAACTAGAAAGGAAAGCTGTGTAGCATGAAGTGAATCAGGAGACTGTGAAGAAGAAAGGGACAGTTCTGGGCTGCTGGGGGTATTTGGGAAGGCTCCCAGGAGGAGAGGCTTAGGCTTGGGCATCCGTTTGGGCATCCGGAAGCCTGTGAAACAGTGAAGCCATCCTGGCCATCTTGTGTGGCCCTGAGGAAAGCACAGGGAGGATCTCTGCGCACTTGTGTTTTGGTGTAAAAATATCTGACAGTTTGCTGTCCTGTTGCGTCTTGCCAAGAGAGAGTGCCGACTACACTGCGTGCTTGTCATTGGGTTTCTGGTTGTGAAGTCTCATGTGATGGCCCCTGGCTCTTGCCAGGCCCTTTTGTGACAGGGACCTTAGTGGGTCGGGCAGTCTCCCATGGTGACGGGTACAGTCTATGGTGGGGAGCAGCAGCGTGCCTCAGCTCTGTCAGCACGTGGGTCCTCTTATTTGGACAGTGCTTAGTTAGCTGTGTGTGTTCATTCATTTGGGGGAGTTGTATGATGGGAGACTTCAATGGACAGTGTAACTTTCTTGGGGGCTTTTAATGACTTAAAAAAAAAGAAGAGGGGAGTGAATTCTCTTGGGACTTGTCTAATAGTGCCCAGAAGTCAAAATTCTGTGCCAGAAATTAAATTCTCTCCTTTTTGGAGTAATATAACCTGCTTTTTAAAGCCTTATTAGGGAATAAATGAAATATTCAGGTTCCTGAGGGCTTTTCTGTGTGAGGAAGGACCTGGCATGGCTCAGTGCAGTAGATCTAAGACTCGCCCCGTAACAGGAGCATGGGGCCAAGTCTGTTAAGTTTTATCGTACCACAAAGACCCCAGACTCCTTGCCATCCAGTTGAGTATCCTATTCAAGGCTGTAATCTTTATGAATCCTGCCACTTCTTTTTCCTGTGGGGTGGCTGCTGGGGTAGGACCAGTGAGTTTTTAGTTAGCTACCGATGAGTTTAACCACTGTGCCACCAGGGCTCCTCTAGGTTAGCATGGCAATGTGAGTTTTGTATTCTGCTCAGTGATAGGTCTGATTGATATCATTTAAACACACCTTGTTTCCCCATGTTTTAGAGTATAGTTGATTCTCCAAAGATGTGGTATTCTTTGCTCCCTTAGTGTCCCCTGGGACTCCCCTTGCATCCTACTGTGTACTCTCAGGGCTATCCACACCCCAGCTTGAGAAGCTGGGCGTGCTGGGAAGCCACCAGCTTTGAAGAGCTGGCTTCCAGCCCTGTCTTGTGTATTTAACTGGTGGCAGGACTTGGGCAGCCTGCCCGGCCTCCCTGACTTTGTTGCTGTGTCTGTGCAATGGGGCTAATAGTCCCACCCACATGTCTTGCTGGTTGTGAGTAGGGTGGGCTGTGCAGAATTCCACAGCTGTCCGTTTTCCTAGTAACGAGTAGGGTGTCGAGTGCAAGTATCACAATCTTTGTCTGTGGTGAGATGGGTGCCACTCCTTAGTAGGAACCTTCATGGTTTTCTTGTTGACTTCTTTCATTTTATACAGGGGGCAGTAGAGGCCCAAGGTGTTTGGGTAAGTCAGATGATGGTAAGGCAGATCTTCCCAGAGAAGAATTTTTTCTCCTATGCACTTTGTCTTTCCAGGATGTACCCCAGAGAAGCTGCTTGACTTCTGATTTCGATGAGAATGTATTCAGACAGCCAGCACTTTCAGAACTCACTATATTCTGGGGCCTTGCTAGTTGCTGCACCTACAAAGTCAGCTAGGACTCCATGTGATCACGGTCCTCAGGGAGCATCTGTGCCGTGGATGAGCCTTGGGAAGTGACTGGTGGAATGTGGTAGGCACCCTGACCACGAGACAGAAGTGCTGTGGTGGTGAATGTGGGGCAGCACACCCAGGCTGCTCCGAGAGAGGCTCCCAGAGGAGGCAACTCTCACAGGATGAGCCTGCATGGCCACGGGAGCAGGGAGAAGCGTGTGCCGGGCAGGAGCACCTGGCACCGGGTACCTGAATCTAGAAGGGCCCCTGGGGCTGTTACTGGGGATAGTAGCATGGGGCCCAGGGGAAGGGCCCTGGTGCCTGGGGGGGCCGCCTTTGTGCCAGCCTTACTTTTAAGGTAGGAGTTAACCCATTTTACGGATGAGAACAAAACAGCAGGCCTGTGGGACTTCAGAGTCCGAATCTCATCATGCTTGGCAATTTAAGCTGAGTTATGGGTGTGTTCAGGATTTTGTGGGCTTTTTTGTTCTGCGGCTGTGTAGTGAGTGCTATTTTTAAAAATGTGTATGTTGTTCGAGCACACACTTTTTGCACAGCCATTCCCTTTCATCCGACATCTGTGCTGACCGTATTGGTTATTTTTTCCAGGCAGGACTCCATTCCTTTCGTATGTTTGGAGTTATTTCCAGTGCTTCTCAGCTTCCTTTCAGAAATTTGGTTGAGCTCTGCTCTGCCCCGTGGTTCAGATGCTCTTGCATCTTGCCAAGTAGCCTGCTCCCTAACCTGATTTACTAATGTATTTTCTTTCCCCTTTCTCTCTCTTAATTTGCATTTAAACCAGTAGTCTAGTAATAATGATAGTGTTTAGTCATTATGTCTTTACAGGGTTTTACAAACATTAGCTCGTTAGTGGTGAACAAGTCTCCAAGGCCTGGTCACTCCTCAGAGAGCACAGTGGTTACAGCTCAGCCCAGTGGAATTTCTGCATATTCATCTTAAATTTCATTGTAACTACAGATTGAGTATGGGAATATAAAGGAAGGAAGATGTCCTCTTCATAGTCAGCGGGGAAATGATGTCATTGGCTGTGTTGGAAAAAATTTTTGTGTGGCTTTTCTGGTACAACCACCATGGAGTCTTTGAATGTGGAACCAGGAAAGCTCAGTGGTGTATCATCAGGGTGTGGGGGCTTGTGTCCCCACTGTGTACCTCCGCTGAGAGGGACTGAGAATCGTGGGGGACAGCTGGACACTCAGGCCCCTGGGGAAGCTGTAGGGTGGTAGTTGTTGGCTGCTCCTGAGTTGATTCTGACTGATGAGGATCCCATGGGCATGGAATAGAACTGCCCTCCAGGCCCACCCGCCGAGGCGCCTCTGAGAAGTTGGGGTCACCAGCCTTCCAGCTGGTAGCGGGCATCTACCATTTGCACTGCTTGGTAACTCCTTGCGGTGGTAGTGGGTAGATGCTGTGCCCTCAGGCAAGGTGACCCCTTTGAGACGGAAGCCATGAGTCCCTGGAGCCTCCTGTGCTCTGTCCAGGTTGAGGGGTGTTCTGGTGCGTCTTGGGTTGATCTCTAGTATCTCTAGTGTTAAGACAAGAAGCCTCTTGAGGGCAGGCCACTGATTCTGTGAATCTCCGTAGTCTGGCCCAAGGTCTGTGGTCAGTAAAAGTGGAACACATTGATGTGTGGTAGGAGTATGGGTTTTGAAGTCAGACCTGGCTTGAATTCTGGTCCTTCCTGTGCTGTGAGTGAGCTCCTTACCTCTGGAATGTCCCTTGTCTCACTTGTGCAGAGGGAGTCACGGGTATTACATGTGAGAGCGTAAGCACCTAGCGTCACATAAACGGCCGTTTGTTCCCCCTTTTTCTTTCCTGAGTGAGTTCATGAAGAAAAACCTGCTGAGGCCTCCCCCGGGCAGGGCGCGATTCGGGACGGTGCTCCTCCTGGAAGGGGCTGGGCAGTCACTGCTGGGCTGGGCGCGCTCAGCAACGGGCTAGGCCGTCTGGGAACCAGAGTGTCCGTGTGTCTGCACAGAGAGGAACAGCTGTCTTGAGATGCCCCGTTTTTGTTAGAAAGCAATTTTTGCATGTGAGGGATTTTGAAAAAAGTTTAAATGTATGTTTTGGCTCTTCCTTCTCTTGAGGTATGCAGTGGGAGTAGTAGCCATCAGTTCCTTCTGTCTCGGTCCAGGTGCCACCTCTGCAGTGTCTTTCCTGGACATCTGTGCTTTCCCCGTCCAGACCCTGACCTCAGTGTTTTTTCTTCCTAGCAGAAAATTTTAATTTATCGCCTTAGCCCTGCACGAACCCCCCGAACCCTTACTGTTATTGTTAGGTGCTGTCGAGTTGGTTCCGACTCATAGGGACCCCTTGTGACTAAGGAGAACTATCCTGTAGGGTTTTCTTGACTGTCGTCTGTACAGGAGCCAGGTCTTTGTCCTGCAGAGCTTCCCGGTGGGGTCACACCACCAGCCTTTCAGTTAGCAGGCGAGCGCTTAGCTGTTACGCCAGCAGGGTGCCTCGTTCCAGTATGTTAGAAAAGAAAATCACCATCGAGTCAATGGCAACTCATAGCAACGCTGCGGGACAGAGTAGAACTGCTCCACGGGGTTTCCAGGGAGCAGCTGGTGGATTTGAACTGCCAGCCTTTTGTTTAGCAGCCGTAGCACTTAGCCGTTATGCCACCAGGGTTTCCAGGACACAGCCTGGCATGTGGTGGATACCCAGGTGTTTGCCTGAATGCATCAGTGACTATAGTCTCACCACGTGTTGGCAGCATGTTGCCATTTCCTCAGAATTTTGGAAGCTTTCCTGTCCTCTCTGGTGTAGAAGATTCTGGGAGGATTTCAGAGCAGCCAGGAGTAGCCTTTGCCCTTCCATGATGCTCGTAAGCACGTACCTCCCTGCCTCCCAACACGCACGTGCGTGCACGTGTTCACCCACCCACATTCATACATACTGTAAGGCGCAGGTGGGCCCTGGTGGCTTATAGCTGGGGACTGTACCTGATGCTAGGGCAGGAGTGAGATGTGCTTCTGTCGTTTCCTGGAAAAGCCACGGGTTGTTACAATTAATGATTGCTGAATAACAGACCACCTTAAAAATCATTGACTTAAAATCACAGCCTATTACTAGATCTCACTGTTCTGGTGGTTAATAAGACAGGGCTCTGCTGGGCAATTCTTCTGCTCCAGGTGGCACTGACAGGGGTCATCCGGCAGCTGATCTGGTCTGGGTGGAGGGGGTCCCAAGGTGGCTGTACTCACATGTTGAGCTGGTTTGGTGTCTGGGTTCAGCAGGCACCTGTGTCTTGTGTCATCTTAGGGCCTCTCTAGATGGACTCTCAGCTATGGTGTCTGGACTTCTCACATGGCAGCTCAGGCCTGCTAGCGTGAGTGTCTAAGAGAGGAAGTCACAGCTGCCAGTCTCTTCAGCCTGGCCTGGAAAATTGGCATAGCCTTGTTTCTGCCATGTTCTGCTGGTCACAGCAGCCAGAGCCCTCCCAGATGTGAGGAGAGGGGACATAGGTCCCACCTCTCCATGGGAGGAGTATCACAGAATTTGTGTCTGTCTTTAATCCGGTGTGTGTGTGGTAGTTAGATTCCATAGTGTCATCAGCAGTAGGTGCCAGAGATGGCTTTAAAGATGGGTTATTGTGGGTAAAACAGGAACCCCAGTTGCTCTCTGCCCCTCAGTTTCTGTGAGAAAATACATTCAAAGCTCTGAACCCAGAATTCGTGAATCACCTTTTGAGATGCGTGTGTTCCTAAAGCAGTGTTGTTGCTAAGTCCTGTTGAATGGGTTCCGACTCAGCACACAGGGTCCAACAGGATGAAGCACCGCCCTGTGGACGCCAGCAGTTGCTGTTCTGCTGGAGCCCATTGGGGCAGGCACTGTCAGTCCAGCTGGCTGAAGGTCTTCCTCGGTATCACTGGCTCTCTTCTTTTATCAAGCGTGATGTCCTCCTCTAGGGACTGACTCCTCCTGCCAACATGCCCAAGGTATGTAAGACGGAGTCTCACCATCTTTGCTTTTAAGGAGCACTGGTTGTACTTTGGGGCAGATCTGTTTGTGGTTACCTGCTTGAAAATGTTTGTTTTATTTAACTAGTGGTACTGTGGATCACTTGTTTGCTAGGAGTTTTTGCAGTCCAGCATTGAGTCCATACGTTTTCCCTGACTGCTAAAAATTAGTTGAAACCGCTTTAATTTTGAAGAGCACGGTGGGGTTTAAGTTTACATTTTTTCTTTAAAAAGAACCTTCATTGAGAAAGTATCTGCCTTCTGTGTCCCACATTTCCTTTTCCTGCCTCTAGATCATCCTGGTAGCCCCTTTAGAGACTTACTGGGTGAGGTTGTGGCTGTGGACGTGGAGAAGTGTGGGTAATTAGACAGCACGGGCCGAGGTGCATATGCCTGGGCCGTAACACGGAAAGCTCGTGTTCTGTAGACTCTGCCTTTCAGCCTGTCTCACCTAGTTGTTGCATCACTCTAGGAGGCGGGGACCAGTGTACTGAGGTCACAGGGGAATGAGGGACACAACTTCAATGCCGAAACAAGAAATCAGCCTCTGTGACTCCCAGGGAGCCACACAGTACTGGGATCACTTGCTGCAGTGGAGAAGGTGGAGAGCTGTGCCTGCCAGGTTCTGAGGCACCATGGGCACCTGTGCCCAGGCCGTGCCCATACAACACTTTGCCTGGCATCTCTGGTTGGGAGGCAGCCAAATAGTGAACTGCACAGACCCCTGTGTCCCAGGTGTACCTGGCCTTTGTTCCTAAATGATGTGTCCCTCCTGGGCACCTTACCTCCTGTCCAACATAGGCATGAGTGGAGGCAAGCCTCTCCAGGCAGTTTGTTTATGCTCCGAGTGACTGACCAGCATATGGAATTTCAGGGAGTCCTGAAGCCCCTCCCCAGAATCCTGAGGTCCGGAGCTTCTGGTCTAGGTGATGTTTCTGGGAGCAATGAAATGATATGTATGTATCTTTATTCTGTCCCTCGTTTGAATTCTCAAAGTCAGTGGCCTTCAGTGTGTTACAAAGGAGAGCATAATTGTTCTCTGGGAGGTCCCTAAACCACTGAGAATGCTTCTGTTGGCATTATTTACCTTTTTCAGTCACCATTACTCAAAATTCTGTCTACCTGGGAAGACCGACTTGGGAGCCAAAGGAGAGTGATGAGACTCAGGGGCCTGGGAGGATGGTGCTTCAGTCTGCCCATTTTGACCCAGTCCTTTAACCTTTATGAAAGAGGCAGTAGAACAGAAATAAACCAAAAAAGAAAAAAGAAAACACGAGAAAATTCATTGCCGTTAAGTCGATTCTGACTCATAGTGACCCTAGAAGACAGTAGAACTGCCCCATAGAGTTTCCAAGAAGTGCCTGGTGGATTTGAATTGCCGACCTTTTGGTTAGCATCCGTAGCACTTAACCACTGTGCCACTAGGTTTCTGAACTGCTGATAGCAGGGGACAGATTACAGGCCGAAGGAGGAAATTAGCTAGTTAAAACCTGCCAGAGGAGGATTCTTGTTTAGTTTACGGGAGGAATTTGAACAGGTGAGCCTCCCCAGAGAACTGACATTGGGGTGGTGACTGGGCTGGAATATAATCTTGTCATTTCAGAGATGCCTCAGAATGTGGGAGACCACAGTGGAGTTGGAACATTGAAGCTGAGTTAAGAGTTGGGTGGCTTCAGCGGGCTGACTGCCAGTTCCCACTTCCCAGCAAGTCGATTGTGATTTGTGGTGGCCCTGGGTGTGTTGGTGTTGAACTGTGCTCCAGACGACTGTCAGTGGCTGATGTTTTGGAAGTGGATCTCCAGGTCTTTCTTCCGAGGTGCCTTTGAATGGACTTCAACTGTGAGGGCAGCTGTGAGCGTGTGAACCGGCCACACCACCCAAGGACTCCTGGGGGTGGGGCAGAGCAGACTAGTGAAGGAGACTTAACGTGAGTCCAGCTGTAGAAAACCTCTTCAGAATTCTCTTCATGGCTGGGTGGGTGTGCTGGAGGAAGCTGGGTGCAGGGGCTGTATGGAGTTTGCATAGCTGGAGGAGTTGACGTCATGAGCATAATTTAAAAGTCCAGAACCTGACTAGTGAATACAGGCTCTGCTCAAGTCCTGGAGCCCTGCCCGTGGTGTAATGGTGCCTCCTCGTAATACTTGGTGAGATACTTGTTTTTCAGCTGCCAGGCAGTAGCACTTCTTGATTCCACCTTTGTGTCTGTCTGTCTGACGGGATGTGTGTTATGTCTAGGATTTCTTTGGTCACTGGAGAAGATCTGCAGACCCTGGGACGAGTGACAGGGCCTGTCCCAGGCCACAGGAGTTGAGTAGCGTCCTGGTCATTGTGGGAAGCCTCCCATCCGCTCTGATGGAGTATGGTCACTGCAGGTGAACTCCTACTTGGACTCGGTGGTTCGCTTCTCCTAATCTTTCCTGTTAGTGATTTATTTCTCCTTGTGGTCTAGTGCCCATGATTCTGAATCCTTGTGTGCACTAGAACTAGTAGAAAGCACTGCAAAGCCTGGAGCCCTGTCTCAGACTGTCTTAGCTGTTTAAGAGCCTAGTTAGGTGTAGTGGGCATATGTAAAGAGCTCCAACGTGACAGGTGAGATGCCAGGGCTGGGAACCCCTGGGTCACTGGGAGTTGTTCACTTCTTGTGTTCCCCAGCATCACCTAGACAGCCTTAGATCACAAGCCCTGCCCATACTTGCTGAATCAAGGTTGATCACTCCACCAGGCCTTTAGGTGAGTGACAGCGTGCTCACCGTGTACTACGCGGGCTTTGAACCAGAGAGGTGGATTCAAGCTCTGGCTCTTCCTTGCTGGCTTGTGTGAGTCTGAGCAAGCTCCCTAAGTCCCCTGAGCCCCAGGCCCCTGCACGTGAAACGAGGACAGCAGGGAAGTCATGCAGGCACTCAGCTCCCCACTCCCCAGAACCTCTGAAAGCAAGGTGAAAACCTGGCCTGAGTGGATGTTTTATGTAGTCTGCATTCCACTTAGTGTGGACTCGCCTTCATTTGGTTAGTGTGTTTTCTTACGGGCACTTCCCCAGACTTCTCTGGGAGTGATAGGTAGTAGTGTATACACACTCACTCTGCATGGTGAACTGAGACACATTTGGCCTCAGTTATGGATAAGGGACTAGAGCGGTGGACACCCAGCTTACAGGTGGTTATAAGGGGTCTGTGTCTGTACGTAAACATACATGTGAGACTCCTGTCTGTGTGTGTGTGTGTAACTATACAGGTGAGGCTCTTGTGTACGTTTGTGTGAATTTACATGTGCGAGTCCTGTCTGTGTGTGTGTGTAGATATACATGTGAGACTCTTGTCTCTCTGTGTGTAAATACACACGTGAGACTTTTTTCTGTGCTTGTGTATATACATGAGACTACTGTCTCTTTGTGTGTAAATACACAAGGAGACTCTTGCCTCTCACTGTGTGTAAATATACATGAGACTCCTGTCTATGTGTAAACATACATGAGACTCCTGTCTGTGTGTAAATAGACATGTGAGCCTCCGGTGTGCACATGTATATATACACGTTTGACTCCTCTCTGTACACATGTGTAAATACGCATGTGAAACTTCTGTCTGTATGAATGTGTAAATGAAGTTTGCAAACTCATCCTAGAAAAGGTGCTTCTATCTCATTGCTGAGTATCACTACAGTCGTTTTTGAAGAACTCCCCTTGGGAAACTGCACCGCTGCCAGCACCTAGTCCACCCTTCAAAGCAGTTTTGGTTCTCTTTTTTCTGGAATGGCCGTCAGAGCTGTCATTGTATTACACTTGAAGTCCTGAATGTCATCAAAATGTCTTTCAATATTTGCTTTATTTTTGGGTAAAGAAAAAGTTATTGGGGGCCAGGTCAGGTGAGTAGGGAGAGTGTTCCAATCCAGATTTTTGTTTACTGGCTAAAAACTCCCCCACAGACAACAGTACAGTTAAGGGCACAAACTTGTCACCATTCTGCCATGTGCAATGGCCATGCCAGAAAGAGTTCCACAAGTGCTTTGAAGGGTAGACTAGGCACTGGTATCAGTGTATAGCTTCCCAAGGGGAGTACATCAAAGGTGAGTAGTGATATTCAGCAGTGAGGTGTGGAACACTTAGAATTAAGTTTGCAGACTGACTTGTCAGACCTCGTATGTGTCACTATACATGTGAGACCCTGGTGTCACTATACATGTGAGACCCTTCTGTGTGTGAATATACATGTGAGACTACTATCTGTGCATGTGTGTGTACATGTGAGATTCCTGTCTCTCTGTGGTGGATATACACAGGACTCTGTGTGTGTGTGTGTGTGTGTGTGTAAATATACATGTGAGACTTCTTCCTGTGTGTATATACATAAGCCTTTGAGACTCCTGTTATCAGCCAGACATCCAGTAAATTCCTCCTTCTGTGTGTTGATGTTGGTCCTTTGTTTTCCTAGCACTTTACATTTGGTATGCAGACCTGATTCTTCAGATAATTCAGTATTTTCCGTAAATCAAATCCACAAATGGATATCTGTCATCCACACTCTGCATGTCACTGGGCTGCGTGCCATGGGGGAGTGAAAATGCGCATCTGATGTGGCCCCTGCCAGCACAGGGCTTAAAGACCAGTCCTCGAGAGAGAAAACACAAACAGGTGGAAATTTCTCTTATGTTTTTAAAATAGATCCTTTTAACTTTTAAGCTGAGAGTACAAGACATGGGAGAAGGTGACTTACCCATGACTGCCATGTCATTGGTGGGAAGAAGGAGGGCTTCCATGGAGGAGGGTCCCTGTGGCACAAAGGACCTATGCAATTAATAGCTGGATAGTTAGCACTCAGCCCCGGGGTACTGGTGGTCTTGTTGCTCTGATGGCGCCCGCCTGAGGAGGCCTGGGGAGGTGGTGCCCTGTGATGGTGGAGGGCATGGATAATGGCATCTCAGTTCTCGGTCTGAGTGGTACCCTTTGATTGAGATAATTTGCAACTGTTTTGATCCCCTTGTAAAAAATTGTAAGGGGAATTAGAGGCCGAGACTCATAAGAATGCTTGTTTTATCAGTAACTTTTTCTGATGTGGGAAGGTTTGGGGTCCTGGACAAGCTCTTTCACCTCCCGTGTGTCTCAGTTCCCTTATCTGAAACAGAAGTGCTGGTGGTACCTGCCTCCTGGAGGCTTAAGGATGGATAGTGTTGGGGACTTAATATGTTGTCAGAAGCTTTGTATTGCTGAGGGACCCTGGCCTGCGCAGTGGTTAGCAGTGGAACCCGCCAGCTGCTCTGCGGGAGATAGCTGCAGCAGTCAGCTTCCGTAAAGAGTGCAACTTTGGAAACCCCGTGGCGCGGCTCCCCCGTGGGGCGTCTCCCCCATGGGGCGGCTCTCCTGCAGGGTTGCTGTGAATTGGAGTCAGCTCAGTAGCAGTGGGTTTGGGTTATGCTACAGGGCAGAAGTGGAGGTTCTTTTCTCTGTGAAGACTTAGAATCTTGGCCTCTCTGGAGTGTGTCCTTCAGGATTCCTTTCCTCGGTGACTGAGCGTGGCTAGGGACAGAATTGTCCTATTTTCCACTACATGGCAGTAGATGATGACTCTCCGTGTGTCCCAGGCTTGCCAAGGTGAGGCACCCTACACGACAGGAGAGTAGACATGTAACTTGTCCCCTTGTAGAGGGCCAACCATACAGCTTCCCAAAGCAGCCTCTTAACGCACAGTTTTTGTGAAACTTGTTGTGTGTAGTTATGTGAACCTTGCATCCTGGTACATAGCGTGTGCCTTAGTGCCACAAATGTCTAAGACTCTTTCTGCATCCCAGAATTGACTGTCTAGTGTGGGAACGTGCAGTGGTTCTCCTGTGACTTCAGCACACTACCCTGCTTTCAGCAGCTCAGGGAAAGATTCTGACCTTCCTTGGGCAAATAGCATCTGTTTCCAAAGAGACACGTCTTTAGCCCCTTAACTACTTGTGTTCAGTGTTGGTCCTTAAGGGATTACTTGCTATATTTATATATTCGGTACCCTTTGATTGAGATAATTTGCAACTGTTTTGATCCCCTTATAAAAAATTGTAAGGGGGGCTCAGAAGGCCAAGACTCATAAGAATGCTTGTTTTGTCAGTGACTTTTTCTGATGTGGGAAGGTGAAAGCAAAGACCTCAAACACGCTGTGTTGAACTGGTGTGGGAATCTGACACACAGATGTCTTAAGTGGTTACTATATTTTCTCTGGACAGTGGTGGACAGAAACACAATGACAGGCAGAAAGGAATGTCCCAGCAAGACAGACATGGCCGCTGGTCTGGGGGCTCTAGGGTCCTGGAAGCCCTCTGAGTAGGGACTCACCGTTGGACTCAGGACAAGCTTTCCAAGGGATGCTTCTGAGGCTGAGCTCTAAGTGCCCAAGACTTCTGGAGGGTTCTCCTGGCTGGTGGTGCACGGGAGGGCCGAGGCAGTGAGCTGCCTGTGTCTGGGAGCCACCAGTATTTACATGTGTGGACAGTGACTCTACATGGCCATGTTTTCGGGGTGTCTTCAGGACCTAGTCAGCAGGGGGTGTTTCTTGCCTGGGGTGTTTCGGTTCTGTAGAAACAGAGAGGTGTGCTAGGGTGGTGCCTCACCTGCAGTGGGCAGCGACACCTCCGGAGTCAGCCTGTCACTTAGACCCAGCTCCTCTCCACAGGAGAGGTAGGCGTGTCCTGAGGTCACGGTTCTAGACCTCCGGCAGGGCTGTGTTTTAAGCACCTGCTTTGCTTTCAGTTTCACTCGAGGGTGGAATTGGAGCCACTTGTTTTTAAATGAGCATTTCAGATTTAAGAGAATCTCATGATGTTTTCCTTGGTTATCTGTATGTAAAAAGGGGTGATAAAGGCCGCTTGGTCTAGTAAGGTTGTTCTTAGCATAGGGGCAGGGAACTTCTGGCAATGTCTGGAGACGTTTTTGGCTGTCACTGCCTGTGGGGAGGTGTTACTGGCCTTTTGTGAGTAGACTCAGGGATGCCATGTCTTTCAGTGGTCGGGATGGCCCTGATGGCAGAGCTGCCCAGTGCCGGATGTGAGAAGCACCGAGACACCCTTGCTTGGGAATTGTTCGGAGGTACTCTTTTCTTGATTTACAAGGTATGGGTAGTAAGCTGATGTTTTTGTAAGGTGAGGTGTTTTCTACATAAATTCAATCTTTAGTTGTTAAGAGATCTTAAGGATTAAAAAAATGTTTTGACCTAGTGAGGCTTGGCTAGAAGTATGTGTCACTGTTAGCAGAGGGAGCTAGGAGGATGGATGGACAGGTGTCTCCTGAGCCAGGTGGGAAAACCCTTCAGAAGATACCAGAATGTACTTCAGAACTTTGGTTGATGGAGTGGTAAGTTTCTAGTTGGTGCCATTAGGAAAATGAGATAATTTTCCCCTGTGGTTCCTAAGTTCCTTGAATGTGTTTGACCCATACATCTCAGAACCCCAGCGTGAGAGCCAGGTGTTTATTGCACATCTGTTGATCTGAGTCCTCGGCACGTGCCGGACACAGGTAGTAAACAGCTCTGTCCTCCTGAAGTCTGTGTCCCGAGAAGGGAGTGAGCATAGAAAGTCCAGACAAACAGAGGGGGCAGAACAGAGTGGGCTCGGTGGGGTTGGGGGCTGGTCAGAGCAGAGCACTTCACCAAGCTGACCATGGAAGGGAGAGAGAGATTGGGGCCCAGGTGAGGATAGGCAGTGGCTGGTGTTCACTGGGATGTCACCTGGCCTTTCCCCAGTAGAACTCTCAGTTCCCCCTGCCTGTATTCAGTTGCTTCAACCAGAAGACTGGGGAGCATTCTGGTCCCTCTCCTTCAGTAACCCCCACCTCCAGTCCAGGGCAGCCTGCCCCGCTCACCTCCCTGATCCCAGCCAGTGCTGCTGGCCCTGAGCGAGCTCTCAGCTCTTGCCCTTGCTCCACTTCAGGCCCTTGCCTTCCCTGGAAAACTTTCCAAGGCCTCCCACTGCAGCTGGTAAGCTCCATGTCCCTCCTTCTGAGGCCCTGTGCCTGCCCTTCCTGACCCAGCTTGGACACGCTGAACTCCTTGTGGGCCTCTGGCCAGAAGAAGCTGTCTGTCCAGAAGCAGCGGTCACTGGGCGGTGAGCTGGCGGCCGGCCCTTCTTCTCCGTACCCATCTTCCGCCCTGCCCGTCCGTTCTGTGGCCTGTTTCCTGCAGGTGCCCCCAGTTGGCCCTTGGCATGTAGTCTAGAGGCGAGAAGCCCCTCACCTGCCCGGCCTTTGCTGAGACGAGGACTGGATGATTCACAGGGCGCCGCCCTGCTTCCCGCGGGGCTGGGGTTTTTGCACAGGGGATTTTTGTGTCAGTTATTTTTTCCTCACCTTTTGGAGTAGTAAAAGATGAGGCAGTGGGGTGGGAGGGGGGCAGTGACCTCACCTCTGGGGGGTTCTCTGACCCCCGCAGCCAGCTTGTCCTCCTGCCTCCCTGAAGCACAGAGCTAGGCACGTGTTGATCTTGTTATTGAGCTCTCTGAGGTAGTAGGCCTTTTCTATGACAAAAAAGAAAATGGAAAACTGGTGTCATGGTGTTGGTGTAATTACTCCTGCGTGCAGACTGGTGCTACAGGGAAGTCGGAGCAGCGTGTTGTGTGGTTTCTCGTCCTTTAGGGCATGTCTAAAGTAAATGGAATCTTGTTAATGTTAGAGATGAAAAACGCACAGCTCAAGTGGTGGTAACTGAGCAGTCCTGGAGTGGCTCCAGGTTTCAGATGAGCAGGACCTGGAAAGGGGGCAGAAAGGGTCACTTCGACATGTTGCTTATCTACCGAAGGCTGATGATGGAACACTCCTAAGTTTCCAAATGGGAAATGCATATAAAAGAAGGGTAGTACTAG
Organism: Heterohyrax brucei; assembly: GCA_028571685.1. Classification (NCBI taxonomy): domain Eukaryota; kingdom Metazoa; phylum Chordata; class Mammalia; order Hyracoidea; family Procaviidae; genus Heterohyrax; species Heterohyrax brucei. Next base: position 119,467,246 of record CM053151.1, on the reverse strand, counting down.
CCAGGGGTTGGGGAGTTTCTTCTGAGGCAGCCTCAGAGAGAAGATGTCAGAAGTTATTTAAGGTGGTTTGTTGGTGACAGCAAAAACCTCTAAATGAGGCTAGCAGGTGGATTCTAGACGTAGACCCAGTCTACAAGAAGGCATGGGTTGAAAGAACCAGCGGTGCATTTTCCTGACAAGGACAAGAAGTACATCCTGTGAGTCTGTGACTGATGGCTGTCTTTAGAAAACCTTGGTCTTAATATTGATTGTTTTCAGCTGGTTGATGAGGCTGACCTTTTTTTTAATTTACGTATTTCCCAGAAACTGAATATATACCAAGTGAGGATTATTTTCAGGCCTTATAATCTTAGAGCAGAGAATTTTTAGACCCATGTGGGTAAGAGCAGTGGGCTCTGGGATCTCCGAATCTCTTGCTTGGCCTGGCATCTTGTCCAAAAGAAAATAAACTAAGGCCTGTACCCTGTCTCATTCCTGCCTGTCTTCATGTAGTCAGGAAGCTCATTAGAAATCTGCCGATCCAAAAACAAGTCCTTTTAGCTGCTTGTCATGGAAACTGCTTAAATAAGCAATGTTGAAATTCAGCATTCTTTCTGTCTTCTAGTTCATTGCAGAGTGCCTGGGGTCTTAAAAGCTTGCCATCTGAGGCTCAACAATTGATGTTTATTCGTGAGTGGCAGTGGAGGAAGGAGAGTCAGGGACAGGAGGAGGAAGTAGGATGTCTGGCTAACTGTTTCCTTGAACAACTGCCACTTTTGCCATGAGACCAGAAGAAGTGAATGGTGCCTGGCTCCATTTACTGAATGTTTCAGTCAGAGATTGTATAGAAGAATCCTGATCCAAAGGGGGAAAACACCCAACTTCACGTGCTCATGGGCCCCAGACTTTCAGGAACCGTGAAGGCTGGGTGGACCCGTGAGACTGTTGCCCTGAGAGAGTTCTTTAAATCTCCAACCAGATGTATCCCCTGAAGTCTTCTTAAAACCATACAGTAGTTTAGCTTAATAAAAAAAATCTCTACCTTAAGCATTATGCTTTTTTAAGAACTATCTAGGATCAAATTGAGAACAACAACTTGAAAGATAGAATCTTAGGAGTCAGTGAGGTGTGTTAATGGGGAAGAACAGATCGGCCAAGGGTGAGAGTGTTGGCACAGCTTGGACAGAATTGGTGGTACTGAATGGTATGTCTAGAAACTGTTGAATTGGTATATGTTTTGCTGTGTGTAAGGGGCCCTGGTGGTGCAGTGGTTTAGTGCTCCGCTATTAACTGAAAGGTAGGTGGTTTGAACCAGTTAATAGCACAGGAGAAAGCTGTGGCAGTCGGCTTCTGCCAAGAGTTGCAACTCTGGAGACCTTATGGAGCAATTTTATTCTGCCTTACAGTTTTGTTGTGGGTCGAAATTGACTTGACAGCAGTGAGTAGTGGATTGGTGTGTCTATTCTTAACAGCAGCAACAACAAAATAAAATTTACAAAAATTCAATACTGGAAAATGATCAGTTTAAAACAGCCATGGACAAAGCAGTTTGTGTGCATTAGCATTGCATCCTAGGTGACATGGGGTAGAAATCATACATTCTTGCCTGCAGACAGCACATAGTCGACTTAGCCAGCGAAGAGGGGTGCTGTGCTGTTGCGTGAGGCGGAAGAACGCGGGTAGAGTGGGAAAGCCAGAGCGCGGTGATGGGCATGGGCGCGCTGGTGTGCAAAACACGGCCTGCAAACTACGGGGCTGGGAAACTGCTTCTGCAGAGCTGTAAAAATAAGAAGAATATGTAACAGAGGCCATATGTGACTGGCAAAGTTTAAAGTATCTACCGTCTGACCCTTTACGGAAACAGTTTACCAGCCATTGGTTTGACCGGTCAGAGAAGGCTTTACAGAGAACTAGCATTTGAGTAGGAGTTTTAGAGAATAAGTAATATTTTGATGGCAGAGACAGCAAGGGCGGGGTGAAGATGAGAGAAAACCCGGGAGGAGGAGTGCGGATGGCATCCCTCAAGTGATGTGCAGTGGACTATGGCTGGAGCTCATGTTGCACTAAGCATGTGGGGAGAAAAAATGGGGGCAGGGTCTCTCAGCAGAGGTCACGGCTGGTTTTGAATATCAGCAAGTTTGAACTCAGTTCTGAAGTGAGTAATGAACAGTCAAAAGGTTTCCATCAGGGTCTTGAGTAGGAGAACGCCGCAGTTAGAGTTAATCGTGCAAACATAAGGCGTGCTTTCTTGACCCCTGAGCTAGTTCAGAAGTGATCCTCTGCACTCACCTGCTACTGCCTGCGTGGTATTGGATGTGCACCCGAGTGCAGAATGGCCAGTCGAAGGCTGAGGATTTGGTCATTGGTTTCTCAAGGTCGTTTGCATTTCCTGATCAGCAGCAGATGTGTATGAGGTCTTGATGACCCTATAAATTGAGGAACTTGAGAGACTCTCCAGAAGGACAGAAGAATGATTGATGAAGTTAGTAATTGTACTTCAGTTGACAAACATCTAGGCGGAGAACTGCAATTTTGTTTGCTGTATCAAGTCAGCCCGGTTAGGTGTGGATGGGTTCTGTGAGAGATGAGGTGGAGAAGAGGTGCTCTGATTCTAGCGGACCTGCACCTTCTGGATTCCTAATGGCAGCTGTCCCTGAAGGCAGAATCTGGAGTCTCATTTCCAGAGGGAAGTCTCCCAGGACAAGCCGGATAAAGGTATCCTAACTGGAGAGGTGGGCTGTTTGAACCCCCCAGACACTCTAGAGGAAGGTGTGTCTGTCTGTCTGCTCCCGTAAGGCTCATGGCCTCGGAGATCCTGCCCGGCAGTTCTGCTCTGTCCTATATGGTCTTTGTGAGTTGGAACTGAGCCAGCAGCAGCGGTGTTTTTGGATAGCCAGAGAAGAGTGTATGAAGGTAAAGACCCAAGTGATTCCCCCTCTGATCCTCTCACCATTAACATTTTGGTGTAGAGTCTTTTCAGTGTGTATGTACTTTAATCATTTTCTAGAATCAGGTTGTGTACTTGAGGCGTTTTTACATTACAGCAGGGTGAAGGGTGGCCTGATAGCTCAGGGGGTGCTGACTCGCCCCGCTTCTCACTGGTGCAGTCTCTTTCAGGCCTCTGCATTCTCTGTCTCAGCATCTGAGCCAACCACGGGCGCTTAGCATGCATCCAGCTCCCAAAGCCTCTCCAGCGACGAGTCCTGGGCATCAGGGATTGTTTTTTCTTTTGCTGCTTTTTTTCCCCAGGGTTAGTTATGCCTCTTTTTTCTTATATATATATATATATTTTATATTGTTTTTGAGAATGTAACAGCGAAAACATAGATTGAGTCAACCATTTCTGCAATTGGGCCATCATTCCCACCCTCCTTTTCTGAGTTGTTTCTTCTCCTTTAGCATAAACTCACTGCCTGCTAATGTTCCTGGCTCATCTTGTGACTTGCTGTTGCTGGTTTGATTCCACATGGCTGGGACATGAAAGAGTGTACTGCTCAAGACAGACGTGCTGCACTAGTTGACCTAGACTCTTGTCTGGCTTTAAGACTTCAGGAGTGGGCTGTGTTTCTGCAGAGGTCAGAACCCTTGTCTCAGCCAACAGTGGTGACAGAGGACTTCCTTAAAGCCTCCTCATCTGATTCTCGGCTTTATCAGACGTTGCTGAGATGGGCCAGCATTGCAAAAAGGGTACTCTCCAGCCAGGTAGTAGTTGCCATTCCACCGGAGTCCTTCAGCAAGAGTTGGTCTACACCAGGGTGGTCCCTGAAGATTTCCAGCAGCTCCAGGAGGCTAGACCCCACGCCTCTCCTTCCTGAGCCCTACCCCTGAGGACAGCCACAGTCTAAGGGCTCAGGTCAGGCTCCCTGGTTGTGCTGTATTTCCTTCCCCAGGAAACTATGTCTGAGGGGTTGGCTAGATAGTACCCCCAGAACTGCTTAGGCTTCCTTTGGGGATTCAAAGTGAACATACAGGCCCATGTGGGCTTTGTGTCCGAGGTGGTCATGCTCATGACCAGTGCCTCCTTATAGTCAGTGTCTCTGGCTGCCCTGCCCAAGGGCCATAGTGCCTTGTCATAGATTAAATTGTGTCTCCCCAAAAATACGTGTAGCCATGTGGCTGGGCTGTGACTCGCAGTATCTTCTGACTGTCTCCCATTTTGTGGTGTTCCTATGCTGTATGTTAAAGATTAGGGCGGGACTGTAAATCCCGTTATAAGATCACTTCCCTGCTCCACTGTAAAGGGAGTTTCCCTGGAGTATGGCTTGCCCCACCCTTAATCCTTTCATCCTGCAAGAGATAAAAGGAAAGAGAAGCAGGCTGAGAATTGGGAATCCCACACCATCAAGAAAGCAGCACCGGGAGAAGAGCACGTCCTTCAGACCTGAGGTTCCTATGCCGAGAAGCTCCCTGGACAAAGACTGATACAATACCTGACTTTCCTCCAGAGCCAACGAGGGGGAAAGCCTTCCTCTGGAGCAGACATCCTGAATTTGGACTTGTAGCCTACAGGACTGTGTAAGAATAATCCTTCTCTTTTTAAAGCCGTCCACTCTGTGGTATTTCTGACAGAGCAGACTAAAACATGGCTCTTATTCTAGAATTTTAAAGTTGCAGAAGGAAGTGTGTATATGTGTATTTTTAATGTTTTGCTTGTTTTAGTAAAGAAACCAGTGTATTCATAGAATATTAAGAAAATACAAATAAGCAAAAAGAAAACATTGCCGCTTGTTTCACCCCTCTTTTTTTTATGTGTGTAACTCATCTTTTGGGGAAGCATAAACATTGTTTCTTTACAAAAATGGCAACATACTTAAATAATAGTGTTTTTAAAAGAAAAAAGCACACTTTTTTATTCAGAAAACATTATCTATTCAGTTACAAGAGAAAAAAAATTATGAAAAAAATTAATTAAATTATCTAAAACCAAAACCAAGCCCACTGCCACTGAATCTGTTCTGACTCATACAACCCTACAGGACAGGGTAGAACAGCTCCAGAGAGTCTCCAAGGAGCACCTGGCAGACTTGAGCTGCACCTTTTTGGTTAGCAGACATGGCACTTAACCACTGCACCACCAGGGTTTCCAAATTAACTAAGAGATGGAAAAAATAAATAGACCTCTGTCTACCCAGGTAATTATATACTCTTCTAAACCATCTTTAATATATATGAATACATATATATGTCCTTTATATAACATACAATTATGTAATGCTGTTTAATAATTTGCTTGTTAAGTAACAGCTTTATTAAGGTATGATTCACATAAACAAATTCCTCCTTTAAATGTTCATTACATTGGTGTTGAGCGTATTTACTGAGTTTTGCCATCATCACCAGTACTTAATTTTAGAACATTAGAAATTTCAGAACACACAAAAAATTACCCATTAGCTGTTACTTCCTATTCTCCCTGTGCCTCCACCCCACCCTTTGCTGTTGAGTAGGTTGGAACTCATAGCAACACTATAGAACGGCCCCATAGGGTTTTCAGGGATCTGTTGGTATATTCGAACTGCTAACTTTGTGAGTAACAGCTGCACTCTTAACCTCTGGGCCACCAGGGTTCCCTCTGTGAGTTTCCCTGTTGTAGAAATTGCATGTAAAGGGAATCGTGATTTTTTTCTGTCTGGCTTCTTAGCACAAGGTTTTCAAGGTTCATCCATATATAGCATGTACAAATACTTTGTTCCTTTTTATAGCCAAATAATATTCCACTGTATGGATATACCGTGTTTGTTGATTTACTCCTCAGTTGATGGACATGGGATTGTTTACATATTAGGCTTTGTGACTGGTGCTGTTATGCACACTTTTGCATTTAATCTATGTGAATATGCAGTTTTCATTTCTGTTGTGTACTTATCTGTGAGTAGAATTGCTGGGTCATATGTTTGACATTTTGAAGAACTGTCAGACTGTTTTCCAAAGTTGCTGGGACAGTTTATGTTCCCGTCAGTAATGTGTGAGGGCTCCAGGTTCTCCAAGCCCCCTTGGCACTTGCTGTCTTTTTATTCCAGCCGTTCGATTGTGGTTTTGATTTGCCTTTCTCTGGTTACTAATGACAACGAGCATCTCTTCTCGTACTTATTGATCATTTGCATATCTTTGTTGGAGCAATGTCTGTGCAAATCTTTTACCTATCTTAAATTTTTTTTCAATCATTGTGTTTTAAGAATTGTTTACATATTCTAGATATGATTCATTTATCAGCAGTCCCTGCATAGTTCAAATGGTTATATATGCTCAACTACTAGCTGAAAGGTTGGTTGTTTGAACCCACCCAGAAGTGCCTGAGAAGACACCAGGAACAGTTCTCTGCACACATGGGGTCTCCATGAGCTGTATTTGACTTGGTGGCAACTAACAACAAGATTTGTTTATGTATTCTAGATGTATTTCCTGTATCAGATAAGTCATTTGGAGATATTTTTTCCCATTCTGTGAGTTGTCTTTTCACTTTCCTGATAGTGTCCGTTGATACACAGAAGTTTAATTTTGATGTATGAATTTATCTGTTTTTTTTTCCTTTTCATTGCACCTTTGTTACCATATTTAAGAAACCACAGTATAATCCAAGGTCATGACGATATACCTATTTTTTTTCTTAGAATTATGTAGTTAGAGCTCTTTCGTTTTGTCTGTGGTGCATTTTGAGTTAACTTTTATATATAGTGTGAGGTAGGGGTCCACCTACATTCTCCTATGTTTAGAGATCCAGTTGTCCTGACACCATTTGATGACAGGTTCTTTCTGCCACTGAATTCTCCTGATACCCTTGTCAAAAATCAGTTGACCATAAATATAAGGTTTTATTTTTTTTATGATTAAGTGAAAGTATATAATCCATATCAATTCTGTATGCCTGCCTATCTGCAGCTCCATCTGCTTTCTTCACCCAGTGACAGCACATTCCTCCTTTTCACTCTGTACACTTTAGTATCCTCTTAATGAACACCTGTCTCCTCCTCTCCACCCCCTTTTCTCCCATCTAGAAAGAAACCAGTGGGACAGCCTCCTCTAAATGTGTAAAACCATAAGGTACACGTACGGTATACTCACACTGTGTCTGCAGGGCCAGTCCATTTTTGTCTGAAGAGTTGACCTTGCCAAGCCAAGCCAAGTGCCAGAGTTGACCTTAGTAAGGGTTTATTTGTGACCTCTCAATTCTAGTCTGTTGACTTACACATCTACCCTTACACCAGGACCACACTGTCTCGTTTACTGTAGCGTTGTAGTAAGTTGTGAAATCAGAAAGTATGAGTCCTCCAAACGTGTTCTTTTTCAAGATTGTTCTCCCTCTTCTGGGTCTCTTGCATTTCCATGTGAATTTTAGGATCACTTTGTCACTTTCTGCAAAATATAACTTTTCTTACTTATGATACCTTTTTTTTTCGTTTATGATGTCATTTTCCTTAATCTATAACTACGCCGTCTAGTACAGTTACCATGAGTCTCCTGTGGCTATTGAGGACACCTGTCACGTGGTCAGTCCAGAGGAGATAACGCTGTGAGTGTAAACTGCACACTGGATTTAGATGATTAGTCTGGAGGAAAAAATGCTGCACAATAGCTAGTTAATATTTTTGTTAAGTATGTTGAAATGATGTAGTTTTATAGTGGGCTAAACAGTATACATAAAAATAATTGTCACTTTTTGCATTTTTAATGTGGCTAGCAGAAGATTTAAACTGTATTTGACATATATCAGTTGGGCAAAGTGTTTTTTAGTAGCATATTTATAATAATAATGATTGGTTATATGATGATTGTGATTGTTTCAAAGTTTCTTGATTGTATTCTCTATTGTTGGACACTTAGATTGTTTCCAGTTTTCTGTTTTACAGTAGAACAGTGAGTGACCTTTTAGCTAGGCTTTTGTGCACAGTTGTGACAGCTGCCAGGGCAGAGTTCATGAAGAAGACGGGAAACATGTTGATTGTACTTTTCAAGTCTAGGGCATGAAAGCAGGTGTTTGTGCTATAAAGTTGTTCAATGAGCACAGATTCACTCAGCAAATATTGGTTGGACTCCACTCAGAGCTGGACTTTTCTCCAAGGTTTGGGAACACAGTGGTCAAAGAATCAAAATTCTTGTCCTCTTGGAGTTTATATTCTAATGGAGGAGGAGGATAGTCAACAAAAGAGAGAGATGTTAAGCAGAAAAAGGAAGTAAGTGTAAGAGCTGGAGTGTGAAGGGAGAAGCGTTTTGGTGGAATTGTTGGAGGAGTCCTCTCTGAGGGACTGCGGGAATAAGGAAGGGAACTGTGCACAGAGCTGGAAGGTAACAGGTTCAGGCAGAAAGATCAAGAATCATAAAGCTCCTGAAGTGGGAATATGCTTGGCATGTTTTAGGAGCACCAAGGGGCCAGTCTGACTTGACCTTGGTGAGAAGTGGTTGATTGGGGATATGTTTTTAAGATGCAGCTGACAGCCTTTGTAGATAGATTGGATGTGTTGCGTGTGAAGCAAGGAGGCCTTTAAGACCCAGGCCCTTGGATGCTGCCGTTTACTGAGCCAGGGATTGCTAGAGGTGGATGAAGGGCAGTGGGGACGGCCCCGCTCACTCAGTGGTGGACCTTTTTAAGTTTGAGATGCCTTTGGAATCTGCAGGTGGAGATGTTGAGTGGGTCGTTGGATATATGCATTTGGAAATCTCAGGGGAGGTGGGACTGGGGGTACATGCTGGGAGTTACAGTTAGCCATGAGACTGGATGAGATGTCTTCAAGAGTGAGCGGACAAAGGCAGGTCCGAGGATGGGGCTCTGATGAGGAGCAGCCCACAGGAGGACCCGAAGGCAGAGGACACATGCGAGGAAAGCAGGAGCTGTGGCTGGAAGCGTGGTGCAGGAGTGTTTGGGGGTTGTGAAGAGGTGTCACAGCTGCTGCCTGGATGCCAAACCGAATGAGGAGCGAGTGTCGGCCATTGGTTTTGGTGTCACGGAGGCTCTGGGGACATTGGCAAGAGTGGTGTTGGTAGGCCACAGTTGACTCACTGGTGGGTGGAAGCGTGATTTGTGTTTTTAAAGGGAGGAAAGGCTGTATGTATCAACAGCTCCTTGAGTTTACTCTAAAGTAGACAGAATGGTGGAGTGAGAGGGAGAGATTGGGGACATGTCTCTTCCATGTGTGGCAGTGGTCAGGGAGAATGGATGAGGGAGGAGGTGCTGAGAATCAGTGCTGGAGTGGAGGGCAGGCCCTGTTCATAGGACCCAGGGGAAAGCAGTCGACTTCCTGGACCTTTGGTTTGGCAGTGGGAGGCTGAGAACATTTCTGTCCAGATTGCTTTTGTTTCCAAAAGCTGAGAGTGACAAGGATTCAAGGGATGTCTTAGGATATGTTCCCAGAGTTAAATGTAAAATGTACATGAATTTTTAATAGGAAAGACAAGACTTGAGATACATTGAGTAGCTTCAGAGTGCCTGCCCTCAGGATTCTCTGTCCTATACCATTGGGAGTATTTGGGAGGAAAAGTTTGAGGAGCCTCTTCATGATTGAGTTCTATTGTTCTTTGGTTAAATCTCACCCAAGTGAGTATTTAACCTTAAAGACTGTGAGATTCACTTACTCATTTTGTTATCCTTAATAGGGCTTTTGCAGCTGCTCCAAATAGCCCTCCATTTTTGGCTCTTTAATAGTTGTTTGGCAAGCCACTTCAGTCTGTAGTGGGCAAGGCCAGGAAGCTGCTATGGGGTGTCTGCAGGTAGAATGGGGGTGTCCCCATGTCTTCCAGCCTCACCTCCCAGTGAGCCTGGACGTGAGGCTGGGGAGGCAGGATCTGTGTTGGTTGGGCTCCTGAGGGTGGCACCTTCCTGGGAATTGTTAGGGTCCCCTGTCCCTGGGTTCTGGCAGACTTCACAAATGCACGGTCCATCTTCTCATCTGGCACAGTAGTTTTGGTGAGCTCACTGTAGTGCTGTAGCTAACGTTCTCAATGGTTAACATGCAGTAGTGATGAGAACATGTGTTTCTTGCCTATTTATTGCACTGTCTGCTTTTTAATTCTTTCTGTAGAGTTCTAGTATGATTAAGTCCCCCATCCACCTCCTGCACCATTTAAGGTTCTCTAGCTTTCTTACTGGGAAGCAAACAGTTTGGTTCACCTCACAGAGCTTCTCCGTGGGTTAGGGGCACTCTAGACATCCATGGTTTGTCCCTCTTGGTGACAGATGAGATTGCTGCAGCCTAGGAGAGCTTGATTTGTGCCTCACAGTCACTGTGCGTGGGCAGATCCTATGGTCCTTGATCCCCTCATACTTCAAAGCTTGCCACTGCCATGGCCCCCCTCAGCCCACCCATTGGATTCCATGCCTGCTGCTTCTCCTGGGCACCCCTTATGTGCTCTTTCCCTGGGCCATGGCCCCCCTCAGCCCACCCGTTGGATTCCATGCCTGCTGCTTCTCCTGGGCACCCCTTATGTGCTCTTTCCCTGGGCCATGGCCCCCCTCAGCCCACCCGTTGGATTCCATGCCTGCTGCTTCTCCTGGGCACCCCTTATGTGCTCTTTCCCTGGGCCATGGCCCCCCTCAGCCCACCCGTTGGATTCCATGCCTGCTGCTTCTCCTGGGCACCCCTTATGTGCTCTTTCCCTGGGCCATGGCCCCCCTCAGCCCACCCGTTGGATTCCATGCCTGCTGCTTCTCCTGGGCACCCCTTATGTGCTCTTTCCCTGGGCCATGCTATCGTGGTGTCCCTGTCCCCCTGTCTTGTGCTCCCTCTTTCCTGGCCTCTCTCCAGGCCTCCCAGACGACAGCCTTGCAGTAGGCCCTCTTCCTGTCTGCAACAGCATCCTCTTAACCTTTCCCCAAGTGTATCCTTGTCCAGCTGGGGGAGGGGGCGCTCACTGCCTAAGGGGCTTCCCCTCAGGCCAGTGAGTCCATGACTTAAGGACCTTGTCGGCCTGCTCCATTCTAGTGTGCCCAGTACCCAGTGAGGCTGGAAAGTGTAGTGTGAGCAGTTGTATGAATCCAGATTTTTCATCCAGACAGCTGTTACCTCTTGGCCTTCCCAGGGGACTTCCTCCTGCTGTTCCAGTCTCAGAACTAGTATGTCACTGTCTTGGCAAGAGCTTGACCATTTTAATTGAACAACCACAGGGCCACAGTCCTATCTGAAACTCTCGAGCCAGCTGTGTTTTGGAACTGAGAAATTTCAGAGTATTAGGGCAAACTCAGCGAATGTGCCATACACTGTGGGTGTCCAGGAAGCCCCTGGTAATCAAACTGATGGCTCTCCAGTGGAGGACGTGAGTATCCATGCATTGCCTAGCATAGATCAGGGCATGCCGCCAAAAGAATTATGAACACTTTCACTTTTTTAATTTTTCATTTTTTGGACTTGAGAATCGCAGGTGAGGGCTCATGGGCCTGTCTTACTGAGCATGTCTGTCTGGCATTAGACGAGGTGCCAGGAGATTGGCGGCTCAGAGTTACCCAGAGGTGCCTCAGGAGACAGTCCTGGTGATCTGCTTTCAGAAGGTCACAGCCTTGAAAGCTGTATAGAGCAGTTCCGCTCTGCACACGTGGGGTCACGGTGAGTCAGAACGGACTAGATTGCAGCTGGCAGTGGCAATAGTGCCAGGTGCAGGGAGTCCAGACAAAGAAGATGGCACCCTGCTGCTGCCAGTGTGGGAGGCAGAGTATCCTTCTGATGGGCGTGAGGGGCACAGACAGGCTTGAGTGCAGGCAGCTGCCACACACTGTAGAAGTGCTGCTGATACTGTCAGGGCACCGTTGGGTATAACGTTTATTCCCTAACGTTCCTTTTAAAAAAAAATTGAGACATACCATTCAGGTGCCACCTTACTCCAATGTGTCATATACGGACTGTCAGAAGACCACCCTGCTGTGACCACTCTGTCACTCTTCCTGGTCTCATAGTATACAAGGTGGCTTTTCTGAATTGTCCTGGGTCTCCTTCCATTGGGTCTAGCCACAAGAGGTTCAAGGAGCAGAGAGGGATGCAATCTTTATACGAGACAGGTTTACCCAAAGGCCTGGATGAACCCTTGTGGGATGCCTTGTCTCCTGTCTCTGACATCTGCCACCCCACGGCCATCCATCAAGACTGGGCCTTCCACAAGGGGACAGGGTCTTACAGTCACATACTCTGTCCTCTTGGCTGGGCCAAATTTGTTAAACACTAGTGGGTTTAATCTACATTTTTCTGACTTTCACAATACAATAAGTGAAGTTTTATTTGAATATTTTTAAGGTACATTTTCTATGTAGATAGAAATCTTTAATCAGCCTGTTTTCTGAAAAGGTGGTTGCGTTTTGAAAATAATTAATTGCTAGACTTCAGGAAACCTTGCATTTTTGTTTTATTAGAAAAGGAAGGACTAGTAGTGAAATATGCCTGAACATGTATATTTCAAGTATTTCAGAAGGATACAGTGCGAAATACTGTGTTCCTGAAGCAGATGTCCACTGTATCACTTCCATTGTTTCTGAAGTTTTCTGTGATCTTTGAGAAATTACAGAGACTGAATTAAAACTCATGTGCAAATATGTATTAAAGATTAAGGTTTCAGTTTAGAATTCTTTTTTTCCAAGGTACTTGACTTGGCGATGTAATGAACCGTGATGCTGAGGTGGAAACACCTTTTCGTTCTTTTTGGTTTTATACAAAATATTACAGTTTTCAGAAAGACAAGAATGACCGTTTGCAACATTTTGACATCCTTAAGATAGTTAAGAATAGACTTTGTGTTGTAAAAACTTCTTTAACAACATTCCGGGGTTTTGTAACACCAGTAGTTTCATAGTTAATATTTACAAAAAGTATCAGTGTACAGGGCGACTATGAGTTGGAATGGACTTAATGGCAGTTTTTTTTGTCTAATCAGAATTTAAAAGAGACTCTTGTGTTTCATAGTTACTCTTGGGATCTAGCTATAAAGTAAAAGATACGTGCTACAGATGTATTATGTATATGGTATGAGAAATGTTTCATTTCTTAAGGTATGCGTGTAGGTATATAGGTAGATTATGTAGTGTAAAATATTTGCATGTGTTGTGCATATATAAACATGTCAGTTTCCAAGTATGATCTTTAGGCAGTTATAGAATACAGAGGAATTTTTAAAGGTCATAGCAGAAAAATTTTGTGTTTTAATTACCTAAATATTTTTCTTTAACTGAGATTAAAAAAAAAAAAAACACTGAATGTAACATATGGGAAAATGTTAAATGGATGCCATACTATAAGACTTTCCACAGAAGTTTTTTTCTTCCGTCTGAGGCGCAGTGGGAAGACTCCACTCACGGCTAAGAAGATATCGAGGTTGGAAAAACCACTTCACAGCAGGAGTGTGTATGAGACCTGAAGCCGCCATGGCTGGCTCGGCCCTTATTTTGCCTATAGGTTAGCAAGTACCCAAACCAAATGTAAATCACTTGTGGTGCCAACACGCAGGGTGTCTTCATTCAGCATGAACAGTATGGATTCACCGGTCTCAGTAGTTGGAAATATAGTGGCACAGAAAGAATTAGGTCTACCAAGTTGAAAACGTGTACATGTCTGAAGAAGTTTCTTTTCTTGATTTTGGTTAAGTTAAACAGAAGTATCTTCACATCTGTAATTTCTGGTAACTTAATGAGAACATGATGAACTTTTGGGTCACAATAAATTTTCCCATTATGTAAAATATTTTACACACCGGTTGAGTCATTGTGAGTTGTGAGTAGACATGATTCTTCTCTTCCTGCGGAAAATAGAAACATGTTTTAGTGACAGTTTTAGCCAGTTGCACAATTGTCCTTCAGTCAGCACATCAAGCCTTGGGCTGCTTACTGTTAGTCGGAGTCCCAAAAACTTGGTGTCTGGGAGCTGTTCTGTTGGGTATAGTGGGTGGAGTCTTTCTGCAAACCAGTTAGCTGCTTATTTTACACTTAAGACTTATTTTTATTCTTAGGAGTTTTATGTTCAGGAATGTGTTTGACATCAGTGCTTGCAAAGATTTTGGAGTCTTAAAGACCCAGGTCCAGTCACTTCTTTCTTAGTAGGAAGAAGCAAGCAAGTGAATAACTTAAAAAAAAAAAAAAAAAAAACTTTGTTGGAAGGATTCCATTGTGGTGTTTGTCCCTACTTTTTTAAAAGTCACATTTCTAGATATGTGCCATCTATATTTTACAGTAAAGATTGGTTTTCTTTTAAAAAAGTTGTTCAGCTCTGACAGTGAGACTTTGAGGGGAAAAGATACTGAAACAAGTAGAAAAGTTGTTGGCAACTGTGAAATGCTTATTTAAACTTGTTTGGAAGGGGTGCCCCAAACTTCATGCGGTTTTAGGCATAGTACATGGTCTGATAATATGGTCCCCGTCCCCTCCTTTTTTTTCAGTGGATGAGGTGCATCTTATTAAGTGGTATCAACTCTTGAGTGTCTGACCTTTAGCCTAGTTATGTCACCTTTTTTTTTAAAACAATAGCTTCACTGATATAGTCACATACTGTATAATCCATCTATTTAAAGTGTACAGTGCTGTGATTTGGGACATATTGGCAGACTTGTGAAGCCATTGTCTGTTTTAGTGCCACTACGCAGTCGCTGGTCTTTAGCTTCTTCTACGTAATGTAGTAGTTCAGGGTTCATCCTGAACAGTTCATCCTGTCAGTACTGCATTCGCTTTTATGACTGAATAATGTACCAGTTGTGGATGTACCACCGTCTGTTGGTGGGCATTGGGTTGTTTCTTGGCTATTGTGGATGATGCTGCAGTGAACACTAGTGGACAGGTTTTTGTGTGGACATGTGTTTTCATTTCTCTTGAGTAGATACCTAGGAGTGTGCATTAGATTTCGGTGTTTATTTTTCCTTACTCTTCAGATTTACATCTCTATGTTTGTAAAAAGGCTGTGCTCCTTGTAACTGGGGCCTCTTCAGACTTTGTTTGGTGACCCAGTGACTTCCTGTTTCATGCTTGAAGTCCCTGGACCTCCTATTGTCTGGAGAAACAACCAGAATTAAAATATCCTTCTTTTCTAAGACCAGGTCACATCCAGTGGTCAGCACATGGTCTTATCAGATGAGCATCTTGATTTGATTTGGCAAATAATTAAGTCTCTATGCAAGCCCAAGAAGTTTTGTCTGTATTTTGTATTTTTTTCTTGTGTTCTCTCCCCACTTCCTCCTGGGTTCTCAAGAGACCCTGCCTCTGATGCCCCAGGAGGACCAAGTGACGCCATGGGCTATCTCTTCTGGCAGGATGCCACTCACACCCTTGGTTAGTGCATGCTATCCGGGCTGCCTACTTGTGAAGCAACAGAACACCTGAAGATGGTAGTGATGCTTTTGAGCATTTTGTTAAGGGTCCAAGTGAGACTTACAGGGATGTTTCTGTAATTTGCATCAAGTTCATGTAAATGTACGTTAATGATATTAGCTAATCTGTGTGAGTTAGATTATGAATTTCATTATTGCTGTGTAATGAAGGGATACTTTCTGCTGCGCTCATTCCAATCAAAGATGAGAGCTCTTTAGGTCTCTCTATGTGTATTTAGACTGGGTTAAGATTGGAAAAATTATTGAGTGCTTTGTGGATACCACTTGTGTTCTATGTCAGTCATGCCTTACATTTTGTGGGAAAGCTTTAGGGGAGCAGTTTACATATGTCATATCAGTGGAAAATCGAATTCGTAAAGCTTATGTCCCAAACCAAAACAGACCGGTTACTGTTGAGTCACCTCTGCCTTGTGGCGACCCCGTGTGTGTCAGAGTAGCGCTGTGCTCTGTTGGGTTTTCAGTTTCTGGCTTGTCACAGGTGGGTCACCAGGCCTTTCTTCCGGGCTGCCTCTGGTTGAACTCAGACTGTTAGCCTTTCACTGAGCTGCTGAGCTGTTAACTGAACAGCTAACTGAATGCTATCCAGGGACTCCCATCAGGCTTATAAAAACCAAACCTGTTGCCATCAAGTTGATTCTGACTCATAGTGACCCTACAGGACACAGTAGAACTGCCCTATAGGGTTTCCAAGGAGTGCCTGGTGGATTCAGACTGCTGGCCTTTTGGTTAGCAGCTGTAGTTCTTAACTACCATGCCACCAGGACTCCCTCAGTCTTAAGAGATGGTGAAGCTCCTTTTTACAGACAAGCGATCTGACGTTCAGAAAAAGAGTGCAGGGAGGTGTTGGTGTCAGAGGGAGTTAGAACCTGTGCTGTGGACTTGCACCCCGTCTCTACTGTGCCCCACATGCAGAGGCGGGCAGACACGGATGACGAGAACAGCTTGCCTCTTGCCTGCAAGGTAATAACCAAGTCCAAAGCCAGCATCTGCTAGAGCCAATTCACCTGTCTCTGCCACCAGCACCACCTCTGTGATGTGGAGCTCAAGGACACCTCCTCCCCGGGCTGGTGGGGGTCCCCTTTCTGCAGTCCTCTGGGCCTGGGCTATGAGACCTGCACTGAATATTTGTGTGCTGCCCTTGACTCCCAGGCTGGTGAACTGGAGCCTGTGTCCCAGCGTCCGGCTACTGTCCCTAGAGGCACCCATGCCTCCCCTGTGTCTCTCTCTTTAGTGCCTCCCACTGCATAGAGCATACGTGAGTATCCCAGCCCCCAGCAGGCCTTCTGCCCCAGCTCGTAGGTACTGTCTGTTCCAGGAGGCACAAAAGTCTTCATGTGAGGCCCATGGCAGCGCCTCCAGACCCTCCTAGGAAGGCCCAGTTGTGCTGGAGCTCACGGTTCTGTCTCCATCAGGCTCAGGGTCCCAGATGGAGAAGATCAGTGGCAGAAAGGACTGTGTCCCAATCTTGCTGTTGTCGGGATCCACTGGGCAAGAGGCAGCCACCAGGCACAAACCTTGATCGCTGATTTGAAGGGCAGAGCTCTGCTGGCGCTGCTTTCGTGGGGAGTGCCCAGAGTGGCCCCCAGATGTGCCGTGTCCTGTGATAACGGCTCCTCTGAGGGTTTTCGGCCCCTCCAGTGAGCTCTTGGAAGGGCAGCCGTTGCCTCTGCATTCTCCGTCTGCTCAGCATGGAGCTCTGAGGTTTCGGCCAGTAGGACTGGACACACGCTGGGGGACTGCTTCTACCTGGAATGCTTGCTTGTTGAGTCTCACTGGAAAGTGCGGAGTTAGGAACCCGGAGTGCCCTGGTATTGCAATGGTTAAGCACTCAACTGCTAGCCCAAAAGGTAGGTCACAGCCTTGAAAACTCTGTGGAGCAGAGTTCTGCTCTGTACACACAGCGTCACCATGAGTCAGAAGCGACCCAATGGCAGCTACTGAGGGCAGATACAAGGAAGATGACATTGTTTTCTTAAGTTTTTCTGTAAAACTCGGATCCACCCAACTCCCCTGAGGTGAAGCCCTCAGGAGAAACACTTCCTTCCCAGTTCATTTCAGTGAACTTGCATCGGGTGCTGGAAAAGCAGTAGATGGATGCTAGGAGCGTGGCATATGGAAGCTGCCTGCCCAGGCGTGAATTTCAGTGTGTGCATGTGGACTGTAGTGTGACATCCCTATGCCCCACTGCCCTGGCCTGTCCGGTGGGACGCACGTGCCTGGTTCGGTCATGGAGGGACGGGTGGGCTCTGTGTGTGGAGTGGTGGTGGAGGCCTGTGGTGATCTTGGTCACTGCCACCTCCCTTCCACGTAGTGTAGCCGGTGCTGGGGAGAGTGGTGCTGCAGGAGGGGCTGTGCTCGCTGGGCTGGGAGTGGACTTCGAGAACGTGGCCTAGAGGAGAAAACGTGGAGTCCAGGTGTAAGGGGAGTTAGGTGGACGTAAGCGAAGGCCACAGAAGGGGCATTCTCAGTGAGAACAGTGCAGTGTCTGCCTGGACACAGCAGGTCACCTGTTAGAATGCGGGAGTAGCCAGTAAGCTCTTTAATGTGCTTATTCCCCTGTCCAGACCGTCACAAAGCACCTGTGAGGTCAGGCTGTGCTCCAGATGGAGGCGGGAGCACAGCCCTTTAAATAGAGGCCCCGTAGGCTGTGATCCTATCAGGGTTATTCACTGGTGGCGGGAGGGTAGCTGCCTGTAACACCCACAGAGCCCCCAGCTGTGCGCACACTTGGCCCCACCTAGTTGTTGGGTGCCTTGGGGCAGTGTGGGTCTCAGGCACTGCATTGCTGGTGGGCGGTGGTGGTGCCCACTCAGGACTGCTGTGAGGTCAGATGAGTTCCTGCGGTGTGGCTGGAACTGAGCCTCTGCACAGCCTCGCTGAGGATGTGTGAGGACGTTGGAGGGGCGGGGACATCCTTATCCATGCCTTTTCTGCCTAGCCATCCCGCATTCCAGTGCTCCTGTTTTGTGTTCCTGCCTTCTGGAACCTCGTCCTGGGCTCCAGATGTATTCTGTTCTGCCTTCCCTGGTGTGCTGTGCCTGGACCTCCTCCTTTGCCATGAGTTTTCCCCTGTCCAGTGGCGGTAACCTCTAGGCCGGTGAAGTGTCTTCTAGGGTGGATTTTTGCATAAGGCACATGGTTGCTGCTGTCTAGATGTGAGTGGGTGAAGGAAAATTGAAGATCACTTACGAAGCATCCTCTTTTCCAGGTGTGGTTGTGTGACTAACGGTTTGACCGTTTGGGCGCTCAAACCACGTAATGGTCTCCACTGTACTGGGAAGGCAGCTGGGTGGTCGAGAAGATTGCTGCTGGCAGAGGAACTGGGAGTGCTCACTCTAGTTGCATTTTTTGGAATGAAAGCCTGGTGGTTCTCAGGAACTCCTCCGAGGGGCTTTGAAGCTGACTGGCGCCGCAGATGTGCGTTTGAGACAGCTTGCCGTAATGCTCATTTTGTTCATTTCGTCTTTCTTACCCAGCTGCATCCCAGTAAATTGTCAAAACCTTCCTCCGGTAAAAACCACAAACCAGTCAACCCTTAGCAAACAGATTAGAAAGCTAGAAATGCCCCCCAGGTGTTTGTAACATTTTTTTTTTTTTTTTTTAAGATCCTTAAAAAACCTTTGTGATTCAAAAGGCAGCTTCCTGTGCTGGGAGCCTCTCTCTTGCAAGCTTGCTTCTGAGGCTGGTCGCTTTCAGAAAGACTGCAATGCAGCGGTTACCAAAGTCCCCGGGAATGTGCAAACAGCCCGTGCCGGGGTCTTCGGCTTCCCTCTGCGCCTGCTGACCGCTGCCTGCAGTTTGCAGGAGGAGGTAATGAAGGCAGGACTCTCTGGACCTGGCGGTCCAGTGACGAGAACATAAGCGGTTTTCGAGGACACCGGGGCCGGCGCAGGCATGTCCTGCAGCAGCGCGGTGAAGTTCCCGGTGCAGTGGGCTGCCAGGGAGCGGGAAATGGAAGGTACCTTTGTGGGTTGTGCGCGCTAATTCTGTTCTCCTTTCTGTGTTCAGAGGGTGGATAGTAAGAAGGTAAGGGACTTGGGGCATTGCACGTTACGACTGTATGTGTTAATGGGTATCCCTGGTGAATGTGAGGAATCTGATGGATGGATCACTTCTGACCCTAAGAAGTAAAACTTTCATTTCCTGCTGGTGACACTTAACGACATTTGAAGAACCATCCTGTTGAGTGTCGGCAAATACCTTCTAAATAAATTTATGAAAATGTTCTTTACAGAGACCTGCTTTTCCTGTGACTTGCTAGCCAGACGAATTTCAGAGATGCAGATATGGTCATGCGGTGTTTGTCGTTTTAACTGAAGATATGAGAGTTCCATTAATCAGCCATGGAGCATCATGTTTGACACAGTGTCAGCCCTGCAGTAGTGAGGGCCAGCGACAGATGTCCTCGGATCTTATTTTGCCTTCACCTGGGTGGTTTTGGATGTGTGGAGGTCTGTGCCTCTTCGTGTGGTGAGCTGGATACAGCCTCCAGCTGCTTCACTTTGTTTATCTAAGTGGGAAGCAAAGTGCCAGAACGCAGTTATATTTTGCTGTATAGCAGCAGTGCCAAACTGTATTAAATGCATTATGGGTGGTAATTTATATGTCCAGTGCCAAGAAGTGGAATGTCAGGGTTACCATGGCAACTGGATGCATTCTGAAAGCTTGTGAATGGGCTCCGAACCTTCTAGTGTTTGAGTGAGATTTTTCCAGCTGAGAGCCTGCCTTTACCCTGAGTGTAAGTAAATCCCGCATCGCGAGTGAGGCACATCCTTCTGCCTGTCCATTCAGCTTAGCTCTTTCTCTGGTGACATCTGCCTAGGTGTCTGGGGAACGAGCCTGTGTGTGACATCCTGACACCTGGGCTGCTGTGCAGTATAGACTGGAGGCAGGAGGGTGGCATCTCAGGGGCTCCTGAGGCTGGCAGGCACTGGCATCATCCCAGGAGACGCCTCCTTATCCATCTGAGGAGCGTTTCTCACTCACATCCCAGAGGGCTCTAGCAGAAGGCCTGACTTTGGGCTGGCAGCTCTGCTTTTTCTGTTAGTAGGCCACCACAGCGATTGGTTTTGGGGAAGGAGGCCTGTGTTAGACCCATACACAAAATGCCAAACCTGGTCAAAATAATGAATGTGGACCTACTGTGTTTATGGTAATGTGTTTACTGTTTCTTGGAAGTATTTGTAGCGTGGTTTCTTTGAACCTGGTTCCCCTTGTGCACATAAACTCTGTTGGTGTCTCGATTGCAGGGAACTGAAATGTCTGTCTGTTAGCATCTGTAAACATACCTACACAGCCTGGGTGCAGAGGAAGCCTGGGTCTCAGGTGGGGGTGGGAGTGGAAGCCACTGAGTGGCCTGGGATGCAGTAGTGGCTGCCGTGGAAGGTGTGCTGTGAGAGGCCAAGCCAGGCTCTGGGAATGCTTTTCACAGTCGTGTAGAACACACTCTTCTTTGTTAGTAAACGTTCAGGTGGTGTAGGTCGACTTCTGGAGTCCCTTGGTGGCTCTAGTGGCTTGGTGCAGAGGCCTCTGACTTCCTCTAACTTCACAAGGAGGAAGGAGAACCAGAACCAGCAGCCCAAGGCTGATTGCTCTGAGGCGGATGTCAGACACACCTCCTCTCCCACCATCTTGACCAATTCTGATACCAGGGGTCCCTCCCACAGCCTTCTGCCACTCTGCCGGGTTCACTAATTCACCGCAGTGGCCACACAGAACTCACAGGCAGCACTTACGATCGTGGAATTTCTTGAGGATGTGACAGGTCACAGGAAACCCTGGTGCCATGGTGGTTAAGTGCTACAGCTGTGAACCAAAAGTTGAACAGTTTGTATCTACCGGGCACTCCTTGGAAAGTCTGTGGGGGTAGTTTTGCTCTGTCCCGTAGAGTCGCTATGAGTCCAGATTGACTCACAGCAGTGGGTTGGATTTGGTTTGGGTTTTAATAGTGTACAATTCAGGTTCACGGACACTCGGGGTACAGTTCTACCAGCAAGACAGCTTCTTCTCAGCTGTGCTGCCGGGCAGAGCTTTCCCTGGCACCTTGGCCTCTGCCCGCCCTCGTGCAAATGTTACAAAGCTCCTTTAGCCCTGTCCCACTTGACCGTATGCTGTGGCTCTGCCAGCCACCCGGAGGCCCCTGCTCCTCCAACTGGCCTCCGAAGGTCACACTTCACTCTGGGCTCGTTGTCCGCGGTGTGGTGGGATCCTCTCTCTGCTCTGGAATTGGCTCTCTTTTAATCCTACCAGGATGACAGAACTAACCAGTTCCCTTGATGGGCCACAGTTACTGTATCTGCACAGTCCCACGCAATCACTTTGGTGACAATTACAAGACCATGGTGAGAAAGGCCGCACAGAAGTGACCCATCACACCACAGTGGTGCAGAGAGTTTAGCACTCGGCTGCCAGCTGAGAGGCTGGTTGATTTGAACCCTCCCAGAGGTACCCTGAAAGATGAGCACTGCTTCTGGTGACCTGCTTCTGAAAGGCTACAGCCTTGAAAACCCTATGGAGCAGTTCTTCCCTGCACATGCCAGGAGTCAGAGACAGCTCAGTGGGAAATGGCTTAGTCAGACTGCACAGTGGGTCTAATTTTCCAGTGCACATGAGTGGGCATATCACGGTCACGTGCCTGCAGGCCTCCACCAGGAATCTAATTCCATCCCTTTGTTATTTTACAGATGAGGAAACTGAGGCCCCAAGAAGTTATGCCACTTGGTTAAGGTCCCAAAGCTGGTCAGAACCAGATCTTGGATCAGAAACCTGGCTCCAGGCTGCTCCTGGCTTCTTGTTCTCCTAAGGATCGCTTTTCCAGCAGAAGAGGTGTGTGCTTTCTGTTTATTGTTGGCCGTCTATCAGAAGGGGCCTATCACAGTGACGGGAATAGAGCTCTCTGATTTAGAATTTAGGAAGTCCCTGTGTTCCAGTCCTGCTCTCTTCTGTCATTTGTTAAATGTCTCCACAGTTTGCCTGAGACAGCCTCTGGAGAAGGGAGGGCATGACCTGTGCTCCTCAGGCCACGGCCTATGGCAAGCACTGAGCCCAGTTGGGCCCTGAGCACTGGCCTGCAGTCTGTCTAGTGTTCTACAGGGAAGCTGAAGTACCCAGACATCACCCAGCAGCAACCCTAATCATCCTAGATTAAATCAAGATTGCCATACTGTATTTGCTGAGGCAGGACACAGAGAAATTTTGGGAAGAGGCTGAATTTGCAAGGGTTCACACAGACTGATGTTTAGTCAGTTAACCCACATTTTTACTTCACCAGTCTTCAAGGTTGAGATTTTTTTGGCATAAGAATACATTTTCCTGAATGGCCTGAATACCCTCTCCCATCCTACATGTTCTTACAGTGGGATTTTGACCAAGAGGTGGGCATCAGTGTCCTTTTACTTTGGGTCTGGGTTGGCTCTTTGCCTGCCTGCAGAAGCACTGCTTGGTGACTTCTGGGCTAGGTCTTAAAAAAGGCAGTTTTTGCCTGGCTTCTTTTTTGGGGATACCCCTTCTGAAGAAGGCCAGCCACCACATTGTAAGGAAGCGACACCCTCTTGGAGAGACCCCTACAGAGCGGTTTCAAGACCCCTAGTGAGTAGCCCCCACCATGTGAGTGAATGGCCCTTCCGATGATTCAAGATATAGCCTGCCAGTTCCCAGCCCACAGAATCTATGGATGTGACAAGTGGGTGTTTGGTGTCACTGCATTTTGGAGTAATTTGTTATATAGCCTGGTTCCTACAACCCCTAGTGTTTTCATTCATCAGTAATGGAGATGCTAGAGGTAGAAAGCATAAGAAATTCATGCTTTTATTTGATAATCAGACTTTTTTAAGTAATAGTGTCATTGAGGTATAATTCACATACCAGAGGAATTCACTCTGCCAAAGGAATTCAGAGGTTTTCAGTACTCAGAGTTGTGCGCATCACCACAGTTGAACTGGGCAAAGCTTTCATCACCCCAGACAAGAGTCAAGCTCTTCATCTACCTTGTGGGAATCCTTGTGTGGCTCCGATGGTTAGACGCTCGACTGCGAGCTGCAGGGTTGGTGGTGTGAACCCCCCGGAGCTCCTCGAAAGAAGGGTCTGGAGATCTGCTCTCTAAGGATCAAAGCCACGAAAACCCTGTGAGGCCGTTCTCTGCACACACGGTGGCTGCTGTCCTCTGTACACATGGCCACCGTGACCTGGAGTCGACGTGACCGCAGCTAACAACAGCAGATCTAGTTTACTCAGCAGACACATGGAAAGAGGAGATTAGGGCTGCTATGCGCGTGTGTGTCAAGCAGTCGTGCTGGTGCCTGGGTCCTGGTGGGCACTGCACTGCTGCTGCTTTGGTGCATGGATTCTTCTTGAGAAAAGGCTGGACGGTGCGGGTGGAGCCAGGTTGCTGGTAGCACTGATGGAGTGTGGCCGTGGACGGGAGCACACGGCATGTCTTGGATACGACATGAGCTTCCAGTAAGGGCCAAGAGAGGGCAGGAGAGACGTCTCTGGAAGGCCTCTCTTGGATCAGAATAGAGTCCAGGAGGACTGGTGAGTGAAGAGCAGGTTCAGTGCCGAACAGGACACGCGTGCGTTTCTCCTGGCTCTCTCTGTCACATGCATGTGCACACACACACACACACACACACGTTCTCCCCACCTTTCCCTCATACAGACACAAATGCATTCTCCTCTTCTCTCGCGGGCTCTCTCTCACACGTACACACTCATTCTCCCCTACCTCTCTCACACACACACATTCTCCCATCTCTCGCTGTCGCACACACATGCATTCTCTCCTGCCTCTCTCTGTCACACGTGCATTCTCCCCTGCTTCTCTCTCTCTCACACATGCACACTCTACCCTGCCTCTCTCTCTCACACGCAGGCATTGTCCCTTCTGTCTGCCTCACTCACACATGTATTTTCTCCTGCCTCTCTCTGGCACAGACACATTCTCCCTTGCCTCTTTCTGGCACACACATACACACATGCGTTCTCCCATCTCTGTGTCTCATACTCACACACAGACCCACATTTTCCCCACATCTCTTTTGCACACACACACACACTCTCTCTCTCTCTCTCCCCCGCCTGCTCTCCCCGTCACACTCTTTCTCTCACACGCCATGGAAGCTGCCCCGGGGGCGGGAGCCAGGGTGGGGCCAGAAGGGGCTGTTAACAGCCTAGATCAGGGGAAGAGGCCTGTGGGACAGTGGCTGTCTTTGCTCTCGTGAAGAACATGTAAAGGAATGGGCGAGGCTGTAGTCAGTACAACTTCAGTTACAAAAACAGTTGTAGGCCTTTGTCTGCCCTTAGCCTGAGGGAACACATTGGTGCCACCTGCCTGGTCTTTGTGCCTAACACGGATGGCGCCACCTGTGTCTCCTGTCTCTTTCGTAACTGCTGTCTATGCTGACTGACAAGAAGAAGGGACATACACAGTAGTGCTGTCCTGATTCAGAGGCTGTCCTCCAGTACTTGGTCCCTGCCTTCTTCCCCAAGACCTAGAGTGCCTCCAGGGCAGGGAAATGTCCCTCAGCACTGTATCTGGGCTCAGCTCACACCAGAAGCCCAGTCACCGGTGGGTGACTTGGGAGCAATGGGGTTATGGCAGATCTGGGGATGGTGGGTGAACGTGACAGATGGGGAGAGAGGGCGGGGGAGAGCCAGTAGCATCTGGGCTCTGTCACCCAGTAGGCACGCAGTCAAATGGGGGAAGTTCCGGAACACGAGGACATCAGGAGTAGTCTTCCGTAGTTTCTCTTGGACTTCTGTAGAAAACCCAGGATAAATGTGTTTGTACTTGTGAGAGAGAATTGTATTATGTCTCCTAAGAAAAGCCTGCATCAGAAGAGTCTTAGAAATAACCTCTCAGATCCAGAGAAGTTTCTGCTTTTAGATCGAGGAGGACACAGAGCCTGCCCGATCTGAGGAATCCAGTTGTCTGGATGCTCTCCACCTAGAGGCTTAACTTAATCAGGCCTCTAAGGCAGGTGCCTCAGGAAAATGTTTGCCCTCCTGTTCCCTACAGAGTGAGACGAGCTGAAACCCCGAAGGAGGAAACCTCGGGTTTCTTTGTTCACTGCTGCCCAGGTCAGGATGAAGGCTCATCATTAATTTATGGCAGGCGAAACAGGCGCTGGTATCAGAAGTCTGTGAGGAACTAAAAATGAATTCAACAGTGTAACCTCGTTAAATTATTCTTTGGTTTAGGAGGACAAATTAATTGAAGAAGGACAGTATCTTCACTTGTCAAAAACAGACAGGATATTCAATTAAACAGGACAGATTGTCATGCTTTGATGAGCCCTACATATGTTACAGGATGGCATTTCACAGGCAGATTCATTAATTAGGATTCTTCTGCAGCGGTCTTCAGACCCTTGGATTGGGGTGAGTGGCCCTCTAAGGTGCCCCCACGTGGCTTGTGCTCAGCTTGGAGAATCTGGAAGGAAGCTGTTGCTGCCGTCTGAGAGGCTCCCTTTGCAGCATTGAATGGGCCCCCCGGAGCACAGCAGGCTCAGCCAAAGCGTTCTGCTGAGAAAGGCTTTCGTGGGGCTCAGGTTACCTTCCGGTGAGGAGGAGATGCCTTTGGGACTGTTGAAGACACAGGCTGTAAAACGCTGGAAGATCAAGAATTAATCCGATTCAGTTCCTCTTTCCCAACCCCCTGGGTCAGTGATGGGGAAACCCAACCCCAGGGCGCGGAGGTATGTGTTGGGGCTGGGTCTGTGGAGGCCGCT
Organism: Heterohyrax brucei; assembly: GCA_028571685.1. Classification (NCBI taxonomy): domain Eukaryota; kingdom Metazoa; phylum Chordata; class Mammalia; order Hyracoidea; family Procaviidae; genus Heterohyrax; species Heterohyrax brucei. Next base: position 119,441,258 of record CM053151.1, on the reverse strand, counting down.
TGTCCTGCCCTCTTGGTGCACCTGTCTGGCCCTTCTTCCCTCCTTGCTGAAGGCCGTCTCCTGCCCTTCCTGATGGCCTTCTCTCACCCTTAGCCAGGGCCTTCCGTGCCCAGAATGCAAGAGTCTTACTTAGTTAAGACCGTTAACCCCAAATCCACAGTTCCTGAAACATTCCCGTTCTTTCCTAGCTGGACTTACGAAAATACCTAAGAGTGGTGGGTGGTTTTGTCATTCGTCCACATGTGCACTGTGATGTACTACAACTTGGAACTTGAAAGCTTATAAAGCAGATTCACTCCCTGCTTTCAAATTGACTCATTTAAGAATTCTGTATACAGTATAATGTTAACTTACAATAAGGCTTTCAACATATGAGTTATTGAAAAAGCAGCTCTTCCATCACCTTCAATAAAGATAATTTTGAAATGCAATTTAAGGCTCGAAAGTCAGTTGGTAGCAGGTAGAATCTAGTACCTAGAAAAGATGTGCTGAGAGAAAAGTATGTTTTTAACCAATACATACAACTCTGACTAGCAATCCACTCAGTTCACTTAATGTTTTCTCAAGCCCTGTTATCGGACAAGCCATGATGTTTTCTATCGCCTCATGTATGCAAAAGCTGGACAGTTAATAAGGAAGGCCAAAGAATTGATGCCTTTGAACTGTGGTTTTTGTGAACAGTGTTGGATAATCTGTGGACTGCCAAAAGAACCATCTGATCTGTCTTGGAAGAAGTATAGCCGGACACACCAGCCGAAGAGCAAAGACTAGAAGACAGGAGGGAGCAGGACAGCTGGTAGTGGGGGACTTGAGGACAAGAAGGGAGATTGTTAATATGTCGTAAAACAGTATGTTACTGTTTAATGGGAAACTGGTTTGTTCTGTAAACCTTCTTCTAAAGTACAACTGAAGAAAGAAAAAAAAGTCCAGCCAGAATGTTCTTAGAAGTGAGGATGGTAAGAATGTCTCGCATACTTTGGACATGTTATCAGAAGGAACCAGTCCCTGGAGGAAGACATCATGCTTGGTAAAGTGCAGGGTCAACGAAAAAGAAGACCTTCAGTGATAGGAATTGGCACAGTGGCGGCAACAGTGGACTCAAACCTAGCAATAGCTGGGAGGGTGGCGCAGGGCTGGACAGTGCTCCCTTCTGTTGTTGTAGGGTTGCTGGGAGTCAGAGCTGACCTGACAGCACCTTAGAACAACCGTTTTACACAACAAGAAGCTCAGTAGCCTAGAATTAATAGTGAGCTTTATTTTCTGTACAACCTATAAAATGAGCTGTTGAATTGATGTTTAATACTGAGCCACTTTTTTTTTGTTTTTTAATTGTGACTGAGTGAAAGTTTATGATACAGTTCAAATCTGCACGCCCGCCTGTCTGCGGCTCCCTCTTCTCCTTGCCCGGTGACAGCACACTCCTCCTTTCCGTTCCATACATGTCATACCCTCTGAACAATCTCCTGTTCTCTCCTCTCCACTCCCGTCTAGTAAGAGGCCAGTAGGACAACATCCTATAGATGCGTAGAACCATAAAATGCAAACATGATATGGTCTCTCTATGTCCCCGAGTCCAGTCTGTTCCTGTCCAAAGAGTTGACCTCACTGATGATCCATGGTCAGGGGCAGCATCAGGTCTAGAGGCCATGCTCCCGGGGGAACTCTCAGGCCTTCGGACCATTGGTTGCAGTCTTTTATTAGAGTTCTTAGAGTGCACCCCTTTTTTTCTCATGTTACCACTGGAACTCAGCATTATGCACCCCATCACGTGGGCCACCTTTTAGTGGAAGTGACTTGTTTTATAATTTCAAAATCTAAGAATTACAGAGAACAGTTCACTTCTACCTGCCCATCAGTTTACACATCCCCTTCTCAGGCAGGCTGTCCCTGTACCCGCTTCTGAAGGTGTCACTGCTGTGTCCACTGTGGACCTCCTCCTTGGTTGTTTTCAGCGTCTGCATACACACTCATAGCTACCTGTGTTATATCCCTGTCCCAGGAGACTGTCAGGTCTGTGAGGACAGTGCCCTGTCTGTCTTTGCCCCTTCTCCTTGAAGGGTGCTTGTCACACTGTAGAAACGTGAACGAAGGACCTTAGGGTACTAGAGTTACTCTGTTAGATGACGGTGGAGATCTGCGTCAACCCTTCGTAGAAGATTGCCTTGCAATTTGCCAAGTGTTTTCTGATTTAACTAAGCTTTTCCATCACTGATTTACTGCTTTTTCATATTATTGATTCCTTCTATTTTTTTCTCCCCTGCAAGGAGTAGGAGAGAACTAAGCCAGGTCACTTTTTGTATCCTGTCGGGTCCTTCCTTCCTGTACTCTCCCTTCAGTCTTTCTCATGTAAGTGAACAAGCATATTGTGAAGGCCACCGCATTTAGCCCTTCCGGTTCAGGAAGGGAGGTTATCAAGGAAAATGAAGTCATTTTGAAGATTCATGGAACTTAGCTAAGTGCTTTTGATGTTTTCACTTTAGAACATTTGTCCTAAGTTACCTTTCAAGTCCTGAGCTTAAGGAGTGCTGCCGTCTAAACATCTTTTACTGGGCATGTCTGCAGGGGTATAACTAGGGTTGATGTCACCCACCATGCTCATTATCACAGCATGGTAACTAAAACACCAGAAAACATAACAAAATCAACCACTACAAGGAAAAACCAGCCTGTACTTGTAGTAGGTGCAGACGAAATCACATGACTTGAAGTGTTGTTGTAGTTGGATGACAGCTCTGCCCAGAGTGCGTGGGAAGATTCAGAAAGTAAGCCAGCTTAACTCCAGTCTTGCAGCTAAACTGATGCATGTCAGTTGGGCTTATGAAACATTTTTTTGTTGTTCTAACTACAGGAATGTTGTACTGTTGTCAGGTGCCAGCCGGTGGGTTCCGACGTGCAGCGAGTCTGTCCAGCACAACGAAACACTGCTGGTCCCATGCCGTCCTCACAATTCTTACTGTGAACAAAAGGGATTTTTTTAAATTGTGCTTCAAGTAAAAGTTTATAGTTGCAGGTACTTTCTCTTACAGAAAAGCATGCACACATTGTTATGTGACCCTAGTTGCTGTCCCCATAATGTGACAGCACACTCCTCCTTTCTACCCCAATTTCCTCTGTCCATTCAACCAACCCTGGCCCCTTTCTGCCTTCTCATCTCTCCTCCAGACAAGAGCTGCCCCTTTAAGTGTCGTATATCCACCTAAGCTAAGGAGGACACTCTTCACAAGTATCATTTTCTGTCTTACAGACCAGTCTAATCTTTATCTGAACAGTTGACTTCAGGAATGGTTTCAGTTCTGGGCCAGCAGAGACTCCAGTAGCCGTGTCTTTCAGGGTTTCTTCCATCTCAATCAGATCATTAAGTCTGCTATTTTTACTGGAATTTGAGTTCTGCATCCCACTTTTCTCCAGCTCCGTCAGGGGCTGTCTGTTGTATTCCTTGTCAGAGTGATCATTGGTGGTAGCTGGGTATCATCTAGTTCTTCCCATCTCAGGCTGATGGAGTTTCTGGTTTATGTGGACCTTTTGTCTCTTGGGCTCCTGTTTTCCTTGTGTCTTTGATGTTCTCCATTCTGTTTTGCTCCGTGTAGACTGGGACCAGTTGATGGATTTTAGATGGTTGCTGGCCAACTTTTAAGACCCAGACACCACTCACCAAAATAGGATGCAGAGCATTTTCTTAATAAACTCTGTCATGCCAGTTGATCTAGATGTCACCTGAAACCAGGATCCCCAGGCTCCTCCCCCTGCTGTACTGTCCCTCAAAGTGTTTGGTTGTGCTCCTGAAACGTCGTAACTTTTGGTTTAGTCCAGTGATGCTGACTGCCCCTGTATTGTGTGTTTTCATTCCCTTGACTTGACATAATTCTTATCTCCTGTCTAGTTAGTAAATTCCACTCTCCTCCCTACACTCGTAACCATTAAGGAATGTTTTCTGTGTTTAAAACCTTGTCTTGAATTCTTATAATAGTGGTTACATACAATAGTTGTTGTTTTGCAGCTGGCTAATTTCACTCAGCATAATGTGTTACCGATTTGTCCATATTCTGAGATGCTTCACAGATTTATTGTTCTTTATTGTTGGACTGTATTCCATTGTGTCCGTGTACCGTAATTTATCCATGTATCCGTTGATGGGCATATAGGTTGTTTTCGTCTTTTCTACTATTGTGAACACTGCTGCAGTGAATGTGAGTGTGCATATATCTATTTGTGTGATGGTTCTTATTTCTCTAGGATATATTCCAAGGAGAGGGATTGCTGGATCATAGGATACTTCTATTTCTAGCTTTTTAAGAAGTGCCAGATCAATTTCCAGAATGGTTTTACCATAGTACACTCCCGCTAGCAGCACATAAGCTTTCCAGACTATCTACAACCTCTCCAACATTTATTATTTTGTGTTATTTTGGATTTATGCAGCCTTGTTGGTATGAGACGGTATGTCATTGTAGTTTTGATTTGCATTTGTCTAATGGCTAGTGATCATGAGTATTTCTACAGGGCCATTTTTATAAGCATAAATTTCTGCAGAAGCACTGCAGACAAATTTTATAGACAGTCATTTTACTGTCACCCATTTTGACATTGTCACTCAACATGGTCAGGACCCCCTACACTCCCTCCCCTTAGTGTGAGGGTAGGAACACATCCCAGGTAGAAAGGGCATGGGCTCTGGAGTCAGATGAGGAGGTTGTGGTCCTGATAGCTCTTGGCTGTCTGGGGCTCAGCTAGGGCCATGCACAGGATGATGTTGGGCACTGTGAGGGCCACAAGAATAGAAAGTGGACATTAGACTCGCATATCCACCAGGAAACTCACTCACTAAGTACCCTTCTCCCAGGCTCTTGTGGCTCACTGTCTTCTGGAGTCATTCATAGCACTGCTCTAACCTACATTTACAGATTTATTTTAATAATGTTCCAGTAGAAAATGTTAACTAATATAGCCATTTTATTTGTATAAGAGGTGTTGACAGTAGAATATTTTATGTTCAAAATACTGATTAATTTTTGGAGAAACCTAAGAGATTTGATGTTGTATAACAAATATCTATTGAAATTCACTGAGTAAGCTGCAATGAATCATAACTATATTAAGGAAAAGCCAACATTGCAGAATAGTTTATTTGAAAAGCCAATCAGATGAAAATTTCAGGGTGACCTGGAAAGATTTCATAGTTGGCACAACTGTAAGCTAAAATACTGTGACCAGTTAGATGCCAGGTAGCAAAGTTTATACTGGTGGGTCTAGCAGTTTTAATAATAGAGGGCTCAGATTTGACCATGAAGTAAATGTATTTTAGAAGGTTTATGTTCCATGAAGAATGTTAAATTCAAAACAATTCTAGAAATGTTACACTAGATACATTAAAGTTCCAATGTGACTGTGTAGTTGCAAAAATATGCTTGACATTTTCCAGGTAACAGACGTTTGATGATAGCAGAAAGACCACACTTAAAATATCTGAGTGGATAAGACTTGAGGAGGCATTTGTTGCGGTGCTAAATGCTAGAGCAGCCAAACCCTTACCATGTATTACAGCTCCAGAACTTGGTTTCTTCCCCCAGGAATGATTCGAAAACTACTCAGGCTCATGGGCAGTCGTTTCACTCTTAACTTTTCCTTCGCTTTCACATCCTTTTGGGTAATGCTTGTCAGAGGTAACCTAAGTAATTCAACTTACACGTTCAAGTTAAGCAAATAATTATGTAAATAATGTGAAAAAATTTACTTCAGCCTAGTCAAAGTCTTAAATGGTCTTCTTTGAAGTCAGAAATGACCTTATTTGGCTCAGGTGATGGTGCTACCTCTGGTTGTGAATGTCACATGTTAGTCCTTAGAGGTTGAATAAACTCTAGGAATACCAGAGCTGAAATTGAAAGTGCAGGCAGTCCCCCTGTTACAGATGTATGACTTAGGGCGTTTGTGAAGGGTCTGCCGTAACGTGCACCGTACTTTGTGATGCTTGTGGAAAACACTGTTTGGCTTGGAAGAAAAACCAAACCTGGTGCCACCGAGTCTGACTCATAGCAACCCTATAAGACAGAAAAGAACTGCCCCATGGGGTTTCCAGGAAGCTCCTGGTGGGTTCAGACGGCTAGTCTCTTGGCAAGCAGTGGTAGTTCTTAGCCCACCAAGGTTTACTGTGCAAAGAAAGGTAAAATAGATACTCTATACTAAAGCCCGTAGTGACAGGGTCGGACTACCCATAGGGTTCCTTTGACTTCATTTTTACAGAAGCAGATGGCCAGGCCTTTCTCCCATGAAGTTATTGGGCGAATTCAAACTGCCAGCCTTCTGGTTAACAGCCCAACACCTAACCATTGTGTTCCTAGGGCTCTTTTAGGAGTGTGAGAGCAGAACCAAAACACAGAAACAGCCAGATTGGTGGGACAGTTTGCAAGTTGACACGTGTAATACAGAAAGGCAGGGCCTGGCAGGGCAGGGGCTGCGGAGCTGCCGGGGTAAGGTAGCTCGTGCCCTGAGGCCAGGCCAGGGAGAGCAGATCCCAGGGCGGGGCCTCTGAATCTGAATGGCAGGTTGTAGTTTTACCAGTCGTTAGTTTGAGATCCATGAGTACTGGACGGTTGTCTTTGTATTCGTTGTAACTCTCGTCATCATCTTTGTTTCTCCACTCAGTTTGTTGCTGGCGTGCTGTTAAGTCAGTACTGACTCTCAGCAGCCTTGTGTACAATAGAATGAAAGACCACCCGGTCTTCTGCCACGCTCACCATCATCGTTATGCTGGAGCCCACTGTTGCAGCCACCCTTGCTTCCAAGGAGACTCTGGTTGTACTTCTACCAAGACAAATTTGTTAGTTCTCTTGGCAGGCAGTGGTGTCTTCAGTATTCTTCACTAGTGCCATGATGCGAAGGTGTCATTTCTTCTTTGGTCTTCCTTATTCATCATCCAGCTTTCACATGCATATGAGGTGATTGGAAACGTCTTGGCTTGGGTCAGGCATGTAGTCTTCGAGGTGGGCTATCTTTGCTTTTCAGCACTTTCAGGACTTCTTTGGCAGGAGATTGGCCCAGTGCAGTGTGTCATTTGATTTCTTGACTGCTGCTTCCATTGGTGTTGATCGTGGATCCAAGTAAAATGACAGGCTTGATAATGTCAGTCTTTTCTCCATTTATAATGATCTTGCTGATTGGTCCAGTTGTGAGGATTTTGTTCTCTTTATGTTGAGGTCTCATCGATAGTGAGGGCTGTAGTCTTTTGTTTTTAGGACTAAGTGTTTTTCAGCAAGCAAGGTTGTGTTATCTGCATAAGGAAGGTTGTTAGTCTTCCTTCACTTCTGATGCCCTGGTCTTCCTTGTAAGTATATGGATATTATCCTGTCACTGACAGTGTTGTCCATCAGGATTAATCATAAAATGTCCTTTTTTAACAATGAATGCAGCACTGTTGCTCCACAGGCTGTCTTCCCCTGCGTAGTAGACCATGTGGTTGCCTGATTCCACACCTGTCCTTTCAGCTCAGTAAGGCCTAGGATACCAGTGTTGGTGTGTTCCATTGCATTTTTGACAATTCCTAGTTTTTCTAGCCTCATACTTCGGGCATTCCACATTCTCATCCTTAACGTGCTGGCAGCTGTTTCTCCTGCGTCGCGCCACATCCGCACATCAAGGTCTTGAAAGCTTGACTGCATTCACATCCTTAAGGTCGGCTCTGTTCTGAGGAGGCAGCTCCTCCCCAGTCGTCTGCTAGCGCCATCCAGCCAGAGGACCCTGTTCTCCAGCCCTGTGTCAGACACCGTTCTGCTGCCGTTTATAAGGTGTTCACCAGCTAATTCTTTCAGAAAGAGATGATAGGGTCCTTCTTCCTCGTCACTCTCAGTCTAGAAGTTCTGCTGAAACTTGTGTGCCGTGGGTGACCCTGCTGGTATTTGAACATTGGTGACACAGCTTCCAGGGTCACAACAACATGCAAGCCTCCATGTGTGACACATTGACAGACGTATTTGTCTAAATTTAAATAAATGTAATAGCATACAATTTTTAATTTAAAAAAATCTTTTTTGTCATCACATTTGAAAACTTTTTCCTTCTCCTGTGCTTTAGAAAATGAGATAAACGTTATAAAGAATATGTGGAAATCAGCTGCATGTGTCGAAGTTCTTCATTTTTGCATAGTAGTGAGGCAGTTCTTTTTCTTGCCAAGTGCTTTCCTACCAGATTTATTAGATAATAATGGCAGTTGGGAATATTTAGAAAATAAACTCAGTAAATTTAGAAGAGTGGTAATCCTAAATATCAGGAAAGGAAGTTTAATTAGTTAGTTTGATTTTAATTGCAGTAATGTGTTCAGAGACCTAGCGCCTACCAAGCAGTAAATTGATTTGGTGGTGGTTGCTGCACATAACTGTTTGGTTTACCTCATAAGGGAAATGGGCTCTCAGCAGACACTATATAATTACAGTGTTGCTTTGCAGTGGGTTATCTTTGTCTACATACATATGTACGTATGTAACAATTGTAACAAAATTTTTATATCCTTAGAGCGTTTTCCTATTTGCAGGAAATTTGCACTTACTAATTTAGGTTTGTTTGTCAAACATTTTATGATCTTCTCTGATGGTTAGATGTGGGAACGTGTACGTATGAGACCTGTGTCACCAACAGAGCACACAGAGCATGATATTCTGGACGGAAGCAAACTGTGCTTCTAAGACATCTCTGAGAAAGAAAGCATTTAATTGGCAGATTCTGATGATCTCTTGTAGTCTTAAGGTATCAGTCCAATTCCACTTAGTAAGGAAGTCACTCTTGTTTCCTCTGTGACCTTACTCTGCCGTGAGGCCTCAGGGGAGTGAGTAGAGGCATTTGTCTACTTGCCTTGGGTGCAGTGGTTAAGAGGCCACCAGAAACTCAGTGCTGAAGATAACTAATGTTGGATTGCAATACTTTTTAGAAAAATTTAATAGGGAAAAAAAGGTAATTAAAAAAATTTAAAAATAGAATTACTATTAAATATTATTTTTTTTTGTTTTGCTTCAGGATCCAGTATGACTGGGTTTGGCATTATTCTTCACCCTATCTTTATTTAAAATTTGGATATTTTGTTCTTCTTGGATTTTTTGCATTAATTTGGATTTTTAGAGCATTATATTAAAATTCTTATCTTGATTACTCGGTCTTTTGGCACAGTCTTAAGTTTTGTGTGAGACAGGCCAAGTTAGAACTGAGTTCCTTGAAGCGAGAAACAAATGGAACGAGTCTTGTGATTATTCCAGCTCAATCCCCAGAGCAGAGGTCTACAAACTTCTTTTATTAAGGGCCAAATAGTAATATTTTTACCTTTGCAGGTCCTGTGGTCCCTGCCATAGCTATTCAGCTCTGCCTTGGCCCAGGGCTGCTTTTGTGTTACAGTACATAAGTAACTGTGTATGACTGTGGACATGGTACAAGATCGGGCACTGTTTTGTTCTCTTGTTCATAGCGTTGCTATAAGTCAGAACCGACTCAACAGCACCTAATAACAAAAACATGATATATTTTAATAAAATTTTAGTTACAAAATTGGGTAGCTAGCTGAATTTGGCCCACAAGCCACAATATGCCAAACCCTGGCTGAGAGGCATTTTGCAGGTTTCAGGGCAGGGGAAGGAAGCCAGACAGAGCTACTGGTCTTACTTCTGTGAGGAAACAGAGGTCAGAATTTGGGATGGTCAAGGGAGCTAGAGTTGGTGGGACAGAATATGAGAGAAGAGGTGGCTGTTTAGAAGCTGGCCTCAGAGCTCTGCAGAGGGGCCCAGGAGTCATTGCTTGAGAACTGATCTGCACATATGTTTGAGGAAGGAACTCAGAGTCAGGCAAAGAATCACCGGGGCTGTCGAGACTGTCTCCGTAAGATAACTTGAACATGGAATGGAAGCTGTTTCTGCAGGTTATCCTTTGCCTTATAGTGGACAGCCTTATAAATTAAACAGTATCAACTGTGAGTAATGTGATCCCTTCAGCAGTGAACTATGTGAGACCAAATGGTTAACACTTACTGAGAAGCAAAGGAGAAAGGGCAAGGTGGGAAAGGGAAGCTACATCAGTGGAAATTGAACAGAATGGAAACAGTGAGAATGCTGACACGTAAGAATGGTAACCAATGGCGTGGAATAATTTGAGTAGGTAAAAACTGTTAAAGGGGAACCCGATTTGCTGTGTAAACTTTTCATCTAAAACACAATAAAATATTTGTGAAAATTCACCACCATAACCGGGGATGACTAGATCCAACAACTGAAGGCCTCAGTGGGCTGGGAGTAGTTGGTTCCCACCAGCCAGAATCGGGTCCTTTGGAAGCTTAGGTTTTTGCTATGGGTTTGGAACAGCCTTTTCATCTAGAGCATCTGGTAGATTCCTCAGAAGGATATTCACTTAATAGAGAAGCTGAATTAGCCCTAAATTAAAAGGCTGCTCTGGACTTTTTACTGATTTGCTGATTCATTTGCTGATCACAGGTAACTTATCTGTGTTCCTAGAACAAAGTTCAAACTATATTTAAAGGGATAGAGTGAAATTCAGTGCTCAGCAATGTGAAGAAAAAAAAAATCATTGTCCAACATACAACAAAAATTGAATCAAGCATGCTGAGAAGCAATAAAATGTGTTAACTGGAAGAAAACGCAGTCAACAGAAGCAGACCCTAGAAGGAAGGAGGTGATGGAATTAGCACACAAGGTCATTAGAATAATTAGCATAAATATGTTGCATAGGTTCAAGAATGTAGAAAAAAACATTAAGTATAATGAGAAGTGAGAGATATAAAGAAAGCAAAATACAACCTCTAAAGATGAGAACTACAGTAAACAGCGGACTAGACAGTGCAGACGAAAAGATTGGCAAACTTGAAGACATAGCTGTAGGAACTATCCAAAATACAGCACAGAGAGAAAACAACAAAATGACAGAGCATTAATTACCTGTGGGACAATATAACTTGCCTAAGGCATGTAACTGGAGCCCTATAAGGAAGGGGAGAAAGAATGGAAACAATGTTTGAAAAGTAATGACTGAAAAATTTCCAAATTTGGTTAAAAAAAAAAAAAACCCTATAAACCATGAAGCCAAGAAAGTCCAGAGGCATCTCATAATAAAATTGCTGAAAAACCAATGATAAGGAGAAAAAAGTTATTAAAAAGCTTCCAGGAGAAAATAAGCCTCATTCAGAGGAACAAAAGAAAGAATGAAAGCAGACTTATGGTCAAAAAACGTTTCAAGCCGGGAGACGATGGAGTGGCATTTGTAAAATACTGATACAAAAAAACAGCACCAACCTGTTGCTTAGGATTCTGTATCCAATGAAAAAAAATTTTTTTTTAAATGAAGAATAATAAAAAATAACTTGTTAGCTAAGAAAAATTGAGAGACTTTATTTCTAGAAGAACTGCATTACAAGAAACATTAAAGAAGGTTCAAACAGAAGCAAAATGGTACCAGATAGAAATTTGCGTCTACACAAAGAAATTAAAGAAACCAGAAGTGTTAAACAGATGGATAAGTAGTCTAATCTCTTATAAATAATTGACTGTGTAAAGCAAAATACAAATGTTTTGTTGATTTATTATAATTTTAGAGGTGAATAAATGGCAGCAGTCGTATAAAGGACAGGAGAAATGCAAGTGTGGTATTATAAGGTTGTACTTGAAGCAGTATATTTTTCGATGGTAAACTATAAGAACTAAAAGATACATATTATATCCAGAAATATTTCTGAGTGAGGGGTAAAAAAGAAACATTAACTACCAATATCAGGGATAAAAAAGGGGTATCTGGACAGATCCTACAGACATTAAAAGGATAGTAAGGAATGTTATGAATAATTTTATGCCAGTATGTTTGACAACATAAGTAAAAGGAACAGATTCCTTGAAAAATGCAAACCACTAAAGCTCACTAAAGAAGAAATCTGTAACAAGTGTAACTGTTTATTAAAGAAATTAAATTTACAGTTAAGAACTTTACCTTAAAGAAAACTTCAGGCCCAAGTGGTTTCACTGGTAAATTGTATCAGACACTTGAGGAAGAAATAATACGAACCTAACATAATGTTTTCAGAAAACAAGAAGTGAGAACACTTTCTAGTTCAGTCTGTTAGGCCAGCATTGTCCTGACTGCAAAACTAGACAAAAATGCTACAAGTAATGAAAACCACAGAGCAGTATTTGCCATACACACAAAAATACCCAGTAAGTTTTTAGCAAATACAATCTGGTAACATACAAAGAGAATAATATATGATGACCAAGTGAGGTTTATTTCACTGGGAATGAAGCATTGGTTTAACACTGTGGCCTATCAATTAGATGAAATTCACTGTAGTAATAGACCAAAAGGTGAAATCAGAATGGAGCACAGGGATAAAAACATGGAAAACTCAAAAGGTGGATGGGCAACATAGATGAAATTACGAGGCCTGACATGTATAATGGGAGTCTGAGAAGGTAAGGAGAGAAAGAACAGTGTGAAGCAGTGTTTGAGAAGATAATAGCTGCAGAACTTCCAGAAACCATGAAAGATACTAAACCACAGATTCAGAAAGCCCAACCAATGGCTGGCAAGATACATAAATTTATATCTAGTCACATCATACTGAAATTGCACAAAACCAAAGACAAAAGAAAATCTTAAAAACGTTTGAGGGAGTACAGTGGAGATTACCTACAAGCGACTAACAATCAGTTGACTTTTTAATAGCAGCAATGAAAGCCAGAAAGACAGAAGTATAGTAATTACATTGAATAAATAAGTTTTGTACCCAGCAAAAATATCCTTTAAGAACAAAGAGGTTTTCAGACAAACAAGAGTTTGCTACCAAGCAGAAGGAATGTTGTTCTAGATAGGCCTGAACTACAAGAAGAAATGAAGAGCAAAGCAAGCGGTATATATGTAGTATTTATGGATTGAGTTATGTCCCCAGAAAGATAGGTTGAAGCCCAAACCCCTGTACCTGTGAATGTGACCCTGTTTGGAAACAGCGTTTTTAGTGTGAATGACATGTCTTAGTAGAGTAGGATGGGCCCCAAACCCAACCCCTTCCTCTTAGTGTCTTGTAACAGACACACACAAGGAATAGAGACACATAGGGAATAGAGATCATCTGAAGATTGATGTACAAGGCAAGGAATGCTTGGGGTCATGGACGGAGAAGTCCCCTTTCTTTTTTTTTTTTATTTAACATAACTGAGTGAAAATGTACATTCACATGAAAATTTACATGCCCCCCTATATGCAGCTTCCACTGCTCTCCCTGTCCGGTGACTGCACACTATTCCTCTCTGCTCCATACATGTCTCATCCTCCTAACAGTCTCCTTTCCCCTCCTCTCCGTCCACTCCCCTTCCTCCAGGCAGAGGTCAGCAAGATGATATCCTATAGATGTATAGAACCATAAAGTGCTTCCAACATATGGTTACTCTGCATTGCCAAGTCCATTCCATTCCTGTCCAAAGAGTGGACCTTTGTTATAATTTATGGGAACGGGCAGCATCAGGGCCGGGGGCTGTGCTCTCAGAGGAACTCCAAAACCGCTGGACCATCAATTGAGGTCTTTTAGTGGAGATCTCATGATGCACCTCTTTTTATTCTTGTGTTGCCAGTGAGGCTCCGCTCTGTGAGCTCTGTCATGGCTATCACTGGTGGTGGCCGGGCACCCTCCGGTTCTTCCGGTCCCAGGTCGATGTAGGCACCCACTCTTGTGGGTCTCTCTGTCTTCTCGGTTGTCTTTACCGCATGCCATTTTGGCCCTCGGTGAGCATCCGTTCCTGCTGAGTTGGGACCATTTGCTGTGTCCTCGGATGGCAGCTTGGCAGTTTTTAAGACCCCAGACGCCACTCACCAATGTGGGGTGCAGAGAGCTCTCTTAGCACAACGCTAGTTGTGCCAATTGGCCTGGAATTCGCCTAAGAGCATGGTCCCCCGCCCCCCGCGCCAGCTACTCTATCCTTGCAGTAATGAGTTAAGATGGAAGGAGTACTCAAGTTATGCTGAAGTCCACTTAATGTTGTTCTTGTTCCTAATGTGTGCTGTCACCGCTTTCTCCCAACTAGATTTCTCGTAACTACCTAAACTAAACTCTCCCCCGCTTGCCCTCCCTCCCTCCCTCCCCTCCCTTGCAGCTGTCAAAGAGTCTTTTCTTCTATACACAAGTCTGTTTTTGAGATCTTATCGTAGAGGTCTCATACAGTATTTGTCCTTTTGTTGCTGACTACACTCACTCAACATAATGTCTTCCAGTTGAAACCAGGTTAGGAGATGTTTCCTGGAATCATTGTGATTCTTTATCATTGCGTAGTGCTCCATTGAGTATATGTACCACAGTTTACCTATCCATTCTTCTATTGTTGGGCATCTAGGTTGATTCCACCTTTTTGCTATTGTGGACTGTGCCGCGATAAACATTCTGGTGCATGTGTCCGTTGGTGTGAAAGGCCTTGAATCTGTAGGATATATTCCAAGTAGTGGAATTACTGGGTCAAATGGTATATCAATATCCATTTTTTTAAGGAAGCGCCAGATTGCCTTCCAAAGAGGCTGGATCATTTTGCAACCCCACCAACAGTGTAGGAGGGTTCCACTTTCTCCACAGCCTCTCCAGCATTTGTTGTTTTGTGTTTTCTGGATTATGGCCAATCTTGTTGGGGTGAGATGGTATCTCATTGTTGTCTTGATTTGAATTTCTTTAATAGCTAAAGATCGTGAACATGTTTACATGTGTTTTTTGGCTGCCTGGATCTCCTCTTTAGTGAAGTATCTGTCCGTCTCCTTTGCCCATCGCTTAATTGGATGGTTTATCTTCTTCTTATTGATATTTTGTAGTATCTTATAGATTATGGAGATCAGGCATCAATCTGACATAGAGTTGCCAAATACTTTTTCCCACTCTGTGGGTGTTCTTTTAATTCTATTAATAAAGTCTTTGGATGAGCAAAAGTGTTTGATTCTTAATAGTTCCCATTTATCTACTTTCTCTTCTGTTAATTGAGGTTTCTTTGACAGATTTTGGAGTCTGTCCTCATTGTGTATTAAAACTTCCATTGTTGTTCCTACCTTTTCTTGGATGAGCTTTATCGTTTTAGGTTTGATATTTAGGTCTTTTATCCACTTGGAGTTGGTTTTTGTATAAGGTGTAAGATATGGATCTTGATTCAGTTTATTGCAGATGGATAACCAATTTTGCCAGCACCATTTGTTGAAGATGCTGTTTTTACCCCAGTTTAATGTCTTAGGGCCTTTGTTGAATATCAACTGTTCATAGGCAGATGGTGTCATCTCTGGGGTCTCAATTCTGTTCCATTGATCCATCTGTCTGTTCTTGTACCAGTACCAGGCTGTTTTGACCACTGTGGCAGTGTAGTATGTTCTAGGGTCGGGTAATGAGAGGCCTCCCAGTGTGTTCTTTTTCTTTAGTAGTACCTTACTTATCCGGGGCTTCTTCCCTTTCCAAACAAAATTGGTGATTTGTTTCTCCATCTCATTAAAAAATGATGCTGGAACTTGTATTGGGATTGCATTATATAAATAAATTGCTTTGGGTAAAATAGACATTTTCACAATGTTAAGTCTTCCTATCCATGAGCAGGGTAGGTTTTTCCATTTATCTAAGTCTCTCTCAGTTTCTTGTAGTAAGGGCTTGTAGTTCTCTTTGTAAAGGTCTGTTGTTTCTCTGGTTAGATTGATTCCTAGGTACTTTATCTTCTTAGGGGCTATCACAAATGGTATAGATGTGATAATTTCCTCCTTAACAGTCTCGTTGTTGGTATAAAGGAATCCTACTGATTTACTTATGTTTATCTTGTATCCTGAGACTTTGCTGAACTCTTCTATCAGTTTGAGTAACTTACTTATAGATTCCTTGGGGTTCTCTGCATATACAATCATATCATCTGCGAACAGGGAGATTTTAACTTCCTCTTTGCCAATGCAGATGCCCTTTATTTGTTCATCTTGTCTGATTGCTCTGGCTAGAACTTCTAGCACAATGTTGAATGGGAGAGGTGACAGTGGGCATCCTTGTCTAGTTCCTGATCTCAGGGGAAAGTCTTTCAGTCTCTCTCCATTCAGGATGATGTGGGCAATTGGCTTTGTATAAATGGCCCTTATTGTGTTGAGGAATTTGCCGTTTATGCCCATTTTGCTAAGAGTTTTTAGCATGAATGGGTGTTGGACTTTATCAAATGCCTTTTCGGCATCAATGGACAAAATCAGGTGATCTTTGTCTTTTGTGTTATTTATGTGGTTAATCACATTAATTGTTTTCCTGATGTTGAAGCAGCCTTGCATCCCTGGTATGAATCCCACTTGGTCATGATGGATTATTTTCTTGATATGTTGTTGTATTCTGTTGGCAAGAATTTTGTTGAAGATTTTTGCATCTAAGTTCATGAGTGATATCGGTCTGTAGTTCTCTGTCTTTGTTGGATCTTTCCCGGGCTTAGGTATCAGGGTTATGCTGGCTTCTTAGAATGAATTTGGGAGTACTCCATCCCTTTCTATACTGTGAAATAGTTTCAATAGTATTGGGGATAACTCTTCTCTAAATGCTTGGTAGAATTCTGCCGTGAAGCCATCTGGGCCCGGACTTTTTTGGGTTGGTAGTGTTTTGATGACCTTTTCAATCTCTTCCTTTGTGATGGGTTTATTAAGTTGTTCTGCTTCACGTTGTGATAATTTGGGTAGGTGGTATGAGTCAAGGAATTGGTCCATTTCCCCTAGGTTTTCAAATTTGTTAGAGTACAGTCTTTCATAGTGTTCTGTTATGATGTTTTTGATTTCTGTTGCATCTGTGGTGACAACTCCCTTCTCATTTCTAATTTGGGTTATTTGTTTCCTTTCCTGCTTTTCTTTAGTAAGTTTAGCCAGTGGTTTATAAATTTTGTTGATCTTTTCAAAAAACCAGCTTTTGGTCTTTTTGATTTTTTCAATTGTTTTTCTATTCTCTAATTCATTTAGCTCTGCTCTAATCTTTATGATCTCCTTTCTTCCAGTGCCTGAGGGGTTCCTCTGTTGTTCTCTTTCTACTTGTTCAAGCTGTAGAGTTAGTTCCTTGATTTGGTTTCTTTCTTCCTTCCCGATGTGTGCATTTATGGAGATAAACAGACCTCTGAGCACTGCTTTGGCTGTATCCCGTAGGTTCTGGTAGGAAGTGTTTTCATTCTCATTGGAATCCATGAATTTCTTTAATTGATCCCTGATTTCCTCTATAACCTATGTTTTTTTGAGCAAGATGTTGTTCAGTTTCCAAGAGTTCCACTTTCTATCTCTGTTTTTTCTGCTATTGATTTCAACTTTGATGGCTTTATGATCTGAGAAGATGCTTTGCAATAATTCAGTGGTATGGATTTTGTTGAGCATTGCATTATGGCCTATCACGTGGTCAATTCTGGAGAATGTTCTCCACTGGAGAAGAAGGTGTAGTTGTCTGCTGATGGGTGGAAAGTTCTGTATATATCAGTGAGGTTTAGTTGGTTAATTGTGTCAATGAGGTCTTCTGTATCTTTACTGAGCTTTTTTCTAGATGATCTGTCTAGTAATGAGAGTGGAGTGTTAAAGTCTCCCACTATTATTGTGGAGTCATCTAACTCTCTTTTGAGTGTAGTCAGTGTTTCTTCGACATATTTAGGTGCTCTGACATTAGGTGCATAAATGTTTAATATAGTTAAGTCTTGCTTGTGTACTAAACCTTTCAGCAGTAAATAGTGTCCATCTTTGTCCACGATGGTGGATTTGACATTAAAGTTGATTTTGTCTGAGATTAGAATTGCCACCCCTGCTCTTCTTTGTTCATTGTTAGCTTGATATATATTCTTCCAACCTTTAATTTTCAGTTTGTTCCTGTCTTTAGGTCTCAAGTGAGTTTCTTGTAGACAACATATGGATGGGTCGTGTCTTTTGATCCAAGATGACACTCGGTGTCTCTTTACTGGAGCATTCAGTCCATTCACATTCAATGTAATTATTGATAGGTATGTGTTTACTGCTGCCATTGTGATATGTTTATTTTTATGTTGATGTTTTCTCTGTTGTTCTTATTAGTCTGTTCTGAGACACTCTTTTTTGTGAGTTGATTTTTCACCTTTTTCAGAGCTGGTTTTATAGTTGTTGAGACTTATGTGTTAGATTTCTTGAAATGGTATGATACATCTTTGTTGTACTTTACAGCTGCCCCTATGAACCCCCTTAATAAACTATTTATAAACCCAATTTTAATTACTACCAGTCTGGTCATCTTCCTCTCCATCTGGAAGGACTATAACGACTGTGTACATCCCTCTTTTATTATGATGACACCATAGTTTTCATGATGATCACTGGATTGCTTCTTTCCAAATCAAAGCTGTGATTTACTTTGGAGCCTTCCCTAAATGAGTATTGAGTAGTGTGTCGTTCTAAAATATAAAGTTAGTGGTTTCGTTCTTCTAAGCCAACGCCAAGAACTTCTTTCATTATTTCTTGTAGTTTGGGTTTGGTTTTTACAAAGTCTCTGAGTTTCTGTTTATCTGGAAATGTCTTAATTTCATTTTCATGTTTGAAAGACAGTTTTGCAGGATATATAATTCTTGGTTGGAAGTTCTTCTCCTTCAAGACTTTGAATGTGTCGTGCCACTATCTCCGTGCCAGCATGGTTTCTGCTGATAAATCTGACGAGAGCCTACAGGGTTTCCCTCTGAATGTTAGCTTTGCCTTGAGTCTTGCTGCCTTTAAGAGTTGCTGCTTATGTTTCATTTTGTTAAGCTTGATTATAATATGTCTTGGAGTCTTTCTTTTGAGATCTATATTGGGTGGCTTACGATATGTATCTGAGATGTCTATATTCTCTTCCTTCATGATTTCTGGGAAGTTTTCTTTCAGCAGCTCAGCAACAATATTCTCTGTGTTCTCAGATGTCCCACCCTGTTCAGGGACTCCAATTAATCAAAGGTTGTTCCTCTTAATAGAGTCCCACATGCTTCTTAATGTTTCTTCATTTTTCTTGTTTCTTTTTTCTGATTTCTGCTCATAGACACTGGCCTCAGTAGCTCTGTCTTCCAAGTCAGAAATTCTTTTTTCCATTAGTTCCATTCTGTTTTCTTGGCTTTACATGGAAGCTTCTATGTCTTTGATTTTGTTCTTGATCTGTTGGATTTCAGAGTACTGGTGTTCCATCAGAGCGAACAACTTGCTTAATTTTTCATTTTGTTCTGCTGCATTTTGTATAAGGTCTAGAAGGGCCCTGTATATAATCAATTTGTATTCACTTCCTGATGCTTTCATAAAAGTTTCTTCATCTGGAAAACTCCTTGGTTGCATTGTTTGGGAGCCTCCTGAAGCCATGAGTGATTGCTTGTATGCCACAATTGTCTGTTGCTTTTTGGGTCCCATGTGAGTATATAGAGGCTGGAAGAGGTACTGTGAGGATGGATTGCGAATGTTTCTCTAGGCTGTCTTCAAATGTAAAGCAAAAGGTTTCTGACCAGTTCACAAGTCAGTTAGGTTTTCAGGTGTAGAGGACCCTCTTCCCATCTGACAAAGTAAGCACCACTGTATCCAACCCCAGATTATAACAAACTAGTTCAGAATACAGCACTGCTAGTGCCCTGGTGGCCTCTGCTGACAGGGCCTAGAGTTATCCAACACTGCGTCGAGTACTGGTTTTGTGATAGAAAAGCGCTCTCCTGTGGGCAGGCTCTGGCTCCCAAGCTAAGAATTAGGTCCATCTGCGGCCACTGTACCCAAGATGCGTCCTCCACACAGGCAGCAGACAGGGGGGCTAAAGATGCCCAGAGGCAGCGATTCCTCTGCTTCTGTTGCAGGGCCCCCAGTGTAGGCAGCACTATGCAAAATCACTACTTTTATGATGGAGAAGCGCTGTCCCGTTTGCAGGCGCTGGCTGCCAGGCTAAGAACGAGGTCCCGCTAAAATCTCGGTGCCAACATGGCGTCCTGCACCCTGACCACGGAGTTCCGCACAAACCCCACTGAGGCAGCTACAAAACGAAAGGCTCAAAGTGTCTAGATTAACAGAGTCCCGAGCCTGGCTCTCAGAATATGGGAATTTTGCCTGCCTATCCCCCCAGCAGCGTGTCTGAGTCCAGCCGCCGGGCAAGGCCCAGCTCCACCCGCCGGCCGAGACCGAGGAAAAAAAAAAGTCAAAATGGTGCGTTTACCTTCCTTCCGTGAGAGCCGGGGCTAGCCAGGAGCGGGAGTCAGCGAAAGAGAGGAGATTTTTCACTGAATGGTATAAAGTCCCAATTAACAGCTCTGTGCCTTGTCCTGAGGCTGATTAGGTGCTCAGAAGGCTCTGTTTGATTGTCAATTCAGGTCTTGGTTTCCAGAGGGATAGAAGGAGACGTGTCCTTAGTCCGCCATCTTGACTCCGCCCCCCGAAGTCCCCTTTCTTATAGTTGATGCTCTGATTTGGACTTCTAGCCACCCAAACTATGAGACAGAAGTAGAAAACAAAGACAGCAGGTATATTTAAATGAATATTGTATAAAACCTTGATAATGACTTACAGCTTTTAAATATGTATGCAGATGTATACCCACATGACAGGAGTTTATAGGTTGTAAGTATGGTCAGTGGAGTTAATGGAAGGATAAACATCGATTGACATTGAAGTTTGGTAAGTAAACCAAATGTTCTAATTTCTGAACTAACCACTGAAAGACTAGAAATAGAGCAATAGAGTATGTAACTCCATATTAGTGGGGAGTAATGACTAGAATGGTAAGAAATCATCCAAAAGAAGGTAAATGGACAATCCCTAGTAAAATAGTAGATTTAAATATAAATACAAGTAATTCCAACGTAAACAGAGTAAGTGCTCCCATTAAAAGATGAAGATGTCGAACTGCGTGTTTAAAAACTCCAGCTGTGTGTTGTTTGCAGGACACCCATCAGCAACATAAGAATTCAGAAAGGTTGAAAGTAAAACAATGGAAAAAGATAAACTATACAGATATTAACCAAAAGTGAAATGGTAGAGTGTCAGACAAAATATACTTACAGGCAGGACGCAGCAGTGTCACCTCATGTCACAGGGAACATTTTGGCAGCTTCTTATGAACGTGTTCATTTCTTGCTCAGAGTCCGGTGAGCTTATCCTTGTTGCCAGATTGCTTTACACCTGGTCATTTCAGGATCTGAGTGTCTTCAACCCTGTGACTCTGCCATCGCCAGCACCGTGGAGTATTTGGCAGGATCCTTTGTATTTGGGGAAGAAAGAGGGTAAGAGTCATGTAAGTGGTCACAGGCCTGGCTAGAGGGGTGCGTATGTTTACATCACAGCCAGCGCACCTCAAGGTGTAGAACCCAACTTCAGGGGAGCCTGGGAGGTAAAATCTAGCTGTGTGTCCAGGCGGCAGACGAAATTACAGAAATTACAGACGAAATACACAGTCTCTGTCACATTTGATAATGATAAAAGTTCAGCAGTTCCAAAGGAAATCATAACAATTTTAAATGTAGGTGAGCATAATAATGCCACTTGATAATATACCATGTAGAAATTGATAACACTTTCAAGGAAAAATAGGCAAATTTGTAGTCATGTAGAGATTTCAGCAGACATCCCAGTAATTGATGAAACAAACAAGAAAGACCCCTTCCTTTTCCCCCTCCCTGGAAAAGATCTGTGAAGATCCAAGTTTTAAACAGAATTAAAAACTGCAACACATACTTTATTTTGAAGCAAACACAGGGCATTTATTTTAAAAAATTGGACAATACTAGGTCACAGTGCAAGTCCCAGTGCATTTCACAGCATGAAAATAATGCAGATTACAATCTCTAACTTTGCTGGAATTGTCCTATAAATCATTAACAAAGAGATAATTTTTTAATTTTTTTTTTAATTTTTTAAAATGAAATATTTTGAAATAACCTATGGGTCAAAGAAGATGATGTAGTGGAAGTTAGCAGGTCTTTTTAAGGGAATGATAATGAAACTGCTAGCTATTGGAATTTGTGAAAGCTAGACAATGAACAAGGAAGGCTGGGGGAAAATCGATACATTTCAGTTACTGTGTTGGTGAAGGATATTACGTATACCGTAGACTGCCAGAAGAAGAAACATCTGTCCTGGACTGTGAACAACCAGAATGCTTCTCAGAAGGGAGGGTGGTGAGACCTTGTCTCACATACTTTGGGCATGTTACTAGGAGAGCCAGTCCCTGGAGAAGGACGTCATGCTGGGTAGAGAATAAAAGGAAAAGACAAAGACTCTCCAGGAGAGGGATTGACACAGTGGCTGCAACATTGGGCTCAGACATAGCAACAATTGTAAAGATGGTGCAGGACTGGACAGAGTTTCCTCCAGTTGTGTTTGGGGTCTCCATGAGTAAGAACAAACTTGACAGCACCTAACAACAACATAACAGAATGGGTAGTATGAAGCTTAAGCTGTTCTTAGAGGACAATACATAGCCATAGAAAAAAGGCTCACAATTAACAGGCTAAACATCAGAATAGGAAAAAGACTGCAGACAGACACACACACACACACATGAGGAATGGGAGAAAATAAAACGACCAGAATTAATAAAATAGAAAAGTTACGGTAGAAAAGATCAACAGAGCAAAAAAGAAACAGGCACAAATAATCAATGAAATGAAAAATGGAAATCATGATAGATTCATTAGACTAAAAATATCATTAAAGGTTATCATAAATAGTGTCATACCAGTATATATGAAAATTTAGGTAAGGTTAATTTCTTACAAAATGCGGTTTACTAAAAGTGACTGAAGAAATAGAAAACCTTGAATAATCCTATAACCACTTTAAAATGTGAATCAGTAATTATGCATTTTTATATCCTACCAGACTGTTCAGAAGGAAATCATTCCAGTTCTACCTGAATACTTCCAGAGACAAAAGGGGAGGTTGCTGCTTGCTAATATGTTTTACGCTATTACCATAGCTTTATTACTAAACTCTGACAGGGATATGTAGTCAGTGAAGTGTTTATATTGGACACATAAATTATAGCTATTGATCTTTAGTTCTCTTGCCAAAGAAACCTTCAGGCCTACCTTGCTCATTTGTCAAGAATTTCAGTCCTGTTTTGGGTGATAAGTGGCTGAGAATTATGAAACCATGGATGAAAGAATTTTGAGGATGTGTGTATACATGGCATAGATGTGTGATCTGTACATCCCGACCTGTACAGTTTCTTGAGTTGATTAAAACCCATGTTTTTAAGTATGTGATTGTACCAGTGAGAGCTCATTGTGATGTGAATTTTAGAAAACTCGACTGTAGCTGTTTTAATTAAAAATGGGATTTATTGACTCACCTAAATGTTAGCAGGGCTGGCTGCAGATGTTCCCCTCAGCCGGTTTCTTCCCCAACATCTTCCTCTCTGTTTGCTTTGCTCTTAGGTGGGGCCCTTCACTGGTACTTGCCAGATGGCAGCTCCGGCTCCAGACTTCTTTGTGCTCCTGTTCAGGTTCTTGGGGAAAGACCAGGACTGAGTTTCAGTCTCAGAAGGGGAAGAAGAGGCTTTGTTGCCTAGGCCTTGATGGATTGTGTGTGCATAGAGAGGAGCCCATCCCTGCCCAGGAGGGAGGGATGCTCTCGTTGGCATAGTCCGAGTCATGCACTTCCTGCTGCACTGAGGGGCTGGATTCAGAGTCTCTGGAAGCTTGCAGAGTGAGAGCAGGGGATGAATGTTGTGGTTAGGTGCTGCGGAGTTGGGTCCGACTCACAGCGACCCTGTGTACAACAGAACCAAACACTGACGGTGCTGCGCTGTCCTTGTTTTCTGGGGAAGGGATGCCTGGAGGGGACGTCACGGTGCAGTAACCTTAGGAAAAGTGAACGATGATATGGCTACAAGGTGGAATCTCCATCGCAGCGGTTGTCAGGCCTGAGGTTTCATAGCTTCTTCACTCTGGAGAACTACGGAATCCTTGTGATAAAGAATCCTGAGGATACCACTGTACGGCTGTTCAGTTAGCAAGATTTAGAAAGTCTGACAAGTCTTGAAGTGTTGAGCAACAGAAACTCTCTCATACCCTTGTGGTGGGAGTGTAGATTGTTGCAGCCGCTTCAGAAAATACTTTGGCTTTATATAGTAGAGTCCTGTTACCAGTGACGTAACAGACCCACTTCTCTGGTGCTAACCTCCAGAAGTGGGGCACCAGAGAATTGGGTGCCTGTCTGCTTGCCGTGCCTGTACCAGAGTCGTAGTAGCAGTATTTGGGATTTCTCCAAAGCAGGAATGACTCGGGCTTGCCAGCAAGGGAATAGGTGAGGTCTGGTGTAACAACAGCTTGTTACACGCCAGTGAAAAGGAACTGCAGGCACAGCAACATCCATGTTGAGCCAAAAAAGAAAAAAACATACAGTATGATCTCATTTATATAAATTAGAAGCAGGCAAAAATATGTGTTAGGGCTGCGTACCTGTACAGTTTTAAAGAAAAGCAAGGAATTGATAGCTGTGAAAGTCAGAGTTGTTAGGTGCCATCGAGTTGGTCTGGACTCACAGTGACTGCGTGTGATGGAGTAGAAGTGCCTGCCCCATTGGGTTTTTAGGCTGTAATCTCCAGATCACCGGATTTTTTTCTCCCTCAGCTGCTGGGTGGGTTTGAACTGCCAACCTTTCTGTTACCAGCCAAGTGCTTAAACCATTGTGCTCACCTGTTGCCATTGTGTAGATTCCAACGTACAGCAAATGTACAGGACAGAGTAGAACTGCCCCTCCGAGTTTCCCAGGAGTGGCTTGCGGGCTTGAACTGCTGGCACTTGCGGTTAGCATCTGGTGACTTAATCGCTGCACCACTTGGGCTCTGTAGTGCCACCAGGGCTCCTTAAAAGTTAGGGCAGTAGTTACCGAGAGGACAGAAGGGGGCTCAGGATCAGAGAGGGGCACCCAGCCTTTCTGGGACTCTGGCAGCACTCCGTCCCTTGGTCCGGATGGTAGTTGCATTGGTGTTTGCATGGTAACTGTTTATGTAACTGTACAAGTGTGTTTTTCCTCTTTTATATAGGTATGATATTTCATGATAAACATGATTGAAAAAGGAAAAGAACCTGCAGGTATGCAGCCTTAACATATGCTGTTTATTTTCACCTGCCGCAGGTCCACATGAAAAAAAATGTTGATAACTCAAACTGCATCAGCATATAGAATGGTGAAAATGTTTTATCTTAAACTTTGTAGATGGTCATTTTATGGAAATACATACTTTGAGGTTCTGTTTTGAAAAGCCTTTTAAACCGTGCAGATGAGAGCTGACTGTGTGTTATGCATCCTCCCTAGATAAAGGGACCCACTGCTTTGTGCGAAGGAGAACGAGGTTGACACTGTTCACATCTTTCTTTATTGGTGTCTCCTACTCCTGACCAAGCTTGGATAAAACTTCCAACAGCATATGACACACAGGTATGCCACTGGAAAAGGTGAATTTGCATAGATTTCTTCCTTCAGCTGTTATTTCTTTGCCTAAAACTGATTAACTTCCAGAGCATCCTGAACTTGGCTCCTTTGGGGGTTTAGCAGTTTTATTCTTCAGCAGATGCGTTTGCTTATCTTCTGCACACACGACACGCTGTGTTTTGGCTGTGTCTGATCTCATTTTTATTTTTCATTTTCTCCATGAGTATGAATATTGAGAATATTAGACATTACACCTAATGACCCAGGGTCCCAGTTTCCTTAGGGCCCCAGTTACAAAATACCACAAGTTGGGTAACTGTAAGGAACAGAAGTTTGCTGGCTCGCGGTTCTGGAGGCGTAGGACAGCAGCAGTTTCACACTTCTTGTGGACTTCTGGAGGAAGTCTTCCTTATCTGTTCCAGCTTCTGGGAGCCCCAGGCTTGTAGGTGATGTTTACAGGGTATGAGATGCTCCTAGTGTCTCCTCTCCCGTTTGTCAGACACTGCTCAGAATGGGTTAAGAAAGAACCTATATCCAAACAAACCTGTTGTACAGGGGTTAAAACTTCAGCGTATCTTGCAATTCGTTGATACATCTCTTGTCTCTCTTAACCTCTCGTGGGGAACACACAGCCCGTCTGTAACACCTGGTCATTAGTAATAAACCAGAAGTAGTGTAGCCCACGTCTCTGCCTCACAGGCCAGCCTCTGAGGTTCTCAGCCTCACCTCCCCTAGAAGGGGGCCAGGTGCAGGAAAGGTGGGCTGGCTGACAGGGGAGCCCTATGTCTGCAGAGAATTGCATCTTTTTGCACAGGAACTGTTTGCTCCTCAACTGTCTTTCTCTATGAGTTTGAAAGGAAGCAAAATACTGTGTGTTTTAACCTCTAATTTGTGATTGAATGGCATTTTATACTTAAAATTAGGAACTCTTTAATATGGTAGAACATTAAAATGAATGGAAAATGGGTTTGAAATATTGACATCCAACATGAGACTTAATACATAATTCTTTTTCATAAATTGACAAGTAACAAGAAAGCTAATATTTAAATTTTCATCTGTGATCACAGTGCTATCATAGTACCATTCAGTTTCTCTCAACAGTCTTTTTTTTACAGTTTGAAGCAGGATCCAGACAATCGCAGTTAATTGATAGATGTCTTGTCTCTCTTAATCAGTGGATGGCTTCCTTCCTGTTTCCTTTTGTTCTTTGCATTTTGTTGAAAAAATGTAAGCTATTTGCCCTGTAGATGGAGGTCTCCATAATTTGGTTTTGCTGGTTGCATTTGAAATGTTCTGTCCCCTGTATTCCCTGTAAAATGTTTGGGGGATCTGCAGACTGGCCGCATTTGGCCTCAGCCTTAAGCACTAACACCCACTGCTGGGTGGTAGTGTGTGCTTCCCCTTCCCCTCAAAAGGCTTGGTGTCTAATTGTCTCTTTTGTAGCGTTACCTGCCTGGGATGATTGTTGCTAAGATTTAGAATCCACTGTTGTTGTTGTTGTTGTTGTTGCTAAGTGCCATCTGGTGGCTCTGATTTAACGGCAGCCTTACGTGTTGTAACAGGGAAACCCTGGTGGCACAGTGGTTAAGTGCTACATCTGCTAACTAGAAGGTTGGCAGTTCAAATCCACCAGGTGCTTCTTGTAAACTGTGGGACTGTTCCACTCCAACCTCTAGGGTTGCTATGAGTCAAACTTGACTTGTCGGCAGTGGGTTTGTGTTTTTTTTTCACATGCCACAGGACGAAGTGTTACCCAGTCCTGCTTCATCTGCGTGACTGCTGGTATGTTTGAAGCCGTTGTTGTCACTGTGTGTCAGTCCTTCTTGCTGTGGGTCTCCCTTGTTTTTGCTGACCCTCCACTTTACCAACCATGGTGTCTTTTTCTAGCCGTTGGTCATTCCTGAAAGCATGTCCAAAGTGAGTGAGCTGAAATTGCTCCATCCTTGCCTCTGAGGAGCATTCTGGTTATGTTTCTTCTGAAATGGACTTGTGGATTTTTCTGGTAGGCCATGGTACAGTCAGCACTCTTCGCTGACACTCTGGTCGCAGTGCGTCGGTTGTTTGTTGGTCTTCCTGCTTCACGGTCCAGCTGTCGCGTGCACATAAGGCAGTGAGACTGGCTCTAGTCATCAAAGTGGTATATTTGCTTCTTGAAATTTTAAAGAGGTCTTTTGTAGCAGACTGTCCCAATGGAGTATGTCACTTGACTTCTAGACCACTGCTTCCATAACATTGACTGTTGATCCAGCTAGAATGAAATCTGACAACTTCACTTTTTTCTCCATTTAGAGGCTGCAGAATGATTATACTCTAATTTTGTCATTTACTCTTCCTTGATTCATAGTCATACTTTGGAGAGAAAAATTATCAACTGTTGGTTACCCTAAGGGTCAGTTTCTGTAAGGATGGCAGAATAGATGCTTGATTCTTTCTCTTTGCCTGTCGGTTCTCAAAATAACAAGATGTTTCCATAGCATACTCTGAAAGTGACCAGTGATGGTTTTAAGTATGTTATAAACTCATTAATTGAAATATATGTGTTTCAATCCATTGCCAGTATTATTATTATTTTTTCCACTACTGTTAGTTGGTTCTGACTTAGAAGACCAGGAGAATTGCCTGGTCTTCTACAGTTGTAATCTTTTAATTTTTTTTTATTATGGCTTAGGTAAAAGTTTATGGAACAAATAAGTTTCTCATTAAACAATTAATACACAAATTGTTCTGTAACATTGGTTACCATCTCAGTTCACCCATCCATCTATTGGTAGCGCTTAGATTGTTTCTGACTTTTTGCAACTGTAAATAATGGCTACAGTGAACATGGGTGTGCATATGTCTCTATGAAAGATGGCTCTTATTTTTCCAGGCTATACTATATTTCTAGGATGAAATTGCTGGATCTATTTCCGGCCTTTTGAGAAAGCACTGTGTCACTTTCCAAAATAGTTGTGCTGTTTTACATCCCCCCTAGTATTGTGTAAGAGTTCAAATCTCCCCACCCTTTGTTGTTTACTGTTTTTTTGATTCAGGCCATTAATGTTGGGGGTGAGATATCATCTCATTGTAGGTTTTGATTTGCGTTTCCGTAATGGCCAGTGATGGCTAGTGTTACCTCTTGTGTCTGTTAGCCACCTGGATGTCTTGTTTAGTGACGTGTCTGTTCCATTTTTTAATTCATTTGTCTCTTTATTGTAGAGGTGTTAGATTTTCCAGAGATTTTATAGATTAGACCTTTGTCTGATATGTTATAGCCAAATTTTTTTTCCCAGTCTGTAGGTTCTCTTTTATAGTCTTTTAGTGAAGTCTTTTCATGAGAATAAGTGTTGAATTTTTAGAAGATCCCATTTATCCAGCTTGTGTTCTGGTATTTGTGTATTGTCAATTATGGCTTATATCCTGTTTCTGCCACACATTAGGGTGCCTAGTGTTGATGACCCTATTTTATCCTTCTATGATCTTTATAGTTTTGGGTTTTATATGTACATCTTTGATGAGTGTTGAGTTAGTTTTTGTGTATCGTGTGATGTATGGTTCCGGTTTCATTTTTTTACAGATGGGCATCCCAGTTTTGCCAGGCCCATTTGTTAAAAAAGAGTGTCTTTCCTCTGTTTAATGAATTTTGACCCTTTGCCAGATATCAGGTGGCCATCGGTAGAGGGTTTTGCATGTGGGTGCATTGTTATTCTTACAGATGCTAAAATTGTGTCATTTTTGGCCAGCAGGAACCCCTTCAGGCTGACTCTGAGTCCTTTTGACAGGACCCCAGTAATCTAGTATCTTTGCTGTCTGTCTGGCAAGATGTTTCAGACTTATCCTGTACCTTTTCTGCCCAAGACCTGTAATTGGCTATTTCTTCAAGCAACTGGTTCCTTGTTGTAAAAAGGATATATGGAGACCACATCTAGGCACCAGGGATACACTTTGCTACAGGGCCAATTATTGTTTCTAGGTTTTTCTCATGGACAGCTAGGAAATAAACTTTTTGAGTGGAAATACATCATGAGTTCATATTTTTTAAAATTCAAATTTAGGACTGGATAGTTTTCCCTTCTTTGATTTTGTATTTGTATCTCCTTTCCTGTTATGGTCAGAATCTTGGTTCCTAAGAACAGTATCATTACTTATCTGCTTTAATATGAAGTATGTGATAGTTTTAGAATAAGCAGTATCTTCATCACTAGCAATGTAATTGCTGAAAACAGTTTAAGACCTTCTGGAGTCTCACCTGCCCCTGAGGGTCTGTCCGTAGAGATATACTGTCAAGTCTTGGGTTGTAAAGTCACTTGAACCTCCTCACTGTGCTGCTAGCAGGTTACACAGTAAAGTTTGTTAATTTCAATATTTAGGAAATAGCTTCTTGTAGAATTTTGTTTTATAATGTTTATAAAACATTTTAATGGTTCTGAATCAAATCCACAAAATATTTCCAGAACTCTAACCTCCATTTCTGATCTTTCCGCCCTTGTTCTCTCTCTGTTATAGGTAGCTTTTTCTGGTTTTTGGTTCACCTTTCCATTTTTAATATGAGCATATATTTGTAAATATACATATATGTGTATATATTTTATGTGTGTGTGTGTATGTGTACACACAACTCCTTTTCTTAGGAAGTGGTAACATACTGTATGAGTGTTTCAGTCAGGTAGTGCTGCTCTAACAGAAATACCACAGAGTGGATGGCTTTAACAAAGAAAAGTTTATTCTTACATAGTCTGCTAGACTACAAGTCCAAATTCAGGATGTCCACTCAGTAGAAGGCTTTTCCCGTTGTTGGTTCTGGAGGAAAGTCCAGTATTGCATCTGTGTTTGTCCAGGGAGCGTCTTGGCCCAGGAACCTCAGGTCTGAAGGATGTACTCTTCTCCTGGTGCGGCTGTCTTGATGGCATGAGGTTCCTAATTCTCTGCTTGCTTCCCTTTCCTTGTATCTCTTGTAGGGTGAAAGGATTAAGGGTGGGGTGAGCCATACTCCAGGGAAGATCCCTTTACAAAAGTGGAGCAGGGAGCTGATCCTATGAAGGGATTTACAGTGCCACCCTAATCCTTTAACATACAGCATAGGAAAATCACAAAGTAGAGGATAATCATAAAATACAGGGAATCATGGCTCAGCCACATGGCTACACATATTTTTGGAGGACACAATTCAGTCTATGACAGTAAGCTTTTTTCCACCTTGGTTTGTTTTTTAATTCAACAACACATCCTGAGCATAGAGATCCTTCTCATTCTGGTTTTTGCAGCTGCATAGTTCCATTGTCTGGATGTGCTAGAAAAGAAGATCTTTTTTTCTTATTATGATTAAGTGAAAATATACAATCCAAGTCAGTTTTGCATGCCTGTATCCACCCTGTGACAGCACACTCCTCCTTTTCACTCTGCTGCTGGAATCCTCCCAGTGAGCACCTGTCCCCTCCACTCCACCTTCTCCTCTCCTCTCCAGAAAGAAACCAGTAGGATAGCCTTTGATAAATGTATGAAACCACAAAGTTCACATCATACACCACAAGCTCACTATGTGCCTCTGTGTCCAGTCCATTCTTGATCTGAAGTGTTGACCTCAGTACTGGTTTCAGGTCTGGGGCAGCAGCTAGTCTAGGAACGTGTTCCCAAGAGATAACAAAATCTTTTTGATTTTCAAAAAGATGATGGCTTTTCATTTGATCCAGCATTTCTGCTCCTGGGTATACAGCTGAAAAACTTGAAGCAGGGACTTGAACAGATACGTGTACACCAGTGTCCAGTGCTTCACTGTTCAAAGAAGCCAAAGGTAGAAACATTCCAACAGATAGACAGATAAACAAACTGTGGTACATGGATATAATGAAATTATTGCTCAGCCACAAAAAGAAATGAAATTCCAGTACAGATTGCAACATGGATGGACCTTGAAAACATTGCAATGAGTGAAAGAAGCTCGACTCAAAAAAAGCTAAGTCTTAATGTGATCCCACTTACATGAAGAACCTAGAATAGGCAGATGTGTGGAAACCAGTGTAGATTAATAGTTACCAAGAGCTAGAGGAAGTAGACTGTGGGAGGTTATTACTGAAAAAAGAAAAAAAGACATGAGTATTAATCAGTATGTGTTTCTTCTGCATGCCTGTAAGTAGTCAGTTTTTCTTTGTATCCAGTGGCAGCTTGTCTGCTTAGTAGGTTTGAGATCTTGCAAGCACCTTACTTCTCTGGGCTAGAGTTTCCTGTGTTTAAAATGAGAGGGTTGGCCTAGAAGCTGGTGTAGCAGAAAAGAGTACAGCTGAGTGAATATTCTGGGAGAACATCACCAAAGCACCAGAGGTGCGTGCCCTATAACCAGGGAGGTGGTAAGGATAGGTTGGGTTGGTTGGTAAGGTGACAAAATCAGCAGGTCCATTGACGGTTGGATGTTGGGGTCAGTGAGATATGGACAGTTCCAGCGTTCCGGTGGGCAGCTGGCTGGGTGGTGGTGTCATCCTCTGAGATAGGAGCAGGTTATTTGGGGAGATAGTTAGGAATGTGTGGAATAGAAATGGGGAACATGGAAGGTGCCGGATCTGGTCTGTATTGAATCTAAAGCACCTGG
This sequence comes from Heterohyrax brucei, assembly GCA_028571685.1. Classification (NCBI taxonomy): domain Eukaryota; kingdom Metazoa; phylum Chordata; class Mammalia; order Hyracoidea; family Procaviidae; genus Heterohyrax; species Heterohyrax brucei. Next base: position 119,409,334 of record CM053151.1, on the reverse strand, counting down.
AACAGAGTAAGAGTGGAGTTGTGCAGGAGCTCAGGAGGTGGGAGCCCTGAACACAGTGGGAGGGTGGGTTGCCGGATCAGCCTGAGTGGTGTGGAAGACAGACTAAGAGGATTTACATGTGCACCTGCGTGGCCCTTGCCTGGAAACAACTGGTAGAAGTAGGAGAGCCTGTGTTGGAGAGATGTCAGCCAGCGTCTCTGATATCTTGTGTTTCGTTCTAGGAATTGATTTAAATACTGTAATTGATTGCTTAATATGTCATTCTTTATGCTCTTTCTTTGTTCATTCATGTGGAGCTGATGCTTCATGGAAGTGACCTCATCATGGCCAGAATGTCTTGTTCCCACCCATAGCCCAGGGGCCTCGAGTCCAGGCTCACAAGCCTGGCCTGGGGGCATCCACAGCAGTAGACCAAGCCCACTCCTGTTCCTTGTTTGTCTGATGGACCAAAGGGCCTCCTCAGCTCCACCTTCTCCTCCCTGTCCAGATGGCAGGACTCTGACCTGGGCCAGGAGAGACACAGCATCTTTGTACATGGTTGGAGTTGAGTGAGTGCTCTGGAAAGTCCTAAATCATATCAGCCGAGGTTTGTTGACAGTGCTGGGCCTCGGGTAGCTGTGGTTTTCCCAAACTTTCTGGGACCAAGTTCTACACGTGGCTTATTCAGGCTGTTTTCTGGCAGTCGCCTGTGTCTGTATGTCTGTTTCCCTGTCTCTCACACACAGCCTCTTAAATGGGCCTTTAAATACGTGATTATGATCGGCTGAGTTGTTTGGATACGAATCTAGCCTCCAGTCTTGGCTTTCCGTGTGTGTTAGCTATGGGCCTCTCCCAGGCATTGGCATCATTGGGTATCATGACACAGTCATGTGCTGGAATGCTGGCATTAAATGTGGATTTCCAGAACACATTTCGCAAACAGGGCATACCTGTCTGCTTGTGAGTTTCTCCCTACTCCCTTTATTGGTATCACGAGGATGACACTTTTGTTTTTCAGTTGAGCTTCATGTATAAAAGCTCATCTCTCTACATACAGCTTGTGCTTACTGCTTGTTCTAGCAGGAGCCATCTTTCTGGTTTATATGGTGCTTCCCTTTTTTGGTTTTTCCCGGACTTTCCAGTTCTTGGAACACTCTTCTGTCAGCAGTTGTACTTTTGTTTCCAGTTTCTGGTCTCCAGTTCCAGCATAGCTCAGCTTACTCACAGAAACTACACTGTTAGAGCCCTGGAGGCACAGAGGAGAGTGAAGAGGTTTCCAGTCCACCTCTTTGCTGCGTTTCTAAATACAGATAAGCCTCACCTGTCAGTGAGAGACTGCCTGAGTAGCTGGCTAGAAACTAAATGTTTATGATCGATTTTCTCAAATAATTAAATAAACTTTTCCTCTGAGTAAAAATAGATCCTTGAGGTATAATAAACTCATGACAGAGAAGCATATAAAAAGATGCTCAATATTGTGTGTTGTTAGGGAATTGCAAATTGAAACAACAGTGAGATGCTACTACACATCTATAGAATGGCCAAAATCCACAATGCTGAACAACATCAAAAGCTGACAAGGATGTGGAGCAACAGGAACTCTCCTTCAGTGCTGGTAGGAATGCAGAATAGTACAGCCACTTTGGAAGACAGTTTGGCAGTGTGTTTCAAAGCTAAGCATAACTTTCCCTGTGACCCATCAGTCACGTCCACACAAAAATCTGCACACAGATGTTTATAGTGGATCTATTCATAGTACTGGGTCAGCAGAACAGAGGAAGGCCTTTTATGAGACAGATTTCACTGTGGCTACACGATGGGCTCAAGTGTAACAACAGTAGTGATGAGGATGGCTTGGGACTAGACAGTGTTTTGTTCTGTTGTACATGGGGTCACTGTAAGTCAGAACCACCTCAATGGCACAAGACAACAACATTCATAATTGCCAAAATGACAGTCAACTGAAGTGCCCTCAGCAGGTGAATTGATAAACTGTGGTCCATCCATACAGTGTACTGTTTTTCATCAGTAAGAAGAAATGAGCTATCAGGCCTTGAAAAGACATGGAAAACCTTAAATATATGTTACTTAGTGAAAGAAGTCAGTCTGAAAAGCTATACACTGTATTATTCCAACTACATGACATTTTGGAAAGGACAAAACTATAGAGACAGTGAAAAAAACACACAAAAAATCCCTGGCGTCCAAGGATTCACAGAGAGAAGAGGGATAGACAGGTGAAACAGGACATCTCTAGGGCAGCGAAGGTTTCTGCGTGATACTCTAATGGTGACACATGACTTTATACATTTGTCAAAACATACGGAAGTCTATAATTTAAACTGTTTGTTTAGTTAGTGTCAGTACTGGTTCATTGGTTATGCCACACCAGTTCAGGATTGTTAACAATAATAGAAAATTGTAGGTGAGAAGAGAGCGTGTATGGAAATTGTCTTTCTGTAAATCTAAAACTGCTCTGGAAGTATATGAGGACTGCCAGTTAAGTTCCTGAATTCATCCTAGAAAAAGTGCTGTATACTTCATTGCTATCACTGATCACCTTCAGTCTCTACTCCCCTTGGGAAACTATGAACCAATGCCAGCACCTAGTCTACTCTTAGAAGCAATTTTGGAGCTGTTTTTCTGGAATGACCATCAGAGCTGTCATCATATCACCCTTTATGTCCTGAATGTCATAAAAATGTCTTTTTTTCAATATTTGCTTTATCTTTGGGTAAAGAAAAAGTGGTTGGGGGCCATATCAGATGAGTAGGAAGAATGTTCCAATACAGATTTTTGTTTATTGGCTAAACTGCCTCACAGACAGCTGTACGCGTAATTTTGCAAACTTGCCGCTGTACACAATGGCCATACCTGAAAGCGTTCCAAAACTGCTTTGAAGGGCGGACTAGGTGCTGGCTTTGGTGCGTAGCTTCCCAAGGGAAGTACTTTGAAGGTGATCGTAGTGATATTCAACAATGAGGTATGTAGCACTTAGAACAATTAAGTTCACAGACTTAATTGTCAGACCTCGCACCAATACTGGCTCGTTAGTAATACCACACCATGATTGTTAATAACAACAGAAAACTGTAGGCAAGGAGAAGAGGGAGTATATGGGAATCATCTTCCTGTTCAGTTTCTCTGTAAATCTAAAATGCTCTAAAAATATATTAATTTTAGAAATAAACTCATGACTAAAAATGTAGTAAACCCTAAGTAACATAATAATATAATAATTCTACTAAGAGTACAAAATCGGAGTTTTAGAATTCTGGATTCCAGACACCAGTGGACTTGGTCCTTGGGTGATGTAAAATCAGCCTGGGAACTAGGTGGTGCCTGGCTGCTAGTACTGACTTCTCTGACAGGGGTCAGCAGAGGGTCCCAGACAGAGCTGGGGAAACATGCAGAACAGAATTCTACCTTAAAAGAAAGACCAGACCTGCTGGCATGACAGAGACTAGAGGACCCTGGGAGTGCGGCCCCTGGACACCCTTTCAGCTCAGGAATGAAGTCCCTCCTGAGGTTCATCCTTTAGCTGAAAATTGGACAGGCCCATGAAACAAAACGAGACTGAAGGCACATCAGCCAGGGGCAAGGACTAGAAGGCAGGAGGGGACAGACAATCTGCTAATAGGGAACCTAAGGTTGAGAAGGGAGAGTGTGGGCATGCAGGTGTTAACTAGTATCATAAAATATGTGTACTGTTTAACATGAAACTTGTTCTGTATGTGTTCATCCAAAGTACAATGATGGGGGAAAAAAAACCCTAGCTTGGGGGAAGTGTCTGGCCTCCTCCAACCCACAAGGGAAAGGAGAATTTAGATCAGCAGCAGCACAAGGCTGACCCCCAGGAGGCGGATGCCAGAGAAGCCGCCTGTCTCCGCCATGCTTGGTAATGCTGACCCCAGCCGTCCCTCCCACAGCACTCACTGCTTCTCTGCTGGGTTTGATAATTCATTGCAGAGGCTATGTTGAACTCACAGACCCCGCTCACAGTTACGGGGTTTATTAGGGAAATAACAGTTACAGTTCAGGCTCAGGAAGAGTCAAACTATAGTTTCTCCATCAGAACAGCCTCTTCTTCCCAGTGGTGTCCCCAGGCACACCTCTCTGTGACCATCGGGCTCTCCCCAGAGGTGCTCAGCGTGCTGTGTGAGCCAGGAAGCTTGCTGTGCCATCCCCTGCTTCAGGGTTTCTGCTGCCACTGCTCTCCACCATCTTCAGGGTCCTAGCTTGCTCCCTCTGTCTCCTGCTTCCCATGAGAGGGACCCCAGGTCCAGAAGACTGCTCTGTTCCTCCCCTGTGGCGGTGGGATCCTCCTCTCTGCTCTTGCGTTGGCTCTCTTTTCAGGCAAAACTGACCAATCCCCTTGGTAGGCCACAGCTACCCTGTCACACAAGCGGCTGGGTGGGAGTGTCAAGACCATGGCTAGAAAGGCCACACACAGAAGTAAGCCACCACCAGTGTTCAGGCCTGGGACCCACTCCAGGGCTGCTGCTTTCCAGCAGTTTCTTTCTTACCTCCTCTTTACTCCTCTAAGAGCAGAGATTTGGGTGCCATTTCTTCTTGTGATTAGGTGCCATGGAGTTGGTTCCAACTCATAGCAACGCTGTGTACAACCGAACAGGATAGCCATTCAGTACTGCACCATCCTTACAGCATTGCTGTGTCTTAGCCCGTGGTGACAGCCATGCCAGATACACAGGCTGTCAGATGTTGCCTTGAAGGGACACGATGTGACACAGTGGTGGCTTGCGTGTTGTTGCGATGATGGAAGCTGAGCCTCCAGCGTTCAGCTACCAGCTGGGCTTCCCGTGATGGACAGGTCTCAGTGGGGCTTCCAGACTGATCTGCTTCTGGGGGGAAAAAAATTGGCCGGTGAAAACTGTGTGGGTAGCCATCTCTTAACCACACAATGTCCCTTTCCTGTGTACACTCTTTGCTCATTTTGTGTATTCTTATCATTCAGCAAGAGTGTTTTCTTTGTGTCTGACAGTCAGCATCCTCTTCCCACACTTGATGCTGAAATGTGGCCGTGCAAGTGAGGTGTCAGCGCTGCCGCCAAGTCCCCATCGTACGCGTAGCCTGGTGTGCTGACCAGAGGTGGCGTATGTGCTCCGTGCCTTATCATTGCCCAGTCGGCGTCCCGAGTCAGGCTCTAAATGTTCCTCCACTGAGTCCTCCCGTGTCGCCTCCACTGTGGTCACCTTGGTGCAGTTGACTGGATGGGCCTGTTTCCTTCCTCAGCGCAGTGATTGTTAGAAGTATTGTAGAGCTTCATTAGCTTAGAGTTAGCACGTCTACATTTTAGGATAAAGGTAGAATTTAACTGTTCTTAAAACCAAATGTTAGCAAGTAAAAGATTCTGTTGTTGTTGCTAGGTGCCATCAAGTCGGTTCCAACTCACAGAGACAGTGTGTGCAGCGAAGTGCGGCCCAGCCCTGGGCCAGCCGCAAGGTCACTGTCAGGCCTGAGTCCCTTATTGCAGCCACCGCGTCAGTCCGTCTTGTTGAGGGTCTCCCTATCTTTCGTTCTCCCTCTGTGTGACCCAGCGACAGATTTGTTCATTCTTCGGCTGTGTGTCATGAGAAGGATCCGAAGATCTGATCCCCTTCAGGTTCTTCTTCTCCCATTTAAAAATTTTATTCCTTAAAATTTATTTTTTTAATCAAAATACAATTTCCCGTTTCAATTACTGTAACATGTATAGTTCAGTAGGTTTTAGTATATTCACACAATTGTATAGCCGCCACCACTCTCTAGTTCCAGAACATTTTCATCACTGGAAAAGAAACCTTCACCCTTCATCCCCTGGAAAGTACTATTCCACCTTCTGTCTCTGTGGATTTGCCTGTTGTAGGCATTTTGTATAAATGGAAATCATACAATATATGACATTTTGTATCTGTCTTCTTTCACTTAGCATCCTGTTTTCATGTCATAGCATGTATCAGAAATCTCATTCCTTTTTTATGACTGAAAATAGTTTGTTGTATGTCCGTGCCACACTGAGTTTCTCCATCAGCTGGTGGACACTTGGGTTGTTTTCACCTTACTGGCTGTTATGAAGAGTGCTCTGTGGACATTCCTGTGTAAGTTTTTGCTTAACCTTTTGAGAAACTTCCGGACTCTTTTCACACAGTGATTACCCTGTTTTACCTTTCTGCCAGCAATGTATGGGGGCTCTAGAGTCTCAACATCACCAACACTTCCTGGTTTTCATTTTTTAATTTTTGTAGTTTGTTATTAGAGCCATGCTAGTGTGTATAAGGAAATGCTGGTGGCGTAGTGGTTAAGAGCTATGGCTACTGACCAAAGGTTGGCACTTCAGATCCACCAGGTGCTCCTTGGAGTTCTACTCTGTCCTTTAGGGTCACGATGAGTCTGAATCGACTCAGCGGCAGTAGGTTTGGTTTGATTGTTGTGTTAGTGGGTATAAAGTATGTCTCATTGTGGTTTTGATTTGCATGTCTCTAATGACTAATAATATTGATCGTCTTTTCATGTGTTTTTTTTTGGCCATTTCTTTTCCTTGGAGAAATGTGAATATTTAAAAAATTGTGTTGTTTGTACTTTTGATGTTGAGTTGTAAGGAATTTTATGTATTGTGGATTCTAGACCCTTACCGTATCTAGGGTTGGCAGATATTTTCTCCTGTTCTTAGTGTTGTCATTTCACTCTTTGTAGTGTCCTTTGATGAATAAGTTTTTGATTTTTGAGGAAGTGTAGTTTGTTTATTCTGTCATTGCTTGCTTTGGGTTTAGTTTACTTATTCTAGTTCCTCAAGGTGTAAAGTTTGGTCTTTTTAATGTAGATGTTTACAACTGTAAATTTTCCACTGAGCACTACTTTTGATGCATTCTGTCTAAATTTTGGTATGTTGTGTTTTTGTTCATCTCAAAGTATTTTCTAATTTTCCTTGAGATTTTGTCTCTAACCCATTGATTATTTAGGAGTGTGTGGGTTAATGTCCACGTATCTGTGAATTTTCTAAACTCTCTTTTATTACCGATTTCTAATTTCATTCTGTTGTGATCAGAGAGCATACTTTTTGTGGTTTCAATCTTTTAATTTTTGAGTCTTGTTTTGTAGCCTGACTTTCTGTTTGTGTTAGGGAAGCACTTAAGATGAAAGCATTCTGCTGTTACTGAGTGGAGTATTGTGTATGTGTCTGTGAAATCTTGCTGTTTTATTGTATTATTCAAGTCTCCTGTTTCTTTGATGATCTGTGTAGGAGTTTTATCCATTATTAAAATTAGGGTATTAAAGTCTTCATCTGTTAAGACTGTCTATTTCTTCTTCAGTTCTGTTAATGTTTGCTTCATGTATTTTGGAGTTCTTTTGTTAAGTGTGGAAACCCTGGTGGCATAGTGGTTAAGAGTTGCAGCTGCTAACCAGAGGTCAGCAGTTCAGATCCACCAGGCACTCCTTGGAGACTCTGTGGGGCAGCTCTACTCTGTCCTGTGTTGTCACTTTGAGTTGGAATCAACTTGTGGGCAATGGGTTCTTTTTTTTTTTGGGTTGTTTAGTGCATTGTATTTTATGATTGTGTTACTTTCTGGATGGATTGGCCTTTTTATAATTACATAATGTCTGTTGTAAGAAGTTTAGAAGTCTATTTTGTGTGATATAATATCAGTATAGTCTCTTCAGTACTCTTTTGGCTACTGTTTGCATAGAATATCTTTTAATTTATTTGTGTCTGAATCTAAAGTGAGTCTTTTATAGACAGTATATACTTAGATCATGATTTTTAGCTATTCTGCCAATCTCTGCCTTTAAATTGGAGAGTTTAATCTAGTTACATTTAATGTAATGGCTGATAAAGAAGGACTTGTTCCATATGGAAGTTTGTTTTCTGTGTATTGTTTATCTGTCATTCTTCAGTTCTGCCATTACTGCCACTTTTTTTGTTAACTGGATATTTTTTAGTTTTCCATTTTAGTTCTCTGGCTGTTTACTGTAGTTTCAAGCTGTTCTCTTAGTGGTATCCTAAGAGAATTAACACTTTGTTAGAAAATTATTATTTATTTTTTTTAAATTTCAATGGTGTGTGTTCAGTGTTGAAATACATGCTTACTGGTTAGTTTTAAAGTTTTAGTTGGTGTTTTAGTTGGCTAGTGCTGCTCTAACAGAAATACCACAAAGTGGATGGCTTTAACAAAGGAAAGTTTATTCTTACATTTTGGTAGACTACAGTAAGCCCAAATTCAGGGTGTCCACTCCAGAGGAAGTCTTTCCCTCCGTTAGCTCTGGAAGAAAGCTCTGTGCTGTATCAGTCTCTGGTTGAGGAGCATCTTGGTGCAGGAACCTCGGGTCTAAAGGATGCACTATTTCTATTTCTTGATAGTGTGAAGTTTCCAATTCCCTGCTTGCTTCCCTTTTCTGTTATCTTTTGTACGATGAAAGGATAAAGGGTGGTGCAAGCCATACTCCAGGGAAACTCCCTTTACACTGGAGCAGGGAGGTGATCCTATGAAGGGATTTACAGTCCCACCCTAATTCTTTAATATACAGCGTTGGAAAATCATAAAATACCTGGAATCATGGCCCTGCCACGTGGCTGCACACATTTTGTGGGGGGACACAGTTCAATCTGTGACAGTTGGTAATACGAATTTTGAGAAGTATGATCTGGCTGTAAAATCTGTGTTTGAGGCAGGTGGCACTTTGGTGCCTCTTGTCCAGTGCTTGATAGTATGGCACTAAGAACTAGATACTTTGTTGCTAGCACCTTTCCATTAGGTTATGTGGGAGACCTTGGTTTTCTAAATATGATGGTGAAACCAAGCTGTCAGGGCTCCCCAACTGTCACCCAGGAAAGCCATATTATGCTTGCAAGCCTTTTCTCACAGAAATAAAGGTAAAAAGTCCAGAAGTCTGAAAAATTAATTCTTCCAGGAAGCATCACCTAGTAAAATGTTCAACCCTACACAGTGATGCTCCATCTGTGGTCTGCTGAGCTTCATGCCTTTTAAAAGAGGCCTACCTTGATGTTAAATGCACGAAAACCAGGTAACACCTTACAGAGATGTAAAAAGCAGCCGGCACATGATTTAGGGCTATGATACCAAATGGTTTTAATATCTTAATTCATAACTATCTAGTTCATATTGATACCAACTTAATTTCAGTAGCATGTAGAAAACAGTACACCTGTATAGCTCTGTTCTTTGTGTTGCTGTTGTTGCAGAAATTGCATGTTTGTATATTATGTCCACATACTTAGACTGAATTGTTTTATGCAGTTGTCTTTTAAACCAGACAGGAAAAGAAGAGGAGTTACAAAGAAAAATACATTGATACTGAATTTTATATTTATCTATGTAAAAACCTTTACTGGTATTATTTCTTCATAGGGATTCTGGATACTGTTTAGTGTTCTTTTGTTTCAAACCAGAGGACTCCCTTTAGCATTTCTTGTAGGGCCAGTCTGTGTGTACGGCTCACCTAGCAATGGACTGTCTCACTTTTGTTTATCTGAGAATGTCTTACCTTCTCTCTGATTTTTGAAGGGTATTGTTGATAGATATAGAATTCCTGGTTAACAGTTTTTGGGTTTTTTTTGTAATTCTGAATATGTTATCCCAGTATCTCATGGTGTCTACTGAGATCTCACTGAAAATCTTCTTGTAGGTGATGAGTCACTTCCTGCTGCTTTCACTTCTTTCTCCTTCCATAGTTTGAGTATAATTTTCCTGGATGTACATCTCGGTGAATGTATCCTGCTTGGAGTTTGTTGAACTTTTCTGATGTGTAGAGTTGTGTCTTTTATCATATATGGAAGTTTTGGTCATTGTTTCTTCAAATGAACTGTCTACCTCTTTTCTCTGCTTCTGAGACTCTCATTAAGCATATGTTAATATACATACATGATGGTGTCCATGGGTCTGTTAGGCTGCGCTTATTTTTCCCTCTCCTTTTTTTCTCTGTTTATCTGGCTAGATAATCTCAGCCAACCTAACCTTAAGTACACTGCTCAAATGAGCTGTTGTGCCGCTCTACTGAATTTTTCATTTCAGTTATTATACTTTTCAATTCTAGAATTTCTGTTTGGTTCCTTTTTATAATTTTGCTTTTTGATTATTTTCTGTTTGGTGAGACATTGTTCTCATTTTTTTTTTTTTTTTTAGTTGTTTAGACGTGGTTTCCTTTAGCACTTTCAACATTTGTGAAATAGCCTGTTTAAAGTCTTTGTCTAGTAAATCAAATGTCTAAACTTTTTCAGGGACCATTTCTATTGATTTCTTTTTTTCTGTGGAGTATAGGCCATACTTTATTTGTTTTCATACCTTGTAACTTCTGATTGAAAAGTGAACCTTTTGAATATTATAACGTGGCAGCGCTGGGAGTGAGATTCTTCGCACTTGTTGTTTCTTGCTGTAGTTGCCGTTGTTTGTCTACTGACCTTAAAACAGGTTCTGTCAAGTTGGCGTTCGTTGTATACGGCCAGTACAGGCTCTGTTTCATTTAGCTGAGTGATCAGCTAGTGATTCAGCAGAGATTTCCTCCCATGACTGAAGCCAAAACAATCTCTCAGCTGATTCACAGATGGGCTCTGTGCGTGCGTTGTCATGCCTGCAGCACTCCACAGTTGACAACTGTGCCTTCGCCTTTGTTTCCTGCTTGTACAGAGCCTGAAGGTCAGCTAGAGGAGGGAGCTCAGGGCCTTCTCAGGTCCTTCCTGGGTGTTTTCACAGTCCTGGATGTGCAGGTGATCTTCTAGATTCCTAGAAATGTGCTGGAGTTTTTTTAAAGCCCTCATTCCCCAAAGCATCTTATTCCCAGCGTCTCCTTTGAAGTTTTTAATTTGTCTATTGTTTACACAAACTGTTACCCATTGCCCCAGGCAGCAGTGACTAATACTTTTGCCTGTAAATGTTTCTGACAGTTTACATAGCTGCCTGGGAAAGTTCTCATTTGGGGGAGATAAAAGGCAAGTCCTTTGAGCCCATCCTTCAGGGAGTCTGTAGACCAGTCAAAACAAAGATATTTCTCTAGGAGTGTGAAGCCCTTCTGAAAACCCTAGTGTTCCATTGATTAAGTGCTATGGCTGCTAACCAAAAGGTGACAGTTCAGACCCTCCAGACACTCCTTGGAAGACATGGGCAGGTCTGCTCTGTCCTGTAGGGTTGCTATGAGTCAGAATTGACTTGAGGGTGGTGGACTGGTGGTTGGTTGAGGCTCTTCTGCTTGTGCTGGGAATATAGTTTCTTATCCTCAAGGTCACACTGTCTCTTGGGAGCTAGAGATGGGACCAGGGTAAATGAGACTGCCACAAAGCTTGCTTTCCTTACCAGATTCAGCTATATTTTCTGGTTAGGAGTTCTCCTGGTTGCTGCAAGCTTCGGGTTCATTTCCAGAGTGCCTGAGAAGTTAATTCTGACATTTATTTCATTGCTTTTATGGAGAGATGGACTTTTAGAGTTCCTCCCTCAGCCAGTTCATGGACATCACGAAAGTGGGGAATGTTTGCATGTCTGCGGGTTCTGGTACCTATCAGGGTAGCAGCTTCTGCTTTCCTCAGTGCAGGCCAGGACCTGTGCTGGCACCTCACTGATACAGAGGGACACAAGCCTTCCTGCTGGACTCTGCTCAAATCTTGTGTCTTTCATTCTTGAGGCACCTCTTGTTCAGGAAGGCGTTTTTCTTGAACAGTGGTGGTAGTCTGTTTCCCTAGCTGATAGCTCATTTACTGGTCTTGTTTGAGCAGAATATCCCTGTTTTTGAAAAGGATGCTGTGATAGAGTTGCTTTCTCTTTGAGCTTCAAATGTACTAGTTGGCTCTTTTTCATCAGTGTCATCCGTAGGCTAAGCTGAACATTTTTAAAAGGCCAAGATGAGGATAACGGCTAGTACATTAAAATGAACAATTTCTCATCATCAAAAGACAGCACAGATAAAGTCCGGTCACAGACTTGGAATAACCCAGACATAGGTGTGTACCATCTATATAGCTGTCAAGGATTATTGTTGGAGGCAGTTGATTTTGACTCATAGCACCCGTAAGTGACAAGGTGGAAATGCCCCATAGAGTTTCCTTGGCTGTAATCGTTCTGGGAGCAGGTCTTCCTGCCATTGGAGCCATTAGATAGGATTGAACTGCCAGCCTTCTGGTTTGCAGCTGAATGCTTAACCCTTGCATCACCAGGGTTCCTAATCAAAGAGTTAGTCAGCATATATGCAGGTGCCTACAAGTCAGTAAGTAAAAGACAATGGAATGCAAAACAGCAAGAGGACACAGGCTCTTCACAGAAGGTAAAACACAAGTGCTACATGAACACATGAAGAGATGTTCAACTTCTAAATTACCAGAGTCATGTTAAAAAAAAAAAAAGGCACCTGCTAGAGTGTCAGAAATTTGAGAAATGTGGCGATACCAAGTGTTGGCGAGGGTGTGGATTAGTGGGAGCTTGTACTGCTGCTGGGAGTGCGTGTTGCTGTCTTTCTTTGGAGAGCAGTTTGGCACTAGTTTGTGAAATTGAGCATTTATACAACCTGCACACCTGCACTTCCTCTTCATCTCTGGAAGGAGGGTTTAGGGCAGGAGCTGGTGAAGTCTGTTATAAAGGACAGCATTGTAAATATTCTAGGGTTCACAGACTACATGCAGCCTCTGTTGAATAATATTTTTCTTTGTGTGCTTTCACAGCCCTTTTAAAACCTAAAAGGGATTTTTTTAGCTCAAGGGCCTCACAGAAAGAGGCAGCTGACTGAATTGGCTCACAGACTGTGGTTTACTGATTCCTGATTCTAGAGTATATCCCCTAGAGAAACTTGTAAGGAGTGCCTCAGAAGACACGGGCCAGTGTGTTCAGAGCAGCAGCAAAAGGGAATGAGTTATAGCCACACATGAGAGATGTAGATGGACAGAATACTCCATCGTAAAGGGAAAAGAGGGTGACATAGAGGGTATCATGTCATTTTTGTGAAGTTCACAAACAAGTAGAAGTATGCCATTGACAAAGAAAAATATATGTGATAATGTAAGATTAATAAACACAAAGTTTGGCCTGGTAGTTTCTTTTGGGCAAAGGCAGGAGGTGAAAGGAAGGAACACGCAAGGTAAATGTTGACTGTTCAGTGGGTGGTGGGTTCTGGGCTTTGTTTATCGTGCCTCATAAATACCTTGCTTATAAAGGGTCTTCCAGTAAGGGTGTCCTGTCTTTGTATTTGAATAAAACAAGTTGTGTAAATGATACTGTTTTAATATTTGGAAGTACATTTGATGGCTTTGTCTGTGGAAAAGAACTTTGGGTAAATGGCCACTATAGCACCTTCCAAATGGGGCCAAAAAGAATCAGACATCATAGCCTGGTATCTTTCACACTTGACAGTCACAGCCTCTTCTTGTTCATCTTGGGAAAAATAGGGGCCAGTGATTACACCAGACCAAAGTGCACATCAGATGGTAACTTCCTGGGGATGAGGTAGATGTTTTTGGATCTCCATTGGATTCTGATCACTCCAGATGCAACAATTTCATTTGTTAACAAAACCATTCATTCAGAAATGGGCCTTGTCACTGAAGATGATTTTTCAGCCAAAAGCAGAGCCAAGTTCCAGTTGCTCTAGAGGCGAGTCAGCAAATGCACGATGCGGTCTGTGGTCGCTGGATATCAGTTCCTGAGTTAAAACAGATAAAAGCTTCAAGTCCAGATGCAAATTCCTCCAAATGGTGGTTGGTGAAAGGCCCAGCTCTTGTGCTTAGCAGAAAATTGATTGGGATGGATTCTCACGGACAGTCTAACTTATGGGGGGTGTTGACTTCATTGATCGTGTGGTTCATTGACGCACAGGTGTTGTCTGATTGGCAGCAAATCCAGTTGTCTCAAAGTTTTTGATAAAGCACTGAGTTATTCTCTCAGTGGGATGATTACGCGCATTGTAAATTTCATGAAATACATAGAATGTTTGGCAACCAGAACACCCATTTTGGTAATAAACTTGAATAATTTCTACACGTTGTGGCATCGTGTAACTTTTCATGGCTATTTGTCTAGTCAAAAAAGTGTGATAAGCAGTTTCAGCAGTACCTCCACCGTGAACTGTCAGAATAGGACACCTTCAAGGGAAGAGCCTTGAAAGTGCGTGTGATCTTTTGAACATGTCAGATATCACATAACACATTTTTTGAAAGTCAAGAAGGGACACCAACTAGGGGGATCTTCGAACCTACATACCTATCCTCCCCGAAGGTGTGCTTGCTGTACCATAGCTTGGCTCCTGAGAGGGAGGGGAAAGGCTGCTGCGTGGTGCAAAGACGGCCCAGAGCACAGCCTCCTTTGTTTTGTATCTTTTGTAGGGTCACTGACTGTTGAATAGGCTTGGCCTCTTCAGAAATCAACTGACCATGAATGGAAGGGTTTATTTCTGGTCTTTCAGTTCTTTTCCATTAATCTCTGTGTCTGTTCTCATGCCAGTGCCATGCTGTCCAGGTTATTTAGTGTTGCAGTAGGTCTTGAGGATAGGAAGTGTAAGTCCTTCAACTCGGTTCTTTTTAAAGATTGTTTTGTCCTTTCTGGGTCTTTTGCATTTCCATATAAATTCCAACTTAGTGATTTCTACATGGACAGTTGAGTGATGTTGACAACATTCTTCAACCTGAGCACCCATTCTCACCCGTTTTCTGAATTGTTCTTCCCCCATTGACATAAACATACTGTCCTTTAAGCTTCCTGTCTTTTAAAGTTGCTGTTGCCAGTCTGATGATCAGTTTATTCACTTGTGAAAAAAACAAAAAACCAGAAATTTTGACATACATTGCACTGAAACTGTAGATCAATTTGGGAAGTATTGCCAGTTTAACAGTGCTAAGTCTTCTGAGCCCTGAAAGTGGAATGCCTTTTAATTTATTTAGATTTTTAATTTGTTCAGTGATATTTTGTAGTTTCTAGTATACGAGCCGTATGCTGCTTTTGTTAAATTTATTACTACATATCTTAATCATTTTTCTGATGAAAATTTCATTTTCAGATTGTTCATTATTAGTATATAGGAACACAGTTGATTCTTATCTTTTGATCGTATGCTGCAATCTTGGTTAACACACTGGTTTAACTAGCTTCCAGGCATTTCCTTCAGATCAGAAATAAAGATCATTTTACTTCTTCCTGTCTAGTCTGGATGCCTTTTATTTCTTTTTCTTGCCTAATTCCTGATAAGGGACTTTTTGGGCAAAGGCTTTGAGCCGTCAGAGAGGAGGAAACAGCCCTGGCCGTTTAGTGGGAGGAAAATTCTTCCATGTGTACAGTGCTGCAGAGTCTTTGGAGGGGTACTGTGTGTGTCTTCTGACTGATGCCTGGTAACCCTATGAGAATTAGAGGTAGCAGCTGTTTTTCAGATGCATTCAAAAGAAAAAACTACAAGTGCAGCTTGCAGAAGAGAATGGCTGTGCCCAAGGGTTCATTATCTGCTAGGTCTCCCATGCTGGCCTTTACACCCACGCTACCAGACACCCTGCCTTTGACACCTCTTAGCCTTTCTGCATCACGTCTGTCATGACGCCAGCCTCCTCTAGAGACTCTGGTCCCCAGTTGCTTTCCATCACCAGCTGATGGTGCTGTGTCTGCCACCCTCCTTGTCCTCCTCAGTTGGAATGGAATCATGTCCCATGTCTACCTCAGAAAGGGCCCCTGGTCTTTCATCACAGAGGTGCTGTCTTCTTCTTGAGGCCCGTGGCCAGTTGCTGCTCTAGGGTGGAGCTTCTCACTTTGTGCTGCTTGTTGTAGCTGTGGACCCTGGACGGCTCCTTGTTCTCCCCGTCACCATGATTCCCTCAAAGGCTCCCCAAGGACTGCCTTCTTCATCCTTGTGTCCCTTGAGGTGCTGTTACTGAGCTGTGTAAATTACAGTTGTCCAGTGCATTTGTTTGGAATAAAGTACAGTTGGTTTAACTATGATTTCTAGAGTCATCAGCTAGAAGGGTCTGGTGGATGACAGTGTCTGAGCCTTTGTGGCTGAGCCCTGCTAATAGGCTTCATTAGGGTGGCATCCTCTGAGCAGGTACCTAGAAATGCCTGTTGGACAGGGGCAACCACAGCAGGCCAGGAGCACTCTCCAGAAATAATCATGAGGCCAAAAAAAACAAAAGCAGACATACCATGTTTAAGTGAGATGAGCTGCTCTCCTATGAAAGCATGCTTCTCTAGTAGTTGACAGGCATTGGAGAACACACACTGCTGGTCAAGCTTCTGTAGTAGTGGATAGGCATAGGAGGAGGTACACTGATGGTCACCCTTCTCTAGTAGTAGATAGGCACTGGAGGAGACACACTGACGCTCATGCTTCCCTGGTGGTTGCTCAGTGTTGGAGGAAGCACACTGATGGACACAGCCTTGCAAGGAGATGCATTGACAGCACCAATCATCTTTCTTTCCTTTCATTTTATTTATTTACTTTTTGTTGTTTTACTGTACTCCTACGTCTGTCCACATCAAGGGCACTGCGATTTCAGTTTTAGAATCTGACATTTTCAAGAATGTGACACCATCTAGATCTATGTAAACATGACAGCTTTGCCAAACCTAGCCCAGGCCATTTTGAACAGTTACTTGGTCTGATAAGAGTTTTAAATTGAGGTATAATTCAACATGCCATAAAATTCACCCTTTTAAAATGTACACAGCTCTGTGGTTTCCACTGTGTTCACAGAGTTGTGCAGCTGTCACCGCTAATTCCAGAACACTTTTGTCACCCCGAGGAGAAGCTGGTCCTCACCTTCCAAGCTCCCCTGTACCCCTACTAATCCCCTTTCTGTCCTCTGAGCTTGCCTCTTCGGGACATTGCATGTTCAGGCTGTTTTCTTAGACTTCTTTCATCCTTGCTGTGTTAGGTGATGACAGACTGGCTTTCTTGGCCTGTCACCTCAGCACCACAGGGTCCCATTTCCTCCTTCCTTGAGGGATTGTCACCTGGCTGAGCTCAGCTCAGGAACAGCCACGAGTGGGTGGAGGATGGGAGTGCTGGGTGGGCTGTGGGTCCGCATGTCCGTTGACACAGATGTCCCATGAGCGTCCAGAATCACAGGTCAGCCTGCCAGCTGCAGGACCTCCTGTGCCATCAGGACAGGGCTGCCGGGGGCCCTCGCTGTGCACATTCATCACTTTTCAGGCCTGTTTGTTCCCCTTCTGTTATCTGTGAAACCAGAGGGTCCAAAACAGCACTCTCTGCTGCTTAGTCAGAATAGGACATGTTATAGGGTCGTCAACATATGGTGTTTATCAGGAGCTTGGTCCTAGGCTGTTCTCCCTTGTATCTGAAATAGGAGTGCACCTCCCAAGACACGTGTTTCTCATCAGCATTTCTCATCATAAAACTACTGCGCACCACAGCTTCCCAGGCACTGTGGGGTCAAGTAATAAACTGAAGCTGTAACTGGTTCATGATCCAGGCGGGGTCTTCCAGGGTGTGGAATTAAATGATCAGGTCTGAATTGCTGTGTGTTCTCTGCTCCTGGAGTCAGCTTGCCCCAGAAGTACCACGCCTTTCTGTCCGTCAGCAGACTTGTGTTGAGCACCATCTGTCCATCAGGCACCAATCCTGGAGGCTGGGGTTTGTCAGAGAAACAGATGAGCACTGGAACGTCAGGGAGCATAACGTTCCTTCAGGAGAGACAGGAGTGCATGTGCCTCCAGGACGTGCTGTGGGGAAGAACGGCACAGGTGGGGCCGGGAGAGTAGGGCGAGCCCCATGGGCCTCCTTGAGAAGGTGGTGAGTCGGGCATGGGGGTCTGGGAGAGCCTTCTGGAGGGGGACCACCATTGCAGAGGACAGCAGAAGGGGGCACAAGTCGTCAGAAGCAGATGGCTGACAGGCAGCAGGTACATTCCAGGTCTGCCCATCAGTGCCCTTTTCTCGGACATGAGGCCCCCACCCAGTGCCTGTCTTCCCTAGCTAGCTGTTGGAGCATGTGTGTAACACCTTCACACAATTTTGACAGACGAGTTTATAAGCAAAGAGTCAACGGCCTTTCAAGGTCATTTTGAAAACTTTTCACAAATAGGTGAATTTCCACAAGGTTCCCCGCTATGGCTGTCCCGAGTCTAGTGGAATGCCACCTCATTCCTCTGTCAAGGGTTCTGCTGTCATATTAGTGCCTGTTCCCCTATGTGAAATGTTGGCTCCTTCCATCCCCTAAAGAGACAGGCAGGAGGAGGCAATGGGAGGGGGAGGCTGGGCCTCACTAAGGAGGGTGGGTGCCCAGGACTCATGAGCAGAGAGAGCTTGGCCCTAAGTTTTGGGTAGGAACATACCATGGTTTTGGAGGAACCTGGTGAGTTGAAAGAAGCCTCTTGGTAATGTAGGAAATGTGTTAGCATTTCATATGAGACAGAGAAGGCTGTGGAAACAGCAGGTGGTCAGAGTCCCCATGAAAAACTCTTGACTGCACCCCGAAGAGCTTGGGCCTGGCAAATGGCCGCAGCGCTGCCTGGAGGCTCCCGAGCCCCTGATCTGCTCTTACAGCCCCTGCAGTGCCCCCCACCGTACTGACCCAAGCAGGTGTGCTCAGGAGCAGGGCTGGCTGGGGCCAGTGACAGGACACGGGGGCAGCTGAGCCCCCCAGACTGCACTGGGGCTGCCAGGCAGAACCCTTGAGCAGGGGTCCGGAGGAGTGGTATCCAGATTCCTGGGTGTCTCTTGGCATTGTCCAGCATTCAGATTGTGTTCCTTTATTCTAAAACTGCATGCTCATTGTAGGAAATTCAGAAAATAAAGAG
Organism: Heterohyrax brucei; assembly: GCA_028571685.1. NCBI lineage: Eukaryota > Metazoa > Chordata > Mammalia > Hyracoidea > Procaviidae > Heterohyrax > Heterohyrax brucei. The sequence goes on along the minus strand of CM053151.1, from coordinate 119,390,631 downwards.
AAATATAACAGAAAAGAGAAACCACCCTGTTATGCCACCATCTGAATGTATTTATGTTTCAGGTAAATGTTAATAAATACTTAGGATCATTAAGCATCTTACTGGTGCGTATGTGTTGATGCGCACTGTGGTTTCTGTTAAAGCTTATTCTTCTCACGAACATTCCCCCTCCCCTTTGTGTCCCTGTCGGTTTCCATCTGCGGGATCCTGGGGTCTCAACTGACAGGGCCGCTCAGGCCAGGGTCCCTGGGGACTCCTCAGAGCAGCGGCCTCCACCAGGGGTGAGGACTAGCAGGGGCCGGCAGCCGCCCACTGAAAGTGTGGGAAAAGACTGCTCCTCTCCCGCTCTGCCCTCTGCCAGCCCTGAACCCCCACTGTGGCGCAGTGGAGGCCGGCTCCTGGTGTGCGTCCACCTGTCTGAGCACCATGCCGAGAGGGTTCAGAAGAGCCCGTGAGTCTTCAAGGCTCCTCTCTGAAGGCTTGTGCTTAGGTTAATGAGTAGAGGACCGTGCGGCAAGGGGAGGGTGGCACAGCTGAGCCATTTCCAGATCTGGGGAGCCTGGGTGCACCTGTACAGGGAGCCTTTTGTGGTACCTGGAAACCACGCTTGGTGTAGTGGTGCTGCTGTGGGCATGAGGGAGACCTCACAGGCTGGATGCAGTGTGTGCCATTGCACCCCAAGTCCTGCTGTACCATCAGTCCCACGATGAGGCCAGCAAGGAGTTGGGGCTGGCTGAGACAGCCGTTTCTTCAGCCATAGAGGATAAGTGACCGTAGCAGAGTCACCATGCATTGTAGGGAACCTTTGAAAATACAGTTCTGGGCATACAGTTCAGGTTTTCTAAATAGGTTAGCCGTGGTGTGTGGACAAAGCACCTCTCACCCCTATAGCACATGTGATGTGGACCAGGACAAAAGAGTTCTGATTAGGCAGATGGCATGGCAGTCCTTACTGGTTGTGTTTCCTCTTGCAGAAGTTCTCTTTCCCAGAATGGAGTCCAGTAAAAAGATGGACTCCCCGGGCTCCCTGCAGACCAACCCCCCGCTGAAGCTGACATCCGACCGCAGCACCGGGGCAGCCGTATTTGTACCCGACCAAGGTGGCTACAAGGAGAAGTTTGTGAAGACCGTGGAGGACAAGTACAAGTGTGAGAAGTGCCGCCTCGTCCTGTGCAACCCAAGGCAGACCGAGTGTGGACACCGGTTCTGTGAGACTTGCATGGCCACCCTGTTGAGGTGGGCCTCCAGCGACCATGTCTAGCCTCCCTATCTCCCTAGTCCACTTCTCTGCTCACTTAGTTCTCTGAAAAAATGAAACTAAAGGTTGAAAACTCTGAAATCTGTGGATGAAATGTTCAGAGCTTAACTTGTGAATGTTTAGGAGAACTCAGGAGAAGCCCAGTGTGTGTTTCTGGGAGTTTCTGTGGGCCCTGAGAGGGGCTGCGTGAAGGGGAAGAGCTTGGGGAGTGGGGAGAGCAGGCGGGTGGCCTCCTTTGGCCCGCAGTCCTCCACCTTCTCCTCCGCTACCCAGTTCCTCCTTGGCCCTCACCGTGCTGCAGGTGTCAGGGACCCCACTCAGGTGCCGCTCAGCCCCTAGTCTAAGGGTGTAAATGGTTTATGTGACTTGTTTTAATCAACACAGGCTTCATGTTGCCAACCATCCAGTTGCTGGGTAGTCGACTGACCTGTGGCATCAGTGCCAGACTCCCCTTTGTGGGCTTTCAGTGGCTTATTCTTCAGGAGTAGATCACCACCACTTTCTGCCCAGGTGCCGCTGGGTAGACTTGAACTTGCAGCCTTGCAGTTGGCAGCCAAACATGTGAGCCATTTGCATCATCCATACTGAAAACCTAACCCAGACCCATCACTGTCGAGTCAGTTTGAACTTAGCAACCCTGCAGGACAGAGTAGAACTGCCCCTTAGGGGTTTCAAACTGCTGACCTTTTGGTTGGCAGCTGAGCTCTTAAGAGTGATGCTACCGGGGATCCCAGTTCCGTCCTAATGGGGGGAGAAAAAAAAAAACCTGTTGCCGTTGAGTTGATCCCAACTCATAGCAACCATATAGGACAGAGTAGAACTGCCTCATAGAGCTTCCAGGGAGTGTCTAGTGGATTCGAACCGCCAACCTTTTGGTTAGCAGCCATACTATTAACCACTGTGCCACTAGGGTTTCCAGTACAGTACAGTCTACGTAAATTAGATTTTGTGATAAAACAAGTTAATTTCTCACCCCATCATTCCTTGATACCGTGCCTGGCTTCCAGGTCTTATGGACTGGGCCCACTGTGCCCACACCCCTGTTACACACGTCACCCTGCTGCTCAGGGCTGGACTGCCTGTGCCCACCTTGGCCTCCTGGGTCCCTTCGGCTGGACTGTGGAGGCGGCAAGTGCTCTCCTCTTGTCTTTATTTCTAGTCTCTAGGAGGTAGATTGCAGGCACAGGGTGCGATGGGGTGAGAGCCAAGTCCAGATGAGAGCAGCTTAGTGGGAGGGGCAGCTGTGTTCTGAGTTTGGGGACAAGAGTGATACAGGGGAACAGTGACTTCTTTAAACAGGATCAGTTTTAAATTCTGCTAATTGTTTTTAGTCTGTGGAATGGCCTGAGCATTTAAATATACAGCAAAGAAAAATAGCTTGTGAGTAAAGTCTTGGCTGTTTTTGAGAAGTGAGCTCACTCAGGACTCTGCCGAGGTGGATGAGTGCTGACACTTACGAGCCCACCCACAGATGGCTCCTCTGGTTTCTGAAATAAAATTTCACTTTTATTTTAATTGAAGGGGCTTTCCAAGTGAGACTGAACTGAACTATGCTGCTTACAGACTTCCTTTCGAAAAGTTAACCTGTGTTGCTGTTAGCTTGGCCCTTTTCTTCAGGGGCTTCGTGTTTAGACCAAAGTCACTGTGCCCTGTTGAGGCTCTGGCTGCTGCCGTGGCTTCACAGAGAGAACTTGACCATGAACTTAAGGTGAATAGGTCAAGTGTATCTACTGAGTTAGGTAAGAGATGGGCTCACCCTCTGACAGGTTCATTGTGTTTTTCCCGCAGCTCCGCCAATCCAAAGTGTACTGCGTGTCAGGAGAGCATCGTTAAAGATAAGGTACTCTAGTTTTTGAGAACTTGATGTTGTTGTGTGTTTCGAGCTGGGTGGGTGATATTCCCGCAGTCTGTGTTCCTTGCCTTGGTGCTCTGACCGCACTGAGGTGTTAGCAGCTGATCATGCCCAGCAAGAAACGTGAGTTCTCAGCGGGTCAGGCCACTCCCTGTTCTGAGACCCTGGCAGGCTCCGTCCCACTTTGAGCCTGTGTCCTTGGTTGTATGATAACATAGCTACCGGCGGCTGTGAGAGGGCGAAGTCAGTGTCAGGAGAGTGCTGGGATCGTGCTTGGCTGTGCCCGTGGCCCTGCGGTCAGTCACTGCAAGGGTCCTTATGCCACATGGGTCACATTGGAATAGTATACTAAGCTCTACCATCAAACATTCTAATCTGAGCTATTCATTTGGATATGTTCTTTCTCTGCATCCCATGAAGTTATCTCAAAACCTTAGCCATGTGAAATTTCAGCCTTTTACCTGTACACGTGACATGCACATAGCACAGGTACACACACAGGCACATCACACATGTACACACAGTGTGCACATGCGTGCATGCACACACACGCTGGCTTATTCTCCTGCGTGGGACTGCAGACGCTCAGCAGGAGAGACCTTTCTGGCTCACCTGCCCAGCCTCCCACCTGGGGCCCTAACTTCTGACAGGTGGTCCTTGGGCACTGCTAAATCCTACCAGGCACACACTGAGTTTAAAATGACTCATTCTTGAAGCACTTAAAATGTCAATAGAAACTTGTGCTTCTGATATTTTGATTAATGACCCTAACAGCTTTTTAAATGTAGGTCATTACACTGTGCAATAAAATCCTTGCTGTGTAAAGCACTTTGCAGACTGGCTTTGTTCATCGGGACAGACCAGGTGAGTGCCATGAGGTGAGGGCGTCTCATCACTGGTCAGCTGTCTACAAGCCTTTTCTTCTGTAGCACTTATCTGCTGATGAACATGCCTGTTCCTAATGGAGAGGGGATTGTTTTTAGGAAAACAGTGACTCTGCTGCTTAGTATCTCAGCAAGCGTGGTCAAGAGAGGGTTGAAATCACAGACAGAGATGCTTTTGTTTAGTACCTGTATTTTGTTACTCAGAGATACTGGCCCTCTTCTTCAGTGGCAGACAGCTGAGGAGTGTTTTCTGGCTGTGTTCAGGGACTGAAAATGAGGTTGGTGGAGGCATGGATCCCTGTGGGAAACTGTAGCTGTACCTCTCGCAGGCTGCCGAGTAGAGGGGGCCTTGTGGGACCTAGGCTCCTCACCCTAAAACAGAGCCAGTATTCTGAGGACCCTTTGCAGCTCCAAAATGCTATGTTTTTATTATTATGGCCTTCTTATCCAATGCTTTTATATCCATAAGGTTAAACACAAATGACGTAATATGATGGCATGAAAAGGAAGTGTAGTTCTCAATGGTTAAAAATAATCTCTTTTCTCGACTCTGGTGCCTGAAATGATAATCTTTTAAAAAGTCATGTTTGCGAAGGGTTTAGATTCAGCTCTGTGTTAGTTTTACTGTTAATTTGTGCCCGCTGCTGGTTCTGTTGCTCTGCCTGTGGAGCTGCGGCGGGACTGGCTACGACCCTTGTCTGTGTCCCGCCCACCTCTGAGAGAGAGTGTTGGCAGGTGGAAGCTCCAGGGAAACGCCTGAGGACTGGGAGGTGGTGGCAGAGGGTAAGAGCATTCCCTAGTACAAGTAGCAAACGTGTTTTCTAAGGGAAAAAGAAAATTAAATAAAGGCAGGAAGATTTTCATTTTAAAAGTGCAACATTTTTATTATTGGATAAACCCCAGAGTTTTGTTTTTTTCTTTTAATGGAATCCTGCCATCTTTTTTGCCTGCCCCAAGAAAGAATAGGCAACATCACCTTAGCAGAATGAATTAAAACAGACATTTTACAAACCATCCAGAAAATGGGGTCCTTTCCAGTAGCATGTGTGTCTGTGTAGCGTGCGTTCTGTAAACAGTGAGTTACAGTAGTCCTTGCTGAGGAGGTGCCCTCTCCTGGTGTCAGCCCACGGGCCCCTCCCCCTGCCAGCACCTGTGAGCCTGTGGGCCCGCCCTCGTGGAGCCCCGCTGTGACTGTGCCGAGGGATTATGCCAGAGTGTTTGCCACTTCCACAGCGATCTGCATTACTCGGTTTAACTCATTTTCTTTTGGCTCATCTAATGAAAGATGGTTAAAAAAAAACACCCCGTGCCATCGAGTTGATTCTGACTCACAGCAACCCCGTAAGACAGAGTACAGCTGCCTGATGGGGTTTCCAGGGAGCACCTGGCCGATTCCAACTGCCGACCTTTTGGTGAGCAGCCGGAGCAGTTACCCACTACACCGCAAGGGTTTCCAGTGAAAGGTGGTAGTTAAGGTTATCTGCGTAAATTGTGCCCCGTGGGGGCATCACCTTCTTCCTCCTTGTAGCAATTAAGAGGGTCCTCGGTGCGTCCTGAGGTCCACTCAAGAGCTCCTCTCCTGATTTTGTTAGAGTGGTTTCACCTTGTCCAAAGTAGCAGCATGTGGAGATTAAGAAATATTAATCCTCTAGAATAACTGTTTTTCCATTTCAGGTGTTTAAGGATAATTGCTGCAAGAGAGAGATCCTTGCCCTTCAGATCTATTGTCGGAACGAAAGCCGGGGCTGTGCAGAGCAGCTGACACTGGGGCACCTGCTGGTAGGTGGTGTGGAGGTCTGCGTGGAGAAATATGGGTCCCCGCTTCCTTCAGCCCGTGGTTGGTGTCGGGTTAGTGTGATGTCAAAGACCACATGTGTGCATCATTCCAAGCACTACCGTGTATAAAACTGGTCAGAATCACGTGGGTGGCATTGTAGTCTGTGAATTTGCCACAGTTCATGAGGGATAAGCATGAGGATCAGCACAGAGTTGGTTCCTGTGAGGTAAGGGTCGGACGTGCCTCCACTCGCCAACCACTTCACCACTGCTGACAACAGCCATTTCCGTCACAGCACGCTCTGCTTCTCTGCTGGCTCAATAATTGGTTGCCCCGGCCTCGCAGAACTCACAAACTGTACTTAGAGTTAAGTGGGTTATTAAGGAAACCAGAGGCTGCACTCAGGATCAGGGTCAGGAAGCACAGAGTCGAGTTTAGAAGGTCGCCTCCAAGTGAGAGCACATCCCTCCCTTCTTAAGTGCAGGAGGGCGCCCAGCCGGGCCCATCCCAGATGGACCTGCCCCCTCTCAGCTGGGCACACCTCCTTGCCTTTGGCCCCTCCAGCCGCTGACCTGTTCACTGGTGCACACAGCCAGTGTGGCAGCTTGCTCAGCTGTTGCCATCCTAGCAGCAGTTCTGTGCTGCTACCACCACCATCTCTGCTACCGGCACCTTCTGGGCCTCTCACCACATTTGGTGTTAGAGCCCTTAAACCATATTACAGTTCTTTAGGGAGGTTCCATCTCCTCTCTCTTTTCTCTTTGAACAACCTCCCTGAGGTTAGCCACTTATATAAGCCATATAAGTCATGGCCCTGCTAGCAGGACCACAATCTGACCAGTTCTCTCAGTGGACCGTAAATCACCCAGTCCATGATAGAGTGGATTTTCAAGCCACTGTTGGCATAGCAGATTGACCAGTCCCTGCAAGATACATAAAATAGACCAATCACAGGACAGACTGCAGCCCAGGGCAGGACAAAAAGTATCAAACCATCAGGTTGTTCACAGTTTACCCAGGAAATGGCACTCAGCCTGGGGAATTCGTTGACAGACTCTCTGGAGTAGAAAACAACCTGAGAACCTCCTTCCTCAGATTGCTTCTTCAAATAATAGGGTGAAGATAACTGCTAGTGCTTAGGGGAAAAAACGTCTCTCAAACTGTTTTTCCAAAGAGTCAAGGCAAAAGGCCACCTAAAGGAATGCATTTCATCATGGACTTTGTTGGCAGACTTGTCACCTGGTTTTAAACACCCCACCCTAATAGGAAATCTGAATTGTGGTTTAGTTTTGAAATTCTATATGGCTTATTATATGTTCTGATTAGTTTCCTATTTTTTATCCTGGAAAGATATTTGAGTTGGAGTAGCACAAAGCCCTTAGCAGACATCTGTCTACCTCTCCGGGGGAAAGAGTTGACTTCTTCAAAAGCAATAGAGTTTGAGTCATTGCAAAATGGAATGTGAGGTTCTGCGTCTCTGAGTGCATTTGTCGCTCTTGGCCGTGCATGGTGGCAGATTGACAGCACTTCTGTCAGGGTTAATCGCTTAGAGTTTAGGCTCTAATATTTCAGGGTGAAGCTTTGCTGAGTAAGTACTTTGAATTTTCTGTCTTACAGGTACATTTAAAAAATGATTGCCAGTTTGAAGAACTTCCCTGTGTCCGTGCTGACTGCAAAGAAAGAGTATTGAGGAAAGACCTGCGTGACCATGTGGAAAAGACCTGTAAATACCGCGAGGCCACGTGCAATCACTGTAAAAGCCAGGTCCCCATGATCACCTTGCAGGTGCAGTATTTTGCGTTCCACCTCTCCCCAACCCCACTAGGGTGTGATTCTCCACAGACTAGCTCTTTACGTGACTGTTCTAACAGGAACAAAAAGAGAAAGAATATGGAGCTAAATGGCAGTTTTCATTGGCTTCATTTCAGAGCTTTATTTGTTTGGACTGTTTTGATTTATGTAATTAACATTTCCATTTCCTTGATTGAATGTGGTTTGGGAGGTGTCAAAGAAATGAAGACTAATTACTCAAAAAAATACAGCATTTCATCTTGTTCCAGGGAATGGCCTGAAAATTCTGAGGGATGCTGGGTCGGTTTCAGCTGTTTGCTCACCATGGCATTGAGCAGGATGGTTTACCTGCCCGGGTGAAGTGCAGCTGTCTTTCACAGAGAGAGATGGGAATCCCAGATGTTTTCAAAACCTGGATTGTTTTGGCACACTTACCTACTGTGCCCCTGTTAGAATCTGGGCATGTCTATGCGCGTGGAAGTCAAATGGGGAGATGGGAGTGAGCAGTGGTGGGAGGACTTTCAAACATCTGCCCACTCACTAAGCAAATATTTATGGAATACCTCCTGTGTGCCAGGCACTGTTCTAGGAGCCAAGCTTTCACAGTGAGGCTTTGCTGCTGGTGGGGAGGGTAATTAATTAGCACTTGGCATCTACCTGCTGCAAAAGACCTCTTACAGAAGGAGAAGAAATTGTTTTCAATCTAAACAGATCACTCAGTTGTATTTAGTAGGAGAAATGACAAATTACGAATTACATTTCAAACAAATGTATAATGTCAGCTGATGCTAAGTGCTATGGTGAGAAATGTACCTGCCTCTGTGGGGCATGGGGCTGCTCAGGGACCTGTCTGAGGGGAGGGTGCTCTGGGCACAGAGGCTACAGGCACACACATGGCTCCCGGAGGGACACGGGCTGGTGTGTACACTTCAGGAATGGCCAGTGGGACTTCATGCACTGAGTAGTAGCAATAGTATTTGCCGTGATTAAGGATCCCTTGCCTCTACTGGGTGACCCTGTCGTGGGCTGGGGGCACTGCTGGGCTCTGAGCAAGGAGGTGCATCATCCTGGCAGAGTGGCAGGTAACCTGGGGGACAAGCCAGGCCTGATGCTGGGGGTGAGGAGCTGCTGTACCCAGGGTTTGCGGTGACAGTACAGCCGATTGGGCTTACCAATGGCATGAATATGGGGTACAAAAGCAGTACCATTAAGGATGACACCTAGCATCACTAATAGGGTCACTGGGTGACCAGGTGCCCAAGAGAGGGGGCTGTGGAAGATAGCAGGTTTGGGGGAAATAGGGATGCCTGTTACACAGCTCAAGACCAGCCAGCTGCCTGAGCTGCAGGCAAGTATTAACAGAAGGAAGGGGTGAGGAGGAGGGGACTCAGGCCTGGGCGCATAAATGCTTACAGAGTGCCCGGGCAGTCCAGCTGAGGAGGGACCGGTAAGGCAGGCAGGGTCAGGGCAGTGGCTGCAGAGGCTAGCTTAGCATTTCCCAGAAGGTGGTGTGGCCAGACAGGTGGGAACCATGGAGGTCATCCACTGGAGGGACTCGGAGAGTGCAGCCGGGGAGTGAGGGAGACAAATCACATGCCTCTGGGCTACAGGAGCACTTAGGGTCCCCCACTGATGAAGCCTTTCTTTGCTTTCCTGTGTGAGGTGAGATGGTCTCTATGTAATCTCCATATTTACTGTACTTTGAATGGCTTTCCTATGCCTGAAACTTTTCTTCCATTGTGAAACATTTTTCTTATGTGATAGACATTTCCACTAAGAACTGTGCTGTCCCCTTTGGAAAGCAGCAATAGTAGTCACCATAATTAAGGATCCCAGATGGTGCAGTGGTTAAACACCCCACTGCTAACCGAGAGGTCAGTGACTAACCCACCAGCTGCTCCTCTGGAGAAACCTGTGGCAGTCCACTTCCCTAAAGATGATGACCTTAGAAACCCTGTGAGGCAAACACTGATAGGCTGGGCAGCCCAAGAAAAATTCCTGAACCATCCCTGGCATGTGAGAAAATGAGCATACAACTGTTCTGCCAGTGCTGGGGCCATCAGGTCGGTGAGGGGACACACAGATGTGTGCTGGCCCCTGTGCTGATGGTACTTAGAACAGGCTGACAGCAGGGAGCACGTGGCTTAAGGCGGGCACTGGGATCAGCACCACTAGAACAGTCAGAATGTCCCGAGAGTGTGTGTTGTGTGTGTGTGCAACTCAGGTCCCACACTTGCTGTCCTCCTGTGTCCTCACATGTGTTGTGCCTTCCTTTCCTTCTCTACTTGACAGATTGGAGACCCAGACCAAACCAGAGCAACCTCCCCAGTAAAGCCTTCCTTGACCTTTGTCACATGACATGCACTGGTCCCCTCTTTCTGGCCTTGATTCAAATGGCAGTATTCCCCACACTGCAGCATATTTTGTGATTTATTTTGCTGTCTCCCTCAGAAAGGTGTACACCAAAGGGGAGAGACCCAGAGTTGTTCTCTGTTGTGTCTCTAGCACAGATGGGTCTGGTGCCCATTGGCACTTGATGGCTGTCTGGTCAGCACATATGCTGTGCAGGTGTTTTAAAGCCAGACTCTTCCCAGCCTGGTCCTGTGCTCAGCCTCAGTCACCCATGTGATCTCCAGCCATCGTGTTCTGCACTTCCTTCTCAAATTCCTGGATTCTGTTCTGAAAATAAAGGTGATGGATTTTTTACAAGAAGGAGATGTAACTCTGACAGTGGTATGCTGACAGCTTAAGATTTGGAGTAGGGCTTACAGGTACTCATCTTAATCACCTAAATTGAATTACTGAAGGAATTACTTAGTGATGGCAAATAAACCAAAAACCAAACCTGTTGTGGTCAAGTCAGTTCTGACTCACGGCAGCCCTGTAGAGACAGAGTAGAACTGCCCCACTGGGTTTCCAAGGAGCAGCTGGGGGTTTCAAACCATCAACCTTTTTTTCCACCAACATCATCAAATTTATTGATAACTTCATTTCTCTATATGGGTTCTCTTAGATCTTTTTTTTTTTAATTGTGCTTTCAGTGAATGTCTACAGCTGAAGTGAATTTCTCTCACAGAGATTTGTACCCACATTGTTCTGTGACGTTAGTTGCAGTCCCCACGGTGTGTGACCAGGGTTCTCTGTTCCTGTTTGGCTGGTTGCTGTTGCCCCTGGGCAGGGCTGCCGATTCAGTCTCGTGCCTCTGAGTGAGCTCAGAAGCCACTTTCTCAACACGTGTCATTTCTTGTGTTATAGGCCCGTCTCGTCTTAGTCTGAAGCAGGAGCCTGGAGAACAGTTTCGGTTCTAGGTTAACAGCATCTGGGGGCCGTGGTTCTGGGGGCTCCTCCAGTCTCTGTCAGGCCATTAAGTCTGGTCTTTTTATCTGAATTTGAGTTCTGCTCCGTGCTTTTCTCCTGCTCCATCTGGGACTCTCTGCTGTTTGTCCCTGTCAGGACCACCCTTGGTGGTGTCCAGGCACTGTCTACTTCTGGTCTCAGGCTGGTGGAGTCTGTGGCTTATGTGGTCTTTCAGTCTCTTTGGCTGGTATTTCCTTGTGTTTGTGGTTTTCCTCATTCTTCTTTGGTCCAAGTGGGATGGGACCAATTGATGCATCTCAAATGGTCACTTGCAAGCTTTTAAGACCTGAGACACCACTCACCAAAGTTGGATGTAGAACATTTTCCTTTTGTTTTTTAATGTGATCAAGCGAAAGATACAATCCCGATCGGTTTTCCCTGCCACCTTGTCTGCGGCGTCCTCTGCGCTCCCCACCCGTGATAGGACACCCCTCCTTTTCACTCTGTATCTAGTATCCTCATAACAAGCATCTGTCCCCTCTTCCCTCACCCTCTTCGCTTCCGTCTAGAAAGAGACCAATAGGACAGCCACCTGTAAATGCATAGAACTGTAAAGTATTCACACTGTATGGTCACACTATGTCTGCGAGTCCAGTCCATTCTTGTCTGAAGAGTTGACTCATTACTGGTTTCCGGTAAGGGACAGCAGCAGGTCTAGGGGCCTGTTCCCAGGGGACCCTCCAGGCTGTTAGACCATTAACTCAGATCTTTCAGTAGAGTTCTTGGGCTGCACACCTCTTTTTCTCGTGTTGCCTCGGGGACTCTGCACTGGGTGCCCCGTCATCTCTGTCTTTGGTGGTGGCCGGGCACCATATGATTCTTGTGGTCTCAGATTGATATGGTCTCCCATTCCTATGAGTCCTCTTGTCTCTTGGGCTCTTTTTTCCTCATATCTTTGTTGTTCTCGGCCATCGTCTGTTCTGGATGAGTTGGGACCATTTTGGTCTACCTCAGGTGGCAGCTTGCTAGCTTTTAAGACCCCAGACACCACTAACGAGTATGGGGTGAAGAAGACTCTTTTAGTAATATGTAGTTATGGGATGCAGAATGTGTTCTTAAATTTATTTTGTTATGCCAGTTGCCCTAGATGTACACTGAAAAATACGGGCCTCACAGTGCAGCCCCAGCTACTCTGTCCCTCAAAGAGTGTGTCGATGTGTCCAGGAAACTTCTTAGCTGTTACTTTGATCCTCGAACTGGCAACTCTTTGTTTAGTGGGCAAATGCTTAATCTCTGTGTCACTAAGGATCCTAATGTGACCCTAGAATGTACTTATTTTCCTTCACTTTCTGCATTTTGTGACATGTCAGATATATCAAAGCATTGATCCAGTGGATGTCAGTAAAGCAGTGACATTCTGGCCTGTGGTTCATAGGAGGATTGCCTTTCTCTGTTTAAGCTGTGATACAAACATTCTGTCGGCTTTTCCAAGTAATTTTTTTTTAATCTGTAGGTCAACATTTCAGGGGGGAAAAAGCCGTCTTTTGCATTTAGCCTGGAAATGATCAAATATCGGTGTCTTTAAACAGTTGTACTGATTTGTGAAAAATCAGGATTGTAAAGATCATTTCACAGGAAAATGCACGCACTGTGGTGGAAGTGTGTGCAGAGAAGAGTCAGGGCAAACCTTTATTAAGGATGCATCGACGTCCACTGTCCTTTAGAGCCGCTGTCCTGCAGGTGTATGAGGAATTGTTGCACATCTCCACGAGGCAGTGTGCTCACATGTGACCCGGAAACCCCAGAAAACCAGACCCATTGCCTTTGAGTCAGTGCTGACTCATAGTGACCCCATAGGACAGAATAGAACTGCCCCATACAGTTTCCAAGGAGTACTCAGTGCGTTTGAACTGCAGCCGTAGCTCCTAACCACGGCACCACCGGGGTTTTCCAAGCAAGACCAAAATAGCAGAATTTAGAAACAGCTTAAGTGTCCTTTGCAGGCAGATGGCACATAAGCTGTGGTGGGTCACCTGGTGGCCTCTGATATGTCACTGACACCACAGCATCACTGTACAGCCATGATACATGTGTTACATACATCAGTGAAAATGAAGGTGCCGCAGCTGAGTGCAGCGCTCAGGCCGCTGAGAAGCAGGCTAACAAGGAGCCAGGTCACAGGTGACTCCTGTGACAGAATGGTGTTCCAACAAGTTTAAAAACAATCAGAACAAAGTATTTTATTTGTACCCATATATGTGTAATTAAACTATTCTTTTTTGAAAATCAAAGTAGGTAAAAACGCAGCATTCAAGATTATGATCTGAGTGGCTTCTCCTTGCAGGGACAACCACAGTGGGCAGAGTGCTGGCTTTGGGTTTGTGTGGGGTGGGGAGAGCTGAAGGTGTGTTCACACATTAACACCACCCCTTCCCTCCTCCACAGAAACACGAGGACACCGAGTGCCCCTGTGTCGTGGTCTCCTGCCCCCACAAGTGCAGCGTCCAGACACTTCTCAGGAGTGAGGTGAGAGCCGCTGCCGCCAGGCCATGCCAGGGCGTGAGGGCTTTGGGATGCGTGTGCCCGAGAGTCTACTCCCGGTCACAAAAGTCTGATGTTGTTACAGTTGGTTGCAGTAATGAAAATCTCACACTAGTTTTTAGAGTCAAAAATTTCAGAAGCAAGCAGTTAAAAGCTACAAAGTGGTAAATTCAAAGCAAAAAATACTTCCAAGAATAAAGAAAGTACATTATCCATGATGAGAGCAAAGATGACTTTTATGTAAAAGTTTATAAAAGCTAGTTAAGTCCATAAAATGGGCTTATTAAAAGATTATTTCAAGAAACCAAGTGAACTTAGCAACACTCCTGACCAGTCATTGTGTGTGCAAGGGCTGAGGCCCTGCCCCGGGCTAACTCGCCTCTCGTGGGGACAGTTAGATTCCGCGTGGACTCCTTGAGAGGGAAAAACTGCAGGGAGTCTTTTTGCTCCTGGTTCTGACCTCGCATCACCTCTAGGTGTACCTTTTGGTTGCTATGACAGTTGTCACTTGAACCCTTATGGACCCAGTAATATGTGTTGCCCCAGTCTCCAGGTGGTCACTTAGCCCTGGGTGCTGTTGTCTGACGGGCCCCAGTCTTTGCCAGCTGGCTGGAAGTTCCATCTGGATACTAGGTGATGGGGCAGTCTAGCCTCCTGTCTCCAACTGAGTGAGAGGGCCTTGAGGCCAGGGCACGGATGGGTAGCCCTCCCAGCTGCTAATATCGATGGGTAAGGCAAGTCCCCCTGTCATGGCGACCCCGGCCTGAGTGCCATCCAGGTGGACTTTAACCCATGGCTTTGAAGAGTCCCTCCGCCAGTCCATGTATAGAGAGTCCGCTGCTGACAGAGTCCCAGCATTTCAGACACGTTCCTAAGTTTTTACTTACAGGAGTTTCGTGAACTGGGGACAGAAACAGGCTCCACTTTGTCTCTTGTTTTTATTAAAAAATCACATAAATCCACATTTGTTTGGGGTTTCTGGTGGAAGGTGCTGTGAGGCTGCAGCTAATTCTTGCCTCTTGTCAGAAGCTCCAGTAGATTTCACAGGGCTCTGACGGTGACGGTGTAACAAAGCCAGCTGAGGTACAACCCTGAACTTAGAAACACTCAGAAAACCAAACTCACAGCCGTCATGTCAGTTCAACTCATAGCGACCCTGTAGACAGAGCGGAACTGCCCCGTAGTGTTTCTGAGGAGCGCCTGGTGGACTTGAACTGCCAACATTTTGGTTAGCAATGGTGTCACTTAACCCGTACCCCACCAGGGCTTCCCTGAACTTAAAGGACCCCCCCCAAAACCTAACCTGTTGCCATCAACTTGATTCTGACTCATAGCAACCCAGTAAGGCAGAGTAGGACCGCTCCACCGGGTTTCCAAGGAGCACCTGGTGGATTCAAACTGCTGACTTGTGATGAGCAGCTGGGCTTATAACCACTGTACCACCAGACCCAAACTTAAAGTAGTGCACATTTCTGAAAATAACATTCGTCATCCTCAGACAAGGGATTCCTCTTCAACTCTGTCAACCTATTGCAGAAACAGGCGCCCTGGTGGTACCGTGTTGAAGAACTGGGCTGCTGACCCAAAGGTTGACAGTTCAAATCCACCAGCTGCTTCTTGGAAGTCCTGTGGGGGCAGTTCTGCCCTGCTCTGCTCTGTCAGATTGCTGAGTTGGAATTGACTTGATGGCAACAGGTTTGGTTTTTTTGGGTAGTGCATCAGCTATGTCTTTAAAACACTGTCATTCCAACCCCCCTTCTCCCAAGGAGCCTCGTAAGTGGGTTTATTTGCTGATGCACCAGCATTCAGACTAAGTGAGGGTTTTCCTGAAAGACAAGTTTTCTTCTCCCAAGTCTCCAAATTGCCTCCCATCAATTAGAGGCTCAGTCGTAAGATTCCTGTCATTAGAAGGACCTTGGAGGTCTTTAGAGTCTAAATGAATCTGTGATGAGAGGGAGAAATGTTTTCAGAAGGAAGAGCTTCTCGGCTGTCTTGAGTACTGGGAGTATGGTACCTCATATAAGCTTGCTTTTAAAATATATTTCTTTTGTGTACTGTATATTAGATGTGTGACCCAATTGCATCCTGAATGCTTTATATTTTTTGTGTTTCATGTAATTTTTGTTTATAGTGTATAAATGTGCATTTCAGTTTGCTTTTTTTTTTCCCTTTTTTAAAAATTCCGGCACTGTAGAAAGCATGTCACATTTTGAACAATTTGTCCTAAAGAAATAGCCAAGTTTGAGAACTGTTACGATAGATGTATTTCTGTATACAGTGTGTATGTGTGTGTATACACGTGGCTGTGCTGCGTGTTTACTGCCCGAGTCTGGGAAGCAGGTGACGTACGCATACCTGCAGCTGCCGGAGCCCTTCTCAGCAGTGCAGCCCCAGTGCAGTCTGTGCCCTTAATATGTTTGAACATGTTCGTGCAAACGTTCGTGCCACAACTCACGTCTCTTTCCCGTTGCAGTTGAGTGCACACTTGTCAGAGTGTGTCAATGCCCCCAGCACCTGTAGTTTTAAGCGTTATGGCTGCGTTTTTCAGGTCAGTATCCGACATTTGTCCTTCCGGTCACTAGCATTCGCAATGAGAGAAAGTTTTCATATTACCGTGTTAACATGCAAGTTTCAGACTCTTCCAGTCTTTGTCCTGAAACAGAGATGCCCACTGCATGGTGGTCAGTGCCGCGTCTGTCACGTGGCGCTTGCTGTGATGTTCTGAATCTGCAGGCGGACCCCTCTGCTGAGGGCAGATCAGCTTGCTTACATCAGGAGAGCTGCATCTTGAACCAGCAATGACAGTTTGGGGGTTTCTAGAAAAATCGGTTATGGAAAATTGATGTTACTTGAATAGAAGTACACACCAAGCAGGACACAGCTCAGCCGTGTTCGCAGCACAACACACCCACCAGGGTCACATACATGTGTGTGCTAAATGCATTGCGTGGACGTGCCTGTGATGACAGGCCAGACCAGCCACCTCTCCCGGGACGGGGGCAGCGGGAACATTGGCTCCTGCCACACATGTATTGTGAGAAACCTGTCTCTGGTTGTTTTGCTTATTCTTTTTTTTCTTTTCAACATGTCTGAGATTTGCTGGAGAATTTGAACTGAGTTTTCATTTAAATGTGTCTCTTAAACTGTGAAAGGGAAGTATATATTACAAGCATTTATTTCTAACTTTATGTAACACCAGTACAATTATTGTAAAATCAATATAAAACTGTTGGCATCTTAGTATTTTCTTAGAAAGTAAAAAGCTTAACGACAGTAGCTTTCTCTTTGCTTTAGTCTGTAATGAGACTGGGCCCGCACTTCGTTACCGTCTGATGTAGCACCGTTCATTCCCTCTGTGTATGTATATATATGTGTTTATATACGCCAACACTTATATCAACATATATATATATATGAATAGTCCATGTACAGAGTATATGTTTTGGAGATCATTAAGATGTTTGTTGCGGCATTTTAATTTTCCACTACCAAAACGAATTATATATTCATTCCAATCCTTTCCTCAAACATACAAAGTACTCTTTCCTGAGGTTATTACTGGTGCTGAGAGTGGTCTGCATCTTATGTACTCTGTAGATTTTCTGTGTTTTGTATGTAACTTTCTAAGTTTACTTAGAAGAGGGAGGAACAGCACATCATCTGAATGTGTGTTAGAGTGAACCAACTGATACTCCAGTGAATTACCTTAAAGCCCAGTTTGATTGCCTTTTGCTTTTGTAGCAGTATGTAGGTATCCAAATATTTCCCATTTAAAACGTTAATGAGGAAACACTTAGAGGAACAAAAGCCATAGGAGTCGGAGCTTTAGTTTCTTGATATCCCACATGTGAGCTGTTAGTTGGTAGGAAGCTCCAACCGTGTGAGGGCTGAGGATGCCGGCGGCCGCCCTGCAGAGGGCTTCCCCTGCCCCTGCTGCATGCCCTCGGCCTGCTCACCCGCCACGCAGACCAGGGAGCCACTGATTGCACCTACGAGTGCCCCTCGTGGGTAGTGACTGTTTTAGAGTCGTCGTTAAAGTCCTGTACTTTTTAGTGGGTGAATTGGCTTAATGCTTTGCCTCTTTGTTCTCGCAGGGAACAAACCAGCAGATTAAGGCACATGAGGCTAGCTCTGCAGTGCAGCATGTGAATTTACTGAAAGAGTGGAGTAATTCTCTGGAGAAGAAGGTATGCCTCCTGGCTCGCTCTCTCTCTACACACACATAAACACACACATATACACACACACACAGACACCACCAGATACTGTTGACTCTGAGTCACGGTGACCCCAGGGGTGTCAGAGCAGAACTGTGCTCCACGGGGTTTTCAGTAGCCCATTTGTCAAAAGTAGATCACCAGGCCTCTCTCCCAGGACACCCTGGGTAGAGGGAAACCACCAGCCATCAAAAGAGCATCAAAAAGTAAATTCCCTCTGTGTGATCTTGAGCTTGTCTATGGAGGTATTTTGTTTCTATCTGTTTGTCTAGAGCTTTTCCATCATAGTGTGGTCATCATAGCATTGATGTAAAACAGCACTGTCCAACTCCAACCCCCCTCCTCCCTCCTCCCTCCTCCCTCCTCCCTCCTCCCTCCTCCCTCCTCCCTCCTCCCACCCTGTGTGTTTTGTGAATGGAGTTTTCCTGGCACACAGCCCACCATCTGTTTCCGTGAGTGTGGCTTCTCTGGAGCCCAGCCACGCTCACCCGCACCCACACCGTCTGTGGCCGCTTCTGCACAGCAGTGTCCGAGTTGAGTAGATGCAACGCAAACCTTATGACCTGGACAGCCCAAAATATTTACTATCTGGATTGTTAACAAAAAAAGTTTGCTGAGCTCTTATCTAGAAGGTGACCAGTGTTGTTTGTCTTTCATAAGAGACAAATAGGAAAAGCATTTCTGGCTGCTTTACTGTTGCTTTTCCAGGCTGCTGCACTAGAGGAGTGTAGAGCACTAAGCGGGCCATTTTCCAGGCAGACTTCCTTTTCTGGGCTTGTTTCCGCCGAGATCTGAGCTGGGGTCTCTCAGGTCAGCAGCTGGTGCCTTCCGCGGGCCACGCCACTTCCTGGTGGAGTTCTTTCAGCGCTCGGCTGGCACAGTGGGCTCTGCTGTCAGGAGCAGAGGGTGGGAAGCCTCTAAGGACAGATGGAGAAGGAGCAGTTGTAACAGAATCTGCTGCTGTGGTTTCCTGATAGAAATGAAAACAATCGGTGTGCAGCAGGCTATTGGGAACGTGTCTTTTGAAAGGCCCGGTGCCAGAGGGAACTGGGGGGGAGGGGACTAAGACGGACTTGGGCCTCCAAGCGGGGGTGAATGTCAGAGTTTTCTAAAGATTTGTCAAGGTTTTGAAGGTCTTATTTCAGAGTTTTCACTCCTGGCAATTCAGAATTTAAATGCACTTGAAAGAGACAGGCCTTGTAGGTGTCCAAATCAAAATATTTAATCAAAAGATTTTCATCAAATCTGACGTGAAGTAGGTTTTTAGTATAAATGCTTAAACTCAAGAAGGAATGAAAAACTTGGTATGTTTCACGTACATGCCCAGGTAGAACAGAAGAGGAGTTTTTGACCATGCAGTAAGCCTGACATCAGGTGAATTGTCCAGGTTTCCTGGCAGTGTGAATTTTAGGATTAGCTGTGTGTTCAGTGACCATTTTCCTGTCATGTTTGTATCTCTTTTTGTAGAACATTTTGTTTGTAAAAATCATAGACATGGATCTCAGGGCTTCTTGTCCCTCATCGGTGCTGTGTTTCTCATTTAAAAGAACCTTCCATTTTAAGAATTACGCGTACTAGCTACAGGTGGTGAGCAGACTGAGGCCCGGCCCCCCGGTGCACAGTGGGCGATTGTGGCAGAGCAGCCACGGTCATCCTCCAGGGCTGTGTCCCTGTGGGCATCTCTTCTGGCTCCTTGAGTTGTGTTCATCCCCTTACTTCCTGCTCTGTAGTTGTTTTTCCATTCAGCAGGAAGGACTGGCCTCATTGGAAGCCACAGGCCATACCAGTATTTGAGAGTAGCCTGCCTTATACACAGCTGCGCTGGGTTCTTTCTGGTGAGGACCACGCGTGCTTACATTCTCATGGGCCGAGTTATGGTGGAAATGGTGAGAGTCTGGGCAGGAGAATATTGGAGTACACCGGTTTCAGGGTGTTGGTAAAGTCGGCCCACTTTGGGGCTCGGGGTTCACATCTCTGGTATGGTCCGTCAGCGGAGGTCCCCCGGGGTGCCGGGACCAGCTTGGCTCGGCACATGCTGGCTGGTGTTGCTGAGCATGCGTGTCCCCCTGCTGGCCACAGGAGGGCTCCTTCAGGATGGAGATATTACATGGCCCCAAGCGGAGATGTGTTTCTGATTGCCACGTTGGTAAGCTCGACTTTCTGAGGTTACGGTGCTCATCTGGGTGTGAATGTGTGAGTTCGCTCAGAAAGACGGATCGTAAATAACATTTACAGTTAGACTACAGGAATTACGAAGTCTTAACTGAGAAACACCTGTCTTCTGAGTCAGGAGGGCATAAACCAGGGGAGCGAGTGATGCCCATGCCGAAAGGACCGAACGAGAATGGGAGAGTTTCCTCGGTGAGGAGGGTCTCGGGGAAGTTAGGAGTCTTGATGCCATCAGCTGGACAGGTGTGCCACTGTGCATCCTGGGGACACACCTGCCAGGTAGACTTGTCTATGAGATGTCTGCCTCACAGCGAGGTGAGTGAAGCTGTGTGCCCTGCTTACATGGTCCCCGGAGAAGAGAAGACAGGAGAGTCAGTGTGGCATGTTGTGTGCTCATCCACGTGAGACACTCTGCTCCTTCTCAGCAGCTTCATTTCCTGCAGGAAAAATGGCTCATGGTTTTGGAGACGCCCCGAAGACTTTCCGCAGAAGAGTTGGCCTATGTGGTCTGTGTTGGCTGGGTGTGAGAACCAAGCCTGGGAGCCCTGTCCCTCTGTGACAGATGGGAGGGAGTGAGTTGTAACTTGAGAAAACTCAGAACAAAGCATTGTGCTGCTGCATACACCCCCGGCGGTCAGTGCCAGCTGGTCACTTGTTGATGGACCATCGAGACATCATCTTCTAGGCAGGGAGCTCGCTTCTGCCGAGTGGAGACCTAGGAAAGGGGTCCTATTTTGCCCCATGAGACCTTGCAAGTTTCATGTTTCTTTGTAAAACACGGTCATTTTAAAATGAAGCAGAAAGTTGCACATCCAGGGTGCTTCCTGCCTTAGTGAACTGTGTCACATGTGGAAAGGGTCCCTGGCTTTAGGCTGGGTTGTTCTTGAGACAGAACACGTCAAGAATCACTTCTTTCCCACAGCAGTTTTGTCCTGAGATGCCCTGGGGCTGTCACCTTTCCACCTGAGGGCAGCGGTCAGGCCCCGGTGGCCCCAGGAGAGCGCGAGTTATAGGTGGTGTATCCGAGTGGAGTTCTGATTCTCTGCTCAGGAGGTGTGTGAGGGTCCCCAGCATGCTGATATGTAAACATACAGGACTGCAGGTATGTGGGGTTTGTTCCAGAATGTCAGAATGCCCTTTGCGGGGATCTTGTGAGGAATGAAGCCTTGTAAGAGTGGCCCTCAAATCCGCTTCACCCCAGGTCTTTTCAGACCACATGGAAAGTGGTCTTGGGAACAAATTATTTTCTAGGAAGAGATTTTGAAAAGATCAACAGTTAGCCTAGAAATGCACATTTGGCAGACCCTTCCTTTTAACTGGCACAGGCGTCACAGGTAAATGCCATGGCCAGGGCATTGCAAGTCATTTCTGTGGTGTGGGTGTCACAGTTGACGACTGTGGTATGGGCATTAGAGGGGAGTGCCATGGCAAGGGCGTTACAGATGAGCACCATCGGATGAGGGCATCCCAGGTGAGCACCGTGGTGAGCATGCCACAGGTGAGCGCCATGGGGTGAGGGTGTCCCAGGTGAGTTCTGTGGTGCAGACTCTAAGAGCGTTACAGGTGAATGTGTGATGAGGGTGTTGTGGACATCACAGGTGAACACAGGGAACGGTGTCACAGACAAATGCCAAGGCACAGATGTTCCAGCTGAATGCCTGGCAAGGGCATTAAGGGTATTACAGGCAAGCGTGTGATGGGAGGGTCACAGGTGGTGTGTGATAAGGGCGTCACAGGTAGATGTATAATGGGGCATCACAGGCCAATGTGTGATGAGGGCGTCACAGGTGAACATGATAAGGCTCTGGCACAGGCCTTACAGTTGAGTGCTATGTTGCAGGCATTAAGGGTGTCACAGGCGAGCGCCATGGTGCAGGCGGCATAGACAGAAGCTGTGGGTTGTCACAGGACCTCTTCCACTGCTGCATTGGTGGATCTGGATTGTCACCTTGCCATCTCGCTGTATGGTGAGGGCTTTTCAGATGGCTTGCCGTGGCCCTTTGGGGATCATGCATTAGTCTAGTGGACTGCCACCAGTGTTTAAAAAAATGAAAGAATAAAGTAGAGTGTGTCAGGGAGCACTGTGAGTGATTTGGACAGGTGTAGTTTTTGAAACCTGCGTTTCAGGTACACGTACACACAAGTCTGTGTGCACATGGGTTGGTGTGTAGGTCCATTTCTCAGTACCTTCCCTACTGAAATTGCAGGCTTCCTTGGTAAAAGACATGCTCAAAGATGTGCTCCTTTTCAACAGCACTTGAAGAAGCGTCCCATTCGCCCTGAAGGCCCCCTTGCTGCCCAGCTTCACCTGCCCCTGGTCCCTGGGCGAGGGTCTCCTGCAGGCTGCCCGGGTGCCCTTTTCCAGGAGCCCTCTGGCTCAGTGAACTGATAGAAGGCCTCTGTTGTGACAGTTGAATTACTGCCATTATAACTGCTGTGAATTAACATTAAAAACATGCTTTTCTGAGATTAACTGAAGACTTCTCTCCCAGGTCTCCTTGCTGCAGAATGAGAGTGTAGAGAAAAACAAGAGCATTCAAAGCCTGCACAACCAGATCTGCAGCTTTGAAATCGAAATCGAACGACAGAAGGAAATGCTTCGGAACAATGAATCCAAGATACTGCACTTACAGGTGAGACCCTCAGAGCTGGCACTGGGTCGGCAGGTAGGGGACATGTCTTCTGTCGTCTCCGCCAGGACTGCTTCAGGAGGGAGACAGTTAACCTGCAGCTCAGGTCTGTGTCGGCAGAGCCAACTCTTGTTTCTCTTGCTTTGCCATGTGAAGAAAAAGAAATAAGCTGTTGCCACTGAGTTGATTCCAACTCATGACAGCCCTTGAGGACAAAGGAGAACTGACCAGCAGGGTTTCCAGGAGACAGCTGGTGGATTCGAGCTGCTGGCCTTTTAGTTAGCAGTCAGAATCTGAACCGCTGCACCAGCAAGGCCTGTTGCCATGTAAGGTTCTTTCAGTGAACACACAAGGAGAGGTGGCCAGGGTCAGTTCCCTTCCCTTATCTTCACAGCTAGCTCTGTCACCTTTGGGGCCTCTGGCCCATGTGAAGACTGTTGGTGAGGTAAGACTTAAGACCTGCGTTTTTTTGTTTTTTTTTCTTATTTAACATGACTAGTAAAATGTACATTCCCATATAAATTTACATGCCCACCTATATGCAGCTTCCACTGCTCTACCTGTCCAGTGACAGCACACTATTCCTCTCTGCTCCATACATGTCTCATCCTCCCAACAGCCTCCTTTCCCCTAGTCTCCACCCACTCTCCTTCCTCCAGCCAGAGGTCAGCAGGATGATATCCTATAGATGTATAGAACCATAAAGTGCATCCAATATATGGTCACTCTGCATTGCCAAGTCCAATCCATTCCTGTCCAAAGAGTGGACCTTCATTATAACTTATGGGTAAGGGCAGCATCAGGGCCGGGGGCCATGCTCTCAGAGGAACCCCAAAACCGCTGGACCATCAGTGGAGGTCTTTTAGTGGAGATCTCAGGATGCACCCCTTTTTATTCTTGTGTTGCCGGTGAGACTCCTCTCTGTGAGCTCCATCGTGGCTATCACTGGTGGTGGCCAGGTACCATCCTGTTCTTCCGGTCCCAAGTCGATGTAGGCACCCACTCTTGTGGATCTCTCTGTCTTCTAGGTTGTCTTTACCGCATGTCATTTTGGTCCTCGGTGAGCATCCGTTCCTGCTGAGTTGGGACCATTTGCTGTGTCCTTGGATGGCAGCTTGGCAGCTTTTAAAACCCCAGATGCCACTCACCAATGTGGGGTACAGAGAGCTCTCTTAGCAAAATGCTAGTTGTGCCAATTGGCCTCGATTTCGCCTAAGAGCGTGGTCCCCTGCCCCCTGCCCCAGCTACTCTATCCTTACAATATTGGGTTAAGATGGAAGGAGTACTCCAGTTATGCTGAAGTCCACTTAATGTTGTTCTTGTTTCTAATGTGTGCTATCACTGCTTTCTCCCAACCAGATTTCTCGCAACTATCTAAACTAAACCCTCCCTGCCTCCCCTCCCTTGCAGCTGTCAAAGAGTCTTTGTCTTTTCTTCTATATACAAGTCTGTTTTTGACATCTTATCGTAGAGGTCTCATACAGTATTTGTCCTTTTGTCGCTGACCACTTTTACTTAACATACTGTCTTCCAGTTGAAACCAGGTTAGGAGATGTTTCCTGGAATCATCGTTATTCTTTATCATTGCATAGTGCTCCATTGAGTATATGTACCATAGTTTACCTATCCATTCTTCTGTTGTTGGGCATCTGGGTTGGTTCCATTTTTTTGCTATCATGGACTGTGCTGCGATAAACATTCTGATGCATGTGTCCATTGATGTGAAAGGCCTTGAATCTGTAGGATATATTCCAAGTAGTGGAATTACTGGGTCAAATGGTATATCAATAGCCATTTTTTAAGGAAGCGCCAGATTGCTTTCGAAAGAGGCTGGGTCGTTCTGCAACCCACCAACAGTGTAGGAGGGTTCCACTTTCTCCACAGCCTCTCCAGCATTTGTTGTTTTGTGTTTTCTGGATCATGGCCAATCTTGTTGGAGTATCTCATTGTCATCTTGATTTGAATTTCTTTAATAACTAAAGATCATGAACATGTCCGCATGTGTTTTTTGGCTGCCTGGATCTCCTCTTTAGTGAAGTGTCTGTCCATCTCCTTTGCCTATCGCTTAATTGGATGGTTTATCTTCTTCTTATTGATATTTTGTAGTATCTTACAGATTATGGAGATCAGGCATCGGTCTGACATAGAATTGCCAAATATTTTTTCGCATTCTGTGGGTGTTCTTTTAATTCTATTAATAAAGTCTTTGGATGAGCAAAAGTGTTTGATTCTTAATAGTTCCCATTTATCTATTTTCTCTTCTGTTGATTGAGGTTTCTTTGACAGATTTTGGAGTCTGTCCTCATTGTGTATTAAAACTTCCATTGTTGTTCCTACCTTTTCTTGGATGAGCTTTATCGTTTTAGATTTGATATTTAGGTCTTTTATCTAGTTGGAGCTGGTTTTTGTATAAGGTGTAAGATACGGAGCTTGATTCAGTTTATTGCAGATGGATAACCAATTTTGCCAGCAAGACCTATGTTTTAAAAATGTTGTCACTTTTTAGTACTGTTGAGGACTTCATCGTGTTCTTAGGTCGTTGTGAAGTGTACAGGCTCATGTTCTGACATGAAGAGAGGCCAAACGGCTTGGTTCTGCGTCTCTAAGCAGCCCCCGTGCTGCTGTGCAGATACCATGCTTGTTAGACTTGGGTTTGGCCAGCGTGCCCTCCTTGCCAGGTATGTTAATAAGCACGCTATGCTAATTTTGTATTTGTTGCTGTAGAAAATTAGCATAGCGTGCTTACTGAAGGAGGGTTAGCTTTTATTTAAAAAAAAATAGTGTAGCACACACTTTATTTTCATGAAAAGATGGCTCTCACCTCAGCTTACTTCACCTTAACCCTCCAAAGGCACCTCCAGAAACAGGTGATTGATACGCAGGCCTGATGTGGGTGTCACTCCTCCTTTCCGTGGCCAGCCGAGGTGTTCAGCAGACACTTGCTTGGCGTTTGCCGCAGTGGCGTGAGCGAGCCAGCATGCGGCATCTGCTGGTACAGCATTTCCCACCCGTCACACATGCCTGAGGGAGAGTCCCCAGTGCTGTGGAAATGGTGTCACAATGCTTGTATGTGTGGTGTTTCCTGGAATCATCTAGAAGAGATGATCTCCCTAATCTGCAGTCCCAGCGTCTCTGGGCATGCTTTGCTCATGTCCTGACATCCGAGTGTGGTCACAGTACCTTGAATCACATAGGGATTTATAGAATTAATTGCCTCTATATTACACTTGGTGGCCGCCCAGAAAGACAGAAAACAACAGAATGAGACATCAGGTTGTGTTAGAGAAGGTGCAGGTCATGGCTGTCAAATCAAGCCAGACACTGTCATGTTCAGTAAAACTCTGACGAGCCTCCCCCAGGAGCCCCTGGCTTTTCACTGAGGGCCCACCAGGTGTTGGTCCCTGGGCCAGGGCCCTGTGTGCAGCCTGTCGGCCACCACACTATTAGTGATTGAAACCGTGCAAGCTCTCGCCAGCGTGGCTGCTGCGTTTCACCTGGGGTGCAGAAAGGCGTGGAAATGTCAGGGGTGTGAGTGTCATGCTAGACTTACAGTCAACAGCAGAAGGAAGAAGCGTTAGGTGGCGGGTCTATTGATGACAAAAGCACTTTAAAAAAAAAACTCACCACCGCTGAGTCGAGTCGACTCATTGTGACCCAGACTCAGAGTAGAACTGCCCCATAGAGTTTCTAAGGAGCGCCTGGCAGACTTGAACTGCCAACCTTTTGCTTAGCAGACATAGCACGTAACCCACTGCGCCACCAGGGTTTCTGCTTAGGGGATACGTTACTGTCGTAGGTACCTTTCTGTGAGATTTTGTGTGTTCATTTTTCTTCCTTGTCAGTCATCTCAGTCTGCAAAGTCATGCACTGTATACGAGATCTGCCAGTGAAGCTTGCCAGTTTATCCTAGAAAAAATGCTACCTACCTCATTGCTGACTATCACTGCAGTCACCTTCAAAGTCTTCCCCTGGGGAAGCTACGCCCCAACACCAGCGCCTAGTCCACCCTTAAAGCAGTGTTGAAACTATTTCTGGAAGGCCATTTAAGCTGTCTTCATACTACCCTTGATGTCCTCGGTGTCATCAAAAAGACTTCCTTTCAATTTTTCCTTTATCTTCAGGTGGAGAAAAGTCACTGGGGGCCAGATCAGGTGAGTAGGGAGTGTATTCTGATACAGCTGTTTGTGTATTGGCTAAAAATTCCCTCACAGACAACTATACAGTTAAGTTTGCAAGCTGGCCACCGTGTCACGACATGGACTAAGTGCTGCCGTCGGTGCCTAGCTTTCCCAGTGTAGCACTCAGCAATGAGATATGCAGCACTTAGAACAATGAGGTTTGTGGACTGAGTTATCGGGCCTCATATTATGTATGATTTGTATTGTAAAACCTTTATAAGTGGATAAACTGAGGCCAGAGTCAGAAGGAAAAGGGGAAGCTGAGTTGCTGGAGCGCAGAGAAGAGAGACCAGGGTGGAAGCAACAGGTGTCACCATCCCTGGTCCTTGTGGAAAGTCAGAGGAAGTGACTTCACAGTGGGAGCCATGTGGAGGAACATCCCTTAGAGAGAGGGACTCGGAGCAGGCCAGGTGCCACGCTGGCGGTTTCCCACATGCAGGAGCAGGGCCTGGGGTGCTGAGACTCCTCAGGATGGGTCAGTGTGGAGTGTGGTTGTGCACAGATGCCCTCTGTCTGTGGGTTGCACCTGGAAGGCTTCTCCTTCAGCATGGCTGTGGGGTTGCAGCGTGTGCAGAGAGGTTCTAGCTGCTAGCTATCCAGAAAACACCGATTAGGAGCCTCCATGTGCTGAACTTCTCGGATGTCAACTCAGCCTTGAGTCAGAGGAGCTCTTACTAACGGAAGGCACTTCTGGGCTTCGTCTCTCAGTCCTCACCCTGGTGGGCAGAGCGCAGCTCAGACTTAGCCCCGTCCCCGTCCCCGTCCCCTTTCTCAGAACCCTGCATGCTGTGAGGAGGCCTTCCGGGAACCCTCACATGACTGGCCTGGTCACCTTGCCAACTGTCCACACTCACTGCAGCCAAATCAACCTTTTTCTCCCTCAGAAGGCTCCAGGCCCTGACAGACGTTCCTGCCTTCCAGGGCCCTTTCCCCGCCTTTCTTCAGTGACCAGCTGCAGCGCACCTGAGTGTCATCCTGAGTGCTACCACCTCCAGGAAGCCTGCCCAGCCCCGCTCTTTGTGGGGCTCCACAGTCTCTGACAGCATGGGCCACTCTCTCATGGTCACCTCACTCCCGGCTGACTCCCCAGCATATCCTGAGCCCCCAAGGCTGATAGGATCACTTAGGGGTCAAGAGGCCTGGCGACCTGAGATGTAGCAGATGGGTGTGGTTGGGGAAGGTGTGATGAGGTGGAGTTTAAGAGTGGTTTGGCACTGGCTGGCTCAAGGGAAGGACTGTTTCATAGTATTTTCTGTTTTAAAGATCTTGTATTAATTAAAAAGACAACTGAGGTATTAGCTTAATTCTCACATTCCCACTATTAGTAAGAGCCAAATGGATTTGATGTTCCTGTTGAAACCCTACAGCATGGAGCTGAAACAGGACAAAGGCAGTGCCCTCTACACAGCCCTGGACTCTGAGGCCAGTGGACAACACTCTACCCACACAGCCCTGGACTCTGAGGGCCGTGGACGGGGCCCTCTGCACACAGCCCTGGTCTGTGAAGGCCATGGGCGGCACCCTCTCCACACATGGCCCTGAACACCATGGGCATCACCTGCGTGGACCTACACAGACAGTACTGGGCGTGTAGGCTTTCAGAGATGGCCGAGAGAGATGCCGGGTTTAGCCCCCAAATTTGGAGTTCTTGGGACTGAGATGTGGGCTCCAGAAAGCAGGACTTTTGATTGGGATTCATCTGTGTGGTGGCACTCTGTATGTCCCCTCAGCCTCTGGATTCTCTTCTCAGAGCACCCCACGTGTCCCTTCAGGACCTCCTTCACAGAAAGGCTGTGACACTGGAGGTATGGACCGCTCTAAACAGATGGAATCATGGGTGTTACATCTTAAACAGAGAGCTTGACTGCATCTCTCTCCACCATGAGCCGGCTGTGTGTGCGCGAGTGTAGAGATTACCTTTCATGTTAGCACATGGTCCCTTACTGTGTCTGAAAGCTCCTTTTAAATAGTGCATGTGTGTGTGTGTGCATGCACGTGTGCACGTGTGACCTGAGGGCTGGTGCACAGCGGCTGGGGGCACCCCCGGGGCACAGCTGCTGTCGTGTGGAGCACCGCAGTCCTGCCCGCACGTTCAGATGTGGCCTCCGTGCATCAGCCGCTCAGGTGGTGTATCCACGTACATTGTCCTGTGTTCCCCACGTCCCTCCTGTGCCTGAGGGATCTGAGGGTTAGGAACAAAGAGTGACTGGGCCCAAGCGTCCTGCAGCAGAGGACCCTGACCACACCTTTGTGTCTTTGTTTCATGAACTTATTAACTTGCCTCTTCTTCGTTAGTGTCCATTTCAGCACAGTTGATGACACTGCTGTGGAAGTAACACATCGTTAGTGGGCCTTGGTAGCTATTGCTAGGGCTGTCCCCAGGAAACAGTTTATGAACTCATCAGATACTCCTCAGGCTGTACCTGTGTGTTTAAAAGTAAAACTCCGTGGCTATAGACAGAGCTGTTCCCTAGAGAAGGCTCTTATTTTAAATGTGAACTAACTGGAGACGACAGGAGAACACAATGCTTCCACCCCAGAGAGGCCACCAGCCCTGTGCATCTTCGCCTTGTGTGACTAACAGCCAACAAAGGTGACAAAACCTATGTGTTTAAAAATAGAGTCCAAAAGGGGAAGTGCTTAGGTGACAGGTGTGTGGCCTGCAGCCTCTGTGGGCCTGTTGTCCCCCAGCCAGCCCCCAGCTTTATAGCAGAGTGGCCGCTGCTGCTGGGGGCTCGCGCTACTCCGTTACTGTCGCTCACCGATGGGGATTTCAGATGGTCCATGTGTGTCCAGAAAAATGTGTCCGCATTACAGAGCATAAGAGCCAGCTCCTCTGTTGGTGACTGCGTGTGGGAATCCTCCTTCCTGTTTGTCCCCCTCACTGGTGGGCTGAGTGGAAGGTGGTCTGGACTGAGGCCTGTGCTATGGCTACCTGCGGAGCCCTCTGCCAGCTGCCAACCCAGCGTCAAGCAGGTGTCCCACGCAGCTGTCGTTCTTGGGGTCTGAGTGGCCCTAGGGGCTGAGGAGGGAGTACTTGCTATGTGTCTTCATCTCTGGTGGGTCACAGGAGGCCAAGGGCCCTCTGAGGTCCCTGCCCTTTAGACAGTGCAGCCCTCAGAGGCTGTTCAGCATCCTGAGCTTGAGACCCCTGATGAGCAACCTGTACACTGGTGGGCTGAGGCCTCTCTGTGTATCTGTGTCCACTTCTGGTCTCCTTGAGATGCCTGGAGGGGATCGAGGAGGTGCGTGTGAGTTCTGGAAACCTGGAGTGGCAGGATGGGGGACAGGCCTCTGGGCATCCTGGCTGCAGAGTCTGTGGAGGTCCTGGTTCCCGGGGTGGACAGCTAGTGGGAGGGGAGGCAGTGGCCCTGGGTGCTGGCCTAGAATGGAAGGGGACAGCCTGAAGTCCGTTCACCCTGTTGTGGCCAGAGACCGCCACTGTTTGCAGCCATCCTCGGTCCCTGTGGCCGCGGTGGCTCCCACGTGAGCTGACACATCCCCCGGCAGTGTTGCTGCCCCATGCTGGCCACCTCGCCGTGTCTGGGGTTCTCACTGCTTTGTCACCCCTTGACTTTGGCAGCGGGTCATTGACAGCCAAGCAGAGAAACTGAAAGAACTGGACAAAGAGATCCGCCCCTTCCGGCAGAACTGGGAGGAGGCCGACAGCATGAAGAGTAGCGTGGAGTCCCTGCAGAACAGGGTGACGGAGCTGGAAAGCGTGGACAAGAGCGCAGGACAGGCTGCGCGCAACACGGGTGAGGGCCGGCAGGGCTGGGGGGGCAGGGGCCGTGGGGGACGGGGGCCAGGACTGAGGGATGGGGTAGGGGCTGGGAGGAATGGGGAGCAGGGCTTTGGGACAGGGCAGGAGAAGGATTGAAGCTGATGGATCCAGAGTGGACCAGGGCAGGCAGGGGCTAGGAGAGACAGGGGGCAAGGTTAGGCAGGGCTCTGAGGGGCAGGTGAGGGACTGGGGCATGGCTGTGGAAGGCCAGGAGAACAGCATCTCTGAGGGACCCAAGGGTATGGGCGTGCTCCTGGGGCTGCTGTGTGGAGAGCCAGCAGGCCCCCAGTGACCTCCTGGGACAGGCACACAGCAGTACACAGCCTGATGTTTGGTGTCTGGATAGTTTCCCCAGTGGAGACAGACACTTGTCCTCTGAGACTGCCCCCTCCGCACTGGGGCCCAGGTGCCAGGGCCTCCCTGAGAGAGGCCGGGCACCAGCATGGGGCTTGCCTGGGCAGGTGACAGGCAGCAGCAGCAGAAAAGGGGGACAGTCCCCAAGTCCTGTGGGACCCGTGCCCTGAGTACTTGGAGGACCGGTAAGGGCAGAAGGAAGGACGGTAGACATGCTGCGTAGGGGAGGGTGGAGTGGGCCCAAGGGGGTACAGAGAGGGGCAGCTCAGGCCCGGGGAGCAGAGGACTCCGGGGAGTCAGGACCAAGTTCTTCCAGGTGGCTGCAGGAAGGGGAGGTGGCCATGCTCTGTGCGAGTCATTGGCTGGGGGTCACAGATTGGGAGAAGGGCTGCAGGAGGCTGAGAAGGTCTGCAGACCAGGTGTTTGAGGACAACTCCTGGGTGAGGTGTCTCTTGGTCACCCTGTGACAGCCACTGTGAACCTCGTCTTGTTTGGTCCTGACGCCTGCCTGGATCTGCGGCTTCCCTGTCCGGTGCTAGCTGGCCTAACTTGTCCTCTCCCTCGCCCTGGCAGGGTTGCTGGAGTCCCAGCTGAGCCGGCATGACCAGATGCTGAGCGTCCACGACATCCGCCTGGCTGACATGGACCTGCGCTTCCAGGTCCTGGAGACTGCCAGCTACAATGGGGTGCTGATCTGGAAGATCCGTGATTATAAGCGGCGGAAGCAGGAGGCCGTTATGGGCAAGACGCTGTCTCTCTACAGCCAGCCTTTCTACACTGGCTACTTTGGCTATAAGATGTGTGCCCGGGTCTACCTGAATGGGGACGGGATGGGCAAGGGGACGCACTTGTCGCTGTTTTTTGTCATTATGCGTGGAGAGTACGATGCTCTGCTCCCCTGGCCTTTCAAGCAGAAAGTGACGCTCATGCTGATGGACCAGGGGTCCTCTCGTCGCCATCTGGGAGACGCGTTCAAGCCCGACCCCAACAGCAGTAGCTTCAAGAAGCCCACAGGGGAGATGAATATCGCATCTGGCTGCCCAGTCTTTGTGGCCCAAACTGTTCTAGAAAACGGGACATATATTAAAGATGATACGATTTTTATTAAAGTCATAGTGGATACTTCGGATCTGCCCGACCCCTGACAAGTAGCCAGGGAGATGGATCAGCAGAAGGTAACTCCATTGGGGGGGGTTGAACCGGTCTGTCCACTGAGGTCCTTGTGCTCAGAAAGGACCTTGTGGAATGGCGGAATGGCAGAAGGTGGCCCGCGTGGCCAGTGGGAGAAGTCCATGTCCACACACACCCTGACATGTTTTCTAATAGACTAGCAACACTCAACTCTGAAGACCCATTGATCCTCCGCAGAGGTACACCCTGCTCTCAGAGGAGGCTTTCATTGTCATTTCTAAAGATCTAGTTAATTAAGGTGGAAAACATATATCCTAAACAAAAGAAACATGATTTTTCTTCCTTAAACTTGAGCACCAAAAGAAAAGAAAAAAAACCATACAAACCCATGGGATAGCTGGACATGTCGGCATGTTAAGTCAAGAAGAGTTTATGAAGTCATTATGCGGTTCTGATACATTCATCCTGAAATTCAAGAGTGCGATCTTGTTTCAAATATAGTATATTGTCTATTTTTAAGGCCTCATCTGGTCTCTGTTTTAATAATTTGTTTGTCAGAAGACTCTGAAGGTACACCTAGGTCTTTTTTTGAAAGTCTCTAAATTCAGAATCATTTTTTTAATTTAAAGTTCTACAGAAAATTGGTACGGCAAACATTTTATTTTACAACGTTAATAGACTGCTATTTCTTGGAAGAAAATGTTAACTCTCCAGCGCTGGTTATCACTTGTGATAGGAAAGAGAAAATCCAACTTGTTGTTATTTCTCGTTAGAAATGTAAACCTTCAATAGCTGTCGTAGTTAATGACACTACTTCACAATTATTATCAGAGGGAGATTGCTCATGGATGCTGTGCATCATTTCAGATTTATAATTGTGTTCACCCTAAAATAGGGCATTAGTTGAACTTTGGAGTTCTAAACAGAATCCTGTAGGTTTTTACAGTTCTGCCCCACGCGTCCAGACGCGCTCTCTCGCTGACGACCCAGACCTTCAGGCCAGTGTCCGGCGTCCGGGGGTGGGCCAGAGAGGGGGTTGTGCCCAGGAGGCCACAGCAGACTGTCTCATTCTGTCCTAGTGCCGCTCCTGTCAGTGATCTCCGATGTCGACGTTGCTGCGTAGAGATGGTGGCATCTGTGCCTGTGCCTTAGACGTGACATGCTGCTTCTCGACCCTGGGTTTGTGTTCAGTGTCACTCTAGACCCTCCACTGCTGAATTGTCCGATTCCCAATCGCTAGGCCCCATGAGTGAGCCCGGCCCGCTCCCCAAGGCTGACGTGAACAGAAAGCGGCACCCTCCCCAGCCCGGGCCTTCCGGCTGCAGACGACCTACAGCTGGAAGCAGAGTCCTCTGAGCATTCCCGAGACCGCTGCCCCGGGGCGCCCAGGCTGCCCGGCAAGCCCCGTGCCCGCTCCTGGGAGGCGGTGGCAGCAGCCTTGCCCAGCCTGTGCCCCCGAGGCACCTCTCAACTTGCTGTTTACTTTTCCCCTGGTCAAACTGTGATGCGAGCCTGCGGCCCTCCTCCTGTGGTTCCTTGGCTATGCACCGCGCTCTCTGGGTGCTTCAACACTGACAGGTGCTACATGTGATGGGTGCTTTAGGCAAACCAACGTGTGCGAACCACCGCATCTGTGCCACTTGCCCAAAGTGGCGCGCCCGCGATTGGCTAGCCGGGCTGCGCCCCCACTGCCTGCCCCTGGCCCCCCCGCCTTGTCGCACGGGACGGCTGGGCCCGTGGCCCGCGCGTCTCTGGTGCTGCCACCTGTCCTGGGTGTGCCTTCGCCCCAGTGCCTGCTGGAGGTGCCCTCCATCGCGTCCACCCTCTGCGCTGACTGTGTGGCCACGCCGCCCCTGGCTCCGTCGTGATTTCTGTGTAACATGCTCAGCTCTTCGTCCTCCCTTCCTCTCAGCCCTACTGGTGTTGCTTTGGGCTGTGTCCCTGTCACAGGCTCTGGGCCACTTAAGGAGTTGTTGAGCCTTGCCGCCACTCACAGGAAGGACTTCTCGCAGATGCAGTGGAGACCCCTGTTCTTTCTGAGGTGTGCTGACCCGCTCCCCAGCCTGTCTGGGGGATCCCTGCAGGCCTAGGGATGGGGTGGCCACCTGGCAGTCCCCCTGTGCCCCAGAGGGCTGCCCTGAGGCTACCACAGGAACTCCCTGTGACTTCCCCTTCACAAGAAGTAGCCACGGTGTTACTGCACCGAGGACACGCAGCATTCTGGCCTGGTCAAGAAGTCTCGCCTTCTGGATTTAAGTCCAGTTTTGTATCTGCCTCCTGGGAGCAGTGCTGGGAAGCCCCAGACCTTGAGGGGGGACTGTCAGCATCTTTCCCAGGTGGCCCAGGCCGTAGTGGCAGTGGCAGCGCTACCACGGGATGAGGTGTGTCTGGCCTTGTCCCCCTGGGGCGGATGGCAGGCAGACACTGTGGGTCTCTGCCTGGTGTGCACATCTCTCTTGGGTGCTCAGAGCTCCTCGGGAAGAGCAGCTCGAAGGCGGAGCGTGGTCCTTCCAGTGGGGCCGCGCCCCGAGCTGATTCCCTCGAGGCTCCTTGGTGCCATCTGGTGCTCGCTGCCCAGGCGTCCACAGCCGTGGTCTCCACGTGCAGCCTGGCTGCTGCTTCCACGGAAGCCAGCCCCCCAACAGGGTCCCAGCAACAAGAGGCCCAGGGTCACGTACACAGAGTCCATCTGTGTGCGCTCCTCCCCCTGGCTAAGGTGACAGCATCCCCACAGGACAGACGACCTCAGTGCTCAGAGAAGCCACCACTGCCCTTGGCACTGACCTCACTGTCCATGTCCCTCCTCACTGTGACAACATGAGGACCACTCTAGTCTCCTCGCCTCAAGCACCACCAGGCCCTCGAGGGCTAGTGCTCACCATGTGTGAGAACCCAGGTCTGCCCATGCACTGGGGACACAGGGCTAGAAGGGTCAGCTGTGGTCTGGGGATGCGGGGGGGAGGCCACACCTCACGCGGCCCTTTGGGTGGCACTCAACAGACATAGCCCCAGCTGGCTGGGTGAAGTAGACTTAGGTAGACCTCTTCTAAGTTGACTTTTCATTTCCTGGGTCAAGTGGCATTCAGAGAAGACTTAGTAGGGACTTGGTGTAAATTGTTTTAGGACCTGTCAGGCAAGAGCGGCCCTGTCCCTGAGAGCGCGTCCCACATGCCTCGAGGGTGCCTGTCATGCTGGTGCCTTGGCGCGTTGCTGTGTGTTGCCCGTGCAAGGCACCCTGGGGTGGCTGGGCATGGGTGGGCCACGGCCGAGCCGCCCTCTTTCCTCCCCCTCTGTAGTTGCCTGCCCCCCAGCTGCGTCCTGCCTGTGGCACCAGGTCACTGTAGGACCTGTCACAGGAGCCTGGATTCACCCCATGCTGCGCTCCTCACCCCTCCAGGGTCCATGCCGGTCCCCATGGGTCTCAGACCAGCCCCCTGGGGGTCTAGCAAGGCAGTGGGAGGGTCCCCTGCCAGACTGGCTCTGTGGTACAAGTGACCCTCCTGTGGGCCCCCTCGATGAAGGGATGGAGAGTCAAGGCCTTGCTCCCTCCAGGCCTCCACCCTCCCTCGCTGGGTGAGCAAAGTGGCCCTGGTGTCACTGCCCACAACCCCCTTTACTTCAGAAGTACCCTGGTGGCTGGATCCTGGCATCTGCAGTGGGTGGGTGGGTGGTGTTAGGATGTGAAGGGTCTGTGCGCGGCCTCAACACGTGGTGTCCTGTATCAGGCCCTCCCCCTGGTCACACCACAGGGCCTGCGAGAGCCAGCAGGACAAGACGTGCGGCCTCCTCCCTCTGCACACTGGGACACAGAGCAGCCGCCTCAAGGGGACCGTGTCTGCCCCACATCCCTGCTCCCTCCAGAATGGATCAGGGTGGGGACACCCTGTGGGGGCTCTGCCCAGCCCGCAGCCCTCCAGATGTGCCCCTCTACTGGACACTG
Organism: Heterohyrax brucei; assembly: GCA_028571685.1. Taxonomy (NCBI): domain Eukaryota; kingdom Metazoa; phylum Chordata; class Mammalia; order Hyracoidea; family Procaviidae; genus Heterohyrax; species Heterohyrax brucei. The sequence goes on along the minus strand of CM053151.1, from coordinate 119,354,828 downwards.
TCCAAGCTCAGAGCGAGCTCTATGATACTGTGGTTCTGTCGTCAGTCTAGGGCGGTGCTGCGCAGCCACTGGGCTGGAGGGTTTCGGAGTGCCCGTGTGCGGTGTCTGTGAGATGGAGGGCCTGTCCCCTGGCCTTGCTCTCAGCTGAGACCACGTCTGCCTCCCGCTTGCTGATCCCACAGGTCCGCCGTCCCCAGAGGAAAAGGTGCCCTCAGGCCCCAAGGCTGCTGGTCTTTGGAAATGTCAGCTCTGTCCGTCTAGTGACATGGTCTGGAGTAGGACTGGACAGCCAGGGGGCGGGGCGGTCAGCCAGCTGCCATCCAGACACCACAGAGCTTTCCTTCCTGGCATGAAGTGTGAGTGACGGGGTTTCAGGGCAGACCTACAAGAGGGGTTCCCACCCTGGCCCGGGGTAGGGGGTACTTGCTGCACCAAGACCCCCGTACTTGACCCTGCCCCCAATTACTGTCTTCAGAGCACATCTTTATAATTTTCTCAGTGGCAGAGGTCAAGTCCGGGATCACTGTCCCACTCCTGTGATTTGTGGTGACTGATTTATAACTTAGTCCCCCTAAACAAGGAAAGGAACCTTTCCCAGCAAACTAAATGACTCAATTGGAAAACAAATGCTGGCATAGTTTCCAAGGATTTCTGTAAGAAATAAAACGTCTGTGACAAACCTGTGTAGACAGTTGTGCACACTGTGGAATGGTGGTCTTTTCTCTGATGGGCACACCTCTTGTGTTCAGTTCCTTACCCAAAACAAAGACCAAAGAAGGCCAGTCCCGTGACTCGTCGTGTAATCTGCCTGTTTTCTGAGTGGCCGTCTGTAGTAGCCATTAGCTGTGAGGGCCCATCTTGACCGTACAAGTGATTGTGACCAGTGACTCACGTCCGTATTCTGCTCTTCTGAGAAGCACCCCCACCAGACAGTGCGAGGGACCGCTCAGCAATAACCTCGTCGATAACCAGAGTTCACCACGTCAGACTTGGATAGCATTATGATGTTTTATATTTTTGTTTTCTGTACATTGTGTGTGGTTTTATTTGGTATTTATTTGTGTTTTGAGGTCTTGCAATGTTTTTGTGTTTCTGATGCTAATAATTAAAGTTTGTAAGAATGTAGAATGCAAAACTTTGAAATGCTAAACTGTCTTATTAGAGGAAAATAAATCTGATTAAGGAGTCTTGGCTTCTTCCTGACCTCCTGTGGTCCTCCCAGCGTGGCCTCTCATGGATATTCTAGGGCGGGCCGGCTGCAGGTGGCCACCTGCGTGGTCACATAGGGTCCCCCTTGCTCAGAGAGCCCTCTACTCCTGACTCGGAAAGGCCAGCCCTTGGTTTACACTCAGATCTTGCCATCTGGAAGTTTCTGAACGGTGTGGAGCCTGGGCCCACGATCTGTTTTTCTCTGGACCCTGCAGGTTCTGTAGCTGGTCCCACTGTGCCTTCCCGGCCTAACCTCAGCAGTGACTGACCCTGAGCAAATCTTTGGGATGGTGTTGGGACTGTGGCCCTCGTCCTCTTGCTGAGCTGTGTGCCCACCTGATGTCTGGCTTGGCAGAAGGGGGCAGGGGTCCTGCAGAACTGGAGGCCAGTACTGGCTCCACAGTGGACTGGCTCGGGGACCTTGGACAGGGTGCTCGGCCTCCTTGAGCCTCAGTCTTCTCACCTGTGAAACAGAAACACAGCTGCACCTCCCTGAAATAAAGGGTGACAGCCAGGTGACATTGGAGGGTGAGAGTGCTGTTCCAATATTGTGGGGTCAGCCAGGGCGGCTCTGACATCTGCCACCCCTGTAGCACCTCCGCATCCAGCTCCCTGTCCTCAGTGGTTACCCAGCTGGCCAGAATGGGAGGTGCCCCCAAATTCCCAGATGAGGGCTGCTTTCCACTGCTAGAGCCTAGAGGCTGGAACCAGTTCCATCAAACCCCACCCCCACCTCTGTCCCTGGTACCACCGTGCAGCCTCCTTGACCACCCCAGTGGTCTGCTTAGCCCAGTCCCCAAAGAGCACACAGGCTGCTCGTGCCCCGTGGGGCAGCAGGGACAAGCTTCAGAGGCCACCCCTCCCCGCGGGGTCCTGCGCAGTCACCAGCCGGCTCCTGCTGTGTCTAGGCTCGCAGTCATTCTGACACTCCACGAAGCCCTCCCACAACCCAGGACAGTATCCCACCCCTAGCAACACCGGATCGGGAGTATCAGGTATGCACAGGACAGAGGTGGTCTCCCTGCTCTTCCCAGCACGCACCCCTGCATCCCAGGAGCCCCCAGCCAAAGGGCACAGCCACGCCTGGACCCTCTGAGGAGTCAGGTGCCAAGTTCTCGCACCCTGTGGTGAGGGAGGGCCTGGGCCCCAGTGTGATACAGGTACCTCTGGGTGCTCAGGCCTGGGGTTGCACCTCAGTCTAGATCGCACCCAGAGACACTGAGGGAGGTGTCTGGGTGCTTCCAAAGATGGACCCCGTCATGGGTTGAAAGATGTTTCCCAAAAAGACATGTCAAAGCACTGATGTCACCTGAGAGCTGACCTCAAAAGGAAATAAGGTCTCTGAAGACGTCATCAGGTCAGCCGGAGCAGGGTGGGCCCTGAGTCACCCGCAGGTGTCCTTAGAGGAGAGAAAGGGAAAGAAGCGGCCACCTGAGGCTGCTGCAGGTGCAGGCCAGGGCGTTCCTGGGGCTCCAGTACTCTGGGAGAGACAAGCAGGATCTTCCCCTCAAGCTGACCACTGACCGAGGAAATGCGGCCCTGCCCGATGCCTCGGTTTCAATGCCCAGCCTCAGGGACTAGGGGACAATACGTTTCTGTCCTTTGAGCCATCCAGTTGGTGGCACTTTCAACAGACCCCAACTGCCAGCAGTGAGCAGGTGGACAGAGGGAAGGCAGCTGGGCATGTGAGCTGGGGCCGTCCTCCACACTGACTGCACTTGGGGGTGTCCAGCTCATTGTAGGGAGCCACCCTGGGTTCAGAAACTGGACTCTTTTAGTGGCTTGGAACTTTGCCCCACATCCCTCTGGAAAGGAAATCTGATGAACATCACGGAGCAGCCTGTCGGGCTGGCCACTGCCCGGAGGCCCTGAGGGGAGACCATCAGGCAGAGCCACAGGTCTGAGGAGAAACGGCCTCCTGCCTCCTTCCTGCGGCCCGAGGCCCCAGGCTCACAGAGAAAGGGGAGAAGGGACACTCCTGCCTCTGGACAGCTCCAGGACAGGTTGTCCCCTGTGGGAACCAGGAGGGTCTCAGCCAGAGGAGAAGGGCCGAGCGTGCAGGGAACCATGCTGACCTGTTCCAAGCCTCACCCTCCTCCCACAGCCAGAGGGTCAAGGACAGGCCAGTCCTGTCTTAACCCTGCGGGTGACCCAGAAAAGGTACCCAGGACACGCTTGCTGGGTGGAGACACCAAAGGCTTCCCGGCTGAGGCCTGCATTGCCAGCAGCCCAAGGCCCCCACAGAGGGCCCACGGGATGAGGGTCCTTGGGGAAGGGTGGCTTCCAAGGTATGGCCATACCTAGCAGGCCGTGCTGTGGCCCAGGGAGGTTGAGAGGAGGCCAAACTCCAGAGAGCCGTGAGAGGTCCTGTCCCCGTCAGCGTTACCGCAGTGGAAGCGCTGGCACCCTGAGAGAGGAGGCAGGAGGGCACAGCTGGTAGCCCCGCCCCAGGAAGCCCATGCCACCTTTCAGATGGGCTGATGGGATGGTGCAGGCACCTGGCCCAGGGGAGAGAAGGGTCTGCTGTGGGAGGGGACACCGTGTGGCCAGTATGCCATGTGGGGCAGCACTTATACCTGGGAGCCCCCTGGGCTGACCTTGGCCGGCAGGGCCCTGGGCTTTACCTTGTGTTCTGGGGTTCTGACTGGTGATGGCACACTGGGGACAGGGGCCCACATGTGGCCGTTGCACTGGACTCCAGAAGACCCCACCTCATGGCCTCTCACCCCTCCATGCTGAAGCAGCCTCTGTGGGTACAGAGGGGATGTCACCAGATGGTGGGAAGATTGCCCACCCATGACTAGTCTCACTGTTCCCCACTCTGCCCACAAGTGGCCTGTGTCACAGCCACTCATGTCCCTGGCCCAGCCAGCCCCACTGGGACCCTCCCCCAGGAAAGGACACTGAGGGTTTGCAAGACTGAGTTACTCCTGGGCTGCTCTTCTTGGCAGGTGTTTGCCCACCCACCACCACGAGAGGTGAACCATGAATCCCCCACCACAGGGAAACATGGGCCACCCGTCACCACAGGGAGACCCACAGACCCTTCGCACCGCAGGGACACACAGGCCTCCTCACCACAGGGAACATGTGCCCCTGTCATCATAGGGAGACCCAGGGCTGCCCCTCCTCTCTGGTGTCCAGCAGTGGACCAACAAACTGAGCCTCGGTCCATCCAGAGAAGGGAAGGGGGACACATCCAAGGTCACCCAGCAAATCAGGCCCCAAGGTGGGTTGGAGCACGGGATGGAGTTGGAGTTGCTCCGTCCCCAAAAAGAGCTCTGGAAAAACGAGGTAGGAGGGAGCACGGCAGTGACTGTCATGTGGTGTTGAAGGGGGACCACAGTCACTCTGTCCAGGTCTCCCCTCCCTAACTAGTGGGCTGGCAGTGCAGCACACCTCCTCCTGGAGTGGGCAAGTAGACTGGGGCAGCCAATCAGAGCACAGCAATTCTTGGCCATGGCGACCGGTGCAGAGGTGAAGCCAGGAAGCAGTCAGAAACCTACAGCCCAGAGGACCCAGGCAATGGAGTAGCCTCTGTCAGAGGGCAGCCAAGTCAGAGAAGGTGGCAGGGGGAACAGAGAGACAAAGCCCAACAGAGACACCTCCTGGATCCAGCCTTGCCTGAACTCCCTCACCATGTAACACATCGTCTCTGGGAATCCAAGGTGGGGCTCAAAGAGGTCAGAACATCTCCGTTTCCTTCCAGGCCGAGCCATCTAAAAGCCCACCCTGCCACCCCACCCTCAGTGCAATCCTCTTCCTTTGTCACAAGACAGGAGCTCTTGGCCTCTGGGAGATCTGCCCACCCCCTATCCGTTGATTCACCATCCTCCCTGCTTTCAGCATCCGGTTTACCATCCGCCGTCTACCCATTACCCATTCATTCATCCACCCCCACTGTTTGTCACTCCCGTCATCCACAAATGCACCCTCTGTTCACTCACCACCCCTCTGTCCTCTGCACCAACCGAAGCAGCCATTCATCTGATTCAACACAGTCATCCTCCCACACGTGTCCCTCCGGCACTCCTCTGCCCGTCTGTCCTGTACTACTCACAGTCTGCTCGCCAGCTCGTCACTCTACTCACCCAGGTACGAGGTCTGACAGTTAACAACGCTAACGTCACTGTTGTAACTGCTACCCACCTCACTGCTGGATATCACTGTGGTCACCTTCAGAGTCCTCCCTGTGGGAAGCTATGCACTGATGCCAGAACCTAGTGCACCCTTCAAAGCAGTTTTGGAACCGTTTCCGGAATGGCCATTGCACATGGTGGCAAGGTGGAAGTTTGTGAATTTAACTGTATAGCTGTCAGTGAGGAAGTTTTCAGCCAGTAAACAAATAACTGTTTTGGAACACTCTTCCTACTCACCTGACCTGGCCTCCAGTAACTTTTTCCTTTACCCAAAGATAAAGGACAAATTGAAAGGAAGACATTTTGATGACACTGAGTACATCAAGAGTAATACAAAAACAGCTCTGACGGTCATTCCAGAAACAGTGCCGAAATTGCGTTGAAGGGTGGACTAGGTGCTGACATCAGTGCGTAGTTTCCCAAGGGGAGGACTTCGAAGGTGTAGTGATATTCACCATGAGGTGTGTAGCACTTTTTCTAGGATGAATTTGTGAACTTAATTACCAGTCCTGGTATACATCCAATCGCTTCTGTGCCCTCACCCCTCCCTCGGCCATCTGTCCCAACCAACCATTCACTCACCACCGGCCACACATCTACCACTCGTCTCCCCATCCTTCCACAGTTCCCTCTCCTTTATCATCCATCCGCTGTCCACTATCTATGATCTACAAGGAAGAAATGATGACATAAAAGACCAAGCAGGATAATGACATGTACCAAGGGCTGGAGATAGAAAACCAAAAGGGAAGAACAAGCTCTGCATTTCTCAAGCTGAAAGAACTGAAGAAAATCTTCAAGCCTTGAGTTGCAGTAGTGTAGGGTTCTGTGGGGGGAAATACTGAGCTGTGTATTCCTTCCTTCTTTTGATGCTTCCTGAGTGGTTCAACATTTTCCCCCAGCCCTTGGTGCATTATCCTGCTTGGTCTTTTCGAGTCGCCCTTTGAAGTCTTTTGTTCAGTTATTTTACTTCATCATTTCTTCCTTGTTAACTGCTCGATGTTCAGAGGCAAGTTTCAGAATCTGTTCTGACATCCAGTTTCACCTTTCTTTCTTTCCCTCCTGTCACTTTAATGATCTCTTGCTTTCTTCGTGTATGATGTCTTTGATGTCACCTCACAACTCACGTGGTCTTTGGTCATTAGTGTCAGTACGTGAAATCTACTCTTGTGGTGGTTTCTAAACTCAGATGATATACTCAAGGTTGGACCATGGCTCTTGTGGACTTATTCTAATTTTCTTCAGTTTCAATTTGAATTTTCATGTGAGCAATTGATATCTGTTTCACAATCAGCACCTAGCCTTGTTCCGACTGATGATACTGAGATTTTCCATCATCTCTTTCCACAGATGTAGTCAATTTGATTCCTACGTATTCCATCTGGGGAGGTCCATGTGTATAGCTGCTGTTTATGTTGGTGGGAAAACTCATCTGCAATGAAGAAGTTGTTGGTCTTGCAAAATTCTGTCATGCGATCTCTGCCATCATCTCATTCACCATGACATGTTTTCCAGCTACCAATCCTTCTTCTTTGTTTCCAGCTTATATTCCAGTCACCAGTAATTATCAGTGCATCCTGATTGCATGTTTGATCAAATTCAGCCTACAAAGGCTGGCCAAAATCTTCAATGTCTTCATCTTTAGCCTCAGTGGTTGGGGCATAAACTTGAATAGCAGTCATATGAACTGGTCTTCCTTGCAGCCATTTGGATATTATCCTGTCGGGATAGATCTCTTGGACAGTGAAGGCAACGCCACTCCTCTTCAGCTTGTTATTCCTGGCCTAGCAGACCACATGACTATCTGATTCAAAATGGCCAATACAAGTCCATTTCAGCTTACCAGTGCCTAGGATATCAATGTTTCATTTCATTTTGGTGATTTACAATTTTGTAGATTCATACTTCGTACAGTCTATGTTCCGACTATTAGTTGACGTGTGCAACTGTTCCTTCTCATTTTGTGTCACACCAGATCAGCAAATGAAGGTCCTGGAAGCTGGACTCCATCCATGTCCAGAATCCACAAAGGTGGACTCTCCTTTGAGGAGACAGCACTTGCCCAGTCGTCTTCTGAGTGCCTTCCAACTTGGGGAGCTTATCTTCTGGCACTAGATCAGACAGCGTTCTGCTGCTACTCATAAGGTTTTCACAGGCTAATTCTTTTCAGCAGTAGACTGCCAGGTCCTTCTTCCTGGTCTGCCTTAGTCAGGGAAGCTCAGCAGAAGCCTGTCCACCATGGGTGACCCTGTTGATGCTGGAATACGGGTGGCATAGCTTCCACATCACAGCAACAGCAAGTCCCCACAGTGCAGCAAACAAACACATGGAGGGCACACCCTTTGGCTCTCCCCGAAAAAAATCACATCCTCGCAACATGTAAGATATATTCATTTCATTGTATCATAGCAAAAATCTTCAATTCCAAGTCCAAAATCTAAAGATTCCTCTTCACATGTGAAATCTAGAATACAAATCAGCTGCTTCCAGAGATACACAATGGCAGAACAAGCACAAACTAGGTTTTTCCATTACAAATGAGAAAAACTGGAGGGAAAGAAGGCTTAACGGGCAACTTGGTAGCAAGTCAGCAGAACACATCAAAACATTAGCCCTCGAGGCTGTGGCAACAACCCTGTACTCAGCGAGACAACTGACACAGTGGGCCTGCCCTCCAGACCGTAGGTATTGGTCATACTTGTCAGATTCTGAGTGATGGCCCCTCAGCTCCACCTTCCAGGCTGATAGACAGCCACTCTGCTCCTTTGGCTTTAGACACACCATCCTCCTAGTCCAGCCGAGTGGAGCGCCTTCTGCCTCAGTCCTGCGGACCCGTTGTTCTGACCCCCGGGTATGGTAACCTTGTCGCCTCAGCTCTGGGCAGCGGATCTGGTCCTACCCCACTGGCCCTCCTGATGGCAGCCCTACACTCCAGAGCTGAGTTGCTGAAGATTGGACTCTTTGAAACCTAGGAGGCTGTGGTCCCACTCTTTGAAGCCCCAGAGTCCACGGTTCCACCCTTTGAACCTGCTGAGGTCAGAGCCATATGTTTTGAGACACAGGCAGCTTGGCCTCTTGTGCTTCTTGTCTCTTCAGCTTCTGCTTCCTATGACCTCTCAGCCCAGACCTCACGACTGCATCTGCCCTGCTGGAGCAAGTGTTCCAAAGCTCTGCAGCTCCACTGATTTAAAGTGACCGGAGGCACACCACTTGGGCAGGAAGCCTCCTGCACACAGGGACTCAGTTCTTTTGCTCCTTGCGTCAGTTCCAGAGCTGTCTGGCCCTGCTCTCTGGGTATGCTGTGGTTGCCAGTCCTCTTCTGCTTGTTGCTCACCATTTGTGTCTTCTTTGGTGTTGACAGTTCTCAACTTTGGGTCTTCTGTCTGCTCACAGTTTCAAAACTGCTTCCCCATTTTAGGTATCTGTTAGAGCAGCACCTCGCTCTCAGTACCAAATCCTGACTTAGTTGTCTAGCGCTGCTGTAACAGAAATACGAGTCAGTGGCTTCAACAAATTTATTTCTTCACAGTCCAGTAGTCTACAAGTCCAAATTCAGGGCTTCAGCTCCAGGGAAGGCTATCTCATTGGGCTCCGCAGGAAGGTCCTTGTGTTGCATCAGTCTTTCTCTGGTCTGGGAGTATCTCAGCACAGAAATCTCAGGTCTGAAGGACACGCTCTGCTCCCAGCACCACTTCCTGGATGGTATGAGGTCCCCAGCTGTCTGCTTGCTTCCTTTTCCTTTTATCTCGTGTAGGAAAAAGGGATAAGAGGTGGCACAAGCTGCACCCCAGAGAACCTCCCGTTACACTGGATCAGGCAGATGACCTTAGTCTGGGTGTTACCATCCCACCCTAATCCTCTTTAACACAATCCAATCTTGCCCCATTGACCACAGGCAGAGATTAGGATTTGCAATGTATATGAACATCAGAAAATGCAGGACAACCATACAATACCGGGAATTACGGCCCAGCCAAACAGACAGAGATATTTTTAGGGGAACAAGACACAGTCCATGACATCCCCATCTCCCATCCATTCCTTGATCCCAGCCCACTGGTGTCAGCTGCTGCTGAGTTGATGCCACCTCACAGCCACCCCTCGTGTGCTCCACGGGCCTGTCGAGGCTGTGACCCCTCGGCCTGTCTTCCAAGGTGCCTCCGGGTGGCTGGCACCAGCAGTTCAGCCTGTGACTGCACCACCCAAGGACTGCTGCCCACCACCGACCACTGCACACAGCACTCACCACACGGCCGCCTCCCCCCGACACACTCCACCATGCACTATCCGCCTGCCTGTCATCCCGCCGGCCATCAGCATCCCTCCACTCACCCGTGCACCACCCACCACTGTCATCCTGTCCTCCTGTCACACAGTCACCATCTACAAGCCACCATACCTCCCCTCAGCCATGTCACCACTCTCATCCTGTCACCCAGCCATGGTCTGCCATCCACCATCCCTCCAGTCAGCCATTCACCCATGGCCACCCACTGCTTTCCTCACATCTCCCAGCCACCATCCACAATCATCCAGGCCAGGAGGGGAGGAGGGGGGCCTGTGGGGAGGTTGGGGGGACCAGGTGCTGCTGTGGCCACAGCTGGAACAGAAAACGGGGTGAGTCCGAGGGCTGTGTGGCCCCACCTGCTCCCTGCCGCATCTTCAGGTGCTGGAGGACGAGTGTGGGGGAGGGAGGAAGCCAAGGTGCTTCCTGAGGGGCCTGGGCCAGTCAGCAGGTAAATGTGTAACTGTCCGCCACCCCACCTCTCCTGGTCACGTGGGCCGCGCGGGGCAAAGTCTCCCGGCCGGCTTCGCGGGAGCGGCGAGATGAGCGCCTTGGGCTGGGTGCTGCTGTCGTTGCAGCTCTGCGGTAGGCCGGGACGCGGCTGGGGGCTGGGAAGGAGGCCGTCGGGGACGCGAGAGGGGTGGGCGGCGACGGCGTGCGGGTCCGGATAGCCGGCCTGGCCTCGCTCGGAGGAGGGCGGTACGCGTGTCCCCGGGATGCAGGGGAGCGCGGCAGTCTGAGATGCCCAGCAGCCTGCCTCAGTTTCCCAGCCTGGGAACGCGCGGCAGTCGCTTACCCCGCCTCGCCCCTGGTCGGCGAGAGAGCGGTGGAACCTCCGGCCCCTCTGTGCCGCCCCGGCCCCGCCCGCAGTACGGCGGGGCTTCAGAACCGGCCTCCGGGCCCCTCTCCCTGAAGGGCCCTACCCATAGCCGCCTGGACAGCCCCCAGCCCCCAGCCCCTTGCCTCGCTGCCACCATCCCTCCAGCCGGCTCCTTCGCCCGCGGCCCTCTGCCCAGGTGGCTCCCTGACTTGGGACACGCTTCCTGTCGCTGCTCGTCCTGCCCAGGTGGGCTTCCTCCGGGAAGCCTTCTGACCCCAAGGCTGGAGCAGAGGCCACCCTTGCCCCACTCCCTGGGACTGTTATTATTCTCGCCGGGCGGGGCGGGGAGCTACCCTGGAGGACGTCCTGGAAGGGGCATTTGCGAGGACTGTCTGGTAGGGTTTCCTCTGAGCCCTGGCGGGCACTGTGCGGTCCAGCCTGATGTGGGCAGGGGACAGGGCCTGGGGCTGGGCAGCCGCGGGGACACAGAGCGGGCACTCAGCTGGTTTCCTCCCCAGCGCTGACCCGGGCCGCTTACAAATTCTGGGTCCCCAACACTGACTTCGACGACGCCGCCAACTGGAGCCAGAACCGGACCCCGTGCGTCGGCGCTGCCGTCGAGTTCCCGGCGCACAAGGTGCCCGGTGTCCCCGAGGGGCCCTGGGCTTAGGCCTCTGCTCCTCTGAGTGGTACGAGCGGGAGGGGTCGGGAGTCACCAGGCTCCCTGAACGCGCTGACCCTGCTCTTCTGCAGATGGTGTCGGTCCTGGTGCGGGCTGGTCACAGCGTCTCTGACCTGGTGAGGGCGGGCCTGGGGGGCGGGGGCGCCCCACCCAAGTCTCCCTTGGCCTAGTGCCTCATGACCCCAGGGGGCATGGAGTTTGCAAGCCTCGAATCTGTGGCCTATTGGAGGGGGTTGCTTCTGGGAAGTCAGGGACCCACACTCAGGGGTGGGTGGCGAGGAGGGCAGGAGGGCTTAGTGCCAGGGTCCCTGATGGCAGTGGGGTGGGGGAGAGCCTCCTGCCCCTGTGCCCTCTGCCTCTCCCCCTCGCACCCCATAGACTGTCATCTGTATAGCTGGCACTCTGGGACTCCCCACCCCCACTCCCGGAGAAAAAGCCTATCTCCCTCCTGGTGTCTGCCCCACAGAAGACTCCTGTCCCCTGGAACAATGGGAATTCTGAAGGGTTGGGAAATGCGGCCAGTGGGCTTCCCTGGGGCCTTGCCATACTCTAAAGGCTCCAATAAGGCCTGTGAGAAAGACGCCTCAAGTCGTATTTACAGCCAGGCTCAGCGGCCACGTCCCGCCCTTGCGGCTGGACCTGGTGTTTACATGTTTCCACGGTGGGAAAAATTCACAAGAACACTATTTTGTGGGGGTACACATGAATGGTACACAAATTCAAATTTCCCTGTCCTTGGTGAAGCTGTGCAGCGCGCAGTCCCGTCCCTTCGTCGCTCAGAGTGGTGGCCGCGGTCGCTCCACGGACCGGTTCGCTGACCCCTTGATCCTGGGACCTCGGTTCGCTGGAGGACGCCCTGCCCCGAGCCTGCCGCACCCCGCTCGGGGTCACTGCCAGTCACCTGCGGGCCTGCCAGCCTTCGTGCCACCTCAGTGAGGGTGGCTGGCTCCGGCCAAGGGCCCGGAGCGGGGCGGGCTCAGGCTGCGGGTCCCAGGCTGCGGGTCCCAGGGCTCGGACTCTCTCCTGGGGACCAGAGGAGTGTGAGCGCAGGGTGAGGCAGGCTCTGGGGTCCGCGGACACGGTTTTGCCCTCCAGGGCCCTCGGTACCCTCGGAGCCTGCGCCCGCGCTGGGCAGGGCTGGGGATGGGAGTGTCGCCTCGCGGGTCCTGGGTCAGACTTCCTGCCGGTGTCCATAGCAGACTGATGGGGGAGGGCGGCGAGGCTGAGGGGGCACCGCTGGGGCAGCGGCTGGACCCTGCAGCCCTGCCCCAAAAGCCGACGCGTCACCATGGCAACCAGGCCCAGTAGGGAGTGTGGGGCGAGAGCATCAGGAACCTGTTGGGGGCCCTGCGGTTTTGCCGCGAAAGAAGAGTCGGGGTGCCTGGGTGCTGAGCCTGCGGACCCCTCCGGGAGGATTTCGTTACTGTGGTTATCGTCTCCTTTGAAGGAATCTGGACAGCATTCATTCGCTCCTTCCCGTGGACTTCTGGGGCCCTTCCAGCCTGGTCCTTTCGGGCGCACGTGGGCATAACCACCTGGGGGCGCCCTCCTCGCCCTCCAGGCTTGGGTGTGGGAACTGCGCAGCGGTGAAGGGCGGGGTCGAGGGGTAGTGGCGGGGGCGGGGGCGGGGGCGAGGGGCGGGGAGCGAGTGGGACGCCTGGTGCCAGGGGCTCGAGGCGAGGGGCGCGACGGGCTAGGGCTGGAGTCGGGGGTCGTGAGGCGAGGAGAGCGGGCGAGCGCGGCCGACTCCCTCCAGCGCTGCCCCGGCACTCCCCACCCAGCTCCGGGCTCGGCCCAGCGCCTGGATGCCGCTTCTCGCCTGCATTTCTCTGGTTGGGGCTTTTCTCATCTGGGCTTTGATTTTCATCTCATGGCTGTTAGCTGTCGAGTGAACCCCGACTAGTGGCGCCCCTCTGTGTTACAGAGTAGAACCGCTCCCCAGGGTTGTCTCGGCTGGGATCTGTGCGGAAGCGGATGGCCAGGTCTTCTCTTCCGTGGTCCCGCTGGGCGGGTCAGCCTTCACGTTAGCAGCCAAGAGCAAACCACTCGCGCATCCCAAACAAGACCAAACCGACCGCCGTCGAGTCGATTCCAACTCACAGCAACCCTATAGGTCAGAGTAGAACTACCCCATAGAGTTTCCAAGGAGTGCCTGGTGGATTTGAACTACCAGCCTTTTGGTTAGCAGTCATAGCACTTAACCGCCGCACCACCAAGGTCTCTGCACAACCCAGGGACCCACATTTTACTGTTGACCTTACCGACTGTGCCGTTAGGGTTTCTCATTGTCAGCCCTTTATTGTGATTCCCTGCTCCTTGGTCACAAAGTGATAGATTGTACTGTGCCTCAGTTAACGTCACGCCTGTGCCCTCTGGGACACATCTTTTAGTGTGACAATAGCTGACCACCAGTTTTATTTACGTTGCTCCTGAGAGGTAACCTCCAAATGAGCCAGCTTTGTCCTCCAGTCCGTGTTCACCAAGTGCCTGCTGGGCACCTGGGTCTCTGCCCGTTCTCAGCCAGCACCACGCTGTTCTCTTCCAGTGTCTGTTGGGACAACCTGCACACCTTCATGTTTCCGTTACACGGTGCCCTGGCTCTTCGTGGACCTGGCTGTCGCAGAGAAAGTGCAGCATAAGTTTAAACCCATTGCCGAGGTGACTGTGACTCACAGAGACCCCAAAGGACAGAATACAGCTGCCCTCAGGGTTTCAAGGCTGTCATCTTCACAGACACAAAGTGTCACCTCTTTGTTTGGCTGAGCGGCTGGTAGGCTGGCACCTCCGACCTGCTGGTTGGTGGCCGGCCTCTTAACCACTCACCACCAGGGCTCCTGAGAACAGGTGTATGAGGCAACAATAAGATACCTTGAACTTTTGTTAGGGATGAATGACAGCTTTATAATGTCAGATCATCCATCCAAGAGCATGGACTGTCCTCCCAGATATTTTAGATCATCCTTGTTCCTCATTAGAGTTTCAGAATGTTCCTCATAAAGCCATCGTGTGTTTCTGTTAGGTGCTGTTTCATCAGCCCCGACTCTCAGGGACCCTGTGTAACTCCGAACAAAACCCTGCCTGGTCCTGCGGTACCCTCACAGTTGTTGCTGGTTTCCAGGCCGTTGTTGCAATCCATCTTATTAAGGGCTTCCTCTTCTTCACTGACTACCTTACCAAGGGCGATGGCCTTCTGCAGGCACTGGTCCCTCCTGACATGTCCCAAGTACATGAAATGAAGTCTTGCCAGCCTCACTCCCAAGGAGCATTCTGACCACACTTCTCCCGTGACAGACCTGTTGGTTCTTCTGGCGGTCCACGGCGTAGTCAGCATTCTTCACCAACGCCCATAACATGCAGGTGTCCGTTCTCTGGGGTTTTTTTTTTTTTTTTAAATCACTGCTCAGCCTTCCCATACATACAAGGCAATGACAAATATCATGGCTTGGGTCAGGCGTGTCTTAGCCTCAAAGGGACATCTTTGCTCTTCAACACTTTAAAGAAGTCTTTTGCAGCAGATTCGCCCAGTGCACTATGTTGTTTGATTTCTTGGCCGATGCTTCCATGGGCATTGATTGTGGATTCAAGTAAAATTAAACCCTTGACACATATTGTATGGTATTAATTTGTAAGAATTTCATAGGTTTGGTTGCTATTTTGAATTAAAAAATTATATTCCCTTGTTGTTGTTAGGTGCCATTGAGCAGGTTCTGGCTCATAGCTACCCCGTGTCCAACAGAAGGAGCACTGTCTAGCTGTGCACCACCCTCAGCATTGTTCCACTTGAGCCCACTGTGGCAGCTCTATGTCAGGCCATCTCACTGAGGGGCTTCCTCTTTTTCGCTGACCCTGCCGGTGTTCAGACAAGCTTCCAGTGTCACAGAATACACAAGCCACTGCAGTACAACAAACTGACAGACGCGTGGTGGTGTAGTCTCTAGTTGGTTAGTATTTCAAATAATGAGAGTTGTTCCTCCTTCCCTCTAGTCTAAACTCCTTACAGCATTGGCCAGGCGTCTGTGTTAAACGCAAGTCATAAACCTGGGCATCCATGTTTTGTTCCAGAGCTAAAAGGAAGGCATTTCAGGTTTCTCTATTGAGTGTAGTATTTGCTGCAGGTCTTGAGTACATAAAAATCCAAAAAACTATGGCTGCCGAGTCAATTTCAAATCACAGTGACCTTGTAGGACAGAGCAGAACTGCCCCATAGGGTTTCCAAGGCTACACGTCTTTACAGAAGGCTATCCATCTCTGCAAACCCTGGTGGTGTAGTGGTTAAGTGCTAGTAACCAAAAAATCAGCAGCTTGAAACTACCAGGCACTCCTTGGAAAGTCTACGGGGCAGTTCTACTGTTTTACGGCAGTGGCTTTTGTTCTTGTGTTTTAAATAAATCTCTTCCACAGATAAGCTGGGGGGGGTCGAATCACTAGCCTTTCAGTTAGCCACTGAGTGCTTTAACCACTGCATAACAAAAGCTCCTTTTTGGAATAAAAACTATCAAATCAAGGAAATTTTGTTGCTAGTTTATTAGTAGCTTTAAAAAAATTCTTTTAAAATAGATTGTTGAACTTTATCAGCATCATTTTCTGAGTCAACTGAGTTCTGATTTTCCTTCTGTTACCTATTAATGACATTTTCTGAGGCTGAACTGTGAGACATTTGCAAAGCCGATGCCTTTCTGGTACCTTCTGTGAGTAACAAAACGTGTCCTTTTTTTAAACCAAGATAGCTGACTTCCCTCTGCTGTGATACACTGATGTTGTCGTGATAAGACTCTCTACTGCCACCTGCTGGAACACCATCGTATATATGGCCTAGCTGTAAAACCCAAACTAAACGCAACCCACCGCAGTCAAATCCGTATGACTCAGCAACTCTGTAGGACAGAGTAGAATTGCCCCATAAAGTTTCCAAGGAGGGCCCGGCCGACTTGAACTGCTAATGTAGGACTTAGCAGAATTTCCATTCTGGCATCAAAAAACCCAAACCAAATCCGTTGCTGTCACGTCTATTCTACAAGACAGAATGGAACTGTCCCATAGAGTTTCTAAGGAATGCCTGGTGGATTTGAACTGCTAACCTTTTGGTTAGCAGACGTAGCACTTAAACACTAAGCCACCAGGGTTTTATTTATTTTTTTTAAAAAATTGGATTTCTTAAGTGAGCCCTAGTGGCACAGTGGTTCAGGGAGCTCAATTGCTAACCAAAAGATCGGCAGTTCAAAGCCACCAGCCACTCCGTGGGACAAAGCGGTGACTGCCCATTTCCATTTACAGCTTTGGAAACCGTATGGGGCAGCTTTACTGTGTGTGTCCTATAAGGTCACTATGAGTTGGAATCGACGGGGTGACAATGGATTTTTTGGGTTTATGTACTGGTTTCTGGGTTTTTCTTCTTACCGTTCCCCACGTGTTTTCAGGGTAGGTCTTTGTGTGGCAGTCACCCTTGTGTTGCAATGCCTTCCTTCCTTTCTGGCCTGAGGATGTTTTATTAACCACCCCACCCCCCACCCCACTTGAGCGACAGTTTGGCTGGATATAAAATTCTAGATGGAACTTCCCCCCCCCTTTAAATTTGAAATACAACTGTAATCTTTTTTGCATCTGTAGTTGAGAAATCTGAATCTGATTCTGTGTTCCTCCCTGGGTAATCTCTTCTTCCTTTCTGAAGGTTTTAGAATGTTCTATTTGTTGTCAGTTTTCATATTCAACTATCCTGTGTCTAGGTGTGGATTACCTTTATCTCCTCTATTTGACATTCAAGGAGACCCCTCAAGACATTTTCCACTTTCTTCACATCTGGAAAATCTATCTTCATTCCCCCTCCCCAATATTCCCTCTTCCTCTCCTGTCCACTGTCACTGAGACTTTTAGTACCTAAATTTTGGCACTTCTGAGTCTGACTTCCTGTGATGTCAGGTTTCCAGTCTTTTCCAGGTCCTGATAGCCTTCTACCTACTGTGAGCTTCCTTTTGACGGCTCTTTCATATTTTTGTCTATTCTTCCCATTAAAAAAACAACCAAACTTAGTGCCACAGAGTAGATTCCGACTCACATTGATCCAACAGGATGGCATAGAACCACTCCACACATCGGGTTTCCAACGAGCGGCTGGTGGATTTGAACTGCTAACTTTGGGCTGAACAGCCATAACTCTTCACCACTGCACCACCCGAGTTTCCATTTTTCCACTATTTCCTTAGAAAACCAGTTTCCTGTTGGTGTTCGCCATTCCCCCTGAGATGTGTTTATAGACTTTTGTGCTTCCTGGATCCTCTGCAGCCCCACCTGGTGGCATCTGGGGGTGGAGGAGGTGTCTCGAGCCACACCCTGTGGTGTGAGCTCCCCCTCCGCGTCAGGTCGGGTTCCTGGGAAAGGGCTGAAGAGCTGGGCTGTCCCTGCGGGTTGTCACTCGGTGGACAGTCCCCGGCAATGCTGAATCGCTAGTGACCCTATCCCCCAGCAGCCCAGGTGTCATCTCGGACCCCAGCCCCTGAAGGAGAAGCACCGTGGGGGAGGGGCAGTAGTCCTAGGATGGAGGAGTCAGGGGGTGGCTGGTCAGTTCCCCCTCGGTCTGGGCCTTTGCACTCCACGTTCCGTCTTAACGTCTGAGGCCTGGGCTGCGGCTTCGTTTCTATGAGAGAGGAGCTTCCGCGGTGGGTGCCTGGCCTGGCTTGGGGGTCTCAGGAATGTAAAACTGAGTTCCGGAACGCATCACCCCTTCCCTTGTACAGTTTCGGGGGATGGGTGGGGTAGGGTAACCTCTCAGCACGTGTCACCCCTGCTCCAAACCCTCCGTGGCTCACAGGGCCTCGGGGCAGCCCACACTCCGAGCCGTCCCTCCAGGCTGAGTCCTCGCACAGAGCACCCTTCCACTTTCCTTCCCCTGCTAGATCCCCTCGCCCTGCCCACTGTGTCCCGCCCTCCGTCTCCCTGTCCCCGGCACACCCTGACCCTCTCTGTGGTCACCTGGGTTCTGCTTCTCTGGTACCTGGGAGTGCGGTGGGGAGGGCACCCCCTGGGGCCACCGGCTACCGCCTCAGCCAGAGCCTCTGCAGCTCCTGCCGCTGGACGGTGAACTCATCCTGGCTTCTGGAGCGGCATTCAGCGCATCAGTCACCACCTGGGACCCGGACTGTGGCGGAGGTGATGCTGGTGGGCCCCTGACGGGACTCCAGGGAGGGGGCACTGCACAGCGGGACGTGGTCAGAGAAGTGGCATGGGGCGAGGGCGTGGTCACGGGCGGGGCACGCGTGGGCGTGGTCGGACCAGTGGAGGGGCGTGGTCTGGGCGTGGTCTGGGCGTGGCACGAGGTGAGGACTGGGCGGGAGCTGGCTTTTTCGGGAGTGGAAGTCTTTGGGCGGGGCTTGAAGGGAGAGCGTGTCCTAGGAGGGGCTCCGAGGGAAAGTGTCCCTTGCAGGGTCACGCAGAGAGAAGTGAGCCCTGTGGTAGGGTTTGCAGGAGAGGCGTGTCCGGGGACGCTGAGTTTCAGAGGAAGAAATCACGCAGCCGGGCTTGGGGGGCAAGTCGGGTTCAGGAGCCAGGCTTCCAGGAGGAGGTGTCCAGGGCGGGGCTTGGAGGGAGGGCGGGTTCAGGGACCCGGGCTTCCAGGAGGCGGTGTCCGGCGCAGGGCCTGCACGGAGAGCGTGTCCCTCACCGGGCTCAGGAACGCGCTCCATCAGGCACCCCCGACCGCTTCCTCGACCCTGACCGCTTCTTGTGGCACGACCCGCGTCTGTGGCGCTCCGGGGACGCAGTGCGCGGCCTCTTCTCCGTGGACGCCGAGCGCGTGCCCTGCAGACACGACGACGTTGTCTTCCCTGCGGCCACTTCCTTCCGCGTGGGCCTGGGCCCCGGTGCCCGAACCGTGCGCAGTGTGTCTGCCCTGGGCCAGGTGAGGTGGCGTCCCCGGGGCGCCCTCCGTCTCCGTGGGCTCCGACACTAATGCGTCCGTCTCCTCCCGGGGTGGGGACCGGGCCCCACAGACGTTCACGCGTGACGACGACCTGGCCGCCTTCCTGGTGTCCCGCGCCGGCCGCTTGCGCTTTCACGGGCCGGGCGCCCTGCGTGTAGGAGCCGAGACCTGCGCAGACCCGTCTGGCTGCGTCTGCGGCAACGACGAGGTCGGCAGCGGGGGGCGGCGGGGGCGCGGCGAGGCAGTGGGGACAGGGCGGGGAGGCGGGGACGGAGAAGGGGGAAAACCAGAGTCTGCGGTCAGCGGCAACCGACCCCGCGCTTCTTGCCTGCGACCCCTCGGTGGCTGCGGACCTGGCCGACCTCCGCCCCTCCGCCCCTCCGCCCCGCCTCTGCCCTTCCTCCTTCCCCCGCTCTTCCTCCCGCCCTCCACCCCCCTCCGACTCGTCCCCCTCCCACCGGGCCGGCCCTCCGCCCCAATGGTCCGTCCCCTCCCCATTGATCCGTCCTCCTCCGCAGGAGCTGCCGTGGGTCTGCGCTTCCCTGCTTCAGCCGCTGGGTGGCCGCTGCCCCGCTGTCGCCTGCCACAACGCTCTCCGTCCTGTGGGCCAGTGCTGCGACCTGTGCGGTGAGCGCCCTGCCCCACCCGTCTGCTCTACGGGGAGGGCCGGAGTCTGTCGTCCGCCTGCACCTCTGAGACTGCGTTGACCCTGCCTTCTTGCCCAGGAGCCATCGTCTCGCTGACCCACGGCGCCTCTTTTGACCTGGAGCAGTACCGGGCGCGGCTGCTGCACACCTTTCTCCTCCAGGTAACGACGCCCCCGCGGGCCCCTCTCTAGCCCCTCCAGACACAAGGCTGCGCCCTCTAGTCGATCTCCTGTTCCTGCCCTCAGCGTCCCTGAGGGTTCCGGGAAGAGTATCCGTGCCAACCGTGTCTCCTTCCCTCCAGCCTGAATATCAGGAACTGCAGGTGGCCGTGTCCAAGGTGCGGCGCGCGCAGCGAGCCCGGGAGGCAGCGAGTTCGGAGGCCGACGCCGAGATCCAGGTGGTGCTGGTGGAGCCCGAGCCCGGGGCGGGTGGTGTCACGCGGCTGGTCCGGGACATCCTAGCGGATATCGCCGAGCAGGGTGAGCGCCGCCACACCCCCCTTAGTCGTCCCGTGCCTGCTCCCACCGGCGACTGAAGCGCCCCCTGCGTTCCAGGAGAGGGCCTTGGCATACAGTCGGCGACGATCCAGGAGTCGGGCGCGCCGCTAGGGGATGGCTCCGCCGAGGAGCAGGACCAGCCAGGACCCGTCGCCGCGGTTGCGGGCGGTGTTGTGGCCGCGCTGTTCCTGGCGCTCCTAGGAGTGTGGCTTCTGGTCGTGCTGCTGCGCCGGGCGGGGAGGCTCAGGTACACGGTGAGGGGGCTCGGGTGCGCTTGGCGAGCGGGCAGGGGTACCGCCTCAAAAGGTTCACCTTGTGTCCCCTGTCCCCCCAGCTGGAGGAGGCGCGGGGTGGACTCGGCCCCCGCGCAAACTGGGTTTCCTCTGGGCTTCAACAACCCAGCGTTCGACGTGTCGGGCGCCACCGGCACCGAGAAGCCGGTGAGACGGTGGCGGGTGGTGATTGGGCTGGGTCTCCGAACTAAACTCCCCACGCTGACTCAGTCCTCCCCGCCAGCCCCCTGCCCCGCAGCCGGACGCCAGGCCCACCAGCCGCAGTTACTTTATCAACCCGCTGTTCGTTGGCGAAGAGACAGAGGCCTGAAAGCCGGACCCTCAGCCCCCTCCCGTCGTGGCCCCAGGACCTACGGATGTCTTTTCCCTTCTTGACCCCCCTTCTGAGCCCCTAGCTGAAGGCTATGGTCAGGCTGGCCTTGTCCAATAAAGGAGTTTCCTGCACCTGCTGCCAGCCTTGGACACACCTTCCCCTGCTTCTTGTTGCACTGGTCACAGGTGGCTGGCCAGAGAACCATCAGATGCTTCCTGCCTGCCCAGTGGAACATGTACCCAGAACTGGGGTGGGGAGCTGGCCCTAAGGGAGCAGAGCCTAGTGGGAGAAGCTGCCCCTAACCCCAGAGGCCAGGAGGTGAGGTGACAGGGTAGACAGGTCCTGGGTGGGGTGGGGGTGGGAAAGAGGCAGATACCCCAACCTCTTCATGCCAGGCCCCTCAACCGTTGGGCCATAGGGCTGGGATGCCAAGAGAGCCAGCCAGGTGGACTCCGACACGCTGGGCAGAGCCAGCCCTCTGGGCCCAGGGTGCTGTCCTGAGGGGCCAGAGCCGTCTGTTCCTTGCTGGAGTAGGGGCAAGACTGCCCAGAAAGAAAATAAAATTGGGGTGTCTGGGCTGGGGGCAGTGGTGTCCACCCTAGGAGGTGGGCAGTTAGCCCTGGCATCCATCTGGCAAGGTGAGACCCTGCCCCCCAACAGGGGAGTTCTCACCTAGAGTGGGTCCCCACCAACATGGGCAGGTGATTCACGCTAAGGCACAGATGACTGTATGCAGGACACGTGGTACCTAGTGTACCAAGGGCCCCCAGGTGGGTCCGTTTTGCCTGTTATTTGGCTCCCCACAAAGACCTCCAGAGTCCCTTTGTGTTCCTCATTCCTTTTGCATGTCGTAGTGGGTTATGTCCCAGATGGTCTCTGTGTGGTTTTCCAGTGCGTGAAGACTGTTGAGTTGCTGTCCTGTTGATTTCGACTCAGCAACACCCTGTGGAAGTGAAGTCCCCCATAGGGCTTCCTAGGCTGCAAAGATGTAACCTTGGTGACTAAGGTGTGCCAGACCCAAGCCATAGTAGTTTCAGTGGCCTCATATGCATGCCGAAACCTTGGTGGCACAGTGGTTAAGGGCTACATCTGCTAACCATAAAGGCTGGCAGTTGAAATCTGCCAGGTGCTCCTTGGGAACTCTATGGGGGAGTTCTACCCTGATCTATAGCGTCGCTCCAACTTGGAATTGACTTGATGGCAGTGGCTTGGCTTGGTATATGCATGTGCCAGCTGCACAGTGGATAAAGAAGACTCAAGAGTTGGTGCGTTGGAGTCACAGAGCCGGTGGAGACTCTTGCATACCCCATGGACTGCCAGAAGAACCACCCGCTCCCTCCTGGATGGCCAGAATGCTCCTTAGAAGCAAAGGGGGCAAGATTGTGTCTCACACTTTGGATGTGTTATTAGGAGTCCCTAAGAACATCAGGCTTGGTAGAAGAGTCAGTGAAAAAGGAAGAACGAGACAGACAGTGAGTGCAACGAAGGGCTCCAGCGTGACAACTAGAGGCACCACACACAGGACTGGGCAGTGTTCTGTTCCCTTGTGCACAGGGTCGCTGTGAGTTGGAACCAACTTGACGGCACCTAAGCAACAATCTTTACAGGAATGGACTGACAAGTGTTTTCTTCTGCAGAGGTGCTGGGGACTGAATCTCTGACCTCGCACTTCGCCACCAGGGCTCCCACGCTCGTGGAGACCAGCACACGCTCCCTCTGCTCTGAGGGCTGGCAGTCTGCATTACACACCAGCACACACTGGGCACCACCCCCCCAACCTGCAAGATGCCCTGCTGTCCTCACCGGCCTGTCTTGGGGGTAGACTCATGAGCGCCCACTTGCCGCCCCACACTCTTCCTCTCCAAGCACTATCAATGCTAGTGTTTTCCCAGGGTTTGGGGTGGCTTGCATTTCACTCATGTTTTTGGAAGGTCCCTTCGAGGACCCTGAGGCATCTCTGCTGCTCCCACACCCACCCCAATGCCATCTCAAGCACATGGAGGATGCTGTCTCGGACCTTGGGAGGGTGTGTACGGAGGAACCCCATGACCCTGTCACACAAGCCCCTCAGGTAGGGTTTACGGGCCAGAGCCAGGTGTGCCTGACCCCCCCCAGCCAGTGACACTGAGGCCCAGTTCTCATCTCCCGAGGGCTGGTGGTGAGATGCGGGGACGCGGCTGTCCTGATTGCAGTCAGGGTCAGTCTGCAGACGCAGTCCCCGAGCTTCAGGGGTTTACCTGCTCATTCCATGCCCATGTGTCTACAGCCAGGACAGCTGTGTCCCCACATAGCAGGCCTCTAGGGCTCATGGCTGCTGGTGACCCTGAAGTTCCTGGGTATCTACAGTGGCGGTGCTTAGCTACCCAGCCCCCTTCCAGGCCCGATGTACCCCCATCCCCACACTGCCTGTCTCTCTGCTGGATGAAATGACCAGCGTGGCGAGACCCCCACCTCAGTGGAAGGGAACCCTGGGACCAGGGCACCGCCCAGTCCTGTTCCCCTTCGCACACCCCCTCCCACACTTGGGGTGACCCTGTTCAGACCCCAGCCTCACTGAACTTCCCCTCTCCACAGTGACTCCAGCCTGTCCAGTCCCTCACAACTGCTGGGGGCAGAGTGCTGTGTGGATGGGGTAGTCCTTCTGCCCAGCCTCCCATTCTGCCCTCGGTCGGGGAAGGAGTGCTGTGGGCTCACCTGGGAACCAAGCAGAGGCCCCGGCCAGGTCACCACTCACCCCACTCCCTGACAGCAGCCCAGCCACATGGACCGGCCACATGGACACAGCTGACTCCAGGCGATTCCCTAAGGGATGGCTCCACCACTTAGGTGAGAAGTTCTTGGGGATTTCTGGGAGTCCAGACATGTTGACAGTGACCACCACACATGAAGACAAACCCCCGTGAACTTTAAAACTGCCATCTTCCTCTTTATTGACAGGTAAATTGTTCAAAAATGTTCTCACAATTCAATAATTACAAAGACTCAGACTTACATTAAAAAAGTAAAAACCAGAACCCCCAGCAGGTACCAGCCCCTAAGAAAGGCCCAGGAGGGCAGGCAGGGTGGCATGGCACACACGGAGCTCCCGCCACTCAGCGCCAACCTGGACGCGTCTCCTGGTCGGAGCTGCAAGACAGCGGGAGCTGGGGGAGCCCAGGACAGAGCTTGCTGACTGTCGGAGCCAGACGGCAGGTGGAGTCTGCTGCCCATTAATTACAAGCCTTTAATGACACACGGTCACAAACCCGATTACTCAACACACAGTACAGGAGGGTGAGATGAAACACGCGTGAGCGTCGCTGCTGCCAGGGCCAGGACACAGAGCGTGGGCGAGTCTACGTGATTGGTTCTGGGTTACGAATCACGGGGTCTCCATGCGGGGGTAGGGTTGGGGGTCCCAGCATTCGTCTGTCTGGCTCCCTGGGCCTGCCTGCACCATGCCACCCCGGCCAAGGGTATGGGGTTTGGTGCTGGCAGCAGCAGCTGGGAGGTTAGTGGGAGACGAAATGCAGCTGACTTTGCAACAGTGGACACTGGTGACACTGGCTAGCATACCAGGTTGGTGGGTGGCCCTGGTCGCTGACTGGGAGGTGGGCAGAACAACTCCTGCAGCTGAGCGTGTGATGGCTGAATAATGACAAGGCCACAAACGAACCTCCCTACCCGCCTCAAATGCTACACCTCTGGGAATCGCAGATGGCGTCTCTGGTCTCCGGAGGCCCTGGAGGCAGCCTGAGACACATCAGGTGTCTACCTCCTAAGCAGGTGGTCTGTTTCAGCCCTGAGAGGGGCCAGCACGCCTCTCGGCTGCCTCGGATGCAGCAGGGCTGGGTGGGGCCATCGTCACCAAGCGGACCCGCTGCCACGCGGTGCAGGTGGTGGTCCTGGCTACTGCGTGGGCGTCGCAGCACAGCGTGATTGGTCTTTCATAAAGACTTTCTGTATCTCCTATCTACACACCACTCCACATCTCCTCGGACGACACCGAGGGTCCGCTCGGTCTTGGCACTGATGGGGCTGGTGGGCTCCTGGTGGCAGGCGGCTCAGGCGTCACAGGCCGGTGGCTCCAGGCCTTCCAGGGGGAGCTGGCTCCGGTGGGGGGAGTTGGGACTCGGGGGGCCACTGGGGTTAGAGCTGTTGGATGGGGTCGAGTGTTTGGTGGAATCCGAGTCAGGCTGTCAACACAAGAAGGGGCAGGTGAGTGGACGCGCTGGCAGGAAGGGTGCCCTCTGGTCCTGGTGCAGCCCTATGGGACGTACAGTGCTTGGTCACAGACGTGGTCCTGTGCCTGCCTTCTCCTTGGGACATGCTGTCTACAAGGCAAGGCACCCACCTAGCCCTTCTGCTGAGAGGCTCCCTAAGCCCAAAGCCAGCCCGACTGCAGACTCAGCTGTCACACAGGGCAGCCCCCGGCTGAACTCAGCGATTCTGTGACCAGGTGGGCCAACGTAGCCAGTGTGTTGGTGTCCACAGACAGGTCAACACCTCGACACACCGACACAACACACCGAGGAGATGTCAGCCTGGCTCAGCCAGGAGCAGCCCCTGAGATGGGGGGCCACCACCGTGCCACACAGAGAGGCGGCTACCTGCAAGGTGGGCCCACTAAGTACATGCACAGATCCTGCTCCACAGAAAAGGCCCTGCTTCAGCAGACGTCTTTGGGATACTGAGGTCAGAACAGGAGGGTTCCCGCATCAGAGGTGTGCAAGTGGGACCTGACGTGTGCACCAGGTTTCCTCAGAGAAGATCATGTCCATTTGTAAAGGGGCACAATGTGTAATCTACTCACACAGTTCAGAGAAAGCGTGTATGAGTGTGCAAATGTACCTCTGCCTGTGGGTATATATTTGTGTGCATGCATGTACACACATGCCCTTTATGAACCAACGTGTTTGTGTGCTCGTGGCCCCAGGCTGACTAGAGGGCTTTAGAGGGCACTGTGGGGACAGCAGTGGAGGGACACGCTGTGGCCAGCCTGCTGGGTGGATGCATGGGTCATTGTGGGATTGCCTGCCCATGTGGGCCATGACCCACAAATGACCCGCATTCACAGATGACCTTGCAGCAGTGCCTCGGGACCATGATGCTGAGACTTAAGAGTCACGTGGTTCTCCCCAAAGTTAGCAGTTCCGGTGAAGCACGCACAGGGGTTCTATTCTGCTTTTTTCTTTCTAAAGTTGTGGTAAAATAAGTACAACCAATAATTGGTCACTGTAAACCTTTACAAGTGTGGTGACATTGTTTACATTCCCCTGCACACCACCACTGTCCGTTTCCAAAGTCTCCTATCAGCCAATCCTACAACTTTTCTGCAGGTTTTAAATTTCCCAGAATGAACACTTGAGAACAAACAATTAAAGCGTCTCAGCATCACTAACCTCCAGCAGTCTGGGGAAGGGCTCCAAAGCCTTGAGGACAGAGAAACCCAGAGTGACAGCCACTAGGAGACGCATGATCTCCCAGCCTGTGCTTGGGGCCAATGGGGCCCTGCATGCGAACGACACAGAGTGACAGAGGGGGATGGGTGGTGTCACTGATACACAGTGCTGCACCACACCCGCTGCCATCAACTTCGACTCAGCCACCCTCTGGGACAGCAGAAGTGCCCCATGAGGTTTCTAATAAGGAATGCCTGGTGTACCAGGAGGCTGTGAACAAGACCAGACCCACGGGGAGTAGGGGGACAGCACCGCAGGCCAGGAGGGTCTGTACTGCAGACCTCGGGAGGCCAGCTGGCTCACCACCCTAACCCCTGACAGGGAGAGTGCAGACGGCACCTGGGGATGTGAGAACGTTCGGCCTGGTTAGCCCTCGTCAGCGCCGGCTCTGCAGGCTCTTATCAAGGGAGGAAGGGACAGCCTGTCCTGGCTAGGTGACAGGTGACACCGGACCACCAGTGTCAGGTTAGTGGACAAACTGAGGCAGCGGCCGAGAGGTGGTGTCAGAGATGTGAAGTAACACCATTCGGGAGCCCTGGCCAGGCCACTGAGAGAAGCCATCCCGATACACACTGAGGCACACGTGTGCATTAACTAACGCTGATGTAAACTTGTGCACACGATCATTAACAGAACCACAGGCACACACAATCCCACTCACACGGTCAGAGACACAACTGTCAAAACTGCCCAGGACACCCAAGGCCACCAGTGGCGCGTGAGGCAGACTCGGTGGTCAGGGAGGTGGGAGCACACACACCATCCTCTGGCCAAGCAGCCGCCGAGAGCCCGGCACTGCTCCTTGACGAGAGGTGAATGTTCGCAGGCAGAGCGACTATAAACCCAACACAGTAGTTGCTTCCTGATGATGGAACCAACAACTCAGGTGTGCCGTTTATTTACAAGAAACGATACAAAACAGCAAAGAATCATTAAGAAACAACAAGGGAATTTGCTCTACCAGATGCCCAAGTCCACAGCAGGTGGCACCGGTGGAGGACACCCTTCACAGTGGGGCCAAGGAGACTGAACACATGACAAAGAGGTCTTTTCAGGTCGGAGGGAATGGAGGGTGGACAGCCTGCAACCGCTTCAGAGAGAAGCTGGCTCAGGACCCCGAGGCGCAGGCATGTGTGCACTGACACACGCATCTCACGTACCCCACACGTCACGACAACCCTGTGCTGGGCTGGCCCCTCCTCCCAGAGCCCCGCGGGGCCTGCCGGCCAGTCTCACCTCTTTGTCAAAGTCTTGGTCGGGGTCCGACAGACTCCTCAGCGGCACGGCGCCCCCAGGCTCTGACCCGCCTGCGGAACAAGAGGCGGCCGAGGTTTGCACCCTGTCTCAGGGTCTGCTCGCCCTGCCCTGTTCACACCACCCACGAGGGCCAGGCTGGACGGTGCCCTCTGTACCTGACGAGGGCCATGAGATGTACGGCTTGTTCCTGGGTGGGGGCTGTCGGGACACGCTGGCAGGTGGTGGTCCAGGCCTCTCCTCCTGGGTGGGGGGCAGTGCACTCTGGGTAGAGAAAACAGCACCCTGACCACCCACAGGGGCAGGGGCAGCCCCAGGGCAGGTCACCACCCACAGACACACAGGCAGGTGCAGGGAGGCCAGTGGGGATGTGGTTAGTACTCCCACATGCAGAGAAGGGAGGGCCGGCCCCCACGGCTCTGCAGACGTGCCCCTCCCCACCTGGCCACGGCACTGCCAGGGTCTGGGTGGGATCCCAACCAGAGCCACCGTCTGCCCTGGAGCCACACTCACCAGCGGGAGGTCCATGAGCACCTGCATGCCGTCACCGGGCCCCATGTGGGCCACATGGTTGAAGTTGGTCGGGTTGGAGATCATCTTGGATCTCAGCTCTGGGTCTCGCAGCATCTCTCTAGGGAGCAAGAGCAGCTTGGAGACCTTCCTGGCTGTGCTACAGCCCCTGCCTTGTACATGACACCTGATTTCTCGGCTGTGTCCTGGCTCCCAGCCTGCACGTGAGACCTCAACTGTACCTGGACCCCCAGGTGACAGCTGCACTCCAGTGCCCCCAGCCCTTACGTGAGACCTCCCTGGCTGTGTCCTGACTACCAGCCTCTAAGTGAGCCCTCAGCGATGCCCGGACCTCTGAGCCACACTTGAGACCTCCCAGGTTGTACCCTAGCCCGCCACAGGCCCCCTCACCGCCTCTGCTGCAGCCGCTCCTCCTCGGGAACCTTGAACACGAACCAGCGCTTGCTCCTGGTCCGTAGCATCTGCTTCTTGCTGTTGTCGGAAGTGTCAGGCACGTTGAGAACCGTGCCTACGGAAGAGACGAGCCCGGTGGCCACGGGACCAGGGCGGGCACCGCCCACCGGGGCCGTGGCTGTGCCCCTGCTCCTCGCACGGGGAGGTGCTTACCGGAGAACTTGCTCTTAAAGTAGATGAGGCGCGGGGGCTCGCAGTTCAGGAGGTTGAGGCTGCCTTCTGGGTTCAGGGGCCGGATCTGTTTGAAGGTAGGGTGGTGACATGGTGGCTGGGCCAGCAGCAGCCCGGGGGACGGGGCAGGAGTCGCCGGCCCAACCTTACCCGCCGCAGGCCGATGGTCTGCACCCACTCCATGGTGTTCACATCGAAGACATCAACGCCGTATTCACTGTACACACTGACGTGGGAGGGGCTGCAACCTAGTGTGGGCGGAGGGGCAACATGGTGAGTGCCTCCGACCACCGGCAGACACCAAAGACTGCGGTTGCCCAGCAAGTGCTCTGGGCGGGCAGCGCTGCCCCTGTTGGGACAGGTGGGCACAGGTAATCACAGCATCTTCCCACTCCCAGACTGCACTCCCACACTGGCGTTACCTTTACATCAAGTTCAAACCGTTACCGTGGTACACACCTCAATGCCCCCACCGTAGCCACGAAACTCTTTACCTACCATGGCGTGAGTGCTGCAGGCAACCTGCTTTAAAGCTACCTTTTCTGTTTAGTTGTCCTATAGCATGATTACTGCAAAAGCTTAACTCAAGCACAAGTTAGAATGCAGGTAGAGGCTGATCAGGCAAACGCCTTCTCCAGCAGATGCCAAGTGGCCAGGGTGGGATGCCTCACAGGAACCAAATGTGCCCATCTCCACCCACCCTGGGGTCTCTGGACCTTGTCTGTGGCCAGGCCCAAGGGGTCTTTCAGGCCTCACCTCCGAAGCCTGTGTGGGTATGTCTTCAAGTAAAGATACAAAGGAAAACCCTCAGGTCTTCTGCGAGTGGCCAGCCCCTCTAGACTGTACTGGGAGCTGGCCGAAGGGCAGCCAGCCACTTTGTGTCTGAAGTTGAAGGGCAGAGACCCTCCTTTAGGACAGCAGAAAACCCTGGCAGACCTGAGGAAGAAGGCTTGGCAGGGGGCCACTGCTCCCTGCCACTTGCCAGCGCCAACACAGCCCACCTGGTGCAGTGCGCGTCGGTGTGGAAACGCAGTCACGGCAGCGGCCGCCCAGTCCAGGGAAGCACCAGCTCGCTCTGGCCCTGTCCTCTACTTCCCAGGGCTAAAGGCTAACTTTTGTTACATCACACTTCACTAAGTGAAGACAAACCAACCCAAACCCAAACCCAAACCCACTGCTGCTGAGTCAATTCCAACTCAGCGACCCTCTCGGACAGACTAGAGCTGCTTCAGGGTTTCCAAGGAGCTCCTGTCAGACCTGAACTGCTGAATGTTCGGTCAGCAGCTTAACTCGTAACCACTGTGCCACCAGGGGTGCCCTAAGATGAATTTCTAGGCAGCTTCGGCTATGTTTCTATTATAGAATCCAAACTGGCTACCTGGGCAACCATTTCCTTTTCAATACAAACAAGAAACAGGGTTTCGGAAACAGGTCGTCCAACTGTCTCCACTGTGATGTCCTGAGTACACCCAAGAGGCCGGCCCTGAGGGCGAGCACAGGGTACTGGGAGCCGGCGGGCCCCAAGGGCGCTACCAGAGGGAATTCTTCACCAAGGAGGCTGTATCTGTGGCAAGAAAGCTGTGCACATGACTGTCATGGACTGAACTGTGCCCCTCCTCCAAATATGTGTCCATTTGGCTAGGCCATGATTCCCACTATTGTGTGACTGTGCACTGTTTGCCATCCGATGTGATTTCCCTATGTGCTATAAAGTCTATCACTACGATATTAATGAGGTGGATTAGTGATAGACAAATGAACAAGACCTACAAGATCACATTGTGTCTTATGCCAGCAGAAAGTCAGGGGGACTCCATACCCCCAAGAAAGCAGTGCTGGGAGCAGAGCACCTCCTTTGGACCCGGGGTTCTTGTGCAGAGAATCTCCTAGCCCAGGGGAGGCCTGCAGACAAGGGCCTCCTGCAGAGCTGGCAGAGAAGGCCTCCACTGGAGCCGATGTCCTCGACTTGGACTTCGGCCTACCAGACTGTGAGAATACAAACTTCTGTCTGTTGAACCCATCTACTGCATGGATTCAAGTGTGTTCCCCCCAAATGTGCTGGTTTGGCTGAGCTATGATTCTGATATCCCTTAGGTTGTATACTCTTCCCCTCGGACAATAATGGTGGGATTGGTGGCAGCCGTGTTGGTGGGGCAGAGCTTGTGTGAAATTGCTCTGCACCTTCCAGCAGCCTCCTGAGATACAAAGGGAGGCTCACAGAGATACGGGGGCCTCATACTAGCCAGAAACAGTGCTGGGAGCAGACTGTGTCCTTTGGAAAGGACTGGGGACCCTGTGCCTCAGAAGTTCTCAGTCCAAGAGAAGAGTGACAGCATGGACCTTCCTCTTGAGCCAACAGAGAGAATTTCCCTGGAGCTGATTCCCTGAATGTGGAATTGTAGCTTACCGGGCTGTGACAAAATTTCTCTTTTCAAAGCCATCCACCTGTGGTATTTCTATTAAAGCAGCACTAGATGACTAAGACACTAACAAATCAGTAAGTTGAAATGTCCATACTAACAGAAACTTAAACTAAAAAGTTAAATGTGACTTGCAGTAAGGAACAGGCTATGAGTTCCAACAGACTTGAGTTCAAACCCAGCCTCGACGTGCAACTAAGAATGTTATAAAGCCTGTTTCCTCATCTGTAAATGGGACTGATAACCCTCACTGTAAGCAGAGACTGTGGAGTGGGAATTAAAGTGGATCACAGATCTGAAGAGCCAGGGCAAGGCTTGGAACCAGTTAGTTCCTTATTCTCTCGTGAGCACCAAGACTGACTAGGTGTCTGTGTTCTGCGTGGGGAAACAAAAGAGGTGCCCACACAGGTGGACACAAAACTGGGTCACAGGATGTTGGGGTATATACACCGGAGGCCACAATGAAGATTACACAACTTCTACCGTGGCTGGGCTTTTTCATTTCACAACCACAATGTTCTGAAGAAAGAGACCCCGAGGAGCAGGACCTGCATGGGGCTGGGTGACAAGGCCTGTGCAAAAGAGGGTCGAGGTGGCAGGCGTGGAGTCCCTGAGGCAGCAGGCCTTGGCCAGGGACCCCACACCCAGCCTGGGCACAGCTGTCACATGCTGTTCAGAAACCCTGCAAGACCCTCACTCTTGTCCGAGCCCTGACTCCTGCCAGCCGGGTGACCAACAGCAGCCAAGAGTGAGACCTTAGTGTTAAGTAATCAGTCAAAAACGTCCTCCCTCACTTTACGCCCAGCAGTGCCCAGCTGGCTCACTTCACCACCACAGCCTCTGTCAGGCCTGCTGGGGCCGCGTACGCGTAGGGTACCCTGAGGGGTCTCAGGGACAGGCTCTGGGGGCTTAGGCCCCACAGAAGCAGCTGACAGTGGTGCGAAGCCTCACTCACCACACCAGCAATTCTCAGCACCTCACCTCCTGCAACCCCCCCCTTAAGGCCTTGGGCGACACCCCGAGCAGAAACCGCCACACTCTACCACGCTCTACCATGCACAAAGCGTGCTGCTTAAGGGGCCCCAGATGCCCCGCTCTCAGGGCGGTCCAGAAACACAGGTAACCCTGTGTGCAGTGGGGCTCCTGGCCGGACCATGGAGCTGGGCTTCTTCTGGTCACCCAAACCCTTGAGCTCGTTCTGACTGCCGCCTCAACGAATGCTTCACCATGGAGAACATCTTGTAAGAAAGAAAGACGGCGCCGGGTCCTTCTTCCGTCACCTGTCCTGTCCTCTGCTGAGGTGACGCCCGCAGAGGCTTTGGAAAACAGCCTCCTGTTCCTGGTGGGTGCAGGTGCAGGGAGGGTGGGTGTGCTCCTGGAGGTGCCAGGCCTGCAGCCCCACGGCCACCCTGGCCCCTGCCTCCACGGCTCCGGGCCCACTGGACGGCGGGACAGGAGGCTCAGCCCGAGCAGGAGCAACAAAACGCCGGCTGCGGTGAGGAGGCGACAGCGGGGGAATGGCAACAGAAAACAGATACATACTACAGGCGACAGGAGCCGCAGGCCACATGAGCTCCTGCATGCGAGACCTCCGGCCTTGCGGGTCCACGTACAGTCCCATGTGGCTGAAGCAAAGCAGGTACTCCTCACTTCTGAGCTCCACTGCACACAAGGCGTCAAAGGGCTGCTGGGAGAGGAAGGCAAGCGAGGGGTCAGCAGGATTTACCAGGTGGAGGGCCTGCCCGTCGCCCTGCGTGCTCAGCAGGGTGAACCCGGACGGGTAGCCCACACAGAGCCTGTCCCCGAGCACGGCCATCCACTGCACGGTGCCGGGTGCCGCCAGCTCGCAGAGCTTCCGGTGGAAAGGCTTAGTTCTGTGCAGTTCATAGCAGAGCACCAGCCGCTTCACGGCCACAAACAGGCAGGTGGAGGGGCTCTTCCTCAGCGTCGCAGTGGCCATGAGCTGGCAGCCTTTGGTTTCCGGCAGCTTGATGTCGAAGCTGCCCTCTGCCCCATCAAGGGCGGACCATGGGTACAGGTGGACGTGGTGGTTCCGGCCGCAGAGCAGGACAACGATCTTCTCCCGGGGAGCGAGGGCAATCTGGTGCACCTTTTTGCAGTCGGCCGCTCTGACGATCACTGCAGAGATGGGGCGGTATCAGACACTGGGCAGGCAGCCCCGCGGGGACCAGCATCCTAGCCCCGTAGCCAGCCGGGACCCGCCTTTCCACAGGGTGCTGTCTCTGGGGCTCCACCTGCCTTGCTCCCACCTCCCCGGCACTCCCCATCACATGGGCCCCTCCCTTCCAGGGGCAGCTGCCTCCAGCTCCCCACAGGCCCGTCCCGAGCAACGCTACCTCACGGGGCTCTCGTGGGGCCCTGTTACTCTCTGCAGGTTGGTCACTGGGGCCACATGTGCTGGGAAGGCACTTGGCATGGGGCTAGGGGCACCGTGGTCACTCATGGGGTGGCCCTGGACAGTGCAGACAGCACTGCTGTTCTGACCTCCTCTCTCACGTGCTCCGCTGTTGGGTGGACTGGGCCTTCACCCCACTCACCTCAGGCGAGGCCACCCAGGCCGCACGCGAGGGGCTAAGAGCAGTCCCTAGCCTCCCAGACCCTGGGGGCCTCTCTGCAACACCTGCCCCACACATCGGCCCCAAATGAACCCAGTGCCCGATGACCACCTGGACCAGGATCCCGCCCGGGGCTCTCCACACAGATGGGACCCTGGATTCTGCAGTCTCAGGAGTGTGACAGCTTCCCTCCGCTGAGCCCACCTGAGCTCCTGAGGAGGCAGCTGCTCCCACCATACCCCTCTGGGTTGCGGCGGCCCAGTGCCTGGCCTGGTCCCCTTAGGATCTATGCAGAGCCTCAGGGTGCAACAGTAAGATGTGGGGCGCCCCCCATGTAGGAAGAATGATGCATCAACATCAGAAGCAGAGGCACCACCTGCCTCTCAGTGAAGACTCACTTCTGGGATGCGGCCTGACTGTCTGAGACTCTTGGGGACCCTCTCCTCACAGGGGCTGATGAAGGCAGCACCGAGCTCACCATCCAACCCTGCTATGAGAGTTGTGGGAGGGCACACCCCACCTGCTGCCCCAGCCCCAAGCACCCAGGCCACGGACAGACACCTGCAGCACCTGTGTCCCACCCTGGGCCAACTATTTTGTCAGAACTTTGTCTTTCTGTTTCTTCATAAATCTTTCTTCTGTGGTGACTCAAGGGCATCTCGCACTGACAGTGATCCCTGCTACTGTCCTGCTCTCTCCCAGGGAGGCAGGCCCACCCAGCACACTCACCGTCGCGGTTAAGCTCCAGGACGTACAGGCCTTCTTCCAAGCCAATGGCAATCTTATCTCCATCTGGGAAGGCAGAACGGGAGGGGTGAGAGCAGTGAGGACACCAGCAGTGTGGGCAGAGATGGCTTGCTTCTGAAAACGTACGGGAAGAAACCAGTGACTGCTGAGTGAATGACAACTCAGTGAGACCTCCTGGGTGTCAGGGTAGAACTGAGCCCCCAGGGTTTTCACGGCTGGTTCTGTGAAAGCAGATCACCAGGCCTTTCTTCTGGGGTGCCTCTGGGTAGACTGGAGCAGCTAACTGGCCTTTCTTCTGGGGTGCCTCCGGGTAGACTGGAGCAGCTAACCTCTCGGTGAACGGCTGAGGTGTTCACTGCCTGTGCTGCCCACAGCCTCCACAGTGAGACCACGGGTACGTTCCGACAGATGCAGTCCCGAGGACTGCCCACATGCCACTGCCCCTCCAAACGTGGAAGCGGAGCCCCGCAGCAGTGCCCTCCACGTACCCACGATGGCTGCCGCCAGGACAGCCTTGATGAGCGGCAGCGAGCTGTCATAAGCCTCCTGTGGCACATGCACGACCTGGTTTCTCAGCCTGTTTTTATGGAGAATCGACTGGAGGCCTTCTAGGATCCCAACCCACTTCCGCTTTTCATTCTCATTTTCTGTCAGAATGAGCAGCGAGCTGGTCTTAGAAGGTGTACCTAAGAGAGAAGCTGTCACCTTCATAACGGGAGACAGGACAGAACAGAGGACAGCCGTGAGATGACCACACACCAGGCAGCTGCCCACCACTCCAGAAAAATCGCTTCATGGTGGGGCACCCCCACTCAACAATTGTAGGGTGCAATCTCGCAGGGGACCCTGTCGATAGACAGCAGGAGGGGCCGAGCAGCCTCACAGGGCAGGCGGAGCCCTCGTTCACAGGATTTAGTGAACTCTGCTCCTGACAAAGTTGTGGTCCAGCAATTGAGTGACAGTATTTCTGTCTGGAGTCACCTTATGAAAACTACACAAATTCTCAGATGGTGACCGGGAAACTGGGTGTCAGACTAAACCAGTCGTCCGGGCCCTGCTCCCCAGAAGCACCCAGAGACTCCTCTCCCACGGGCTCATGGCATCCCAGCACGTGACAGCCCAGTCCCAGCGCCTCTGGATGCTTGGCTGTCCCAGCCTGCCCCAACCTTTGTGCATGTTGTGTGTCCCCTTCACCTATGACCGCCACTGCACACAGCCCCTCCACAGCATGTCACTGTTTCAGCACACAATGCTGGGGGCTCTGAATCGAGAGGCTTGGGGAACAGTGGTGCACAGGCTTCCTGCTGCGGCAAACCCTCAATTTCACTGTGTGCACAATTCCCAGGGAGGGTGTGGAAGGCGTCATCTCCTGACCCCCACCCCAGGTGGCCCTCACCCACCCAGTGCTGACCATGGCAGCAGGGCCTCCTGGTGCTGTTCTAGGGGTCCTCGACTGGGCCTGGGTGAGTTTCAGGGATCCTCATTAGCAATGCTAGGAACCCCTTGAGCTGATCAGCCGAGTATGGGCCCAGGAGGGGGTTTCAGGTGCAGGTGAGAGAGGGCCGGGGGAGGGGAGGAGGGCACAGCTGTGTAGAGGGACTGGGCTCAGCAGGGGTGACGGGGTGAATGGTGTGGATATGCTCAATGAGCAGAAAGGTCGGGGTGGGTGGCGAGGGCGGCTGAGTGGCCGGGGCCGTGGTCAGTGCCGGCGGTCCAGGGAAGCACTGAGGCGCCTGGGACAGCTGCTTCAGCTCAACCACGGGACTGACTGTGCCTTTAATCAGCAATGAAACAGTCTCTAGAATTTTAAATAGGAAAAAATGAGAAAAAGCGTACCCTGAATATACAAGGAATATCCCGGCGTGTAGCATGTATGACGTCTGAAGCCAGGACTGAACTCACGGAAAAATCCTCATCTCTGTTAAAAGAGAGACGTTGAGGACACCCGCACTCACACACTCACACCACCACACTCACACAGGTGTGCATTCACACCTGTACTCCATTTGCCTTCACTCACACACGCACACACGTATCTCCACTCGTATTCAGTCAACCCCAAACCTGCACTCAAGTTCCCCCACTCACAAACCTGTACTTGCATGTTCACACCCTCACTTGTTCACACTCATGCCTGCTCTCACACATTTATGCACACATTGACACCCTCACACAGAGGCAGGACTCACGTACCCTTATACTCAAACATACACCCCGTCCCTTCTATCCTTCTCAATTTCATGCACCCTGCCCTCTACCCTTTTACCAAGTCTGACAATTAAGTCCGTGAACTTCACTGTTCGAAGTGTTACATCTCTCACTGCTCAATGTTCCTATGGTCACCTCTGCAGTCCCTCCCTTCCCCCTTGGGAAGCTAGGCACCAAGGCCAGCACCTAGTGCACCCTTCAAAGCTATTTTGGAACTCTTTCTGGAATGGCCATTGTGCATGGTGGCCTAGTTCACAAACTTACCTGTGTGAGGGAATTTTTAGCTAGTAAACAAACACTATTGGAACACCCTCCCTGCTCACCTGATCTGGCCCCCAATCACCTTTTCCTTTATCCAAAGATAAAGGAAATACTGAAGGGAAGACATTTTGATGACCTTCAAGACATCAAGGGTAATACAATAAGAGCTCTGATGGCTATTCCAGAAAAAGAGTTCCCAAACTCCTCTGAAGGGTAGACTAGATGCCGGCATCACTGCACAGCTTCCCAAGGGGAGCACTTCAGATGCGACTGTAGTGATATTCAGCAGTGAGGTATGTAGCACTTTTTCTAAGATGAGTTCACAAACTTGTCAGAACTTCTGTACTGCAGACCTTGTAAGAAAGGATACTTTAATGAATCTGTTTTCTGGAAGATTTCTAGCTGGTAAGAACATTCTTAAACTCACAAACACTGATATGCCAACTACCAGAGAGCCCTGCAGTGGTGGAACGGTGCTGGAGAGCCACACTGCCCTCATGTACACCATGTCACCCCAGCTATGAACACACCCACAACTCGGCCTGGCTGGGGACACAACTGCTGGGGCAGTCAGGAAACGCCCCCTCAGCTGTGCTCTGCACCCCAGGTTCCCCTGTCCAACGCGAGTGCTGCTCTGAGCTCAGTGAGCCCTGGGACATGCACTCAGCTAAAGGCCTCTTTGTCACCTGGCCAGGGCAGTGTGGATGGGAGAGGCTACCACAGGGGCATCGGGGGAACTTCCAGAGTACACATATCAGCTGGCTGTCATCCCTGCCTTGGGGTACAGGGACACTGAGAAGCAGACCATGCTGGCCTGTTCAGATGATTCTGACACGCCTGCATTTTTGCAGGTGTCTCCACAGTACCTGCTGTGAGCCCCTCGCCCTCGGGAACCAAAGCTGGAAACTCTGAGGCTCCTGGGCCTGAGCAAGGGCAAGTAGTGTTGGCTCCCTACCACCAGGAGCCAGAGGACCATGGTGTAGGAGAGGTGAGGACAAGGCAGTGACCACAACACTATGTGCCCAGGTCTGGTGCTGAGTCAGCTTGTGTACTTAAGCCTGCAACAGCTCTGTGCCATCAATTATGCTGCTGTCACTCCCACTTTACAAATGGGGAAACTGAGGGCAGAGGTGCTAACTCAAGAGGGGTGGGAAGGCATGGTGTTTGATGCTGGGAGGTACTGGATAAAGGGTGCAGAGGGCAAAGCCACGGCTACACACAGACACACAGACACACAGACACACAGACACACAGACACACACACACGTCCCACACCTCAGTCTGACAGGGTACCAGTCAAGGCATCTGAGGCACACTAGGCCACCCAGCTCCTGCTGCACAATTCATCCTTGGGAAGTCTTTCTGCTTGCTTTCAGCAAGTGGCTTCCTATGTTAAATGTGTATTTCACATACTTTTCAATGCACAGATGCTCACAGCAGCCAAGTTCAATGGCAGGTATTCTGACAGCTAAGAGTTACCTGTTTTGGGAGCTGTGTGACAGTTAAAGACATGAAAAGACACACAGGGCCAAAGACTTCCCAGTGAACGGGCCCCTGCCCTGGCTGACAGTGAGAAACACAGAGGGGCAGACCCCCCTGGCTGAGGGTGAGGGACACGACGCGCACACTGGGCCCACAAACACTGGGGCAGCGAGCGGACAGACCTGAGGTCCAGGACCTGGCTGGCGACCACACCGGGCTGCGTGGACTTCCCCTCGGGCAGGTCGTACAGGAACAGCTTACAGTCGCAGACCACTGCATAGGCCCGCTGCCACCCCTTCTTCACCCCGGTGGGCTTGGGGATCTGCAAACGCACAGGGCCCGACTTCACTGAGCAGCAACCCGCTGCCCAGGCCACTGGCCTGATGTGTCTGGGCTCAAAGGACTGGTGGGGAGAACCCTGCATGCTTGACAAACGGTGCTGCGAGGAAGGTGGAGGGATCAAGACACAGAACATGGGGGCTGAACTGCTGGATGGAGCCTAGACTGTCCACACGCAGTCGGGACAATCCACTGCACTGCTCTGGGGTCCTCTCCTCCAACACACCGGCTCAGATGCTCCACCCAGGAGGAGGTGATGTGCCCCATGAGAGCCCTGTGTGGGGCTGGGGGACTGGGGAGCCTAGCACGCATCTGTGGAGCCCGGGGACCCAGGTCTAGTGAGCAGCACACTGGCTGCCTCCAGCTGACCACCCACA
This sequence comes from Heterohyrax brucei, assembly GCA_028571685.1. Classification (NCBI taxonomy): domain Eukaryota; kingdom Metazoa; phylum Chordata; class Mammalia; order Hyracoidea; family Procaviidae; genus Heterohyrax; species Heterohyrax brucei. The sequence goes on along the minus strand of CM053151.1, from coordinate 119,315,771 downwards.
CCTGGTGAGGGTCTCTTGGTGAGGGGCCTCCCAGGCCGGGCTACAGGGCCAGCTCACGCTGTAAGGGAGATGCCGTCACGAGCAGTGGTGACTGGGGGACTGTCATGCCTCCGTGATGCCGAGTATAAGACGGTAAGGCGCCAAGTGTGAGGAGGAGAGCAGTGCCTCCTCCCATGCCACCTACCTTCACGTAGCCTTTGTAGGCAGTCCCGATGCCTCGTTGTACGTCTACCCCAAGGGGCCGCTTAGACTGCTCGGGAGGGATAGGGCACACCTGGGGGGCACTGTCCTTGCAGGCCACATGACAGGCAAATGAGCACACTGAGAAGCAGAACCAGAAGCCGCAGCACCGTTAAAACCTGCTCCTCAAGAGTTGCTGCCGCGAAGCACCCTGCTAAGGTGCAAGTGCAGTTACCCAGTGTCACCAAGAAAGAGCCCGGGTGGCAACAGGCCAGAAACAGCCTGCGGACGAGCCGGTGTGGCAGCTTGGGGCCCGGCACTAGGTCCTGGACACGTGTGGAGGAGCAAGCACAGGTGTGCGCTCACAGAAGGGAGCACTGTCAGGGGCGCTGTCACTGCTCAGAGCAGGGTTCAACCCCACGGTTAGGACCGGTGTCACCACACAGGACAAGCCACAGGCCTACTACAGGGTGACACTGATGAGATGGGTCCTGGCAGCCAAAGTGCCTACTGAGTCTAAATAACAGGAAAATGCTCTGCTGCCATGTATCACAAAGAGACAAAGACTAAAGTGCTTCTCAGGATGACAGCAAGCATGGAATAGTCAGGGCTGTGGGCAGCCAGTGACCAGGGCCCGCCCGCAAGGCCCCTTTTACCCCACCTATCGTAACGGGTGGCAGTGGCCCCCACACCTGGGCATGAGGGTAGTCAAGGCTGCGGTCAGGGGCCCAGCCCAGGGTCAAGCACAATGGATGCTGGCCTGCAAATGCCATAATGACAGTAACGGTGACCAGGAGGACAGACACGACCCTCTGGTGGCTGCCTCCAGATGATTTCATAATGGGGAGCTTTCAACTTCTTCTCACCCTGCTTTCCCTGACTTTCTGGAACAGTCGAGTTTGCTGTGTTTCACCATAAGCAATGGTCAGGAGCTGAAGGAGACCCCTGGAGCAGGCCCCTGCACCCCTACCACTTGACGGAGCATGTGTGAAACCAGAGAGGTGGCGGGCTGTCTGCGGGGGGCGCTGGCACTCACCCTCGCAGGCGTAGCCCTGCCGGATGAGGCCGACCATCAGCGAGGTGCAGTGGCTGCACTGGGTGGGGCTGGAGAAGGACTTGATGCTGAACTGGTGCGCTTTGGGCTGGAAGAAGAGTAGCAGAGTGAGCCGCCAACTTGGACAGAGGGGGTCAGTTGGTGTGTGAGCACAGTCACCAACAGACTGGGCCTTGGCCTGAGAGGCTGGGGATGTGCGACTCCATGCCAGGCACGTGGGTTCCACAGCCTGGACACAGTGAGCACTGGACAAGGGGCTCTGCCTCCATCCTCCTCAGACCCCACGGCCGCCAGCTCTCAGTGCTGGGGTTGGTGGCCCCCAGGGCAGTCCCTGCGGAGAGACATGCATGAGTGTCTACAAATGCCCTGCTCTTAGCAGCAAAGGGCTGAGACACCTGAGGTCTCCGTAGAGGGGTGGTGGTGGTGGACACACCACGACACAGTCACACACACCACCAGACTACAAGTGACAGACAACACGTGTACACAGCTCAGACACATGCACAATATGACCAGGTTACTCGGGGAACACGTCTACAGGGGAGCCATCTGTGAAAAGCATGGAGTTAGGCACGGAACTTGGAGCACAGCCTGAGAGACAGTGCAGGAGGAACATGGACACCCCGGGGCTGTGGGGACTGGGGTGCACTTCACAACTGCACCCCATGGTTCTCGGGGATCCCACGTTATATGACACACAGTTCTCTCCATGTTATGTGAAACAAAACACCACCAGTGTGTCTGGCTGCAAGAATCTAAGTCAAAATGCCAAACCACCAGTTAGTCTCAAACAAAATCAAGCCGGCCTGGCTGCCAACGGAAGAACCTAAGGAGAGGCTGTGTCTGTGTCCAACAAGACCATGGGCATTCCTGGCCCTGTGCCTGCCAAACCTGCCCCTCAGGGACACTGTCCCTGCTGCAGAGCTCCACCTGTGCCAAGGTCTGTACCCAAGGAAAGGGGGTCAACAGGCAGTAGTCCTGTGTATGGACAAGGACAGTCACAGTGCAGACAGGCTGCAGAGGCACATCTGTACGCTGATCCCATCGGGGCTGGGGGAAAACCCTGCTCGGTGAAGACGGGGTGATCGAGGAACAGAAGACCCTCGACAAAACGACGGACACAGTGGCTGCAGCAATGGGCTGGGTGACGGCACAGGATCGGCAGCCTTTCGTTCTGCTGGTCACAAAGCTGCTCAGTCAGAGTCAGCTCCACAGCATGTAACAACAAGCCACAGGCTCTGCGTGTGCACACACAGGTGGGTTCAAGTGTGTGTGCAAGGAGCGGGACAGACAGACCCTGCACTGGCTCCCCAGGAGGTGGGAAAGGGGCTGGGGCCAGACTCAGAATGTGCAACACAGTTTCAGCCAGGTGGCCCTGGTGTGACTTCGTCATGGCCCAGCAGTCTCCCACGTCACATGCCACGTGGAGGAGACCAACACTGGAGTACAGGTCTTAGGTGTTCAGAGTCGTCTTCTGAAACTAAGGTACAGAGGGTACAGGCAAAGCCTACCTTGGGTCCAGCCAGGGCGAGGGCTGGCGTGACGGGCAGCGGCACAGCGGCAGGCCTTGGTAGGGCCCGAGCCACGTCCTGGGAGAAAGCAGGGCCAGGTGAGCAGCGTGCTGATCTCGGCACTGCTCATGGGTGCTGCACCCCCTGGGAGTCATTCCTCTCTAGTACTTATTAATAATGAACGGCTCTGCATCTTTAGTCAACCACAGCTGTGGAGACACCTATCAGACACCCTTCACCCACCTGGTGGTAATTCTGAAACAAGGACTGAGCGTGAGGGCCTGGGAAGCAGTTCTGGCTACAAGCTGGACACGGGCAAGGTCAACCAGCCTGACATGACAGTGCTGCCGCCACTAGGCTCACAGGCCATAGGGAATCGGAGTGGATGCCTCTAAGACCCTCAAGTACCACTGGGCCACAAGGTCTTACTTCTTGCTGGTCTACGCCTGCGGGCACAGACACAGATGGTGACACTTCCGGCTTTGGTGCCTGCGCCTCCTGCTCACCAGCTGAGCCTGTCTGTAGAAACAGAGCAAGGAGTGGGGTGAAGGGCTTGTCCTGTAGAACAGACTCCAACCACAAGGTCTCACAGACAAGGACACTCCACAGGGTCACTGGCTTCCACCCCGTGTCCCAGCCACCCTGCCTCCCCAGACCACTGCCCTGCAGGCTGAGGCCTGGGGTGGGGCCTCTGCATGAGCAAGTGGAACCTGACAGTTTGGTTATTACCAAAGGCAGGAAGCCAGCTGTCCTCACCTGCTCATGCATTTTCCTCCTCCTGTCATTCAAAGGCTGTGAGTCAGGAAGTGACACCCTCTTTGATTGTACTGACAAGCAACATTAGCTATGCTGGCAGCCTGAGAGAAACTACCCAGTGCTTCTTACCTTCCCTCAGGGGCCTGGACAATACTCTAATGGGGTCCAGGACCAGAAAGCTCTGGCCAGGCACTGCTGAGGAAGGAAAATTTTACCATGCAGAGAGGCAGGCTTTTCCTCTGTTCTAGAAACTCAAGATTCCCATGTGAACTTAGCAATGGTCTACTTGAAGCTATGTCTACATGCTGAAACCATTTTAAAATGGCCTTATTTTGAAAGTACTATGAAGACTAATGTTTCCTCACCACCCACTGTCACTATTCACACAGGTGCACATGTGTCGTAACTGTGTGCTTCCCAGGAGCCTGCTGGCATGCAGAGGCAGTGATCGGAGCGCCACAACTCCCCAGAGGAGCCAGGAGCACTGGGCGGAGCAGTGTGCAGCTGAATGCCTGTCACCCGACAATCTTGATGGACCACATCAGACAAGCACTTTCTGACAAGTGTCGTCAGTCAGCTGTGGAGTGAGAGCCCATTCAGGTGGGAGTGTGGCGTACAGGGGAGACGTGCGCAGTCTACTGTGTACTGCAGCACCCGGTGTGTGAGTAAAGGCATCGGGGAATGGCCACATCAATTAGGTGGTTACCAAAGCTCAACATGTAGACACACTTCCCCACAAGTAAGACCTGTTAGACGAGTTAGAGTTGCATCTTTTGATAAATGAGGAGCAAAAAGATATTAAGCAGTTTAATCTGAACCAGCTAACAAGCCCCACATTTCATTTAGTAGGTTAATTACTCAAAAGGATGCAAATGAAAAGAGAGAAGAACTGTTCACGTCAACAGGACACAGTGCTCTGTACAGCCCAGCACTGACGTTAACTTACTTCTTCCCACAAGGCTAGCAGAGAGGACGCAGATGAAGAGGACAGAGAGTCCTTGGGTGACAGACAGGAAGGACAAAAATGGTCATTTCCAGCCAGTAAAAACGTGTGAAAACACAGCAAGTCCATCTTTGTGGCAAAGCATTTCAGCTAACAGACAGCATAATTAACAAAGAAAAATGAAATACAAGTTTCTAAGAAACAATTCTCGGCGTCTAGAAACACCTAATCTACATACACTCAGATACACTCAAGAATCTGACCAAGGATTGTATCTTTAAATGGTAAACATACTTCTTACTTAAATCACAGAGGTATGAGGGATGGGGTTAAAAAGTGACAGGTGGGCTGATAGAGAGAGAAAGGGTATGGCTGGGGTTTCCACATCAACACCGGGGCCTCAAATTGGATTCCCAGTTCAATTATGGTCAAGAAAGGGACACTAAACAGACCCCAAGTTTTAAAATTTGGGTAAACCAGAAACTGTAACCACAATGGGAAAAATTATGGGGCAAAGTCCTGCCAACAAACAATCTCCCTCTTAGAAAACAACGGCAGCTTATGTGTTGCTTAGCAACCAAATCTCTTCCCGTTCAGTCTGTGCTGTCAGAAGCAGCCGTGCCCACTCAAAGTTAATGGCCGACCGTGCCGCACTGAACGTGTGTGGCTCTCCAGAGTCCTGCCGGCAATGCAATTTCACCAATCAGCCTCCTGAAACGGCTCCCTGTGCATCTGCCTAGTCTTCCATCCCAGGGCTCTGGCCTGCACCTTTTCCTGTTGTGATTATGGGACCAGATCATTCAGATCTGTTCTGGTTTCACATTGCTGGCCATGATGGAACTGGTTCAAAGCCCTGGCTAAAATGGCCCTGTTTGTTGTCCGGTCTGAAGAGGACAGTGCGGGAGCTGCTGGCTGCAAACCCAGTAGCCCATGGCCTCTGCTCCACCTGAGTGGATGCAAAAGCCGCTGCTGCCTGGCCAATCAGGCCACCCCCAACTTGGTGTCTGGACAGCTCCACTTCTGGGGGACCTCTAGATTCATGCCTCACTCGACGCTGTGGCTAGAGAAGGCAGGAGCCATGTAGCAGCTGGCTCACCGAGTTCTGTACACCCAGCAGTCAAACACATTGTCCTCTTAAAACACAGAGGATGTCGGTGACAGAGCGGCACCGCCGCTTTCCTATAAAACATTTCTGTGCCCAGAGGGGGTTGGAAACAAAACAAATGGGCCCAGGTGTTACAGTCACAGACAGCACGCTTGGACCACCAGGAGGCAGGCTGAGGGTAGACAGTAACATGCTTACTCCCAAGTGGCTCCCTATGTAACAGGGCAGGGGCCGCTCTCCAGTACAGGACAGGCTAGTGTTCAAACTCAGCACCACCATCCCTGGGCAGAGGGACCCTGGCTCCTGAGGGAGGTGGCAGCAAGTGCCTGACCCTGCGCAGAGTCCCTTCCAAATGTGTGTCAACAGCTAACCGGGGTGGGGGAATGGGACGCCCTACAAGACAACTGTGTGTCCTCTATAAAAACATCAGGGCTGCAAAAGGAAAAAGAAATAGAGACGGGGCACTGTTTCCGGGTGGAGGACCAGAGAAACACAAGTACATGCCAGGCAGGGTCTCCTGACGGATTCCCACCTGGTGGGAAGCCAGCGCACAGGGACGTGATGGGGCGACAGGAGCAATCTGAACATGGGCAGCGTACTGAGCAGCACTGCACGGGTGCAGGACCCCCGATGTGCGTGGGGCACTGGTGCGGTGGTACACAGAAGGCCTGTGACTTATGAAAACAGTGCTGAAGTCGCTGGGATACTGACGCCTACAGCTGATCTTCAAAGAGTTCAGTCAGAAGAAGTGTGTGTGCCGAAAAGTCCCTGGATCATGCAGACAGTTAACACTATTAGCCATCAACCCAAAACACTGGAGTTCTTAGTCCACTGAGAGGCACCTCGGAAAAAAGGCCTGGCAATCGACTGCTGAGGATAGCCACTGACAGCAGCCCAGGGCTGCTCTGAACCATGGGGGATCACCACAAGTCACAGCTGACTCCACGGCCCCTGGTTTGGGTTTGGTCTGGGATGACAGAGTGACAGAAAGAAGGCTCTCGCGTGACACAGCACGAGGTGAGGAGCACATACACGCTCACTGCACTCTATTCCTCTAGCTCTCCTGCCACTGGAAAATGTTCTAAGTGAAAAGCTGGCACACCACTAGCATCCACAGGCCCCATTAGGGCCCTGCTCCGGCTATGTGCGCGCTTCTCTGCCCCTGGGCTGCTCTCGGGTGTGACTGCGAGGCTCCCCCCTCCTCACAGCTTTGGAAGAGGAGGGAGGAGCACCCAACCTCCCTGGACTGCACTGGGCCGCAGCCCAGAGGGGACAGCGGTGCTCTAGAGCTGAAGCTTCCTCCACAGGCCATTGCCTGGGGGCCTGGAGAGCATGCCATGAGCCATGTGAGGACACGCCAGCTTCTGGGGTTGAGGGTGGCATGTTTCACCCCAACACCAGGCTCTTAACAGGTCTCCTAGCACTGGCTGGTCCTTATAAATGACCTCTCTGTGTCATCACTGGAACCCAACTACATACACAGCCATGAAAAAGTCCAAGAAGAGTAAGGACCAGCATTTAAAACAGGACCCCAAGCACTTGCTACCCCGCCAGAGACCACTCCTCCCCTGAAGCAGCTGGGTGCTTTCTCAACTGACCTGCCCTTCATTTGGGAAGCTGCTGTGGGAACACATCACATGCCTCAAATATCCTAGCCAGACACAGTTAACATCCCAGGTCAATAATGTGGTCAGCTCTGCTCTGAGACAGGCTGTCATGTGTTAATTTACTGATGTGGTTTTGGCCCCATGGGTAATCAAGTCACATCATGCCATTTCCAACTCAGAAAACCTTCATCTGTCCCTCCTTTATGATGACTTACTCTAAACGTCAGGTCATGCGTAAGTGGTGCGGCGTTGAAGTACTCAAAGATAGAGTCCTGGAAGTCAGGAAGTTTCAGCCCTGTGAGGAAGAGAGAAAGGCGTGTCAGCGTGAGATGGTGACAACACCGTGTCTCAATCTCAGTTACAGACACAGCATTACAAGGGTGTTAGTTCTCCCAGAAGGTAACACTACTTGGCCTTATCCTGGAGCTAGACAAGCTGATGACAAAGTCCACCTGGAAACAGCCGGGCGGTTCCTCACGACGTGAAACCCACACACAAGACCCGACAACGCGACTCCCCCAGGCACACGCCCCAAAGAGGGGAAAACTGGGCCTCATACAGGTCCTCATCCAAGAACATTCACTGCAGCATTATTCCCAACAGCCCCAAGGCAGAAACAAACCACGTGTCCGTGGACAGGAGCGGATACAACCCAGCCATAAAGAGAAATGAGGTCTCGATGCACGATAAAACATGGGCAATCCGTGACAACACTACACTGACTGAGTGAAGTCCGTCAGACACTGAAGGACACATACTGTCCGATCCACAAAAGTGCCATGTGAGAACAGGCCAATGTGGAGAACCCAGTTAGTAAGTGGTCTCCGGGGCTGGGGAACGAGGAAGGTGGGGAGTTACTAAGGGGTCCCGAGATCCTGTCCAAGATGACAAAGCCAGTAAACAGCATCTGCCTTCGATCTGTGCTCATCTGAGAACTGTCTACATGGGATCAACTGAACAACAGCAACCTGAAGACGAGGCGGGACCCTCACGGGGCGGGAGTTTAGCTGAAGGGTCAAGAACAACCGGAAAAACAGGGTGAGAGTGGCTGTACAACCTGAAGAAGGTCATCAATGTCACTGAACTGTGTGTTTGTATTAATAGTTGAATTACTGCATCTGCTATGTATGGTCTCAAAAACAATAAAAAAAATTATATAAAAAAATTTAGAAATGGGCACTGAGGACAGCTGTGCAATACAATTAGCATCAAGTCTAAGTGTGCAAATGGCTAAAATGGCAAATGTTCGATTACATACACCAAACACACGCGCCGTTCACCTGGAATAGCTAATCAGCTGAGAAAATCTTAGGTGGCCTAGGAAATCCTATAGCTGTGGCGAGAGGGACTTCAGGAGCCTTCACTTGGGGCTCAGCAGTGACAACTCATCAGCTCTGTGCACCAACACTGGAAGAGGGCAGCCAAGGCAGAAACACAGACCCAAGTGCCCATGTCATTTCTGAGAGTAAGAGCTGCATCTGAACTCAGGACGGAGCAGAGCTTTTTACTAACTGGCTAGCCATAAGGAAAAAGGTCATACTGGATCCATCCTTCAGTGTACATCAAGGAAAATTCCAAATGGGCCCAAACCCCAACCCACTGCCGTCCAGTAGGGTCCGACTCATAGCGACCCTAGAGGTCAGAGTAATCTAAATCTAAAAAAAGAGACCATACAAGCATGATAAGAACACATGGGTGAATTCCTCAATGACGGGGGAAAGGGGACTATTTCCTTCCTTAATTACAACTCAAGGGAACTGGATGATAAATCTGTCATACAAAAATATAAACACACTGCCTCAGTCAAAAAAAGAAAAGTGTCATAAGCAATGTACAAAACCCTAACACAAACTAGGAAAAATATTTGATCTACCCCTACAATATTAAAGGAGCTTTTAAAAATTCAGAAAAGGGCTAACAGTTTGATTTTTTTTAAAGAACAAATGACAGAGACATAATTCAGAGTAAGAAATACAAATGGCCCTTAAACACATGAAAAGATGCTCAGCTTTGCTCATAAGAAAAATGGAAATTAAATTGACACTGAGATGCCATTTTTTCGCCTTGTCAGAGGGTGGCAGGCGGGAAAGCTGAGATGTCTCTGTGGGAGGTGCTGTGGTGGGGAGGGGCTTCCAAACGGACCCCGCTTCACAATTTTGCTTCTGGAACCATCTAAATAAATGCTTTATGTAATGAAAACTGTTAAATCAGAAAGAAAACATAAAATCATTCCATTAAAAAGGCTTGATTTAAGTAATTCAGAAGCTTCTAACTGGGATTTACCGGTATCTGCTCGAAATTTTTCTTCCATTTTTTTCTTCAAAATTTCCATTTCTTCTAGTAATTCTCTATTTTTAGCTTCAGAATCCTTCAATTTACTACAATAAAACACAAACAGCTTGAAGTATGCTGACAAGATGCTCTGGAAGACTGAGGATGTGGCCTGCAGCCGCCACCCAGGGCCAGAGGCTGTGTCCACAACACTGCCACCAAGGGCTACTGTTTCCATAGGTGGTGGGCTCTCAATAAACATTTCTTGAATTTGTTGGTGTATAAAAACCATGTTCTTATCACTGCTTTAAGCTGGAAACAAAATTTTGAATAGGCACACCAACTTCAATCTGAGTTTTAAATACCAGTGTCAACTTCACAGGAAAAATTCTAAGTTCATAAACTGATGGGCCTGAGCTGATGAGAAGGCAGAGAAGGGCTTGCCAGATGCACGGTGTCCCTTTGTCCCCCAGCACATGGAAGACAAATACCTCTTTTCACACTCAGAGAGAGGGGCCCATGCCACACTAGGGAACCCCTTGCCCCACCCTCTGAAGAACTCACACGGCCCGAGCTGGTGGAATGCAAGCACCCAGCTCTCATCAGCGCTTGTGAAGTGCAGAGACTACACCCTGCAGAGATCCTGCAGGTCACCGTCCAGGGGCCCTCACAGCAGGGCACTCCTGCTTTCCAGGGTCTGAGAGGCTCAGGACGGCCCTGGGCTGTATGGCTCCCGCTCCCCACCCACGTCTGAACACGCAAGCCCGAGGTCCCGCCCCAGGCACCTTTCAAAGGAGAGGTTGGCATCTTTGACTGTCCGCAGCTCCTCCTGCACCAGCTGCTTGGCCCGGATCTCGGCCTCGAGCGCCGACTGCAGCTCCAGCCGGGCGGACATGTCCAGCTTCTGACTGCGGCGCACCTTCCACAGCGGGTCCTGCAGACACCAGTGGAACCCCAACGACGCATCTGAGCACAGTGGACGTCACCAAACCCTCGACCCATTGTTCTCTAACCTTAGGACTGGTACCCCTACCTCACACAAGACATCATCAAGGCCCACTGCACCCAATTTTAGTTGTGATACTTCAAGTTTTTTCTTCCTTAGACGTCTTCCAAGGAACAAAATTTACTTTTTAAATTTTCTTAGAACAAAAAAAAAAAACAGATTCTACCTTGCAATTTTCATATAATCTACTGAAGTCTTTTATAAACCTAAGATACTATGGCATATTAGTTTTCCCATATCTTGGAACATTCTGCTATCTCTCTGTAATTGCATCATATTATTTGACCTATTGTATCATGATGATAAGAGAAGGAATTACATCATTACATTTCTCATAAATCACTTTTAAGCTGTAACAACAACAAAAAAAACAAACAGAAATCGTAAGAAAAATGAAGAAGGATGTAACTGCCCAGAAGGATCAGAAAGGTGTGAGAGCCATGCAGAGACATTACCTTGGATGAGTTTTTTTTTTTTTAACATTCATTTAACACATCTGAGAATTCAGAATTTTCCCTTTTCAGTCCGTAACAGCAAAGAGAAGAGAATGGACAGAGGGACACTTCTACAGTTAGCAGACAGTCAGGAGGCAAGGGTGGAGGGGGACACTGTGGTACTCCTTCTGGACAGTGATGATGACAGTGACTGCAAGGGCACAGGGAAAGTTCCAGGGGCCTTGGGTGACCGACCACACCCAGATGGGTTTTAGCAAGCGTCAATGAGTGAATAATACACCCATGTGAACAATGTATCTCCAAGGATCAAAACGCGATGTCTTCTCATCCAGTCCCCCTTCAACAGGAAGAGCTATTTCTGGAGTATTCTGCAACAAAGTCCCAATCATCCCGTTCTGCCAAAAGGGCATGATGGTATTCTTTCATCTTTCATGATCTTTGTGTACAAAATGTACTTAATGTGGTTGATAAGTGCTGGTGTATACATAAACACGAGGAAAGGGAAAGAGTTTTAGTCTGGAAACTCGCTGAAACCTGTCCCCTATAGGTGGCCCTGGTGGCATACTTTTCAGCACGACAGCAACACACAAGCTATCACAATATTACAAACTAACAGATGAAGAGAGGATCTTCCAGATGGAGAGAGACTATGACAAAGGACCTGCTGGTCTACTTTTGAAAAAACTGGCAGTGAAAACTTTATGAACAGCAGCAAAACACTGTCTGACACGGTGTCAGAGGATGAGCCCCGCAGGCTAGAAGGCACTAAAGACATGCCAGGGGAAGAGCTGCCTCCTTACGCAGTGCTGACCTCAGTGACACGGAGGGAGCCCATCTTTCAGGGCCTCCACTCACCGACGTGGCACGACTCAAAAGAAGACGAAACAGCCATGAACTTCCATCAGTGATCAGAACATGGAAGGTACAAAGGATGATTCTAGGAAAATTGGAACTCATGAAAAATAAAGTGGAATGTTTATAGATCACCATCCTAGGCGTCTGTGAGGCAGCACGGACTAGCACTGGCCACTCTGAATCAGACAACCACACAGTCTACTCTGCTGAGATGACAAACTGAAGAGGAGCAGCACTGCAGTCACTGTCAAAAAGGACGTGGGAGAGCTGTCCTGAAGTGCAATGCTGTCACTACAGGATCATACCCATAGGCCTAAAATGAGGACCAGTTCACACAACTGTTATTCAAATTTACACACCAACTACCAAGGCCCAAGATGAAGACACTGAAGAGTCTTACCAACTTATGCAGTCTGAAATTGGTCAAACATGCAACCAAGATGCACTGGCAATTACCAGCGACTGAAATGCAGAACGTGAAAACAAAGATGAAGAATCTGTAGTTAGAAACATGGCCTTCGTAACAGAAATGATGCTGGCAATTGCATGACAGAATTTTCAAGTTCAATGATCTAATCACTGGCAATACTTTTTTTTGCAACAAAAACTGGCAACTATATACATGGACCTCACCAGATGGGATACCCAAGGAATCAAACAGACTGTATCGGTGGGAAAAGACAACGCAGAAACTCTAGGTCATCAACTAGAAATAAGGCCAGGGGCCAACTGGGGAAGAGACCATCAGTTGGTCATCCCTAAGTCCAAGACGGAGTTGAAGAAAACTGAAACCAGTCCATGAGGACCACCACGCACCTCGCGGGTATCCCGCCTGAATTTAGAAACTATGGCGAGAACAGGTTTGATGCGCTGAACACCAATGAGTGCAGACCAGAGGAGTGGTGGGATGACATCACACAGGAAGAAAGCAAGAGGTCATTCAAAGACAGGAAAGAAAGCAAAGACCAAGACGGATGTCAGAAGAGACTATGAAACTTGTTCTTGAATGTCATGTAGTTACAGCTAAAGGAAGAAATCACAAAGTAACACATGACTTCAAAGGGCAGCTTGGGAGACAAAGTATTATAGTGAAACGTGCTGCGACCTGGAGTAGAAAACCAAAAAGGAAAGTATGTTTTTTGGCACAGTGCAAGCTAAAATAACTGACAAAGACTCAAGCCTCGAGTTGCAATCCTGAAGCATTTTATGGGCAAAACACTGAACAATACAGAAGTATCACAGAAGATGGAAAGAAAATACAAAGTCACTGTACCAAGAGCTGATTGACATCCAACCATTTCAGGAGGTAACATTACAATTAAGACATTATGATACCGAAGAAGTCCACGCTGCACTGAGGGCACTGGCAAAAAACAAGGCTCAAGGAACTCACAGATAACCAACGGAGATGATCCAACACATGGACGCAGTGCTCACTCGTGTACGCCAAGAAACTCGGAAGACAGCTACCTGGACAAGTGCCCGAAAGAGAACTGTATCTGTGCCCTTTCCAAAGAAAGGTGATCAAGGAGAATGCAGATATCAATCATTACCACAATATGCAACCAAAACTCTGTTGCAAGTACCTCAAAAATGGTTGCAACAGTACACTGACGGGGAACTCCCAGAAATTCAAGTTGGATTCAGAAAAGGACCTAGAGTGAGGGACATCACACTGATGTCAGAGGATCTCGGCTAAAAGCAAAGAACACCAAACATGTTTACCAGTGTTTTATTGATTATGCAAAGGCATTAGACTGCATGTATCACAACAAATTACAGATAACCTTGCCAACAACGGGAATTCCAGAGCATTTAACGGTGCTCAGGTATGCGCAACCTATACACGGACCAAGTGGCAGTCATGTGACCAGAACAAGGGGACACCATGTGATTTAACGTCAGGAGAGGTGTGTGCCAGGGTTGTACCCTTCCAGCACACCTGTTTTATCTGTATGCTGAGCAAACAACACAAGAAGCTGGACCATATAAAGAAAAATAAGGTGTCAGGATTGGAGGACAACCCATTAACAACCTGTGACATGCAGACCTGACAAAACCCTGCTTGCTGAAAACAAAGAGGACTTGAATCACTTACTACGATCTAAAACCACAGTAGTCACATGGATTACACTGCAACATCAAGAATGCAAAAATTCTCACAACTGGACCGTAAGCAACATCATAATACACGGGGAAAACACTGGAACTGTCCAAGATTCCATTTCACTGGGACGCGCAATCGACACCCACGGGAGCAGCAGTCAAGAAATCAGATGATGCACTGCACTGGGCAAGTCGGCCGCTACAGACTTCTCTGAAGTGTTAAAAAGCAAAGAGATCACCCTGAGGACTAAGGTGCCCTGACCCATGCCAGGGTATTTTATTTCCTTGTATATATGTGAAGACCAGACGATGGATGAGGAAGACTGAAGAACTGACACACTTCATGAACTGTGGTGCTGGCACAGAATACTGACGATACCACACACAGCCCTAGAATGAACAACTCCGTCTCGTAAGAAATGCAGTCAGGATGAGCTTCAGAAGCAAGGATCGTGAGACTACCTCATGTCATCCAGAGAGTTCAACCCTGGAGAAGGACATCATGCTCGGTAGAACAGAGGGTCAGTGAGAGAGAGAAGTCCCTCAACGAGGTGGCCTGACACAGTGGCTGCAACGGCGGGCTCAAACACAGCACTGACAGCGGGTGTGGCACAGGACCGGGCAGGGCTTGGTTCTGCGGTATACTGGGTCACTGTGAGCCAGAACCAACTCAAAGGTACCCAACGCCAACAGAAGGCAAGAGAACATAGGAATGAAAGCACTTATTAGAGCGATCACTCTAACTGGTAACTACAAATCAGAAACTAAAATGAGAAGGGTTTGCAGTTACGGAGCTGAGAACACAGCTGTCATTCCCTTCCTCAGTAAAGTTCACAGGAGGAACCACCTTTTCAAATGGCTGTGTTCTGACAACAGCGAGGCTAGAACTGCTGGCAAAGTATCTGATTCCTGGGTTGGGATTCACAGAGGGCTCAGGTTCAGGTTCAGCCAGGACAGGGGTGGAGCTGCTGGCTGCACTGAAGTGATCGCCCTGGTGGGTCAACACCTTCAAATGTCTGGGTCTGCCAAGCTCAGGCTCCAGGCAAAACTTTTAATAATGCTGTGTTCATGGTCCTGCTATTCTTACTTCCGCAAGTTATTTAGGGAGCAACTTACGTGTGTTAAAAAAATAGAAAGGGTAAAGCGAACTCAGCTTAGCAGTGGAGGGCAGAGTGGGACCAGGGTTGTGGACCAGAAGGGGTGAACCAGGAGGAAGTCCTGGACACAGATGTGCTGCCCGCCCACCTGCAAGGACTGACAGGAAGGTTTGCTCTTCTCTGTTTTCAGCTCCCAGCTTTGTCAGCCAGGGTTAGCCCAGTGCTTGCCAAACTCTGGGAGCTCAAAATGTACCACAACGACAGAAGGAAAGGACTAATTCAACAAAGGACGGGAAGCTCCCAGAGGGCAGAGCCCTGCTCCTACGACTCTGACTCAACAACTGTTGGCTAATGGATGAGTGGTATCATAAGAAGTCATGGTGTCCTAGGGACTGACAAAACACTGGCTAGCCTTAGACTGGGACCCCTTCCCTGGCCTTCATGAAGCCTTGCCTGTCAATGAACTATCTGAAAAATTCTTAACTGCTGTGTTTGCACTTAAAACCATGAATGACTGCTACAGTAATAAAAACATAGTGTTTAGGTCAAACCTACCAGTGTCCTTGAACCCAGACTTGAACTCCTCAAGGACTCGAGCTCTTCAGTCATCTTAGAAGCAAGAGCCTGAAGATAACCCCGGGCGTCTTTCTCGTCGCTGACCCTGACGGAGGGAAGCAGAGCAGACATGGTTCTGTCTCACCAGCAGGGTGAGGAGCCAAATAGGAGGGCAGCGTCCTCCCTTCCTAGCAGGGCAGTGGCCCAGCGCCACACTAGCCCCAAACACCAGATACACATGGCACTGAACTGACTCCATCAGTAAGCAGATGCCAGCCCCCAGCCCGCTCTCCAGTGCCCCCGCTGCCTGCGTCACAGAGAATGCAAATCTCAGAACTAAGACCTTGAGCCAAGTCTGCCAGTAAGATGGTGGGCTGGCTCCCCGGGGCTGGTCCAGTGTGACATTGCTGGACAAATTGGCTCGCACACCATATATCAGGGGTACAGCCACCAAGAGCTGTGCCTCCACCTCAGAGGGTCAGTGTGCAGGCTGTAACGGAGGCATGTGGCTGAAGACAGTCCCCAGGGTCCCAGAGCACCTGAGGGGGCCTGGTCGTGGGCACCTACCACTGGATGATCTCCGCAATCTGGGCCTCCCAGTGGGCTGCTGACTCCTTCTTGGCTGCCAGATCCTGCAGCTCATCTTCCAGTTGTCTGTTTTGAGCTGTGAGTTTATCCACAAAGGAGCAAAGCTGAAAGGAGAGCATTATGGCACATGGACCATTACCTGGGCGCCCAGTACGCACATCGTCAGCATCACTACATCCCCGTTCTTCAGAAGATCCGGAAAGTTGTCTTTAATCGAAGCTCATGATAATGAATTTTCTGAGGAGCTCTAATTTAAGCCACATTTCAGTTTCAACCTGAACCTAACAGTGAAATAGCCAGTGAATTCAGTTAACTGATGGAATAAAACCAGCCATTTTAACCTATCAAACTTGTTCCTTTAACTACAAATTAAAATCTTTAAACTATACACCAAGCTTCAAAGATTCAAGAATGAAACAATCACCAGTTCTTCACACGGTGACGACCTACACCGGAACTCACCCTCTCGTTCTCAGCAGTTAACTTCTTGCCCTCCTCCGTCAGCAGGGCTCGCTCGCGCTCGTACTTCTCCCGGAGCGTGCCCACGGCCTCCTCCATCTCGCTGTGCCTGGGGGCGAGGGAGACACGGCGCTGAGGCGTCACGGCCTTGCCACGCGGGCGGCCTGCGCGCCGGTGCGCCACCGCCTGGAGACCCACCGTTCCCGCCTGCTCTTCTCCAGCTTGTCCTGCAGCATCAAGACCTCCTTCTGCAGGGCCAGTTGGTGGCTCTCCGAGTCGTGTACCTCCTTCCTCACGTTCTTCACCTCTAACACGTGGGAGGCTTCGCGCCTCACCAGCTCCTCCTCGTAAAATAAGATTTTCTTCTCCAGCTCAGACTTGATTTTGGAAATCTCTTGCTGATGTTCCAACGTGCCGCTGGACCCCCGGCCTCCTTGTTTCACCTGGAGACAAAAGTTACGATGGTCAGTCCTGGTCCTACCACGAGTGGCACGATGCTGCCCACCCGACACGTACGATGCTGTGTGCAAGTTGCTTCCTGAGGTGACAGCTCCATCACCAGGTGTCTACCACACCCAGACACTGTATCTGGCAACTTAGGTGACCCTACAGGAACATGACCCTCACCATCACTGAAGGGCAGATGTTCGGGGTGACAAGGCCTGCCTTGCAGATGGATACCCCACACCTGCCCGGACTTGACAGCCCTGTCTCTGCTGCCATGCAGCCTCCAGCCCACATTCCCTGTGTACTGATTCATACAACAGCAGTTCATGAGGCACATGGCACGGGGCATCCACTGGAAATGGGACTACCATGAGGCTCTGCTCTCAGGGGAAGAGGGAGAAAGATTAATGACACCCCAGTAAGTCAGGACAGAAGGCAGTCACCAGGGATGGGTGACATATGGGAGGTTAAGGAAGGCATCATGAGAGGGTGACATATGAACTGGGATGCAGGCCACGGACAGAAAAAAGGGCAGAGGCACCAGGCTGAGGGGCGGTGAGGAGGGCAGAGGCAGCAGGCCGAGGAGCGGTGAGGAGGGCAGAGGCAGCAGGCCGAGGGGCGGTGAGCAGGGGAGAGGCAGCAGGGCGAGGGGCGGGGAGGAGGGCAGAGGCAACAGGCTGAGGGGAGGTGAGCAGGGGAGAGGCAGCAGGGCGAGGGGCGGGGAGGAGGGGAGAGGCAGCAGGCCGAGGAGCGGTGAGGAGGGCAGAGGCAGCAGGCCGAGGGGTGGTGAGGAGGGGAGAGGCAGCAGGGCGAGGGGCGGGGAGGAGGGCAGAGGCACCAGGCCGAGGAGCGGTGAGGAGGGCAGAGGCAGCAGGCCGAGGGGCGGTGAGCAGGGGAGAGGCAGCAGGGCGAGGGGCGGGGAGGAGGGCAGAGGCAGCAGGCCGAGGGGAGGTGAGCAGGGGAGAGGCAGCAGGGCGAGGGGCGGGGAGGAGGGCAGAGGCAGCAGGCCGAGGGGCGGTGAGGAGGGGAGAGGCAGCAGGGCGAGGGGCGGTGAGGAGGGGAGAGGCAGCAGGCCGAGGGGCGGTGAGGAGAGGAGAGGCACCAGGCCGAGGGGCGGTGAGGCGGGCAGAGGCACCAGGCCGAGGGGCGGTGAGGAGGGGAGAGGCAGCAGGCCGAGGGGCGGTGAGGAGGGGAGAGGCACCAGGCCGAGGGGCGGTGAGGTGGGCAGAGGCACCAGGCCGAGGGGCGGTGAGGAGGGGAGAGGCAGCAGGCCGAGGGGCGGTGAGGAGGGGAGAGGCACCAGGCCGAGGGGCGGTGAGGAGGGGAGAGGCAGCAGGCCGAGGGGCGGTGAGGAGGGGAGAGGCAGCAGGCCGAGGGGCGGTGAGGAGGGGAGAGGCACCAGGCCGAGGGGCGGTGAGGAGGGGAGAGGCACCAGGCCGAGGGGCGGTGAGGCGGGCAGAGGCACCAGGCCGAGGGGCGGTGAGGAGGGGAGAGGCAGCAGGCCGAGGGGCGGTGAGGAGGGGAGAGGCACCAGGCCGAGGGGCGGTGAGGCGGGCAGAGGCACCAGGCCGAGGGGCGGTGAGGAGGGGAGAGGCAGCAGGCCGAGGGGCGGTGAGGAGGGGAGAGGCACCAGGCCGAGGGGCGGTGAGGAGGGGAGAGGCACCAGGCCGAGGGGCGGTGAGGAGGGCAGAGGCACCAGGCCGAGGGGCGGTGAGGAGGGGAGAGGCAGCAGGCGAAGGGGCGGTGAGGAGGGGAGAGGCAGCAGGCCGAGGGGCGGTGAGGAGGGCAGAGGCAGCAGGCCGAGGGGCGGTGAGGAGGGCAGAGGCAGCAGGCCGAGGGGCGGTGAGGAGGGCAGAGGCAGCAGGCCGAGGGGCGGTGAGGAGGGGAGAGGCACCAGGCCGAGGGGCGGTGAGGAGGGGAGAGGCACCAGGCCGAGGGGCGGTGAGGAGGGCAGAGGCACCAGGCCGAGGGGCGGGGAGGAGGGGAGAGGCACCAGGCCGAGGGGCGGTGAGGAGGGGAGAGGCACCAGGCCGAGGGGCGGTGAGGAGGGGAGAGGCACCAGGCCGAGGGGCGGGGAGGAGGGGAGAGGCACCAGGCCGAGGGGCGGTGAGGCGGGCAGAGGCACCAGGCCGAGGGGCGGTGAGGCGGGCAGAGGCACCAGGCCGAGGGGCGGTGAGGAGGGGAGAGGCACCAGGCCGAGGGGCGGTGAGGCGGGCAGAGGCACCTGGCCGAGGGGCGGTGAGGCGGGCAGAGGGAGCAGGCCGAGGGGCGGTGAGGCGGGCAGAGTCACCAGGCCGAGGGGCGGTGAGGAGGGCAGAGGCACCAGGCCGAGGGGCGGTGAGGCGGGCAGAGGCACCAGGCCGAGGGGCGGTGAGCAGGGGAGAGGCAGCAGGGCGAGGGGCGGGGAGGAGGGCAGAGACATGCTGAGGGGTGGTGAGGAGGGGTTGAGAACAGAGGACGGTGATGTGGCAGGAACGACACACCGACGAGGGAGACAGGATTGACCCAGTCAGGGCCAGCTCGGGAAGGGCCTGTGGGCACAGTTTGGCAGGGGGCTACACTTGACAAGCTGGGGGCGGAAACGTGCTGACTTGGGGTCTTGCATACTTGCGTGGCTGCTGTGAAGGGTGGGAGCGAAGCATGGAAGCCTGTCCCAAGCTATGCAGAAGTCTGGCAAATGGTGCTTGCAAGTGGCTGGCCAGGGGTCCATACAGACAACGAGGACACCTGGCGGGCAGGCTGCAGACTCACCGACGCACGAGGTGCACAGTGTGAGGGGGGGGAAGTCTTAGGGAGAGCTCTACACTCCACATGACACTAACCAAAAAAACCCACTGCCATCAAGTCAATTCCAAGTCATAGTGACCCTACGGCACAGAGGAGAACTGCCCCGTAGCGTGTCCAAAGAGCAGCTGGTAGATTCAGATTGCCAATCTTCTGGTTTGCAGCCAGGCTCTTAGCCACTTCACTGCAAGTGCCCCAGATGACACCAAGGCTCAGTAAAGGAAGTCCCCTAAGTGAGGTCACAGTGTGCTGCCAGCAGACCCCTGGACTCTGTCATGACACAGCCTGCTCCTCTAGCTCAGCCCGCATCTCCCTGGAACCCTCTGGGCCCACCGGCTCCATCTCAGCTGCCAGCCCACCCTGGATGCACCGACAGCAGGAGGGCACAGGCTTTACGGGGCTTTCCCAGAACTGATGAACTTATAAATCAAGGCACAAAGAAGGCACTAGCTGTTGGTCTGCTGGAGTTTAACCTAAACTGCCAGCTTTCAGACAGGGGACTAAATCAACGTACTTGGTTTTAAAAAGGCATCCTGGTGGTTCAGTGATAGGTGTCCAACTGCAAACGGAAAGGTCCGTAGTTTGAACCCACCAGAAGCCCCAGGATATGTTAATGCACTTTTGTACAGATTCCAGCCCAGGGAATTCTACGGGGCAGTTCTCCTGTGTCCTGTAGGGTTGGTATGCATCAGAATCGACTCAGTGGCACCCAACAACAACACTTGGTTTAAAAGTAAAGAATTGCTTAAGAAAAAAAGCGTTCACATCCTACCACTTGCCTGTATCTTGTCCAGAACACTCACTCATAAAGTGCCACCACCTGACAAGCACGTTACCTGACACCAGCGCCACTGTGTGAGTAAGAAAAACTGGTTTCTCGCTGTTAAGAACCAAGGTCCCAGCCAAGCGCTACCTTGAGGGCCTCAAGCTCACTTTCCATCTGCTTGGAGAAGTGCTCGCTGTGCTCACGCAGCTTGCGCTCCCTGGAAGCCTCCGCCACGGCGTCGTCAAGCTGAGCCTCCAGCTGGGAAAGGACACCTGCTGTCACTCACACGAAACCTGTGCGATGGTCCCAAAAGGACCTCATGGTGAACAAAACCTTGAAGGATGTTTACTTCCCCAGCCTTCATCAAATTCCATCACAAACGAAAAGTTGAGAAAGACTTCACGGGGGAACTAGGATGGATGGCTGACAAGGAATCAGACAAGCTTCAAATCTAATTTACACTGATGATTTGCTATCATGTTATCATCCCACCCACCACTGGAACACTACTTCCTCTGGGGTTTCACCACCTTGAACTGTAGTCAGCTGTTTCTTCATAGATATTTGTGCTGGAAAACCAAATGTCTAGGAAGAAAACAAACCGCCATTCTGAGGCAAGCGATAAAGACAGCTGACCTTGGAGGGAACAAGGGCATGCAGTCTTTCCAGGCCTTCTAATTAACACAGTTTATCAAGTCTATTTGGGGCCCTGGTAGTGACATGGTTCAAGAGACTGGCTGCTGACCAAAACGTGAGCAGTTCGAATCCACCAGCTGCTCCTTGGGAAGCCCAGCGTACAGTTCTACTGCATCCTGTAAGGTCGCTGTGACTTGATGGTAATGGGCTTAGTTTTTTTTTGTTTGTTTGTTTCATCCAGTTACTAGAATTTTAAACTAAGTATTGCTTAAATATGTCACCTGTTAAGAGTGGCACACTCAAAATCCCCAGGGTAGTGGTCCTCAGAGGGGGTCTGGGAGCCCTGGAGTCCCTGAGATCCCTCAGGGGTTCTGTGAGGCCCTTTCTTTTCTAGTAGCCTATCTGGGGGGCTGACTTTCCTCATGGGCTTTACAAAAAGAACGAGTCACAACAGTGTGAATGCAGAGACCACGCTCACGAAGCAGTTGTCAATTCAGCCAGATTAAAGAAAATCACAAAAAAGTACACAATGCCACTCTTTTCACTGTGTTCTTGTGGTTTGGAAGACAGTTATTTTCACTAAAAAAGTGATACTCAGTTTAAAACATGTAATGAGTTTATTGTTGTTTATGTTTTAAATGAATTAATCAGCACTGAAAAAAAGAAACTCTGTGTTAATTTCTAACATAGTCCATATTAAGACATTGCCTACATAAACCAAAGTTCCCAAGGTTTCCAATTGCAGCTGCGAGTCCGGGAGTTCTGGGAACAAAAGCTCCAGAACCACTGGCCCAGGGCCCTGAGCTGCCACCTGCTGTGTCCTTCCACGGTCCTGGCCGCAGGCACCAGCACACCACCTTGTGTAACTGCTACATGTGATATATGAAGAGCCTCGACTTACTCCGAAGTTTCAAAAATCTGCATTGCAGAAATCTCCTTTAATAATCTCAGAAACAGAGACTGAGGGGCAACCACCACAGAATCTACGCTTGGCAGTACCCCATCCCCCAAAACATTACCTCCTTCCTGGACTTCTCCGATCTGCGCATGTCCTGCCGCATCGAGTCCACCTTCTGCACGGCCACCTCCAGCTCCTCCTCCTTGTCGCGCAGCTGCCGGGAAACCTTCTGCTTCTGGGAGCGGAGCTCGGCCATGCGTTCGTTGAGCTCAGAGAACTCTTGCAGCGCCAGCTTCCGCTGCTGGTGGGCATCTTTGAGCTCCTTGGTCTGGGACTTCAGCCGCTCGGAAGCTTCCACCAGTTGCTGAATGTAAGGAATTGTATACACTTCACAGTGGGGCCACGAAGACCTCAAGGGCTACAAGTTCAGTCTCTCCTGTGGGCTACAGCTTACAGGCACCCAGCCACACCTTCCCCTTCTGAGCAAAGGCCCTGCTGCTCTGTCCTAGCAGGCCACGTGAGCAGCGGGAAGGTCGGCCCGGTCTGCTGCTTGGCATCACCCAGCACCAGGAAAAGGCCCTCCTCGCATGTGGGAGTAGCTGGCCACAGCAGGAAGTCACCCCCAGTTGCCGCTGTGTCATTTACCTGACCACAGGGCGAGGAACCACAACATGGGCACTCAACGCTTACGCTCTGCTAGAATCAGAAACAGACGCGATATACAGAAATGTTTACGAAATCAGAGTGCAATGTATACAGAGAACAGGCGGCTGGCTGATCTTTGCCAGGGCCTGAGACGGCCGCGCCAGTCCACCCTTAAGGGGGGATCAAGTCCCAGCCCAACCACCCTAGCCTCCCTGCTGCCTGTCTGGCCAGCTCACTGGCTGTCCACGTCCTTCAGCACCTGTTCTAAGACAGGTGTGAATGTGACCTGGCAGGGAGTGCGGGAGTCATCCCTGCCAGGTCCCTGGGCCCAGCGCAAGGCAAAGTGGGTGGCTGCATCAGAGCAGGGGGTCCTCACCTGTCCCCACCCCTCAATGCCTCACTGTTAGTGATAAACCTGAAGGGGTAACTTGGATTGGAAACCTTGTGTGTTTTAGGGAATAAATTACAAACCACAGGTTAACCCATTTAAATGCATAAACCAGAGTCTTTAGGAAACATACTCCCCTAAGTGCAGTATTAATGTTTGTGACATACTTGGACATATTTACTAAAAATCAATTTGATCCATCAGTTATGGGAGGCGACAATCACCCAAACTGTAACAAATCATCATCAGAGCCCTGCAGGAGTGGCATGGTGGGGTGGGCGGGCAAGGGCAACACAGGCGCCTCGGACGCTGTGAGTGTTGGGAAATGCTCGTGCCCTCTGACCTCTCTTCCTTTATGATGGAGGGAAATGCTGCAGACTCTGCAGGTGGGGTGGAGGGTAAAGATAGCGATACACAAAGAGTGCCAGTTGCCAGTCAGGCACCCAACCTACCCAGCTCTGAAAGGCCACCCTGAGGCCTCAGGACAATGGGCTGGAGCCTGGGGCAGGCTCACTCCCATTGGACACAAGCTGGTGCTGGCAAGGAGGTCCTTCAGCGTTGCCAAGAACTCTACCTTGCCAATCCTATAGCCTCCTTTAAGGCTTTCCTGAACCAGAGGGAGACTTGGCTACCTTGTGGAGGTCCTCCTTCTCCTGCCGCACCATGCGGTACTGCTTCTCCAGCCCCTTCAGCCGCTGCGTGGAGTCGTCATGCTCCTGGCGGAACACTGTGGGGTCCTCACGTTGTCGCTCGAGCCTACTGGAATCTATGCCAAGGCAACAACAGATTGTGCTCCTTTACACACAGGGACAGCGAAACCTGTATGCCTGATGCTCACTGATGGTCAATTATTAACATTCCACAGTGATCATTCTCATTTAGAGGCCTTTTTGACCCCCCCCCCACACAGGAAGTGCCCTGCATGTACAGAAGCCAACTCTGACTGTCTGCTGGGCAGCCTCTCCTCCCAGACTAAGTCCCAGGCTGCCCTCCCCTACCCATCCACCTCCCCTCCTGTTGTGGGAGCCGGTACAGGGACCGGCCCCTGCGCGGCTGCAGCGGAGGCTCCGGGAAATAATGAGCTCAGTCAAACACTTCTTCTATATCTGAGTGGTGAGCTTCAGACAGGAAGTGGAAAGCCAGTAACAGACTGAAGGTGTAATGCAGAGGTCAGAGCCAGTGCAGAGTCAGCCCCTGCCAGTGTCAGGGTTAAGGCTAAAAGACTGGGACGTTCTTTAGGAAGCTCTGATAACTATGGAACCACAAAAGACAGACGATCACAACAAATCTAGCACCTAAAATACTGAAAAGTGGGTGCAGTTTAGAGAAAGAAATACAGCGTGTTCCTCAAAGCTACCAAGAAGAAAACTAAGACAGAGAAAAGCAAAGTATCCTGAGAGCTTTGGGGATGAAATATTAGGTATCATGGCCCAAATCAAAGCATTAACCCTACAACTTGAACAAACAGAAGGACAGCAGCAAGACAGCCCTCAGGTACCAGAAGAAAGCAAGTAACAAAAACCACAGCAGAACTAAATGAAACAGAGAACAGAAAAGCAGCTGCCAACATCAACAACACTGATTACCGCTGGCAAAACTGACAAAACAGGAGCAGCAGCCAATAACGTGAATAAGAAACGTGATGGGTGATAGCCATGTGGACCCAACTGAAATCAGAAGAATTATAACAGAACACTAAGAAAACCTGAAACAAATTAGAAAACCTAGAGGAAATGGACAAATTTCTAGAAACACAGTGAATAAACCTGTAAACACAGACGAGTTTGAAAAGGTAATTAAAAATTCCCAACAAAAAAGTAGTCCTGGCCCTGATGGCTTCACTGGAAAAATAAGCCAAACTGTCCGAGAAGAGTTAACCCACTACTAAAGGTAATTCTGAGCACAGAAAAGGATGAACGCTGCCCATCTCATTCTACGAAACCAGCATAATGCTGATACCCAAACCAGGGAAAGACACCACCGAAAAATAAAATTATAAACTAATTATTCCTCATGAACTTACACAGAAATCCTCCATAAAATTCCAGCAATAAAATTCAACAACATATCCAAAAGAATTATTCACCACAACCATGTGGGATTCATACCAGAAATGCAGCGATGGAGCAACATTAGAAAAATCATCAATGTAATCAATCACATAAATAAAACAAAAGGCAAGAACTACATAATTTATCGATTGATAAATTATCGATTGAGGCAGAAAAGGCATCTGACAAAGTCCAATACTTGTCCATGTGAAAAACTCTCTGCAAAACAGGAACAGAAGGGCAATTCCTCAAAATAATAAAGACCATTTATGCAAAGCCAACAGCCAACATCACCCTCAATGGAGAAAGTATGAAACCACTCCCCTTGAGAATGGGAACCAGAAAAAGATGTCCTCCATCAGCACTTTATTCAACAGCGCGCTGCAGGCTCTAGCCAGAGCAATTAGGTGAGAAAAAGACATGGAGGGCATCAGACTGGTTAGGAAAGTGACAGTATCTCATCTGCTGCTGATGAGACCTACACACAGAAAACGCTACAGAATCCAAAAAAATCTACTGAAACTAATAGAAGAGTTCAACAAAGTCTCAGGATACAAGATAAACATACAAAAATCAGCTGGATTCCTCTACACCCACAAAGAAAACATCCAAGATTAAATCACCCCATCAATACCACTTATAATAGTCCTCAAGATGATAAACACTTAGGAATGTATTTAACCAGAGATACGAAAGACCTATACAAAGTAAACTACAAGACTTCACTGCAAGAAACCAAAAGAGACTGATGTAAGTAGAAAACCTACCTTGTTCATGGACAGAGGACTCCACATTGTGAAAAGGACTATTTGACCCAAAACAATCAGCAGATACAATGCAATGCCTATCCAAATTGTAATGGTATTTTTTAACGGATGGAAAGATTACCAACTACCTAAGGAGAGGGAAGATAAGTATAGCATCACTGAAGAAGAAGAACAAAGTGGGAGGCCTCACACTGCCTGAATTTAGAACCTATTATACCTGCATGGTAGTCAAAACAGCCTGGTCCCCAGAGAAGCACAATTGAGAACCTAGACATAAATTCATCCACCTGTGAGCAGCCACAGTCTGACCACGCTACACAGTCTGTTAACTGGGGAAAAGATAGCCTCTTCAGCACATGTGTTGGCATAACTGGATATTCACCTGCAAAAACATGAAGCAAGACCCATACCTCACACCATGCACAAAGTCACTCAAAATGGATCCAAGACCTAAATATAGAACCTAAAATGGTAAAAATCATGGAAGAAAAAATAGAGACAACACTGTGTGCCCTAATACATGGCATAAACAGAATACAAAACATCACTAACAATGCACAAACTCTAAGAGAGAAAATAGGTAAGTGGGAATTTCTAAAAATAAAACACTTTACCAAAAGACTTCACTAAAAGAGTAAAAAGACAACCTACAGACTGTGAAAAACATTTTGGCTAAGACAAATCTGATGACTGTTTAATCTCTAAAGTCTACAAGATACTATAAAATCTCAGCAACAAGACAAATAGCTAAAAATGGGCAAGAAATACAAGTATGCACTTCACCAAAGGAGGCATTCTGACAGCTAACAGATATATGAGGAAATGTCCACGATCATTAGCCTTCAAAAAAACCCAAACCTGCTGCTGTCGAGTCAATTCTGACTCACAGTGACCCTACAGAACAGAAAAGAATTGTCCCATAGGGTTTGTAAGCAGCACCTAGTGGATTTGAACTGCCAACCTTTTAGTTAGCAGCTATAGCACTTAACTACTTTACCACCAGGGTTTCCCATGAACCATTAGAGAAACACAAATCACAACCACAATGAGATACCATCTCACTCCACCAGCCAAGCCAAAGCCAAGTGCCGTCTCACTCCACCAAGCCTAGCATTAATCCAAAAAAACACAAAATAATGAATGTTGAGAAGCTGTGGAAAGACTGCAACGCTTGTTATACACTGCTGGTGGGAATGTAAAACGGCACAACCATTTTGGAAATCAATCTGGCACTTCCTTATAAAGCTAAAAAGAGAATGAAAATACCACCCAGAAATCCCACTCCTTGGAACATATCCTAGAGAAGAGCTGTCACATAAGTAGATATATGCACACCAATGTTCACTGAAGCACTGTCCATGATAGCAAAAAGATGGAATTCAACTAGCAGCCCATCAACAAATGGATGGATAAATAAATTACAATGTATTCGCACAACAGCAGAATACTCTGCAACAGTAAAAAACAATGATGAATTTGTGAAATACGACATGGGGGAGTCTGAAAGGCATTATGCTGAGTGAAGTCAGTCACAAAAGGACAAATATTGTAGGATCGGTATTACAGGAACTCAAGAAAAGGTTTAAACACAGAAGAAAACAGTCTTTGATGGTTACACGGGTGGGGAGGAAAGGACAGGGGACTTTACTAACTACACAGTAGGCGAGAATTATCTTAGGTGAAAGGAAAGACAACACATAATACAGAAGTCAGCACAAATGGACTGAGCAAAAGCTAAGAAGTTTCATGAATACAACCAAATATTTTGAGGTACATGGTCTGAGGACCATGGTTTCAGGAGACATCTAGATACAGTTGGCATAACAAAGTTTATTAAGAAAATGTTCCACATCTCACTTTGGTGAGTGATATCTGTGGTTTTAAAAGCTAGCCAACAGCCACCTATGAAGCATCAATTGGTCCCTACTCACCAAGAGCAAAGGAGAATGAAGAATACCAAAGACATAAGGAATATAGGAGGCCAAGAAACAGAAAGAGTCGCATAAATCAGAGACTACATGAGCATGAGACCAGAAGAAGTAGATGGTGCCTAGCTACCATCAATGACTACCCTGACAGGGAACACAACAAACAGAGCCTGATGCAGTAGAGAAAAGTTGGGTACAAAACTCAAAATCTGGTGAAAAGACCAGACTTGGTGGTCTACAGACTGGAAGGTTCCCAGGAAGACATGACTACTGGACTCTCTCTGTCAGTCCAGAACTGAAAATATTCCTAAAGCCAGCTCTTCAAAGACTGCAGTAGACTGTAAGACATTAAACAATACTGGTGAAGAGGGTGCTTCTTGCCTTAAGTAGATACGAAGACGGACTGGGCAGCACTGGGGAGACGAGAGGGCAGAGGGGGCAGAGGCTGGCTGAGTGGACACAGGAGATACAGCGTAGAAAGGTGACGTGTGTTGTCACAATGCGTGGAGAGCAACACGGTCACCTAACAACGTGTAAGCTTCTGTGTGACAAACAGACTTGAATTGTAAACCTACACTTAACACAACAATAAAATATAAGTAAATGTTAGTGAGTGAGTCTAGCCGGTAACTGTAAATGAGAGAACACCGAACTCCAAACAGGCTTGCTGAAGCTCTTCTTTTCCATCTTATGGGAAGGCCTCACACAATTTCCTCCAGAGAGAAAAATGCCTGACGACAGAACAGAGCGGCTCTGTGCTAAAACACTCACCTGCTATTTTGTTCTTCAGACGCTCGATTTCCTCGTTCAGCCTTTTGATTTCTTTGTCTCGGTTGGAGTTTCCTAGGGCTCGAGCTGAACTGTGAAGGGACTGGACGGTCTGCGTGGACTCTGGGGGTGAGAGGGGAACCAGGGGAGCTCAGACTGAGCCGTGGCGGGGAGTGCACCCGCTGGGGCCGACCCACCCACCTTGCAGCTTCCTGCTCAGCTCCAGCTTCTCCTGCTCCAGCCTCCGGATCCTTCTCTCGTAGGCCTCGATCTGCAGGCTGTTCTCTAGGCCACGCTGCACTTCCTTGTCCTTGGTCAGGGTGCTGGACTGCGTCACACTCTTCAGAGAGCCGCGGTCTGAGAAGGAGCTGCAGACAGGGCACCAGGCCGGTCACTCCACTCCCCATGTGCTGCGAGTTCTCTAGCATCCAACACTTACAAGGGTAAAGGCTGGTCCCTTCACGTCGGCAAACAAAAACACCCATGGAAAGAAGATGGCAATGCTTATGAAGCAGTGACTTTCCTCACTGCAAGTGATGAGCACTAGGGCGCTGAGAAGGAGGCTCCTTCAGAGCTAGTCCAAAGAAGACACTTCTGCAAAATAGAGGGACTTCTACATCATCACCTACACTCTTCTAGAAACACAGGACAAGAGGCAACTTTGGGTGCTGAGCCATGCTGGCGTGCCACTAGGCTGCAGGTGGGTCCTCTACTCATTGGCCTAGGCCCAGCTCAAAGACAGCCCAGAACAGCAGGGGCCACCTGGGTGATCTGTGGACAGCTCCTCCAGCTCTGTGGGGCACCCTTTCTGTAACTGTGGACTCAGGAACCTTGACGGTCCCTCCAGATGCCGCCATGACAAGCCCTAGCTGACTTATAGATGCATGCCGGTGCTGCACAAAACATCTTGCTTAGCAGCTGGATTTACAGATTGTTTCACCAGGGTTGGTTGTGCTCAGCCTTCTATGTGACAATGACTTCAGCAGAGTTTCTTGGTTCCCCCATGGAATCTACTAAAGGTGTGGAGCACAGGCATATACGTTTATCTCCAAGTGAATGAGCCAGGCCAAGGCACGGGTGCTGTCCCTCTAGGATTTGAGGAGAACTGTCACAGGAGGAAGCCATAAGTGGTGGTATATGTGCTGGGCACAGTAAACCTGTAAGTCTACTGCATCCTATAAAGCTTCCCGTAGGCGAGGTGCTGTCGGCCGCTACTTCGGCTTCAGTGTGGTTTAGCCCTGGTGCCTGACACCAGAAAAGACTATTTACCTCTAGCAGAAGTATCACCTCTACTTAGGATGTCCTCATTACTAAGGTATTGGCGCTGGAAGACATCGCCAACCAAATTCTGTGACTGTCCCTACATGCTCCAGAAGCACTATTCCATTCTTCCTAGCCCCTCACCGTTCGCTTCATATGGCCACCCCAGGAAGCACCACGTGCCAGGAGGCTGATTCGGGCTCAAGACCTGCCACAGACTGCACTCTACTGTCAATGGGACCTACCAAGTGGAGGTCAAGGTTCTTACACAAGCAGACACTGTGCTCTCAGGGGAGACGGCTCTCACCCAGCACGACTGGGAACTGGGGACTCGTGGCTGAAGCAGCTCACTTTCCTAGCAAGAAATCTCACCAACACCGAGGGCCCATAAGTCTATAAACGGGCAAACTATGACCTGGGCCTGTACCTGTACAGTCCATAAGCTAAGAAAGGTTGACTTTTTAATACCCAAAGGGGAAGAAAAAGAAGGACTCAGAAGGCGTTGTGCTGCTCTGGTTAGGCGCCCCTGAGCCAGTTCCCACGGAGCGGCCCCACGTGCATCACAACCAAACCCGCCCAGCCCCAGGCCCTCCTCCCAACTGTTGCTACGCTTCACCCCATCACAGCAGCCATGCTGTCCAGTCATCTCACTGACGGTCTTCTTTTTTTGATGACCCTCTACTTTCCCAAGAACGATGTCCTTCTCTAAGGACTTGTCCCTCTTGGCAACATGTCCAAAGATGAGATACAGTTTCACCATCCTTGGTTTCAAAAAGGATTCTAGCTGTACTTCTTCCAAGACTGGTTTCTTTTGGCAGTCCGAGGTATATTCAATGTTCATTACAATTCAAAGGCTTCAATTCTTCTTCAGTCTTCCTAATTCACTGTTGAGCTCTCACATGGATACGAAGGAACTGAAAACACCATGGCATCAATCAGGTGCAACTTAAGTCTTCACAGTGACATCTTTGCTTTTAACATTTTATTTTTTATTTTTTTTATTTTTATTTAACATAACTCAGTGAAAATGTACATTCATGTATAAATGTACATGCCCACCTATATGCAGCTTCCACTGCTCTCCCTGTCCAGTGACTGCACACTATTCCTCTCTGCTCCACACATGTCTCATTCTCCCAACAACTTCCTTTCCCCTCCTTTCCGTCCACTCCCCTTCCTCCAGCCAGAGGTCAGCAAGATGAAATCCTGTAGATGTACAGAACCACAAAGTGCTTCCAATATATGGTCACTTTGCATTGCCAAGTCCAATCCATTCCTGTCCAAAGAGTGGACCTTTGTTACAATTGATGGGAAAGGGCAGCATCAGGGACGGGGGTCATGCTCTCAGAGGAACCCCAAAACCGCTGGACCATCAGTTGAGGTCTTTTAGTGGAGATCTCAGGGTGCACCCCTTTTTATTCTTGTGTTGCCAGTGAGACTCCTCTCTGTGAGGTCCATCGTGGCTATCACTGGTGGTGGCCGGGCATCATCTGGTTCTTCCGGTCCCAAGTCGATGTAAGCACCCACTCCTGTGGGTCTCTCTGTCTTCTCGGTTGTCTTTACTGCATGTAATTTTGGTCCTCGGTGAGCATCCGTTCCTGCTGAGTTGGGACCATTTGCTGTGTCCTCGGATGGTAGCTTGGCAGCTTTTAAGACCCCAGACGCCACTCACCAATGTGGGGTGCAGAGAGCTCTCTTAGCAAAACTGCTAGTTGTGCCAATTGGCCTGGAATTCGCCTAAGAGCATGGTCCCCCTCCCCCTGCCACAGCTACTCTATCCTTGCAGTATTCAGTCAAGATGGAAGGAGTACTCCAGTTATGCTGAAGTCCACTTAATGTTGTTCTTGTTTCTAACGTGTGCTATCACCGCTTTCTCCCAACTAGATTTCTAGTAACTATCTAAACTAAACCCTCCCCCCATCACCCTCCCTCCCTCCCCTCCCTTGCAGCTGTCAAAGAGTCTTTTCTTCTATACACAGGTCTGTTTTTGAGATCTTGTCATAAAGGTCTCATACAGTATTTGTCCCTTTGTCGCTGACTACTTTCACTCAACATGATGTCTTCCAGTTGAAACCAGGTTAGGAGACGTTTCCAGGAATCATCGTTATTCTTTATCATTGCGTAGTACTCCATTGAGTATATGTGCCATAGTTTACCTATCCATTCTTCTATTGTTGGGCATCTGGGTTGATTCCATCTTTTTGCTATCGTGGACTGTGCTGTGGTAAACATTCAGGTGCATGTGTCCGTTGGTGTGAAAGGCCTTGAATCTGTAGGATATATTCCAAGTAGTGGAATTACTAGGTCAAATGGTATATCGACATCCATTTTTTTAAGGAAGCGTCAGATTGCCTTCCAAAGAGGCTGGACCATTTTGCAACCCCACCAACAGTGTAGGAGGGTTCCACTTTCTCCACAGCCTCTCCAGCATTTGTTGTTTTGTGTTTTCTGGATCATGGCCAATCTTGTTGGGGTGAGATAGTATCTCATTGTTGTCTTGATTTGAATTTCTTTAATAACTGAAGATTGTGAACATGTCCGCATGTGTTTTTTGGCTGCCTGGATCTCCTCCTTAGTGAAGTGTCTGTCCATCTCCTTTGGTTTATCTTCTTCTTACTGATATTTTGTAGTATCTTATAGATTATGGAGATCAGGCGTCAGTCTGACATAGAGTTGTCAGACATCTTTTCCCATTCTGTGGGTGTTCTTTTAATTCTATTAATAAAGTCTTTGGATGAGCAAAAGTGTTTGATTCTTAATAGTTCCCATTTATCTACTTTCTCTTCTGTTGATTGAGGTTTCTTTGACAGATTTTGGAGTCTGTCCTCATTGTGTATTAAAACTTCTATTGTTGTTCCTACCTTTTCTTGGATGAGCTTTATCGTTTTAGGTTTGATATTTAGGTCTTTTATCCAATTGGAGTTGGTTTTTGTATAAGGTGTAAGATATGGATCTTGATTCAGTTTATTGCAGATAGATAACCAATTTTGCTAGCACCATTTGTTGAAGATACTGTTTTTACCCCAGTTTAATGTCTTACGGCCTTTGTCGAATATCAACTGTTCATAGGCAGATGGTATCACCTCTGGGGTCTCAATTCTGTTCCATTGATCCACCTGTCTGTTCTTGTACCAGTACCAGGCTGTTTTGACCACTGTGGCAGTGTAGTATGTTCTACGGTTGGGTAATGAGAGGCCTCCCAGTGTGTTCTTCTTTAGAAGTACCTTACTTATTCGGGGCTTCTTCCCTTTCCAAACAAAATTGGTGATTTGTTTCTCTATCTCATTAAAAAATGATGCTGGAACTTGTATTGGGATTGCATTACATAAATAAGTTGACATATTGCATTATATAAATAAATAGACATTTTCACAATGTTAAGTCTTCCTATCCATGAGCAGGGTAGGTTTTTCCATTTATCTAAGTCTCTTTTAGTTTCTTGTAGTAAAGGCTTGCAGTTCTCTTTGTAAAGGTCTGTTGTTTCTCTGGTTAGATTAATTCCTAGGTACTTTATCTTCTTAGGGGCTATCGTAAATGGTATTGATTTGATAATTTACTCCTTAACGGTCTCCTTGTTGGTATAAAGGAATCCTACTGATTTACTTATGTTTATCTTGTATCCTGAGACTTTGCTGAACTCTTCTATCAGTTTGAGTAGCTTGCTTATAGATTCCTTGGGGTTCTCTGCATATACAATCATATCATCTGCGAACAGGGAGATTTTAATTTCCTCTTTGCCAATGCAGATGCCCTTTATTTCTTCGTCTTGTCTAATTGCTCTGGCTAGAACTTCTAGCACAATGTTGAATAGGAGAGGTGACAGTGGGCATCCTTGTCTAGTTCCTGATCTCAAGGGAGAGTCTTTCAGTCTCTCTCCATTCAGGATGATGTGGGCAATTGGCTTTGTATAAATGGCCCTTATTGTGTTGAAGAATTTGCCGTCTATGCCCATTTTGCTAAGAGTTTTTAGCATGAATGGGTGTTGGATTTTATCAAATGCCTTTTCGGCATCAATGGACAAAATCAGGTGATCCTTGTCTTTTGAGTTATTTATGTGGTTAATCACATTAATTGTTTTCCTGATGTTGAACCAGCCTTGCATCCCTGGTATGAATCCCACTTGGTCATGATGGATTATTTTCTTGATATGTTGTTGTATTCTGTTGGCAAGAATTTTGTTGAAGATTTTTGCATCTAGGTGCATGAGTGATATCGGTCTGTAGTTCTCTGTCTCTGTTGGATCTTTCCCTGGCTTAGGTATCAGGGTTCTGCTGGCTTCATAGAATGAGTTTGGGAGTACTCCATCCCTTTCTATACTGTGAAATAGTCTCAGTAGTATTGGGGATAACTCTTCTCTAAATGCTTGGTAGAATTCTGCTGTGAAGCCATCTGGGCCCGGACTTTTTCTGGTTGGCAGTGTTTTGATGACCTTTTCAATCTCTTCCTTTGTGATAGGTTTATTAAGTTGTTCTGTCTCATGCTGTGATAATTTGGGTAGGTGGTATGAATCAAGGAATTAGTCCATTTCCCTTAGGTTTTCAAATTTGTTAGAGTACAGTCTTTCATAGTATTCTGTTATGATATTTTTGATTTCTGTTGCATCTGTGGTGACAACTCCCCTCTCATTTCTAATTTGGGTTATTTGTTTCCTTTCCTGCTTTTCTTTAGTAAGTTTAGCCAGTGGTTTATCAATTTTGTTGATCTTTTCAAAAAACCAGCTTTTGGTCTTTTTAAGTTTTTCAATTGTTTTTCTATCCTCTAATTCATTTAGCTCTGCTCTAATCTTTATGATCTCCTTTCTTCTGGTGCCCAAGGGGTTCCTCTGTTGTTCTCTTTCTACTTGTTCAAGCTGTAGAGTTAGTTCCTTGATTTGGTTTCTTTCTTCCTTCCAGATGTGTGCATTTATGGAGATAAACAGACCTCTGAGCACTGCTTTGGCTGTATCCCATAGGTTCTGGTAGGAAGTGTTTTCGTTCTCATTGGAGGCCATGAATTTCTTTATTTCATCCTTGATTTCCTCTATAACCCATGTTTTTTTGAGCAAGATGTTGTTCAGTTTCCAAGAGCTCCCCTTTCTATCTCTGTTTTTTCTGCTATTGATTTCAACTGTTATGGCTTTGTGATCTGAGAAGATGCTTTGCAGTAATTCAATGGTATGGATTTTGTTGAGCATTGCATTATGGCCTATCACGTGGTCAATTCTGGAGAATGTTCGATGTGCACTGGAGAAGAAGGTGTAGTTGTCTGCTGATGGGTGGAAAGTTCTGTATATATCAATGAGGTTTAGTTGGTTAATTGGGACAATGTTCTGTATCTTTACTGAGCTTTTTTCTAGATGATCTGTTTAGTAATG
Organism: Heterohyrax brucei; assembly: GCA_028571685.1. Taxonomy (NCBI): domain Eukaryota; kingdom Metazoa; phylum Chordata; class Mammalia; order Hyracoidea; family Procaviidae; genus Heterohyrax; species Heterohyrax brucei. Next base: position 119,280,532 of record CM053151.1, on the reverse strand, counting down.
AGAGTGGAGTGTTAAAGTCTCCCACTATTATTGTGGAGTCATCTAACTCTCTTTTGAGCATAGTCAGTGTTTCTTCGACATATTTAGGTGCTCTGGCATTAGGTGTATAAATATTTAATATAGTTAAGTCTTGCTTGTGTACTGAACCTTTCAGCAATAAATAGTGACCATCTTTGTCCATGATGGTGGATTTGACATTAAAATTGATTGTCTGAGATTAGAATTGCCACCCCTGCTCTTCTTTGTTCATTGTTAGCTTGATATATATTCTTCCAACCTTTAATTTTCAGTTTGTTCCTGTCTTTAGGTCTCAAGTGAGTTTCTTGTAGACAACATATGGATGGGTCACGTCTTTTGATCCAAGATGACATTCGGTGTCTCTTTACTGGAGCATTCAGTCCATTCAAATTCAATGTAATTATTGATAGGTATGTGTTCACTGCTGCCATTGTGATATGTTTATTTTTATGTTGATGTTTTCTCTGTTGTTCTTATTAGTCTGTTCTGGGACACTCTTTTTTGTGAGTTGATTTTTCACCTTTTTCAGAGCTGGTTTTATAGTTGTTGAGACTCGTGTGCTAGATTTCTTGAAATGGTATGATACATCTTTGTTGTGCTTTACAGCTGCCCTTATGAACCCCCTTAATAAACTATTTATAAACCCAATTTTAATTACTACCAGTCTTGTCATCTTCCTCTCCATCTGGAAGGACTATAACGACTGTAGTACATCCCTCTTTTTATTATGATGACACCATAGTTTTCATGATGATCACTGGATTGCTTCTTTCTATATCAATGCTGTGATTTACTTTGGAGCCTTCCCTAAATAAGTATTGAGTAGTGTGTAGTTCTAAAATATAAAGTTAATGGTTTTGTTCTTCTGAGCCAAAGCCAAGAACTTCTTTCATTATTTCTTGTAGTTTGGGTTTGGTTTTACAAAGTCTCTGAGTTTCTGTTTATCTGGGAATGTCTTAATTTCATTTTTGTATTTGAAAGACAGTTTTGCAGGATATATAATTCTTGGTTGGAAGTTCTTCTCCTTCAAGACTTTGAATGTGTCATGCCACTGTCTCCGTGCCAGCATGGTTTTTGCTGAGAAATCTGACGAGAGCCTATAGGGTTTCCCTCTGAATGTTAGCTTTGCCTTAAGTCTTGCTGCCTTTAAGAGTTGCTGCTTATGTTTCATTTTGTTAAGCTTGATTATAATATGCCTTGGAGTCTTTCTTTTGAGATCTATAGTGGGTGGTGTACGACATGCATCTGAGATGTCTATATTCTCTTCCTTCATGATTTCTGGGAAGTTTTCTTTCAGCAGCTCAGCAACAATACTCTCTGTGTTCTCAGATGTCTCACCCTGTTCAGGGACTCCAATTAATCGAAGGTTGTTCCTCTTAATAGAGTCCCACATGCTTCTTAATGTTTCTTCATTTTTCTTGTTTCTTTTTTCTGATTTCTGCTCATAGACGCTGGCATCAGTAGCTCTGTCTTCCAAGTCAGAAATTCTTTTTTTCATTTGTTCCATTCTGTGTTCTCTGCTTTGCATGGAAGTTTCTATGTCTTTGATCTTCTTCTTGATCTGTTGGATTTCAGAGTACTGGTGTTCCATCAGATCGAACAACTTGCTTAATTTTTCACTTTGTTCTGCTGCATTCTGTATAAGGTCTAGAAGGGTTCTGTATATAATCAATTTGTATTCACTTCCTGATGCTTTCATAAAAGTTTCTTCATCTGGAAAACTCCTTGGTTGCGTTGTTTGGGAGCCTTCTGAAGCCATGAGTGATTGCCTGTATGCCACAATTGTCTATTGCTTTTTGGGTCCCATTTGAGTATATAGAGGCTGGAAGAGGTACTGTGAGGATGGATTGCAAATGTTTCTCTAGGCTGTCTTCAAATGTAAAGCAAAAGGTATCTGACCAGTTCACAAGTCAGTTACGTTTTCAGGTGCAGAGGTCCCTCTTCTCATCTGACAAAGTAAGCGCCCCTATATCCAACCCCAGATGATAACAAACTAGTTCAGAATACAGCAATGCTACTGCCCTGTTGGCAGAATAGGAAAGCGCTCTCCTGTGGGCAGGCTCTGGCTCCCAAGCTAAGAATTAGGTCCAGGTGCGGCCACCGTACCCAAGATCGCATCCTCCACACAGGCAGCAGACAGGGGGACTAAGGGTGCCGAGAGGTAGTGATTCCTCTGCTTCTGTTGCAGGGCCCCCAACGTAGGCAGCACTGTGCAAAATCCCTACTTTTCTGTTGGAGAAGCACTGTCCCGTTTGCAGGCACTGGCTCCCAGGCTAAGAATGAGGTCCCACTAAAATCTGGGTACCAACATGGCGTCCCGCACCCTGACCGCGGAGTTCCGCACAAACCCAGCTGAGGCAGCTACAAAATGAAAGGCTCAAAGTGTCTAGATTAACAGAGCCCCGAGCCTGGCTCTCAGCATACGGGAATTTCACCTGCCTGTCCCCTCAGCAGCGTGTCTGAGTCCAGCCGCCAGGCAAGGCCCAGCTCCGCCCGCCGGCCGAGACAGAGGCAAAAAAAAGTCAAACTGGTGCCTTTACCTTCCGTCCGTGAGAGCCGGGGCTAGCCAGGAGCGGGAGTCAGCGAGAGAGAGGAGGTTTTTCGCTGAATGATATGAAGTCCCAATTAACAGCTCTGTGCCGTGTCCTGAGGCTGATTAGGTGATCAGAAGGCTCCGTTTGGTTGTCAGTTCAGGTCTTGGTTTCCAGAGGGATGTGAGGAGATGTGGGCTTAGTCCGCCAGCTTGACTCCACCCCCCTGCTTTTAACATTTTAACGAGGTCTCTTGCAGTGATCTGTGCAATACAGCATGTCTTTTGATTTTCTGACTGCTGCTTCCATGGGCACTGATTGTGGATCCGAGTAAAATGAACTCCTTGATAATCTCATTTTTCTCTCCATTTATCATGACGTTGCTTGCTGGCCCAGCTGTGAAGATTTCTGTTTTCCTAGTATTGAGCTGTCATCCATACCAAAGGCTGTGGTCTTTGATCACCAGTGTTTCAAGTCTTCTTCACTTCCAGCATGCCAGTGGCATCCGCATGACACAGGTGGCTAACACGCCTGTCTCCAATCCTGATGCCGCAATCTTCTTCATAGAGTCCAGCTTCCTGCATTATTTCCTTAGAACACAGAATGAATACGTCTGGTGAAAGGGTACAACCCTGACTCATATACTTTTCCTGAGTTTAAACCACGCAGTGTCCCCTTGTTCTGTGTGCACAATTGCCTCTGGATCCACATGCAGGTTCGTCACGAGCACAGTAAGGGGTTCTGAAATTTCCATTCTTCACAATGTTACCCATCATTTGGTATGATCCACACAGCTGAATGCCTTAGCATCGCCAATAAAACACATGTAAACACCTTTCTGGCATTCTCCGCTTTCAGTAAGGATCAGTGTGACATCAGCAATGATATCCCTGGGTGCACACTCTCCTCTAAATCTGGCCTGAATTTCTGGCAGTTCCCCGTCAACATACTGCTAAAAGAGGTTCTGAAGGATTTTCAGCAAAATTTTGCTTGCGTGTGATATTAATCAGACCATTCAATAATTTCCACATTCAAGTAGATCAGCTTTCTCAGAAACAGTGTAACTACGGATCAGCTTCACTTTCGGCGGCAGCTCGCCCTCGCTCGGACTCAGAGCACCTTCCGACCTGAGTGGCCCATCTGGCCCTGCGTCAGACTGTGTTTCACTGCCACTCACAGGGCTTTCCCTGGCCTTTCAGAAGGAGACTGCCAGGTCCTGTGTCCTGGTCTGTTAGCTCAGCTCGACTCTATCTGCCATGGGTGACCCTGCTGGTGTCTCAACACTGGTGCCACAGGCTCCACCATCAGTCACACACAAATCCCCAGAGTACGACGAAGTGACAGATGGGGGGGGGTTCAGAAGGAAGTATACGAATACAAAAACAAAAACCCAATCTACTGTCTGTGAGTCAATTCTGATTCCCAGTGACCTGACAGGACAGAACGGAACTGCCCCAGAAGATTTCCAAGGAGCGGCTGGTGGATTCAAACCGTCAAACCTTTCTTTAGCACGTGAGCTCTTCACCGCTGTGCCACCGGGCCTCAATGACACATGCTAGACCACAAGCAGCCACAGAGCCCATCACTATGTGCCCTTTACACAGTCTGCTGACTTCTGACATAGGCGATCCTGTGCAGGCACCAGGTGCACCTTTTAAAGGATGTAACAGCCACCCACGCCTCTCCTGAACGACACCCTCCACGCCTCACGAGCACACACAAGGGGTGTAAATGTAACTTACCTTTCTGTTGTAAATGTAAAACCAATGAATGGCAAATGCAATCCAGAAAAGCCCGTGTGAGACCCGGGAGGCAGTATTTCCTGCACAAGAACACACACAACGTTAAGTGAACACTATATTCACACAAATGTTGGGGAAAGGATGTTACATGTCATGAGCATGCCGGGGAGAACCGGGCGGCTTTCTACAACATTGAGGCCACAGTGTCATGTGCATGTGAGCTGAGGTCCGCCTGGCCTCTGTGCTCCTCATCGTCCGCCCTGTCACTAAATGAGCAGCACAGGTAGAGAGTCCCTGCTCTGATTCGGACGATGATGGCAGCGGCCCAGAGCCAAACCCAAGGCAGGTCAGGGGCATGTGAACAGTTTTTAGGCCACACAAGCCACGATCCAAAAAAGTCCTATGCAGAAGACTACCACCACGGAACAGGGTGAAGTCGCTTGGACAAACACAGGGGCAGAGGTGTGGGAACATTCAGGTTCCAGGCTTCAAACAGTGGCCAGAAGGACAGAGGAGAGACCTGGAAGTCAGGGTCACACTGTTTAAGACAAGTTTATGACAGCTCTGTTTTTCAGTTTGAAGATCTTATGTTACTCAAAACAAATCCACGGTTACAGTATCCCTGTTTCCACCTGGAAGCCCTTCCTTCAGTGTCTAGGAAAAGTTTTCTCCATATACCACTTTCTTGGTCTTTCCTCAAGTTCTGCTCTTGTTCTGCCTGCTGTGTCCAAGTCTGAAGGGTAAATCGACTACCACGTCACTGGGCTACCAGGCACATTCCAGCTTCTTCTGCAGAATCCGCTCGACCTGAGGCTGTGACACAGCCAACTGTCTTTCTGAGGTCCTTCATTTCAAGAGGTCGTAGGGACAAGATGTACAGCAGCAGGACTTCTTTACAGAGACATTCTCTAAGGTCAGCAGCAATACAGATTTCTCCTCTGCTGGGTTAAGCCTCAGTTTCTGTGGCCCTAAACCAAACCATGTGTTCGAACTAAAAAGGTTGGCTCTGATGAAGCTCAAACAACATCCCAACCCATGAGCAGAATTCTGTCAAGCCCAAGGTGCTAACTACTACATCTAAACCAGAGCAGAGTAGCAAAGGAGCCTGAGCCAAACCGACATGGAAAACCCACAATGCACAACACTGGTGGGAAGACGGAAAGTCGGCCTCCCATCACTGGCACTCCTGAACTTCTGAGGTCTAAAGAAACAGAAATCCAGACACAGAGACATAAACTGTAAGATTCAATGTGCTCTCCTATGCAAGGTCAGAGAACGAGCAGTGGGACAACCAGAGAGAAGCCAGGCCCCACACAGAGCAGAGCAACATGTAAACCAAAGCCAGAAAGTTTCTGATGTGTTCTAAAACAAGAGCCATTTAACTCAACTTGGCTCGCCCTTGAGTGGTCCTTCATTTTCAAAGGGACACTGAGGACCACGGCAAGGGTCAGAACAGCGGGTTCACTGTCTCCTTTAGGCAGGCAATAGATTTAAAAAACTCAGTGCGGCTCTAAGGTTCCCCATCCTGATACACAACAGCTGCACCCCAACCCGCCGTGCAGCCTGGGAGTCATGTGCACCGACACTCACAGTGTTCCTCAGCACGTCATCGTCCACGTCAAAGTTGGAGGTATCGGAGGGGCTGCTGACATCGGGAATGTAAGGTGCTTCCAGGTTTCGTATGTTTTCCCAGTTCAGACCTTCAAAGAATGCGTGCTTTTTGAAATCCTCTATCCCATTCTGCCCCAGACGGCGCTCTCTGCTGCAGATGAGTCTCTGAATGAGGTCTTTTGCTTCTTCAGAGACGTCTGTGACGTGGGATGGAAACTGGAATCGCTCCTGAAGACAGAAAACAGTGAAAAGGTGGGACTTACTCAGAAAAACCGGAGCTGCACAGGTAGTCCAGAGAATACAGTAGAAGTAATACAGTGAACCCTCTGAGAGCCAGAGGTCCATGGGATGGAGTCTCTGGGTGTCGTCAGTTTTCCACCTTTCACAGGGTATAATCTCAGACCCTTTTCAATGGCTCTCCATTAGTGGAATGTCTTTGATTTTCCTTCTCTGTGACAGGCTTCTGCCTCACACAGGTTGCCACTTCCACAAGCTTTACTGTTGTTCCTAAGCCAACAGTTGTTTACAATTTCATGTTAACTAAATGTAAAGAAAGCAAATGAATTCAGAAATTCTGAGAGGTTGACTCCTGGCAGACTCATCGCTTCCAACAATAATGCAAGTTCACCATCCAAGGGACAGACTTGGTGACAGCACATTCTGGGGAAACACAAGCTGTCACAGCTCCAGGAAAGCCCACTGCACCACGGTGACAAATCTAGGCCTAGAAACATGCCCTATGAAAACCGTCACCAGGAGAAAACATGTTCCTAACATTGTATTTTAACCAAGGAAACGCAAATTACCTAAATGTCTTTCAAAAATGGGACATGGCATACTCCGCCCATGTGCGCGCACGCACACACGCACGCGCACACACACACACACGCACACACACAAGAATGAGCATTTCCTCAGGGGACATAGAGGCCAACGAGCATAACTAGCCTATTGCTAAGAGAGTCTTCTGCACCCTATATTGGTGAGTGGCGTCTGGGGTCTTAAAAGCTAGCAAGCTGCCATCTGAAGTACACCAAATGGTCCCAACTCAGCCGGAACAGATGATCCCCAAACCAAGGATAACGACATGAGGGAAAAAGAGCCCAGAAGACAGAAGAGCCCACATGAATGGGGAACTGTATCAAAATGCGACCAGAAGAACCAGATGGTGCCCGGCTGCCAACAACGACAGCCGTGATGGGGCTCACAACGTGGAGTCCCAGCGGCAACACCAGAAGAGGTGCACCTCAAGAACTCCACTAAAAACTGCGACTGACGGTCTGAAGGCCTGGGGGTTCCCCTGGGAGCATGCCCCCTGGACCCAATGCTGCCCTGATTATAAATCATTACCGAGGTCAACTCTTCAGACAGGAACGGACTGGACTTGGGGTCACAGAATGACCCTATCGTGTGTGCACTTTATGCTGCTATCTGTACAGTGTCGTCCTACTGGGCTCTTACCAGAGGGGAGTGGAGAGAGCGCAGAGGAGAGGACAGGAGATTGTTAGGAGGACGTGACACGTATACAACAGAATGGAGGGGTGTGCTGTCACTGGGCAAGGAGAACAGAAGGAACTGCAGATAGGCAGGCAGGCAAATTTAAATTGGACACTTTCAATCAGAATAAAACAAACAGACAAAAAAAAAAGACTGAGCATTTCAATGTGTCAGTGTGGAAAGATGTCAAAAACAGTGACGAGAACAGCCCGGCTATCTCAAGCGGAGAAGGCCGGGTGGCGAAAACGGTGAACACTGACCAGCGACTGAGGCTCCAGTCCACCCAGGGGCCCTTGGAGCAAGGGCTGGCAATCAGGAAATGCCACCACTGAAAACCTGGGAGAATAGTTCTACTCTGACACATGGTGGGTCACCAAGGACTGAAGCTGACTCAGGGCAAGTGGTCTGTGCAGTGTGATGACATTTACTTACATACCCACAGAAACACAGATACCCTGTTGCACGCAAAGCCCAGGACCCTCCATCCCCAGAGCTCATTACTGCACCTATAGCAGGGAGAGCAGGGAAGCTGCCACCCCAGGGCTGGGTGGGGACTAGACGAGATGCTGCATAGCAAGCCGGGGCGGCCATACGAGAGCCCCGGGAAGCACATGCTCATAGCACTGGGCCCCTAACTGTCACTTGGACAGTGCTCATCTCTGAGAAGCGGACAGCTGGCAGGTGACTTCAACCAGCTACTGTATGCACTTGTGATTGACTGGGTTTTCGGGATGCAAGTATTAACTTATAAATGAAAAATACATTTCCACTTCGGAAAAAATTTGCTAGAGTAACTTCTGCTTTGACCTGGAGCTTGGGAGAAACCACTGACCACATCAGTGCTGGCCTGCTCCCTCCACGAGTCATCAGTCGGAGGCATCTGGGGGACAGGCACGTTTCTGGGATGTTTGTGGGGGTGGGTGGACAGAGTGGGCCAGGAAAGAAGATGTCAGAGGCATAACGATGGAGAGGGAATAGCATCAGAAAGGCATATCCACTGAAGAGACTACAGAAAGACGGCAGAAAAAATACAAAAGGAGAAAAGCAAAGGAAAGCAAGCAAAGACAATGTCAAAGTGAAAAATGAACAGCTAGGTGAGGAAAAAGAAAAAAAGGGAAAGCAATGGGGTCTGGAGGATAAGGACTGCTCTGATAGGACCAGTTAGTGACCATGGTTTCCAGAAGAGCACACTGAGAATCTGAGTTGGCACCTGATTGGTCAGCCCAAACTCACAGGTCTAACTGCCCGCCCATCTGGCCCCGCTGCCCCAGGCCTTCCCCCCAGCCCAGCTTCCACTGGGGCCCCTTCTCCTCCACCCAGTACCCAAACTACCAGAAACCACCCTGCCGCTTCCCTGCCTCATGCCGCGTCTCCACAATCTGCCGCTCGCAAGGATTCTACCCCAGAATCTCTTCCGAGTCACCTGACTCCCCATCCTGAAGGGCACCTGCCTCGCCCATGCGCCCTCCCCCCGCCTGGCTACTCTCTTCACCCCAGCCTGTGCCTAGACCCCGGGCGAAGGAGCCACGGTAATGTCTTACCTCGTGGTTCATGATCTTGCCGTACGTCTCCACGAGTGACTCGGCATAGAAGGGCGTCTCTCCGTAGAGCATCTCATACATGCAGACCCCTAGGGACCACCAGTCACACTCGGGGCCGTACCTGCCCATGCCATCCTCCATGGCCTGCAGGATCTCCGGAGAGATGTAGTCGGGTGTGCCCACGGCCACAGAGGACTGCACCTGTGGGAGAACGTGGGGCTTAGGGAGACCCTAGCACATCTCCAACTTCACGTTAATCACCTCTACAACACGGGTGCCAGAAAAGGAACCTAACATGGAATAAAAATGGCCACTGACGGCAACTTAAAAACCTAAGAATTCAAAATGGAACACAAGTACAGGCTCTGTTGCAGCACCACATACTACCACTTCCAGAACACATGGGCGCTTGGGGCCCAGATGCCATCATGTTGCTGGGGAGGAACTGCTCACAGTGGGCGGGCAGCCTTCCTCGCCTCTCAAAGCTGCTCCAAGGGTGGTGTGGTGACCACATGCATCTAGGTCAGCCCTCCCCAGACTGTCACCTGCGTGGGGCCCACAGGGCTCTTGCTGAAATGCAGGTTCTAGGTCACTAGTGGTGCTGCCTTTTGAGCAAGCTCTGAGTGGTGGGGACACTGTTCAGCCACAGCCCACCGTCTCCCCTAGAGGAACATCTTAAGTAGAGCCAGGCACAGCTGGGAGCTTAGGTGGTCTCTGGACAGAAACGGAAGCCAAGACACATGTCGTCACGGGCTCCTGTCTGAGGGGCCCAGCTGGGGAAGGTGAGTGAAGAATGGGAGGACAGCGGCCTCCAGGAGCTCAAAGCCAATGTGAGTTACAGCGTGCTACAGATCCCAGAAGGGCAGGGCAGCTTCCAGGCCACCTCCCCAGAAGGTGTGGCTGAGTGTTGCAACCCTGCTACAGAAAGCTGTGTTGCCAAGAGTGGGGCAAAACCACGACACCCAAGGCTGGGAGGCTGGGGTGTCCACGGAGCAGCAGTGTATCTGGGCTGGTGGCAGAAGACCCAGGAGCCCAGCAGACTCCCTTGCTGAGCACCTGGCTCTGCCCCCAGGTCAGGCAGATATGCAGGAGGGGCTCATCTCGCAGCAGGTAGTCCCAGGGCATATGGACAGCACAGGGCCACTTCTTGAGGTTTCTGAGTCTACAAGATTGAGAGCCAGGCAGGACACCAACACCATGGTCATAGAGGGTCTGTGCAGCCAACACCGAACTTGGCCTCAGCACCTCTGGGCAGAGGTGACCAGGGACAGAGCAGCAGCCAGGGTCACAGACATTGCAGATGCTCAGCTGGAGGGGTCAGCAGAGCCCATGCCCACACCTTTGCCCAGCCCTTCGGCCACACGGCTGTGTCAGCCTGCAGAGACCTCCCTGTAGATCATGGGACAACCAGAAGGCTAGCACTCTGACACAGCTCACATGTCACACAACATGGTGGTGACATGGGTACTAGTGATGTGGATGTAAGTAACGTTTTAAAAACCCAAGTGGGGAATAGGTAGCCAGAGCTCCAGCTTGGACCACGGTCATGATTCTAGTCATCTGGAGGCTGGGTCTGAGGGCCACACAAACATGTCAGCTAGTTAGTATGTGGTGAAGACTTTTAGCAGCCAGGGAACCTGGCTTTGTGGAAAGAGAGAAAGTCACTTCAGTCATTTCTTTTAAAACACTGTTAAATGATGCTGGTTTTAAAATATGCTGCTTGGAAAACCTGCTTCTACATGTGGAAGGAACTGCTCTCTCCTAGAGAAGTCCTCCTCATTACAACTTACAAGGATAAGTTTAAAGAGGAAAACACTCCCACACGTGGCAGAATACCACCTCGACAGAGCCACAGCAGAGCAATGCCCTAATGCTGTGACCTTGTCACTGGCAGGAGCTGCTCAGCCAGGCCTCAGGCCATCTGATCACAGTGCTGGTCTCCGATCATGGGTATGCACCCCACGGATCCAGGGGCCACCCTGTGCTTTACCGGAAAGGCATCACCTGGCCCTCATCACACTCCTGAGTGCCCCAAACCTCTGCCTCTAAGCCCATGATACCCACAGAGAGAAAACACTGACAGAAGTCACCTGCTTCCCCTCTTCCCCAAAGTAAGAAACACAGTCACACACTCAGGGTCTGCCCACCTGCCCTGCCTAGTCAGCACACTGTGAGAAAGGACGCCCAAGCCACCTTGCCCACTGTCGCGTGGCACACTTGTGGACGCCTAGGAATGAAGGCCCTGGAAATGTTCCGTGTTAGAAGGCATATGTAGTACTTTCTCAAACATACAAGGCACTGAAGATGTTTCTAAGCTTTAAAATTCCCAAATAGAAAATGTCAGCTGTCTAGCAAATGGATTTATCTGTTCCATTCATGTTAATAAACACAGTATGTTAACTGTGTTTCCGACTGAAATTTGAAGCCCCTTGTTATTGCAAGCAAAGCCCAGAACCAATTGGAAAATCTCCAACAAAAATACATACAGTTCCATCATCATTCATCTTCAAACATGATCCAAAGTCGGCCAGGCGAATATGACCATTCACATCCAAAAGGACATTGTCAGGTTTAATGTCTCTGTTAGTAAAATAAATACACAAATTAACCATTTCCGTGCAACACATTGAGTGAGTCAAAGCCCATTCTTAGTGGTGGAGCAGCTGAGGAAGTGCTACCGCTGCGGCGTTAACGGCTACAGCAGCCCAGTCCGCAGCACCGCCGCACAGTGCTTCCGTCTAGTTGGCAGTAGCACCCACCGCCAGCACCACGAGTTTCTGCGTGCCAGGAACTCCTGTACCCCAGGGAGCCTGACCAGGCAGCTGTCATTCCTACACCCCGCCCACCGGACCTGTGTTTATGAGCATCTCTTCCGTGCCAGGCAGCGCTCTCAACCCTGCACCCAACACAGACAACACTGCTCCTGATGTCAAGGGCTTACAAACTAGCTGAGGTGTCAGGAAATGAACATGCACATCAATAAATGCGCAATGCGAGTCAAGGTGGTGTCACACAGTGCAGTCCATGAGGTAAGCCTATGGAGAACCAGGAAGGCATGTAAGACACGGCAACACACTCAAGGGCGGTGGGTGGTGGTGACTGTGGAGCACTGACATCTGAGCAGAGATGGATGAACTACAGGAGTCACGTGACAATCTGGGGCAGGATCACAGCAGGCTGATAAACCACCATGGATCCAAAGAACAGCCATTTACAGATGAGGATACGGAGGCTTGAGAAGTCGAGTCATCTGTCCAAGTTCTGCATCAAAAGTGGTAGAGCAGGAAAGTAAGCACAAGTCAGGCTCACTGAAGCCTGCTTTCTGAACCACTGTTTTAGGTTGTTCTAGAAAGCAGATGCCTTAAAAGGCAGATTAAAAATGATCCTCATGTAATCAGTATCTGTACTACCAAATGCTGGGTAGGATCAGTGCAGACTTGAGGAACGCTAGTACTCTAGCTGGTAGATTCTACGTGTATGACGGAAAAGTATAAAAGGGAACCAACTTCACTTTAAAAACAAAAGAAGCTGTTCACAAAAAGACATGGACAGCTGTGTTTCCAGCAGCACTACTCACAGAGAGCCACACAGCGGCAACAATCCAAATACGCGCCTTCAGGACAGTGAATAAATAAACTGAGTCAGACTCATCTGATAAACACTGCACTGCAATAAAAAAAATCAAACTACCAACTTCTGACAACAATGATGATTCTCATCGATGTGAACAAAAAGCTGAAAGTTCTTAGGAAAAAAGGCCACAAAGCAAAAGAAAATTCTAAAGCATTCCCAACTTACATCAACATTGCCAAGTGTGCATTCAGGAACATGAAAAACAAACGAAACAAAAACTAAGAACATAAACAGACAAAGCCAGGAAAAATGAAATGAGATTTGATTTAACTCTGGGGAAAAAAAAATAAAAGAAAAAGATAAAATCTTACGATAAATAAAGAGTAAATTAAAAAATGCCCAAATGAGGACAGATTCAAACAAAACTTAATGAAAAACACTGAAAGCTGGAAAAACACTAAAAGAATAAAAATGAAAAAAAGAAGTAAAAAGGATCACAAAGGTGGTGGAAGATGAAACTTGACAGCAAAGAAGGTCCAACATATGAGGACTATCAATTAGGTTTGCAAACTCATCCTAGAGAAAGTATTACATACTTCATTGCTGAATATCTCTACAGTCACCTCTGAAGTACTCCCCTTGGGAAGCTATGCACCAAAGCCAGAGCTGAGTCCACTCTTCAAAGCCATTTTGGAACTCTTTTTCTGGAATGGCCATCACAGCCGTCTTTGTATTTCTTTGATGTCCTGAATGTTAACAAAATGTCTTCCTTTCAGTACTTCCTTTATCTTTAGGCAAAGAAAAGTCACTGGGGACCAGATCAGGTGAGCAGGTAGGTCTTCAACACAGCTATTTGTTTACTGTCTAAAAAATCCCTCACAGACAACTATACAATTAAGTTCACAAACCTGCCATGGTGTGCAGTGGCCATTCCAGAGAGAGTTCCAAAATCGCTCTGAAGGGTGGACTAGGCACTGGCATTAGTGCATAGCTTCTCAAGGGGAGGACTTCAAAGGTGACCGTAGTGATATTCAGCAATGAGGTGTGCAGCACTTAGAATAATTAAGTTCACGAACTTAACTGTCACCTCATAGGCATATGGAGTCCCTGAAGAAATCCAAATGATGAAACAGAACTAATATTTAAAATTGTAATTGATATAGTTTCAAGGAGTGGCTGGTGGAATTGAACTGCTGACCTTTTAGTTAGTAGCCATAGCCTTCACTACTGCACCACTAGTGACATGTACGAGCCAAGGAAGTTTTCTAGGAAAAGAATGACCTAAATTTATACACTAACAGAGCCCGACAGATTTTTTTTAAAAGTGCTGTTTTCTGAAGCCAGACAAGGTGATAGCGAAGTTCACAGGAAAACAGCTAGAAAAACACTAATGAGAAAGAGTTACGATGATCTTAAAACATACTACAAAGCCTCCCTAATGACAGAAACACGGTACTAGTACATGGAGAAAGAAAGATAACACAACAGAACATCTAGAAACAAACTGATGACATAAAAAAAGTGCATACATGATAAAGACAGAATCTCAAATCAGTGGGACAAAGACTGTCTTAAATAAATGGTTGTTAGGACATTTGGTGGGACACTTAACTAAAAAATTAGATCCACACCTCACGTCACATATGAGAACAAACCCCAAATAGAGCAGATAAAATATTATCTATGAATGAAAATATAAAACTACTACAAGAAGTATAGGTAACTAAGATTCAAACTCCAGATGTACGCAATTTGGTTACATAAAAAAAAAAAAAATTTTAATCTGATGACAAAATAACACCATAAATGAACTAAAAAAAAATTAACTGGGAAAAATATTCGCAACATATGTCACAGATAAAGGACACATACATATTTTTTAAAAATGATCGGGGGAAAAAAAAGCCAAATATCCTATAGAAAAAGGAGTAAAAGAAATGAAACAGACAAATCACACATACATACGCATAAATATATAAAAACAATTTTCACTTTCACAAGAAAGGTCAAAAACAAACCTAAACCTGTATGCCATCTCTCATCCACTACACAGTAACAAATTCAGAAGCTTGTAAACACATTCTCTTGGTAAGGCTATGTGGCAGGAGGCACCTTCATACAGTTGGGCAGGAATATACAATTCCTATAGAGGAAACTGGCAGCATTTAATAAAACTGTATCAATCTCATTCCTAGTAGTTTCTCCTGAAGACGCACTAATAATACAAAAGTCTATCTGCACAAGGTTATTCACTACTGTGCACTTTATATCACAAAAAGCCTACCTAAATGCCCACTCATAAAAATCAGTTAAATAAACTATGATACTTAGATACCTACCTACAATACAAATCTGTCTTGAAATAAGTACAATGAGAATGCTCCTTAGAAGGGAAGAGATGGCAAGACTTCATCTTACATGCTCTTGACATGTCATCAAGAAACCAGGCTCTGCGGTACACAGGGCTGCTGTAAGTGGGAACGAACTTGACGCCACCCAACACTATTTACATATAATGGAGTATTATTGAAAAAAATAAAAAGATGAAGAGTTACATGAGATACATTACTAAGTGAAAAAAGTAGAATACTGTAGCACCTTAACCATGACAGCACCAGGGTTTCCTAATGTTGTACATATTAAGAAAATAATAAAACCACAAAGATGGTTAAGAGGGAGCCTAAGATGGGAATGAGACTGAAACCAATAAATCCAACTCTCTTTCAAATGAATGACAAGGAGTAGGGAACAAGCCCAAGTAACTTATGAACACAGCATGTGACATCTGTGGGTATAAGGGCTGAACATAACATGTGACATGTGCACATGTGTGGGCTGAGCACAGCACATGACATGCGGTGGGAGGGGCTGAACACAGCACGTGATACGTGCCAGTGGGGGCTAAACACGGCATGTGATGTGTGCATGGGGGGGCTGAGAGCAGGGCAGGGAGAAGGCAGACAGGTCCCAAACTCTTCACCACACTCTTGTTTTCTGTAATAGCATTAGCAAAGCACTTCTAACACTATTGTGGATATACAAAAGGGTTAAGCAAGTAAGTCAATATACAAGACGGCACCAGGGGCCAGAGGCACCAGCGTAGAAGGGAGACGAAACCATGGAATGGGGAAAACCAGGAAGTGAACTCCCAGCCCCAATAACAGACCTAGGGCTCCACAGAGAAATGACTGCTTCCAGAGTTGGGGCAAGGAAGGTACAAGGGTAGGCTAGAAGCTAAGGGAGTTCTCAGAAAATGACCAGAGTATGTCGCTAAGTGTCACCTAGAAAAGGCTTCCATTGGCCAAATACGGGACAATCGGAGCACCACAGGAAAGACTGTGACAGATTACAAATCACTACGGGAAAACGAATATCCGTGATCCTAGGGTGGTAACAAACAGGAAGTCGCCTGATGACTGATAAATACAGAGGCAGCGCTGGCAGCAGGCGGTCATGCTGCAACCCTGGCAGTCAAGGATGGCTCTGGCACGGGACATCCACAGATCACATGTCTAGACAGGAATGGTCAGTGACAAAGAGGGTATCTGCACGGTCCTAAAGGATTTCCCACACACTGCTTGTAGTGCAAGATGGAAAAATACTAACTTCACAGTGGAACCATGAAACAAAATCTTAACTGGGCAAGATAACTGATCATCAGCAGGGGGAGGGAGACATCGTGTGCCTCTGAGATGGGACACCCTGAGAAGGCCCTGAATCACATTCACATACACACATCCCAGCAGGAAATGTGTGATCTGCATCTGTATGTTTACCTCCCTCCCCAACAATGCCCCTCAGTATCCACAGGGGACTGGTTCCTGGAACCCTCAAGGATACTAAAATCTTTAGATACGCAGGTCTATTACATAAAATGGTTTTGTTTTTTTTTTCTTTAAAAAAAAAAAAAACACAGCACAAGAATGAACAGTGCTGCATTCTGAAGCTGAGTACCAATGGCTGGGCCAAGCCAGGGTAGACATGCTAAGTCCTGGGTCAAAGGCAGCACTCTGAAGGACGGCGTGACTGGGCCCCTCCCGCCTGTCGTACACAGGCTGCCCTGCAAGCCGGTAGTTCGTGAGTGACTTTGGGTCCCACACAAGCAGGGCACAGTGCTAGGTCCTGGGCCTCCCAACTCTGCTCTCTCCTTGTGAACCCAATACCTCTGCCACAAATATGCCCCACCAGATCCTAGGTCAGACGATCCCACTCCTAGAGTCTCCATCTGTCCGCAGCATGCTGGCGTGTGGCAGCTTTGTCCTTCAAAGCCCTGTACTGCTCCTCAAACCCTGCCTTGCTCTGTATTTCCATCTGAGTTGCTCCTAGGCCCTTAAGTTCCTTTGTTTTTCCTAAATATTTTCAGTCTGTGGTTGGCTGAACCAACCAATGCAAAACCTGCAGATACAGAGCTGACTGTATACATGCATACATTTAAAGGTAGAAACAAGGCAAAACACATCTACGCTTGCAGAGTTTCACTGTCCAATGTGGCACATGAACAATTTTGTTCCTCAGTCACACCAGTCATATTTCAACAGTCACATGTGGCTAGTGGCTAGCATCCTAGATGGCACAATATAAAACACGTCTATCCAAAGGCCCTCAGACATTAAACTGGGGTAAAAACCGTATCTTCAACAAATGGTGCTGGCAAAATTGGTTATTCATCTGCAATAAACTGAATCAAGATCCGTATCTTACACCTTATACAAAAACCAACTCCAACTGGATAAAAGACCTAAATATCAAACCTAAAACGATAAAGCTCATCCAAGAATAGGTAGGAACAATAATGGAAGTTTTAATACACAATGAGGACAGACTCCAAAATCTGTCAAAGAAACCTCAATCAACAGAAAATAGATAAATGGGAACTATTAAGAATCAAACACTTTTGCTCATCCAAAGACTTTATTAATAGAATTAAAAGAACACCCACAGAATGGGAAAAAATATTTGGCAACTCTATGTCAGACTGACGCCTGATCTCCATAATCTATAAGATACTACAAAATATCAATAAGAAGATAAACCATCCAATTAAGTGATGGGCAAAGGAGATGGACAGACACTTCACTAAAGAGGAGATCCAGGCAGCCAAAAAACACATGCGGACATGTTTACAATCTTTAGTTATTAAAGAAGTTCAAATCAAGACAACAATGAGATACCATCTCACCCCAACAAGATTGGCCATGATCCAGAAAACACAAAACAACAAATGCTGGAGAGGCTGTGGAGAAAGTGGAACCCTCCTACACTGTTGGTGGGGTTGCAAAATGGTCCAGCCTCTTTGGAAGGCAATCTGGTGCTTCCTTAAAAAAATGGATATCGATATACCATTTGACCCAGTAATTCCACTACTTGGAATATATTCTACAGATTCAAGGCCTTTCACACTAACGGACACATGCACCAGAATGTTTACTGCAGCACAGTCCATGATAGCAAAAAGATGGAATCAACCCAGATGCCCAACAATAGAAGAATGGATAGGTAAACCATGGTACATATACTCAATGGAGCACTACGCAATGATAAAGAATAACGATGATTCCAGGAAACATCTCCTAACCTGGTTTCAACTGGAAGACATCATGTTGAGTGAAAGTAGTCAGCGACAAAGGGACAAATACTGTATGAGACCTCTATGATAAGATCTCAAAAACAGACATATGTATAAAAGAAAAGACTCTTTGACAGCTGCAAGGGAGGGGAGGGAGGGAGGGTGATGGGGGGAGGGTTTAGTTTAGATAGTTACTAGAAATCTAGTGGGGAGAAAGCGGTGATAGCACACATTAGAAACAAGAACAACATTAAGTGGACTTCAGCATAACCTGAGTACTCCTTCCATCCTAACTCAATACTGCAAGGATAGAGTAGCTGGGGTGGGGGGCGGGGGACCATGCTCTTAGGCGAATTCCAGGCCAATTGGCACAACTAGCATTTTGTTAAGAGAGCTCTCTGCACCCCACAGCTGTCAAGTCGATTCTGACTCATAGCGACCCTACAGAGTCAAACTTCCCCACTGTTTCCAAGGAGTGCCTGGCAGATCTGAACTACTGACCTTTTGGTTAGCAGATGTAGCCTTTGAGCTACACCATCAGCTACACCACCTTGATAAAACTGGCAGAGCAAACCAAGTTTACAAGGAAATCTGGACTTGCTAAGTCATGAACATCCCCCCGTCACGACTACAGGGCGCAGTGACCTCAGCCACGGAGGACAGGAGGTGATGGTGATGGTCATCAGCTAGCAGCACTGACCGCCGCAGGCACGGTGCCTGCTCTGCGGGGTCAGCGGCGCTGAAGCCTCAGGACAGCTTCCTGCCGCAGGTGGGCATGCCTCTCCCCTTACCGCGGAAGAGAAAACTGAGGGAAATCGACACCTGAACATCTGCCAAGTGTACTGCTTCCAGTAATGAAAACCCCTCTTCCTCTGAACGGTCGACACAGCTAAATGCATGCTAATCAAGTCTACTTCGCAGGAATTCAGTCTTCTTAATCCAGTCTTCTTTACGCAGCAACTACACCATCTGTTCCTATCACTCAGAGCTTCCCAGAGGCTGGAGACGGGAAGCAACTATCCTGACGGCTGTGTGACCAGGACATGCTGGGTGCCACAACCAACAGTAGGCATACGCCTGTTCTGGCAACTGCTTTATCAAGCACAGGCACCTCTGCCGGCACAGCACCGAAGGACTCAGCTGCCAATCGCAAGGTGAGCAGGTCTGAGCCCAGCAGCCACTCTGTGACAGAAGGGTCGGGGGTCTGCTGCAGTAGAGTATAGCCTTCAGGACCCTGCAGGACAGCTCTCCTCTGTTCCACAGCGGTGTTAAGAGTCAGGCTCCATGGCTTCAGGGTTCACAGCTATGGGTTGGGGTGTTCCGAGGGGAGAAGGACAGGGATGGAACCCAGCCTCTCTTGCTCAGCACAACGTACTATATCCTCGATGGGCCTTCTCTGGCTGAAGTGCTCAAGCCTAGAGACAGTGTTCTCTGGAAATCTAGTACACTCCTGCCACTTACTCTGCATTCCTTTTTCAGAGAAAAAGCAGGAACGACAGACAGAGGCAGAAAGGAAGTAGGGAACGAGGGACGGAGGAATAAAGGCCACTCTCCCAGGAAGCAAACCCAGACCGAGCCTTTCCTTGTTCCTCGAGACCACTGCGCCGGGGTGCTCAAGGCCCCTCACAGCCCCTCCTGATGTCATCGTCTCCATCTCGCGTGGCAACATGGGAGTAATGAACGGTGACTCACGTAACAAGGAGGAGGGCTTTCCTGCAGTAAAGCTAACAGAATACACTGACTAAGAGAAGCTCAGTGAAGTTTTAGAACATGCTTTGTGCCTGGCTTCCACAAAGGAAGGGCTCACAAGGCGATGGGGCTATTTTATTCAGATCAGAAAACCCTGGCTCATCTCCTGATCTTGTCTTCTTTCAGTTTTGGAACGGAAGGCAGAACAATTCACAGACTGTCTCAGTTCTCTAGTGCTGCTGTGACGGAAATACCGCAAGTGAATGGCTTTAATAAACAGAAACATATTCTCTCCAACTCTAGGAGGCTGGAAGTCTGAATTTATGCGGTCAGCTCCACGAGAAGGCTTTGTCTCTGGTGCCTCTTAGGGAAGGTCCCTGTCATCCATTTTTCCCTAAATGAGGAGCTCCTCCAGTGCAGGGTTGCCAGGTCTAATCAACAAGCCGCTCTTCTGGCTCTTCCTTCTTGGTGGTATGTGGTCCCCAGGTTCCCCTACTTGGGTCTGTCTTTTATACCTTACAAGAGACTCACGTAAGACAACCTGAGTCCTGCCTCACTGACGTAACTGCCACTAATCCCACCTCGTTAACTTCCCAGAGGTTACGATGTACAGCACACAGGAAAATCACATCAGGTGACAAAACGGTGGACAGTCACACAGTACTGGGAATCACGGACTAGCCAAGCTGACACACATCCTGGGGGGATACAATTCCATCTACGACATTCCACTCTTTGGCCCCCTAAATTTCATGTCCTTGACACATGTAAAACATATTCACCCCATCATACCACACCAAAAATCTTAAACCAACTTAAGTCCAAAATCCAAAAATTTCTCTTTGACTTTTAAATTTAGACTATAACTTACCTCCTTGCAAAGAACACTGGGAGAACAGGCACCAGCTAGGTTATTTCCATTACAAATGGGAGAAATCAGAGAGAAAGAAAGGGTAACAGACACCAAGCAAGACAGCACACCATATCACATCAGCTCTCAAAGCCTGAAATTAATCCTGTGTTCTTTGAGGCTATGTAGGTAATGGTGCCGCTCTCCAGACTCTTGAGTGGCGGTCACACTGCCTAGACTCTAGAACCTACGACCCTTGGCCCTGGCCTTCAGCTCCACCTCCCAGGCCCACTGGCATGCCAGCTCCGCACTCTCAGCTCTCGGGGGGCCTCATTCTCCTAGTCTACTCGAGTGCCAACACCATCCCCTTGGTCCTGGTAAGCCCAGTTCTTCCAACCCTTGGGCATGGCAGCTCTGCCCTGAGCTCTGGGCAGTGGATGTGGCCTCAGCCACCGTCTCTCGGGAACAGCAGTCCCATACTCTAGAATTGAGTTGGTAAAGATTGGATTCTTTTAAATGTAGGAAGCTAACGGCCTCAGCCTCAGAAATTCCAGCAGCTGTGGCTCTACCCTTTAAGACCCCAGGAAGTCATGGTTCCTACCCTTTGAGAATGAGGCAGCTCTGCTTCCTGTGTTTGTCCCTTTAGCTTCTGCTTCCTGGTTCTGCCCTGCACATGTCTTGCTGAGGCAAGTGTTCCAAAGCTCTCTAGAACCAGCGATGAGTACTGGCAGGCACCGCACTCTGCCCGTAAGCCTCAGCTGGATGGCATTCAGCTCTCTTGCTCCAGGAGTTGGCCAGGCTGTCTCCACTGACTAGTGCCCAAAGGCATCCCATCATCCCATCCCACCAGGAAGCCTCCTGTGCAACGGCACTCGCACTCCTGCTCTGCAGGCTGGCCCCAGTGCTACCGTGCCTTGGTCTCCTGGTTCTACCACTGCTGTGCTCTCCACTGCTGCTTGTCTTCTGCACGGTCTCCAGCGTATACAACAGCTCTCCTCATTTCCTTCTAAGTCCTCACCAGAATTATCTTTGATGTTCGTAATTCCACCAACAGTCTGTTCAAGGCAATCCCGGTTTTGCACTATTAGGCACTTTTAAACTCTTCTAGCCTCTGTCCATGCAGTTTTGAAACTGCTTCCACATTTTAGGTTACGTTAGAGCAGCACCCCACCCCTAGTACAAAATGCTTAATTATCTAGCACCACTATAACAGAAATACTACAAGTGGATGGCTTCAACAAACAGAAACATTTTGCCTCCCAGTCTAGGAGGCTAGAAGTCTGATTTCAGGGTGCCAGTTCTGGCGGGAGGCCTCCTCTGGTGGTTCTGGGAGAAGGTCTGGCTCTAGCAGAAGGTCCTTACCATCAATCTTCCCCTGCCCTGGGAGGTTCTCGGCACAGGAACCCCAGGCCCAAAGGACCCACTGCTCTGTCTCTCTCCTGGTGGTATAAAGCTCCCGAGTCTCTCTGCTTGCTTCTGTCTTCTGTACCTCAAAAGATGGACTTAAGATACAACCTAATCTTGTAGACTAGGCACTGCTTCACTGACATAACTGTTGCTCCCGCCTCACTAATACCACGGAGGTAAGATCTGCAACACATAAGAAAATCATATCCCGTGATAAAGTGGTGGACAATCATATACTACTGGCAATCACAGACGAACCAAACTGCCGCACATTTTGGGGGAACACCAGTCAATCTATGATACCAAGAAAGGGTAAAATGATTATACAGGGAAATGTGTTTAAGACAGTCACCTATAATTTCACATATTACACACACACACACACACACACACAAACGGAAGAAATGGTGGGGGCCCTGAGAATGCCACTATCAGGGTGTTTAACGAAACAGAGAGCAGAAGAACAGGGAACAAGCACTCTGGATGGAAGAGAATCCGACCGTCATTAATTCCTGCCAGACAGGCATCTCCCTGGGGGCCACACTTAGGCCGGCTCACATAGGGAGGAAGGCTTTCCCTCCTTCTCTTCTGCCTTTCAACTGTGTTCAGTTCCTAACCACTGGCATGCACTAATTCTTTTCTTTTTTAATGGCATTCAGGGTTATTTGGGCAATGCCTCTGTGTTTAAAATCACAATAGTGCTAGTAAGTGTCACCACTGAGACATGAACTGGCTGCTTACACTGAGGGAAGCCACAAAGACATTGCCCTCAAGAGCTGAGCAAGACAACAGTAGGAGTGTGGTTAAGAGGCTCCAGAATCACCTGAGGGCCCTAGTGGCCAAGACCCTTTAGACAGTCCAGGGAAAGGTCTGAGTCTTTTCAGATGGATTCAGGCCTCACAAGGTGGGGACAAAGAACCAGTGCCCTTTAACTGGGTCATGTGGCCCATGCCACCAACAGGGACAGCAGCCCATGGTGAAGCTCTCGTGGGCCACTGCAGGGCCTGGGACCACTGCAGCCTATTACCCACCGAGGTAGCAGCAGCAGCAGCACTGTTTTACAAAGATTTGTGGCAGATGGATGAGAAGTCCTTTGAAGATTCTTCCTTCTCAAGACAGCTGTGCTCTAGGTTCTAACACTGGCATGGATGGAGCACTGGGAGTCACGAGGGACAGCAGCTGTTCCTCTGCTACATCAAAACAAGGCAGCCAGTCCGCAGCCACCTGTCCTAAGTGGTCCATCAACTCCATCTTCCAACTGACAGGTCCCGTCCTCCTACGAAACCACAGCGCTGAGGGTGGTGGCCAGTGTGGGAACGGGCTTCAGCCTCCAAGGTACCTGCTGGCTGGACAGTCGGCTCCAGAGCTGCTTGGCCACTTCATCTTTCCTCTCAGGTTGGCCCTCTGCTAGGTTTCCCCAACTTTCCCTTCTAACCCTTCTAATAGACCTTCTATTTTTACATTGTTTAGTCTCCAAGTCCTCTTTGATGCTCAAAATATTCCTTTTCTTAAAAATGTACCCAGCTCTTACTTCATGCACATAGCAGGCTCTGCTCTCCCTGAGGAAGTGATGTTGCCTTTCCTAGCAGTGGTTTCCTCGGCAGCCAGGGGTCCCTGCCTACACCCTGAGGAGGGGCCGTACACCTCCACGTAGTGCTGGGGAGCAGCAGAGACAGGGCTCTGTGGGCTTCTGCTGTCAAAGCCAGGCTGGAGCCCATCAGCCTGCAGGTGGCGGGCCTTGCCCTAAATAGTAGGGATACCACCAGCCACAGCAAAGCTGCAAGGTTCATGCTGTGAGTTCTGACCCACGGCTGCTTAACAACCACTGATGTCACTTTACTGCCAACAAAACTCTCTCAGCTCTGACCCCGTGAAAGGTTAGTTTTCACCTCACTCATGAGGTGCTCATCCGAACCAGGCCGAAAACTGAATTCCTACAAAGTCTCACTTCAAACTTTCTAGCAAAAATTCAAAACTATTTCAAGGTGGGAGTCACTTCAGCGCTTGGTCTAAGTAATAAGCTGTTTCAGCTGAGAAAAAGTTTTTGAATTACATATTTTAATGTCTCCTAATGTTCAGTCAGAATTAACTTGAGGGCAACGATAGTAGGCCTGTAAGTCAGATGACAGAGTAAAATCTTTTTACAGGGTCAATTAAGAAAACAAGAAGTGTTCTAATCAGACGAGAAAATAGGAAAAGAATAAGCTACAAAAAAGGTGGTGAAGTTCATTTCCCTGGAGACCCCAGACAAACAGCGACGCTCCTCTCGCCATCATGAGAGAGGCAGTGTTCTGTCAAGACGGGGTGTGAGGTCCGTGTCTGGGAATCACTACACTAACTGCTATCAAACCAGCCAGTGGAAAGCAGAAGAGACTCAGTGAACAGGCCTCACTGCCCTGACAGCGGTGGCTGTGCTGCTGAGACTTGTTCTCCGGCCTGAGCGGCCTGCGGTGGCGGTACAGGGCAGCACAGGGCATGCTGCAGCGTGG
The DNA here is from genome assembly GCA_028571685.1 of Heterohyrax brucei. Classification (NCBI taxonomy): domain Eukaryota; kingdom Metazoa; phylum Chordata; class Mammalia; order Hyracoidea; family Procaviidae; genus Heterohyrax; species Heterohyrax brucei. The sequence goes on along the minus strand of CM053151.1, from coordinate 119,256,018 downwards.
CTCTCGGAACACAGAGCCACAGGCAGTGGCAGGAGGTCTCCGCCTTGCTCTGGAACCTACCAACCACACGGTGTTCAGCCTCCCTGGGCTTCGGCGTCCTCACCTGCCATGAGGTAGCACATGTGGGAACACGGCGAGTGGGGATTGTCTCTGGGGTGCCGTCGCGGCCTAAGGGCAGCTCTGCAAGAGCCGGTGTGTGTAGAGAGTAGGGAGGTGGGAGGAATGCAGGATGGGGAAATGTCAAGGCCTGAGGGGCTGAGGCGGGACAGGGCACCTAGAAGGAACTTCGTGCTGACTCCCAACTGTGACTTTGCCCAAAGGTGAGGACAGGTATTCAGCTCAGCACCCCAGTCCCAGGAGAGAGAGCCACCCTGCCCTGCCCGAGTTCCCAAGAGGAGCCCTGGCCCTCCTTGTCTCCGCCCCCGCAGCCACACTAGGGAGCATGGCGCCATGACAAAGGCCTTTCTGGTCTACACTACTTCTTGTGCGGTGGGCAGAGGTGCTTCCGACCCTCCTGAGACCACAGGGTGCCCCTCCTCCCAGAGAAGAGCTGCGGGGCCAGGACTTGATTATCCTTGTCCTCCTTTAACAGGGAGACAGCTGAGGGTGGGAAGGCCACGCTGTCAGCGAGCCGTCTGAACTCACGCTCCACTGTGACGACACGGGTGCTTCCCTAAGGTGGAGGAGCTCACTGAGGTGGCCAGGCTCGAATCATTTTCCCAGGAGCATAAGGCCACGGCCAGTGGCTTCTGACAGAAGCTAAGGAAGAGGAATCAAGGACGCAGGCTGGACCAGACCCCCCAGCCAGGGCCCTCCTTAGGAGCCTCTCAATGTACCCTGCAGGTGTCTGGAGGATGGTCACCCGAGGACACTGATATACAGCAGTGCAGCCAAGGTGGGGCATGAGGCCGGCAGATGTGGAGCCAGGGCACCACCACCCTGGCCACTGCCTCTCCCCTGAAAGCAGATGTTGACGCCCAGAGGAGATGCCAGACGGGCCATAGGCCTGCCGCCATCAGGTGGAGACAGGAGCTTCAGTCAGAGCAGACACAGAGAACAGCAACTAAGACTGAGCACAACATGCTTCACTCCAGACGACAGCAGAGATGTAGTTTTTCAAGAAATTCCATCAGAACAAAGAGAAGAGGAATGGAAAGGCTGCAAAGGTGATGTCAGTGCACTCTGTGGACTGAGGAGATGCTGAGCAGTAACAGACTGAGCACAGGTGGGACACAGAGTGGCATGTCTGGGGAAGAGATACTGCACATCACAGAACTCTACAAATGCCCACCAATGGGGTACTGCGCCCCCTTCCGGATAGCGATGATACTGAGGACTTGCTGACAACTATAAAAGAAGAAGGTAAACTTCCCCAAAGAAAACTGGGCATCTATTCTTGGGAGCGACTGAGCCAGGATGAGAGACCCCAGGGACGGGGAAGGTAGGTGAAGCTGTCAGGAAGGCAGGACCAGGCAGGAGTCTTGATTCGCCACCACCAACCTCCTCTCCACAGGGAGGAGTTGTTTCTGAGTTCTCTGAAAGTCTCAAGGGAAGAGGTACAAGGGTACAGAAGTTGGGGCCCCAGAGTGGCCAGGTGCACGTCTGACTGCTCCCCAGAGCAGCCCTCCCAGGACACACAGCTTCAGTGCAGCTTTTCCTTAACATCTTGCTCTGAAATGTCAGGGTCGGTAGGGAGCCTCTCCCATGGAAGTCAGAGATCACACAAACAGGAAAAGGAAGAGGCAGACAGTCCAGGCAGCAGAAGGAAACTTGCATGTATAATTGGTACCTCAGAGACATAGAAGAGTTGATAATCACGAAGCCAGAAGAAGGTGTTGTATTTTTTTTTTTAACTTCAGATCTTAAAAAATAAAAGAAGTCTTGCGTATTATATAAAACATAAGTGAAATTTTAATGTAAAGTCCAGAAGTTGAGAAACTCTCTAAAAGGGATACAAAAGCACAGAGATGGAATATAGGAAAAAACAAAAGGAGAGGCTCAGTTCAAGAGTCCAATATCTGAGTAACAGGACTTCATGAAAGACGGAACAGAGAACTCAGAGAACAGATGATGAAGCATAACGACGCTTCACTGAAAGAGGAAGACAGGAGTCTCAAGGGGAAACGAGTCCACAATTTAAAATTTCAGACTGGATAAACTATCAACCATACATATGGACAGAATAACAACATTCTTAGACAGGCAAGATCTCAACAAAATTATCTCATGCCCCTTTCAGAGAAACTACTGGAGGATTAAAAAACAAACCAAACCCACTGCTGCTGAGTTAATTGTACGCTATCAAATCGAAAGAATTAGTCAAGAAAGAGGAAGACATATGATTCAGAGGACAAGAGATCCAATCCCAGAGAGGTAAGGAGGAAATCTCTTCACTTGAAAAGAACCTCAGAGCAAGAACAGTACAATAAGTGTACAGAGTAACCAAAGTAGAAAGAACAGGAAAGAAGGAAAGCTCCAGAAGGGAGATCTCCAAGGAAAATGTAGGCAGAGAGACTGCCAGATATGTCTGATTGTACAGAGCTTTATAATTCAACCGTAACCACAGAAGATGCATAGAAGAGTAAGCTAATAGACAAACAAGGCAAGTGTTAACTCCAAAGAAAACAAAAATTTACACAAGAAATTTAACTACTGTACACAAGGCTCACTTAATGATAGTTACATAGCTATATTATAAACACCAAGTAGTGATTTAACCAAAAGTTATTATTTTACTAATTGGGAAGATAGGAGGGAGGGAAGACACAGTCTGAGAGCGTGCGTGGGATAGAGTGCGTGTGGCAGAGTGTGTGTGTGGAACAGTGTGTGTAGAGGCGAGAGTGTATATGTGGGAGACAGCTTGTGTGTGGCAAAGGTGTGTATGGGAAAGAGGGGTGAGAAGAGTGTATGGGGGAGAGAAAGGTAAGGAGACAGCAAGAGTGGGAGAAAAGCATGAGGAGAATGTAGGTGTTTGAAAGAGAGGGTGAGACAGAGTATGCGGGGGAGAAAGGGAGTGAAGAGAGTGTACGTGTGGCAAAGTGTGAATAAGTGTATGTGGGAGAGGAGGTGAGGGGAGTACGTGTAGGGGACACAGGGATAAGGAGAGTGTGTGCGGGAGAGGGCTGAGCAGAGTGTGTGTAGGGGAGAGGGGGAGAGGAGAGTGTGTGAGGGAGAGGGATGAGGAGAGTGTATCGGAGAGGGATGGGGAGAATGTGTCAGGGAAAGAGGTGAGGACAATCTGTGGGGGATAAGGGTGAGGAGAGTGTGTGGGGGAGAGGGGTGAAGAGTGTGTGGGGGAGAGGGGTGAAGAGTGTGTAGGGGAGAGGGGTGAGGAGAGTGTGTAGGGGAGAGGGGTGAGGAGAGTATGTGGGGGAGAGGGGTGAAGAGTGTGCGGGGGAGAGGGGTGAAGAGTGTGTGGGGGACAGGGGTGAGGAGAGTGTGTGGGGGAGAGGGGGTGAGGACAGTCTGTGTGGGGGAGAGGGGTGAAGAGTGTGCGGGGGAGAGGGGTGAAGAGTGTGTGGGGGACAGGGGTGAGGAGAGTGTGTGGGGGAGAGGGGGTGAGGACAGTCTGTGTGGGGGAGAGGGGTTAAGAGTGTGCGGGGGAGAGGGGTGAAGAGTGTGTGGGGGACAGGGGTGAGGAGAGTGTGTGGGGGAGAGGGGGTGAGGACAGTCTGTGTGGGGGAGAGGGGTTAAGAGTGTGCGGGGGAGAGGGATGAAGAGTGTGTGGGGGAGAGGGGTGAGGAGAGTGTGTAGGGGAGAGGGGTGAGGAGAGTATGTGGGGGAGAGGGGTGAAGAGTGTGCGGGGGAGAGGGGTGAAGAGAGTGTGTGGGGGAGAGGGCTGAAGAGAGTGTGTGGGGGAGAGGGGTGAAGAGTGTGTGGGGGAGAGGGGTGAAGAGTGTGTGGGGGACAGGGGTGAGGACAGTCTGTGTGGGGGAGAGGGGTGAAGAGTGTGTGGGGGAGAGGGGTGAGGAGAGTGTGTAGGGGAGAGGGGTGAGGAGAGTGTGTGGGGGAGAGGGGTGAAGAGTGTGGGGGGGAGAGGGGTGAGGAGAGTGTGTAGGGGAGAGGGGTGAGGAGAGTGTGTGGGGGAGAGGGGTGAAGAGTGTGCGGGGGAGAGGGGGTGAGGAGAGTGTGTGGGGGAGAGGGGTGAAGAGTGTGCGGGGGAGAGGGGTGAAGAGTGTGCGGGGGAGAGGGGTGAGGAGAGTGCGGGGGGGAGAGGGGGTGAGGAGTGTGTGGGGGAGAGGGGTGAGGAGAGTGTGTAGGGGAGAGGGGTGAGGAGAGTGTGTGGGGGAGAGGGGTGAAGAGTGTGCGGGGGAGAGGGGGTGAGGAGAGTGTGTGGGGGAGAGGGGTGAAGAGTGTGCGGGGGAGAGGGGTGAAGAGAGTGTGGGGGGGAGAGGGGTGAGGAGAGTGTGTAGGAGAGAGGGGTGAGGAGAGTGTGTGGGGGAGAGGGGTGAAGAGTGTGCGGGGGAGAGGGGTGAGGAGAGTGTGTGGGGGAGAGGGGTGAAGAGTGTGCGGGGGAGAGGGGTGAGGAGAGTGTGTGGGGGAGAGGGGTGAAGAGTGTGCGGGGGAGAGGGGTGAGGAGAGTGTGGGGGGGAGAGGGGGTGAGGAGTGTGCAGGGGAGAGGGGGTGAGGAGTGTGCAGGGGAGAGGGGGTGAGGAGTGTGCGGGGGAGAGGGGGTGAGGAGAGTGTGTGGGGGAGAGGGGTGAAGAGTGTGCGGGGGAGAGGGGGTGAGGAGAGTGTGTGGGGGAGAGGGGTGAAGAGTGTGCGGGGGAGAGGGGTGAAGAGTGTGCGGGGGAGAGGGGGTGAGGAGAGTGTGTGGGGGAGAGGGGGTGAGGAGAGTGTGCGGGGGAGAGGGGTGAAGAGTGTGTGGGGGAGAGGGGGTGAGGAGAGTGTGCGGGGGAGAGGGGGTGAGGAGAGTGTGTGGGGGAGAGGGGTGAAGAGTGCGTAGGGGAGAGGGGTGAAGAGTGCGTAGGGGAGAGGGGTGAGGAGAGTCTGTGCGGGGGAGAGGGGTGAAGAGTGTGTGGGGGAGAGGTGGTGAGGACAGTCTGTGCGGGGGAGAGGGGTGAAGAGTGTGTGGGGGAGAGGGGGTGAGGAGAGTGTGCGGGGGAGAGGGGTGAAGAGTGTGTGGGGGAGAGGGGGTGAGGAGAGTGTGCGGGGGAGAGGGGTGAAGAGTGTGCGGGGGAGAGGGGTGAGGAGAGTGTGGGGGGGAGAGGGGGTGAGGAGTGTGCAGGGGAGAGGGGGTGAGGAGTGTGCAGGGGAGAGGGGGTGAGGAGTGTGCGGGGGAGAGGGGGTGAGGAGAGTGTGTGGGGGAGAGGGGTGAAGAGTGTGCGGGGGAGAGGGGGTGAGGAGAGTGTGTGGGGGAGAGGGGTGAAGAGTGTGCGGGGGAGAGGGGTGAAGAGTGTGCGGGGGAGAGGGGGTGAGGAGAGTGTGTGGGGGAGAGGGGGTGAGGAGAGTGTGCGGGGGAGAGGGGTGAAGAGTGTGTGGGGGAGAGGGGGTGAGGAGAGTGTGCGGGGGAGAGGGGGTGAGGAGAGTGTGTGGGGGAGAGGGGTGAAGAGTGTGTAGGGGAGAGGGGTGAAGAGTGCGTAGGGGAGAGGGGTGAGGAGAGTCTGTGCGGGGGAGAGGGGTGAAGAGTGTGTGGGGGAGAGGTGGTGAGGACAGTCTGTGCGGGGGAGAGGGGTGAAGAGTGTGTGGGGGAGAGGGGGTGAGGAGAGTGTGCGGGGGAGAGGGGTGAAGAGTGTGTGGGGGAGAGGGGGTGAGGAGAGTGTGTGGGGGAGAGGGGTGAAGAGTGTGTAGGGGAGAGGGGTGAGGAGAGTGTGTGGGGGAGAGGGGGTGAGGACGGTCTGTGCGGGGGAGAGGGATGAAGAGTGTGTGGGGGAGAGGGGTGAGGAGAGTGTGTGGGGGAGAGGGGTGAGGAGAGTGTGTGGGGGAGAGGGGGTGAGGAGAGTGTGGGGGAGAGGGGTGAGGAGAGTGTGTGGGGGAGAGGGGTGAAGTGTGGGGGGAGGGGTGAAGAGTGTGGGGAGAGGGGTGAAGAGAGTGTGTAGGGGAGAGGGGTGAGGAGAGTGTGTAGGGGAGAGGGGTGAGGAAACAATGTGTGTGACTCAAGTTTTGTGAGTGAATGTGGATGTGTGTGAAGAGTTAAACTGTCACTTTAATAGATGCTAACTTACTAGACAGCACTGGGTTGGGCTTCATCTAAAATAGAAAAAATTTATGAAAATAGCAACTTAAGCTTGTTATTTGGAAGCATGAAGGTAATTACTCCAAGAGGCCACTTCAAGTTTACAACGCTACCCTTGGGGAATGAAACAGGGTCTGGACACTCATGGTTTTCATTATAAGCCCCGCAGAACTAGCTGACTTTTTCAAACTTCTAATAAAAAGTCATTCCGATAACAATAAAAACAAAACCAGTAAAAGAAGAAGAAAAAATACATCACAGGCCTGAGTCTTTGGGCCTTAAATGCCATAATGAAAGGATCCAAAAGTAGAGACTCCTTCTCCAGGTCACGCAGGGTCACCCTTGCAGCAGGAGGGCGGGCAGAGCAGGGTGGCAGCATACAGAAGAGGGCAGCCTTCCTCAGTTTCCACCTCACATTGGCACTCCTCAGTAGACACACCACACCATCAATGAGGTCCTTCTCATTGCTGTGACATCCCCCCGGCTTCCTCAACCCAGTCTTCCTCTTATGAGTCTGGGGCAGGGGAAGAATAAGGCAGTAGACCCTGTAGGGTCAGCATAGAGCAGAGCTGTGAAAGTAGACAGTGGGGTCAAGCCCTGCAGGCCCCTCTGGAGCGGGTAAAGGCAGGGGAGAAGCTTAGTCAATGTCACATAAGTATCAGATGGCAAGGTTGCTTCAGCTGACCGGAGTCGAAGTCACAAAGTGAAATGCAGTGACAAAGAAAGCTGGTATTGACCAGGCACCAGATATGGGGGGTTTAGAGGAGGTCGTGTGGTTGATCTCTCCGCAGTGAGAGGCACCAACACGGCCCTGTGACCTGCATTACTTCTGGAAATGCCCCACACCCTGGTGTCTAGCAGTCAAGGAGCTCAGAAAGGAGTATTTAACACATTAACTGTGGTGCCCATAAAAAGATGAGAAGTCAGTCAGTTACCTGTGCACATAATGGAGCTGATGAATGGAGTCAATGGCCAACACCATCTCACCAATGTAGAATCTTGCCATGTCTTCTGGAAGCTTGTCTTCAAATTTACTGAGCAGGGTCAGTAAGTCTCCACCCACGTAGTAATCCATAACTAAGTACTACAAATCGGGGAGAGAGGAGGAGAAAATACAACATTCAGACACCATTATGCCTGACAAAGGCCAAAAGCTTACAGCAGAGTAAGGCACAGGAAACAAATGCTTGGCAAAGGGATACTGTGAAAGCGACTAAAATCAAATCAACTCTGCACTTCTGGTTATTCCCCTTCTGACCGATTATCTAAAGAAAACTGTACTCACAATCAAATATTATGGAAGTAAAAGATATTTGTAGGCAAGTAATACAACAAAATTTAAGGTAGCAAATTTTCAGGACTTTAAGAAATCACTGAAAGAAACAGTAGTGACACCACCTGTAACACAATTCCACAAGGGAAGCAGGCCTGAGTAACAGCAGCTCTCAGAAGCTCTCGGTCTGCATGACTTGTGTTTATGAATGACAGGCAGTGAAGACACACAGTGGAGTCTAGCCTAGACTGCTCTCCTGACTCACATGGATCCACACCCAGCAGCCTGTCACAGAGCTCTGCAGATGTCCCCAGGACCTCCAATGTGGAATGACCACATGCAGCCTCAGCATGTCCTCACCCCTCAGAACCTGCTCCTCCTCCTGGGCCCCCAACCTCTAGCTGATGGCCCTCAATATCCCAACATGTCCAACCCCGAAAACATGCCCTCATCCTTATGTCCTCCATACCCTTCAGCCTTCACACCCTGTCAGTCACTGAGTCCAAAACGTTCCACTGCCCCGTAGTTCCCTGGGTTCCCTATCTGCACTGGCTTGACAGCAGCGGGTTGGACCTTTTGCTCTGCTACTGGAGTCACCACCTCTCTCCACCCCACCAGTCCATTTCAAAGTCCTACCACTACCTCTCTCACCTGCGTGCCTTCAACAGTCCCCTCATCGGTTTCTCCTTCAACATTCTTGCCCATCTTGAAGCCCCTCTCTGTAACTTTAAGTTGTCCTCTCGCTTAAAATCATTTAAAAGCCTTCCCTTGCTCTCCAGTCAAAATTCTGACCTTGGTTTCCAGGCCCCCAGGCTGATCTAGCCCCTTCCTACCTGCCTCCCCATGATGCTCCCCAATCACACTGCACAGGTTTTCAGCATAAAAACTGCTAGGTACTGGAGACCCCAAGATCCACAGACCACAGTCTGTGCCACCCCAGCAGCAATCTCAGAGTAGGAGGAAGGAAGTCCTGATGAGGGGCAGCCCTGGGGTCAGACAAGCTCAGATGGAGGACCATCGTGACCAGAGCTGAGGTGCAGCCACTCCTCCACTGGAAGGTTATCAGCCGCAGAGGCTGCTGGATGACTGCGGGTGGGCCTGGCCACCTCACCTTGTAAGGATCATCCCCCTAGGAGCACACATCCTCTGAGGAGCTGAGGAAACGGCCCTGCCTTGCTCACTCAGTCCAACACAGTTTACCCTGGAGAACGTAGCAACAAGGGTGGCTGCCACTCACTGTGCCCCTGCTGCATCCCAGTCCGCTGGCCACACGGCCACCCCTGCGAGCTCCATCAAGCCTTACAACTACCCTGGCACAGGCAGAGTCGTGATTCCACAGCACAGACAGGAAAGAGGCCTGGTGATGCGACTAGGGGCAGGCCAGCTAGGATGAAGACGCTGTCAGGCTCTAAGGTCCACAACCTTACACGTCTGACACTGCTGGGCCTCCAGAGGAAGGACATTCATCACCGAGGAGAGCCCCATGGGGCTTGTCTGAGAGGGGAAGGGTCAGGCTGGTTCTGAAGAAGCCAGGGAAGCCTGCATTTTAGACTCCTTGTCTCCGGCAGGATTTTTCAGTCACCTGTAAACTGGCCTCAGAAACAGCTTTCAAGACCATCTCACTCGCCCTGCCTCTGAAGCACCCTCAGTCTCTGTGACCCAATACTATCTCCGAAGGTGGCAGTGACGAGGCTCCCTCCCCTGGCTCCCATGGCCTGGCTCTTCCAATGATACTCAGTTGTAACCGTTTACCATTTCTCACCTGTCTACATCTACAGCACATGTCCTGCGGAATCTGCTCACTCAGTCATCCATCCACTCACTCCCTCCTGTTCTCAGTAATGGGCCTAGGCATCTCTCAGGTGACAGGGACACTGATGTATGCCGATCACAAGGCTCCTGCTCTAAGGAGCTTACATCCAGGGAGGGACACATGGGCTACCCGCAGGCAAAAGAAGAAACAGGGCTGTTTGAGAGTGCCAAGGGCCAGGGAGAAGACAGAAATGCGTGGGTTGGCAGAGTACACTGGAAGGCTACCGAATAGCAGGGACGATCCAGAAAGTTCTGTCAAGAGCCAGTGGCTGAGCTGAGGCCTGAGAAGCTGACCATGTGATGGTCTAGGGGTGGTTTTCCAGGCAGAGAAACAATGTGCACAGGAAGCCAGGGAGAGAATCAGCGTGGCACACTGGAGAAACAGATGGACACTGAACGGGGGTGTGATGGGTGAGAAGGGGAGACGTCCAGGCGGGAAGGCTGCTGTCTCACGGCTGCATTGCTCCCAAGAGACGGGCCTGGAGCATAAGAGGCAGGAGGGCCTGGGCTGGGACACGGGGGCTGTGAAGGCAGTCGGACAGGTGGGCGACAATGGTGGAGGGAAGACTGGAGAGATTCTGGAAGAGGTTGCAGCGGCCACTGAGAGGGAACCAGGAGAATGAAGCATGACGGCCTGGGCCCTAAAGAAAGCCATGGGATGAGCCCAACCTGTATCCAACTGACCCTCAGTGCTTTCCATGTCTTCCTGGCAAGCTGGCACCATAGCAGAGCGAAGTCTGGCAGATGGCCTTCCGACAAACAAGTTTCTAAGAGCAGTAAGCCACAGGGGCTTATAAAGCAGACCAGTAGAAACTTACCTTTGGAATAAGAACTAAACCAATCGTTCCATGTCATGTAACATGAGATTTCTGTGTTACATCAACAAGACAACACCCTTTTAGGTACTTGTGAAACAGATTTGATTTTTATGAAATGCCAAGCAAACCTGTAACATGGACTAGATCTGTAGGGTGGTTAGCACTAAAGTTGACGATCCAAAGAGAAAACCTGTGATCTGGAGCACGTGTTGGGCAGCCGGCAGAACTCAAGTTTGCAGATGAGGAGAAACGCCTAACAGGGGAGCTTCCTTCCTGGCCGGAACAGGGCACAAGGACAGCCTGTGTGCTTTCCAGGCTGGCCGTGCTCTGCCCTCCCCATAGCCCTGGGAGGCACCACCTGCTGCAGTCCCAGAGGCGTGGCACCTATGTAAGCATACCTGCTCCTGGGCTGCAATCCTAGTCACTGGACAGATGTCCACAAACCAGAGAGCTTCCAAACCTTGGCCTTCTCACTCATCTCTCATTTCCATGGTAGGTCTAAACAAGCAACCCCCAAAGTCAGACATCTCCTTTAGACAAGAAGAAAGCTTCCCAGCTGGGACTTCTGTCTGACATGTCTTACCTTAGAATAATCAAGATGACACCTAATATTTCACCCTATACTGATTTCAGAGAAATCAGAAACCAAGCCAGAAGGAGAATCCTCCTCCCACTCAGATCCATGCAGCCTAGTACTCCTGGGAACATCTGTTTAGCTCTTATCAAAACAGGAAATGAACTCAGGAGCCCACGTCTGTCCTCTGAGCAGGCACACTGACCCAAGGGTCAAAGGGCTTAGGGGCTGCTGTGGAGACTCTCTGAACACTGGGACCCTGTAGCTGGCAGGAAGGGGGCACTGTGCAACCGAAGCTGCCACACAGACCTGCGTGGCTCTGTTCGTGTCCTCGGTCAGAACAGTGGCCTTCGTTTGGCCACCTGTGCCCAGACACTCCTTTAGAAAGTGATAAAAGTCAACAATACTGAGCTTGTGAGGCCACTAGAAAGATACAATAAGATACCTCCACGTGTTCCCTAAACGCTGAAACCTATTTTCAAATCCTAAACAGAGCCGAACAAGCTGCTTTACCTAAGCCTGGACCTGTGAATCTAAGAGATTCCCTTCAAGTGTGAAGAGAACATTTCAAAATGAGTAAAATGAATGCTACGTTTCAGCCTGTGGCAGTGGGAAGAGCACCATCCAGGGGCCGCCTCGTGAAGGGAGCTGCTGGCTGCTATGGAAAAGGAAACTGGCTGTCGGCCCTGCCCGGAGGCTGTAGGGATGGACACCGTCACTGCCCAGGGCACCACCGTGAGTCTAAGTTGTTGCTCATTGTGGGGACATTTGTGAATTTCCTGAACAAAGTGGCCTTGTGAATCTCATACAGTGCCTTAGACCAAAGGTTTAACTTCCCTTCTACCTCTAAAACTACTTATCTTGGCATCTGGTTTATTAAACCATAGTACTTACGCTTCAGAAAGGCTAAAATCTACACAGGTGTGTGAACCACAAAGGTGACTGATTATTCGACAGTGAAGCTAAGTCCTTGCTTGAGTCACAGCAATACAGAGATGACAAGGATGGGAACAGAGCTCCCCAGCACCACATCAGAAGGCCTCACCAGGCCGGCTCCCCACTGAGGGCAGGACCACACGCTCTGCGCACAGTGACTCACATGGCTGGCAAACACACCTGACGCCCAGGGCTAGGCACCTCAATGCCCCTGCTCCAAGTTGTCTGTTCTCAGCCATAATTCAAGACATACAAATGTTCTGTCAGTAAGAAACTCCAGCAAACAAAATGGTCAGGTGACCTAGGATTACCGAACAAACAGGAAGCAATTCCACAGGCCTGCTTCTTACAAGTTCCACCTGGTGATGACCCCGTGAAACAAAACCTCAGCTTTACCCGGTCAGTCACATACATCTCAGTGACAGAACACGGGGGCCCGAAAGCCTAACTGTGCTCTGTGGATGGCCGGGGTGGGTGCCCAGACCTACCAGGTAGTTCTCATCCTGGAAGGCATAGTGTAGCGTCGTGATCCACTGGCAGTCACCGTTCACCAGCACGTCACGCTCTTCCCGGAAGCATGCAGTCTATGGAGAAGGAAGGAGAGCATCAGTCCACATCCTCCTGGACTTGCTGAGTATACACTTGAGTGTACAGGCCTTGAGACGAGAGTTTTACAGACCGGGCCTCTCCCCAGCACAGCCCGACTCACTCCTTGCTGCCTGCACTGGTACCACCACCCTACTGGGACTGCAAGGCTGAGCACACTTCCTTTTGTCCTGCTCCTGTGGCCCCACATGCCAGGGGCTGCTGAGCTCGCTTCCTCCTAGGAGGCCTGGCATCCATCCTTCCTTGGCCTGGTGGTCCTCACACTTGGGTTTTACGACCAGGCTTCTCCTCCCCAGCACCATCCGACCTCTCGGCCAAGTTAAGTTCCTGGTAGTGGCACCCAGCAACTGCCCTGCACTGTCTTATACCCACTGTGCAGTGCCACATGGCTGGCAGGGTGGGACAGCCACCTCTTTACTGGCTTCAGTCAGCTCTTTTCAGACATGATTTATTCCCAACATACTGCCACACAAAACTGAACAGGGCTCTACCATGAAGACCCATGGCCATTAGCATGTGGGCAAAGGCTGGCTTTGAGGCGGCTACGGTTTGGAAAAAAAGAGAGCAAGAGAGCAAGGACAGCATCTGCAGGCAAAAAGTAACCAGGTCTTTGGTATAACTAATGTAGCTTTCCCTTTATATAGAAAATACCACATCAAGTGGTATTCCTCCCTATATTTGAAGTTTGCAAAGCTTTGGGAGCTTTCCAAGGGCAGGGCATTGAGTACACTTTTTATCTGCTTTCCTTTGAGTCTCCACGTGATCTTTGTAACCTGTCTTTTCTACTGTTTGACAGATACAGATGCATTCTGAGTCTCCAGATCTGTGGCAAGACAAGACATCTTGGCTTGACAATCAGCTCAGTGAAGTCCACACGCCCAGAGACAGTCTGGAATTACCATGACCCCTTGCCAGTACCCACCCAGACACTGAGGAGAGGCAGGGAGAAAGGGGTGGCTGAAAGAAAAAGGGTGCCGACTGGAGACGGGAAAGGCAACATACAGTACAGGGGAGTATGCACAACGTGACCAAGGTCAATGGAGACACTGCACGGTAAGGACAGATGACTACAGAGAGTGTCACAACACGTGCAAGTTTACAACACTGACAACGAGCAAACCCTGTGCCAATGGTCACACAGTTGATGTGTGTCCTCTTCACCACCCATAGGACACAGCATCCACCTACATTTTGCTCTCCTTGGGTTTACTGGGAAGCTGGTTCCCTTCCCCACTGACAGTGTGTGCAGCTGTCAGGAGGGGACCTGCATAGCTGTTTCAAAGGAAAAAAACAGGCATGTACTACAAATTACAGCTTTTACAAGGTACCGTATGAGGTGGCGCACTCCATGTGGATGTATGTCTCCCACCAACCTACAATGGGGTCCACACAACACAAGCATCCCAAAGGCCAGAGGGACACACACATCCTACCAATCCCACCCCCGAGAGTCCAGAGGGTCACACTCAATTCAGACATTCAATGATTCAACATGCCTTCTGTTAATAACAAAATGAGACCAATAAAAAACTTATAGTGAAAAATCATTTGGTCATGAAAAGAGTATATACCATACAGGTGTGGTAAGGCACGTGGGGGGAGGACATGCTCGTGGGCACGTCCATATTTACGGCACAGGTATACACATTTTTGTATGTGTTGCACATGTATTCATACATGTAACACACAGCTCACGGGGCACACTTAAGGAGACTTTATGGATTTCCAAACACCTTGTGGGATTGACTTGCTTGGTCTGAAGGCTCAGGTCCAGAGTCTCACGGGACAACTAGGTCAATTAGCTGATAATGTTAACCAATAATGTTCCACAATAACTTAACCAATAACAATAACTTAACCAATAATGTTCCACATTCTAGTTTGCTGAATAGCATTTGGGTCTCAGATGCCTGCAAGTAGCTTTGTTAGGCACCACTGCTGGTCTCGTCTTGTCTGGAGCACAGGAGAGGAAAGGAACTCTAAGATTCAAAGAAGACATGAGTCCAGAGAACTAACAGCCTGTGTGAACCACAGCCTCTTCTGCCTGAGACCTTTTGGTGGTGCATGGCAACCACCGACAGTTGCCTAGGGACACAACAGAAGGTCCCAGTTAGAACTGGGAAAAAAATGTAGAGTAAAATCCAAATTCCTAAAACAAAGGCCAACTTACTAAACTGACAGAGACTAAAAGAACCATCATCCTAAGACAGCCTTTACACCTAGAACTGAAGTCATTTCCAGAGGTCCCCTTCCACCAAATAATCAACAGGCCTGAAATATAAACAGTAGTATCTGTGAGAAACATGCTCCTTTAAACAACCAACTAAACGAGGCCAAATGGTTACCATTTATCCAAAAGCACAGGTGAGAAGGCGAGGAGGGGCAGGGAAACTGGACGGGAGGGACGGGCAGGCAGAGCAGGCCTGGTGAGAGCGCTGACACACGGGGGGGCAGCCACCAGTGTCACAGGCCAATCTGTGTATGAGTTGTTGAACAGATCCAGTTCGCTGTGTAAACTATCACCTCAAACACAAGATAATAATAATAAAAAAAAAATATGTCCATCCTCCAGGACACTCTCTCAGAGAAATGGTGATGGGACAGGGGACAGTCCGAGGCTAGATGGGGCCACAGAGCTGACCTGATGCCAACAGCACTGTGTCCACGAAGAAATGCTCTCCCTGCTCTCAAACCTCTGCCTACCCACTCAGAAAATAAAAACCTACCCTTAACTGGGGACCACCACTATGGTGACCCAGAAAGGAACGCATGTTATTATTCAGCAATGTAAATTTTTCACAAGACTGACAGAAAAAGTTGTCAATTGAAGACCAGATTCAACTGAAATCATCACTATTCACTGTCTCAGATCTGCCACGACATTTAGAGAACTAGTCACTATTCTAACAGCAGAGGATTTTCTAATTTTGCAACCCCAGAGGTTAACATAAGTCAGCATAAATGTAGCTCAGCTTTTTTTTTTCATAATCAACCTCTTGAGTGAAAACACAATCTTGGAGGGAATTTGTCACTACTGTGTCTTCCCTCGCACACTACACCTCCACGGGCTTTTGTACGACAACGCTACTTTTTCCTTTCAGCTGAAACTTCACCACACAAACCAGAGACTCCATCAGCCTGAGACCAGAGTAACCAGACGGTGTCCAGCTACCACTAACGACTAGCTCGACAGGGAACACAGCAGACGGGGCGCAGAATTCAAATTCTAGTAAGCAAACCAGACTAAGGGTCTGAGACTAGAGGCACCCCAGAAGACACGGCTCCCAGACTCTCTGTTAACTGGAACTGAGATGATTCCCGAGGCCAGCCCTTCTGACAAACACCAGACTGGGTCACAGGACATACGACGACCCATGTGAAGAATGTGACCAAGCAAACACAGAGGACTAAAACGGGCAGCTCCTGTCTGGAGGTGACCAGCAGGCAGAAAGGGGCAGGGGATGGCCGAATGGACACGGGGAATGTGGGGTGGGAAGGAGGTGGAACAGCAACTAGGGTCACCCAACAAGGTATACAAACATTTCTGAAAGAGAAAACAGCTGTAAACCTTCACCTAGAGCCCAGTGTATACGACTAAAGTAAAAAAACACTTCAGTGTTCTTCCCACATTCACCAAAGTTCAGGGGTGATGTGAGTCACAGCTGGGAGGTGCTAGAAGGTGAGGAGGCTCCCACAGCCACAAGCTCAGGCAGCAATGGCCATGTGGATGGAGAAGCTGCCAGGCGAGCGAACGAGAAGGACGACACTCTGACAAGTTAGGGACCACGGGTGGCAGTCCAGCTCCCAGCACTCTGCACACCCTGGGGGTGACTGGGCCCACGCCGAGTGCAGATGGCAAAGACTGAAGGCTACGGGGGCTTAGGAGGACAGTCTGAGGCGCGGGGGTGCTGCAGAGAATGCCCACTCAGACACTGAGAATCTGAGGCTGGGAGAGAGCCGGCCTAAGGAAACGGTGCCTGGAGTCATTGGCGGATGACTGTCACTGGCTAAAGAGGTTAGGATTCCAGGACAAAAGAGGCAAGAGGCATCTAAAACTCCATCGGAAGAAGGGGCAGCAAAGAGAGGGTGACAAGATGGACACAACAGAAAGGAGGGCTGCCAGGTGGGGGTGCTAAGGCCCTCTCAAGGACACTGCTGCGTCAGCCCACAGTGTGGAGCCCAGGCCTGGGGATGGACAGATGCTGACGCTGCACCGGGCCTGAGCAGTCACCTTCCACGAGGCTTGGAGGGCAGGTAAGGCAGCACTCCAGAGAGGCTGCAAGAAACGAGGGGCCATGTGTGCTCGGTGGGGCAGGAGTCAGAGCAGAGGGACCCAGGGTGACAGGCACAGCAGGTCTGAGGACCAACCCAGGGGAGGAACTGGCAGCATCTTCCTTGGAAAGGAAGGACTCAGGGTGGGTGGATGGAGACAGAGCTGGGAGCGGTGTCTGGAGATGGCCCGTCTCAGGCCAGGGATGAGACCAAGTGCCAACAGGACCAAGGAGAGTAGGGTCAGGGCACGACATGTCCCCCAGCGACTGACATGGAAAGAAGAGAAAGCAAATCACATTGTCAAGCCGTAGTCACCTTCTTCACGACAAGTTTCATGTTCCCTCAAAGAGGGAGCATAAAAACATTTCTGAAGTAAAGTGGGCTCCAAATTCAATAATCCCTTTTGCATATGTAGCAGGACTGCTAAAAATACCTACAACTTCCATGAAATCTTGACTTGCCTTTCCAATAAACAAAACTCTGGCCAACAGACTCCAGAGTAAGAGCCGAGCAGTGTCTGGGAAACGAATAAAGCAACACTGAGAGCTGTGGTCGCCTGAGAGGACACTGAGCGCCAACCGACCGAGAGCCATGTGCTCCAGCCAAGGAGCAGGGGAGGCCTGTCCCAGACAACACCTGCAGCCTCACTGGCATGCCCCTCTTAGTGGAGAAAATGCCACTTTTATTGTCTGTCTGTTTTCGGGGGGACACTTCATACTCACCTCTGCTCTTTTAAGCATCTCCCACTTGTTGAGGATTTTCATGGCATAGATTCGTTCAGTGTTCTTCATTTTGACAACTGCAACCTGGAACACAAATGCTAGGTTATCAGATTTCATAAACTGGACCATACTTTAAACGAAAACACAGTAACATCTTACCTACCTGGGGGTAGGGAAGTGACATTTTCCATGAAAGTACAAACTCATCCTTTTAAGCCTCGAACTTCATTTTAGCCACCCTGCAATCTTGATGGTATCACTTGCCCAGTTCACTGTAATCCTACTTTGAAGTGTGAGTGGAAATTTTCACAACGACAATTCCACAGTGGCTCTCAGATTTTCCATGTAATGCCCCTGGTTCTGTCTTGCCAAGCCCTCAACGCTCATCACTCCGGCCTCTTCCCTCTCAGTACTCACCCCCACCTCTCACTCCCAAGCTCACCCCTGCCTCTCATCCCCACTCCTTCATTATGAGGCAAGTAGCATTTCTTTCAACTGGTAGCTTTTCTTCGCAGCACAGTAAGTAGCTGTATGGACTCTGGAGGGTAACCTTGGGCACATTCACTTCTATTTGCCTCAGTTTCTACAACTGCAAAATGGGTGAAGAGCAGTAATGATCTCACTAGATTGCAGTGAGGATCAAATAAGTCCTTACATTTAAGGTGCTTAGAACAGTGTTAAGACTCATAGCTGGTACTCAAGATGAGGGCTGTCAGCCATGACTCTTCAGGGTACAACTCAAACGCCACCACTTCTACAAACTCCAAACCCACTGCCATCGAGTCAACTCTGACTCAAAGCGTCCCCTCTAAATCACTACCAATACATACCCGTGTCTGCCCCACCCCATGGCACATCCTATTCTCTGTAAGTCAATCATTCATTGGTCATGTCCCTGTCACAGCACTGCACCTGACTCATCCATAGTTTACATGACTTGTGTAGCTTTTCGTCACCAATGGCAGCCAGCCAGCACGCTTCCTTGCACACAGCTGGCATGAAACAGAGTTCTTAAATGGAACCATTTGTCCCCTGCCATGACATCATCCGCCTGATGGTGAGTGCGAACATGTCTGAGGCACCTCCACTTGCCAGCACAACCCTAAGACCTGTGTTTGTGTTCTCTCACTAATTCTCAGGCAGACAGTAGGTGCCTTTAACATCTGCCTTTTACAGATGCCCAGTCTGGGGCTCAGGGGCTAAATGAGGTGTCTAAGAGGCAGCAGTCTCCAGAATCAAACCACCCGCTTACACTCGTGCGCATCTTCAAGACTACATGGCGATGATGGTCTTAAGGAGTGACCACCTTCACTACTAACTGGGGTGACCACATGAACCCGCCCTGATGGGCCCCAGGGGGTTCAGAGACAATGGCCTCCCACTAGCTGGCTCCCAGGAAGACTCACTCATCATCCATCCCGCTGGGTGAAGATGTCCCCTGCCCCTAACTCAGCTGCCATCCTCCTGCTCCCTGTGTGGCAGCCTCAGAAACCAACCTCAGAAACCAATGACCAAGCTTGCTGCCATCCTGAATCCAGTCAGAATAAGAGTGCCTAGAGAAGGGCCAGGGCCTTTCCAACACGAAGCAGATACAGAACTCAGGTGCGCATGCTTTCTTATCGCTATTTTCTCCCATTGGGGAGCATCTATGAGTTCTTGGGAATTAGTTATCTAAAGAAGTGAGATACCAGTGTTGGCTTAAAAAAGGGGGGTTTGAACTACTTGCTAGTGAAATGGCCACCTTTGAAGGAACGGCTGAGTGGAGAACTTTTAAGAAAACCATGGAAATTCTGAAGATGACAGACCTCAAACTATTCAGATCCCACTGAAAATGCAATGCAGAACATTGTGCACTTCCACTGGGAGGCTTCATTTTTTAGAAATGCCTACTAGGGCACATGCTATTTCCAGAAAACATGCAAAATGGGTGTTATAAAGCACGCGGAAAGAAAACACTCGCCAAATGGACAGCATGCAGAAGCACAATGCAAAGCCACAGAACCTGCACACCCAACAGTTTTCTGTGTTGCATAGCAACTGATAAAAGAGACACTCTGCAGAAAATCTTGCCTGGTTTATTGGAAACTTCTTCCCGGCCACAAACTCAGTCCTAATTGTTTCAAAGCCAGCTGATGGCCCTATCGGTGCGGATGTTTCTGTACGAAATGCTAGCCAAAGGCAACACCTGGCGCCTGACTGCACCAGGACAGGAGCAACAGCCCTGAAGGCTGTCACAGGATGGCCTATGGACAACGGATGAGGTGAAAGGCGCTCCATCAATTTGAAATCTAGGGGCGATGACAACTGAGCTGTGATGATGGAAAAGCCTGCCCCTCATCTTGGAAAACAGACAACAGTGGGTCGAGGTGAAGAGTCCTGACACAGGCAGCTATTCTTAGTGCTTCACGGACAATGACACATCGGGTGAGAAGGAACGGTGGGGGGAGATGGGAAGGGAGAGAGAGAAAAGCGGGGAGGCAAGAGGAGGAGGAACCGACTGATAAAGGAAAAGGAAAGGGACAGAATGTTACCAAGGAAAACTTGGGTAAAGGGTTAAACTGGCACTCTGAATCATTCTGTTCGGGTACTGTTCTGGAAATTTAAAACTGTTTCCAAATAATTTTGTTTCCCCTTTTTTTAAAGCCATTCTAGGAAAGCAGACTTCTCCTCTCCCTGGCTGGTCATTACTATCATTCAATAATAACCACCTGTGACAAAAGCAGGTGCCACCATCTGCTGAAGAGCAGTGTCCTGACTTCGTGGTTCACTCAGTGGTTTCTGGGACCGAGAAGCTGAAATCGGGCCATTTGAGGCATGGGATTTTGAGGTGTGCCCACGAGGTTACGGAGAGTGGCAGGAATGAACGCACGCAGGCCCAAACTTCTGGGGAAAAGCAGGTGAGGACGTGGGGAGCATGGGACAGCTGCAGGCAAAACTGGGGTGCACGGCCCAGGCCACAGGGGTGACAGGAGAGTCCTAGTAGATGAAGGTCCAGGATAGGGGAGGAGAAAAAAATTCTAAGGGCAGGAAAGGGAATAAAGGTCGAGAATCCAAAGGGGTGGGCATAGGCCTCAGCCACAAGGACACGTTCACCTGAATCTGGAAAGACCTGCAGAGCTGAACCATGTTCTTTAACTTGATACTCATAAAACTGAGTTTACATGAAGTGCTTTGGCACAGAAGATCACTAAAAATAGCCATAAACTGTTCTGACAAAACAATTTTCTCCAATGTTCTTCATTTTTCCTCATAACATTCCTCTCTTCTCCCCTCTGAAGTCATCCTTCTAATGTTTTTGGCCGTGCTGACAAAGCCATGTCTGGGTGGGGGCCTGGGTTGTCTCTACCCCGAGCACCTGGCACATCTCCCGGGACAAAGAAAGCCACCAGCAAGTGTGTAGACTGGATTGACTCTGGTGTTGATTTTCAAAGGCTTCATCTTTCTCTTCTCTCTAAAGAAATAAACTCAGCAACAACAAAAACCATACTTTACATCATCAAATCACTTATCTACTACTAGAGATTTCTTGTTTCCATATGGAACTCAAATTTTTCCTGTGATCTCTTTAATTAAACAGATCCTAGTAGACACAACAAGAGAGCAGCCACTTGGGCCTGGGAGGGACCAGAGTGGGAGGGAGCCTCGGGACAGGAAGGGACTTTCCAGGGTGACAGAAATAGTCTACTCCCATTGGGGTGAGGTAAACACACTTGTCAAAATGCATCCGAATGCACACTTAGATGTAGCTATGTGTCTCTGTACAACTCTGTCTCCATCTGTGTTAAAAATAAAGTTCCCTGTTCCAGTTCCCTTCAGAGTGAACTGAGGTTGGTCAGAGCAGTCTGGATCCAGGGTTGTCCCCTGGTGACACTGGAGACCCTGCCAGCCTGGCATGGGGCTCTGCAGGAGCTTTCACGCAAGAGGACAAGGCTGCCACCAAGCCTGCCCGCCCCCTGACCCTGATACTGGGCAAACCTAGGAACAGGGTGCTCTTCCTTTGTCTACCCTCAGGGTAACTCACAGGGAAGTTCTGAAAGGGTGGGTGGGGGACAGCGGGCACAAAGACAGGGGTGAGGAAGGGAGAGCAAGGGGAGATGTCGAGAGGTACAGGGCCTTTCCCAGGACCAAGAACGAGTGTCTGGCCAGAGACCAAGGCTGTTCCTAGGGAAGAACGGGGCCCAGAGGTACAATCGCCCCCACGCTTGGCGGCTCAGTGAGCCCCCTGCCGTGCCACTGCAGAATTTTCAGAGGAGTACTTGTTGTGCAGGTAAAGCAGAGGGTCAGCAGGTGTCTTAGCAGAAGTACCGTCAAGCATTTTGAGAAGTTTTTCGGACACAGATAACGGGCCTGTTCCAACCCAATACTCACACACTGAGATACTTCGGAGCAAAGAGCTCGTGACATCACTGCTTGGTTTTCTGTCTTGTCTGTACAACATAAAACGTATGGCATGCATTTTACATTTTTATGTTCCTTTACAGTAATACCCAGTAGGGTCACTGTCAAGCAGAGCCAAGACACACACTGCCACAGGGTACCCCAGAGTTTTCTGCTGCATGACGCATCTTCAGCAAACAAGGTGCAGAGTCACCCAGCCGGAGGGCCCACAGAGTCACCCTAAGTGCTAAGTACCTGCTGACGTCCAGTGTTAAGAAGCAAGGCTCTTCATGTGACTGTGAAATTCCTGAGCCTGCTGCCGGCTGTAATACAGCCTGAACTTCTCCTTGGCCTTTAGAAAGGCCTCCAGGGCTGGGCACAGGGAGTAGGGCCCCTGAAGAAGGGCATCCACCTGCAGAGGTCACATCCAGGCCATAGCCTCCCAGGTATGCCTTCCCAGCCACCCACCATTGTCTCCTCCAAAACAAAACACCCAGTACTGCAGGGAGGCCACCCGTGTCATTCCAGAAAAGGGCCCTTCATGCAGCCTCTGGACGAACCTCCTGCACCTGAACTCTGGTATCATTTGCCCTCCCCTCCAATGCCAAGAAACTGGACTTGCAGATAGTACAGGGTACCGACGTGAGGCAAGCTAACCGTGGGGACAGTGGCCACAACTTTACCCTCTTTGCAAGGGTCAGGAAATAATTGCCACGAAAATTTTCCACTAACAGATATGCTTCTAAAAGCTTATTTACAGTCTGTAAGAAACTCTTTTTGTCACAAACTATAACTCAGGGTAATTCACATGCCACAAACTTCTGTTATTTTTCTCTTCCTAATTCTTTCAGATTTTGTCCACCAAGAACACTCCAGCTGACACTAATAATTACTTTATCCCAAAGTAAATTCATAGGATCCTGAGGCACGAACTGCCGGAAGAACCAACAAAGCTGTCTTGGCAGAAGCACAGCCAGAACGGTCCTTGGAAGGGAGGGTGACAAGACTTGTCTCATGTTATCAGGACACGCCAATACCCCTGGGGAAGGGCAGCAGGCCTGGTAAGGTAGAAGGTCAGTCAACGAGAGGAAGCCCCTCAACAAGAGGGACCGACACAGTGGCTGCAACAAGGGTTCAAACACAGCGACGATGGAGGCTGGCGTAGGAGGGGGCAGGGCCCAGTTCTGTTGTGCGCAGGGAGGCTGGGCATCAGCACCAGCTTGTGGGCACCTGACAAGCACCAGCGAGACATGAGCTGCTGCCGTCTTGGTAGTCTAGCTCCAAGGAACACAGTGACGCTCTCCTTACCTCCCCAAAAGCACCTCTTCCAATCACTTTAATTATTTCAAAGTCTTCTCGATGCAGCTGCATCTCCTTCACCAGCTGTGTGAATGGTTTCGCTACAAAGGAAAAAGGGAGCAATTTAGTCTGATTATGTTGATACTCCAGAAAAACTTAATCCACTAAGCCATGGATGGATGTCTGTCACTACCTGGAAACCCTGGGGCCATAGTGGGTAAATCCCACAGCTGCTACCCAGCAGGTTGGCAGTTCAAATCCACCAGGTGTTCCTTGAGAACTCTACAGGGCCAGCTCTGCTCTGTCCTGTACAGCTGCTACGAGTCACAATCAACTTGACAGCAACGGAGGTGTTTTCTGGTTTTAGTCACTAGTAACTGAACCTCAGTATCTGTCTAACAACTACCATTACAACCAAGATCCCCTGTGCGTTTTAGGGTCACAGCGTGCTTACAGAGAAACCAGCTGCTAGGTGCATTCCTGTGACTGTCACAATACGTGAGTGAGCGCTGAGCTCCGCCTGCCTGCAGTGTGCCGCCACAAAGGCAGCTGCCACATTCCCCACAGCGCTAGCGGTAACCCTGCACACTGCAGCCCTCCTCCAAGCACCTCCTGGGGCCTCAACGGTGACATGGTTGGGACTAGCACATCATACTTCTGCTCACACACCCCTGCACAGACATCCTGAGATTATTATCCACATTTCACAGATGAGAAAACAAAGCCAGGCTACCCGGGGGTTGGGAGGGAAAGACAGGTGATTTCTCCCTAGGAGTGCGCAGCAGGGCCTGGACTCAAGCCTGTGGGGACCAGCTCCAGAAGCAGCACTTGAAGTGACGACCAGACCCCATGCCCACAGGCAACAAAACTTAAGTCAACCAACTGCCCCACCTCTGCTGTTCCTATCTCACGCCCGGGCCCTAGCCCGGGCCCTAGCCCACAGGTTTTACGCTAGTTCTACTTGCTCCTCCTGGATCTTCTCCAAATCCCCCTGTACTGTTCACATTTTACAGTCTGCCTTAGTTTTTCCAATGCAGCCATAATCTTACATGTCCATTTGCACAGACAATTTTTCTTCATTAAAGAGGGCAAATGTTTTAACCCTTTGGTGATCTATGGACATGTGATAATCCAGGCACTTTTTCTGCCTCCAGAGTTCTTTGGGAGTATACTTTTCCCACTGAACACTGAAGCATTTGATCCCCTTCAGTGGGAACGTACACAATGGCAAAGGGTGTAAGAAATGATAGCTGAAGCAAAAATACCTGGTGTGTGAAGCTTGTAAGTAACGTAATGCAACTGAGAAGGGTGACTGGGTCTCTTTTGGCTTTTCTACCCCCAGATATGCCTTCTAACCATATTTACGCTCTCCTCTGTGATCATCAGGGAGCCCTGGTGGGCTTGATTTTGGCATTGTGGTGTCGTATTTGGAAAACCAGAGGTTCCCCATGTAACCTACTGGAAGGCATCTTGCCCTGCTTTTAGCAAATAAGGTTGACTGCAGCAGTGCCCATTAAACAGCAGGCTTGAGAAGGCACATGTACAGTAGTAACCTAACCATGCAGTCCCAGATAGCACTGCTCAGGATCCCTATTATCTACCAAAAATTCAAACATGCCTCACGGCTCAGTACATTTCCATTACTGAAAACACATGGTATTAAAATCAATCAATCAATCAATCTAAAGCAGGAAATAATAGGGTCACCTAAAGTTTCTTACACTGACTCTACTATCCCCATAGTTTTACCCCCTAAGAATTGTTAATAAAACAGACGGAACAGGTAGGGATAAAAGTCACCAACTTCTGGAGTTACTATCACATGCAGATCTGACCTGCTATAAAGCCCCAATATTCCACTGAAACCTCAAAAACATCCTCAACATTTTAATCAACAATTCCACAGAAGAATCCCAAGCAAAGGGGGCATATATAAAACAGAATTTCAGATCCTCATGGAATCCAGACTTTCTGGAGTCATAGAGGCTGTATAAACCCCTGAAAACTACTGCCCTGAGATAATTCTTTAAAACCTCAAACCAAAATTATCCCTGAAGACTTCTTAAAACCAAACAATACTTTAGCTTAACTAGGAAAGAATATCTGCCTTGATAAAATTTGCCCAAAAACAAAACCCCTAAGGCTGGAAGGGGTTAGAAAGATGGGCAAATAGAAAACAAAGAACCCAGGGAGGGAGGGGGTAGAGTGCTGACACACTGAATGGAAAACTAATTTGCTCTGTAAATTTCCATGCAAATCACACACGAAAAAAGACTCAAAAAAGAACATGTGCCTTGAGCATTATGTTCTTCTAAAAATTATCTACACGGGATCAAACTGGTAACAGAAACTTCAAAGGTCAGATAAGGACTTTAGGGGACGAGTTTCCATCACAGGGAGACAAACAGCTTGGAAAAGGACAGTGAGCTGGTTGCACCACTCCAAGAATGCAGTCAGTGTCAGTGAGCTGTACCTGCAGGAGCTGCTGAGGCGGTGTTGTCTTCAACCATGTATGCTCTCAACACAACATAAAAAAAACCCTCGAGAACATAGCACAGGGTGAGCAGAGACTGCACATGTGAGGCTCAGTGTCCTCATCTGTAAAAGGGCCATCTCTGTGTGTCCAGGACGCTGTGACCATTAAACCGGACACAAAGCACCAGTGCAGCCTCCGCAGCACCTGCACCTAGCGAAGGCCAGTCATCACAGACAAATGATGCTGGGCGCAGGGGCGCGTGTGGAGGAGTAACACACAGATCTCCGTGGTGGCAGAACTGTGCACTACTTGGGAGCTGTGCTGCCTTAGAAGTGACTTGACCTCTGTGACTGAACGCCCCTACCCATAAATAATAAAGTACTATGCTCCCCAAAACCCTGGGGGTGTAGTGCGTTAAGTGCTGTGTCTGCTAATGAAAAGGTCAGCAGTTCAAACCTGCCAGGTGCTCCTTGGAAACCCTGGGCAGTTCTACTCTGACCGCTAAGGTCGCTATGAGTTGGACCTGACTGGACAGCAGCTGGTGGGTTATGCTGCCACTGGAGCACTGGTGGGACAGCGGTCAAGGGCTCGGCTATAACCAAAGGGTCAGCATCTTGAGCCCACCCGGCTGCTCCATGACAGAAAGACCTGGCGATGCTCTTGCATTACCTGCATTAGATTACAGCCTTGGGACTGACTCAACAACAGTGCGTTTGATTTGGGCTTATACAACCACAAAGGAGCTCTCTGTGGTACAACGGTTACGTGTTTGGCCGGTAATTGCGAGGTTCTGAGAGGCACCCCCAGAGAGGAAGACCTGGAGATGCCCCTGAAGAAGATCCCAGCCCTGGGACCCCATGGGGCAGTTTACTCTATCCGATAGGGTCTCTGTGAGTCAGAACTGACCTGATGGCACCCCACAACAGGCAGCCAGTAAAGACAACGCTACAGCTCTGCACCGACTGATGTCAGGGACTAGAATGTGACACGAGCTACACAAAACTGCAAGGGTATGGCACAGGCAGGTGCCAGAGCAGTGTGAGCAGAGGCTGGGGACCTCGGCAGTCTGGCTGATGCTTTCACATTTTTTTATCATTTTTACAACTGATGAAAAAAAAACTAAAAACCAACCACCAACTCTTCAAAAATGCAAGGAAACAGAAACAAGAAAGGCACACCCTGCAAACAAGAAATCAAAAACACTAGGTGGAAAAGGAAAGAGCTAGTGACAGGTGACGGTGCTAACAAGATCCAGTCACAACAGGGTGAGTGTGCGTTTCAACAGTGGGTGCAAACGGCCATGTCCTGTAAGGCCCCACTTGTATGAAGCACCCACAACAGGCAAATGCACAGAGACCCAAGTTAACTGGTAGTGACCAGAGGCTGCAGGAGGAAGGGTGGGAGGCACTGTCCCAAGGGTGTGAACCTGCTGGGAGAGACAGAACTTGGGGGAGCAGACAGCAGCAAAGAAAGCAGACTGAAACAGAACTTCAAAAAGGCTAAGATGATAGACTTTTTATTACACGTATTTTACCGCAATAATTTTTTTAGAAAGGGAGGAATATTAAACTCTCTTCACAGCCACTGCAGGACTTGACAGATGTTCCTAAATTGAGCCTTAGAGGGAGGAGTTTAAACACAACCAACCACCCACCCACCCCTGAAGCTTCGACCACATCAAGTACTTCAAAATGCTGGTGAGTAGAAACCAGCTAAAAACAGGGGACAGACCATGAGAAACATGTTATGAAGATGCTCATCTCTGAATGATAGGGGATCGCCATCATTTGCAACTGGCCAACAGAGGCAGCGAGTGGATCAAGGTCCTGGCCTGTGCACCTGCACGACAGACGACTCCAGCACTGACCTCAAAGTGGCAGACAGTCAGGTGGTCTCAAAAAAAGTAGGCAGTGGGCCTCTTTCTCGTCAGTTTTTATTTCATTAAATAGTACAGAAATTTTAAATGAGCATTTGTAAATTACACACAGGGTGTGAAGAATCATCTGAACCCCAAGGGGCCCAAAGCCAGCTGAAGAACAGGACCCTCCCTTCCTTTGTTGGCATCCCTCTTTCCCCGTCCCAAGTCCCCGCTATCTTTTCCCTCCCCTCCAAAGCAGCTGTGATTTGGGACCTGATCGCTCTCTTGTCTTTACCGTTTAACACCTGCATCCCTAAGCCATCTGCTGAGGTTTCCTAGTTGTGAACCCTTTAGATACCCAGAGTCACACGGAACGCGCTCTGCCCCTTCCTGCTTTCACATCACACTGTGACCAAGACTCGTCCGGGTGGCTCCTGGCGCATACAACACAGCTGGGTGGCACGCCAGCACTGAAGCGGCCACACCTGCCCATCCAATATGCTGGTGGATGTCCAAGATGTCTCCAGTTCTTACGTGCTGTGAACATTCTTGGGCATCTCTGTCTTCACATGTGCAAGAGTTTCTACAGGTTTTATGCCAAGGAGTAGAACTGATGGGTAATTTCAACTGCTTTCCAAAGTGGGTGTGCCAACTTGACACTCCAACCAGAGCAGGTGGGTGTCTGCATTCCTGTAACAATGATTTTTCTAGACTCTAATTACTGTGAGTTGAACAAGTGTAAAGTGATGTCATTATGGTTTCAATTTTATTTCCCTATTACTAATGAGGTTACATGTTTACCTACTGGGTTATCTTTTTCTTACTGTTGGATAGTTCTTTATATATTCTGCTAGTCACCCTATGTCACACAGCTGCACCTGCTATACATAGGTTCCTCCCGTTTATGGTTTGTCTTATTACCCTCTCAGCACTATCTCCTGATGGAAGGTCCTTAAATTTCATGGCTATATTTGCCATTTTTCTCGTGGTCACACTTCTCGGGTCAGGTTTACAGAATCCCCTCCCCTCCATCAGGGTAGCTAATGTGACTGTCTTCTAAAATTTTTACTGTTTGCCTTTCAGGTTCTGTCCTTCCTACAGCTGCAAGTGGCTGTGCATTTGCAGCAGTGGCCTGGTGTCCTCTTTCCAGATGGCACCCTGTTCTCCTAGGACCACACACAGAACTGTCCATCTTTTACCCACAACGCTGACTCTGTCAACTGTGACACTTCTGTGTTCACAGCAGTCTGTTTCTGACCCTCTGATGGCTAACTACAGCACTCTATCACAATGCTCCCACCTGGTTAGGCAAATCCCTTCCCTGCTTTGCTTTTATTTTTCAGGAGTTACCTTAACTATTCTGCTCTTCCAAATCAGCCTGTTCAACTATAACAATTACAACAAGCAGTTCGGAGTGAGGGATTAAACAGACTCCAAGGACGACTTCTGAGAGCTTTCCCATCTGTGACAAGAAGCCTTCCAATCCACTTGATTACGGTATTTCTCACTCAATCTCTTTCACTTTAACGTCTCCAATTTCTTTTCCATTAAGATCTTGGAAATCTTACTAGATTTATAGGTAACTGATTTACTTAGGTACTGTCTTAAAAAGCTTCTCAGCTGCAGTACACAAACACAAGCTACTCCCTGCATGGCAACTTCACTGAACTGACTGAAACTTGTAATAAGTCATCAACAGATTCTTTTGGGTTTTCTATTTAGACAAATAATCTGCAAATGGACAATGTCGTTTCCTACCCAGTCAATAATCTCTTCCTTCATATTCTTGCTTTACTGACTGACTGAGAGCCACCGGGGCACAGCAAGCCGAAGTGGTGATTATGCACTCTTGTTTTACCTGTTCAAGGGAAGACTTTCACTCATTCACCATTTATACCTCTGGTGCAGGATTTTTACTGCTGTTGAACAGCTACTGAGTTAAGACAGCTCCCCTTGGTTTTATATTGTTATTTTAGGAGCCCTGGTTGCATGATGGTCAGAACTCAGCTGTTAACCAAAAGGTCAGCAGTTCAAACCCACCTACAGTTCCAGAGGAGAAAAGACCCAGCTGTCTGCGCCTGTACAGACTGTGGCCTAGTAACCCTCACAGGGCAGTTCTGTTCTGTCTTATAAGATCACTGAGTCAGAATCTACTGGACAGTGCCTAATAACACTTTGCTAATTAATCAACCTAATACAGTATTATTATACATGGATGTTGGATCTGATCAATACATTTTTCCTGTATCTATTGGAGTGATACAGGTTTCTTCTTAATTTATTTTGTAAAGTTAAACCAACCTTCCATTCTTCTGACGAATGCAATTTTGTGAGGTATGTCACCTTTTTTTATATATTACTGGATTTTTGCTAATATTTATGACTTTGAAATGCTCATGACAGAGAACAGCTTCTAGTTTTCTTCTCATGTATCTTTACCAGATTTGAGTACCATGATTGAGTCAGGCCCATAAATGAGTTGGTTTTTATTCTCATTTCTTCCGTGCTCTAGAAAACTTCAATTAAACTGGAATGATTTATTCCTTGAATATCTGGTAGAACCTGCTGGTCAACCACCTGAGCCATAACTATCTTTATAAGTAAACTTTTTAACTACCGCTTTAATTTCTTTTATAAATATATAACTAGTATTTTATTTCTTCTTGAGTCAACTGTAGAAGTTGTATAAGAACACATACATATTGCCTGTATTAGGAAGTTTGTCAGCACAAAGTTGCTCATAATATCCTCAGTCTTGTTGACAACTGTGCCATTTTTAATTCCTAATATTGTTTATTTATCTCATCTTTATTTTTTTCCTTGATCAGTCTCGTCAAGATGTCAGTCCTGCCATCAACTTGAAAACCCTTTCATCACTTTGGTTTTGTTAACACTATTTATGTTTGTTTTCTATTTTATAAAACTTTACTCTCATCTTTAAATTTCCTTTGTTCCATCTTAGCCTTCTGTTGTTCTTTTGTAAACTGCATAAATCAGATGCTTATTTTAAGCCTTCTAATTCAGGAAGGCGATTTTAAGTCTTCTTTTCTAAAGTAAGTGTTTAAATCCCGTAAGTGTGACTCCAGACACTTTCAGACACATCTCACACTTCTGATACATCACTGCTCATCTGCAGCACTGGTGGCTAAAGAATTCAGCTGCTAACCGAAGGTCAGGAGTTCGAATCCACCAGACAGCCGCTCCTTGGAAACCTTATGGGCACTTCCACTCTGTCCTATAGGGTTGCTATGAGTCTGAATCAGTGAGAAGGCAATGGGTTTGGAATTTTTATCACTCATTTAAGGACCTCTGGTACTGCAGTTGAAACCCTGGTGGCATAGTGGTAAAGTGCTACAGCCACTAACCAAAAAGTCAACAGTTCAAATCTACTAGGTGCTCCTTGGAAACTCCATGGGGTAGTTCTGCCCTATCCTATAGGGTTGCTATGAGTCAGAACTGACTAGATGGCAGGGGGTTTGGCTTGGGGGTTTTGGTGCTGCAGTGGTTAAGTGCTCAGCTGCTAACTGAAAGGTCAGTAGTTTGAATCCATCAAACATTCTGTGAGAGAGAGATGTGCTATCTGTGTCCATAAATATGAAAGCCTTGGAAACCCTATAGGTTTCTACAGGGTCACTGTGGGTGAACATCAACTGGTCAGCAACAGGTGTACAGTAACCTGGCCACCTAACATATATGCTTTACAAGGAAAATACTTTGCTTAAGCCACAAGATAATTAGAGCCCTGAAGATGGTGAAAGGGTAGTCACCCTTTTACGTCCTCTCTCCCTAATGTGTACAGGCTGTCAAGACCCTCTGACTCTTTTGGGTTATTACACCCAAAACAACCGAGAGGGAGAAGACAGTGCCAAACCTGTGAAAATCTTATCCTTCAGTCAGCTGTGTCACTGGGCTAGGACGGCGCCATCTGAACCAGGAGTTTCACATCTTTGCCACTTGTAAAATCACGTCACCATTAGTAAGAACCAGCTTGAAGACAGTGTTTTTTTTTAATTGCTCATTTGAAACCTTGTCTCATTTTCATGATGACTATGGTCTTCAGCTTACAAATGTGTTTTTCTTAATTTCAAAAAGGCTCTCCTAGTTATCCTTGTCACCAACTGCTAATGGCAATATGCTCAGAAAGTGGGGCCTATAGGACACAAACCTGAAACTTACGAAATCAGCTTTATGACTGAGCCTGCGGTGACTTTTCATAAACATCCGAAGTGCATTTGAGAACAATGGCTCTCTGACAAGTACGGAGGTGTCTGTGTATTTACATTCTACAGTAAGCCCATCAGTTCAAATCTACACTTTTACTAGTTTCTTCCCTAATTGAAAGCTGTGTTCAACTCTTATACAACTGTAAAATCTACATGTTTTTTCCTTGAAATCCTGTCCTGTTTTTGCTTTAAAATATATTAGTATATATGGAAATAGAAAAACCGAGTTCTGTACATTATTCTTGACTCCTGTCACCTGGCTAAGTTCACTTATTAGTTCTATTAGTTATCTGAGGGGTCAATGCCTTGGACTTTTCTCTGTAAAAATCACGCCTGCAGAACCCTGTATCATTGCTAAATTCATTTATTTGTTTGAGTAAGGTTTTTTGTTGCTGTTGTTTTTTCTTAGGATTTGAGATGTAAAAATCATGTCATCTGTAAATAAAGGCAATTTTAGTTCTTGTTTTCCAATCCTAATGCTTTTTCTTTTTCTTGCTTTGCAAGAATGCCTAGAACCTCCAGTGAACACAAGTGAGGAAACCACTGCTGATCTCAGGAGGAAGGAATCCAAGAGCTCGCCATTAAATATGATGTTCACACTCAGTTTTACACAGATGTCCTTCACTCGATGGAAGAAGCTCCCCCCACCCAGTTTTTTAAAGATAGAGTTTTGTCGAACACTGGCTCCTGCATCGACTGAAACCACATGATCTTTCCTTCTCCTTTCCTTTGTTAATACCCCAAACCAAACCCACGACCATCAAGTTGATTCTGACTGACAACAACCATTCCTATGGTGAATTAAATGGATTGATTTTTCTAAAGTTGAACCAGTCCTGCATTCCCAGAATAAACCCTGCTTGGTGATTATACATCACGCTTCTCATACATAGCTGGATTTAACTTAATAATACTTTGCTGCATCAATTTCAGGAGTGATATCGGTCTGTAACCCTCTAATGGCCTTACCAGGCCATTAAATGCCCTTACATATCAACGAACAGTTTCACAACTATACCAGTCAGGATACAGTCAGGAGATAAAAGCCATACCAGTTAGCTGAACACAGAAATTTTAATATAAGGAACTACCAGTAGCCAAGTGCTGTTGAGTCGGTCCTACCAGTAGGCAACTAAAAAGGCAAAAGGGAGCACTAACTTACCACACAGACAGCGGATTCAAGAGGCAAGACTACCCTGGGATGAGGGTGACAAAAGGAAGAGGTTAGAATTACAAACACTGACAATATTAGGGGAAGGGCCTTGTAAGGCTGGACCTCAGCCCTCTCAGAACGCGGAGATGAGACTGCTAGTGTGCGTAGGGCAGGCTCCCTGGGTTGGGCCCCAGGTATCTGCGGAGGGGGCACAAGCCAACTGACGCCGGGGCCTTGGAAGAGAGCACGGAGGTTGTTGTGCAAGTACTGAGAAGGCGCCAAACGGACTCAGCTGCTGCCACCAGAAGGAAGTTTCTATCAGGACAAGAGAACGGGTGATACGGTGACACCAAAGGAACAGAAACAGGTGGGACAGTGCCTACTCTCTCTTCCAGCCGGGGCTAGCAGGGAACAGCTGGCCAAGCAGAAACCCAAAGAACTAGCCCCAGGAGACAAAACTGCCAAAGCCGAGGTAGAGAAGGGTGGGTCCGGGGCATAGAGACAACAGCTGAGTAATCTGCACCTCTATCTTGGAGTAGGCAAAGATTTCTTGCAAAGGACACAAAAGCATTAACTGCAAAATAAGGTGATAAAGGGTATCAAGATCCCACTAAAAACAAAAAAGGGTTACAGCTTCTTAAGCACAACCAAGTAAATTTATCTCACAGGATTTGGTCCTTTTGTTTGGAGGTTTAGAGTCATTAACTTCCTGGGACGTCCCAGTTAACTTGTGTTCTACCTCCTAGTTCTCTGCATAGCACCTAGGGTCTTACAAGCTGCCATCCAAGGCATAAGTGGTCTCTGTGGGCTTGGAGCAACAGAGGAAGCAGCAGTCAGGAAGAGGAAGAAGGAAGGGACAGTGCAGCGAACCACCTCCACAAACAACTGCATCCTTTGCCATTCTGACTAAAAGAATTCCATCTTGCCTGGCTACCGTTACTAAATATTCTGATCAAAGATACCATAGAAGAATCCTGATCAAAGGGGGAAAATGTAGAGCAGAATTTCGAATTCTTACAGAACTCAGACTTTCTCAACCATAGAGACTAGATACACCTCTGAAAATTATTTTCTGAGATAATTTCTACACTTAAACCTATTGTGACCTTACTTACATGAAATAAGCAAATCTATAGAAAGCAAAGATTATTAACAGTTACCAGGGAGGAGAGGGAGGAGCAAAGGGAGAATTTCTATTTGAGGGGAACTGAGTTTATGTAAATGGTGGTGGAATATTTTGGAAAATACATTCATGGCACAATACAAAAAATGTAATCAATGAACCGCAACTGTGGAAGCCACTGGCTGTTTCGGTGTGCAAATGTTTTGGTATGTGTGTTTTCCTCACAACAAAAAAATGAATCACCAAAAAACAACAAAAAGAAATCCTCAAACCAAAAAGTATTCCCTGACGTTTTCTCAAAACCAAACAAGAGCTTAAGCTGAACTGGTGAAGAATGTCAATCTTGGACAACAGGAACTCAAAAATTAGATGGGAAACTTAACGAGCATGCAGGGGACAATGAGTTTCTGTTACTGAGGAAAAACAACATGGAAAGAGAGAATGGTGGAACTTGAAGGAGGAAACCAACGGCACTGAACTGTACACAGGGTGCTCAACTGAAGCGTGTTCTGCTGTGTCTATTCTCAACAACAGAGACACATTACTAAAATGAGTCAACCAATTAAATATGAATAAATAACCTGAACAAAGATATATAAATGACCAATAAGCACATAAAACAGTATTTAATGTCATTGCTTATCAGGAAAACAAAGAACTACAAGGAGACAGCAATTCGAACTCTCAAGAAAGGCCAACATTAGAACGCTGACAACACCAAAGGCTGCCCTGGCGAGGATAAGGGAACAGTCACACACTGTGGGCACTGCTGTTGTTGCCAGGTGCCGTGAAGTCGGTTCTGACTCACAAGGACCTCGCGTCCAACAGACCAGGACCCCGCCCAGTCCTGCACCACCCTCACAATGGTGCTTAGCTCGAGTCCACTGCCGTAGCCAACACGCTGGTCCCTCTTGCTGAGGGGCTTCCTCGTTTTCAAGAAGCCTCTACTGTACCAAACACGATGTCCTTTTCCAGGACTGGTCCCTCCTAATAACACATCCAAAGTATGTAAGATGAAGTCTCACCATCTTTGCTTCTAAGAAGCACTCTGGTTGTACTTCTTCCAAGACAGATTAGCTCCTTCTACTGGCAGTCATGGTATACTTAGTATTCTTCACCAACACAATTTGAAGGCACTGATTCTTCTCTGGTCTTCTTTATTCATTGTACCAATTCTGTACACATATTATGCAACTGAAAACACCTTGGCTTGGGTCAGGCTCTTAGTCTTCAAGCTGACATCTTCGCGCACCTGCTAGTGGGAGTGTCAGAACAATACAACTGCTGTGGAAAACAGGCATTCCATGCCCAGGCACGTACTCAAAAGCAATGGCTGGCTGCATAGGTCTACAAAAAGAGCTGCAGGCAGGGGTTTTGCAGCCTGAGCAAGGTGGGTGGGAGTTGTGGACAGCCCTATCTGGAGTGTCAGAGCCTAGGCAAAGTGAGGAGGAGGCTTCCGTGCAGAAGGGTGATCCAGTGCAGGGGTGTCAGAACAGAGAGGGGAGAAGAAAGCATACCTATGGCCTGCACGGGGTGTCAACACCTCAGGGAGGTAAAAGGGAGTCCATGCCACGGGGAGTGGCTGGTGCGGCCCAGGTGACAGAGCTCACGCAAGGCGAGGAGACGGGCCATGCGACAGGAATGTGTGTGCATCTATGGGTACTCCTAGCAAGGACATGCTCAGTGGGTGACACAGGATATAAGTCCATGCCACGGGGAGTGGCCTGGTGTGGCCCAGGGTGACAGAGCTCACGCAGGGCGAGGAGACAGGCCACACGACAGGAATATGTGCGCATCTATGGGTACTCCTAGTAAGGACATGCTCAGAAGGTGACACAGGAAATAAGCAGTGACAGTAACAGTTACCAGATTAACACACACAGTCCTCCTGGAGTCAGTTCTAACTCACGGCAGCCCACAGTGCTGCGGAGCAGAGCTGGGCTCCCCAGGGTTGTCACAGCTGTGCCCTCTGCACAGCCGACTCCAGGCCTTCCTTCAAAGGCAACTCTGAGCGGACTCTAACCTCCGAACTCTAAGGTGGCGGCCTCGGGCCTTCGCATGTGCACCACCCAGGGGCTCTGGTAACAGATTCCAACCCATCTGATAAGAGGAGCAGGAGTCTACCTTGAGATGAATAAATCAATCAGTAAATCAAAAAGCTGTTAAGAAATGGGATATGTCTATAGTTCCATACAAAAGGTCAACTACAAAGGCAAAAGAGTAAGGTCACATTGCCATCCGGCAGATGAACGTCACCGGAAATGTGACGAAGTGAAACAGCAGCCACACAACAGGAAGCTGGGAGGGAAGCACTGCACCCTGCCTGGGATTTTCCTGCCCAAGATGCATACCTGAACCTAATCAGAACATCACGCAACAACGTGCACACTCAGTATCAGAACGACTGGCCTGTCATTTTTCCAAGTGTCAGGCTCGTGAAAGCTGAGGCAAGACAGAGGAATCTAAAGGGTCTGAACAGACATGGCAAGGAAATGCAGCATGTGGCTCCAGACCTAACCCCGGGACCAGATCCTTGACCACAATGGAAAGTATCAGAAAATCAGTACCTCCCCAGTGAAGTGGACAGATCAGAGGGCAGTGATGTGTCACTGTGTGAGTTCCTGAACTTGACGGGTGTGTGCGGTTAGGCAGAAGATCCCTGTTGGAAGGAAATTCACACTCAGTTTTCAGGACAATGGAGTATCACGTGAGCCAACTCTCAAGTAGTTGAGGGGTGGGAAGAGTTCTCTGTAGCTTAGGTCTGAGACTGTTTTCAACTTTAAAAAAAGAACCTTTTTAAAAATACCATCTCTTGCCATTTAGAAAGCAAACTGCAGAGGGGCAAGTTTGGAGGAGAGAAGCGTGGAGTCTGTGCCCAGGCAGGAGGTGACAACACAGGCTTGGAATGACAAAGGTAGCGGGGAGGAGGAGGAAGAGGCTGCACTCAGAATAGGGCTGGAGGCAGACTCCACCAGGCTTGCTGTGGACTCGATGATGGGCGGAGGTGTTGGGAGTGAAGGAAAGATGAGATTCAAGGGTGAAGCTGTGATGAATGGGGTGCCATTTATGGGGAGGAGGAAGACCCTGAGATAAGCCGACTGGTGTGGGGCGGGGTGCTGGGGCTCAGGAAATGGAATCAAATTTATCAGTGACTGCTACACTGCCTAAGGGTGGGCAGAGACCTGACATTTCTTCTTACAAGATTCTGTCGCAGTTTTGTACTTGCAATAAATGATCAGTTCAGAACAACCAGCTTCTAGGGGCTGGGGAGGGTGACCCATCTATTCTAGGCAACTATGCTGGGGGGGCGTGGCAATCCAAGTTCTAACCCACTTTCCAGCCTGCTGTTATCACTTCACTGACTTCATGGATAGCTTGGGAACGCTCTGAAATATAAAATGTTACAGATGAAATTTTATGAATTCTATCCAGTGGGCTGTGACAAAGCTCGTCACACACTCTTAAAACATTCAGGATACGAACAAGCAAAACTACAACAACCAAACACCACTGTAGACTCACGTTACGTATCAGTTACACCTAGGTTTTCATGGAATGAAGCCAGGCATTACGGAACGGATGGCCTGGAGAAACTCAAAACTCATCTGCTGGTGAAATGATGCTTGATCCCCATGGCGATAACGAACTTGTAGGTCATCTGAACATCCTATTACACATTTTAGAAAAAGGACCCCTCTCTCACATTCCATCGGCAAACACCAAAAGCCACCAAGCCAACAAACGTGCACTAGGATCCGCCACGCGCCAGCCTGGGTTCCAATACGCTGAGGCTGCTGACAGACAGCCACTTCCGGAAGCTCAGGGAAGCTGGTCTGGGCTGAGCAGCTGGCATCCTTGGGCTCACCCACTCAGGCCATGGTCACTTCTCAATGTTCTACAGCCCTGGTTTCCTTACACCACCTCTCACCTTCTGGCTCATCACCCTCATCCCCTCATTCCCCTTAGCAGATTCACCCCCACTTCCTTCAGCCGCTCAGGTCCTCTGTTCAGCTCTCAGTTTTCAGAAGCAGACCCCCCTGGCCTGGGACATCTTCACCTGACCCTACAGCCAGCACCACCTACGTTAGGAGCTCAGCCTTTCCTCCACCAAGACCCTGTGGTCCTGTCACTCTTCACATCTCTGTGTACCTGTTCGTCCCCGTCTTCCTTGCCAAACTGCAGGGTCTAGGAAGACAGGGTCAGCCTCACCATGGCAACCACTGCTCCCAAGTACCCAGCTGTGTGGTACTTGGGAACCAGTTGCCAAACCAGTTGCCTTCAGGTTGATTCCAACCCACGGCAACCCTCAACAATTACTGCCATCTGAAGGACCATTTGCCAGTTGATGTCACAACCATGAGTCATCAAAAAAAAAAAATCAGCTCATCTCCAGGGAGGGTCTGTATTTTTGTAAGGTAAGAATATACTTCAACATCTTGGGATATTTTCTACCAAGAAAAGTTGAATGTTTTGTCCCTTTAGGTAACTAAACTTTTATTATTAGAAGAAATTTTCTCCTAAACTCTCCTACAGAACTTTGCATATGCCCTAAAGGCAATGAATTAATCATCACTAGCACCCACCAGCAAACTATGAGTACAACCCCCAAATCTAAACTGTAGGGAATAAGTGAGTCCGTTGTTGTTCTCTTTAAACAGAAGACACTCCACCAAGAAGTAGGGACAGTGGAAAGGATCTTTACCTGAAATTGAGAGAAAATCACTGTGATATGAGAAATCTCATCCTTTCCTCTGATTTATTTATTAAGAAATAAGATCAGACCAGTTGGAAGGTGTACGTACCCCAAGAGAAACAGTGCTTAAGGATGATGGCTGTGTCACAGGGTAGCAAACCACGGGAGTAGAAGGAAATCAACACACGAAAAACCACAGGAAGCAGATAGGAAACAGAGTAAACAGATGGGAAGCAGACACGGAAAGCAGGCAGAAAGCAGACATGAAAGACTGAGAGGAAGCAGACAGAGGAAGCCGACACAGGAAGTAGACAGGAAGCAGACGGAGGCAAGAGACCCAGAAGGCAGATGAGACAGTGGAAGCAGATGAGACACAGACACAGGAAGACGACAGGAAGCAGACAGACACAACAGACCCAGAAGACAGATGGGAAACAGAGAGAGGAAGCAGATGGGAAAAAACACAGGAAGTAGGTAGAAAACAGTAAACAGACACAGGCAGCAAACAAGCAAGTCCCCCTTCTGCCCTCTCTCCATGAGCCATGTGTCCCCGTGAGGACGGGAACTACATGGCTCACTCCTGGTCCTCTGCTCTCTGTGCTGAGGCCTCAGCTGCTCTGCCATCCACAACTAATACACCTGGAAACGGAAATGGTTTTACAGATTATTTAGCTCAATTAATCCAATTTACCAGTGAGGAACCCAGAGTCCCAAACGCCCAGTGACGTGCAGAGACAGGAGGGACAGCAGTCCTATCTCCCAAAAGAAGTCATTCCCACGCCACCATGTGGCTCTCCATCCTCGTAGCTGCCAGCACCTGGTCGCCACAGAGACAGCAGGACCGACACCTGCCCCTGCCTGGAGTGACAGCCGCACAGCATCGTACTGGTCAGGTGGTGAGTAGTACGGATGCCACGCCTCCGGGACAGCTGCACACCGAGGGGCCACCAGCTCTCCTTACAGGGGAAGAAGCCCCTCGTGAGCACCCGAGGAGCAGGGCACCAGGTCACGGGGAAAACACCAAGGTGCGCGAAGCACGCAGTCACTCCGGCTAGGCACCCGGGGCACAGGCGCTGAGGAGCTTGCTCAGGGGAGGCGCACACGGCGGGGAACCAGCCCCTCCTGAGAATCAGTGTACAGCTCCAGACAGCCTGCCCTTCTTCTCACCGCCCAGCTGCTGACAGACCTACAGAAGATTCACATCTACCACAGAGGCTCTAAAAACATGTTGAAATTACACAGCACAACTCTTTCTTAAACGACAGAAGGCGTAGGGGTCAGCACCAAGTCCTCCTCACCAAAGATCACCCTCTGAGGAAAACGACTTTTCCCAGAAGTCCTACCAAACGCCTATGCAGACATCCACACCTGAACTCCTCTACACAAACCAGTTCTCAGGAGCCACAGCGCTGCCAAACGGACATCACAGCTGAACTGCAGGGAGTCTAGGATTTTAGGGGACTAAGGAGGAAGCCCTTTAAAATGCTCTGACTCAGAAGACAGGGGAGGCATCCACGGAGAAGCCAGGTGCAGAAAGCAGCAGGGAGAGGGCCCTGGTCAACCCCAGACCAAGCAGCCCTCCCGTGCACCAGGGCAGCTGGGCTCACGTCTCAATTCAGGAGCAGCACCCGCCCAGCCTGCTCGGTCGCCATCCCCTCACTCACCTCCAGAGAGGCTCCACCCCTTGGTTTCTCCTCATCTCGCCCACCCAGCTTCATCACATGGAAACCACTTTACCCCCTCGTTCCTCTGTGCCTTTAGAGCTCTTCTATCCTCCAGGCTCGGAACCCCCGTCACGCTTTCCAGCCCCCAACCAAGGAGGCAAAGATCTGGGGCAGCAAGTCTCCCCTGGGGCCCACCTGGTACCATCTGTGGGAGTCCTCTGCAAAGCACAGAGCCTTGTGCAAAGTGGACCACGTTTGTGACATATGTCCCATTTCTATGTCCAGCTCCCCAGCTCTCATGAATACGGAATACAGGTTTCTGTGAAACCCAACTGTGGCTGGCAGCAGTTTGCACAGAGCCAGAGGGGTTCCAGCCTGCAGCACAGGAACGCCCTGGAGAGCCCCTCAGGCTGCCTCCTTCAGCTCTGTGCAGCCACCAGCCCGACCGCTGGTTTCCAGGCTGCTTCCTGGGAGTTACTACAAGCACCCAGTAAACAAGAGGACTGCCGGTTAAGTTCCCAAATTCATAGTAAAAAACATGCTACACAGCTCACTGCTGAATATCACTACAGTCACTTTCAATGCCAGCACCTAGTCCACCCTTCAAAGCAATGCTGGAACTCTTTTTCTGGAGTGGCCATCAGAGCTGTCATCACATTACCGCTGATGTACCGAATGTCATCGAAACGTCTTCCTCTCAATATTTCTATTCTATTCTATTTCTATTCAATAAAGGAAAAAGTCACTGGGGGCCAGATCAGGTGAGTAGAGAGGGTGTTCCAATGCCACTGTTTGTTTACCGGCTAAAAACTCCCTCACAGTCAACTGTACAATTAAGTTCCCGAACTTGTCCCAGTGCATAATGGCCATTCCAGAAAGAGTTCCCAAACTGCTTTGAAGGGCGGACTAGGCACTGGCGCTGGTACATAGCTTCCCAAGAGGAGGACTTCGAAGGTGACCATAATCATACTCAGCAATGAGATACACAGCACTTAGAACAACGAAGTCTGTGGACTTCTCAGACCTCATATACATTCTAAATGTAAGCGGAACGCCAATCAAAAGCTCAGAAGGAATACTGGTTCTCAAGGGACTGAAGAGCTGAGAGACACTACTGAAATAAGTCAGGATTTCACAGCTGTTCCTACCTCTCCATGTCTGTTCTCCGGACAAGCAGCATCAATCAGCCCTAACAGAGTCCTCCCTTAGTCATCTGGTCTTTTCCAGGTGGGGGAGATCCCCTCACTTTTACAAATTAGGGTGCTCTACCTGCAGTACTCTACTTCTAAACCATCTCTCTCCAGTGGGTTCCAGACCTTTCTACCCACCATCCCCACGTGACCAAATACATTCTGCGAAGGGTCAGATGGGCTCGTTCACCCCACATATACAGCAGGTAGTTCTCCGAGGTGGTACCCAAGTCAGCAGCAGCAGCATCACCTGGAAATTTGTCAGGCAAATCCACAGGTCCTATCCCAGACCTGCAGCCCTGGTGGCACAGCGGTAAGAGCTCAGCCGCGAA
Source organism: Heterohyrax brucei (assembly GCA_028571685.1). Lineage (NCBI taxonomy): Eukaryota > Metazoa > Chordata > Mammalia > Hyracoidea > Procaviidae > Heterohyrax > Heterohyrax brucei. Next base: position 119,214,442 of record CM053151.1, on the reverse strand, counting down.
CCCAAAGGTCAGCAGTTGGAACCAACCAGTCACTCCTCAGAAACCCTCTAAGGCATTGCTACTGTCCTACAAGGTCGTTACGAGTCAGGATGGACTCAGCGGCAACAGCTTTGGTTTCGCCCCAGACTGCCTGCATCAGAAACCCATCCTGTGTTTTGAGAAACTCTCCATGTCCTTCTGCTGCACAGTAACATTTGAAAACCGCACTTTTACAGAAGGGAAAATGTGTTTAAAAAGTGAAGCTCCCCCAATATCACTACCAAGTAGAAAGTGAGAGTCTTGGTGGCGCAGAGGTTAGGGTGCAGCTGCTAACTGAAAGTCTGGCAGTTCAAACCTACCAGCCACTGTGCAGGAGAAAGGTGGCAGTGTGCTTCTGTAAAGATTAAACACCCAGCGCTGTCAAGTCAGTTCTTACTCAGCGACCCTAAGTGACGGAGCAGAACTTCCCTCAGAGAGTTTTCCAAGGACTGCCTTGTAGAAGGAGCCTGCCAACCTTCTGGTTTTGCGTCACAGCTTTAGAAAACCTATGGGGATGCAGTTCTGCTCTGTCCTAGTGGGTCACTGGGAGTCAGAATCAAGTTGACCGCAATGGGTTTGGTTTCAATTTTTTCTACTGCTGTAGTTAAGCAGAAGGCACACGCTTTGCGGCCGGGGAAAGGATCCTGGGGCAGGTGCTAAATCCAAACCCTCCACCACCCTAGGAGCTGGGCAGACGCACGTGAACTTGGCAGAACAGTAGTGCTTATCTCAGAGTCAGTGTGAGTACTGAATGGGATAATCCCCACAAAGCACTACGCATGGGCTCATTCAACAGTAGCTACTGCTATCATTTTGGGGTGGCTTTTTTTAAAAAAGAATATTTTACTGTGTTTTTTGTGAAAGTTTACACAGCAGTTTAGGTTTCCACTGAACAGTTTCTGTACACATTGCTCAGTGACACTGGTCACAGTTTTCACAACTCACCAACAGTCTCACTATCTCCACCCTAGCTGTTCCATCTCCTCTCATCTTGTTCTCTGCCCTGTTATCTACTCATCTGTGTTTTAAAATCACTGTTGACCATGTGGTCTCATCTACTTTTTTTTAAAGAAGCACAGTAGTCTTGGGTGATATTCTTTTGTCTTGTGAGTCACTTTGTTATTTAGTTCAAAGGTGTCCTTAAGGGTTAGTTTTGGTTCAAGATTTAAAGAGCATCTCAGGGCAATACTCTGGGGAGGTCTTTGGTCTCAATCGGTCCAGGAAATCTGGATTTTTTTAAGAACTTGAGTTTCTGTTACACATTTCGCTCCCATCTATCAGGATCCATCTACTGTGGCCCTGATCAAAACAGCCAGCAGTGAGTGACAGCCGGGTACCATCCAGTTCTTCTAACCTCAGCACAGATAAGGCTATGATTCCTGTAGACTGTTAATTCTGTGGAAACCCTGGTGGTGTAGTGATTAAGTGCTATGTCTGCTAACTAAATGGTTAACTGTTCAAATCTGCCAGGCACTCCTGGGAAACTATGGGGCCGTTCTCCTCTGCTCTGTAGGGTCACTATGCATTGGAATCCACTCCACGGCACTAGGTTTTTTTTTTGGTTTTTATCAGTCCTGTAGAGTCACGTCTTCTCTGAGTCTTTGTTTCCTACTTTCTCTTTTGCTCCAGACAAGTAGAGACCAACAGTGTCATCTTAAGTGGCTGTCTGTAAGCTAACACTTTGCTTTTTGATTAGTTATATTAGTATCATCTGTATGTGAATCTTAACAAAAGGCAAACAAGCCAAATCGCCAAACATATTCTAGAATCCAGCTGATTGACCAACCTAGAAGATACACTGGTCATAAGCAAGTTCGACCACACAGGTTGCACTAAGAAGCACTGCGAACCAACTGTGCACACAACAGACCCCCAAAGGCCACAGCGTGGCACAGCCCATAAGTGCCCCTTGAATGGCAAGGCTTTGCACCATTGGCCATGCAGCAGTGGGCACTGCCAGCCACACATCTCCTGTCACCAAGCCTTAGCTATCTTCCTACAGGGAAGAAATCCTTGCAGGATCACTTCTATGCTCAACAGATAAAGACACTGACAACTGAGCCATGGGCAGAAGGTCTGCTTGTCCACTGCCCCAGATGAGGCGAAAAGGGGATCTCACCAGCCAACTCCAAACTGGCCCACACGATTACTGGTGGCTTCTCTCCCACCCCAGGTGACACCCAACTTCACTCGGTTTACATCTAGCACGAGAAGGACCAGTAACCTGGGTTCAGGGTGAGCAGTGCAGGGCATGGCACAGGGCTCTGACTGTTGTCACTGCTTCACGTGGTGACACATATGATCTCCTTTCTTCTGCGTCACACTCAGTCTGCACAGGGTATCTGTGGCGGCACATCATTACCACCCAGCAGATCACGTCTGGAGGAGGCAGCAGGCCAGGTGCAGACCACATGATCACAACGTAACAAGGCCATCCTTGGGGCCAGCCCAGTCCTGCTCAGACCCTGCTCCATCACTGGGGAGAGCAGCACAGGAAATGAGCCTAAGTGCTATGCCAGAGCCGGATGAGACATAAAGAAGGAATTCTTTCACCCCTCCCCAGCACGAAGCTTGGGCCCTGCTCATTATACATAGAGGGGATCCCTCCCCTCCCGATTTCTCAAAAGGATGTGACCTGTCAGGGCAGGAAGGAAGACGTGAACAAGTAAGGAAGGGAAGTGTCTGTGTCTCTTCCTCAAAGGCCATGTGCTTATCTGGGTGAGTGACTCCAGGGAACTGAGGTGGGAGGACAAGCAGGAGCCCCAGGCTTTAGTTACCAGAGTGCAGAGCACTTCGACGCCCACAGTCTTTCTGGCGCTCACTTTCCCTCCGTCCCAGTTGGAGACCTGTTCATATTTTCAGAAGACAGAGGTCAAGGGGCATATAGACAGGACACTGATGAAAAAGACCTGCTCTGATAAACTAGCGTCTAGAAAGGAAGTTGCAACTAAGAGAGCGGGGAGAGGTAAAAGGAAACAGGGAACAGGAAAGTACGGATGCAAAGCATCAGGACGGACCCATAAAATTCAAAGGAAGGCAACTCAATTTTAGTAAGCTGTAATTTCCAGAATTTTCAGTAGCCAACCGTAACGTCCACTTGTCCTGTAACTACTACAATTAATTCCAACTTATAACACGGTACTATTTAAGAGGCATGATGAGGCCATTATCTCAACCGTACTTAATTCTCTAAATTCTCTTACATCCCAAGCACTTGATAAACTATTATATCACCCCTACTGCTAATGGCAGGAAGCCCTGTTGGCACAGTGATTAAGTACTTGGCTAAGAACCGACAGGGCAGCAGTTCAAACCCACCAGCTGCCACATGGCAGAAGGATGCCGCTGTTTACTTCTGTCAAGATGCACAGCCCCGGAAACCTGGGGAAGCAGTTTTACTCTGCTCTACAGGGTAGATATGAGTCGGAATCAACTCAACAGCAACGGGCTTGGTTTGGTTGGATGAAAAAGCAAGCAAACTGAGAACACTTAAGGCCCAAATTCATACACATCTTCACAATTCTAAGAATACACTCACAGTACAATTACCTTTCTGTGTGGCTTTTCTAGCCATGGTTGTACCTCGCACCCAAGTGATTAGGCAGGACCGTGTGATGAGGTCACTGCGGCCCACCACGGGGACCGGTCAGTTTTGCCTTAAAAAAGAGCCAGTTACAGAGCAGAGAAGATCCTATCACCACCAAGGAAGAACAACCAGAACTGGAGAGCACACCCTTTGGACTGGGGATCCCTGGACTTACAGGACAAAGAGAGAGGCAGGAAGAGGTACAGAGAAAGCTGAGTGTCTTCAGGGAGAGGTCCGGGGTTAGGGGGAGGCATGCCTGCGCATGGCTGGGAAAAGGCAGTCCTGATCGAAGACTGTATCCTGACTGTTCCTGAGCCTGAACTGTAACTGTTACTTCCCTAATAAACCCCATAACTGTGAGTACGGTCTGTGAGCTCAATGTGACCCCTGCAATGAATTACCAAACCCAGCAGAGAAGTAGAGAGTGTTGTGGGAGTGACGGCTGGTGTCAGAATTAGTAAAGACGTCGGAGAGAGGCTGCTTCTCTAGTCTCCGCCTCCTGGGGGTCAGCCTTGGGCTGGAATTTAGGTTCTCCGTCCCCCTTGTGGGTGGGAGGAGGCCACACACTGCCCCTAAACCATTTCTAAATACTAAAGCAATACTAAAAACCACTGAACTGTACATTTGAAAAATAAGAATCAAATCAGGCACAACAAACCTTCACTACGAGGGGGAGAGCACAATAAAGCCTGCTCAGGTACGTGATTCATCATTCATGGAAAAGATAAACCGACTCCAAGACGTCACTGGAATGGAGCAACAGGCACAGTGGCTGACAGCAGGCATCTGAGCTGGACTTTGCTCAATTTGGCTGCCTCACTGGATGCAAGGACTTAAACCAAGTACAATTTCCTCATCTGTAAATTGGGCATAATCCCAAAGCTGTGAGGACTAGGGGATTAAATAAAACAACGGCCCATCTCAGGAAACCTGACAGGGCTTCCCAGTGAGTCCCCTGCCCAGGCGCAATAGCTAAGACCCTGCTGGGGAAGTCGTGCTGTGCTGGGGCACAGGGCCTGGTGCCCAGCCAGAGCATAGTAGGTACAAGGTAGCTCCCTGACCCTCTGCCCTACGTCTGGCACTCTCCTGGGCACAGGCCCTTCCTGCACTTCCTGTGAGCTGACCCCAAACAGCCACCACTTCCCTGCAGGCTGCCTTGGGCCTTCCTTGCATCCATTTCCTGCACAAACACCACTCCCGCCAGGCCTGAGGACACACAGGACGTCAGAGATCTGACCTCACAGGCCCCTCTGCACTGACCTTGTTTAACTCAACCGAACCCCGCTCCTTCCCAGAAGGCTTCTTCGCCACCATCTCTCCTCCATCACACCTGCTCATGACCTGTACGTACACAAGGAGCACACGCTACTCCATCTGGGTACACGTAAGTATAAGTCTGCCTGAACAGGACTGCTGCTCATTTTTGAACTTAATTCAACTGAAAAACACCAGTGAAGAAAAAAAAACTTCTGCCAGGATTTTTTCTTTTTAATTCTAGCCTAAATCCTGTGATCAACACACTATTTCAGCTTCTAAACCTTCTGCACATAAACCATGGCCACCAGTGCTTATAACCATTGCCCAGAGTCAAACACTGATTTAGCCAAGTCCTATCTGGTAATCTCTCTGGACAGAAGGGCCAATACACCAGGAATATGACGGCAAAGAAAAAAGATGAGTTAAAAAAATCAACTTTATCATATGTAATCCTCATTCTCCAAAATTCCTGCAAGCTTTTACTGCATTTCATGGTGAGTTCTGCATGTCTCTGGACGGAAAAAACTGCTCCTGTCAAAATTACAGGAACTCGACAGACACTTGAGGCCACAGTAGACATAACTGCTAGCAAGAAGAGGAGCTCAGCCCACAGTCTATCCACTGACCAGTACTGAAGTGGCCTTCAGGAAGACCACGTCCAAGGGCAGATGGGTGAACCAAAGTGGTAGCAGAGACGGGGAGGTGCCCAGCCCTCAGCCTTCCCCAACAGCACCCGTTCTGGTCTCCACAACGCTGTGCTTCCGCCCAGTGCGCCACCGGTTAATGAGTACGAGAGGGAAGCGGTTCCCTTTCGAAATGCTTACAGACACGCAGAAGAATCTAGTTTACAATAAAAAAGAGACTTACGTTGTTTGAGGGAAAAGAATGAGTCTTGGCTGTGATAAAAGTGGCTCTGCCTCTTTTAAATGCTATCACTTGGGCATCAGCAATCAGCTTTGTCCAGGCTCGGTGCTACCCTATCACATGAAACATGACGTCTCCTTATCCAACTGAACCGATGCGTTTCTGAGACACAGCCTTAAAAACAAGAAAACATGGCATCTGTGCTTCCCACTTTCCAACGGCACAGAAACATCAGCATAAAGGAGGTGAAACACAAAGGAACACAGTCCAGACACGAAGAAAGAGGGTCCATGCTTCCCGGTGGAGCACTCCGCTGCGATGTGGGAGGCTGGCGGCTCACACCCACCGAGCAGCTCCAGCTTGCAAGAGAAAGACCTGGCGATCTGTTCTCCTAAACTACTGCAGCCTAGAAAACGCTGCACAGCAGTTCTGCTCCATCACGTGGGGCAGCTATGAGTCAGAATCAGCTCAACAGTACACAACAACAGTATCTTTAGCCGGCCATTCCCAAAGCAGAGTAATTACTAACAAATAGGAAATAAGGCTGTTTTATGTCAGAAATTTTTCCAATAATCACCCTGGCTTCAGATAGCTACTGGTCAGCTGAAACCGCCACCCTGCCTGCAGGATGTCTGGAATCAAGGAAAACTGAAGACAGCTTTTCAAATCACTCCATTTTATTGACATTTTTAACATTTCAATGTTAAATATTGATATATTTAACATTTCAAAAGAGGACACTCAGCTTTGGTAAAACCTGTTTTCTCTCACAGCTAAAAGTGTGATCAAAATTCAGTTCTCCTTAAACAAATGTTTCTGTGGAATTAAAAATGTGTATACTGTAAATATTATTTGATCTCCAAAGCTACCTTTTCCAGAACATCTCTGCAGCACTCCAAGTGGCTGGCTGGTGGTAACTGACACACCGACACACAGAGCTTCTCGCAAAGCTTTCACCAGGAAGCTGGCCTCCCCTTCCTAACACCTCCAAAGCACGGCCTCCGTGTGGTTTTCTTTTGTGTGCAGAATGCCCAACCCATCTCACTTTTAAGAGCTGGTTTTTTAAAACAGTTAAAATCTGGGCATACCGGAGACCCAAGACTCAACTCGCACACACAGATGAACACGCATGAGCTGAGCAAGTTCAACTGAACATCAAAACAGTTTATTGTTAAGTTACTATTAAGTTTACTACTAAAAGGACATTGAAAACATTGGGTCTTCATTAATTCCAAAGTGTCCCTGGTCACCACTGTTTTACAGACACACACACACGCACGCATTAATTATGTCTCATTTATTTGTAGTGGTAAGACAAATGTTAAAAGCTAAGTAAGCACTCCCTCCAGTTAGCTGTGGGTCATTAAGGCTTATTAACCAGCACACACGACCAACAGGGATCCAGTGACGAACAACCCTGCTTGGAGGAGGGTCCGTGAGAAAGACGATGACCCTGGAGGAGATGACCAGACACAGCGCCCACACCGACGGGCTCAGACAACACTGGCCGTGCCAGCGGGGGAGGGCTGGGCAGGTCTCACCCTGTGGCACGTGGGGTTGCCGGGAGCTGGAAACGAGTCGGCAGCCCGCAGGAACAACTACCACCCTTTTCAGCTAAGAGAACACTAGCAGTTAGAATGCTGTGGCCAGGACAGGACAGAGAGTCAAGTTTCTTTACCAGATAAACTGCAAACAGGGAAAACAAGAGGAGAGGAAACCAAATGCCACGCGTATGTTTTGTTTCGTATGTTACAGACAACATCCACTGTAAAAAAAAAAAAAGAGAGAGAGGCAACTTAAACTACTAAGTATTTGATTATATTAAGGAATAACTGTTCGCCCCCAGTATTATTATGGTTATGTTTTTCAAGAGTGTCTAAATTTTTGAGGTACATGCTGAAATTTTTATGATATCTGAGATTTGTTCCTAAACAATTCTTGGGAAAATGGACGATAAAAGTGAAGTCAGACTGGCCGCGAGCTGATAGCTGCTGACGCTGACAACAGAAGTCGGGTTTGTCAGTCTGTTCTCTCTACTCTTGCAATTTCTTGTTAATTAAAAAAAAAAAAAAATTAAATTCTGAACAGGAAATATTACCTGTTGCTATCATTTATTAGGAAACCCTGGTGGCGTACTGGTTAAGTGCCACGTCTGCTAACCAAAAGGCAGGCAGTTGAGACCCATCAGGTGCTCCCTGGAAACTCTACGTGGCAGTTCTACTGTCCTTTAGGGTCACTGTGAGTCAGAATCGACTCAACAACACTTTGTTTTTTATCATTTATTTTAAAGAATATCAAACTATGAAAAAGCCCAGGCACAGCAAACAAGGAAGAGTAATATTTTCATACATGGGATTATCCCACAGTTTTCATTACTAAAACCCAAACAGACAGGACAGTTGAGGGCGTGAAATGGACACTGGTCTAGACAATTTTTGAAAACAGTTTTCTTTTATAATTACTCAGAACAGGAAGACTGAATTCGAATGGCCAGACTCTCATCCCAAAGCACACAGCAGTGTTTTCCTCACTGGAAGCCTATCGCAGCACGGAAATCAGCTCCATGCCCCGTTTATTTGTCACGAGTTCGTGTGTTTTATTGCTGGCATTCCTTCTGGGTCATAAAACAGTTTTATGAGCTGGTAAACTTTAGTACAAGCTCTGCAAAGCTGTGCTGACTAATGGCTTCAGCATCCAGCAGGATGTCTAGAGGTATCACTCCTGACCCTGACAGATGCCGGCACAGCAGCATTTTGGACTCAATTTTCATGAAAATGACAATCTAACGCCAACTGCTCAATGTCTGCTAAAAGACTGCCTTTCACAAATGCTGGGCTGAGTGACAAGGCAGGAAACTGAAAAACAAGTCAATGGTCTCCACACCAAACTTCATTTTTTAAAACCTTTAATGTACATTTTACCGGAGAACGTTTACCTCAGATAATAAATGGAGTATTTTAGTTAACATAATCCACAAGAGTTACCACAGCAGGGAAAAAATAAACCACACAGAAAGTGCTGTGAGTGGTACAATGCAATAGATAATAATTCAGAAGAGCATGTGCTTTAAAAAGCTATTTTCTTAAAGTTAAATGAAGTTTTGTTTCTATTACAAACCAACTGTTATCAAAATGCTATCAGAGAAGAAAAACTATAAACGCTGAACAAGCGAGGATCTAACCAAACTAAGAAATACCACCATTCAATAGGGACAAGTAACTCTGCATTATTTGGGAGGAAATTTTCCAAATAACGAACATCAAAGGAAATCAAAGATTTTTCAGTTTTCTGAAGAAACTCATTAGAAGGAAAATTCCAAAGCAAACAAGGAATGGAAAGGGATAAATTCAAAAGCAGGAGGCACTTCTAAAAATTTTAACTAGTATTTTCTGAAAGGGCACCTACACCCACCTCCCACCTCCCCAATACCACAATTGTGAGGTACTATCGTCTTCAAGATGGAAAGATATGAACCCTAGAATCCTGTACTCAGTTAAGCTGCTAAGGCACCAGGGACACAGAAGACATTTTTAGACGTTAATGTGGAAACACGGTTAACCACCTGTGTTCCCTGTGTGGAAGACGGGGAGTAACTTTTATACACACACCCATCCTGTACCCCCCTTGAACACACTCCAGCACACGAAAAGGAATTCAAAACAGGGTAATGTGAACATAAGAAACAGTGACACCTGAGTATGACCCAGAAGCAGCAAAGGAAATGAGGAGCCAAGTACAAGAATTCTTCCCTAATGATGTCAGGACCACCCTCAGCGTATACAGTATTAGGTCAGTCACCTGCTTTCTCTCCAGGGACACGACACAGGGCTTGTACAGTCAAACATGTTTATATATCTGTATTTATTATAAATGCTGTTTAGTGTACTCCCATTCTTAAAACTAACTTGGATAGAACAAGGAAGACTTAAAGTCACAGAACATTACACAAATGTTACAAACTTGGACAACATAAAATTGGTTAATTCCCCTAATTAACTAGAAAAAAAATTAAAAAAACAACATAGTCACAAGAAAAAGGGGTGTACAGATGAAGAACTCTGCTAGAAGACCAGAACTGATGGTCTGACACCCTGGAGGGTCCCCTGAGAACATGGCTCCTGGACTTGCTGCTACCCCAGAGCTGAGACTAGTACTAAAGCCAACACTTCAGACAAAGATTAGACTGGACTCGGGGACACAGAGTGATGCCGGTGGTGTGTGTAGTTTACGGTTTAATGTATACATGAGGCTGTCTAACTGGTATCTTTTTAGAGGTTAAAGAAGAGGGAACAGGTGTCAGAATGGATACTGGAAATAGACAGTGAAGGGGGTGAGTGTGCCATCACAAGGTGAGGAGAGCAGACGGAGTGGCACAGAGGTGGGTACTCGGGGTTTGGTATGGCAAGTTGACTTGGATTGTCAACTTTCACTTAATCACAACAAAAATTTTTTTAAAATGACACAGCCACAGATCTAAGGGAAGCTAAAGTGATTTAACAGTGTTATATACAGTTCTACCTTAACAGGCCAGAAATTACTGGTGGAAGATGGCATTTCTAAGAAAATGTTAATTATCAAAACCAGCCACCACAAAATCCGTAATACTAGAATAAAAGACTAACTTTGGAAAAAAGTCTGAAAGTTGCCTAACAATACCCGCTCCCTTCAAAGGTACTACATTTAGTTAGGTCTGTGAATAAAAACTTTAAAACTTCATTCTGTAATACTGGAAGCAAAATGTTTCATAAACTCTGTCATAAATCTGATACCAAAATATTTCAAAAATAACAACAACAAAACACCACATGCTAACTATAGGCTATTCCTATCAATAAACAAAATATGAATACAACAGGCTCAACGGTCCACACAGAGAATAAAACTCCGTGAGTAGACATGTTTTACTCTGGAAATGCATCAATGATTCAGCAGCACTACATACGCTAATATAAGCAATATAAATTAATAGTCCATGACCAAGTGGGATTTACCCCACAGATGCAAGATTGGTTTAACACCAGAAAATCAATTAATGTATGACATCAACACAATAAAAAATAAAAATCACATGGTTATCTCAATAAACACAGGAAAAACATCTGATAAAATACAATGCCCTTTCAGGATAAGATCACTTAACAAACTAGGAATAAAAGGAACTTCCTCGACTCACTGGAGCCTTGGTGGCACAGGGATTAAATGCTCTGTTGCCAGCCAAAAGGACAGCAGGTGGAATCCACCAGTTGCTCCCTGGAAACACTATGGGGCATTCTACTCTCCAGGTTCGCTATGTCAGAATTGATGGCAACAGGTTTTTGGGTTTTTTGTGAAAAACTCACAGCTAACCTAACAAAGGGTGAAAAACTGGATGTTTCCTTCTAAGAGCAGGAACAGGACAAGGATGTCTGATCTCACCACTTCTACTCAAGGTTCCAGCCAGAGCAATTAGGCAGGAGAATGAAGTCAAAGGTTTCTAGATTGGAAAGGAAGAAGTCCAGTGATCTCTATTCACAGATGACATGATCCTGGGTATAGAAAATCCTAAGGAATCCACTAAAAAAACCAAAATTTATTAGAAATAAAGAGTTTAGCAAGTTACAGGATGCAGGATCAACACACAAAAACAAATTGTATTTTGTATAAGACCTGCAGCAATTGTAAGATGTAGTTAAGAAAGTAATGCCATTAACAAATAATATCAACATAAAATAAAACCAAGATACTTAGGAATTAAATTAACAAAGGAAGTGCAAAACATTCTGAAAACTATAAAACATTGTCAAAAGAAAGATTTTAATAAACAGGAAGACATCCCATGTTCCTTCAAATGAAGACTTAATGTTGTTAAGGTGGCAATATTACCCAAATTGAGCTACAGATTCAAAGCAATCTCTATTAGGATAGCTAGCTGACTTCTTTGTAGAAAATGACCAGCTGATTCTAAAATTCATATGGCAACTCAAGGGACCCAAAACAGCAAAAGTAATCTTTGGGAGAAAACAACAAAGTTAGAGGACTCACATTTCCGATATCAAAACTTAATACAAAGCTAGCGTGATCAAGACAACATGGTAATGGCTCCATATATGTATCAATGGAACACAAAAGACAATCCAAAAATAAACCCAAATGTCTTCAGTCAACAGATTTTCAACAAGGCCACCAAAATCATTCACTGGAGAATGAGCAGTCTTTTCAACAAACAATGATGGGATAACTGGATATCCACACGGTGAAAGAATGATGCTGGATAAACACCTAACACTACATAAAAACGAACTTCAAATAGATCGAAGACTTAAATGTAAGAGCTAAAGAGATAAAACTTTTAAAGAAAACACAGGTATCTTAAGGATCTTGTGTTTGGTAATGCATTCTTAGAAAACACAAGAAACAAAAACTAAAATTGTACTTCAAAAAACATTATCAAGAAAGCTAAAGACAACACACAAAACAAGAGAAATATTTGCAAATTATATTCCTGATACCAAAAACACTAAAAGCCAAACCCAATGACATTGAGATGATTCTGACTCATAGTGACCCTACAGGACAGAGTAGAACTGTCCCATAGAGTTTCCAAGGAGAACCCCAAGGATTTGACCTGCTGACCGTTTGGTTAACAGATGTAGCACTTATCCACTATGCCACCAGGGTTTCTGATAAATCTACGGAAAGAATACTTACAACTCATCAAGAAAAAGAAAAACCCAATGAAAAAATACACAAAGAACTTGAATAGACATTTCTCCAAGGAAGACATACTGAGAGTCAATAAACACTGAAGAGATACCCAAAATTAATGGCCAGTAAGGAAGTGCAAAACAAAACCACAATGAGATCACTTCACACTCCCTGGAGGAGCACAGGAAAAAAGTCAGATAATAACAAGTGTGGACAAGGAGGTAAAGCAATCAGAACCTCCAAACACTGCAGATGGGAATGTGGAACGGTGAAGCAACTCTGGAAAAGAGGCTGGCAGTTCCTAAGTCAAACACAGTCACCATGTGACGTAGCAAGTCTACTCCCAGGAATATGTCCAGAGAGATGAAAACACACACCCTTCCAAAAACTTGTACATAAACGTTCATTTCAGCATTGTTCACAACAGTTAAAAGAGAGAAACCACCCAAACATCCACCAACTGATGAACAGATAAACAAAATGTGGCATGTCCATGCGACAGAATATTATTTGGCCATAAAAGGGAGTAGACACTGATGCACGCTGCAGCAGAGGCAAACCTTGAAAACATTAGGTTCGGTGAAAGCAGTCAGTCACAGAAGGTCCATGCTTACTTGAAATGTCCCAAACAGGCAAGTACACAGTGTTGGAAGGTAGATGAGTGATTGCATAGGGCCAGGAGGTAACAGTAGGGGGTGACAGCCAAAGCCATGGGGTTCCTTCCTGAAGTGATGAAAAAACTAAATCAGCTGGGTGTATAACTGTATGTTCCTCTCATATTACTGAAAATACATGAAGTTTCTGTTCAATAATCCTCTTAACATGTTATTTCATAAAGAGTGTCAAAACTTCATAAACGAATCCTTTTTTTTTTAAATTTGTAGAAGGAACTATATCTTGGCTTATCATTTCAGTTACATAAGACTAAATTCACATTTGATGTTTTGAGAAGTTATTTGTTGTCCTCATATAGTATAATATAGAGACCGTCCCTGTTGCTGTGATGCACTGGTTTCCCCAGAAGACCATTCCTAATTTACTCAGATAATACTGTCTACACACTTTAAAGGAGTCACTCACTGACATTTTGCCAGATAAATTTTAAAAGCACAGATCTCCTTCAACAATCTGATTTCAAATACTTTGGGCAAAAAAGGGAAAAAAGGACCTATTTACAACATAGCTACAGAATGAATTTTCATGCAGGACTGCTACATGTCCACTCCAAGGAGCACCTGGTGGATTTGAACTGCCCACCTAGCAGATGCAGCACTCAGCCACTACACCACCAGCATTTCCTCATAACCACTAGGTCAGGAACTAACATTCTTCTTAGGAGTAGTTAAGAATCAATACAAATGTGACGCCAAGAAAAATGTGTACAAGTTTCAAAAAAAATAAATTCAAGCCACCGATTTTTTTCAAACCAAATGATAAAGAAATCCAATTACTCTGACACAAAATGTTCAGAGTAACAAGGGTGAAGGTCAACAAATCAACAGCTTTAAAAACATAGCTTTGGGCATCATGATAAGGAGAGGCTATGGACCTTTGGATTTCATTTTTATTACTTGTGCTTTCAGAAAAATACAAGTGGCAAGAACATTTGCTATTCTGCTCATGGTTATTTTAAATCAGTGATTCTGTCCTACCTAGCAAAAGCTGTGGTCTCAAACAGAATCTGCTCTGCATCATTTCAAAGAAAATCAAGTTTATACAGGCAGCCTGTGCCCAATTACAAACCTCTCAGCATTACAGGGTCTACACACAAACACACGCCCGCATGCGCGCGCACGCGCACACACACACTTGCCTTTTCACTCCTGTCGCCACCCAGAGTAGCACTCCCACTCTCTTTCCAGCCCCCAGAAGCAGGTGCTCTCCATCGTCGCGTCAAGTTGATCCAGGCTCAGACACAGTCTAGAACACCTCTTTTGCCCCGCTTTCAGTACACTTTCCATGCACCCCCTTTCCTCATCTCCCTTTTAACATCTCTCTTCCATCTCTCCCAATGTGTGTAGAATTACAACAGAAACACGTGTCCTCCTTTATTCCGATTCTTTCCTCCTACTTACAGAAGAAACCCTCTAATAGGAAGAACAGAAACAGTAATACTTCCAAATTAACGAAAACAGCAACTCTGATGTCACACAGAGGTGAAATCCAAGGTAAGTGCCAGTTAAGCAGGTTGCAGAGAACACACACCTCCCCTCTCCGTAGGATGGAACACCTGCTCACATGAGTGGGTACAGAACCCTGAGGAAAAGCAGCTCAAGGACAACAGGGTTTCGTCTCCTCACCACTGCAGTGCCTTGCATATGGCAAATCCCTAAATTTGCTCAACAACAGGAAGTAACAGCAGACCAGAAATGGCAACGGGACTTTGCAAAGTGGAAAGGAAGCAAATAGAGTCAAGTATCTAACATAGCAAACCTCAGAAAACTGAAACCTAACTGTGTGTCTGTGGCAGGGGAAGAGGAGAAAGAGGTAGGCTTTATCAGAGGCACCAGGACGTCTGCAGGTCTGAATCCTAATGGGACACACAGCAGGATTGGTTTCAAACCTACAGAAGCAGCAGTTAACCCAAGGTCTACTCCCCTGAGCCCCCTCCACCTCGCCCACCTTCCCAGATCACGGCAACCAGGCATTTAGCACACCACTCCCAACCTCTCCATCTGCCAGGCAGAAAACAGGCAATTCCTCTCTGGAATTTCTGACAGGCCCAGGGAAAGAACTGCTCTACAGCTTCTGGCAGTGCCCTCTTGGAGTGGCAGGGCCACACCCTGTTTCCTAACGGTGAAACTCATCACTTACACTTGGCCCATAAATACTGGGAGTTTCCAATCAGTCTACTCATAGTGGCAAGACAGCCTAATAATCTTTAGAGAAAACCCTCAAACAAGAAAAGGCCAAGAATAGGAAATAGTTGTTTAAAAAAAAAGAAAGAAAACTAAGAAGAAACAGAAAGAACACAGGAAGCAAAGGAAAATGTCTGTATAACATGCATATATATAAATGGACACAGACATAAAAAATTAATACATCATTTTTAATGTACTACCCTATGAAACAAAACCAAAATGTTATAAAAAGACATTATGGCAGAAATAAAAACTCAGTGTAAAGACTATAAGATACAGTGGACGCCCTTTCTCAAAAAGAAAAACTCACAATGGAAAAAAATAGAGGAAAACATTGTAGGTGGTCCAGCACCTGAATTACAGGAGTTCAAGCAGCCTTTGTGTTACGTGCTGTTGACTCACAGCAATCGTATAGGCACAGCAGAACTACCTTTCAAAGGGTTGCCTAGGCTGTCATCCTTATGGGACCAGACGGACTGGTCTTTTTTCCCACAGAGAGGCTGGTGGGTTCAAACCAGTGAACTTTCAGCAGCAGCAGAGCACTTGACTATGGTGCCACCAGGGCTCAAAGAAAGCTACAACAAAGAAATCAAACAAAGCCAAAACAGAATTTTACGTATTGAGAGACAGTCAAGTTTCTCAGAACTGATGGATCCTAGTCTCTAGCCCAAAAAGCTCCACCAACAGGTACACAGGTAAACAGAAGATCCTTAAAGCTTTCAGAGGCAAAACAAGTTACACACAAACAGGTAGGAATTACAAACCGTCAGATTTCACACTGTCAACACTGGAGCTATGCCTTCAAACATCTGAAGAAAAATAACTTCTAACCTAAAATTCCGTACCAAGGCACACTGTCGTTAAGTGTGATACAAACCACCAAACGGACATGACATGAGATCCAAAGAGACGGAGGGAATTCTCATAGTAAGGAAAGAACACAAATCTCTGGATGACTATCAAGCAGCAGGCCTAGTGAGCAAACAGTCTAGATGTGAACAGGAAAAGAGAAGGACCATGAAAGGATGGCACCAAGAAAAGAATTAAAACTGACAGATCACTAGTGACATTCAACTGCATTGAGAATTCTATTAAAAAGCATCCGACTATACTTATGACAGTACACTGAAAACCAAGTTAATGGAGAGGAAATTCACTCGATTATGAAAATTAGATAAGACAGAGAACTGCAGGAAGAGCTTAGCTGCTAAGCAAAAGGCTGGCATTCAAATCTACCAGTCACTTTTACTGTGTCCCACAAGGTCACTAGGAGTCACAACAGACTTGTCAATGAGTTTTTCTGTTTATGTTTTTTTAATTTGTCTTAGCTGTGAACATGTAATAATAACATAAATACTACATATCAATTTTTTAAATTATCATATAACCATACTTAGTAAAAAAGAGAGAGATAAACAAATGGTGTATATATGTCTGTATATCTGTGTCTGTGTTTCCAGCAACGTAGGAAAGAGGGAATTTAAGAATTCTAAACCCTCCTCTTCCACAGAATGAAGTCAGTAGATAATATCCAAACTGGAAAAAACAAAAATTCAGTTGCTGCTGTTGAGCTGACACGTGGCACGCTTACGCACATGACCACTGGCCGTGTCTGAGTCCACTGTGGTGGCTCCCACGTCAGTCACGCTTACTGAGCGTTTTCCTCGTTTCTGCTGACCCTCCACTTTACCAACCATAACAAACGTCCTTTCTTAGCAACCGGCTTTTCCTGATGACGTGTCTAAAGTAAGCAAGCGGAGTCTCACTGTCCTTTCTTCTAAGCACCCTGGTTTTATTTCTTCTAGGACTGATCCGTTCATTCCTCGGACAGGCCACAGCTTTTTCAGTTATCCTTGCCAGCACCACAGTTGGAATGCATCAATTCTTCTCATGCCTTCTTTTTCAACTTTCTCCTACACATGAGGTGACTGAAAAGACCATGGCTTGAATCAGATGCATCTTAGTCATCAAAGTGACATCTTTGCTTTTTAGAACTTTACAGATGTCTTTTATAGCAGATGTGGCCGATGTAATACATCATTAGATTTCTCAATGCTGCTTCTGTGGGCACTGAAGGTTGCTCAGCGATAAAGGGAATGGAATGAAAAGGCAAAAACAATACTGAGTTATTTCAAAGCAGTCATTACAAGGAAGGCCAAGGTCGACCATGGTCTGTCTCATGGTGAGGGTGAAATGCTGGGTGGAGGGCTTTTTGATTAGAAATGATTAAGGAAGATGCCCAGAGCTGATTTACCCAAAGAATAGTCAGGGATGAAGGGGAAGGTGGGCAGATGATGGGATCTCTCAAAACTCCTAACCGTTTTCAAACTCACGATTCTGATTTTATAGGTCAGAGGAACCATCATCACCTCAATAACTTTATGAGTGACCTTAGAAAAATAATTTCCACATGTTCTTCAAAGAAACTCCACTACAATTGAATTTTTATTTTGTTGTGTTGTTCAGAATACACACAACAAAACATGCACCACTTCCAGAGTTTCTACATGTACCATTTAGTGACAAGGATGACATGCTTCTAGTTGTGCAATCATGCTCACCTTCTTTTTTGAGTTGTTCCTCCCCCATTAACACAGATCTAATCTGCTAAATTGCTGTGTCAATTTGATCCCATACAGATAGCTTTTAAAACAGCAAAATGCTCAAGGCAGACATTTTTCACTAGTTAACCTAAACTACTGCTGGGCTTTAAGAAGACTTCAGAGAATATTTTTGGTTTAAGGTTTAAATATTATCTCAGGGCAATAGTTTCAGAAGTCGTTTGGTCACAGTGCTTTTAGAGAATCTTTGATCAAAATGTTCAGCTGTGTAGCTGGGCACCATGCAATTCTTCTGGTCTCATGACAAACGCTGTTGTTTGTTCATCAAGGCAATTAGCCCCACCTTCTACATCCTCTTTCTGTTCCAGACAGTCCTTCTTCCTTTGTTGCTCCAGGCGATCACAGACAAGTTACTGGGATCTCTGAATGGCTGTTTGAGAGCTTTAAAAACCCAAGGCACTGCACAATGAAGCAGAAGGTAGAAAAGGAGCACCAAACAGCTACCAGGCCAACTAACTGGGGTGTCCTGCGAAAACATGACCTTAAACCTTGGAATCAAGAAACAAATGCCATGAGGTTTTTCGATGTCTATAAGCAACCTTAATAGCTATTCTTCTGTTGTTGTTAGGTATCTATCACACGTTTACTAATTAAACTTCCTACAGGTATACAACTTAATGACAGCAATTACAGTAATCAACCGTACCAATATCGCCCTTAGCCCTAATCCAGTATCACCATTAAACTCCCCTTCCCCCTCCCTCCCGTCTCCAGTCACCACTAACAAACTTTGCTCTCTATATATTTGCCTTCTATTTTATTATGTACGTGAGGTCCTAGAACATCTGTCCTTTTGTGATGGCCTTCTTTTACTCAGCCTAATGCCTTCCAGCTCCATCCATACTGTAGCACATACTAAGACTTCACTTTCCCTACTGGCTGAGTAGGATTCCATTCTAAGAATGCACCACATTTTGTTCATCCATCCATCCATTGAAGAACATTCAGGTTGTTTTCACCTGCTGGCTCTCGTGAGCAGCGCTGCAGTGACCACTGGTGTCCAAGTCTCTGCTAGAGTCTAGGCTTTCAAGTCTTCTGGGATGTGTATTTCTCTTTGAATTTCTAATTTTTTCCTCATTCCTGTTGTGGCTGTTATGTGTCAAAAGTCGGTTCTAACTTACAGGGACACTGCGTGCAACAGAAGCAGACAGTGGCAAGTCCTGTGCCACCCTCATAAGCCCTGCTATGTTCAGCCCATTGTTGCAGCCACTGTGTTAACCCATCTCATTGAGGATTTTCCTCTTTTTCACTGACCCACTACTTCGCCAAACATGACACACTTCGCAAGGGCCTGATCCCTCCTTATAATATGTCCAAAGCATGTAAACTGAAATCACGCCATTCTACCACCCAGGGAGCCTTCTGGCTGCACTTCTTCCAAGACAAATATGTTTATTCTTGTAGCAGTCTACAGAATGTACATTCAATACTCTTCACCAACATCATAATTCAAATGCATCATTTCTTCTTCAATCTTCCTGGTTCATTGTCAAACCTTCATACGCATACAAAGCAAATAAAAAGCCCTTTGATGGGGTCAGGCACACCTTGATCCTTGACTGTCTTAGACTATGCTCCCTGGAGAAGTTTAAAACAAGCGTATTAATACAGAGAGACTTATATTAAGGAAATGGCTTGTGCAGTTGTAGAAACTGGAACACAGATCAGGCTAGAGGCTTCTGCTGAATCATATAGCCACAGGGATGGTGACTGCAAGACTGATCAGTCAGACAGCAGGGCTTTGGCTCACAGGCTGAGAAGACTGACAGATTCCACCATCAGCAGGTAAGCTGCTCGCTCAAGTCTCAAGAACCAGAGGTCAGACAAACGAGAGCCATTCAGAGCAAGCTAAAGCATGTAGAGTCCACTTCCATTCAATGCAGACCACAATCCCAACAAAACTCCTTTCAACTGACTAGCTACTTACAGCAGATCCCATCACTGACGTGATCACGTTATATCAAATCTCATCATGGAAGTGATCACAACATCCTGACTGCCAAACTACATCCTAAGTGCCAAACCACTGAAGATTACAGCCCAGCCAAGTTGACACACAACCTTAACAATCCCAGTCCTCAAAGTAACATCTCTGCTCTTTAAAAAAGTCTTTTGCAGCAAATGTGCCCAATGCAAGAGACATCATTATGATTTCCTGACTGCTGTTTCCATGGACATAGACTATGAATCCAAGTAAAAGGAAATCCTTCACGATTGCAGTATTTTCTCTGTTTATCTTGATGTGGAAAATCCTGGTGACATAGTGGGTTAAGGGCTATGTCTGCTAACCAAAAGGTTGGCAGTTCAAATCCGCTAGGCACTTTTTGGAATCTCTATGGGCCAGTTCTACTCTGACCCCTAGGGTCGCTATGAGTTGGACCTGACTCGATGGCAGTGGGTTTGGTTTTGGTATTTATCTTGATGTTGTTTATTGGTCCAGCTGTGAGGGTTTTCGTCTTAGGCTGAAATGTAATCCGTAATAAACACTGTCATCTTTGACCTTTATTAATTACGTGCTTCAAGTCCTCTTCTCCATTAGCAAGCAAGACTGAGCTATCTGCATATCACAGTTAACAAGTCTTCCTCCAATCCTGATGCCTCATTCTTCTTCTTACAGTCCAGCTTCTCACATAATCTGCTTAGCACACACACTGAGTAAGTACAGCAAAAGGACACAACCATGATGCACACCTTCTCTGACTTTAAACCATGAAGTCTCCCCTGTTTCTAGTCAACTACCTCCTTGTCTGTACACAGGTTCCACATGAGCACAATAAAGCATTGTGAAATTGTAATTCTTCACAATCTCATCCATCCACACAACTGAATGTCTCTGAGGGGTTAACAAAACACAGGTAAATGTCTCTCTGGTTGTCATGAACTGACCTGCCTTCCCTCAAAAATGTGTGCAGCCATTTGGCCAGACCAGATTCCTGGTACTGTGTGATGTTCTTATATGACGTAAATCCTGCCTCTATGTCAATAAGGGAGACTGGGAGGCAATTTTGTTGGTGGGGCATGACTCACAGTGTCAGGTTGAGGTAATCTTTGGGGATATAAACAAAAGGGAAGCAGGCAGACAGTCCAGGACCCCCTACCACCAAGACGCTGTGTCTGGAGCAGACTGCGTCCCTGGAAAGGAATAGGGGTCCCTGAGCACCAGAGGTTCCCCGTCCAGGGGAAGATGGACAAGGACCTTTCTCCAGAGCCAATACAGAAAGCCTACTCCTGGAGCTGACACCCTGAATTTGTATTTGTAGCCTACTGGACTGTAACAGAATAAAATTTCTCTTTCTGAGGTCACGCACTTGGGATATTTTGGCCAGGATTCATCTGACATCAGCAATGATATCCCTGGTTCCATGTCCTCTTCTGAATCTGGCTTGAATTTCTGGTAGTCCCCCACTGATAAGCTGCAACCGCTTCTGAGTGATCTTTAGCAAAAGCTTACTTGTATGTGATATTAATCATGTCATTTGATAATTTCTGCATTCTCTTGGACCGCTTTTCTTCGGAATGAACACAAATATGTATCTTTTCCAGTCAGTTGGTCAGGCAGCCAAACATCTTCTACATTTCTTGGCACAGACAGGTGGGCGCTTCCAGAGCTGCATCCACTCACTGACGCATCCCCAGCGGTGGTCTGTCAGTTCCTGGAGCGCTGTTCCTCACTAACATCTTCCGCGCAGCCTGGACATCTTCCTTCAATACCATCACTTCCTCATTATATGCTATCTCCTGAAATGGTTGACTACTGACCAGTTCTTTTTGGTACAGCAACTCTGTGTATTCTTTCCATCTTCTTTTGAAGCTGCCCGTTTCATTCAGTATTTTGCCCATGTAATCTTTCAAGTATTACACCTCAAGGCTTTCATTTTTTTCTCCAGTCCTTCACCTTTCTTCTCTTTGGGTCTTCTAACTCCAGATCTCTGCACATCTAATTATAATACTTCACTCTGTCTTCCTGAACCACACTTTGATATCTTCTATTCAACTTTTTATTTATCATTTCTTCCATTCGCTTTAGCTGTTATACATTCAAGAACAAATTTAGTCTCTTCTGACAGCCATTTTGGTCTTTTATTTCTTTCATATTTTTTTAAAGGTCTTTTGATTTTTTCATGTATGATAGCCATGATGTCATTCCACAACCTGTCAGGTTGTCTTCAGTCACTAGTTTTCAGTGAGTCATACTTATTCTTGAGATGGCCTCTAAATTTAGGTAGGACACATTCAAGTTCGTATTTGTGGACTTGTTTTAGTTTTCTACAACTTCCACTGGAATATGCACATGGGCAACTGATGTTCTGCTCGCAGTTGGCCCCTAGCCTTGTTCTGACTGATACTGAGCTTCTACATCGTCTCTTTTCACAGACGTAGCCAATCTGATTCCCATGTACTCCATCCAGTAAGGTCCATGTGTATAGGTGCAGTTTATATTGTTGAAAAAAGGTATTTGCAATGAACAGGTCACTGGTCTTGTAAAATTCTATCATGTGATCAATAAAGCTGAAGAAACACCTAGTATTCAACAGAAACTACTGAAAGTCATACTCTAAAGCGTGCTCTTGATTTTGTAACACCAAACTGCAATTGCCACTGAGTCAAATGCCAACTCACAGGGACTACAGACAGCACAGCACCGCCCCACGGGTCTTCTACTGCTGCCAAATCTGCAGCGCAGTGGTAGATGGTTAGCAGCCTATCAGCCAGGGCCTTAACCGCTGCACCATCACGGCTCCTTCTTTATTTCACAGGCCGTATCTACTTTACTGGAAAGATGAAGTTTCTCTGATAGATTCTAAACCCAAATGAAATCTTCAAAGGATTGCCCTATTTAGTTCACACTGTCAAAACACTTGCAATTTCAAATCTAATGGAAGTACATTTTCCTCTTACCCATCTTCATTATCAAAAGAGCAATTTGCGTGAGTGTCTCAGGCAAATTTAAGGTAACTTAACCCGCTACAGGACTGTGATGCATCAGAATCAACTCAACAACAATGGGTTTGTTTTTATTTTTAACCCATTATTTTTCAGCAACATTCTAAGAATTGAAGACTCAAATTGAAATGTGAACAAGAACAAAAGATTATTATTATGTTTTGGGAGGGTAGGGTGACGAGATTACAGTTCTTCCAAATGCTTTTTTAATTTTATTTTATCCCTTTTTTTAAATAAAAAGAGTAAAATCTACATTCAGTCCCTCCACCAGGATCCTTTCACTTCACTGGCCTCAAAAAGTACTTTCTGCATCTTAGAGAAAAGCATTCGATAGTTTCCTGCATTTAATATAGTTTGGAATTAACAGCCTGTTTGCCCATGTGTTTACCCAGAATCACTGAAGTCAGCACAAACAGGGGATTTCTGAGGGCAGCTGGCTCTGCACCGGGAGGAGGGCACAGACAGGCAGCCCAGAGAGGAGCTATCTGCCAGCCGTACAGTATCGGGGCTCTGTAACTTACTGACATCTGAGTGCTCTGCTTGGACAGTCCATCTCTGTACATCATAAGCTTTTTCAGGTAGCTCCTGGTGGTAACCTGGAGTGAGGACAACTGGTCCGCTCCATTCACACTCACTTCAAGTCTAGGTCTCACAAAGACAACGCTGCCCACTCTAAAGCCTGAAAGTCACCAGGAGAGAAAACAAGGTTGGCTTGTTAACATTCAGTGCTTTCAACTGTTCCATCACAGGCCAGGCAGTTGATATAAACATGCATGTCAAAGAGTTAATTATAAAAACCCAAACTATATTAGCGTAACAGCTATTAAGGAAACCCTGGTGGCGTAGTGGATTAAGTGCTACATCTGCTAACCAAAAGGTCAGCAGTTTGAATTTGCCAGGTGCTCCTTGGAAACTCTATGGGGCAGTTCTACTTTGACCTATAGGGTTGCTATGAGTCGGACTTGATTCAATGGCGATGGCCAAGGGGGTAATAGTTATTATGCAATGCTGACATTTCCCTATAATGTACATGGTATTTCAAATTCTTAGTCCTGAAATTTGTCAGTAAAGAGTTACACATGATATTCTAACCAGAGAAACCATTAAGATTAAAATATATTTTCGAATGTTTAGTACCATCAGTTAAACTCTACTTATTAAATGTGGGGGAGAAATCGCCCCAATCATTCCACTCACTTCTAGTTCTAGGTACCCCCCCAGGTTAACAGCTGATGGC
This sequence comes from Heterohyrax brucei, assembly GCA_028571685.1. Taxonomy (NCBI): domain Eukaryota; kingdom Metazoa; phylum Chordata; class Mammalia; order Hyracoidea; family Procaviidae; genus Heterohyrax; species Heterohyrax brucei. Next base: position 119,190,370 of record CM053151.1, on the reverse strand, counting down.
ATTCACTTTTATGAAGAACTCTGTGTTTATGAAGAACTTTTGCACTCCTAAAAATAAGCCACAAATGAAGAGACAAGGCAAAAGGCTGGGAAGATTAACTGTATTCATAATACAGAGGAAGCACAGCATGAAACAAGGTACCCTGGACAGAGACCTGGGAACCCACATTTGGTCACCTCCCTGCAGTGCATCCTATGACCTGGTGGTATACAGGCCACATGAGCGGACCAGAGCAGGTGATCACTACAGTCCTGTCCCATGCCATCATGCTGAGATTTTACACATCAGCTCCATCACAATGTAACATAAGACGTTATATTTAAGCTATGAATACTCACATAAGTTAAAAAATTTTTATATGCCAAAGATTTTTAGACAATAAGTTCCAGATGTCCACTGAGAAATCTGCAGATCCAAACGTGCCCAGTCCAAAGAAAGAATCCAACAGAATACAGAAACCATCACATACAAGTAAAATTTTACTGAAGATTATTCAAAAGCAGTTGCAGTGGTACACTGAACAGGGAACCATCAGGAATTCAAGCCCAATCAGAAGGGGATGTGGAATAACAAATATCATTGCTGATGTCAGACAGGTATTGGATGAAAGCAGAGAACACCAGAAAGATGTTTACCTGTGTTTTATTAATTATACAAAGGTATCTGACTGCGTGGATCCCAACAAAGTATGGGTAACATTACAGACAATGGGAATTCCAGAACACTTGAACTGTGATCACACAGACCCTATACACAGATTGAGAGGCCATCGTTCGCACTGAACAAGGGGATACTGTATGATGTAAAATTAGGAAAGGTAAATGTCAGGGCTGTATCTCTGCACCACAATTACTCAATTTGTATGTTCAGCAAACAATCCAAGAAACTGGACCATGTGTTTCAGCATCCGGATTGGAATGCTATATGCTAATGACACAACCTGCTATATGTTGATGACACAACCTTGCTTGCTTGAAGAGGACTTGCAGCCCTTACCGATGAAGGTCAAAGACCACAGTCTTCAGTATGGATTACACCTCAACACAAAGAAAACAAAAATTCTCACAAGAGGACCAATAAAGCAACATTATGATAAATGGAGAAAAGATTAAAGTTGTCAAGGATTTCCTCTCACTTGGATCTACAATTAATGCCCACAGGAAGCAGCAGTGAAAAAACCAAAGGACATATTGCATTGGGTAAATCAGTTGTGAAGATGTCACCCTGAACTGTCATGACTGAAGCCATGGTATTTTCAATTGCCTCATATTCATGCAAAAGCTATACAATGAGTCAGCAAGGCAGAAGAATAACTGATGCCTTTCAGTTAAAGCGCTGATGAAGAATAATGGCTACACCACGTATTACCGGAAAGAGTTAACGATCTGCCTAACCTAAGTGCTCCTGAAAGCAAGGATGGCAAGACTTGGTCTTGTGTACTCTGGACACATTTATCAAGAGGTACGAGTCCGCAGAGAATAATGACATCATGCTTAGTAGCGGGCCAGCAAAAAAGAGGAAGACCCTCAGTGAGACAGAACAACACAGTAGCTGCTACCACAGTCTCAAACTAGCAACAGTTGTGGGGACGAGAGAGTGTTTCATTCTGTTGTACGCGGAGTCGGTGAGCCGGAACTGACTCAATGGCACCTAGCAACAATGACATTTGGATGTCCACGTTTGTTGCAACTTACTTGAAGAAACTGTCAAGTGCTTCACAGAGTGTGCTCCACATGGGATCCAATTTACATTTAAAAAATTGCTTAATACCTGAGAGGAATGTGCTCTTTAGAACAAGGAATCATGTACGATCAGAGGGGCAACATTTGTCCAAAGGCAAAGATAAGAAGGCAGGACCAACCCATTGCTTCTGAGTAAATTCCAACTCACAGCAACCCTAAAGGACAGAGTGGAACCGTCCCATAGGGTTTCCAAGGTCAACATAAACTGAAGGCCTTTGTTTAGCATCCAAACTTTTAACCACTATGAGACTGAAGGCTGAGAAGGCAGAAAAGGTAGAGAATTCAAATGAATGGAATGTGGAACCTTTGGCAGAGATGGGGCGAGAGGGGAAACACTGTGGGGAATGGAACCAATGTCATGAAATACTCTACGTACAAACTATCAAATAGGCAACTCGATGTTCTGTAAATTTCCACTTAATGTGCAATGTTAAAAAAAGTGTTGTTTTTTTTTAACAAGGTATTTCCAAGTTTTAATTAAGGTCCTGGAATTCAAAGGGGCAAGCTAATCAAACTATAAACATAATCAAGGGAAAATTAAAGACAAAAACCTGAACCGAAGGCGGAAATGAGTCTTGTCCCACAAAGACTCTGCAGTAATGAGAAAATATGAGCCAGAAAGTCTTCTTTTATAGCTTAAAGACTTTATGATCTACATTTCTACTGAATTTCCTCAGGGTTTCACAGTAAGTCCTCAACTTAGGACTGAATTAGCTGCTTCTAAGTTTCCAGAATTCTATATAATTATCACTAGACACCAAGCAAGACTGGGGGGGTGGAGAGAGGCCGGTGATCGGCTTGTCAGGACTCAACATGAAACGGTTTACACATCAGTGTGTGAACCCAAAATGTAATAACCTGTGGATTGACAGCCCATATGTATTCAGCATGTGTGCACACACACGTGCACACGTGCAAACACAGGTGCACACACAGCCATTCCTCATAAACATATACACTGGAAGGTGATTACAGCCTTCTTGATCACCCTACCTGTTGTTCACTGCTATCCAGCTGACTCTGACTCAAAGCCCGCATGTGTGGACTAGAGCTGCTCCGCGGGTTCTCAAGGCTGCGCCCTTCTGGAAGCAGCAGTAGGGCTAGGCCTGTCTTCCGAGGCACCGACTTCAAGCCACTAACCTTCTGTTAGTAGTCCTGTACTAAACCGTCCACGCAACCCAATGACTCCTTATTTTATGTTGTGTTCTTTTCTACTAAACACGCTGCCAGTAAAGATGGACTCAAAACTACTGTCTGCCAGAAGCCATGTTAACGAGCTCAATATATATTCCTGAGGGCTTGGGCATTATCTAATAATACTCTATCAGAAAGACCACTTCTTGCCTTCCTAATCGCAGTAAGTAATGCACACATCTTCTGACTAACATGTTAGCACACACAAGACTAATCACCACTTTCAAAATACATCAAAATTTCATTAAAAAATGCCATCTTAAATATAAGTCCATTTTACTTCTCCATCAAGTTTACCCTTCTGTGCACACTGAGTCCTTAGGAAGAAAACAATGTCATTTATTTGTAATTACCACTGCCAGAGTCAGAATACCATTTTGAAAACTAGCTCTGCATTACAGCATGCCAGATTCTGTTTAAATTTGGAACAGTCAAATCTCAAACTACAATCCTCACATATGCTGAGATGAGCTTTGTCCAGTGACATCCAACCCAGTTTATGGCGTGGACACTGAGAGGTGGCTGCACTGTGACAAGTGGTGCAGAGGGCACCCAGCCTCCAACTAATCCTTCACAGTCACTGCGCAGCTCACAGGCCAGAAGCCAGCCAGACCACTCCTGACTAGCTGGGCCACCTCTGCCCTGAGCTTCCTCCTCAAACTCAGGCTTTACTCACACACCTGTACCGAGCTGAACCTGAAATGTGGGTCTGTCTGCATTTCAAGGTCAAGTGCTCAGGAAAGAATGGCAAATGCAACATTCAGAAGACTCAGATCATGAGATGCAACAAAGATCTCAATGGAAAGTTAGTTAATTATTCAGTGGGAAATCTTGTCACTAGCATTGATAACCCCCCCACCCCCCGCTGTCAAGTCCGGTCCAACTCACAGCAACCCTATAGGTCAAAGTAGAACTGCCTCATAGTTTCCAAGGGGTGCCCAATAGATGTGAACTGTCGACCTTTTGGTGAGCAGACGTAGCATTTAACCCATCACGCCACCAGAGTTTCCAGTGTTGATGAAGGACCCCAAAAAGCTACTACTCTGAACATACTGACATTCTAGGAATAGTGGTCCCCACAGAAATAAGAAACGGGCTGTGGTCCTGAGACTGTAGCTGCCTCCATCACTGGTCTCACTAGAAAGCAACTTTTCACCAAAAAGCAAAGAGCTGAAAAGCTCTAAAGAATGCTGCAACTTTAGTTTTAATCTGTAAACAAACTGCCAAATTCCAGCTAACATTTTAAATACTGATTTTTTTTCATGCCAAAGATTTGAGGCTGCTGGTTCAGACTGTGTTATACTTGCCCAGTGACACAAACAACCTGAGGATAAGACTTTCACAGCTCGAGCACTGACCTCTCCCTCTCAGTTGTGTTGGGTGTAAGAACCCAAAAGCCAAAGAGCCCTAACAGCCTATTCACGTTAGGGAGAGATGAAGTAAAACAGTGACTTTACACTTTAACCATCTTCAGGCTTCTAATTATCATTAGGCAGCTTAAAGTATCCTCAAAGTAAAGCATATTGGTTAGCTGATCAAGTGACTCCACATACAGCATTAAACTTGTCGCGGTCCAGTGGATTTGAACTCACTGCGACCCTATAGAACAGAAGAGAGCAGGGCCATACGGTTTCCAAGGTCTGTCATCTTCAAGAAAGCAGACTGCCACATCTTCCTCCCGAAGAGCAGCTGGTAAGTCAGAACCACCGTTTTGTAGCAGCTCTTAACCACTGCACCACTAGCCTCCTTTTATCCAGTATTACAGATGCTTAAATGATACTCCTTAAATGATACAGTACCAGTAAGCAGCGAAATCACATATTCTACTAGTAAAGCACTGCTGTATCTATACCCGCTTACAGATTTTTAAATGATCACATTCCTAAACGAAGACGGTACTAAAGATGGCATGCAAAAACACAGTATGAAGAAAGTTTTTCAGTGACTTCCACATACTGAGTTTCACCAACCCCCGGAATATGACAACGGTCTGCAACAATTATAATGAAGAAAACCCATGTGTTCTTGCACGGCAGACTCAAATTTTTAAAATTAGCCTTAAAAAATAATTCCGCGGAGGTGCTAAGGGTAGTTAAGGCCCGGGCACTCAGGGAATGGAGCCTGGCTGTCACACAGAAAAAGCCTTTTGAGCTGGATTCCCAGGAGATGCACACCGGGGTTGGGGCCCACCGGGTGGTGGGCGAGGCAGATGCGGAAAGCACACGCAATTTCGCAGCGCTGAGGAGGGAGGGCGCCTCAACCTGCCTCTGGACCCCAAAGGCGAGGTGCTGGGTGGGGGGGTGTGCGGATATCCCAGGGAGTGCTGCAGGAAATGATATCCAGACTCGGAGGGTGGATCTAGGAAGAGGCCGGGGCTATTGCCCGGCGGGGGGGAGGGGTGGGGATGGGAACGAAGGATGTGGCTCCAAGGGGCAGGATGAGGGGGCGGGACGATGGGACACGGACGTGCGAGGGACGAGGCGCACGGGGTGGCCGCGAAGAGGAGCTAGGAGGAGGCACCAAAGGACAGGGTGGAGAAGGATGCGTGTGGGAAAGCGAGGTAGCCGAGCTGGGAGGCAGAGGAGGTCAGAAGGCTGGGATCCGGGCCGGGTGGGCACGCACTTACCCCATTCGAGGAATTCGGCCACGTATTTGTCGCGCCGCAGGGCCGAGTGGCTGCACTCGGTGTACAGGCAGACGAGCACGTCCAGCAGCGTCTCCACGCTCAGGGCGCTCTCGTTGCGCCTGGGCCCATCCAGGAGCAGCTGCTCCAGCTTCTTGAGCCGCACCTTGGCCGACATGGTGTCGCACGGCCCGCTCCCGACGCGCCGGTCTCTCGCGGCCCGCTCGGCCAGTCCGTCAGGGCAAGCCCTCTGGGGCCCGAGGGCCGCGCGCCCCGGCGGCAGCAGCGCCTCGTCGCCGCCCCGTCCGCGTCGTCGCGCCCGGGCCTAGGCCGACTTCTTGGGGTCGGTCCCGGAGGCGCAGCGTCTGGGGCGTCGGGCCCCGCGGGTCCATGGGCCGGTCCCTCCCTTCGGCGCCGCCGCCCTCCCGCCGGCCCGCCCTCGCCCTCGCCCTCGCCCTCGCCCTCGCCGCGCCCTCCCTGCCCACTGGCTTCCGCGCCTTCCCCGCGGGCCCGCCGCTCGCCGCCGACCTGGAGCTGTACGGACCCAAGAGCTGCGCAAGCCCGGCCGGCGCCCGAGTCCCGACCCCAGCCTCGACCCAGAGGCACAGCCCCGCGGCCCGCAGCCAACCAGGGCGCGGCCAGCGCGGGCGCAGCCAACCACGGCGGGGCCGGCCGCCGCCCGCCGCCGCCGCGCTGACCTCAGCGCGCTGCCCCGCCCTGAGCTCCGGCTCCCGGCTCCCTGAGGGATCGGGCCTCGCCGCTTTCCGTAGGGAGGCCGGGATGCTGGGAAGCCATAAAGGGGCGGGGACAGAGGAGGCGGGGCGGGGCCGGGGCGGGGCGAGCGCATGCGAGTGCGCCGCGGGGATTGCTAGCTGGTGCGTGCGCAGGTCGGGCCGTGCAGGCGTGCGGGAGTCCGGCTGCCGGCTGCGGGCAGCCGGCGCTTGCGCACATCGCCCTCTGAGCCGCTGCACCGCCCCGAGAGTTAGAAGAGGAGAGAGTTAGGGTCGCGAGGAGAGGCGAGGGTCCCATGGGAAGGACCCGGCCAGCTGTCCGCGCCCTGCGGGTCCTTTCTTGCCTGAGGGGCATATTGGGCTAGCCTGGTCGCGGTGAACACCGAGGGCCCCCCCGGCTCAGACCTTGCACCAGTGCATCTTTCGCTGTGAAAGGTTTATCCGCGCTAAGTGGCTTTAAAACGTGGATCTGGCCCTCAGACTTGACAGCCTGGAGGCCCGCCCAGGCCCACGACAAGCCCCCATTGTGGCTAAGCTGCCGGAGAGGCGGCGACTAGCGGGTCACTCCAGTGCCTGTGAAATAGCAACGCCTCCTACAGCGGCAATTTAAATCCCGTGCGCAATTTACCGCTTCTCAGATGTCATAGGATGTGAATTGGACACGAGTTGCCTAGCTAGGCTCTGCTTTTACTACAACCGTTAGTTTTATTTGAGTGGCTAGGGGAAGGAGGTTGATGGAGAAAAACGATTTTAAGCGCTGGACTGCTAATGGAAAGGTTGGGATTTGAACCCATCCGGAGGCACCTCGGAAGAAAGCCCTGGTGATCTGCTTTCGACAGGTCGCAGCCATTGGAAACCTTATGGAACACAGTTCACTGAAACACACTGTCACCATCAGTCGGAATCCACGCAATTGAAGCTGATTAGTTTTGTTTTTTTGTTTTTGTTTTTTCCCAACCCCCAAACTAACCCTTGGCATCTGGAGAAGAGGGACCGGTTCAACCTTGTAGGGGCTCTGGGGCCATGTTCGTGGGTATGTAAGAGCCTCTAGGGATGGAGTGTTCAGGTCCAGGCCCCAGGCCAAGGGCCTGTAACCCAAGGAAAGCAAAAGCAGGAGGCCGGTGGCTTCAGTGGGAGCAGGGCTGCTAGGTGGCGCAGTTGAGTGGCAGACAGGGATTGGTGGTGGAGGGGCTTCTCTTTTCTCAGCATTGAAGAACAAGCATGGCAAAACTAGTCTGGTACTAGAAGTCAGAATCGGGCCTTCCTCTGGGAAAGTGGCATTGGCTGGTATGTGGCAGTGTTCTTTGACTTGATTGAGGTGGTGGCTACACAGGGGTACATGTGAGTAAACAAGGGCTTGTCACTGTGTATATATGACAGCTCAATTCTTAAAAATAGGCAGTACTAATCTTTGGTGTTAGAAGTTAGGGTAGTGGTTACGTTTGGGGCTTAGGGACCAGAGGAGCCATAAGAGAGCCTCCTAGAAGTCAGAATGTTCTGTATCTTGATCTGGTGTTACATGAATCTACACATACAAAACTCTGCCAAACTGTAAATATCTGTGCTTTTTATTGCATATGTGTGCTTTTTAAAAACAAGTTTAAATAAAAAAAAAAAAAAAAAAAAAGATCGTCTGCCTCAAAACCAGCAGCTTGCTGTTGGTCTTAAAGACCAAATTCTTCACCTTGACTTTTAATTAGGGTTACCAGATGTCCCAATTTATCTAGACCAGTTTCCATTGTATACCTTTGTCACAGCAGCAGTTTTAACAGTGTCCTTCACTTCTACAGGCATTCCGGCTTGGACAGTACATCATTATCTTGTTGTCCCCCGAGCCAACAGACTCTGTCTGGCACTGCTTAGCCCTCCAGCCCGTTCGTAACCACTTGCCTTCGGTCTTCAACTCCAGCCCCACTGACCTCCTTGCTGCTCCTCAGCTGTTCCAGCATATTCCTACCTCAGGGCCTTTGCACTCCCCAGACCCTCCACCTTAGGTTCCTGCCTCTCTCCCCCAGATTGTCTGCTTCAATCTCAAATCTTTTCCACGTTGCCCGCCCCTCCCTGCCATCTTCAGGGAATCCTTGCCTAGCTCTCAGGTACATCAGGCCCCAGTTCACCCTGTGGTTTTCCTTGTTGACCCTCAGCACGGTTGGTACAGGTGAGCCTTGCTCACTACCCCAGAAACTAGCAGGAGCTTACGATTTCTGATCAGCATCATATCCTCTGCCTTTAGCTCAGCACCTGGCAGCTCGCTAACAGGGATGAAGGACTGGCTACCTGAATGAACACCGAGGTTTGCCTTGTAGGATGCGTGCGTGCTTCTGTCTGCATGAAGAATGCTCGTGACATGGGCACTGGGGCACAGAAAACACAGGTGCAGCCATGTGTGAGGGGGTGGTGGGTGGGAGAGTGGATGGAGCAGAATGTCAGCATCCCTCAGAGGACCACAGGCATTATGATGCTGGCAGTGTCTGATGAGATGGAAGGAGGTGCTGGGGGCCCTTCTGTCTTCCTCCAGGATCCTGTTGCACAGTATCATTGCTCAGTTCGCTTTCCTTCCACTTCCATGATTGCATCTGCTGTAAGTAGCCAATCACTTTAAAGAGAATTTCCTTGGAGGTGTGGCCTGCATCTCTATATAAGCAGATGTTCTGTCTTTTTGCTTGCTTTGGATCATGCAGCTGCCTCCAGGTTGTCTAACCTCCAGTTCTTGGGACTTAAGCTGTGAGCTTGTCTGCAGATCTTGGAATCTGTAAATCTTCATAGTCCCAGAGCAAGATCCTTGCTCTCTGACCGCCCAGTCTTGGGTTTGCCAGCCCTGGTGACTACCAGCTGCTACGATCACATAGCCATGTCCTTGATAGAAATCTTTCTAAATAGTTATCCTTTTTATTGGTTTTGCTGTATAGAGAACCAAGGTTAAAACAACATCATACACGAAGAAAGCAAGAGATTTCTAAAACTACAGCAAAGAAAGAAAAGACCAAAATGGATGTCAAAAGAGATTCTGAAACTTGCTCTTGAACCAAAAGAGAAGAACATGCTGCACATTTCTCAAGCTGAAATAATTGTAGAAAAACATTCAAGCCTCCAGTTGCAGTATTGAATGATTCTACCAGGAAAATGTTAAATGATGTGAGAAGCATCAAAAGAAGATGGAAGGTATACAGAGTCACTATACCAAAAAAGAATTGGTTGAGATTCAGCCACTTCAGGAAGTAGAATGAGATCAGGGACCAATAGTATTGAAGGAAGAAGTCCAAGCTTCACTGAAGGCACCATAATAAACAAGGCTCTGGAAACTGGCAGAATATCAGTTGAGATGTTTCCAGAAATGGATGCAGCCTACTTATGTCTCTTCCGAAGAAAGGTGATCCAACCAAATGCAGACATCATCAAACAGTATCATTAATATCACACAAAAGAAAAACTTGACTGAAGATCATTCACAAGCAGCTGTGGCGCTATATGGGCAGGGAACTGCCGGAAATTCAAGATGGACTCAAAAGAGGTCGTGGAACAAGCGATATCATTGCGGATATCAAATGGATGCTGGCTGGAAGCAGAGGATACCAGAAAGATGTTTGCCTGCACTTTATTGACTCTGCAGTGGCATTCAGCTGTGCGGATCATGACAAATTAGGGCTAACATTACAAAGATGGGAATTCCAGAACGCCTAATTGTACTCATGAGGAACCTGGACTTAGATTAATAGGCACTCATTTGAATAGAACAAGACAATACTGCATGGTTTAAAGTCAAGAAAGGTGTATGTCATGGTTCACCATACCTGTTCAATCTGTATGCTGGACAAATAATCCAAAAAGCTGGACTATGTAAAGAAGAATGGAGCGTCAGAATTAGAGGAAGACTCCTTAAAAATGTATATTATACAGATGACTCAGTCTTGCTTGCTGAAAGTGAAGAGGACTTGAAGCACTTGCTGATGAAGTTAAAAGACCACAGCCTTCAGTATGGATTACACCTCAACACCAAGAACACAAAAATCTTCACAACTAGATCAATAAGCTGCATCATGATAAATGGGGTAAAGATTATCAGGTTGTCAAGGATTTTATTTTACCTGGGTCTACAATTAACACCCGTGGAAGCAGCAGTCAAGAAATCAAAAGATGCATTGCACTGGGCAAATCTGCTGCAAAAAGCCTCTTTAAGGTGCTAAAGAGAGGAAACTAAGTCCTGCTCCATCCCCAGAAGCATCTGTCCTGGAAGGGTGGTGGGATGGTCTGCAGAAGATTCAGCTGTGGTGCCAGAGGAGATTGAAGTGCTGTCTTGTAGGGTGGGGTATGTGCTTCAAACCAACAGGTATTGTATGGTGCCATCCCTCACACAGTCCATGGGACTGGGAACCAACTTCATACCAGATACCACACTGGAGGAATGTGAGCTTTCCTTCCTGTGACCTTGGACTAGTGTCCAAGACAGGAATGCTTCTGTCAGGAAACATGGTTGTGGTGCCGATGAATGGAAACAAGGCCGCCTCCCCCACTGGCTGTTCCTGGTTCCTCATGCCACAGAACCAGCAGGCTGAGGAAACAGCTCTGGACCCACTAGGTAACTGATTCTGATGATCTGAAGGAATGTGGGTTGAGTCTACACATGGCAAAGCAGACTGTGTCTGTACCCCAGGGTCTCTGAGGACCTTCCTTATTTCATTGCTTGTGGGGAAAAGAGAAAAGGGAAGGGAGACCAGTAAGGTCAGGCCCCCAGAGAACCCAGGTCCTGGAGGAAGGAAGTTTAGACCACCCACCAGGTTCACATGATGCTGCCGGGAGGGTGGGGGGCAGGGTCCTGGATGGAGGGCGAAGTGTGGAGCTGGGCTTCGGACATTCAGATCACCTGGAAACACGGACTGTAGGGGCAAGTGTCATGTGAATTGCTTCTCCCGTCTTTCCTTCGTGCCTCCTCACATAGGAGCACTGAGGGGGACCAATATTTCTCTGCCATCCCCCAAGACGACCAGAAACAGAGGGACTTTGAGTGTCCTCTGTGGACAAGAGGAATGCAGGAGGGTACAGAGGTGGATGTTCCCCCCTCGCTCCTCCAAGTCCACTCACCACCCTTCTCTTCCCTGCTTTTATGGGCAGTGCCAATAGGCAAGTTTGCCCTCTGACCTCTGGGTGTGGACACCAGGAGGCTCTGGCATGAGACCAAGAGCAGCTTTTGCCTCAGCCCACTGAGGCCGAGTCCCTGGGTGGTAGCAACAGTTAACATGTCTGGCTGTTCACCAAGAAGTTGGCAGTCAGAATCCACCCAGAGGCACCGGCACTCTGTCTCTAAAACTCAGCTGCTGAAAGCCCCGCAGAGCACAGTTTCATTCTGACACCCATGAGGTCACCCTGAGTTGTAGTCCACTTGCTGGCAAGTAGCTTTTTGTTTGTCTCTTCAGTGACGGCTGTGTCTTGGCTGGAAGTCACAGCTCCTGCCTGGGTCCCACTCCATGAAGCTCCTGTCTCCAGGCTTGGGCCACTCTTCATTCCCGCGACCCCCGGGAAACCTAGAGGTCCCCTCTGATACTGCCACCCTCAGGGAGCTGCCTCACCCCTTCCTGACTTCCCTGACCCCTGCCCATACCTCAACAGACCCCCTCCTCAATGTCCCTGCTTAGTGTGTCACCTGTTGGGACTTTGACATAGTAAAATGTACAGTTATTACGGTATTGTTTGTATTTTGCCTTAAAGAAATAAAAGAAAACCTCAATGCTTGGCAATAAATTGTTGTTGTTGTTAGGTGCCATCAAGTCAGTTCCTACTCATTGCAACCTTACAGAGAACAGAACAAAGCAGTGACTGGTCCCGTGCCATCCACGTAGTTACTGCTGTTTGACCCATGTTGCTACCGCCACGTCCATACATCTTATTGAGGGCCTCCCTTTATTTAAGGACCTCTTTAAAGCAGTAATAAGCAAAGATGTCACTTTGAGGACTAGCGTGCACCTGACCCAGGCCACGGTCTTTTCAATCACTTCACATGTGTTCGAGGATTGGACAACGAAAAAGGAAGCCTGAAGAAGAATTGACGCATTTGAATTACGGTGTTGGCAAAGAATGTTAACTAGACCATGGACAGCCAGCAGGATAAACAAATCCATCTAGGAAGAAGTATACCCAGAATGCTCCTTTGAAGCAAGGATGGTGAGACTTCATCTAACTTGTCATTAGGAGGAACTAGACCCTGGAGAAGGGCATGGCAAAACTGCAGAGGAAGTGGGGCTAGTGGTAGCAGCCTCTGAACCCCTCTAGCTGCCGCGGGGATAATGCGAATCCAGATCAACCCAGGGCTAGTCCTGAGGAGGTGCAGGTCAGACATACTTTCTACTAATGCTGACACCAGCCATCCCTCCCATGGCACTCTGCTTCTCTTCTGGATTTGGTGACCCATTGCAATGCACATAGAACTCACAGACTGTACTTACAGTTAAGTAATTTATTCAAGGAAGTAACAGGATGCAACTCAGGCCCAGGAGCAGCAGGCTAGAGCTCAGGAATGGGATTAGGCAGCAGGGAGGGAAAGTCTTCCTGCTTAGGCTCTCTTAGTTCCCCTATACCGTACAGACCTCCTGGTGGGCCCTGAGGACAGGCTCCTCTTGGCTCTGATGTCTTGGTTCTAATGCCTGTCACCACTACTTTGCCTCTGGGCCCCTTTCTGGGCCGAGATGCACCGTTACTAACACAGAAGCAGAAGTTACAAAATGAAGTTGAGCCCAAACCCGAACACAGTGTTTCAGACACAGCAAGCACCTCAATTTTAAGAGCCCTTATATGGAGCCGGCACTCGGCTCGGCTCAGCTTATATGGAGCCAGGAAACCCTGGGAGCATAGTGATCAAGGGCTGCAGCTGCTAACCAAAAGGTTCAAATCCACCAGGCAGTCCTTGGAAACCCTATTGAGTGTTTTACTCTGTCCTATAGGGTTGCTATGAGTCAGAATCAACTCCATAGCAATGGGTTTGGTTTTTTGAGTTTATACAGAGCCAACTTGATGGCACCTAACAATAGCACATCTATGATACTCCATGTGGCCACCTGATACAGAATGAGTTACGTCCTTCTAAAATACACGTTTCCTTGGAAACTTTATGAGACAGTTCTATTCTGTCCTATAGGGTCGCGACGAGTGGGAATCGACTCCACAGCAGTGGTTTTTTTTTAAATACATGTTAAAAGCCCAATCCCTGTAGCTATGGATGTAACACTGTTTTTGAGTAGGGTTTCTTTGTTATGCTAATCAGGTTATATCAGAGCGGGATGTGTCCTAAGCCTAATCACTTCTGGATTTTAAAAAGAGCAGAATGACACAGTTGGGCACATACAGGGGAAAGACGGATGCTTTGTGAGGGTCACTAAGAACCAGTGAAGGCCCAGGGCTACCTACAAAGAAGGAATCAACAAAGCTGAGACCCTGATTTGGACTTCCAGCCTCCAAAACTGTGAGAAAATAAATTTCTGTTCTTTAAAGCCACTCACTTGTGGTATTTGTGTTACAGCCCAAGCCCATCGTCATTGAGTTGATTCTGACTCATAGCAACCCTACAAGACAGAATAGAGCTCCCCATAGGGTCTCCAAAGAACACCTAGTGGGTTTGAACTGTTGACCTTTTGGTTAGCGGCCAAACTCTTAACCACTGCAGCACTAGGAAACTAAGACGTTACTGTTTTAGTCATCTGGCACCACTCTAACAGCAGTACCACAGAACGGATGGCTTTAACAAGGGAAAGTCTATTCTTACACAGTCCAGTAGTCTGCAAGTCCAAATTCAGGATGTCTGCTGCAGGGAAAGGCTTTCCCCCTTATTGGCTCTGGACAAAAGTCTTTGTGTTGCATCAGTCTTTAATCAGGGAGCATCTTGGCACAGGAATCTCAGATCTGAAGCACATGCTGTATTCCTGGTGCTGCTTTCTTGATGGCGTGAGGTTCCGAATTCCCTGCTTGCTTCCCTTTCCTTTTATCTCTTGTAGGATGAAAGGACAAAGGGTGGTGCAAGCCATACTCCAGGGAAACTCCCTTTACACTGGAGCAGGGAGGTGATCCTATGAAGGGATTTACAGTACCACCTTAATCCTCTAACATACAGCATAGGAAAATCACAAAATGAAGGACACTCATGAAATATCAGAATCACGGCACCGTCATGTGGCTACACACATTTTGGGGGGACGCAATTCAATCCATGACAATTGCTCAAGAAAAAAAATGTAATTAAAGCTGCTGAATGCCTCCTGTGTGCCAGAATTGTCCTAGGTGCTAGGGACACAGCAGTGATTAAGAGAGACACCAGAAGTTTCATTCTAGTTCTGGAGATATGGACCAAAAACCAGCTCCCAGGAGAGTAAAGAGAGAATTCTGGGTGGTGGTGAGAGCTTCAAGGAAAGGGGACACCTAACATACGGGAGAGGCTGTCCAGAGGAGGGAGACCCCTCTATCCAGGCAACATTTAGCTGAGATGTGAGTGCTAAGAAAGAGGCTCCCAGGTAGAGGAAACCCCGGCACCGAGCCGGAACAGGATGTAGGTGAGCACGGTGCAGTGGAGAGTGGGGCAGGGCCACACCCCTGGCCTGGTCTGTGGACAGTTCTGCGGAGGCCCGGCCTTCCTGTCACCTGCCACAGCAGATGGCAAAATGACAATCACACAAAACTGGGAATCCCGGCCCAGCCAAGTTGACGTATATCTTGAGGGGGCACAATTCAATCCACGACACCAGGTTTCCTTCCCCCTGGTTCTCGAGGCTCGTGACTCTCCTGAAAGGTGTTTCTCTCTGCTCTGGACATCCAAGCTGACCACATGGAGGCCTTTGAAGCTCTGGGGCACTGGCCAGTACCCTGCCAGGGTCAGATGCCAAGAAAGTGCTTACTGAAATGTTTGTGTAACACGTGGAGGGATGGGACAAGGAGGTGGCCATGAGGGGCAGGAGAGACCCGGACCCATGGGGGACACCCTGCAGACACTGAGAGTGCTAGCAGGCAGTCCGTGCTCCCTAACTCTGCGACCCCCCCCAAACCCCTCATCTGAAAGAGGCAAGGGGACTCTGTTGCAGTCTCTGTGAGTTTATAGTGAGGACACCAGCCTGCAGCCCTACTGTGCACAGTATACGTAGATAGACGGTAGATCGGTAGCTGATAGCAGCAGATGACGGAAGGTTAGAGACTGGGGGCTGCCTTCATCACAGCCTTTGCACACAGGCCCTGCCCTACTGTGTGCACCTCCCCCGGCATCTCCTCTGCTCCCCTGGCTCTGGCCACCCCCTCCTTGCGCAGATGCCTCCCCACTGTCTCAGGGATACAGGGGAGCTTCCAGACAGACATTCAGGTCCCTTCTAGACGCTAATCTAGAATTTTCTCCCCATGGCCTATAGCAAGAGAATTATCAGAAACCCGGCAGGGTGGGTCTGGCATAGGGAGGGCGATTAGGATGAATACCAAGGCTTGCTTTGGTAACTACACACCATCTATGTGCACTTACAGACAATGACTCCCACCCACAGGGGAACACCATGAGGCAGGGACAGGAGTCACTCCCATTTTACAGATAAGCAAACTGGGGCTCAGCAAGGTGACATGACTGCTGGGATGAGGCAGAGCCTGGCTCTGAGCCTGGGTAGCACCACAGTTTCTAGCGTTTCCCCCAAACAGGAGGATATTTCCATCCAAAGGAGCCTGGCAGCCCCAGGAAACAAAAATACACCACAAGGGATATCAAATTCTGTAACCCACCACGTGCTGACCAGTTCCCACATAGCCTCCTCCCCACAGCCTTGCTCACTTCCCTGATGTACAGATAAGGAAACCAAGAAACTGAGGCTCAGCAGGGGTGACAGACCCATCCAGGAGCCCAAGGAGAATTGACAGAGAAGCTGAGACTCTGTCTCTGGCAGAGACCTGGGCATTACCCTGCTGTCCTATATGAGATGTGGCCAGAAGAAGTCTAGGAAGGGACATTGCAGTCCCTCCTGCTACCCCTGCCACCTCCTGGTTCTCCAGGTGTGGTCCCTGAATCACCAGCAGCAACAATAACATCACTCCATAACTTGCTAGAAATGCATCTCAGACCGATTGTCACAAAGCCACGGGATCCAGGGGCCACCAGGTGATTCGAATGCACTCCAGGTCGACAACCGTGGCGGCTGTGGCCTCCAAACATCTCCTGGGGTGAGGGGTGCGCCTCATGCAGTTTCTCTACAGGGCCCCTCAGTGCCTCCCAGGGCTTAACGAGAATGGAGAGAGGGGCCCAGAAGTGAGGTGGTCTGGGGTGACATCTAGTCTGGACCCTCATGGTCCCTCATTTCACCTGCTCAAGCCAGTGAATCATAACATCTGTTAGTTCAACTCCAGCCCCTGCCTCCCAGGGCTCTGTGATACAACCAAGTGCTTTGCTCGGTGTCTGGAGTAGTGGGCACCGTGGACGCTCCATCATCACTGTCATTGTCATTACCAGTTACCACAGATCTGACCAGCTCCTCCTTCCAGTGCTCAGAAAACATAAATCAAACCAGTTGACATAGACACTGACTCCGGGCATTTCCATGCATGTCAGAGTAAAACTGTGCTCCATAGAGGTTTCAAGACTGACTTTTTTGGAAGTAGATAGCCAGGCCTTTCTTCCTAGGCACGTCTGGTGGATTTGAACCTCCAATCTTGACCATTAGTAGCCCAGTGCTGTTTGTACTACCCAGGGGCTCCAGTGTCTGGCCCGACGCCGCCGCTCTGCAGTTACGGAGGACAAAAGTCGGAGGAAGCGGTGGCCGGCGCGGCTGAGGGACGCGTCCTAGATCTAGAAGCCGCGTGGAGGAAGGTAGTACGTCGGCTGGGCCGCAATTCTCACGCTACTGGCAATCCGCGACCAGGAGGACAGAGGGTGCTGGGGTCCCTGTCGGCGGTGACGCGGAAGCCAAGGCCGGCCCAGCCCAACCCTGGTCCGCACCTGCGGAGAGCCGCCTTGACTTGGACCGGTCCCCTTCAGACCTCGGGCTCGCCGTCCGCAGGCCTGCCACCCCTCCCGGCTGAGCGCACAGGTTGGGCCACGGTGGCCGGCAGAGAAGACGACGCCAGCCTCGGGAGGCGGAGCGGGCGGGGAACACTCAGGCACAGTCTCGGCTCCGCCTTTTGCAGCTGTGCGACCCTCCCCGGAGTGCCAGGGTCTGCGTCTGTGCGAGGGAAGGGAGGAATCCCTGTCCCTAGGGCTGTGGCGAGGATTGAAGGACCATTCGGGTGGGCTGGACCCTAGCTGGGGCTCTTTGGGCATGGAGACACCCCTCCCCCAGGCTCTCACTACGGGACGACTGCTGGAGGGGATTCCGCGATCCAGACAGAAGGAGGCTGCTCCGGAGCAGAAGGTTTGGGTGAGGGTCCTAGTTCTCTGATCAGCAGGAGGAGGGTTTCTCTGCTGCTTAGTCCAGACCTGGGGAAGCCTGCTTCAAAGAGGGGGCTGTGAGGCAGGACACAACCTTCTCCATCTCCTTTTGGGGTCTTTCCTAGGGACAGGGAACAGGCACATGGACGTGTGGCCCAGGCTTGCCCCCTCCATAGGCTCTAAGCTCTTCTGGGCATGTTGGTGGAGGGGAGACCAACACTTGGCTTGGCAGGGGAGATAGCCCTGGGCTCATTAAGCCTTCATCTTACTGGGCAACCTCTGTGCCTGTGAGCCCTGGGATGGTTGCCCTGAAAATCTCCCCACAGCCAGCAGGCTCTGTTTTCTGCTGCTAAGGGTTGTTGAGTGGCTCTCCACCTGCACCGCTCTTCCACTGATTCCCTGCTGGCCTGCCCGGGCTTGGCTATGTTACGGCACTGCCCCTCCCTCAGGAGCTGGCCTGGCCAGTCCTGGCAGAAAGGCTACTGGGCTCTTTTCCCTAAGGCAGTCCAGATATCCCATGACCACCACCTGGCCAGATACTCATAGCTGCCCTAGGAAGTGGCTACCCATTTCATAGACTAGAATGGCAAGACTTGACCTGGGGTCAGTAAACGAGAGGTGGAAGCACCAGAGCAGCCTGGATCTCCAGTTGCAGCTGGCCCAGCTCCTCCTTAGACCTGCGGGCTGCGGAAAAAGCTGAGTCATGGGGCAGGAAACTGAGCCCACCGCCAGGGCTCCAGATTACGTCCCTCAGGGCCAGGCCCCTGCTCTGCCCACTAGGCCCAAAAGGATTGGGACTGAATGAGCAGACCTTGGAGAACACACAGGGGTTTACATGGAATGGGAGTACATTTTGTAGGTTCTCTGTGTGCACAGGAGAAAAGGTCAGACAACGTTAAGGGGGTTCAGTGAGAGGTGTGTCTCCCTCAGCCCCCAGCATCCTTGGACCCCAGAGGCAGCACAGCCCAATAGTTAGGAGAATAATTGAAGTGCCCACTCCAAATCACTCAGCTCTGTGATCCTGAGCAGGTTCCTCAGCTTCTCTGTGCCTTGGTTTTCTCATCTGTAAAATAGGGACACTAATATACTGTCCTTCTAGGATTCTGCATTAAATGTGCTAGCACACAGTAAGTGCAGCTTAGTTATTACATGTCCTTCTAGAGCATTTCAGTGCTATTCAAACACAAGTACACCAAGAAACACGTATTTGTAACTTCGTATTTGTTACACAAAGGTGGCCACTGCAGTCGCTGCTCTGCCCTACTTTTCTTAACGACTGCATGAGGTCTGTTGACACATCTGTGACTAGGAGCCTTAGTTCCAGCGAGGTAGAGGTGGGCTCCCGTATGAGGCAAGACACCGGGGATCTCAGGGCTCGCTGAGTCCTCTCCTGGCCCAGGCGCTGCCAGCCCCTCCCCCTCGCGGTGGGCGTGTCCACAGAAAACTGATTCTGGGCCCTGCAAGGCCTCAGTCTCCCCACACGCTCAGGAGGATGGGGTGGGGTGAGGACAGGGGGAAAGGCCAAGGGATGTGTCAGCGCACGGAGGGGTGGGGCAGGAGGGAAAGAGGTGACTAAGACTGTCCCCTATGGTGGGAGGCCCCAGGGTGAGGGACAGGAGAGTTCTACCAGCAGGGTGCTGACTTGATCCGGCAGGATGACCTTAGTGGGGGTGACCTTACAGTCCCCCTTTTCCCCGGCTGCCTACCTCAGTTCTGGGATAAGATCAGCCTCTGGGCCCTGCGACCACTTGGGCCGCCTCCCTGGCTTCCATCTCGACCTGTCCTGGCCGTCAGGACCATCATTTTACACTGCCCTAGGGTAACCCGTGGAGTCCCTCGGATTGGCTGGCTGACTCTCGACCCCTGCTTCCCTCTCGCATTCAGCCTGAGTTCTCTGAGCCCTCTCACCCCCCGGCTCCCCAGGGCTCTGGTCACTGCCACCGTCCAGGGCCTCAACATTCCTATCTGTGCAATAGGGAGCAGCCACCTCCTCACAGTGGGCATTGTCAGCACCGGGTGGGGAGCCTCGCCCTGGATCCGATTTAGCTTTGCCTGGTTTTCAGACCCACTGGCCCTGCCTGAGCCTCCGTCTTTCTGGCTGTTGAAGGCGAGAGGCTGGGGGGGGGGGTGGCGCTGAGTGAGCAAGGTGGGGCTGCAGTCTCTGGCTGTTCAAGGCATGAGGCTGGGGGAGGTGGTGCTGAGTGAGCAAGGTGTGGCCACATGGTCAGCCAGAATCCCCCACCTGTGGGGAGAATGGTGGTTGGGGACTCAGAGATAGAGACACGGAGTGGGTCCAAGGCGAGACACAGAGACCGCGCTGGGGCTTGGGGCTTCCTCCACTGCCCACCCTTCACCCTCCACCCTCCACCCACTGCCCACCCCTCTCACCCTCACCATCTTCCACTCGGCGTCGGAGCCCGAGCGACGCCCCGAAGCCCAGGCGCTGCCGTACTCCTTGGCCCTGCCCAGGCGCCCCGGGTGCTTTGCGGAGAGGAGATCGCTGGGGTGGCCGCCCAGGGCCCAGCTGGCCCCTCGATTAGCCTGTGGCTCGGGTTCCTGGGTCGGGGACGACGGCAGGCGTTTGCTACTCTGACCAGGAGGGGGCGCCAGAGAGCCGCCTCCCGTCCCCGCAACCAAGGTCTCGACTTCCAACAGCCAGCCGCCCCTCCACCCCGCAGTAGCTTAGGTGACTGACCCCTACCTTCCGCCCCCCACTCAACTCAGTGCCCCCAGCTGGGCTCAGTCCTGCGGGAGGCGCAGCTAAGGTCTCCGGAGACAGACCTGGCTCCTCCTGTCCTCTCTCAGTCTTGGTAGGCTAAGTCCTCTCCTACTTCTGTCCCTGGAGTGGCCGCAGATTGGATTGGCCTCCCGCACTTGTCCCGGGTTCCAGCAAGGGCAGGGTATATCGGTGGCTGATGGCAACGCCAGTCGGCTCTCGGTGTCCCCTAGATTCTGAGAGCGCCCCTGCACCGGGCAGCGCACGCCTGCTTCCCCGCCCCCCGACTGCCTCCTCTGATGGAATTCTCTTACAGAGCATTTTTAAAACCGTGAAATCTGATATTAGCACACACGGCGTTGCCATGGATAGGAATCCACCCAGGGCAACTGGTCTGGTTAGAGGGAAATGGCCAGAAACTCTATACAGTCATCTACCTTTAGGGGAGGAGGACTTAGGGTTAGAGGAAGACAGCCGAAAATTCCTGCTCTGTCCTATAGGGTCTCCAGGAGTCGGAATCGGCCCAAAGCCAGTGGGTTTGGATTTTGGTTTGGAATGAGTAGTGTGGCCAAGAGGCAGAATCTACTTTAGAGCGATCAGTTAGGGTTTAGGGTGAGCAGGCGGGGAGAGGTTCCTCTAGGGGAACCCTCTTTCCCTCTTCCCTCCAGGCCAATCCACCCTCTGGGCTGGTCCTCTCCTGCCCTGAGGTGGCTTAATAGGACCCTCTTGCCGACCTACCCCGGGCCTGAGCTTTTACAGAGAGTCAGCATGTCAGATAAAATATGGGATCACGGTGCCCATATCGCGTTTCAAACCTTCAGTGCTGGCGAGATGTGAAAACTAAGTGTCCAGAGTGTAGTAACCCAGAGTGGTCACAAGAGGGCGACGAGAACAAACCTGTCAGGATGTTGCCCTCGCCTCTTTAGCTGCGTGGAGTGGAGGGATGGGAAGGGAGGGACTCCAGCCTCAGTATGGGGGAGGGGCCGGGCAGGAAGACGACAGACAGCGCTGGCGCCTACCCTCCCCTTAGTCCACCGGATCCCCTACTGCATTGGCAGTATCTTGGAGCAGCCCTCGTCGGGGGCAAGGACTCCCTAGGGCACACAGCAAAGGCTGGGTGTAAAGACATCTGCCTGTCTCCTGTAGAAAAAGGGGTTTGGGGGTAGGGGTCTCAGAGAGAGGGAGACATAGAATGCGGTGCTAGAGGCAGAGATGGACCCAGGCTCTGCTGGCTCAGATAGGTTGGGGTTTCAGCCCTATCTTTACTATCCCCTGTCGCCACCCAGACCCCAGCCTCGGAGTTTTCGGCTTCAAGGGCCGTGAGCACTTCCGGACAGCTATATCGGGAGTTATTCCCAGGAACTGAGAGGCTCTTGTCGGCTAACACCTTGCTTGACAACTAACACCTTAGGTGACAGCTAACACTGCATACACAAGTAGGGAGAGAAAATCCTCCTAGGGGAAAGGGGTGGGGGTGGCCTTTGGAGGATGGGGGTGCGAGGGGAAGCATATGGGCACAGACTTGCCTGACCTGAGGGCCTCCGAGTGTCGAGATGGTGTGGCTGCAGCCACAGTGACCAAAACACCAGGGGATGGTCCACTCCGGCATTCCTTCAGGACCCCAAGACAAGACGCTGTCCTGGTTGATCAGACACTGTCTGCGGGGGCGTGTGTGACTGGGAGCAGGGGGATCCCTTTCTCAGAATCTTGGCTGACTGAGGTACTTGCCTGCCTGACACCCTCCCAGAGCTCACTGCAGAGTTCCTACAGCAGAGATCGAATCCCTCAGTCGGTATTCCCAGCCTGTGTGATCTCTGCCAAGCTCTTTCTCCCATCTCACCTCTCTCTACCAGTCAGCCAGGCACCTCCACTGTCGGGTCTTCCAGGCTCTCAGAGCTGTGCTGATCTGGCCCTGAGCTCCCACCCCCTTGTTCCAGGGAACTTACGGAAAGGGCTCCACCCATTCTTCTGGAGATAGAGGCACCGAAATTGCAACACAGTATGTATTTGTGGCACTGACATTTCTTTGACTCATCCCTGAAGTCCTCAGGTTGATTTGATCAGGCCATACATTTGAATAGGATCTTATTCATCTCAATGATCCCAACACCCAGCACTGACACTGAGTAAGCCCAAATAAATGTTTAGCTGATGATTATATGGGAGGAAGAATGGTGAGAAGATGATGGAGAAAGATGATGGAGTGACGGAAGCGAGAATGGTTGACTGATACACATGGACACAGGTAACATAGGCTATACCATAAGGTTAGTAGATGGGCGTGTAGAGTGATGAAGAACGGGTGAACTACTAGGTGGATTGATGGCTGATGAGGGATGGATGAAGGGTGGCAGGCAAACTAATAGACGCATTATGGGTGCAATGGTAAAATGGGTGCGAGTGGGTGGATGAACGGACAATGAGTGAATGCATGGATATTAGTTTGGTACATAATGGAAATATAGTAGATGACAGGTGCCAGATAGTGAAGGAATGGAAAGTGGTGGGTGGTGGATGCATCTGTTGGACGCTGGTTGGTTGAGCAGTGTTGAATAGATTGATGAGTAGAGAGTGACAGGATGTGGATGCTGGGTTGATGGATTGATGGATACTGAATGAATTTATAGATAGTGGATGAATTACAAGAAATAGGTCGTGGATGGTGAATGCCTGCTGGGTGGGTTAACAGTGAATAACGGAAGTATGGATGAACAGTGGATAGGTAGTAAGTGGATAATTTGTGATGGATCCATTCACAGTGAATGGATGGATAGATGGTTGTTGTTGTTAGGTGCCGGCAAGTTGGTTCTGACTCACAGTCACCCTATGCACAACAGAACAAAACACTGCCCAGTCTTGCGCCAGGCCCACAATCCTTTTTATGCTTAAGCCTAGCTAGCGTGTCAGTTGCAGCCATTGTGTCAATCCACCTCGTTGAGGGTCTTCTTCTTTTTTGCGGACTCTCCACTCTGCCAAACATGATGTCCTTCTCCAGAGACTGATCCCTCCTGACAACATGTCCAAAGTATGTAAGATACAGTATTGCCATCTTGCTTCCAAGGAGCACTCTGGTTGTATTTCTTCCAGAACATTCTGTTGGTTCTTTTGGCAGTCCACCATACATTCAGTGTTCTTCTCCAACACCACAGTTTAAAAAGCACCAATTCTTCTTCGGTCTTCATTATTCATTGTCCAGTTGTTGTATGCGTATGATGTGATTGAAAATATCATGGCTTGAATCAGGCACACCTTAGTCTTAATGGTGATGTTTTTATTTTTTAATACCTGAAAGAGGTTCTTTGCAGCAGATTTTCCCAGCACAATGAATCTTTTGATTTCTTGACGGCTGCTTCCATGGGTGTTGATTGTGAAAGCAAGTAAAATGAAATCCTGGACAACATCAGTCATCTCTCTACTCATCATGATGTTATTTACTGGTCTAGTTGTGAGAATTTTTGTTTTCTTAATGTTGTGGTGCAAACCATACTGAAGGCTGTGATCTTTGAGCTTCGTAAGTGTTTCAAATCCTCTTCACTTCCAGCAAGTGAAGTTGTGTCATCTGCATAATGCAGGTTGTTAATGAGTCTTCCTCCAATCTTGATACCTCATCCTTCTTCACAGAGTCCAGCTTCTCTGACTGTTTGCTCGGCATACAGATTGGAAAGGTACGGCGAAAGGGTACAACCATGACGCACACCTTTCCTGATTTTAAACCATGAAGTGTCCCCTTGTTCTGTTCACACGACTGCCTCTTGATCCATGTAACGGACTCTGTAAGAGCACAATTAAGTGTTCTGGAACTCCCATTATCTGCGATGTTAGCCATAATTTGTTATGATCCACACACACTTGGATGTCTCTGCGTAGTCAATAAAGCCCAGGCAAACATCCTTCTGGTATTCTCTGCTTTCAGCCAGCATCCAGATTATTACTCAAATCTACCCACTAACCACTATAGCTAAAGATGAACAAATTGAAGATTTTCACCAGCTTCCGCAGTCCAAAACTGATCAAACATGCACTCAGGATGCATTGATAATTACTGGTGATTGGAATGCAAAAGTTGGAAACAAAGAAGAAGGATTGGTAATTGGAAAATACAGCCTTGATGATAGAAATGATGCAGGAGATCGCACGGTAGAATTTTGCAAGACCAGTGACTTCTTCATTTCAAATACCTTTTGTCACCAAGACAAACGGCAGCTATACACATGGACCTCACCCGACAGAGTACCCTGGAACAAAATCGACTACATCTGTGGAAAGATAGTAGACAAATAAATAGATATGTGATTGATGGATGGATCACAAATAGTGAAATAGTAAACGGTGGCTGGATAATGGATAGTGCATAAGTGGGGAACAGATGACAAACGAATGGGTGGTCATTAGTTGGATGGATAATGGATCGTGTACTGTGGGAGCATTGATGGGATGGATGGATTCTGGATGGATAGGTGATGATTAGGTGATAAATGGGTGGATGGTGGTTAAATGTAGTTGTTATGTCTTGGAAAATGAATGATACAAGGGGAATGGTGGGAGATAGTGGATGGATGGTGGGTGGTGAGTGGTGTACGGAAAATGGATAGTTTGATGGATGGAGGAAGATGGACAGACAGCAAGTAGATGGTGAATGGATAATACTTGAAGATGTTGGATGGATACATGAATGATGGATGAATAGTTATTAAATATGTGATAGAAAACTTAGAAAATGAGTGATGGATGGAATGATGGTGGACAGATGGATGAAGAATGAATGTTAGGCTGACGGATGTTTTCATGATGTACTGATGCTAAGTGAATGGGGAGTGCAGATGGTAAATGAGTGGTTATATGGTGGATGCTGAATGGATAGGCAGTTGGACGGCAGATGGCAAATGTAGGCAGTTGGATGGCAGATGGTGAATGGACAGGTGGTTGGATAGTGGATAGTGAATGGATAGGTTACTACATGGAGGATGGTGAATGGATAGGTGGCTGTATGGAGTACGGTGTGTAGTTAGGTGGTTGGACAGTGGATGGTAAACAGGTGTGGGAGGTTCATTGATTCGAATGTTGAATGGATGCTGGATGATAGATAGTGACTAGCGGCTAATGGATGAATGATAGCTGGTGGCTGAACGGGGTTTGGATGGGGCATGGTGGAAGGATAAATCACGGGATACTAGTTGGTGGATGGTCAGTGTTGATGGTGGTTGGATGGCGCCTGGACAGAGGATGGACGGTGTATGATGGATAGATGGAGGCCGTAGAGTGGGTATAGGATGGTAGATGGATGCTGGATGTTGAATAGTTGCTGGTGGATGTTAGACGCTGGCTTGTGGAAGGTCGGTGAATTGTGCGATGCAAAGATTCCACAATTTGGCTCGGGCGACAGGCCTGTACACAGGGCTACAAAAGACTTTATTTTGCCCCTTTTTGGAATGAGCCCGGGAGTGGAGATGGGAGGAGCGGCAGTGTGACTCCGTTTCCTGGTTCTCTCCACTCCTTCTGTTGTCCTGTCATCCCAACTGGAGGGATTTCTCTTTCTATGAAATCTGACCCCACTAAAGTCTGTCTCTCATTCCTGAACCCCCGCCTTGAGGCTCAAGGTCTCAGGTGGCTAGGATCAGGTTTGTGGAGAGATGGGGTCTCTTCAAAGAGAGGATGGGGAGGAGTTGTTTGGGTCCGGCGTGGAGAAGGTGCAAAGCAGAAGGCAGCCGCACCCCGCCCCCAGACGGGAGCGAGTGTGACTGAGGGGCCGGGCCTCGAGCTCGTGTGGGCGGAGAGTGCGGCACTGAGGGCGTGAGGCTGGGGCAGCGCGTTGCTGAGCAGAGCTGGGCGACCCGACGAGCAACCAGCGCTGGCGGAGAGTGTGAGTGAGGTGTAAGGCGCCCCCTTCTCATCCTTTCCGGCTGCCTTCGGTGCGCCCTGGTGGCCAGGTGCTGGGCGGTGGCAGACTAGCCGGGGGCTGCTGAGAAGTTTTGAGGGCTTGGGGAAGGCCGGGACGTGGGGTCACTGGCAGCCCCTGGCTGCCAGATCCTTGGCTTTGTGCTAGAGCCCTGTCCCCAAAGGTGTGCACAGCCCTACCTGGGGCTGCACACCTGGGAGTCGGGGAGGATGGTGGGAACCGTCTGGGTGTCAGTGCCCTGCTGGTACTTGGCCTTGGTAACGGGCAAGGGGAGGCAGCCCTCAGGATGCAGGTGCCTACCTGCCTGCCCCTGGTAAGCGGTGGGAGGCCCACCAGCCTCTCTTCCTCTTTCAGCTGCTCCCACCCTGGCAGAGCTCAAGGTGAGAGGCTGTCATCTATCTGTCATGTCTCCTCTCTGTAGCCTGTCCACAGTCCCCCTCTGTCATCGCTCTCTGTCTCTCTGCAGTTCTCCCACCTCCTCTTTGCCCTGTCTCTGTGGCTAGCTTTCCGTGCCCTTCTCAAGTTGCTCTGGGTCTAAGTCTGCTCTCAAGAACTCTCTCCTGGCTGCCTGGGGCTCTAGCCTAGAACCTGGGGGACAGATGGGACTTAGGAGGGCTCATATGGCAGGAACCTTGAGAGCAGTGGCACCTGGGAAGCCTTTCATGGATTCTGGGGTTGAATGAAGGCACAGGGGTATGGCTTGGCTGCCCAACACCCCAGGTGCCCAGTGCAGCCTGAAGGCCCTCTCAGCCGTTCTCTGGCCTTCATGGGGTCTGTTGCTGACCTGAGCTGGATGTTTAGGTGAAAGAGACCTGGTTTCCCAAAATAGCAGCCTAATGCCCAGCTGGGAACCACAGCCACTGCACCCGGCTAGGCACAAGCAGGATCCAGGCTGGACCTGGGCTTTTGGGGACTTGGGGAGCAGGGTGCCCCTTACCTGTGGCCAGCTGCCAGCTGCCAGCTGTCTTCTCACTGGTGCCTGAAGTTAGGTCTGAGCCAGCCAGACCTTGCTCACCTTACTGCCTGATCAGGGCCCCAACAAACCACTTGGACAAAGTGCAAGTGTGGGGACTGAGATTGGGTCCCCACAGGGCTCTTCCTGGATGGGCACAGCCAAGTGTGGACAGGAAGGTTTCCTTTGGCTGTGGAGACTGAGAGTACAGGGGGTATTCTGTGGTTAACTTGAACCCAGCCCTCTGCTCTCCAACTTTGCTTTCAGATACCCGTTGGAATTCCTGAGATGCTCTGTTCCCCACCTCAAAGCACTCTTCTTCCTTCCTTGCCAGCCTAACTGCCTCCTGCTCATCCCTCAGGCCTCAGACCTTCGGATCCTCCTCCAGGAAGCTTTCCTGGATCTCATCTCCTACCCAGCAAGCAAGTAGGGTGGAGACTGTCCAGTGCCTCCCTCTTCCGTGGTGGGCTCAGCAGAGCTCTGCCATGGGAGTGGTCTGGTGGGCCATGGACAGTGGGTGGAAGGAGGTAGGGGTGAGCTGGAGCAGCCTGAATCCAGCCCCTGGCTTCATAGCCCACGCCTGGTTTCTGCTCCCTGTCCTCAGCAGAGTGACAGCAGCAGCAGCAGCAGCATGAGTGCCCCCCAGACCACCAAGCTGGAGCTCAGCTCCGCTGAGGAGGCTGGAAGCCCAGGAGGCAAGGTATGTGACTGGGACCCTGGGGTTGGTAGGTCCTTATCCTTGGGTGAAGGGACCACCCTCAGGTCCCAGCTCATGATTCTGAGCTCAGTTCTCAGTGCCGGTCTCATCTGGGTAGGAGACTGATAGCCACTTTTTTGTAGAATCTGACAGATAAAATGCTCCAGAGCTGATCCCTGTGGCTCACTCAGTGGCCCTCTTCACCTTGGGGTACCCAGGGCTTTCTCTGTAGAGCACAGTCTGCTGTCTGAGGGGTGAGGCAGCATCAGGCTCCCTGCCCTCAGCTTCAGTTTTCTGGGGGAGGGGGGCTGATGCAGCTAAGAGGGGAAGTCCCCATGCACAGCAACAACCTGAAATGCTGAGTTCCAAAGCTCAGCTGCTCTTGACTGGGGGAGGGGGCTGGAGGGGATGGGGTGCCTTGCCTAGAGTCCTCCAGTGTCCAGGCTGGGCCTGGGGGTTCAGATATGCCTCCTCGATGGGGTGAACAGGGTGGAGGAAGTGGTGGTGGGCACTAGGCCCTAGAACCCCAGGCTGGCACCCTCTGGACAGAGGAGCACCCCCTATGGGCTTGAAGGCTTCCTGAGAGGGGACAGGGAGGACAATGAAGGTGGGAAGGACTCCAGGCTGGGGAGGGGATGCTGAGCTGGGAATGCCGGCAGGAGGGCTCTGCCCCAGGAGGGTCTAGACACTGGGGCAGGGCCAGGGTCCCTGCACTGCTGTCCTCTGAGACCCATCTATATCTCAGAGTCATACCTGCCCTTGTGTCTCAAGGTCACCTGCCATACTTGGTTACTATGCTGATTTCCAGGTCTCCACCAGAGGGTCTGGGGTGGGGTCCAGGAATTTGCACTTAAATACACTATCCAGGTGGTTCAGGGGCCACTTACCCCTGAGCCAGGCCCTCCGCTGAGCCTCTCACACTTGTAGGGAAGATGGAAGCCTCTCAGAAGGCTACCCTTCTAGAGAAACAAGACAGGGGCTGTCTGCATGGTGGGGAGACGTGCAGGATCTCTAGGGCACCTTGGCGCTGTGGGACGGTGGGCTAGGCTGTGGCCATGGCAGCTCAGCCTCTACTGGAGAGGCCTTGAACAGGGGGCCTGTGTTTGTGGGCACTGAACAATGAGCCCAGAGCCAGGAGGGAGTGAGCTTGCAGGTTGCTATGGCAACGTCTTCCTAGCTCCTTGTGTTAGGAGGAGGCTGAGCGCCCAGCAGGGGAGACCCTGAAAGGAGCAGGTTTCCAGGTACAGGAGGTCCTGGCCTCACTTGCTCCATGACCTTGGCCTCTTGACTTTAGGCTCCTGTCTATGAAATGAGATTATGGGGGCTGAGCCCAGGCGGGTCTTACGGTATCCCCTGGACAGCTGCCACCCTGAGGCCGAGTGCCCTCCACAGTGGTGGAATGAGAAAGGGAATGGATGTACACATACATACACACATGCACACCCACACGCCTGCATGCAAACTCACGGGGTGGTGTAGAGAGGACCCCGACCTTCCTAGTGGGCACAGCAAGCAGGGGTGGAAGGCAGCAGGTGGCCTGCACCTGGCATTGTCCTGACTCCTGCCCACCCCTCGCAGGCAGCTCTGGGTGCCAGGCAGAAGGGCCCCCGGCTGAGCCAGCGGTTGCCTTCCATTGTGGTGGAATCCAGCGAGGTGGGTGCTGTGGAGAGTGGGGAGCTGCGCTGGCCCCCTGAGGGTGCCCAGAGGAGCCCCTCCCAGAGCCAGGCTGCTGCTGGTGAGTGACGGGTCGCCTCAGGGACACAGAGGGGGGGCAGCCACTCCATGGCTGCCTGGCCTAGCAGGGGCCTGTCCACTCCCACAGTTGCGGGCTTTGACCCTGCGGTTTTCCCCACCCAGACACCCCACCTCTGCCTGGACCAGGCCTGGCGTCCACCCCCTCCCCATCACTGTCTCTCCCAGCTTCCAACTGAGAGGTCCCTTTACCCGCTCTGTGGCCTCAGCCTGGCCCCATGAGGTGTTGCATGAATTTGCACCTTCTCACCCGCATCATCAGCCCTCCCTCCTCTCCTCTCTCACTGACCCTACGTCTTTGGAACAAGTATATTCATGGCCCACTAGGGCCTATTCCTGGAAGGGCTGAGGGGATGTGGGAGCTGGCCATACACAGGTGAGGCACCCTGTTTAAAAGCCGAGGGGCTGCTGGAGCTCGGGGATCTTCTGGAAAGAGGGCTGTGTGGGCAGGAGAGGAATCATCGGCGCGGGGTCCAAGGCACATAGGAGACAGCAGGGCTGGGCAGTGGGACCCTTCCTGCAGGACTCTGAAGACCAGAAGGGCTGATTGGGGACCTAGGGGACCAGCTGTGCCCTGGAGTCTGTCCTCAGATGAGGGAGTTCTGTGCCTGGCCTCTCCTGCTCCAGACACTGCCTGGCAGTACCCCTTGCTGCTTGGTAGTTCTTGCAGGGGTCTGTCCACATCCAACCCTTTTAACCTGCCGGGTCCACCCTGGACAGAGTGAGAGCCTTTTCCTTGTATAGCCTCAGGGACTTGGGGTCTGAGAGGCCTCCCAGACCACCGCTGTTCCCCTGGGGCCAGTCCTGCCCACTCATAGAGCACCCACATCTGGCACCACTCTCCACCTGCTAGAGGCTCATGTTGGCCCTGGGGTCCATAGGCTGCATCCCTTCCACGCTTCCTTGCAAATACCCGGTGAGCTCAGACTCAAGCCCCATGGAGGCCTCTGTTTCTGCAGCCTCCTCCCCGAGCCGACCCCAGACGCCGGGGGAGGCTACAGATGACGTCGGCAGTGAGGCCTCTGGCTCCGAGGACCAGGCCCCGCTGGCCCAGTGACAGAACAAGGACATGGCTGGACTCGGCTGCAGCTGTGCTCTGACAGCTGAAAGGACCTCAGCAGAGGGTGGCCAGGATGGTGCACAGATGTCCCGACCCACCAGGACACCTCTGGGCAGAGCCGAGCTGCCCACCATCTCCTGCCCCTTCAGCTCTAGCTGGGGCTGCAGCCCTTGCCTTTTCCCAGCCACTGCTCAGGGCTTGGGTCTGGCCCTCCTGGTTCTGCAGCTTGAAACAGAAATAAAATGTTTGCTGGGGCCAGTGGACACACTATTAGATCTCTTTATGCCAGGCAGTGGGATGGGGCATGGCGGATGATGGGGCTGAGATGGCCAGAGAGCTCCAGAAGTGGCCCACTATGTGCTTGCCTGTGTGCTGTCTGCTGTGTCTCATCTGAGGCTGTTCAAGTAAGGACAGCCTGGTCCAGGTGGCCTCCCAGCCCTTCCCTGGATCCTCCAGACCTGGCTAAGCCTTCCTGCTTGTGGGCCATGAGGGATAGGGGTCCATTCTGGCACTATCCCCCTGCTGGGCACAGCAGGGCATGGGAGTGATACATGTGCTATGGTGTCCTTTTCTATTCTAGGCTATATCTCATTAAATACAAAAGGCCCATTTTATAGATGAGGAGACTGAGGTGTGAAGTAAACTATTCAATGCCAGTCCTGACGTGTTCTATGAAGGGATGGTGGAGACTGGAGCATTTGGGTGGGCAGATACCTCTTCCCACGCCACATAGAGTCCTGCCCCCCCTGCAGGGTCCATGGCAATGTCTCCTGGCTGTGTCTGACAGCACAAGGAGTGTCCTGCTGGTTGCTTGGGCCTGGTAGGGGAGCAGAAACTCAACTGCTGTCCAGAGTCCACCCTTGTCCTCCTAGACCCTCACTCTCCCCTTGGCCAACATGACCAAGAACTGAGGGAGCTCTGGGCCCGGCAGGGAGGAGCTCACTGCAAATGTCAGCATGACAGGCTGCAGGCCTCAGCAGGGTGGACCGACACCCGTGTGAGCGTGGGGGAGCTGCAGGAGACACAGGCCCCTCTGTCCTTCCCTGGAGCTTGCCAACCTCCAGGATGAATAAGGTACTTTCTCCAGACCTCCTTCTTTCTAAAAATAGACCTCTCCACCCCATGCTGCAGAGGCAGGGGTGGAGATGCAGAAAAGTCTCCTGGTGGCCTGGGAGCTGGCTCTGCTTTAAAATTCATGGGCCCCATGGCTCCAGTACAGGCCCGGGATGTCTGAGGTGGGCTGTCCCCTGGTCTATGGCTTGGGAAGGCTGTTGGGCTGGCCTCTGAGATCTTGCTCGCTCCCTTCTAGACACTCCTGCCAAGCTGGGGAGGTCAAGATTGTGGGTGACTAGGACCCCTCTTTGCCACGGCTACCTGAATTCAGGTGAGGAGCTTGCTGGTGGGTGAGGACTGGCCATGGCAGATGCTGGCTCCTGCACAATGACAAAAAGATGATGATGACCACCACGCCACCGGCCCTGCTGCTGGCCCCCTTCAGGGTGGCCGCTACCCTTTTCCTTGGCTGGCTCTGCCTTCAGCCTCAGCACTTACACGCGTTATCACTGGCCCTTGTTTGCTATTCCAGGGATTAGGACACACAGGAGCTAGGCAGAGGTGGCCCTGTCTTGGTAGAAGAGTCTGCCCAGGGAGACAGATACCACCTCTGTCCAGTTACAGGCTCGCCTTGCTCTGGGAAAGGGCCTTGGTGGCACACGTCTGCTGACCAGAAGCTTGGTGGTTGGAACCTACCCAACAGCTCCAAGGAAGAGGACCCACTGACCTGCTCCCATAGAGAGCACAGCCTAGAAAGCCCTACGGGGCAGTTCACATAGGGTCACTAAGTCAGAGTCGGTTGAACAGCAGTCGTCACCTGGCTCTGGGAGGCAGAGGGCTCCAGGGAGCTGGGAGGGCCAGGGAGACTCATTGGCTTACGCTGTGGTGGGTTCAGGGCCACCCCAGCACAGCCTCCTCTGAACCCCAGAGCCCGGCTCAAGTGGGCACCAAGAAGCTGCTCTGTGCAGATCTGAAGACAGACAGCAGGAGTGAGCCAGTGACAGGTGGGCAGCTGCCCAGACCACAGGCCTCCAACCTTTTACCTTAGGGGCATTAGGAAGCCGCTCCAGACATGATCAAAGCCACTCCAGCTGCAGTGGAGCCAGCTGGACGCAGAGATGAGGAGGAGGCCTGGACTGCGGCGGGCACAAGGGTGGGGCAAGCGTGGGACAAGGGTTCCAGATCTTTTGCTGCAAGTGGTGCCAGGACCACCTGACTCATGGGATGCAGGGGTGAGGGAGTGGCCAGCAGGGAGGACTTCCTGGTCCTGGCATGGAATGTGGTGTCATTAACTGAGACTTCATCTTCATCACTCCTGAACGTTCCTGGCAACCCCATGTGTGCACCGTAGAACTGATGCATAGCATTTTCATGGCCATGACCTTTCAGAGGTAGATTGCCAGGACTTTCTTCCAAGGCACGTCTGTATAGATTCCACTAGTCAACCTTTAGGCCAGCTGGTAGTACCAGGCTTAGTGGTCTGCACCGCCTGGGCTCTCCACATTCCTGCGAGGAAGGCGTTATCATAGTCACTTTAGAGACAATTTTCCCAAGGCCCCAGAGTTGAAAAATAGCTGAGCTGGGACAGAAACCCAGGACAGCCCAGCGACACAAACCATGCAGGTCCCAGTCACAAGAAGCCGGTGAGGGGGCAACAGTCTCTCCCGGGGCGGAGCGAGCACTTCCCGGGGTGGGGATCTGACCCAGGGCAGCAGCTCTGAGGCGAGGTTTCCCAGGTCCTGGCAGATTTCTGGGGTCCCGCAGTGAGCCAGGGGGTGGGTGGGTAGTCAGAGGTCAGACGGAGGGAAGACGCGCTGCCCCTTGTCAAACTGCTCATCCACTTTAGGGCAGACCCCCCCGCTCGGAGAACCCAGCCCTTTTAAGATCCGTGGGTCCCATGACCACCTGTCGCGGCTCTGGAGCCGGAGAAGCTCATAGTGGGGGCGGCAAAGAGGACAGACGCCCTCCCCCCCGCCGAGTCCCGCCCCCTAAAGCCCCGCCCCGCTCCTCCTGAGGCCCCGCCCCCAGTACACATGCGACCGAAGACCTGGGGGAGGTGTCCCTCAGAAATCGTCCTGCAGCGTCCCCTGACGTTCGTTTCAGTCAGTCAGTTTCGCTGCCGTTGTGTTGGTTCAGACTCATACTGACCCTAATGGACCCTAAGGGACAGAGTAGAATCGGCCCTTAGAGTTTCCAAGGAGGGACTGGTGGATTTGAACTGCCAACCTCTTGGTTAGCAGCCGTAGCACTTAACCCCTACGCCATCACGGCCGCTAAAGGAATGGATATCACTGCCCGGTGGGTTCCCGAAGTAGCCACTTGAACTGTGCCGTACTCAGTTGGGAGACATGGCCTGTTTGTCCCTGCCGGGATCCCACGGTGGTTAGGGGCAGAGCTGAGGCTGGAAGCACAAGCATACTTACTGCTCCTAGGCTGGGCTCCGTTCTGCATCCACCAGCCTGTGCATCTGTGAAATTTGGGGCTCTGTCTTCTGCAAGGAAATGCTGGTGGCAGAGTGGTTTAAGTGCTATGACTGCTAAACAGATGGTGGACAGTGCGAATCTGTCAGGCCCTCTGTGGAAACTCTGTGGGCCAATTCTACTCTGCCCTGTAGGGTCGCTATGAGTCAGAATCTACTCAGTTCTGGGGTTTCTGAATACAAGATGTGACAGCCTGGCCTCCCTAGGGCCCCCTAAAACAGAGCAGCAGTAGGTGGTAAGGTATGCTCACCCCATGTTCCTTACTTTCCCCTTTTTAATCCCAGCAACAACCCCATTTTACAGAGGAGTAAACTGAAGCTCAGAGGCTCAGCTCCTCTGCCAAGGCCATGCAGCCTGATATGGGGGCATGGAGATTTGTACTCTGCTTGGGGTCCCTGGCTGGGCCTCATGCTCCTGTTGCCCTCTGTACTCTGCCCTGCCCTGACCCCAGCCAGCTGAGGCTTGTGTTCCTCTGAGACAAGACTGGGACTTTTCCAAGGGGATTTTATGCAGAAATTTGGAGGAAAACAACATGGAAGTAGAAGAAACACAGCATCCGTATGCCAGAAAGTGGACGCAGGCTTGGTTGAGCACAGGGAGTAGCTGGGAGACGCACGAAGCCCAGGCCATGTGCCCTGGACCCTGTGCTTCACCAGCTTTCCAGGGACTCTTCTCTTTGTCTGGGGGTCTCCAGTGTCCACTAGGCCTGGCTCCTCCCTTGGGCAGCAGTCTAGTTGTCACCAGGCCCCCCTGCCTGAGTCTCTCTCTCACAGGGGCCCTGGGGTTCCTAGCAGGACTGAAGAGGCCAGAGCACCCAACGAAGAGCCCTGACTGGTCACTGTGACCCTGGCTCTTTTCTTGAGCTGTGCTGTCCCCTCCAATCTCTCAGCCTCTGTCTCTAGAGAGGGCCCTGTGGCATTGGGTACCCCGGAGAGCTGGAGCTGTAATTACCCACTTCAAAGAGGGAAACCTGGGGCTCAGGGGCTGAAAGACTCAAGAGGTTAAGTGGAGGGCTTCCTAGAGGAGGTGCCGAGCATCTCTAGCCTAAATGCTCCATCTGCCACGGGGTCTTGGGTGCTACAGCGTCTCGGGTCTCTTTCCACTTCTGTCTCTGCTCTCCTTCTCGGCTCCCCTCCACCCCAGCTGTCCCCTCTCTGCCCTGTGGCCCTGGCAACCCCAGCCTAGGCTGAGACACGCCTGGATTTGTTCTCCATGGATTTTCCCTGCATTTCTTCCTGGGACGCTTGCAGTGGAACCCCCAACAAAGGGTTGGGGGCTGCTTCTTTGGGCCGTTTCGGTGACCTTCCTACAAACGGTCTCCACATCTCTTCTACTTCCTGCCTGAGTTCCCCAGTTGCCAGGTGCTGTGCCCACCCCCACATGTGACTTACTGACCCCTGCCCAGAGTAGTCTCCTTCCTCCTACTCCATCACCTGTCCTTTAGTGCCCTTCCCTTCCTCTTGCTCACTGAGATTGCCAAAGATGTGCAATCCTCCAGGACAAGGTCTTATCCCAGCACAGGCTGGCTACAGAGGCACTTGGGGTGACCTTGAAGGACGGGCCTGGTGCTGAGTGACCTGTCTGGAGCAGAGTCTTTTGGGATCAGCCTGTGGGCTGGTGGCCCCCAAATGAGTGCCTGCTTCCTCTGGCCTCAGACTGACCCAGTACAGTCTTGGCTCTGCATGCTGCCTCACCCTCCTCGGGCCCTACCCTGCCCTTTGTCCTCAGCTGTGAGCTGAGAATCAAAAGTTGCAACAGTGAGGCCTCTGGAATGAACGGGGGGGACGGGGGGGCGGGAACACTGCTAAAAGTGAAAGTATGGGCCTGGGTAGGGGTGGAGCTGGTGGGCCAGGGTGGCTCTGACCACACTGGGAAGTCCCAGCTGCTTGTCACTCTCTGGGCTTCTCTGGCGTCCCCAAGCCCTGGTCCATCTCTGAGGGCCCACTCTACCTTCATTGCCAGGTACCCTGTTCTGCCTGGGGACCAATCTCCGCTCCCTCAGCAGGTATGTTCTAGACAGGGGCCAGAGGGCCACAGGGGCGCTGTGGGCAGTGGGCGGGGATTGAAGGGCTGAGGACAATTCAGGTTCTGCCAGCGGCCTTCTGAGCCAAAGGTCCTTGCTTGAAGCCTGGCTGATGAGGCTGAAGAGCCGGCTTGAGTCACACACAAAGACACACACGGAAGAAAGCCAAGACAGGCACGCAGGCACAGACGGTCACAGATACACAGGGACTGGTAGAGAGAGAGAACCGCTCGCTAGCACTTAGAGGCCCACATATAGGGAGATGTTCAGACCAACATCCAGATGTGCAAGGCAGACACATACTGTGCCAACACACATGGGCTCACACTAACATCTGGCTGTGTGGTGGGTCAGACCCACTCCTGCCTGGGAGAGGGGTTCCAGGCTTGTCTCTCTGTCACAGGAGCAGGGTGTGTGACTGTGGTCTGGGGCTCAGGCCTGCTGGGAAGCCTCCTCTTCCGAGGAGCCGATTCTGCTGACTCTTGGAGGAGGTGACAGCTGCAGAAGGTGGGGTGAGGTCAGTGCAGGCCTGTGGAGAGGTGCGGAGAGGAGGAGAATGGCTCTGAGCAGGTGGTGAGTGGGAGAGGAAGCCAGAGGGGCTGGGTCAGAGGGCCCTTGAAGGCCAAGCTAAGAAATCACAGCTTCTGCAGAGACTGCTGGCACTTCTGTGGCTGCTATTGAGAATATATTCTGCAAAACACATAGCAATTCCATCTTCTCTATGTGGACCATCCAGTGACGCTGGTGACATTCTTCCAGTTGTGCAACCAGTCTCGTTGAGAGGTTTGTTTTGTTGCTACCCTGAAAGGCAGCCTTCGAATGCCTTTTTCCAATAGTCTTTGCTGCGGTCTCGGAAAAAACTACACTTGCTTCTTGTCTTCACAACACCGAGATACAAAGCTTACCAACCTTTTGTAAGTGCCAAGAATTCTCACGCTCAGACTTTCTATGTGGACAGTCATCTCACCCTCAACAAGGTGGAGTGACACGGGTTGCAACAATGGACCCAAGTATAACAAGGATTGCGAGGATGGCAGGGGACCACCGGGCAGCATTTTGTCATTGTACATAGCATTGCTGAGTTGGTACTGACTTGATGACATCTGACAACAACGACCATATCATCACAAATAAGGAGTTTTACCCGTTCCTTCCCAAAACACAATTTATATTTTTTCTTGCTTTATTGCTTTAACTAGTTCTTCCAGATAAGCATGGAATAGTAGAGGTGGGAATGCTCATCTTTGTCACGTTTCTGACTTTCAGAAGGCTTCTAACTGTCATGGAAGGTTTCAAGGGACGTTTCTGTTCTAACAAGGACCTCTGAGTGCTCTGAGATGGGCCCAGGGGTCCAGGAAGGAGAGCAGTGAGGAGGCTATGGCTGGGGTCAGGTAATGGGGGAGGGCAGGTGGCAGGCCAGAGAGGGACACAGGCCTTTCCAGGGGTGTGCCCAGGACAGAAGCAGTGCCCTGCCCCTGGGGGCAAGTTATGTGCTTTGAAGGATGGGTAGAGGGCTTGGGTGGAGTGGGCACTGAAGGGGCTGCCAGAGGAGGGAAGGGCTGGAAAGCAATGGTGGCAGATGAGGCTGAGGGGCTGGGGAGAGCAAGGGTGGCACCTGGGACAGCCACTCCCGTCACTTCTGCACCTCTCCACAGGCTGTTCCCTCCACCTATGTTTTGCTGTTCCAGCCACAACTTCCTGCCTCTTCCAGGTCTGACTTCTTGTTCACAGCTAGGGTGATCCACTCTGGGAGTTCCCAATAAATGTGGCTTTTCAGTGATGTCCCCACCCCTGACCCTGCTATACCTGAGCCTGAGTCTCCAGGGCCTTGAAGCTCAGCCGATTCTGAGCCCAGACCTTGCAGAATATTCAGGGAAATGTGGACACAGAAACAGAGAGAACTAGTTAGCTGCCTGGGCAGAGAGAGGCCCCTGGAGAGAGTACACTAAGAGGCACCTGGCTTGGCAAGTCTGGGGAGGAAGCTCTCAGACTGGATAGCTTACCCCTCTTCCAGGCTGGGCTCTGGGGTGATGCAGAGGGAGTCGACAAAGGCTCCCAGGCCAGTGCAGGGGGTTACATCACCGGGAACCAGGGTGTCCACTGAGCAAACAGTGAGGGCACGGGGTGCAGCCATCTGGAGGGTTCTCTGGAGGTGGAGGCGCCCACACCCCTGGATCCTGACACCAGATCAAAATCAGGGAGGAAGGGAAGCTGCCTGGGAGGGGTGGCCTGAAGGGAAGGCAGGAAGGCAGAGGAGGCCTGTAGCTTGGCTGTGAGGCAAGCCACAGGCCTGAGGAGAGCTGGGGAAAGGGGGGTCAGGAAGGGGGTTTTGAGGCTTGGTCTTGGAGTGTGGAAGCTAGGGAAAGACTTGAGCAGGAGTGGCTCAGCTGAACTCCTGCTTTGGGAAGGTCAAGGATCACTGTGGAGGCTGCTGGGAGCAGGGTTGGGGTGGTATGGCTGCAGGCTGAGGGGCTGTCTGGGCCCTCGGTGGCCTTTCAAGCAGCTCTGGGGAAGTACAGTTGATTGAGCAGACTTGGGATCTGTGCAACCTCCCACATGAAGCACCCAGGCAGTCCTCCCTTACCCCAGAATCTGTCTCTGGGCTTCTTGAGAGAGGACTTCAAACCCCCACCAGCCCTCTTCTGGCATCTGGAAGCCACCTCCCTTGGGCCTCTCTATTAGGAAAAGAGGTTCCTTGGTCGGCAGACCTGGCTCTCCAGTGCTTGGGGAAACACAGGCCACTCACTATTCTAGGTTTCCAGACAGACTCCAGGCTCCCTGTGGCCTGAGGCCAGGTCCTATCCTTGAAGCCTCAGTTTCCTCATCCACAAAATGGGGTGAATGAGAGCCCTATAACTGTGCTGTTATGGGGATCTGTGCCAGGGGTTGTGCTGGGCCCAAAGCAGATGCTTCCTAAGTGTGAGCTCTTCCCAACCAACCAGGCAGGGCCTGGCTGTCATTTCCCCTAGTTGTCAACCCACTGCTTCCCTGTGGGACAGGACAGGGAGGGCCAGCCCAGGCCGGAAGGGCCCCCTCATCACCACTCAAGCCCTTGCATGTGCAGCCCCAGTGGTTGGCACTGAGAGTAGCACCAGAGAGGAGGGAAGCTGTGTGGTTAGCTTCAGGCACTGTGTTCCTGCCGTGTGTGGGTCTGGTCTCAGTGGGGACAAGTCAGGAGGCACCAGGGGAGGAGAATGACCTCTGGCCGGGGTGTGGCCCATAAGGCCTCATCAGTCACCTGGGAGCCCTCCCTGGACAGGGTCTCTTTCCAACTGCTCTGTGTCCCATCTGTCCAGGAACCTTAAAGAAGGTAGGTCTACAAGGACTCAGAGGGACCTGCAGACGGTGTGGGGGCAGGTGAGGGTGTAAGACTGACTGTCACTGTGTCACTGCTCTCCAGGGAAGCTGAGGCCCCAGGAACAGCCTCAATGTCTCCAGGGTTAGGAACTGGCTCCAGCCTGTGTACTGGTTGATGGGTGATGGGGGTCGGGGGTGGGCTGGGGGCCTTGCTTTTGCTTGGTGGTGGACTTCAGTGGGTCTAACTTCTCTTTGGGACTCAGTTTCTTCAAGGGTAAAGTGGGATCTTTCTGGCTTAATCTGCTCTCCCAGCCCCCAGTGGCTCCATTGCACAATGAAGTGGGTGGGAGAGCAGTGGGAAGGTCCCCCTTGTCTCTCCCGCCCCCAGCTGCTCCAGAAACCAGAAGAATAAACATAGCCAGCTCCTCTCCTGCTGGAAGGGGTAGGGGCAGGGCAGAAGGGGTCTGAAGGGGCAGGGGCAGACTTGGCATAGCACCCTAACAGGGGAGGAGTCAGGGGGCTGGTTGGGGCTGGAATCAGCACTGGGAGCCCCTCTACACCCCCTCCTCCCTGGTTAAATATAGACCTGCAGCCCTGCCCGCAGCCTCCCATGTGGCCTGTGCGACCACGATAAGCCACAGAGTGGCCTTGGCCAGTGCCCTCAGGATGGACCTGCCTCCAGCTCCGCAGCCCCTCCCCAGGAAGGGGGTGGATGCCCATGGGGCCCCTGAGTATCCTTCTGAGTGGAAGCAGTCAGGCCTATTTGGTTGAATTACGGGTGAGCTGGGGATTCTGGAGTTGGGGCTGCATTTGGGGACAGACATTCTAGGCCCCGGGACCTAAGAGTCCTGTAGGTGCTGGGGTTTGGGCTAAGCCCCAGAACCTGCTTGTTTAACTCACTGCTCTGATTTTGATGGAGAAGGTCTGTCCCAGCAGGCTGAGTCAGGGGCAGGCACAGGGGGACCTACTGGAGGTGGTAGTGGGGTGTCCAGGAAGACATCTGATGGAAGTGCATGCCTAGGTCTCAGCACCCAGCTGAGGCCTGGCACAAGGAGGGTATTTTGAGGGTTCCTTTCCCCTGGAAACCTTCCCTTGGGTTTGGCCAGGCCTCACAGGCTCTTGTGGGGTTCCATGTCTGCTCCCCAGGCCTCTTGAGTCTCCTTCTCATCCTAGCTCTCCTGCCAAGATGGCATCCCCAAGGACAGTGACCCCTGGGCCAGAG
Source organism: Heterohyrax brucei (assembly GCA_028571685.1). Lineage (NCBI taxonomy): Eukaryota > Metazoa > Chordata > Mammalia > Hyracoidea > Procaviidae > Heterohyrax > Heterohyrax brucei. Next base: position 119,149,564 of record CM053151.1, on the reverse strand, counting down.
CTGTACGGCCCGAAGGAGCTGGTGGAACAGCAGATTCCAGCAGGAGGTGCCCGGCCAGTGAGCAGCGGGGATATGCCCAGAGCCCAGTGCGAAGAGGATGCTGCATGGTCTGGCCTGGGGACCTTGCGGCGGGCCTTAACCAGAATGAGCCAACGGGCCAGGGACCCTGAGGATCCAGGCCTGCTCCGGCGCAGCTCTCGCTTCCTAATACGGTCCTTCAAACGCTCTGCAGAGGAGGGTGCTGCTAGCAATGGGTCACAGACCTCCACTGTGCCAGAGGTGGCCCATGTTGCCACCGAGGCACCGTCAAGGGGCATGGATGGTGTCAGCTGGCAGGCATCCACTGGGGTGGAGCCTAGGAAGCTGGAAACCAAGGCAGGTGAGGGCCTCACAAGCAACACTGAGCATGAGGGGAAACAGCCCAGACAATGGCCAGTGGAGACGGGGTGGCGATGTTTGCTGATCCCCAGCTTTCTGATAGGCCGTCTTCCTCGGATCCCTGCTCCCACTCCAAGTGACTGGCACAAATGCTGTTTAATTTCTAACATCTCAGTAAGAGATGCACCCGTTAGACAGATGAGAAAACTGAAGTTTAGAAAAGTGCAGAGGGCTGCCTCAAGCCTCACAGCTGGGAAATGAATGAGATGGGATTTGAACTCAAGTCTGCAGGACACCAACCAGAAGCCTAGCATTTCATGCCCATTGCAGAGGAGGGTCCAGGAGCTGGCATATGATGCCTGGACTCCAGGCCAAGTTCAGGATGGACAAGGGACTGTCCTCTGACCATGGGGTCACAGGATGCACAGGCAATGGATGCCTGGAGGGAGGTCAGAAGGGCTGCCCAAAGAAGGAAGCATCTCTAGTGGGGCGCAGTTGGGGGCTGCCCTGGAGCAGAGACCAGCCAGTGGTGCTGAAGGCCGGCTCTGGGGCAGGAGCCTGGACCCAGACACACCCACCCTGTCCTCTGACCCCATTAGACCTACAATCAGGGCTGCACATGAGGCCACTAGGTCCAGCTCGTGCAGCCAGGGTGGGGGTGGGGAGCCAGGGGCTGGGCACTGCAGGCAGGCCCCAGGCTGCACCTCTGACCCCCACCATTAATCCAAAGGGCCGTTGGCAGACAAGCTTGTGTCCCCGGAGTCTGCCTCTTCCAAGGTGATGCTGAAGGAGGACTCCTGGAGACTGGGGCTGCTTTTCCTGGAGCAGGCTTTCAAGGGGGCTCAGGGGTCTGAAGCAGGACCCAGCTGGCCACCAAGGCCTGAGTCTTAGTTCCTGTCGAGGTCCTGGAGGCCCTGTTCACTGCTGTCCCCCCCCCCCAACATACCACCTGTCCTTTGCAGAAGACAAAGCTGTGGCCGACCTTATCACTGAACGGCAACTGCTGGCGGCCTTCGAACAGCTGCGGCACCTGGAGACACAGCTGGTGGCCAACAAGGCTGCGGGTGCCTACGAGCAGGACCCCACCGGCTTTGCGCGGCACGCCATGGACATCTGCCTGCACTACGATGGGCTGGCGGCTGAGATTCGCACCATAGTGAGCGAGACGCTGGGCCCGGACGGCGTGGACGCCGCCGCTCTCGCGGAATTGGCCCGCGTGGTGCGCGCGGAGGAGGAGGCCCACCCAGCACCCCCTGCCGATGGTGACTTCGTGAGCACGCCGCGCCACTGGCGACAGCAATGGGAGGACGCTGTGCGACGGAGTGCGCAGGAGCGCGTGCAGCGGGCAGGCCCCGGGGAGGCACCGGGGGACAACAAGAATTCATCTGGCCTCGCCCACCTTCTGGGGGAGCTCGGTCGCCTGGTCCGCCTTGACCTGCAGAAGGTGCGCCTGGAGGTGCAGCCGGCCTACGCGGCCATCGGCTTCCCAGCGTGGGAAACTTACCTGTACGCCTTCCACCGGGCGGTGGCCCAGCGCCTCCAGGAACTAGCGCGCGAGGCGCGTGGTTGCGAACAGCTCTACCTGCTGCTGGACTGGGTAGCCAATGTCTACGGAAGGTGAGGCCGCAGGCCAGGGCGTCCTGGTGAGGCCAGCTTGGAGAAGCCTTCCGAACAGTTCTAGGGGACACGAGATGCCTTCCTTGTCCCTTCCTTCCTGGGAGAAGGCTAGTGATTGGGTGCCTGAGAGCCAGAGAGGTCTTTGAACCTCTTTCCTCCAAACCCTGGGCCATGGGGCAGATGGAAGGCAGTGGTGGTGGGCTATAGCCCAGGGTTTTCCTAAGCGGCCAGCAAGCCCAGTTCCCCAAGGTGGAAAGTGTCCCAGGAGAGGAGAGGGTTCCACCAAGCTAAGGTACCCTTACAGAGGCCTGTGGTAGTCCAAATGGGGCCTTTGATCTGACTAGAAGGCACCCCTCAGGACTGGAGACAGCCCTAGCATCACAGAGCTTGGCGAGAGTTAATTATTACAGTCGCTCACCTTTCTGGGTAGTACCTGGGTGCTGGACACAGCCTTCTGGCTGTGCACTACTGATGGGGAGGTGAGGCCTTCAGAGCTCCCTGCTGTGGGCTAGGTGGCCAGCAGTTTCCCAAGTTGTGTGGTGCTGGAGTAGGGAAGGATTACAGTCCAGACTCGGGTGCATCCCCATCAAGACTGAGGGAGTTGGCCGAGGTCTGTCTGGACAGCCTTTCTTGGGTCCTCTGTGAACTTAGCTGTTACTAGATCCCCCGGAAATGGAGCACTCAGAAGCTTCTAGGGAGAGGCATAGAAGCTTGAGGGCAGGCCCGGGTCGGGTATAGGGAGGGAGGGTGGTGAACGGGGTCCCAGATTGGAGGACCCTGCGGTAATGGCCTCAGGCTCTGAGCCGGACCCAAGGGAGTGGGAGCAGATCCTGCCCCTTACTAAATAGCAGTCTTGCGCTGGTCCTTAGACTGTGGCCTTGCTTTCCAGTCCTGACTTCCTGGGGGCCACGGACCTGGCGCTGCCCGCAGAGCCGCTGCCTCCACTCTTGGCACCCGAAGTGTGGGCCCAGCTGGAGAAAGACTACACCAGCTTCCTCGAGGTGAGGCAGCATGTGGGGGGGGGGGCGTGGGGCGGGGCCTAGCCGGAGGCGTGGGACGAGGTGGAAGAGGCGTGGTCAGAGGGGGCGGGGTCTGTGGAGGGAGCGGGGCCTTCCTGCCTGCTGTGCGAAGAATGCAGCTACCGAGAGGTGGAGGGCTACCCTAGGACGCCTCTCCTGTGCTGATCCAGACTGAGCTGGAAGCACCTCCACCCTGTAGCCTCGGGCACGGGCATTTGCCTATACAGGGTAACCCTCGTCCCAAGGGCAAGGAGGGCCGGGCAGACAGGAAAGCTCAGCCATCTGTCCAGGGGAGTTGTCGCTATAGCCTTGTCTGCCTCGTAGACCAAGATCAGTGACTGCTTCGAAAACATCCTGCACCTGGAGCAGAGTCGCTGGGCGACCGCCGAGGCCCCCGAGATGCTGCAGTGCCGCTACCATGTGCCGCTGTCCATAGATGTCCACATGGTGCGGGCCCGCGGGGCTGGGCAGTGTTCGCTCGGGCTTCAGGCAGTGATGGGGACCCTTAGATGCTGAGCCCAATTCTAGCCACCCCTCCCGGTAGACAAGACCCTCATCGGGGGGATTGGGATCCCTGAGGCATAGTGGCGCACGGCGCGCAGCTCCTGCTCGGCAGGTGGCTCAAGGGAGTAGAGAAGTTGGGAAGGTTGTCAGCAAGGCATGGTGGAATGGGGTGGAGACGTCGCCAGGTCGAGGGGTGAGGAACTAGGGACATCAGGGGCGCGGACGCCTTCTCAGTCTGTCACGCTGTTGGCAGCTCGTGGCCGAGCATGTGAAGGCGGCTGGCGCCATCTCGGCAGAGCTGGAGGCCACCACCCTGCGGATCTGCGCGAGGGCGCTCGGCCTCTTCTTGCCCAGGTGCCAGCGCACTCTCCGACAGCCCAGGGCTGGGTGTGGACGGCGGTATCCGGGTAACCTCAGCCCACTTGCTCGGAGTCGGAGACCTCGGCTCTGTAGGGGGGCGGGTAGGGCCCCTGCCCAAGGCCAGGGTCTGGATGGATACCAGAGGGGAAGCCGAGCCAGGGTCACTCTGCTGCCAGTCAAGATCCCTACAGCCTCCGTGCACTGCACCTCCAGGTTTGAAAAGACTTTTCTGGAGTCCGAGGCTGTGAGCGAGCCGCACTTGGGCGCCTACATCAATGCCTGCGAGGAGCTCAGGTGGGTCTGGGCGCCAGGCGTCCCCAGGACTGGCTGAGATCCCCACGGGAGCGATGCCTGGCATGGCCAGCAGGGGGCGAGCGAGCTCCGGGAAACAGGACGTAGTCTGGTCCCGCTGGGGCTGGAGTGCGGCGGCGGGTGTGCGTCTTGGCTCTGTGTGTGGATGTGTGTTTGTGTGTGCGTGCGCAAGCAGCAGCAGAGGCGGAAGGAATGAGGAGTTTGGACTTGGGCACTGATCCCTTCTGGAAAGAGGACAGGAACCGACCGACCGTTCCAGCTCCCTTCTGTCCCCTCTTCGTGTCCCCATGGGTAACAGCAGAGCTGAGGCCTGGGCAGAGATAAGAGACAGGTTTCAAAGATGAGCGAAGGCCGAAGAGTTCCAGTCGCCCCATTGCATGGCTGGGGCCCGCCCCGTTCGACCCTGCCACTCTGGGCTGGTTCAGTTTCTTTCCTCCCCTTGTCCTCACTCGCTTTCTTCGTTTTCAGGGACTATCCCCCACTTTCGAAAGCCCTTCCTGACACCCCATCTTGGGCTGTGGTGGGGATCGGACCTGGGTTTGTCTGCCCCCAGGAGGTCCTCTCTGTGAGATGGCAGGTGGCTGCTCCACTTCCGTGTCCTCAGCCCCAGGCCAAGCCTCAGTGTCGCCCCCTGCGGGCACATGAGTCACTGAGATCATGGATCCTGGGGCCATCCGCTCTGAGTTTGGGTCCATGCTCTGCCACTTGGTTGAGTTGTGTCCCGGGACAAAATCACTTGACCTTTCTGAGCCTCGTTTCCTCATCTGTCAAAAGGGAATCAGAGCACAGGCTCCCCAGGGCTGTGGGGGGACTCCGTATTTTAGAGACCCCAGGTCACATTGGCTCCGTGAGCACTGGTGACGTGCCTGGAACTGTGCTGGTGCTTCACACACCTGGGGCCATCTCATGAGTCCATTACAGATGACAAAGGAAATGTCACTTGCCCACAGTCACACAACCAATAAGTGGGTGGTCATGGGGTAAGAACCAGGCCTGCCAGAGTTCAAACCACCACCAGGCACTGCTTCTCCAATGCTGTCTCCCTCCTTATCAGTGCCAGGCTGGTTCTGAGCACTGAGGACTCTGGAGGTTCAGCCAGACCCAGGCCCTGGCACAGGAATGTTCTCTACCCCATCTGAGTGGGGCATGCAAAGCACTGGGGACCCTGCGGGTTCAGGTTGATGTGGCCCTGGGCACTGGGAGTTCAGTCAGATCTAAATTTAGCTCCTGACCCAGGCAGTGCTCCCTGCCCAGTCTGGGAGTGGCATAGGCATGGAGTTTCTCGTGATAGGCAACCTCTGGCCCAGCCCAGGTGAACCTCAGCCTGTCCTCTGGGCTGTGGGGTGTGGCACAGCCTGGTCCTCAGTCTCCTCAACAGTGAAATGGGAATATTATCATCTTTAGGGGCTTATTATAAGACTCAAAGATGAGTCCCACCTATGCCAGGTGTGGCATGTTGCACTGTCCTACCTTCAAGAAGGCTCATCCCAGAGCTGCCCGAGGCAAGCCTGGCCATGGGATGAGGCCACCAATGCCCTGCTGTCTGAGCCCTCTGTGATCTGCCCCAGAGCTCTGGTGCAGTCCCGTCTTTTGACTTTGCTCCTGGGACTCCCAGGTTGTGCAACTACTGGAGCTGCCCTTCACACTGTAGTATAAGCAAGTGGAGTTGTAGTGCCCAGCCTGCACGGCTGTAGCTGAAATTAGGGCCCTGTCCCTCCAGCCTCCTCTCCACTGCCCTGCATGTCACCTGTCTGTGCTCTCTCATCCCCCACTTCAGCTGTCCCGGTCCTTTCTCAGGACCAGTCTTCTGGCCAGGTTCCCAGGCACCACTGAGGAACTGGAGAAGCCCCTGGCAGCGACCATCTCCAGCTTCCAGAAGCATGTACTGCAACGTTTTCAGAGCAATGTGCAGGTGAGAGGCTAGGGCACTGCCCTGCCACCTTCCAGTCCTGTTCCCCTTCTCCTCACTTTCCATGCCCAGCAGGCATTCTTCTGCCCTGGAGCCTGTGGACCCAGGTCACAGCACCCACTGCCTCCCAGGGACAGTTTAAGGGGGGCTGTGTGTGTGAGGCTGAGCAGGGGATCAAGCTGAGCCTCCTTTGGGATGTGCCCACCTTCTCACTGCAGTCTGCACCTCTCCGCGGTCAAGACCAAGCCCTCAATGGTGGGTCCAGGGAGCCAGGCCTAGGCTTCTCTTCCAGCCTCTCCAGGGCACAGAACCAGGGCTTGGGTAGAATGTGACTCAAACTCTGGGAGCTGGAGCTTCAGGCCTGGAGGTGGCACTGTTGGCAAAGGACTAGTGATGTAACCTTCAGCTTGAGAGAAAGTGGCACTAGGAAGCTTGGTAGAGAAAGGTATCAGGTAGCCTGCCAGAGTTTCTTCCTGGTGATGGACTGTCTCTAGGCCTGAAAGGCCTGCACCAGGAGTTGTGGACTGGGCTTCAAGCAGACGGGAGGGGAGGGTCTAGTGGGTGGGCCTCAGACCTTCAAGACTCCTGATCCCCCTCTCGCCCCCAGCCACTCTTTAGGGCTGTGTTCTCCAAGGCCTGGCTCACACAGGACGTGCTTCAGCCAGTCATGGAGAAGGTGGTGGCCCTTGGCCACCACCTCGAACACGTGGCTCCGTCGAGGAGGAAGGTACCAAAAGGGAAAGGGCCCCGACTGGGACGTGCCCATGTCGGTATTCGGGAGCATTGGCCCACTGACCCTGCCCCCTCGGGGGATCGTCCAGGAGATTCTGCAGGAGGCGCACCGCTTAGTGGTCCGCGACTACCTAGCGCAGGTGCTGAGGCCCCGAGAGCGGTTCCGGGGCGACGAGCGGGCGACCGCCTCCCAGAAGATGAGCCTGGATGCCCAGGCCATTGGTGACACCTTTCAGGGCCTGGTAGGTGCAGCGGCCACCGGCACGGGGTGCTCACCTTCTGCTTGCAATCGGTCGGTTCTGATCAGAGCCGGGCAGAAACTAGACGCGACCTTGGGGAGGAGATGAGGGGGTGGGACAGCAGAGCTTATCAAACATTTACCCGCAGTTTGCAGGCGCAGCACACCCCCTCCTCCCCACCCATCCTTGGATCAGAGCCTCTCTCTAGCCACACCCCCTCATCAGGTCTGCTGCCCACCCCCCTCTGTGGCTCTGGCCTCGGTTTCCCCGTTAACACAGAATTAGCAAGAACTTTTGTGGGCCTGATCTTGGGAAGAGGGGACAGGGCTTGTGTGGTGGTTGAGTCCCGCTCGCGCTCTGGTGGAGGCAGGCGGTCACGAGGCGGGGGAGGGTCAGGGGAGAAGGGGTCGGTGGTGGCTGGGTGCAGGCGGAAAGGTGCCTTCACGGAGGGTTCCTTGCAAGGCGTCAGGGGCTCTTCCTGTCCCCGCAGGGCTCGGAGGCCTCGTGGCTGGACCAGGCTATCACCTGCGTGTCTGAGGTCCTGGGCGAGAGGTACAAGGACGACATCCGGCAGCATCTGGGGACGCTCATTGAGAGCTACCATGACTTCAGGTTCGTGCCCTCTGTTGCCCTCGGGGTTCCGCTGGGTCTGCGGGTTGGGATTTGCGCCTTCAGAGTGCCGGGGGTATTGTGGGGTGTGAGGGGCAGGAGACGCTGGGGGGAAGCTGGTCGCTAGCTCTGGTGGATTGGGGTCCTCTGCAGGGCGGCGGGTGACTCCACAGGGGCGGAGCGCGAACCCTGGCGACCCTGTGCGCATGTGCACAAAGACGCCAGCGCCGGGACCTGCGTGTCCTGTGCGTGTTCAGCGCCGTGGGAGGCGGTCTCCCTTTCCCTCCCGGGGTGTAGGGGAGGCGCGACCCCTCCGCTGGGAAAAAGCCTTTGGAATCCCCAAGTCCAACGGGCCCAGCCTCGCGATTCAGGCCTTCTTGAGAGAGGCAGCTTTGATCCGGGTGTGTATTGGGGCCTTGATGAGTCACTGGAACCCATGGAAATCCCAGCTGGAGCCTCGCGTGGCCTTGGAGATTCCGGGATGGAGAGGCTGCAGAAAGCCCCTGGCCGGGGCCCTTCCCTGTCCCAGAACCCCAGCCCCGCGAGTAGGGGCAGGGCGTGGCGCAGTCACCCTGGCTTTGGCCGGCGGGGAGTGCCCACAGGGAGTTTCCCCCACCGCTCAGCGGTGCTGGTGCCCAACCAGTGGTCTGGCAGGGAGGGGCAGCTCATTGACGTCCCTCAGCCTCCTGCTGCCACGCTGCCTCTCGCCCCTTCTCCACGAGGTAGCTGGGTACTGCTTTGCTCTGAGCCCCCAAAGCGCTCCCGGGGGCCCACGACCCGCTGACTTGGATCCATTTCGTGCCAGCCCGTCACCCCCTCCTTCCTTCTCACTCCACACTTATTTCTGGCCTTAAGCAGACTTGGCTTCCCAGGCTGAAATCCAGGACTGCTGGATGCGCACACTTCTCCAGCGGGACCCAGGGGACCCCTGGCCAGTAGCCTGGCATGTCACTGGAGTTGCCGGGTCTGCAGTGAGGGGGTGTGTATCTCTGCAGGCGGGAGCATGTGCTGGCCGTGCTGGCGCTGCGCCGACTGGGCCGCCGCCGGAACCAGCGCCTGCTGCAGCATGCCCAGGACCTGCTGAGAGCCGAGGCCAAGGCTGGGGACTCTGGGGCCATCCGGGGCCACGTGCTGTTTGCCGAGATCAAAGTGCCCACCTCCATGGAGGTTCTTATCACCTGCATCTAACCCTCCACCGCCTGAGCCTGCACAGCCTGTTGTGAATCTGTGATCTTGGAGGGCCAGCCACCTCTCCCAGGCACCTAGCCCCAAGCTCGAGCCTGGGGAGTCACTCAGGGCCCTGGCCAAGCCCTGCAGCTCCTGGTCATGGAATTTTCCCCTCAGCTGTGCGCTCTGGCTTCGCAGGAAGGAACAGCAGTGACCGGACATCTGAAGCATTTTCGGGGGAGGACTGACGTAGCTGAGACTGCTTGCCACACTGCTCATTGGGAGGCCCTCCCTGCTTTGCTGTCCAGCCCCAGCCTGGGAGGGAAGAACAGAGTATTTATTTTTAAAATAAATGTGAATTAAAAGGGTGCCTCCCTAAGGAGGGGTTGTGACAAGCTGGCTGGGAGTGGGAAGCCTTGGTCTCCATGCACGGAGGGACCAGACTGGGCTCAGTGATGACTCTGTTCCAGCTCTTTCCTGCCTGTAGTCCCATTTTATGGATGGGAAGACTGAGGGAGGTCCAAGCTGGGAAGGCCCACACCTGTGACTGCATAGCCAAACAGGTTGACTCTGGGACTCTTGAGTTTACTGGCCTCTAGTGCCACTTGAGTCTCACCCAGCTGGGCAAAGCTCTGTTTGGTCCTTAGCAGGCCGTGCCCTGGGGGGACAAGAAGTAGGCAAGACTTGTTCTGCAGCTTGAGGTATTTGAGTTAGACATGGGAGGGACTTGCTGGCAGTGAAAGTTATCAGGTTGCTCTAGAGCTGGTATCACTCAAGGAGCATCCACAGGGTGGCCGTGCTCGTCTCTCACCCTCACCCACCTATCCTCTGTGGTTGTAATTTGGCTCCAGCCTGGGGATCAGGCTGCCGGGAAAGCAATTTGCATTGGCAATTTGCATTGCCAGACAGGCTGAGCAGCTGAGCTGGGGATTTACAGGGAGATGGTGAGGAAAGCCTTCCCTCCCCTTCCCCACCTTACTCCACCCTTCACAGAGGCCTCACCTGTGTAGGGGAGGGGGTACTGTACTGCATGTGGGCCAGGGAACCTAGCCAAACTGAGTCACAGACAGGGTGAGGATCCCGAACTGCTGAAGCCCGGCCATGGGGAAAGGTCTCTCCCAGCTTCCTCCTTGCATGTGGACCCCCAGGCCTGACTACAGAGCTCGGTCCAATCTGGTTGGGGCACTGGCCCAGAGGTGGTCATCTCTTCTGGCAACAGGTTTCAGGGCCAGCTTATCCGCTCCTACCCCCCAGTGCCCCTAGAAGTAGATGCATCTGGTCTAGGGGCCAAGGGTGAGGCTGGCAGGATGAGGGAGAATCCAGACCTCCCTGGCTATGGAATTCAGAGAGGGGGGATGGACAAAGCAGAAATGAGGAAGTGGAGAAGTTCAAGGTTCCCTGGCTCCAGGGATTGGGGCAGGGTGTGGGGTGTGCGTGACTGTAAACACTTGACAAACAGTCTTTGTGACAGTGGGGAAACTGAGGCTGGCAGAGGGTAGAGCCTAAGCACAGAAGTGCCTGGGATTCTCATTGCCCTAGGGAAGGGGGGTTGCCACAGTGAGGGTACTTCCCTTAGGGGAGGGACCCAAGGGTTTGACAAGGCAGTTTCTGCCAGGAGATACAAGAGAACCCAGTAGCCATCAGCAGCCTTGATTTGAGTTGCAGGGTGGCATAAGGACCCGAAAATCCAACCAAACAAACATATTGTCACTGAGTCAGTTGATTACTGAGTTTAGTAATCCTATAGGACAGTGTGGAAACCCTGGAGGCATAGTAGTTATGCACTACAGCTGCTAACCAAAGGGTCAGTGGTTTAAATCCACCAGGAGCTACTTGGAAACTCGATGCAACAGTTCAACTCTGCCTTACAGGGTAGCTATGAGTCAGAATTGACTCAATGGCACTGTTTTTTTTTTCCTCAGGGTAGAACTGGCTTCATAGGATTTCCAAGGCTGTTGCTGTGAATTGTAATAGATTCAGTGGCAGTGGATGACTGAGTGTTAACCTCTATGGAAGCAGATTGCCAGACATCGTAGAGCTGCGGGTGGCTCTGAACCACCGCCCTTTGAGTTAGCTGCTGAACACTGAAGCACTGAGCCACTAGGACTCTACAGGAAGCGCGGCCTGATCTAATGAGACCCTGGCTGGGTTCTTCCCAGCAATCTCCTCTGACCAATGCCCCTCTGCAGCCCCAGCCCTGCCAGCATCCTGGTTCACCTGCTTTCCAGCCTGAGAGCCCAGGCAGGTTCTTTCATGCCTCTGTGCCTCAGTCTTTCTAGCTGTGAAATGGGGGTATTGGGGAAGATGAAGTAAACCAGTCATAAAGCCAAGCTGCTGCACCCTGTGACTGTGTGTCCCCCAGGGTCCCATTCAGGCCCTGGTCTGCGAGAAGCTGCCTTTAGTCTCTGTCTCTGAGCTGGTAGTCTTTGAAGAGGGCCTGCTCTGAGAAGTGTCTGGGGCCCTGGCAGTGACGAGGCACAGAGGCCAAACTGCCCAACATAGGAACTCCAATCTGAGGGGCTGAATCTCAGCCTACCTGGCCGGGGGGCAGGGGGCATAGCTCAAGTGTCCACACAGCTCAGGATGGGGCCAAGCAACCCCTGTGACCTGTTCTCCTTCCTAGTCCCCTGGTTCTGGGGTCTAGCCCCTTTGGGTAAGTCCTCCTGGAAAAGTTCCTGGAGAACAGTCAATATAACTGGGTTCCAATCTCAACTCTGTGGTGTCTTGGCTAGTGATCCGGGTCTCTCTCCACTTAAACTGTAATGGGAGAGACTGCCCCACAGGCGGTAGGCAGGGAAGCACATGGACCGATGGAACTATCCTCAGCAGTCCTGGCACCACAGGCATGCTGCAAGTGGCAGTTGTACCCTCCCTCTTCCTGCCTTGCCTAGTGACCTTGGCCTTTTCCTTCCCTCCCTGAGCCTCAGTAGGCCCCTTGAATGGCAGGGCAGCACCCCAAGCAGGCTGGGGGGCTGTCCCTGCAAGGCCCCTCACCGCTGCCTGAAGGGGTCCTCAAGGCTACCCTCCCTTCCATTTTCACTTCCTCCCTTTGTTTCCACAAAGTGGCCCCTTTGGAAACTCAAGCAGCTGTGGCTAGAAGGTCCACTCACCGGGTCAGTGTCTGCCTGCTACCGACTGCAGGCGACACTAATCTTCTCCAACTGGCTAGTCCAGAGGGGGCTGCATTGAGATGAGGCTGCTGCCAAAGGGGGCAGACCTGACCAATCTAGATCTGGGCATCATGTCCTGCTGGATGGCAGGCAGTTCAGGCACAGTCTCTCTGTAGAGAGATTGTGGGATGCAGGGAAGACCCTTTGGGGGGCCAGGAACTCTCTAGGCGAAACACTGCCAGCATCCCAGCTCAATCTCCCTGAGCCCCCTTTGCTGGGGAAGACTGCTGGAGGGAACCGAACTTGGACATACTACACCCACCCTAGGCACAGTCATCTCGTGGGAACCAAGGGATCCCAGCCAGCCCCTGCAAAGACCCTCCCTCCTTTCAGGACTCTGAAACATTTTATTGACCTGCTCACCTATTTGTGGCCCTAAAATTTATTAAAATGCATTCACATTTACAAAATTTTATTTCAAATGGTGGTACAGTCATGTAGTTCAAGAGGTACAACAGGCACAAAGTGAAAAGGTCTTCTTACCCTGGTTCCCCTACTTGCCTTCCTCAAGACAAATAGGGTTACTGATGCCCCAGAAGACACTTGAATTTGTAAGAAGCAGTGCTTTCCTGAGGAATACATCGTGAATTTCAAGAATCTTTGAAGAACCTGTTTTTGCTGGAGATAGTTGGCTCTGCAGGAAGGTCCTTGTTGTCTGTCTTCCCCTGGACTGGGAGCTTTTGAAAGGACCCTAGGTCCTTTCCAAAGGATGCACTCTGTTGCCGGGACTGCTTCTTGGGGGTCTGAAGTCCCCAACTCTTCCCCTGCCTCCCTTTCATTTGTATCCCAAGAGACTGCCTCAAGGTACAAAACAATCTCAGAGGCAGAGAGCTGCCCCAGCAACACCACTGCCGCCCATCCTCCCTCATTAACACTATAGAGGAAGTGTTTACAGTTTATAGGAACACCACACACTTGAGTTCCACCTGTGAAAAAAACTTTGTTAAAGCAGCAAGCAGAAGTACAAGATTGATCACATGGTTTTCTGTGTTTTAATTGTGTGATTCCATTTATTTGAAGTTCAAAAACAGGCCAAGTATTCTACGGTCTTACGTAAGTTATGGTAGCAGTGGGGCTTGACCAGAAGAGGTTCTGAAGGAAACTTTTGGGCTACTTCTTGACACAAGGAAGCTGAAAAATCACCACTGGAAAACCCCATTGGAAGATAATACGTGTTAGAATCTAGAGCCACAATGTCACTCTGCCTTTTAGAGTTCCCAGAAGCAGGCAGAACATAATTTTCAGCCAGGGCTCTAGCTATGGTCTTTTTAATTCTTGCAGATGACAGCCAAGTGGCAGTGCTGTTAACAGAGGTAGGGTCTCTTGATTCTCCTTGAACTGAAGTTTGAATAATAACCTCTGTTTCCAGAGGCGACCTGCCATAGTTGTTCAGTGTCACTGTAACAAATACCACAAGTAGATGGCTTTAAAAAGAGAAGTTTTATTTTGTCACAGTCTAGTAGGCTTAAAGTACAAATTCAGGGTGTCAGCGCCAAAGGAAGGCTCTCTTGGTTGGCTCTGGAGTAAAGTCTTCCCCTGAACTGGGAGCTCCTGATGGACAGGGATCTCGGGTCCTTTCCAAAGAACATGCCCGGCTCCCAGCACTGCTTCGGGGGGTATGAGGTCCTCAACTCTCCACATGCAAGGAAGCTCTCCCAAGGCACAACACAATCCCACACACTGAGTCCTGCCCCACCAACACGACTGCTGCCCATCCTCCTTTATTAACATCATGGAAGCAGGGTTGACAACATAGAGGAACGTCATACAACACTGGGAGTCAAGGCCTAGCTGAATTGCTGCTCACATTTTGGGGGGTGGGACACAATTTAATCTATGACACAACCCTTCTGTTTTCTCTGGCTTTTTAAACATTTGATGGTTCTTGGTTTTGTACTTGATAGCCTCCTTTGAGGAGGTCGATAACTGTAGGATCCCCCTGGAACACTGGGGGAGTCTTGTTGCTATGCTTCCAGCAATAGTATGGTGTTGAAGTTTTGAAAATTTGGAGACAGGATGGACAAATCAAATTCTCAATGTTTTCATGGTAGGTCCTGAAATGGGTTCCCACATCAGGGAAGGCCAGTAATCCATAATTTCAAGCCTGACATACATAGGATACTTCACCATGCTTACGTGTATCCTTGTGTGTCCGTGTGTTGCATGTTTATGCATGTCCTTCGTGTGTTGCACGTTTGTGTATGCCCTTCATGTATGGCACGCTTCTGTGTGTCCTTGGTGTGTTACATGCTCGTATGTGTCCTTCATGTATTGTAAAGGAGCAGGGTCTACTTTGAACGACAACTTACGGATTCCGAAAACAGTGGAGGATTCCTGGGTGATGTGCGCATTTTCACTGTGATCCTGCTTTTGGAAGGCAGTGGGAAACAGTCAATGGCAGTGCTCGCAGGTGCCGTGACTGTCCTAGCTGTCACACCCCTGCCTCTTGAGTTCTTCATGTAGTTCATAGACCTCACATTCTTTAGGACTTTCAGGCAGCTGAGGCATCAAAGGTTGTGTGAGTCTTCTGGTTGCCCACTGACCTTGTGTTGTCTGTAGCAGGTGTCACAAAGAAATACGGATCTCCTTTCTTGGAATCAAAAGTCTTGTGTCAATTTGCTATTTTTTAAAAAAAATTATTTATTTTTTATTTTTATTGTGATTAAAAGTATACAATCCAAATAAATCTTGCATGCCTGCCTGTCTGCTGCTCTACCTACTCTCCTCACCCAGTGACAGCATAATCCTCCTTTCACCCTGTATTTGTAGTATCCTCTTAATGAGTACCTGACCCCTCCTCTCTAGCCTTTCAGTAGAGTTCTTTCTTTTTTCTTAGTAGAATTCTTCAGCTGCACACCTCTTTGTCTCATGTTCCCTCAGAGACTCTGCATTGTGTCCCACATCGTGGCTGCCTTTGGCAGTAGCCGGGCACCCTCTGGTTCTTCTGGTCTCATGCTGACACAGTCACCCGTCATATGGGTCCTTCTGTCTCCTGGGCTCTTTTTCTCTCATGTCTTTGCTGT
Organism: Heterohyrax brucei; assembly: GCA_028571685.1. NCBI lineage: Eukaryota > Metazoa > Chordata > Mammalia > Hyracoidea > Procaviidae > Heterohyrax > Heterohyrax brucei. The sequence goes on along the minus strand of CM053151.1, from coordinate 119,134,525 downwards.
TCTTGGTTATCATCTGTTCCAGATGAGTTTGGACCGTGTGGTGTACCTCAGAAGGCAGCTTGCTAGCTTTTAAGACCCCAGATGCCATTTATCAATATGGGGTACAGAAGACTTTCTTAGCAAAAGACTGGTTGTGTCAACTGGCCTTGGTGTCCCCTGTAAAAATGGTCCCTGTTACTCTATCCTTTGAAATATTAGGTTGAGTTTAGAAAACCTTTCAGTTTATAGTATAGGCAGGTTATGTTGATCTGCTGTCTACTGTATGCTGTCACTGCTTTCACCTAACCAAATTCCTGTCTACTATCTTATCTATGACCGCAGCACTCCCTCATCTGTTCATGTGCACCTAGGAGGATTCCATCTTTTTGCTGTTGTGGACAGTGCTGCAGTAAACATTCATGGGCATGTACCTGTTGGTATGACCATCTTTATTTCTGTAGGATATATTCCAAGCGGTGGGATTGCTGGATCATATGATATTTCTATTTCTAGCTTTTTAAGGAAGCATCAAATTGCTTTCCAAAGAGGTTGTACTATTTTGTATTCCCACCAGCAGGGTAGGAGAGTTCCAATCTCTCCACAGCCTCTCCAGCATTCGTTGTTTTGTGTTTTCTGGATTATTGTCAACTTTGTTGGGGTGAGGTGCTATTTCGTTGTAGTTTTGATTTGGATTTCTCTAATAGCTAATCATTGTATTTCCTCGTGTGTCTTTTGGCTGCCTGTATGTGTTCTTTGCTGAAGTGTCTGTCCATGTCCTGTGCCCGTTGCTTAATTGGGTTATTTACCTTTTTCTTGTTGAGGCTTTGCAGTACCTGATAGATTATAGAAATCAGACATTGATCCGACATGTAGTTGCCAAATGTTTTCTCCTATTCTGTAAGTAGTCATTTAACTTTCTTAGTAATGTCTTTGATGAGCATAAATGTTTGATTCTTAGTAATTCCCGTTTGTCTATTTATTCTTCTGTTGTTTGTGCATTGTCAGATTTTGTAGTCTGTCTAAGCCATGTATTAGAGCTTCCACTGCTGACCCTATTTTTTCCTGCATGATCTTTATCATTTTAGGTTTGATATTTAAGCCTTTGACTCATTTTCAGTTAGTTTTTGTGTAAGGTGTGAGATATGGGTCTTGTTTTAGTTTTTCACAGATGGATATCCAATTTTGCCAACACCATTTGTTAAAGAGACTATTGTTACTCTAGTTTATGACCTTTGAGCTTTGTCGAATATCAGCTGTTCATAAGAGGATGGTAACATTTCTGGGGTCTTAATTTTGTTCCTTGATCTATATGTCTTTTTTTGTACCAGTACCAGGCTGTTTTAACTACTGTGGCAGTGTAGGAGGTCCTAAGGTCAGGTAGAGTGAGGTCTCTCACTGTGTTCCTCTTCTTCAGTAGTGCTTTACTTAGCTGGAGTTTCTTCCTGTTCCATACAAAGTTAATGATTTGTTTCTCCATCTCATTAAAAAATGACACAGGAATTTGTACTGAGATTGCACTTGATATGTGGATAGCTTTGGGTAAAACAGACATTTTCACAATGTTAAATCTTCCTATCTATGAGCAAGGTAGTTTTCTCCACTTACATAAGTCTCTCTTGTTTTTTTGCAGCAAGATCTTGTAATTTTCTCTATATAGGTCTCTTATTTCTCTGGTTAGATTTATTGTGAGTTATTTTATCTTCTTGGGGGCTATAGTAAATGGTATTGACTTTATGATTTCCTCCTTGATGGTCTCTTTGTTGGTGTATAGGACTCCCACTGATTTGCTTATGTTTGTCTTATATCCTGATACTTTGCTGAACTCTTTTATTATTTTCAGTAGTTTATTTACGGATTCCTTAGAGTTCTCTGTGTATATGATCATATTGTCTGCAAACAGGGTATTTTTACTTCTTCTTTGGTGATGAGGATGCCCTTTATTTCTTTGTCTTGTCTGATTACTCTGGCAGGAACATCTAGCACAATGTTGACTATAAGTGGTGACAATGGGCATCCTTATCGAGTTCCTGCTCTCAGAGAGAATTCTTTCAGGCTCTCTCCATTCGAAATGATGTAGGTAGCTGGCTTTGTGTAGATGGCCATTACTGCACTGAGAAATATCTCCTCTGTTTCTATTTTACCGAGAGTTTTTAACGTGAGTCGGTGTTGAACTTTGTCAAATGCCCTCCTGCATCAGTTGACAAAATCAAGTGATTCCTATCCTTCGTGTTATTTATGTGGTTGATCATGTTAATTGTTTTTCTGATGGTGAACCAGCCCTGCATCTCTGGTGTGAATCCAACTTGGTCACAATAAATTATTTTTTTGCCATGTTGTTGTAGTCTGTTGGCTAGAATTTTGTTGAAGAGTTTTGCATCTAGGTGTATGAGTGATATTGGTCTATATTGGTCTGTAATTTTCTTTTTCTGTGGGATCATTCCCTGGCTTTGGTGTCAGGGTTATGCTGGTTTCATAGACTGAATTTGGGAGTATTTTGTCCTTTTCTATGCTGTGAAGTAGCCTCATTAGTATTGGCATTAACTCCTTTCTAAACGTTTGGTAGAATTCTCTAGTGAAGCTGTCTGGGCCAGGACTTTTTTGGCAGGTAGTTTTTTTTTTTATTACTTTTTTCAGTCTCTTCTTCTGTGATGAGTTTATTGAGTTTGTGTGCTTCTCCTTGTGATAATTTTGGTAGGTGATGTGAATCTGGAAATGTGTCCATTTCTTAAAAGCTAACAAACTGCCATCTGAGGTACACCAAATGGTCCCAACTCATCTGGAACAGATGATCACTGTAACACTAAAGACACAAGGGAAAAAGAGCCCAGGAGACAGAAAGACCCATGTGAATGGGAGACTGTATCAGCATGTGACCAGCAGAAACAGAAGGTGCCTCGCCACCACTGAAGACAGTCATGATGGGGCACACATTGTTGACTCCCTGTGGCAACACGAGAGAAAGAGGATGCAGTTCAAGGACTCTACAAGACCACAATTGTTGGTCCAATGGCCCTAGAAAACATACTGAGGTCAACTCTTGGGACAAAAATGGACTAGACTCGGGGACACAATGTGACCATATGGTGTGTGTATTTTATGGTTCTATGCATTTATAGGAGGCTGTCCTACTGGTCTCGTTCTAGATGGGAGAGAAGGAAGTGGAAAGGAGGGGACAGGAGCTTGTTAAGAGGATATGACAAGTATAAAATGAAGAAGACGAGTGTGTTGTCACAAGGCAAGGAGAGCAGAAGGAGCTGTAGATAGGCAGGCATGCAAAATTTATTTGGATTGTCTACTTTCACTTAATCACAATAAAAAGAAAAACAAAGAAATTTGTCCATTTCCTCTAGGTTTTCAAATCCATTAGAATACAGGTTTTTTGAGTATTCTGTTATGACACTTTTGATTTTGGTTGGGTCTGTTTCAATAGCTCCTGTCTCATTTCTTAGATTATTTGTTTCCTCTCCTGTTTTTCTCTTGTAAATTTAGCCAATGGTTTATCAATTTTGTTGATCTTTTCAAAACACCAGCTTTTGGTTCTGTTAATTCTTTCAATCGTTTTTCTATTCTCTGATTCATTCAGTTCTGCTCTAATTTTTATTATCTGTTTTCTTCTGGTGCCTGAGGGGTTCTTCTGTTGTTCTCTTTCTGTTTGTTCAAATTGTAGGGTCAATTCTTTGGTTCAGGCCCTTTCTTCATTTCGGATGTGTGCGTTTATAGAGATAAACTGACCTCTGAGCACCGCTTTTGCTGGATCCTGTAGGTTCTAGTAGGATATGTTTTCATTCTCATTTGATTGCATAAATTTCTTTATTGCATCTTTGATTTCTTCTATAACCCATGAATTTTTGAGCAAGGTGTTGTTCAGTTTCCATGAGTTCCAATTTCTACCCATGTTTTTTCTGCTATTGATTTCAGCTTTTATGGCTTTATGGTCTTAGAAGATGATTTGCAATAATTGAGTGGTTTGGATTTTGTTGAGGCTTGCTTTATGACCTGATATGTGATCTATTCCAGAGAATGTTCCACGTGTGTTGGAAAAGGTGTACTTATCTCTTATCTGTTGTTGGGTAAAGCCAAAAGCCAAGCCAAAAAAGTTCTATATTTGTTGATGAGGTCTAGTTCACTGATTATTGCAATAAGATCTTCTGTATCTTTACTGAGCTTTTTTCTGGATGATCTATCCATAGCTAAAAGTGGAGTGCTGAAGTCTCCTAGTGTTATTGTGGAGTGATTTATGTCATTTTTCAATGTCAGCATTTGTTTAATATATTTAGATGCCATGAGTCGGATCCAACTTGACGGCACTTGGCTGGCTCGCTGGTATTAGGTGCATAATATTTAATATTGTTATATCCTGCTCTTGTATTGAATCTTTCAGCAATGAACAGTGGCCACCGTTGTCCATGATGGTGGATTTTACATTATAATCTATTTTATCTGAGATTAGTATTGCCGCTCCTGCTCTTCTTTGCTTGTTAGCTTCGTATACATTTTTCCATTCTTTGATGTCCAGTTTGTTCATATCTTTGAGTCTAAGTTGTGTTTCTTGTAGGCAACATATAGATGGATTGTGCTTTTTGATCCAACCTGCCATTCTCTACCTCTCTCTTGGAGCATTCAATCCATTTACCTTCAGTGTAATTGTTGATAGGTATGTGTTTAATGCTGTGATTTTGGTGCCTTTATTCTGGTGTTGTTGATGTCTTTATTCCTATTAAGACTCTGTTTTGGGTTGTTTTTATGGGTTTACTTTTCATCCTTTTCAGTGTTTGTCTTGTGTTTGTTGAGACTTCTGTATTATGTTTCTTGTTTTGATATGTAGCATTATTAGTTTGCTTTGTGACTACTCCTTTGATCCCCCTTAATATTCTAAATTTAAACCAATCTTTAACTTCTGCGTATCTCCTTAATTTCCTCTCTTTCTGAAAGGGTTATAATTACTGTGATATATCCCTCTTTATAGTGTGATGCTACCATAGTTTTCATGTTGAGATCTCTGGTTCCCTACTTTTAATATTTTAGGTTTGATTGAGCTTTGTGATTTCCCTAACTGAATAGGACTCTGGATGCTGCACCCTGTATTGTATCCTTAAATATACATCTGAAGTTACTGTTATTCTAAATGAAGAGCTTCTTTCAGTATTTCTTGTAGTTTTGATTTGGTTTTTGCAAAGTCTCTAACCTTCTGTTTACCTGAGAATGTCTTAACTTCATTGTCATGTTTGAGAGACAGTTTTGCAGGATATATAATTCCTGTCTGGAAGTTGTCCTCCTTTCAGGCTTTGTATGTGTCATCCTACTGCCTTCTTTCCAACACACTTTCTGCTGAGAAGTCAGAGGAAAGCCCAGAGGGCTTCCCTTTGTATGTTAGTTTCACTTTAAGGCTAGCTGCCTTTAAGAACCTCTATTTATGTTTCTTTTTATTAAGCTTAATAATAATCTATCTTAGTGTCTTTCTTTTGGGCTCTAGTTTTTGTGGTGTTCAATAAGCATCTTGAATATCTGTGTTCTCTTCTGCCATGAGTCAGATCCGACTCGACGGCACTTGGCTTGGCTTCTTTCATGATGTCAGTCAAGTTTTCTGTCAGCAACTCTTCAACAATTCTCTGTGTTTTCTGCTATCCCTCTTTGTTCAGGACTCTAATTATTCATAGATTATTCCTCTCAATAGAATCCCACATGCTTCTTAATGCTTCTTCATTTTTCTTGTTTCTTTTATCTAGTTTCTCCTCATAATTGCTGGTGTCAGTTGCTTTATCATCAATCTTGCTAATTCTATACTGTGTTTCCTCAATCTTGCTTTTTTGGCTTTGTGTCTACTTCTGTAATTTTATTATTGATCTACTGGATTTCATATTGTTGATGTTCTAGCAGTTCATATAGCTTATTTAATTTTTCATTTTGCTCTGCTTGATTCTGTTTAATCTCTAGAAGGGCTATATACATAATTCTTTTGTATTCAACCTCCAATAGTTTCAGAAAATCTTCTTCACCTGGGAAGTTTTTGAATCTTAAATTTGGGAGTTGTCTTAGGCTGGGTTTTCTAGGGAAGCAAAACCAGTAACACGTGTAGGTACAAGGAAAGATTTATAATATATATATATAGACAGATAGATAGATACAAATATAGGAAACAGCTCACGTAATCACAGAAGCTGAATGTCCCAAGCTCTGGCACAAGTCTCACGTGTCCACGGAAGCTGAGGAACCCAAGGTCAGCAAGTCAGAGACCAGAGTTGCAGATCACCGGTTGTGTAGGTCAGTGGATCCCAAGCTGGTGGCGAGATGATGCGACAGAGGCTGGAGGTCAGTGGATTCCAAGCTGGTGGTGAGACGAAGTGATAGAGGCTGGAGAACCCAGGATCGGCAGGTCAGGGAGCAGGACTGGGCAGAGGCTGGCGAGCGCAGGATTGGCAGGTCAGAGAGCAGGGCTCTCACGTGCCAACTGTAAAGACTGATGAGCCCAACAGCTGCTAGCTCAAGTCCCGGAACCAGATGCTGGAACCAGAGAGCAGGAGCTCCTGGCCATGTGAGTGATCAGCAGCCGTAGTCCAGTGTCACGAGATGAGAGCCGAGGGGCAGGGAGTCACCACAAACCCCGCCCTGCCACTTAATACAGCAGCCAAATAGGTAGTAGCCAAGTTGACATAATCCTGACCACCACAGGAGTTCTCCAGAGCCATGGTGGTCTGCTTCTTTAAATGGTTAGATATTGATTATTGTCTTTGTGCCATCAAGAAGCTGTTCAGTTTTTCCAGTGTTACACCTGTGGAGTAGTTCTAAGAAAGGAGTGAGTAAAGACATTGCTATATTTGGTCACCAGTCACTGGTGCATTCTCCTGGTGCAGATGACTTATGTATAGCTTCTCTGGCCACATAGACTCTGTGAAGCCCTGTGATGCTGCTCAGCTTGGTGGCTGGCCACAGCTGGGCCCTCAGGGGTGGCAGGCCCTGTCTCCTGGCTGATAAAGGTGGCAACTGTGTCAGACTGTCTGGCATCACACCAGTAAAGACTATGGCATAGCTCAGGGAAGGGAGGAGAGAAGGATGCCACTGTGCTTGGCCACCAGGGGCCACTGCATTCTCTAGATGTGCTTATATTAAAAACTGCTTGTCTCCTGACAGAGGTGCTGTCCAGCAGCAGCTAAAAGCAGCTGAGCCCTCAGGGGTGGAAGGCCCCACCTCCTGGCTGGCAAAGACAGCATCCTATTTATGGAGTCTCTGGGGAGGCTGTCAGCTAGTGCTGTGATGTGGCTCAGTGAAGGGTAGTGAAAATGGTGCTGCCACACTCAGCTGCCATTCTCTAGCTGCTCTTATCTTAAAACTAGTTTTCTGCTCAGAGAGGCATTGGCCAGTTGCAGCAGGTACCAACGGGCCCTCAGAGGTGGCAGGGCCCACCTCCCGGCTGACAAAGATAGTGCCTCATGGGCCGTCCACAGACGCTATTATGTGGCTCAAAGAAGGGAGGAGTTAGGATACCACTACGCTCAGCTGCTAGCCACCACTATGTTCTCTAGATATGATTGTCATAAAAACAGCTTTTCTGCTGGAAGAAGCACTGTTCAGACAGGCACTGTTTCTTAGCGTGGGACATAGCGCAGCCAAGCCCCCAGGTGTGGCTGACTCTGCCTCTCAGCTGACAAAGATGGTGCCCTAGCTGAGCCACCTCTCCCGCAATGAGTCAGCAGTACCTATGGCGCAGCTCAAAGAAGGCGGGGAGGGGAACTCATAGCCTTGGTCGACAGCTGCTGTTGGGTTCTCAAGATGTGGCTGTCCCAAGTGCAGTCTCTCAGCTGTGGGATATGCTGTTTACTTAGGCACTGCAGTTCAGCAAAGTAGTCAGCCATGTGCTGGCAGAAGAGGGACTCAGTGTGCCACTGCTTCACCTCCAGCAGAGGTGGTTTTTCCCTTCCTGTTACTCAGCCCAGTCTCACAACCCTATGCCTGATCTTGGGTCTCCCAAGATCTGTTCAATTATTTTTTTAGGCTTTAGCTCTCAGAGGGAATTGAGGAGACATATGTCTAGTCCACCACCATCTTGGCCCTGCCCCTCTGATTTGCTGTTCTTAAGAAGTCTTTTTCTGTTAGTTCTTCAAAGCTATTTTTTTGTGAGTGGATTCCCTAAGATTGAAATATGTTTCATCCTTTGCACAAGCCCAAGGAAACGAGGCTTCATTTTGACCATGACTTCATAATGTATGCATAGCTTTTGAGGGTATGCTAGTGTTCACTGTGGGGGAGGTACCTAACGGAATATCCAAAGAATGTCCCCCTGGGATTGTGTCACTGAGTTTAAGCCTTTTGGGAATTTCCACTGTTTACGTCATTAGTGGAAAATTGCTTTGACTCATGAGGATTTTTATCTATACCACTGTCATGGATTGCATTGTGTTCTCCCCCCCCAAAATCTCTGTAGAAATTTAGCTAGGCTATGATTTCTGGTATTGTGTTCTGTTCCTTCAGGTTGTAATCCTGCCTCTATGATGTTAATGAGAGAAGAGGGTGGCAGTTGAGTTGGTGGGGCAGGACTCAGTGTAAGATTGTTTTGTGCCTTGAAGCATTCTGTTGAGATATAAAGCAGAGAAGCTAGCAGAGAGAGTTGGGAACCTCATACCACCAAGAAGCTCTGAAAGTTGACTGTGCACTTTAGAAAGGACCAGGGTCCCTGTGCCTCAGAAGCTCCAATCCAGGAGAAGATTGATGACAAGGATCTTCCTCCAGATCCATCAGAAAAAGCCTTCCCCTGGACCTCAACTCCTGAATTTGGACTTTTAGTCTACCTGTAACAAAACAAAATTTCTCATTTTAAAGCCATTCACTTGTAGTATTTCTGTTAAAGCAGCACTAGATGACTCAGACCACCACCTACAGAAAGAGCAACACCAACTATATGCTGAGTCCACAATGAGAAAAAATCTCAGGAGTTATGAGACATGAAGGTGGTGATCTCTTTTTGTAACCAGATGTGAACAAACAGAAAATAATAGAAGCAACTGTAGACCTTCGTTCAGGTGGAGAAACTGGTCAGATGGCCACTCTTTGGATGTACAGGTTCTGTGATTTCAGCCACAACGCATGAATGACACCTTGACTGGGGTGGCCTTTCTTTCTTTTTGCACAGGGATTCTGGGTGGCTGTGTTCAGAATGATTGAAATGGCTGGTTTTGAATTTGAAATCACCCCGACAAAGTGAATTTTAGTATCTTAGTATATGTAATCTGCCCCAACGAAAATCAATGACACATCTTCATTGTTGCAGCTCCTGTGTGGGATGCTTTTATACTCTCCTGTGGTTTTGGTTCTTGTTGCCTTCATGCAAGAAGAGAACTGCCAACTGCATTTTTTTTTTTCCCTTGAAGCAAGTGGTCTCTTCAACTTCCATTGTTTTCTTTCATATAAACTGCCACTAGTTTCTGAAGCTGTGTGTCCCAGTGACTTGGGTGGGGGGCTGAGTAGCTGCTGATCTGTGCATTAGGAGTACAAAGCCAGTATGTCTTTGTTATCATGTCCTTGAGAAAATTTCTGAGTGGTTTTGGTTTGTTACTGTGACATCAATTTAAAAGTCATTGGTTTACATTTTAAATTCTGTTTTAAGTTCACATTTCACAAAATCTCCTGTTTGATGCTTCTGTCTAGATAGATTTTTTGTTTTATTTTCCTCTTTTAATAAATGACATCCTGAACTGCTGAAACACAGCAAATGAAACACAACAAAGTAAATGTCTTTGACCCCAACTCACTTTTAGCACTCTATGTGGTCTGAAAGACACATCTGAAGGCTTTTATTTTTGGCTAAATTAAAAACTCATTTATGCAAGAGTAGTCTTAGAACTCTGTCCTTTCTGTTTTTACATTCTCTGGTTTTAGTTTTGATTTCAACATTGTTAGCATTTGTCCACGTATAAATTACATCTCCACAAAGTCACAGTTAGAGATCATCATCACCTTCATGGTATTTTTGTGTATAACAGGCAAACACCCCATCATTAGGAAAATGCAATAATTCTGTTGAGTCCCCGGGTGGCATAAATGGTTAAGCACTTGACTACTAACCAAAAAGTTGGTAGTTTGACCCCACCCACAGAGGCCTCGAAAGAAAGGCATGGCAATCTACTCCCGGAAAATCAGAGTCTTGGGGCCCCCATAGAGGGCAGTTCCACTCTGCGACAGATGAGGTCAACATGAGTTGGAACTGACTCCAGGGCAACTGACGATGAGTGGTTGTATTTGATTTTTTTTTCCCTTCATCATTAATTTGTTTATCCCAAATCTGGTTAGTTACCACGGCAACCCTAAAAAAGTCAACAGGAGAATGAACTTGGCTATCTTTGGAAGATTTTTAAAAGCTTAGAAATTTATGTATGGAGTGGTCCTTTTTGAACCTAAAGCTCTTAGGCTGATACCTAAAACAACAACAATAAACTGATTGCTGTTGAGTTGGTTCCAAGTCATAATGACTGAGTAGAATTGTCCCATAAAGTTTCCAAGGTTATAAATCTTTAGGAAGCAGACTGCCACATCTTTCTTCTGCACAGTGGCTGGTGGGTTCGAACTGTGGACCTTTCAACCGGCAATCAAGCCCTTACCCAGCGCACTGCAAGGGCTTCTTAGACTGATGCTTGGCTGAGCGTGGGAGCTCTCCCTTCCCCATCGTGGCTCTGCTTCCTAAAAGGACCTTTCACAAGGCTTGCAGTCCTACCACAACAGATGATGCAAGATAGCCAAGTTCAACTTCTTGTCAGGGAGTTCAACCCCCTGGGTTAGCTGAATGGGGAGCCCTTCTCAGAGATGCCGTGATTTCCAGGAAAACAGCTGCTGAGCTTGGTCCAAACCCGAGAAAATACCGCTGTGATTAAAACACGGAGCTGTAAGTAATTTGCCTGAATGTCCCCATCTGGGAGGCGCAGAGTGGAGATTCTGGTCCAGGGGCATTGGAATCCAGAGGCTGAGCTCTTAACTGCTACTGTGATTTGGAAGAGGGTGCGAGAGGGGGCCTGGAAAACAGGAAATCACTGAGCACAGCGTATGGTGGGTGCCGGTGAAATGGGAAGACTTGTTACGACATTTCTCTTTCCTGAGCTTGTAAGGTTCTGTTATTTTTGAGATTGATAGAATTTCTCTCGGCCGCTCCCTATCTGTGCAGCGAAAACACCGAGTCCTCTGCAGATGAGTCAGCTGTGTTTCCAGGAGGGAAGGCAGATCCCCAGGAGAGCTGCTACGTGTCTGAACACGCAGGTGTCCGTGATGGCGTTCAGAGGGCCTGGGTGGTCCTAGTGGATCACTAAGGCTGCTGTCACTGTTTTGATCACCTGGCGCAGCTCTAACAGAACTAGCACAAGTGGATGGCCTTAACAAAGACAAGTTTATCCCCTTACAGCCTGGAAGTCTCAATTCAAGGCGCCAGCCCCAGGGAATGGTTTCCTGTCCCTGTCAGCTCTAGGGCAAGGTCCTTGTCATCGAGCTTCCTTGCTTCAGGAGCTTCTTGGTGCAGGGACCCTAAGTCTGAAGTACCCGCTATGCTCCCAGAGTGTCTTTCTTGGTGGTGTGAGATTCCTGTGTCTCCTGCTTGCTTCTTTCTTTTACACTCAAAAGAGACTAGTCTAAAACACAAGCTGATCTTGCAGATTGAGTCCCGGCTCTTTGACTAACTGCCTCTAATCCTGCCTCATTAACATCACAGAGCCAGGATTTACAACACATAGGAAAATCACATCAGATGACAAATCGATGGACAGTCAAACAATACTGGAAATCAGGACCTATCAAGTTGACAACTAACTGGGGGGCATAACTCAGTCTGTAACAGTCACCCAGTGCAGTAACTCATGGCGTCACCCCCTTCCTGTACCAAAGTATACAGAATCTTTTCTAATCTTGTGTATACTAATGTTCTAATTTTAATCATAGAATCCATATATGAAAAATATACTTGTAAAGTATTTAAATGTAGTATTTCTTAGATTATATAAATACTAACAACAAAATTGTAAAATCTACAACTGAACTAAAATATTCATAGTTAACATTATTAGTAACTGAACAGAGGGCTTTTCATTTTTTCTCCTTTTCCTTTAATTATTACTTCATTCTCAAAAAAGTTATTAATATAGGTGTCAGCTAAAACACCAGAAAATTTGACAAAATCCCAAACCAAATAAAATCCCTGCTGTGGAGTCTATTCTAACTCATAAGGACCCTACAGGACAGAGTAGAACTGCTCCATAAAGTTTCTAAGGAGCGCCTGATGGATTCGAACTGCTGACCTTTTGGTTAACATGTGTGGCACTTAACTACCATGTCACTGGGGTTCCCAGCAACTGTAAAAACACTAAAAATGTTTGCAACCTGGCAGGTGCCACGTGATTCCTCATCCCACCAATTTCTGTCTTGGTCATCTGCTAATGCTATACCAGCAACACCACAAGTGGTGTCTTTAATGAAGATTTATTCTCTCATAAACTAGTAGGCTAGAAGTCTGAATTCAGGGTGTCAGTTCCAGGGGACAGCCTTCTTTCTGTGTGATCAATCTTTTCCTGATCTAGGAGTTTCTCAGTGCAGGAAACTCAGGTCCAAAGGAACCTCTACTCCCAGTGTTGCTTTCTTGGTGGTATACAGATGGTCTCTCTGCTGCCTTCTTTGTTTTATATCTCAAAAGAGATTGGCTTAAGACACAACCTGCCTCCTTAACATAGCTGCCTCCAATCCTGCCTCCTCAACATCACAGAAGCAGGATTTACACATAGGGAAATCACAGCAGATGATAAAATGATGAACACTCACGCAATACAGGACAATATGGCTTAGCCAAGTTGACATACATTTGGTGGGACACAATTCGATCGGTACCATTCCACCCTTTGTCTTCCCTCCCAAATTCATGTCCTTGTCACAACGCAAAACGCATTCACTCCATCCTATCTCAATAAAGGTCTTAATTCAACTCCATATTCAAAATGTAATCATTGTAAATTGGATAATAATGTAATAATGACATCTCTGACCTGATCATGTTAGCCTCTTGCCTTTGAGTTGAATCTGACTCACAGTGACTCTACAGGACAGAGTAGAACAGCCCCATAGGGTTTCTGAGGAGTGGCTGGTGGATTCGAACTGCTAGCCTTTTGGTTAGCAGCCAAGCTCTTCACTGCTGTGCTATCAGGGCTCCTAATTCAAAGGGTCAAAAAGTAAATCAGCATAGAGCTTTCGCTTCATAGATATATTGATACATGTAAACTCGGCTTATGAAAAATGTTTTTGCTGTTATAATTACCCAAAGCCCATTGCTGTTTATTCCAACTCATAGCAACCCCATAGGACTGAGTACAACTGCCCTATAGGGTGTCCAAGGAGCATGTGGTAGATTTGAACTGCCAGCCTTTTGGTTAGCAGCCAGATTCTTAACCACTCTACCAGCAGGATGTCTATAAGTAACTAGAAGGATATTTTTATAAAACAATACATTTCTGCTGAAACACTGCACAAAAATTTTATAGACAGTCATTCTGGTGTCGCCCCTTGACAGTGTCACTTGCTGTAATCTGCACTCCCCACCCCCTAGTGGTGTCACTGGGTGGCCCCTGCATCTGAGCCCCCGCCTTGCGCCTGCCTTCTCCAAAGTCCAGAAACTCCGAGCTTTCAGCTGAGAGGGGGAGTCCCAGCATCCCTGGCTCAAGGAAGTAGCAGACCCTGGGCTGCTCTGGGGCAGTTTCCCTTCTCTTTCCCAGCTTCTCCCCTCTTCCCTTTCAATGGGTTTTCCACAGAGCTCTTGCCAGGTGACTTGCCTCTGTTACCAGGTGATACTCTCCTATTTGGCCTGGGCTCAGAAGCTTTTTCCTGGAAGCTGCTCCCTGATGCAGCTAAGCCCAGGGGATGTCCCGTGCAAGGAGCTGTACTCAGTCATCTTACGTCACCACTGCTGGAGAAGGAAGAACTTTGTGAAAGGCCCTTTTAGGAGAAAGAACTGAGATAAGGAGAAAAGAGGCTCAAGGTTCCACCAGGGGTGGTTCCTCCAGGAGGCTGCTGGGAGTGATACCTCAGCTTCCGCATCTGCCAGACCCAGAGAGATGTTCCTGAGATGGCTGCCTCTCAGGAGGAAGGGAGGTCCTGCTAAAATGAGAGTAGCCTCCTGGGATGGAAGTGGGAGGGGTGGGAGGAGGGACACTACTGGTGTGTTCCAAGTCTGGTGACTGTTCTCGGGTCCCCCTCAAATGTGGGAGGGGATGCTAGCCCAGGTCAGCTGTCCTGGCCCTCACGTGGTCCTGGGGGAGGTCAGTCAGCACATTGCAGGCTGAAGCCCAGGGAAGCTTCAAATGACCCTGAGCAGGTCACTTCCTCTCTTGGAGAAGGCCCATGGCAGCAGCAACCCCAGCCAGCCTTGAAGTTTCAACCTTTGTGTCCTCTCACATCCTCAGAAACTTGGTTTCCTCGTCTGTCATATCTGGGATAAAATGGTTCCAAGCAGTTAGGGAGACAGTCCCAGGAAATAAGTCTCCAGAGAGGCTCTAGGTGGGGGCAGTCCGGGGAGTGAAAGGGGGAAACAAGGTCAGGCCAGTCTGGAGCCAGGGGCAGGGCAGTGGGAAGTGCAAGTCACGGTGCAGGGGAAGTAGGCCCAAAGGCCACCGGTAGACGGGGAGGAGTTGGGGAGCCCACCACAGTCAGCACCACCCTTGTGACCAAGGCCACCGGCTAAGTCTCTGGCCAGGGCCTTAGGCTGTAGTCAGGCCCAGTGACCCAAAGACCTCCACACCTGGATGGGACAGTCCCCTTGCTCAGTCTTTGCATCTGCTGGCCCAGCCCCAGACTGCCTCTTCTGGTTCTGCTCTTGCAGAGAAGGCCCTTCTGGCCAGGTCCTTGGCCAGTCTAGAGTGTGGCCAGAGGGGAGGACCGTTAGCCACATCAGCCCTACAGTATTCTTGAACCCCACACTCGGCGTGTCCTTTGCGATCGGTCTGGGTTGGTGCCTCCTGACATGCCACCGGATGGGGGTGGAAATTTCAATAAACTGATTGAATAAGATAATGAAAAGATTGGGAAATTCGTCTTTTGAAAGATGTAAAGCAGAAGGGCAATTAAAACCCCACATTTCTGCACCTAATCAGGCCACCTGGCAGTCCTTCCTTGTGTCTGGCTTAAATACATCAAGCTGTGTTTCAGACACTGAGCAACACTGCAGGAGACACAATACAGCCCAATGCTTTGTGAAAGCTCACAGGTCCAGTGCTGGCTGGCATATGGCTTGGCCTGTCTGTGCCTCAATTAACTCATCTGTGATAAGGGGATGGTTAAGCAGTAGCCACTTCATAAGCCCATTTCAAAGATGAAGTCCATTAGCTACAGGCAGAGCACTTAGAGCAGAGCTCAGCAGTGGTAGAGGCCTGACAAAGCCAGCTGTGTCAGCCCTGCTTTGTGTGTCCCCAGGGTTGCGTGCGAGGAGCTGACCACGACTCCTGTCCAGGTGCCAGCACACCTGGCCTCTGGGCCAGGCTGGTGGGCGAGCGTCCACTGCACTTGTCTGCTGCCTCCCAGCTAGGTGGAGCTGTGCGCTGGGGAGGCAGGGACAGGCTGTAGGTGGCTGGGACCTGGGGAAGGGGCCTCCGGCTGGGATGCTCTGGGCCAGCATCTGAAGCTAATTTCCTGCTGGGGGGGATTTCTTGGCTGGCCTTTGGCTGCCCTGAAAGTCCCAGCCTCTGGGAACTGTGGAATGGGAATAGCTTCTGCCCTGATGACCCTACTGGCTGTTGACAGAAGGACATGAGAGGTCTTTTCTTCAGCTGGCCCTTTGTGTGGACCTTGGGCTGGGGACTTCAGGCATGTGACCTTGACCCCATGCCTGGAGCACAGAGAGGGGAAGTGGTTGGGGTAGCCAGGGGAAGACAGCTTCTGGTTTTCCCAAGCCTCTGTGTTTCCCAGCTACTGGTCCTCAGCATAGCCGCACTGCCTACTCCCTCCTCCTGGGAAGAGGTTTGTGGCTCAATACCTGCCCCAGGTGGGAAGTGTCATTCCCACCCCCCATTGAGTGTGTTCATGGCTCTGAGGGGACATCGGGGTCTGCAGGATGAGCCCTCCTCCATGCTCTGGTGAGCTGGGATCTCATCTGTGATTTCTCAATAGGCTAGGGGCTGGGCGTGGGGGCTGGAGTAGCTGAAGGGGTGCTAGGCAGGGATTGCTCAACATGCTTACAGAAGGGCCACAGGGCAGCCAGCCAGGCCCCTCAATCTGCTCCTCATTATCTCGCCTGCTGGGCAAAATAAGGTCAAACCTCAGTCTCTCCCTTTGTGTCTGGGGAGCGTTCAGGGTGGCTCCCCTAACCCTGATATGCATCTCTGTTGGCTTATCTGAAAAACGGGGATGTTGTCACCCCTGGGGCCCTCAGGGAGGTGGGGGGGCCTGTCCTACTGCCATCTATTGGTTGCCGCTGCCCTCCCACCTCCTCTGAAACCCCCAGGAATAGGATGCAAGATGGGAGTCCAGGCCCACGTCTGGCTTCGGGCCACCTTTCCGCGCGGAAGAAGAGGAAGTTCTCAGTACCCCAAACACCCTTTGTCCCTTACTTGATCAGCCCTCCCTCTCTGGGACCTGTGCCCAGACTGATGGGGTGGAGGGGAAGGGGGACAAGATGGGGGAGGAGCTAGCTGCAGAGAGAGGGGAAGCTGGGGCAGAGAGGGAGCCGGGAAATTCCTGAATGACAGGTTCCTCTGGGGCACAGGAATTCCTAGCCCGTGAAATAAGGAAAGAGGCGGTTGTCAGTGGGCTCCTTTCACCCCGCCCCCCACCACACCGACCCAAAGACACAGGGCTTAGACGGGGAAACCGAGGCCCAGAAAAGGTTACACTCAAGGCTAGTGGAGTTGAGGCAAAGCTGAGCCAAATGGTGACTGAAGTCTGAACGCTTGGGGTTTGGACCCCAGGAGCCTGTCCTGGTCCAGTGCCGCCTTCCTCAGGTTGGCCAGTGCTTCACTGCGAGTCCTGCAGGCTTGGTGTGAATTGAGACCCTGCCACTGATGGTGTCACCTTGGTTATGTCGCTTCTCCTTTCTGAGCTTCAGCGCTATCTGATTATCGGTGCTTTGCCCATAGGCTGCGCAGCCCTGCAGCCACGTTTCCCCAGGGGCTCCTCCTCCAGTGGTGCCACTGGGTGGGAAGCGTATCTCCAGAGAGGGTGACCCTTGCAGGTCCTGAGGAAATAGGGAAGTTAGGATCCTGCAACCGGCAGGGGGCGGGGTGCTCCCTGTGTCAGCCGCCAGCTCTGTGACGAGGGAAGTGCCTTGGGGGGCGCGAGCCTTCCCAAACAGCCAATCAGGGCCGCCTTCGGACAATCGGTCGGGGCTGCTGGCTGCAGGTGACTGCACCCCACTTACCCTGGAGGTGCTTGGCCAGCACCCTCTGTCTCCGGACCTCCGCCCGCTGGTGGGAGGTAGTGACCCTCGCTGCCCCTCTCCTGTGCCTGTCCCCTAGTGGGCGGGCCCGTACTCCCAATCCGCGACGCCCTGGTCGCCGCCCCGCGGGTTTCCCGCCGTAGGGGCGGGCAGGGCGGCGGGCGGGGCTCGTGACTATTTCAGGCCGCGCCGACTCTGCCAGGACAGCTGCGCTCGTCTGACAAAGTAAGTGACCTCCCTGCGCGTCCCACACCACCGCTCAGCACATCTAACCGCCCCCTCTCCCCCGACCCTCTTCCTCGGTCGGGTCCTGGAAGGAAGCACTCGGCTGGGCGGGGGGTACCAAAAGGGCGGGATGCCTCGGGGGTGCCCTGACTCAGGCGGACACCCTGTTAGGGAAACTGAGGCACCTAGGTTGAGCGTCTGCGCGTCACGGCACAGTGCACGCGAGTTTGTCGCCCCCAGCGTAGAGCTGTGCCCTACGAAGGGCAGAGGCCGGGGGCTGTGGCAACAGTGGCCGGGGTCTCTTTTCCACCGGACAGTAGGAAGGCGAGTGACTAAGGAGTAGCTCTTTGGCTTTGTGACTAGGCCGGGTCACTTCCCTTCTCTGCTTCTGGGGAGCTTCCCTGGAGAGAAGGAGCCAGGCACAGAGGCCACCCAGAGGGAGGCTTGTGGCTTCAGTTTTGATCCCTGGAGGGAGCAAGGGTGTGTGAACCTGAGGACAAGCTGGGGAGGGAGGAGGCTTGGCTATGGCACCGCTGTTGGGCTGCAGACTGTGGCCACACTGTGTGACTCTGAGCAGGACTCTTCTGCCTCACGGTCCCTGCCAGGGGCCGAGGCTTAAGGGGCAGCCTTTGCTTCTGTCCTACAAGCTGCACTAAGGCCTGAGCATGTGCCAGTCACTGTTTTTTGCCACAAGCTGTCAACAGCACTAAGGTGGGTCCCTTCACCCCATTTTTCAGACATAGAAACTGAGGCAAGTGAAGGCGGTGGTGTGGTCAGCATAAAAACCAGTGAATGGTGCGGCTGAGCTCATTGCCTTCTCTCTCCACTGCACCACCTGTTCCTGGGGTGGGCGAGGATTCTGTGCAGCATCAGGGGGAAGGCAGGGTGCTGTCCTGGGGACTTGCAGGAGCCTGGCCAATGTGCAGATGAGGAGCTGTGTCATACTGGGAGGTGGGGGAACAGTGAGGGCAGTGGTGGGCCAGGTAGTTAGGGTGGCCCCTCCCAAGAAGGACAGCAGAGGTGAGACCGTGGTGCCCAGGGGAAAGTTGAACAGCCAGCTGGCCAGACCAGCTCTGGTGACCTGGAGAATGAGAGGGCAGGACATTGGTGTCATGTGACCTATCCTTGGAGACCTTGGCTTTGTGGTCCCCAGAATACTTCCTGCTGGGTCCTCTTGTGAGACTCAATGTCCAAATGGCACAGGGAGGCAGTCAAGGTCCAGGAGTTCAGGGATCTGTCCCGGCCCCTGGGATGGCGTGCGAGGGACTCAGGCTCACTGTTCCCCATGTGGCTCTGGCCAAGCCTGCAGGTGCTGCCTGGCAGAATGGGACAGGGTGGTTGGTGGCTGGTGGAGGCAGCAGGGGCTGTGGGGACAGCCAGCCAGGCCTTGTCTGAGCCCCAGACCTGTTGTGTGCCATGGGCATGTTGTTCCCTCCCACCCTCCCAGTTTTTCCATCTCCTTCCTACCACCTCCCAGGACAGTTGCGAGGGTTAACCAAAGCCACTGCCTTGTGTGAATCATGACTTGATGTGTTTACTTTTGGAGGTTGTGGCCAGCAGGTGGTATCAGGCTGTGGGCACCTCAGTTACCAGGGACGTCCAGTCCCTGCTGTCTCCCCATTCCCAGCGCTGCCCTGCAGTCAGCCAACTCCCGCTCCAGGACTCTGTCTCCCTGAATGCAGCTTGCAGGGCAGTGATGACATGAAAGAGGAGGAGAGCCAGGCTCAGAACCTGGTGACTTGAGTTCAAGCTCAAGCTGTTGACCTTAGGGATGTTTTGAACCTCTAGGCACTTTCATAAGATGAGAACACACACCTCAGTGGGAGGAGGACAAGACAGGGTAGGCACCCTGGAAGGGCACCCAAAGTGGGAGCTTTTGTGATGATATTATCCACCTGGGGGCAGACAGGGTGGGGTGGGAGCTGGGGAGGTTTGCTGTGTGACCCCAAGCTGCCCTGGGCCTGACAAAGCTCTCTGCTCCACTGCTACATGGGAGGTCCTCCAGGGTCTCCTCTGTTGCCCTGAATTTTGGTTCCGAATGACTCTGTTTGAGGGAGTGCTGTGGTATCTGTGGGCTTGAACCCTGAGGCCAGGATAGCGGATCAGGATCTGCTTCCCTTATAGCTCCAGAAGTGGGGTCCCTATGTCTGCTCATGGCATCCCTCTGACACCTTACTAGAGGAGGTGCTAGAGGAGACAAGAGAGGAGCCCAGTAGGCTGCAGTAGCGGGGGGTGTGGTCAGGGCTGTATGGTAGGATGCCTGGGTTTCCCCCCCAGCCTGGCCTCAGCTGCTCTGTAACCCTGGCATGGTGCTGGCCACACTGGACAGTGTCTGTTGGGATCCAGCGTGGGACCTCACTCCCTGCATTCCTCTTCTCCCCGCACAGTGGGTGGGCTGCCAAGGAAGGGTTTGCCACAGTGAAGTGGTGGCTCCTTTGTCCGGGACGGCTGGCATCCCCTGTCTCTTCTCTGCTTTAGAGGCTGCTCTCCGAAGGGCCAGAGATACCTTAAGAGGAGCGTAGGTGGTGAGACACCCATGGCTAGGGAGGGAGCTGGGTTGTTGGTACTCATCTGGGACAGGGCATGATCAGGGCCCTGGTGGTTGTACGGGTGAAACTAGATCCAGGATGCTTAGTGCTGCCACAGCTCTGTGCTTGGGCCTGGGAGCTCAGCCAGGGTCTGTCTGCTGTGGCCACGGACCCTCTCCTTCCTCTCCTTCCACCTGCAGATCTGAGCCAGGTGATGCTGAAGATGGTGACTTTATCCCAGGGCCTCCCGGGTGAGCAACCGGGGCCAGGAACTCTTGACTTTCCCAGAAGTCCCCAGAAGCTGCCCTCTACGTCAGAGAGAGAGTCTGAGGCCCCCACGTCACGGGCTTCTTCTGACAACCCGATGCCACCCCGGGAGACGAGGGCAAGCCCAGAGAGAGATGAAGATGAGACCACGAAGAAGGAGAAGAAGAAATCAAAAGGGCTGGCCAACGTGTTTAATGTCTTCAAAGGGAAGAAAAAGAAGAGCCAATCCAGCTCCGTGGAGCCAGAGGCCGAGCCCAAGCCCAGCCCAGGGCTGGATGGTGGGCTGCCCACAGGTGGGTTGGGGCTCAGGAGGGCCTGGGACCTGGGCCAGAGCTAGTCCAGAGCCTGGGCAGGATGCGGGATTGTCAGAGAGGATGAACCATTCCTTAAACCCCAGTGGACAAGACATGGGGGCTGCTTCCACTTGACCCCTGCCCCCAACATGGGCGACCTGGGAGTGGGGAGGCCAGGACATCAGTTTTGTTTGGGACACCTCCTCACCTCTTTGGACAAGCCACTTAATCCTCTGGGTGTTAGTCTCCTCTTCTGTGGGAGTCCCAGGCAGTGACTTGTCCCCTTAGAGGTCTTTCCCAGTGGCTAACAGGCTGCTCTGGCCGCAGTGGAGGAGCTGAAGGCGGACCTGGAGCATGGGCGCCTGGAGGTGGCCCGGTCGCTGCTGGCGCTGGAGCGGGAGCTGCAGGAGGCTGCGACGGTCAGCGGCGCGAGCGATGAGGAGCTGGTGCGTCGCCAGAGCAAAGTGGAGGCACTGTACGTGCTACTTCGCGACCAGGTGCTGGCCGTGCTGCGGCGGCCCCTGGAGGCGGCGCCCGAGCGGCTGCGCCAGGCCGTGGCCGTGGTGGCCGAACAAGAGCGCGAGGACCAGCGGGTGGCGGCGGAGCCGAGGGTCTCGGCATTGGCGCCCATGCGCCCGCGGCACTGGCTGCAGCTGTGGCGCCGCGGTGTGGCGCAGGCGGCAGAGGAGCGATTGGGACGGCCGGTGGCCGCCGACGCCGAGGGCCGCACGGAGGCAGAGCGCAGCTTCCTGCATATGGGCCGCACCATGAAGGAGGACTTGGAGGCCGTCGTGGAGCGCCTCACGCCCCTCTTCCCCGCCGAGTTCAACGTGGTGGCGGCCTACGCCGAGAGCTACCACGAGTACTTTGCGGCCCAGCTGTTGGCCATGGCGCAGTTCGAGCTGTGTGAGCGCGACACCTACATGCTGCTGCTTTGGGTGCAGAACCTGTACCCCAAGTGAGCGGGGGTTCGCTGGCGAGAGGGCAGTAGTGGGGGGTGGTGGGAGGGGCAGGCTGCAGGAAGCAGGTGGAGGAGTTCTGTGTGCCCAGAGGTCAGGGACTGAGACCGCGGGGGCGGGACTTGGGCTCAGAGTCCTACCTGGACTCCAAGGGGGCAGGCCCAAGTTGCTGCCGGGGCTGGTGTGGCACCTGGATAAAGGGGTGGTGTCTGGGGTAAGTCTGCTGTGCCCTTAGGATCCTTAATTTCCTATCCTAAACTTCAGACAGGTGCTCAGCCTCATTCTGCAGTTAGAGAGACACACAGAGGAGGGCAGGGACCTTGTCCTTCATTCATTCAGTTAGTACCTCCTGAGCTCCCAATCTAGTGAGGATGCCAAGGACTGCAGGAGCCCTCTGCAGTCAGGGGATCCAGCCTGGAAGAGGAGGCCTTAGACAGGAGCCTGCCTTGCCCTGGGGGAATTCACCGTCTAAAGAGTGTAAAGGAGCCAGGTCGGGGAGGGGAGAGGCTGACCAGGAGAAAGGCAGGGACATGGCTGGGCACTGTGCAGGGCTGGCCTTGTGGGCATTCCTAGGCAGGAGAGCCAGTGAGTGGGCACAGTCAGGTTGCCTCTAGAGAAGACCCCTGCTGCACAAGGTGGCCTAGGATTCTGGTGGAGGTGGCAGTGCTGATGGGGGCCCCTCCTGGGTACGCCTTGCCTCATGTTTCCAGCTTCCTGGATCCCAGAGCATGCTCCCTATTCACACAGGCCATTGCTGGGTGGGAAAGGGTTTGAACTGCTCAGAGATGCTTGGGCTGGGACCCCAGGATTCTTACTCTGAGACCTGGCCTTGCTGGCTCCAGACCCGAATGTAGAGTCTGGAGGAAGGAAGTCTGGAGGTATAGCCAGGGTCAGTAGTGTTTGCGGGTGTCAGACACATTGGTGGGCAAGGCCTGAGTGGCTTGGCAAATGCCACCATGGGCTGAGATGGTGTTGATGGTTGCTGTCTGACAGAAGTGCAGAAGGACAGGCCAGTGGAGGGAGTGGGTGAGCTGTTAGCAGGGCACAGGGAAATCTGGTCCCAGACACGGAGTGATGGATCCGGCCCAGCCCTGGGCTAGTTCCTTCTTGCTTGTCCTGACTCACCAGGAAGCCCTGGGCATCTGGCTCCTTTGCCTTCCTGTCCCTGTGACCTCAGAGTCTCCCGGCCTGGAGCCCAGTGGAGCTAGCAGGGCCAGGGGCTGAGCCGGAGCAGGGCATGGAACCCGAGGTCTGTGTGTGTGTGTGTGTGTGTGTGTGCGTGCGTGTGCAGTATTCAGGGTAGCGTCGATTGTATGGCCAGAAGTGTGGGGAGCAAAGGGACACCCATCCAGCCAGGGTCAAAGTCTTAAGCCTCTGGGCAGACAAAGGGCTCTCAGGAAGTGCCAGGTCTGGGCAGCTCCCCGGGGAGCTCTGGGACCCCACAGAGGCGCCAGGAGGGTGAGCCCTTCCTGCCAGGGTGGCCTAGCGTCTGGGCTGGTGGGACACTGGACTCAGTGAGATGGATTGCAGTGCTGGGGGTTGGGAGCTGGGAGGGAGGCCAGAGCCACACCTCCAGTGGCTGTGATACTGTGGTTAGGAGCTGGGTTATTTCTCTAAGGGGGAAAGAAAGAGAGAGAGAGAGAGAGAGAGAGAGAGAGAGAGAGAGAGAGAGAGAGAGAGAGAGAGAGGAAGCTCCAATTGCAGTGTCGGCTCTGCAGTCTCTAAGGCGGCCTTGGCTGCTAGGTGGACAACTGCTTCTGAGTAGGGCTGAGGCAGAGATACCACTGAGGAGGCCAGCAGGAGGTCTGGGTGGGCTTAGGGGAAATCTGAAGGCAGTGATGGGCAAGATGGGAGGTCGGAGAGAAGGAAGAAGGTGACATTCCTGTCTTTGGCCTAACTGGACTGGATGGATGGGGAAGTCGGCCTAAGGGATGGGGGTTGAGCTCTGGGCCTGTGGGACTGAGCTGGGAGGGGCCCTGGCTTGAGGGATGGTGCCTCGTGATGCAGTTCCTCACAGGGACTCCCTCTGCCCACAGTGACATCATCAACAGCCCCAAGCTGGCAGGGCAGCTGCAGGGGGTCCAACTGGGGAGCCTCCTCCCCCCAGAGCAGATCCGACTGCTGGAAGCCACATTCCTGTCCAACGAGGTGGTGAGTCTCAAGCTGGGGGCAAGGACAGAAGCAGTGGGAAGGAAACCCAGGGGAGGCTGCTGAGACAAAACGCACACGGGCAGGGGCCTGACGGAAGGTTGGACTGACAAACAGCCAGAGGGACAGAATGTAGCACCACCAGGCTGAGGGCTGGCGGGCTTCAGTCAGGGCCCAGGACCTGGTAACTGGGCACCAGCGGATGGGGTCCAGGCACAGTGTCCCTTGGCCTCTGAGGACCCATCCCTCAGTTCCCTCTGTAACTGGCTGGGAGCGGTGACGGGGCAGAGACGGGGCTACCACAGCTGGCTCTGCTAGGAGCAGGCTCAGTGCCACCGGAGAGAGGCAGTCCACTTGACTGGCCTGCCCCACCCGTAGGCCAATGTGAAGGAGCTGATGGCTCGGGCTCTGGAGCTAGAGTCACAGCGCTGGGCCCAGGATGTGCCTCCACAGACGTTGGACGGCCACTGTCACAGCGAGCTTGCTGTCGATGTCATCCAGGTACCACAGTCTGTCCCCCGTGCACGTGGTCCACGCCCAGGCCATGCTGTGGGCGTGTGTGGGCACTGAGCACACCCCACCCCCTGTGTGCATGCGTGTGTCCCCTGCAGCCCCTCCACCGGGATCCAGCATGTCCCCCTGCCCACCCCACCCTGCCCTCTCCCCAATCTTGTCCTGCACGGCTCACCTCCTGTTCTCCACAGATCGTCTCTCAAGGTCAAGCCAAGGCCGAGAGCATCACTGCTGACCTGGGCGTGCAGATCAGGCAGGTGCTGTTGTTGGAGCTGGCCGGATTCCTCAGGAGGTTGGTGCACACGCACATGAGTGCCCGAAGGGGTCCCTGGAACCAGGACCCTTCCCTTGTGCCCCAGTGAGGATCTAAGCTAGGTCAGCCCTACCTCCCTGTCCCTAGGGTGCCTGTCTGTCTGGGCAGGGGTCCTCTCCCTCTGCCGTGCTCCCTCTTAGGCACCGAGGCTCAGGTGACCCGGCCCTCCTTGTCTTGTCTTCCACTAAGTTACACTCTCGGCTGAAAAGAGGGTGCACCCATCAGGTGTTAAGACCCTAACCCTTCGCATGTCTTCACTGTACTCAGGACTCCTGCCCTCCTGGACTCCTAAATCCACCTGCCGTGCTAAAATCTTCAGCTGAGAGGGACTGGGGAACAGATGGGGCAGCAGAGCCCCGGTAGCCCCTCTGCAGGAGCCCTGGGGGCCCAGCTCTGGGCTTCGGGGCGCTGAGAGAATGGAAAGGGCTCTAGATCCAGGGTGACTGGTGAGGCTGCCAAGACTCATAGGATTCCTGCGTTTTGGGGGGTCTTGAGCGTGTTCCTGTATGTTTCCCCAGCTACCGGCGTGCCTTTGACGAATTTCTGGAGAGGAACAAACAGCTGAAAAACTTCAGGGCCAATGTCATTGCCAACATCAACAACTGTCTGTCTTTCCGGTGAGGGTGGTGATGGGCGGGGAAGGAGTGGGAAATGTGGGCTTGACTGGGGGAGAGACAGGGCAGCTGGGAGGCGGAGGGAAGAGGCAGGGGTGAGGACAGATGCAGCTTCCACAGAACCTTACAGGAAACCGGTAGGGCTGGTGCAGGGAGCCTTTATTACGTATTACTGTGTCAAACCCTTACACGGAAGTCATCTTATTGATAGAATCAATGACTCTACAAAGTCAGCACGACTAATCATAGTTGATCTATCAAGCTGGGGAGCAAAGTGGGGGTGAGGAGAGGCTGAGTCACTGTAGGTGTGCTGGGAAGTCAGGCTGGCCGCTGCCCCAAGAGGGCCCCTGAGTGGAATGACCTGGACTTGTGCCTACAGGGCATGGGAACCATTGAAAGTTTCAGAGGGCAGGAGGTAGTTGAGGAAGATGCATCTAAGTTAGCCGGGTCAAGCTCCCCGGGAGTGAGATTGGAGGGTGGACAGCGCTGGTGTGACCTCTTCGCTCTGTCCTCTAGGACGGCTGTGGAGCAGAGGTGGCAGGCACTGCAAAACACTCACAGCCACGTGCTGGTCCCCCTGAATGAGGTCAAGACTCACGGCTTCAACTCCCTGCTCCAGAACCTGTTCTTGGACCTGAAGGTAGCTATAGCCTGTGCTTCGTCCCCCAGAGAGGAGGAATGGAAAGAAGCAAGGGCAGAAAGGGACAGGCTCCAGGCCGTGCGTGGCTGGGCTGGCCCAGCTGTCCGCAGGCAGGTGGCAATGGGTGGTGGGAACTGTTGGGGGCTCTTGGCCTCCGCTGCACTGTGCACCCTGAATGAGTGTGGCCTGAGCGGGCCTGTCTGGGGCTGGTAGGGCAAAGAGCATGGGTCTACACAGGGAAAGCTTCTGTTCCCTGCCTCCGTTTACAGCCAGCCTAGTCCCCAAGTTTGCGTACATGTTTCCTCGACTTCCCCACCCACCTGCTGCCTCCATGGCCAGCTCTAACCCCCTGGTGTTCACGGTCCCTGCAGCTCTCCCCCACAGCTGTGGTGGGCCAAGAGTTTGCAGACCCCAACCTAGGGCTGTGGTAGGGGTCCCTGAAAGGTAGAGGAGGGTGTTCCCGGCCTGCACTCACCAGGCACTCATTTTGTCCCCAGTGCCCAGGGTGGCAGTCCATGAGCAGCTTGATGCCTGGGCTGTGGCCAGCCGGTAGTGGAGACCTAGGCAGTGACACTGGATAACTTGGCTCTGGCTCTCTCAGGTCCAGCCAAACACATGGCCTTGTTTACACAGGCATTTATTTATGTAAGAGGGTTGCCTGGAATAGGCCTCCAGGCAGGCCGGCAGCTGCCCCGGCCCCTCCACCCCAGCCACAGACTTTAGAGAAGGGTACACAGAGCCTTCCTCCGCTTCCTGTCTGGGAATAGACAGTTGAGTCTCCCCTGGGAGTCTCTGCGCCCTGGCCTCTCTGGCTGTCCCTTTCTCCCCCCCCGTATCTGGGAGACAGATCCGTGTGTGTGTGTGTGTGTGTGTGTGTGTGTCTGTGGGGGTGGCCTTTCCTCAGCTGGACTCCCAGACATCCTGCCTCTCTTGTCACAGCCACTGTTTAAGAAGTTCACGCAGACCCGCTGGGCGGCCCCAGTGGAGATCCTGGAGGAAATCCTCGCCACTGTGAGCGAGAGGCTGCCTGAGTTCTCAGAACTGCAGGACTGCGTCCGGGAGGTGAGGCGCTACTGGCTGGCAGCCTGCTGGGCAGGGGGAGCTCCAAGACCTCTCTCTTTCTCCCTCTTTTCCTCTCTCTCTCTTACACACACACACGCACACATGAGCACATGCAGACCTAGCACAAGGCTGGTGGCTGGATGGGTAGGGACAGCCCTGACACCCACACGATCATACATACATGCATGTGCCCGTGAGTGCGTGCACACCTAGGCACTGGGCTGTTGGCTGGGTGGGTAGCAACAGCCATGTCACTACATACATGTATGTACACATGAGCACACCTATACCTAGGTGCTGGGCTGGTGGTTAGAGACAGCCTGGACACACAAACACACACATATACATACATGAACACATGGTATCCACATGGGTACTGGGCTGGTGACTGGGTGAGTGGGAGCAGCCTTGACATCCATGCAATCACACACACATGAATACATGAGCACACACACAGAGGCACCGGGCTGGTGGCTGGCTGGGCATGGGCATGGGCGGGGAAGCCCTGATACACAGTCACACACGTGTGCACACATGAGGACATGCACACGTAGGCGCACACACACAGTGCTCCTTTGCTCTGGTGCCACCTCTCCCTGAACTCCTGTGTCGGGGTGCGAGGGCCACGAGGGCCGGCTGGAGGTGATGAGCTCCCTGTCAGCGGGGGCTGACACCACTGGGCTGCCCGACCCCAGGAACTCATGGAGGCCGTGCACCTGCACCTGGTGAAGGAGTACATTGTCCGCCTCAGTAAGCGGCGCCTAATCCTCAAGACGGCCGAGCAGCAGCAGGTCCTGGCAGAGCACGTGCTCAGCAACGCGGACCTCATCCACTGCTTCTGCACTCAGAACGTAAGCCCTCCCTCCAGCCCCCAAGCCCTGTCAGGCTCCAGGATAGCCCTTCGGGGCCTTTCTGGATCCTGGTGCTCTGCAGGGTGGGGCAGTCTTCCACCAACAAGACCTGTGTCTGCAGGGGTCCTCCGCAACCTGGCTGAGTTCTGCCCTCCCCAGGCTGGCTGAGATTATTCGCCTGCAAGACCTGAATGCCATCAAGATTGAAGTGGCCACTTATGCCGCCTGTTACCCCGACTTCAGGTGAGAATGAGGGTGACCACAGGAACTTAGTCATCAGGGTTCTTCCAGACCCCAATGTCTGCGGTCAGAGGACTGGCAGGATGGAATAAGGGGACTTCAGGGCCTGTGGAGCTCAGATGACACTAAACCTACTTCCGCTGAGTCGGGTCCAACTCTTAGCGATCCCAGAAGTCACGGTAGAACTGTCCCACAGAGTTTCCAAGGAGTGCCTGGTGGATTTGAACTGCCAACCTTTTGGGTTGCAGCTGTGGTACTTAACTCACTACACCACTAGGGTTTCCCAGATCACACTGTAATCAGGTATTCATTCACGTGACCCATACCACAACCATACTAGCACTTTTTGTCCTCATGTTGCAGATGAGACCTGAAGAGCTTAAGGAGTGTGCCCAAGGTGATGTAGCTAGTCAGTATGAGAGCCAAGGTTACCCAGCCAGGCAGCCTGGCTCTGAAACCCATGCTCTTACAGGCTTTGAATTGGGATAACCCAGCTTAGCTTAGCCCAGCTCCTGACTAACCCATTGTACCTACCCCTCCACCCACCCATTTACTCACCCACTGAATAAGTTCACCCACCCATCCACCACTTATCTACCCATCCATACAAGCACCCATCCACTCAGCTACTCACTCACCTATCCATCCACCCATCCACTCACCCACCCATCCACCCACCCACACACTCATCCATCCATTCATCCATCCATCCATCCATCCATCCATGCATCCATCCATCCGTGCATCCGTGCATCCGTCCATGCATCCGTGCATCCGTGCATCCATCCGTGCATCCATGCATCCATCCATGCATCCATGCATCCGTCCATCCATCCATCTATCCATCCGTCCATCTGTCCATCCGTCCATCTGTGCATCCGTGCATCCATGCATCCATCCGTGCATCCGTGCATCCATGCATCCATCCGTGCATCCGTGCATCCATGCATCCATCCGTGCATCCGTGCATCCATGCATCCATGCATCCATCCGTGCATCCATGCATCCATGCATCCATCCGTGCATTCATCCATGCATCCATGCATCCATCCATCCATCCATGCATCCATGCATCCATGCATCCATCCGTGCATCCATGCATCCATCTGTGCATCCATCCATCCATCCATCCACGCATCCACCCACCCATCCACCCATCCACCCACCCATTCACTTATCCACTCACCTATCCATCCATCCATCCATCCACCCACCCATCTACCCACTCATACAAGCACCCGTCCACTCAGTTACTCACTCACCCACCCATCCATCCACCACACATCCACCCATACACCCATGCACCCATGCACCCACCCACCTACCCACCTACCCACCCATACAAGCACCCATTCATTCAGCTACTCACTCACCCACCCATCCACCTATCCACCCATCCCCCCACAGTTATTTAATGAGCTCCTACTAGGTCCTAGGCTCTATTTTAGGTGCCGAGATGCGATGAGGTATAAGAAAGCCCAGTCTCAATCCTCCCTCATGTAGCATGCAGTCTACTGAGGGCAACTAATAGGAAGGTTATCATCATTCACTTGAAACTATAAGCCATAAGGAGAGCTCTAAACAAGGTTATAACAAGGTTATAAATAACAAGAGCTGAATTTAGACAGAGACCTGGGACAGTTTCATTAGAGAGGTGACATTTTACCTGAAACCTAGAAGCGAGAAGGGACTTGTCCTCAAGAGCATGGAGAAGAGCATTCTGGGAGGAACAGCCAAGGCAAAGGCCTGAGCTTGGCAACTTTGGAGACGGCAAGGGTCAGTGTGGCTCAGAGTGCAGTGGGCAGGGGGCTGGCTGCAGGGGCAAGAGTAGCAGACTGGCTGAGCGGGGGTGCTGACAGACACTCTCTTCTAGCAAAGGCCACCTGAGTGCCATCCTGGCTATCAAGGGGAATCTGTCAAGCAACGACGTCAGGAGTGTCCGGAGCATCCTGGACATCAGCACCGGGCCCCACGAGTCCACCCACCCCCTGTTTTCGCTCATAAAGGTTGGTTAGCTTTTCCTGCAGCCTGAACTACTCTGAGAGTCTGCCAGATTTGTGCCTCACCCCACTTGGGACACCTGCTGAGACCAGCGCTGACTTGATGGCTCCTCACAGGCTATGCCTTCTGCTACTCTTGCCCAGCTTGGGCCAGGACACCAGCCCCAGCCAGGACACCAGTCCCTGGGGGGCTGGAATGGACAGGCCCCCCCGCCTCTCTGATCTGTGGTGGCAGGAACATCCATCTGGGGGAGCCAACAAGGCAATGCTGAAGAGAACACTGTAAATAGCAGTTTATTGTGTGTGCATAAAAGAAGAGATCTGGGAGGGAGAGTGTGAACAGGGTTCTGGGACCCCAGCCGCCTGTCGTCATAGGGACTCTTGTGATCTGCCTTGTCACTGGACTCCTCTTGGGTGGGTCTGAGTGTTCTTCCCAGCTCTGGGGCTGAGGCTGAGCATCATCATCCTGCCTCTTGTGGCTCATGGCCAAGGCAAGCAGGACTCGGGAGGTCTGTGGATTGAAGGTGTGAGTGGAAGAGAAAAGCAGAAGACATGAGCTGTCACCGGGGGCCTGGCAGGATCGTCAGATGCCCCACAGAGGGGCAGGGGTTTGGGAGGTCACGGAGTGAACTGAGGGTAGAGCCAACCAGGCAGCCACCCCTCCCAGACCACTGCTGGAGCGCGGGCTGTCCCCTTTGCAGGCCTCTGACCCCCCAGTGTTCTCCCCAACAAAGAGTAGTCTCAGGTTGCCTTGGTTTCCACCACAGCTGGGCCAGGGGCCCCTGTGGTTCTCAGGGTCGCCTGCCTCCATACAGGGACAGGACCCCATCCCGAGGTGCTCTGTGGGCCCTGCAACTAAACACTCAGCCCTCCTGGAAGTCTGGCTGGGGTTGGGTGGGGTGAGAGCAAGCTTGTCTTCTGGTCCCTTGGATAATGAATTTCCTATTGCCTTGTGACAAATGACTACAAACTTCGAACAAGAGCAGATAATCTGAAAATTTGGAGGTCAGAAGTCTAAAGGTGTTACGGGGCTGGATCCTCTCTGGAGGCTCCAAAGGAGAAGCCATTTCTGTGCTTTTCACAGCTTCTGGGCCTTTTTTCTGTCTTAAAGCAGCAGCCAGCATGTGCCCGGTCCTGATTCTGCGGCTTCTCCTGCCTCCTCATCTCCTTTCAAGGATCCTTAGACTTATGTGGGGCCCTCCCGGGTATCCTAAGGTCATCTGCCTATTTTAAGGTCTCCTGACTGTTGCTGATAGATGCCCCTCAGTCGATTCCAACTCACAGCAACCCTATAGTTTCCTAGGCTATAATCCTTACAGGAACAGATAGCCAGATTTTGTTATTTTTTTTATTTTTTAGATCACCAAGTTTATTGTCCCATGGAGCCGTTGGTGGGTGATCAGATGACCTTTCAGGTGGCAGCTGAGTGCTTAAACATTGCAGCACCAGGGCACTTTAGTCTCCTGATGGGCAACCTGAATTCCCCCTGCCATGACATCTGCCATACCTGCTGGTCCTGGGGAGTGGGACGTGGACATCTTTGGGGGCTGTTATTCTGCCCATCACACCCTCCATCCCTCCCTGGCCCTTGGGCCTCTCAGGTGGGGTCTAGGACTGGGGATCCCACCTACCCCTCTGCTGACTCCCAAGGTTCTGCTCAGCCCTGGACTGGGAGGCTCCCTACCAGCCTAGGAGGGGCAGGGTGTGCCCCTGAGAGCTCTTGAGGTTGTCCATTCCTCCCGGTACAGCCTTTCAAAACCTCAGTCAGGAAGGAACTGGCCTGTGTAAGTGGTGTACAGGGGCCTTGTACATTTGTAAGGAGTTTTGCACAATTGATGTTAATACTATTTTTTGATAGTGCTGCTTTTGTATAAGTATACTTAGGACAGAACCTGGGTTTCTATAACTTGATATAAAGCTGTTTTCAAAAGTGGCTGTTGAGTGGTTCATTTGGAAGAGGTGGGTTGGGGCATTTCTTAGGCCCCCGGCTGGGGGCATCCTGAGCATCTTTCTCAGCCTCCGGGGTCTGTGCTCCTAGGCTCTGTGTCCAATCCCCCATCTGGCCAGCCCCTGAGGCCTCTGAGGTCCATGTTCTCCTCTGAGTCTGAGCTTGGAGGGTCAGCGTGCAGCCCTCTGTGCCTCAGTTTCCTTACCTGCAAATTCAGAGTCATGATCCTGCTGGGCCCCACCACAGCTTTTCACTTCAGATGAGCTGAGGGGGGTTCCTAGGCAGTCAGTTCTCCTGGTGTAGGTTCCAGTGGGAATTGGCTCCTGTGTTTCTGGAATTGCCTTCTGGCATGCCCAACAGGGAGCAACAGAACCGGGCCTGGGAGCTATGTTCAGGGACCACCCAGTTGCCACTGGGGAGGAGCATCTGCTTCATCCAGGGCTTTTGGAGAGGGGTCCTCCTTCTCTTCCTCATCCCCGTTCTGGACCAGGACTTGTAGTCTTAGGGCTGGAAGGAGTACTCTTCCCCAAAGCTGAGAGGGGGCACCCGAGTGAGCCACACATGCAGTCTGGGGTCCTGCTGGAAGGGTCTGAACAGTCTGGGGAGTTGGGGGGCTTCACCCATGAGCTAAGGGGCATGGAGGCCATTGCAGAATGGGAAGGCAGGAGCACAGAGACCAGGTAGGTGAAGGGAGAGGGACCCAAAGGGTGGCTCTAAAGCTACAGGGAAGTCCTGTAAAGGGGGAGGGTCGCCATGGGGAAGGGGTGCATCCTCCTGTGGGGGAGGGAGACCTAGAGCCCTACACCAGAAGGTGGAGGCCAGGTGGGCCCGGGTGGTCACCTGCCCCGTTTGTGTAAGGACATGGGCACAATTAGTAACTGGACAAGGAGCACAGTTGGGGAGCAACCACTGCTGGTGCCCTGCAGAGATGCCCACAGGAAACAGAAGGAGGAAGAGAAGCTGGTTCGGGTTCAAGTGCATTGGGAATAAAGGACTGGGGGTTGCAGACGGGGGCACCAGGGACAGGTGAGAGCTGGGAGAGGTGGAGGGAGGGGCAAGTGGGAGGGAGGGGACCAGTACCACAGGCAGGGGCCCACCATCAGGGCTCCCTGGGTGGGGGCTGGGCGTTTGGGTTTATTGTCACTGTGGAGGGAAGGGAAGAAGGTGAGAAGTGGTCAGGGAGATGAATTCATGACTAGGGAGGTTCTGTCTGGCTGCTAAGTGGAGGGGAGAGCCCAGAGACCCCTTTGGGGCACTGGGGTTACCCAGGGCAGAGAGGGCTTCATCTGCTGGGGCTAAGAGTGTGGAGGAGAGATGTGAGTGGCTCTGGGGAGGGGGAACTGAAAGGACAATCACTGGCTGGGCTTGGGGGTGGTGTCAAGGAGGGAGTGATTCCAGGCAGGGGAGAGAGGGAGAGGAACTGGGGAGTCGTTGGTCAAGTTCAGATCAGAAGGCTCCGTAAGTGGAGAGTCACTCTGTGCAGTGAGGCTGTGGGCCTTGTTCTCCCTGCTTTGGGGCAGGCAGCTTTGCACAGCTCCTGTATGGGGCCATCCGACACCAAACAACAAAGAAATCTTTGAATCAGCAGTTTCTCTTCTAGAAATTCATCTTATTGCTTTTCCGACAACATGCAAAATGTCTCAGGTACTCAGTTAGTCGCTTCGTAGTGACAAAATATTGGGAGCCACATAATTCTCATTGGTGAAGATGGGTTAAATACTGGCAGTGCACCCAGACCTGGGAGCTCCCTGACCCTGGTGTGTGGCTAGCTGCCATCAAATCAGCGCCCAGCTCATGGCATCCCATTGGGGACTGAGCACTTGTGACCCACAGGGTTTGCATGGGCTGATTTTCAGCAGTCAATGGCCAGGTCTTTCTACTTTGTCTCCAAGTCCCTCTTGTACAGCCTCATTGCACACACAAGCCTCCCTTGACTGATGGGCAGTGGCGGCACATCACGTCTGTTGGTGAGCAGCTGAACTCGGGGGGTGTGCTCCCCTGCGCGGAAGGTGAACAGTCTACTGCTACAGTATGCCTGCCCCTCACGGAGCGCTGCGCAGCTACAGAAGGAGGAGGAGAAAGGCCTCTTTGTCCTAATGTGGGAACGGCTCCAATGCCTTTAAAAGGAAAACACATGGCACCAATCCTAGTGTGTGGTGTGGTGCCTTCAACTGAATGAAAGCAAAAAAGGATGCATGTGAATGGAAATTTGCAGGTGTGGGCACTGAGACAGCCTGGGGGAATAAACCAGGAACTGATAGGGCTGGTCATGTATGTGTGTGTGTGTGTGTGTGTATGTGAGAGAGAGAGAAAAAGAAAGAAACAGGGTAGAGAGAGGCAACTGTACTGGATGGAGCAAGATACAGAAGGAGAATTTTCGCTGTGTACCCTGTTAGAGTTATTTGATTACTGAATCATGTAAATGTGCTATCTATTAAAATTGTTATATATTTAACAGTAATTAAAAAGGAAAGTAGCTGCTGCTGGAGACTTGGGCCGCGGCGGGGCCGGGGAGAAGAAGACAAACCTGGGGATCTTGGTCGGGACCACCCCTCAGTGTCTCTGTCCTTGTGAAGGGCTCGCAGTGGCCTGTGGTCTGCTCGAGCTAAGCTCAGCCGTTCTGGGAAGGCCCGGACTCACCGGGTCAGGCTTAACCCAAAGCATGGTGAGGTTGCCAGGAGAGGATGGATGCCACCAGGAGAGAATGGGTGCCACCAGGAGAGGATGGGCGCCAACAGGAGAGGATGAGCGCCACCAGAGGATGAGCACCGCAGAAGTAGGAGGGGACTCAGCAAATGAGGAGAGTTAGAAACAGAGCCCATGGAGTTTTAGCTGGTGTAGAGGGTCATAGTGATATGGGGGACAAGGGAGTATAAAAGAATGTTGGGTCCTGGGGTCCTGGGAAGTATGAGGGGGTCTTAGTTATCTGGAGCCACTGTAACAGAAATGCCACAAGTGCATGGCTTTCACGAATAAAAGTGTATTCTCACATAGTGCAGTAGACTGAAGCCTGGAATTCAGGCTGTTGGCTCCAGGGAAATGCACTTTCTCTCTGTTGGCTCTGGAGGCTCCAATTTCATCAGTCTTTCTTTGGTCCAAGAGCATCTGATTGCAGGAACCCGAGGTCTGAAGGAAGCACTCTGCTCTCAGTGCTGCTTTGCAGATGGTGTGAGGTCTCCAAATCACTGCTTGCTTCCTTTTCATTTTATTTCCTGTAGGATAAAAGGTGGTGCAAGCCACACCCCAGGGAAACTCCCTTAGTATGGGTGTTACAGTCACACCCTAATCGTCTTTAACATAATCCAACCTTGCCCTATTAACCTCAAGCAGAAATTAGAATTTTCAACATAAGAAAACTGCAAAATGGAGAACAACCCCAAATACTGGAAATCATGGCCCAGCCAAATGGCTGTGCAGATTTTTTGGGGGGACACAACTCAATCCATGACAGAGAGACTGGTGAGGCAATCACGGGACTGAGTTCAAGGTCATGAGGCTTAGGTATAGAGGGGGACACTTTGCAACTGAGGTTTGAAAGTGTTGCAGCTACTGGTGATGGCACAGTTGGGGTGTAACCTGGACATGTAGCTGACACCTGCTGGGAGCTAAAGGGACAAGGAACGAGGAGACAGGATGAGGGTGCTGAGGCCCCCAAATGCCGATGAAGTCATGGAGGGACAGTGGGCAGGAGCTGACATCCTCTGAAAATGTGGGACAGAGACCCCAGGGAAGAAAGGGGAGATGGTGGAGAGGTGGCATGCCGGCTGGCGTGGGGTGGGACAGATCTTAAAGGGGCCTCAGCCTCAGCCCCCAGCTTCTGCCTTTGCTCTGGGGAAGCAGACAGTAGAATATCAGTGCACGGATTGAATCGTGTACCCTCAAAATGTGTATCAACTTGATTCAGTCATGATTCTCAGTGTTGTGTGATTGTCCGCCGTTTTGTCATCGGATGTGACTTTCCTGTGTGTTATAAATCCTGCTTTTATGACATTAATGAGGCAGGGCTCAATGTCCAAGTTTAGGCCGTGTTTTAAGTCAATCTCTTTTGAGACACAAAAGATATAAAAGAATGAAGCTAGCAGTGAGTCAGGGAGACCTCATACTACCAAGAAGCAAGTGCCAGGACAATAGCTTATCCTTTGGACCCAAGATCTCTGCACTGAGAAGCTCCTTGACAGGAGCAGAGTGATGACAAGGAGCTTCCTCCAGAGCTGACAGAGGGAAAGGCTTCCCCTGAAGGTGGCCCCCTAAAGTTAGACTTGTAGCCTCATAGACTGTTGTTATTGTTAGTGCCGTTGAGTCAGTTCCGACTCACAGCAACTCTATGCACAGCAAAATGAAACCCTAGCCTGTCCCGTGCCATGCCCACAATTGTTTTTATGCTTAAGCCCATTGTTGCAGACACTGTGTCGATCCACCTTGTCGAGGGTCTTTCTCTCTTTAGCTGATCCCCAACTCCGCCAAGTCCTTCTCCAGGGACTGGTCCCTCCTGACAGCATGTCCAAAGTAAGTAAGATGCAGTCTCGCCATCTCTGCTTCCAAGGAGCACTGTGGTTGTACTTCTTTCAGAATGGATCCTAGACTGGGAGAGAACACATTTCTCTTTAACAATACTAGGTAGATAAGACAGAATTTGGCACCAAGAGGGTGGGATGCTGTTCTAACAGATACCTAAAATGTGGAAGCAAGTTTTTTGCTTTTCTAATTGTGATTAAGTGAAAGTATAGAATCCAAATCAGTTTTGCATATCCACCTATCTGCATCTCCTTCTGCTTTCCTTGCTCTGTGACAGCACACTGCTCCTTTTCAACCTATACTTGTAGTATCCTCTTAACAAGCTCCTGTCCCCTCCTTCCCACCCCCTTCTCTCCTATCTAGAAAGAGACCAATAGGACAGCATCCTATAAATGCATAGAAGCATAAAGTACACACACCATATGGTCATACTACATCCCCTAGTCTAGTTCATTTTTGTTCAGAGAGTTGATCTCAGTAGTGTTTTCTGGACTGGGGCAGCAGCGGGTCTAGGGGCCATGCTCTTAGGGAATTCTCCAGGCTGTTGGACCATGATCTGTGGTCTTTTAGTTGAGTTTTGAGTTTCACCTCTCTTTTTCTCATGTTGCCACAAGGACTGTACATTGTGTGCCCTGCCATGACTGTCTTTGGTGGTGGCTGGGCGCCATCTGGTTCTTCTGGTCACATGTTGATACAGTCTGCCATTCACATGGGTCCTTCTGTCTCCTGAGCTCTTTTCCCCTCAAGTCTTTGCTGTTCTCACTAATCATCTGTTTTGGATGAGTTGGGACCATTTGGTGTACCTCAGATGGCAGCTTGCTAGAGTGGAAGAAGTTTTGAAATGTGAATGGAGAGAGGGAAATGAGGAGAGCTGTTACAGTAGATACAGGGCAGATGGCAAGAAACAGCAGTAGAGAGATGGCAGCAGCAGAGAAACAGCAGCAGCAGAGCCGAGACCAACACCAGACAGTACTGGAGCCGACCCAGGAGGCCTCCTGGCTGAGTAGGGTGCCTTCTGACACTTACTGGTAGAGCCACAGAGCTTTGAGGCACTTGCCCCACCAGGGCACAAGTGGGCGGCAGCCTGAGGGACTGAGAGACCAGGGAACCAGGAAGCAGAAGCTGAGGAGACAAGGAATACAGGAAGTAGAGTTGTCTCAGTCTCAAAGGGTGGAGTTGTCACTCAGATGGACCAGGGGAATAGGGCCACCCAAAGCTGCTATAAAGCAAAGATGAAGCCCAGGACCAAGGAGCCTCTCTATGCAGAATCCTGAGAGTTTCTGGCCAATACCTAGAGTTTGAGGGCAAGACCATTGTGTAAACGGCCTCAGAGAACAGACCAGTTTTTTCTTTTTTTTAAAATTGTGATTGAGTGAAAGTACACAATCCAAGTTAAATTTGTGTGCCTGGCTATCTGCCGCTCCTTCTGCTCTCCCTGCACTGTAACAGCACATTCCTCCTTTCTGTTCTATGTGTGCCGTATCCTCTTAACAAGAACAGATTGTTTTTAAGCCTTGAGGGCTAATGTAATGTGTTCTGCTGACTTGCTTGGTGCCTGTAATTCCTTATTCCCCTCCAATTTCTCCCATATGGTAATGGGAAAGTCTAGCCTGTGTCTGTTTCACCACTGTACTTTGGAAATGGGTAACTTGTATTCTAGGTTCACGGATAAAGGGGCATTTTTGGATTTTGGACTTGGACTTAAGACTTTTGCTATATGATATGGTGGAGTGAATGTGTTTTACATGAGACAAAAGAATGAATTTTGGGGGGGCCAAAGAATGGAACATTATGGGTTGAGATGTATTGTGTGACCGTCTATCTTTTCGTCATCTGATGTGCTTGTGTGTTGCAAGTGTTTACCCGTCTGATGTTAATGAACTGAGATTAACAGCAATCGTGTTGATGAAGCAAGACTCAGTCTACAAGATTAGGTTGTGTTTTAAGTAGCAGAGAGACAGGGAATGTCAGGCCTTCAAGAAACCAAGAGTTACGTGAACAGCCTGTCCTTTGGACCCAGGGTTCCTGTGCTGAGAAGCTCCTGGAACAGGAAATACTGATGACAAGGACCTTCTTCTAGAGCTCACAGAGACAGAGAGCCTTCCCCTGGAGCTGGCACCCTGAATTCAGACTTTTAGCCTCCTGCACTGTGAGAGAATAAGTTTCTCTCTGTTAAAGCCATCATTTGTGGCATTTCTGTTATAGCAGCAGTGGATGACTAAGACACTTGGGTTCTTGGGTTCAGTAGAATCATGAGTTCAGTAGAATCTTGGAATCAGTGGGGGGTTAGGCTTGTGACCAGCTGTGCCCCAGCCTCACCTGGCTGAACTGGGGGAAAGGAGGCGATTGGTTGAAAAAGGGAAGAAACATGGGGTGTCCTGAGCCCTGAGTCTTCTGGGATGGTGGTGTAGATGCTGAGCCTGCCCAGACAGCCATGGCAAATCGGGGGTTCCTGTAGACATTCCGGGGCCCTGGGGCAGTCCAGGCTCAGGGGAGTGCCGTGAGAACAGCTAAGACCTCCACTGGTCAGACTGTTCCCACTGTGGGAAAAGGGGATATTTACTAGCAGGTTTGGACTGCCCCGGGAGATGGGTCTCGGGGTTTCTCATCTGAGTGGCCCTGGTTCCAATGTCTCCAGTGCAGATGGGCCTGGTAACCCAGGGGAGGGGCTTAAACTGTGGGAGGTGTTGTGAGCAGAGGAATACTGGGGACTTTCTCCAAGGGCATCTCATCTCCTAGGGAACTAGCCTGGGCCTGTACGTAAGACGGTGGGAAACTCCTGGCAGCAGTGGGGACAGCCCAGTGCACAAACACTTTTGCTAATGTCTCATTGGCCAAAGGAAATCTCATGGCAAAGTCCAAATTCAAGGGTTAGAGAAATGAACTACTGATGGGAAAAACTGGGATGTATTCTGGCCATTCCCTTCCCTCCCCCCGATTTACCACAATCTGCCTGTCATGGATTGAGTTGTGTCCCCTCAAAATATCTGTCAACTTGGCTAGGTCATGACTCCCAGTATTGTGTGGTGGCCTACCATTTTGTCATCTGATGTGATTTCCCTGTGTATTGTAAATCCTGTCCCTATGACGTAACGAGATGGATTAGTGGCAGTTATATTGATGAGATCTATAAGATTAGATAGTGTCTTGAGCCATTCTCTTTT
This sequence comes from Heterohyrax brucei, assembly GCA_028571685.1. Lineage (NCBI taxonomy): Eukaryota > Metazoa > Chordata > Mammalia > Hyracoidea > Procaviidae > Heterohyrax > Heterohyrax brucei. The sequence continues at coordinate 119,094,889 of CM053151.1, read as the reverse complement.
GAGATACAAAAGAGAGAACGAGCAGCGAGACATGGGGAGCTCATGCCACCAAGACAACAGTGCTGGGAACAGAGCATGTCCTTTGGACTTGAGATTCCTGTGTTGAGATGCTCCCAGACCAAGGGGAGACTAAGGATGAGGGCCTTCCCCTGGAGTTCGCACCCTGAATTTGGTCTTTTAGCTTACTTGACTGTGAAAGAATACCCTTCTCTTTGTTAAAGCCATCCACTTGTGGTGTTTCTTTAATGGCAGCACTAGGTGACTAAGACACTGCTTTCTGATGACAGTTACTAGTACTGCTCCCTCATTTACACTCAGCCCCCTCCTGAGGTCCCCCAAAGTCTCCCCCAGTTATTGCATCAGGCCTGCGGTTCAGTGTCTTGTGACCTTTACCAGGACTGGATGTAGATGAGGCTTCCCAAGCACAGCTCTCTGGAGACAGCAATTCTTAATCCAGAGACCTGTGAGCTAACGAGCAGGTTCCATGCCCCTAACACAATAAAACCCGTGCTGAGACAGGGACAAGACAGCGGCCATCATCACTGAAAAGGGGTGGGCAGAGGAAATTCTGAAATCCGATGGCTTTAGCCACCAGGTCCCTTGTTTTGGGAGCTGGGCACACTCTGTGAGTCGAGCCAGTTCTGTGTCTTGGGGTGCTCTCTGACCCACGGTCTCCACAGGCTCTGCAGCTCCCCATCTTTTCTCTGAGCTCTTGGCTCTGAGATGTTAATCCTTTCATACAAAAACTGCTCTGCATTTGTACCTGAATAACTGGTATGGATTGAATCGTGTCTCTCAAAGTGACATGCTGAAGGTCTGGCCCCCAGTACCTTGAATGTGAACTTGTTTGAAGATGTCTTCAGGTAAGTTAACCCCACCAGGTCCTGCTGAAGCAGGGTAGGCCCTAATCGTACATGGTACTTTGTAAATTAGGAGAAGAGACACAGAGAGGGAGACAGAGAAGACGGCCATGTGACAGAGGCAGAAACTGTAGGAGGCAGAGCTGTAAGCCAAGGAACCCCAAAGATGTACAGGAGCCCCCGGAAGCTGGGGGAGAGGCGTGGAATCGACTCTCTTTCAGAGACCTCAGAAAGAATCAGTACACCAGACACCCAGCTGAAGACTGTCAACCCTCAGAACTGTGCCAAGCATCACAGTTCTGTTCTCATAAGCCACTCAGTTTAAGGTGCTTTGTTACTGAAGCCCTCAGATACTGAAGCAATAAGTAACACCCTCAGTTGGGACATCATAGGCAGAAACCATACAGTAATCTGCACAGGGACCATAACGTGAAGAATTGGGGACTACAGCAGGAGATTGGCAGAACAAGAGATTGCCACTGAGGATTGAGGGGTGCTCTGAAAAGACAAGAACAGGGGATGTGAGGGCAGCCGCCATCTCTGGGGTGAGGAAGAGCTCTCCAGGGAGGAGCAAAGCTGGAAGCCTTTCTGCCCCAAAATCAGCACTGTGGCTGAGACCGTGCTGAAGAGACGTGCCCTTGGCCCCCCGGACTTCCAAGTTCATTGAGGTGCTGTGGGCTCCATCAAGGGAAGCGCAAGACCTGGAAGGAAGGTCCTCTCTTTTATTGTCCCTCCAGCGCCCTCTACTGACAAAGATTAATAGTATCCTGTGGGCAAGGGTGCTGTTCCAGAATCCTCAGCAGAGAAGGACCCATTCTGAGCCCAGAGGCAGCAGGTTGACAACTGGTCGTCTCCTGTCACATGGGCCTAATCCACACATGAGAACTTTACAACACAATGAAACATCTCTAAGAGCTCACTAAACAAGTCACACCTCTCTTTCGTACAAAGCTTCTCACGCTTTCCTCAAAATGATGAGACACAAACCAGTTACTGTACCTGTCACTGCCTACGTATATTAATTACTGCTCCAATTCAGTCCCAGGCTTGATGAATCTAAACATCTTACATCCTCTCGTATGCAACAGCTGTACAACGAATAAGGAAGACTGAAGAACTGATATGTTGGAATTACGGAGTTGGCAAAGAATATTAAACATACCGTGAACTGTCAGAAGGATGATGCTATGAATTGCATCCCGGAAAAACACACACTGTGAATCTTAACTTCTTTGCCTGTGGTTATAACTGCATTTAGGAAAGATTTGTCTTACGTTAATGGGATACGATCAGTGTAGGGTGCATCTTATGCCAATTTCGTTTGAAATATAAAATCAATTAAACAAGCAAGCTGAAGAAGGAGAGACTGGGCAAGATTACAGATCAAACCACATGAAGATCTCCCAGGAGCAGAAGCTCAATGAGACAAGGACCTTCCTCCAGAGCTGACGCAGAGAGAAATCCTTCTCCTACTTCTGGCACCCCACATTCAGACTGCTAGTCTCCCAAACCATGAGAGTATAAATTTCTGTTTACTAAAAGCCACCCATTTGTGATTTTCTGTTATAGCAGCACTAGATAAACTAAGACAAATGAACAAATCTGTCTCGGAAGAAGTACAGCCTGAGTGTTCTTTAGAAGTGAGGATGTTGAGACTTTGTGTCACTTACTTTGAACACGTTATCAGGAGAGACCTGTCCCTGAAGGACATCATGCTTAGCAAGGTGGAGGTCAGCAAAGAAGAGGAAGTACCTCGGTGAGATAGGCGGACACAGTGGCCGCAACGATGAAGTCCAGCTAAGCACCGACTGTGAGGTGGCACAGGGCCGGGCAGGGTTTCATTCCATTGTACACGGGGTCTCTGTGAGTCTGAATCAACTTGATGGCACCTAATAACAACAATAACAGCAATCTATGTGCACCTCACTTACTGGTGAAGATCAAGGAACACAGCCTTCAGTGTGGATTGCACCTCAGCGTCAAGAAAACAAAAATCCTTACAACTGGACCCGTAAGTAACATTGTCAAAAACAGAGAAAAGATTGAGGTTGTCAAGGATTTCGTTTTACTTGCTTCCCTAGTCAACACCCATAGAAGCAGCAGTCAAGAAATCAAAAAACCCATTGCACTGGGAAAATCTGCTGCGAAGGGCCTCTTTAAAGTATCCAAAAGTGAAGATGTCACCTTGAAAACTAAAGTGGGCCTGACCCAAGCCATGGTATTTTTCAATCACATCCTATGCACATGAAAGCTGGACAATGAACAGAGAAGACAGAAGAATTAATGCTTTTGAATGGTGGGTTGGAGAAGAATGTTGAATGCACCATGGACCTCCAACAGGACAAACAGATCTGTTCTGGAAAAGTACAACCAGAGTGCTTTTTGGAAGCAAAGATGGCAAGACTGTATCTTACACAGTCTTTGGACTGTTGTCAGGAGGGATCAGTCCCTGGAGAAGGACACTGTGCTTGGTAGAGTGGAAGGTCAGAGAAAAAGAGGAAGACCTTTGATGAGATGGATTAACACAGTGGCCACAACAGTGGTCTTAAGCATAGAAATAATTGTGGACTTGGCGCAAGATGGGGCAGTGTTTCGTTCTGTTGTCCATAGGGTCACTATGAGTTGGAACTAACTAGACAGACAGCACGTAACAACAACAACGTGTGCAGCTGTTCTTGACCCATCTCCCATCCCCGGATGGCTTAACTGAAGGATCAAATGGCTCATGCAGATTCAGTTAGGGTGCCAATTGAAAGACAATATCCAGAAAAAGTTGGGTTCTGTCTTACAGGATTTGGCATGTGTGATGAATCCAAGACCATTATGCAGTCTCCTTCATCACAGTCAGAATACATGGGTCCGTCAATCAAAGAGTGGGACAGGAGTCGAGTCCTCTCATTTTTTATACCAAGTGGTTACGTGGTATAGCTAGATGATGGCTTCTGGTCCCCAAAACCTTAAGTTCTGGTAATTCGAAGGTCTTAGTCCCTATGAGGAGAATATGTCAACCAGTGATTCCATTAAATTGGAAGAAGGTTCTGCCACCAGGCCATTCTGGGCCCCTCAAGTCACTGAAGCAGAAGGGATAAAAAGGGGATTACTCTGCTGATTGGAGTGAGTGGTTCTGACAACCACATGGAAATTTTGTTGCTGCTCCACAGCTTGGGCAAGGAAAAGCAAGTCTGGAGACTTCTCCTGTTGGTGTGGACTTTGGTACCTTATGGGCTCCTTACTGTTCATCTTTACCTGTACAGTGGTGAGAGTAAAGAAACCGTGAAAAGACAGGATAATTGAGGACTCAAAGCCTCAGGGATGAGTGTGGGTCATTTCGCCTAGTAAAGATCCCTAACTGAACACTCAGATTCTTTTCTTAAGGGTGATAAAAAAAATTGGGGGGAATGATTAAAAGTGATGGTTGAACAACCCGAAGAGCTTGATTTATATCATTGTTGAAATGGCAAACATTATATTACAAACATATTTACCACCATAAAAAATACAATAAAACAGCTCGATAGCCACTGGCTTTTTTAATACTTACAAAGGAAATGGATGCAATACTGGACTTTCCTCCAGAGTTGACCAGGGGAAAGCCTTTCCCTGGAGTGAACACTCTGAATATGGACTTGCAACCTACTGGACTGTGTAAGAATAAACCTTCCTTTGTTAAAGCCATCCACTCTGTGGTATTTCTGTTAGAGCAGCCCTAGCTGACTAAAACAGAATTTGGTACTGTGGGAGTGGGGGGCTGCTCTAGCAAATACCTAAAATGTGGAAGCCACTTTGAAACTGCAAATGGGTAGAAGATTCAGAAGGAACAAAAAAGGCGCAGATGGTGAGAAACAACAGAGGACCGGCAGCAGTGGCAGCGGCAGCGGCAGAACCAGAGACAACGCTGGAGTCAACCCGTGGAGCGAGAGAGGTCAGTGCCTGCGCAGAGTTTTCCTCGGGGAACGGGATGCCTGCAGGCACTTGAATCGGTGGAGCTGGCCTGGCTGACCCACAGAGCAAGAGAGCTGAGTGTCTTTGGGCAGGACTCTTTCCAGCCAGAGTGGGGTGTCTCTGGGCACTTGAATCAGTGGAGCTGGCCTGGCTGACCCACGGAGTGAGAGAGTTGAGTGCCTTTGGGCAGGACACTTTCCAGCAAGAGTGGGGTGCCTCCGGGCACTTAAATTAGTGGAGCGACAGAGCTTTGGAACACTTGCCCAGCAGGGCAGATGTGGGCCTGAGGCTTGGGCCATGCAGCCATTGGAAGCCGAAGAGACAAACAGTGTGAGAAGCTGAGCTGCCTCAGTCTCAAGAGGTATGGCCATGACCTCGGGGGCTTGAAAGGGTGGAACCATGGCGTGCTGTGTTCGTAAGGGTGGAATTGCCGTTCAGTTGGGCTTAGGGTGTTCCTAAAGCCGATGGGGCAGAGTCTGTGTTCAAGTGTGCCTTGGAAGGCAGAGTTGTAGCACGGGTCTGGAGGTCTCCACTCAGAAACCAGAGAGTGTGGCCGACACCTAGAGTCTGGAGAGCAGGGCTGTTGTGTAGAATGTCTCAGAATATGTAAGAGTATTTCCAAAGCTTTCAGGGCTAATGTAATGTGTTCTGTTGACTTGCCTGCTGCCTGTTAATGCCTTCTTTCTCTGCAATTTCTCCCATTTGTAATGGAATGTCTAACTTGTGCCTATTCTGCCATTGTGCCTTTAGAAGCAGCTAGCTTACCTTCTAGGTTTCACAGATGTAGAAGAATTTTTGTATTTTGGACTTGGAACTGATTTAAGACTTCTGTTGTATGGGATGGACATGATTTTGCTATGGTGAGATGAATGTGTTAAATGTTTTTGTGATGTGATTTTTGGGTTGTCAAAGGGTAGGATGTCATGGGTTGAATTGTGTCCCCCCAAAAATAGGTGCAGCCATGTGGCTGGGATATGATTCCCAGTATCTTGGGACTGTCCTCCATTAAACTGTATGCTAAAGGGGCTGTAAATTCCTGCATAGGATTACTTCCTTGCTCTGCTGTAGGGGGAGTTTCCCTGGAGTATGGCTTGCCCCACCCTTAAGCTTTTCAGCCTGCAAGAGATAAAAGGAAAGAGAAACAAAGAGAATGGGGGAACCTCCTACCATCAAGCAAGCAGCACCGGGAGAAGAATGCATCCTTCAGACCTGAGGTTCCTGCGCCAAGATGCTCCCTGGACAAAGACTGATGCAATACTGGACTTTCCTCCAAAGCCGACGACGGGAAAGCCTTTCCCTGGAGTAGACATCCTGAATATGGACTTGCAACCTACTGGACTGTGTAAGAATAAACCTTCCTTTGTTAAAGCCATCCACTCTGTGGTATTTCTGTTACAGCAGCCCTAGCTGACTAAAACAAGGGTGATAAAAAAATTGGAGGGAATGATTAAAAGTGATGGTTGAACAACCCGAAGAGCTTGGTTTATATCATTGTTGAAATGGCAAACATTATATTACACACATATTTACCACCATAAAAAATACAATAAAACAGCTTGATAGCCACTGGCTTTTTTAATACTTACAAAGGAAATGGTATGGGATTGTAAGTGTTTCTTGGAAGCAAATTTCCAAAGATCGATTTTATTGTTGATGTTTCCTGCACCTGGCTGTCTGTAGATACCAGTAAATGCCCATCAAATACATCTAGTGTGAAAAATATTCTACCTGTATGTTAATATGCATGAAGAATAAAAAGTATCAAGTGTCAAGGAACAAACAACAAGAACCCCAACTAGCTGGGTTCTGGGTAGGGGCATGCAGAACAAGCAACCACAGAAGGTAACCATGGATACCTGTTATGGATTCATGTCCTATTACAGAAACAAGGGCTGTAAAAGCTTTGCTTCCTTTCCTCATTCTTATCTACGTATTTTTTTTGCATATGCTGTTTTCTCTTTTCTCTCCTGGCCATTTCTGTTGGAGGTTAACTTTGCAATTTAGCCTTTGTTGCTGTTGTTAGGTGCCACTGAACCAGTTTCAAGTTGTAGTGACATCACGTGCAAGTCCCAGGAATCAGAGGTTGAATGATGACAAACTAGCTGTGGGATTCAGAGCAAGAAAGTGAGCTTTGCCAGAGCACCCATATATACGTTGGATGTAGGCCACACTGCCACGGAAACTCCTCTTATAACTGATTGGCTAATCTTACAAGATCACACCATGGAAGATGACTACATCATTACACAACTGCCAAATTACATCATTAACTAACCGCCAAAGTATGTCATTACTTAACTGTTCAATTATATAATTTCTTAACTGCCAAAGTATGTCATTACTTAACTGCCAAATTATATCATTACATAACTGCCAAACCACCAAGAATCACGGGCCAGTCAAATGGACAAGCAACGTTTGTCATCACAGTCCACCTCTGTCAACTTGGGTACCTGCCCACGTCTCCTTAAACCATATACAATCTCTAAATACAGTCACAAAATCATACTTGTGCTTAACATGATACAACTAACATGCATACAACAAAAAAAGTGCTAGTCCCATTTACGTCTTATGTTTTATAAGTGAAAAGAAACAATATTTGATGCACACATACAATAAAGAAATACTTACAACAATTACAGTCCTCATTTCTGCAACTGGTCTCATATACATAGCTCGTGTTTAGAACTATCTTCTACTATCCTTTCTGTGTTCTCTTTACCCTTAGCAAGCACCTCAGCTAGCCATGGTCCTTTGCCTGGTGGTGTGACCCAAATCTTCGTTCCCAAAGAATCTGGGTCATTAGTAGTCATGTTAGAACTGGGTTGCTGCAGTTTTCTATTGAGTTTCATCAAAGGTCATGGTAGTACTAAGTACATGCTGATGGATCGTCTATATTCTGGACATATTCTTTTTACCTGCATTATGCAACATCAATCTGATTTTCCCTTGGTAGTCGGGCTCAGTCACACCAGCCAATATGGTATCTTCCTTCTTTGTTGATCCAGAGGCATGAGGAACCTAAGGTGGCTTGGTGGTATACTTAACCTCCTGTTCAGTGGAGTTTGTATTATGTTTCCAGGTGGGAGCATTCTCCTCTTTGGAACTAAGACCTTTAGACCAGTAGAGCATAGGATCATGGGAACAGGAAGCAAAAATTTTGTGAGTGGGTCACTAGAGATAATAGAGTGATGTTACTCTTATCTCTACTCCTTGGTTCCTAGACCCATGAATCCTGGCTATGGAAGAGATGGCACCATATACTGAACAGTGGATACCAGCTGTCATGGTTGGAATTGTGTCCCCCCCAAAATGTGTGCAGCCATGTGGCTGGGATATGGTTCCCAGTATCTTGGGACTGTCCTCCATTGTGTGGTTTTGCTAACCTGTATGTTAAAAGATTAGGGTGGGGCTGTAAATTCCTGCTGTAGGGGGAGTTTCCCTGGAGTATGGCTTGCCCCACCCTTAATGCTTTTAGCTTGCAAGGAATAAAAGGAAAAAGAAACAAAGGACAACTTGAGAACCTCGCTACCATCAAGCAAGCAGCACCGGGAGCAGAACGTGTCCTTCAGACCAGAGGTTCTTGCGTGAGGACGCTCCTTGGACAAAGACTGATGCAATACCGGACTTTCCTCCAGAGCTGACAAGGGGAAATCCTTTCCCTGGAGCGGACACCCTGAATATGGACTTGCAACCTACTGGACTGTGTAATTACCCTGAATATGGACTTGCAACCTACCAGATTGTGTAAGAATAAATCTTCCTTTTTTAAAGCCATCCACTCTGTGGTATTTCTGTTAGAGCAGCCTAGCTGACTAAAACATATACAGCTTCCTGGAGAACACTGCCCCAACCCTGCGAAGTGTTTTCTTCCAGTTGGTACAGTAATAGTGTCTTTAGAAGGCTATTCTATAGTTCTAGCAAACCAGTTGCTTTAGGATGATGGGAAATATGGTAAGACCAGTGAATTCTATGAGTGTGGGCCCGTTGCCATACTTTATTTCCTATGAAGTGAGCACTTTGATTCGAGGTGATGCTGTGTGGAATACTGTGATGCTGGACAAGGCATTCTGTGATCCACGAGTGGTAGTTTGGGCAGAAGCACTGTGTGTAGGAAACTTAAATCTGTAATCAGAGTAGACGTCTATCCCAGGAAGAGCAAAACACTGCCATTTCCACGACGGAAGTGGTCCGATGTAATCAACCTGCCATTGGCTAGCTGGCTGATTGCCCTGAGCAACTGTGCCATGTTGAGGATTCAGTGTTGGTCTCCGCTTCTGGCAGATTGGTCACTCAGCAGTGGCTGTAGCCAAGTTGGCCTTGGTGAGTGGAAGTTCATGTTGCTGAGATCATGCATATCCTCCATCCCTACTGCCGTGGCCACTTGGTTCACGAACCCGTTGGGCAATGACAACAGTGGCTGGGGAAAAAGGATGGGTAGTTTTCACAGAATGCATCATCCTACCTACTTTATTGCTAAAATCCTCCTCTGCCAAGGTCACCCTTTGGTGAGCATTCATCTGAGACACAAGTATTTTCAACTTTGGTTCATTCAGAAAGATCTATTCACGTGCCTCTTCCTCAAATCTTCTTGTCACCACTTTTCCAATCATGTTCCTTTCAAGTCTCTGATCATCCAGTCAAACTATTGGTCATAGATAGCCCAGGAATAGTAGACAATCACACATCTAGCCGTTTCTCCTTCAAGTCCTTGATGGTGGCGGTAATCTGTGCAATATCTCCAAGAATGCAGTATTACTTTTGGTTTAATATTTTCTTGGTAGGGCAGTTTTAACGGCATTCACTTGGCTCTTTCTACCATAATAGCCATTACTCTATTTGTCAGACTTCTAATGTGGGGTTGTGCCACTTCCTGAGTGTACCCATTCCAGTTATGTATTCTGGAACTGAGCAAATCACTATAGGATGGATTCAGGGACTCACTAGACCCACTTTGAGATGAACCTGATCTAAAATTCCATTAATAACTTGGTCTCCATGTGCGCCCCTCCCAGTCTGATTGGTGGGCCACAGTAACATTTTAGGTCTACTTGAATTTGGCTGGCTGGCTGAATTAGTGTTAGTTCAGAGCCAGTATCCAGCAATCCCTGAAAAGTCTGGTTGTTTCCTTTTCTCCAGTGAATATTCACTCCCATAAAAGACCAAAGATTGCTTTGAGGAAGATGGAGAACAAGGTAAACAGTACACGTTTTTGGCAGTGTAGTGAGGTCCTTTCTCAGGGGTACCTAGCCTTCCCTTCATTCAAGGGGTTGTGGGTCTGTAAACTGGCTTAAGTCTGGGAATTGACTGAGGGACTTTGACTTTCTATTTTGATGATTCACAATAGCCTGCTATTCCTTTGACCTAGAATTCTTCTTTTACAGATCAAGTAAATATTTAGTTGATGTCCCATATATTTCAGTCCTACAGACACCATGACTAAGTAGCCAGTAACATGTGTCCATAGGAGTCAGAGTAGTCTAATCACTGCTCTGACTTCACTGTCCGTTACTGTAGCCACACCTATCTTCTCTTTATTGATTGAGCACGACGATTTGACCCTACTGCCAAGGAGTCCAATCAGCCCACTTGTTGTTAAGTGCCTTAATTCAGCTACTGCAGTTTCCACTGTCAAATTTGACTTTTGTAATATAGCAGTCACAGTATTCTTGAAGGATACTGGGGTTTCCTATACAAATTTCCTCCACATGGTTGTGCTAAAAGCTGTGTCCTTTGCGCATTACATATGTGGGTCTAACCTGATAAATCTACTGTATCACGCAGATTTTTCTAAGCCTTCTGATAGTTTCTTCTACATAGACCATGGCAGGTCTGGTACTTCAACTTATAGGGTAAGCCTCTGTGTAATCTATGCTTCAGCAAACCAATCAAATAAACTCTTACATCCTTTCCTAACCTCTTGAGCTGAAACACTGGATGAAGAACGTGTACTTAGTTGGCCAACACTGGCCAACTTTATGTTCCTTGCACCGTTATCCCACACTCCTAATAGCTATTCCCACACATATTCTCCAGGTTTCTGCTTATACATGTTAGAGACATCAAACATTTCTTTCAGAATGCAGTGTACTTCCTCCTGGGTCACACTTTTGTATCAGCTTTTGAGACTCCCTGGGACACAAGTCTAGTTATAGGTCTAGCAGCAAAAATAGGTGGTGGGTGTGGATCCTGGGAACGTAGCCTTGATGAGATACGTTTCTGGAAGGAGAATCGCTCAGTCACAGATTTGGGCCCTGGTTGCTTGCTGCTGTCATGTTGACCCTCAGGATTCATGCAGAGCCGCCCTCCGGAAAGCGTGAGGACAGTGCCTGTGTGTCCACAGCCTCACCGTAGAGCGACCTTCCCGTTCTGAAGCCCCTGAATTGAACTTGACCAAACTCTTCCCTGGCAGTCCTCTCTATTCCCTTCCAGCTACATTACCTTTGTTATCGGGATCCTGCAAGAGGGACAGTGGCCAGGTGGTCACCTGACCGGGTGTAGACGGCTGGAATTCTGCCTGGCTGTCCGACTTGGTAATCTGATGTGTTTGGTAGTGGTGTTCACAGTGGTGTTGCAAGCCACACTTGTGTTTACCCCACAGTCCGCGTGCCTGGGTGATTTCTCTGTTTAGAGCGTCACTTGGCACAGCCCTCTTCTCCGTCTTGCAAGATAGAAAAAAAGACAAGTTTCCAACTCTACTGGGTTTCTTATCACAACAAACTATTGAAAATCTTGTCCTGCTTAAAATAAGACCTTTTGGATGGCAAATCTAAGGAATGCACGTATCAGAAATAAAAGGACAACAATGTGCTATTGTCCTACTCTGATGAGTAACTTCTGGGGTCTTAAAAGCTTGTGAGGGCCATCTGAGTTACCCCACTGGTCCCAGTCCAGCTGGAGCAAGGGAGAATGAAGAAAATCAAGGGCACAAAGGAAAGGTGAGTTCAAAGGACTAACGGACCACAGCCTCTACCAGCCCGAGTCCACACAACTAGGTGGCACCTGGTTACCACTACTGACGGCTCGGACAGGGTCACAGCAGAGGATTCTGGACAGTGCTGAGGAAAAATGAAGAGCAAATTGAAACTCACACAAAAAAGACCAGACTTATTGGCCTGACAGAGACTGGAAAAACCCTGAGAGTGTGGCCCCAGTTACCCTTTTAACCTAGTCCTGAAGTCACTTCTTAGACATGCCCATAAAACAAAATGAGACAAAAACAGCACACTAGCCCAGGTTCAAGGACCAGAAAGCAGAAGGTGACAGGAAAGCTGACAATGAGGAACCAAAGGTCGAGATGGGGAGAGTGGTGACATGTGACCGGGTCGGCAGCCAATGTCACAAAACAATATGCACGTTAACCGTCTATTGCGAAACTGATGTTCCCTTTAAACCTTTATCAAAAGCACAATAAAAAAGTAGATGAGTACAGAAAATAAAAGAAAAGGAATAGGACAGACACGCGTTATTATATACACAAAGATTGCCATTGTAGGGAAATCTGGAAACTACCGAAGTACCCAGTGAAAGAGAAAGAGGTAGTCAACTGCGCCACATAATCTGGCGTGGCCGTTCCAAAGACAAAGCAGGTCTATTTTCACTGACTTAAAAAAATGTCCATGACAACATGAAGTGAAAAAGCAGGTTGTGGAGCAGTATCTGTGGCAGGATTGCTATGTGCGTGCAGACACGCTCACACCCAATGCTAGTACTGAGTACACTGGGAGAGGTTGCCGGTTGCTACTGAGTCAGTTCTGACTCGTGGAAATACTGTGCGTGTGTCAGAGCAGAGGTGTGCCCCAGAGTTTTCAATGGCTGGCGTTTCTGGGAGAGATCACCAGGCTGTTGCTCTGGCTCCTCTGGTCGGACTCACTTAGCAGCCATGTACATCCACACTCTTCCCCACTGTGGTGCAGTGGACTGCTTTAATATGGTCCTTCCAGCCATGGTCCTTGACTTCTATAAAATGTTTAGGTGAAACCCAGTGCCATCAAGTTGATTTTGACTCATAGTGACCCTACCGGGCAGAGTGGAATTGTTCCATAGAGTTTCCAAGGAGCACCTGGTGGATTCGAACTGCTGACCTTCTGGTTAGCAGGCGTAGCACTTAACCACTATGCCACCAGGGTTGCCATATTTAGATGAGACAGTGCAAGTAAGGTGCACGGAACCCTTGTACAGGGTTGGTCACTTTTGCCATTCTGCCAGGCTGAAGGAGAGCCAGTCTTGAAAGGGGTGATGACCTCACTACCACCAAGAAGAAGAGCTGGTCCTGTCCAGAGGCTAGATGAGAGGGCAAAGGGGGACAGAAGATGGTTCAATGGACTCGGGAAATATAGGGTGGAAATGAGTGCGTTGTCACAGGGTGGAGAGAGCTGCTAGGGTCACGTAACAATGTGTGTATGTGTGTGTAAGTTTTTGTATGACAAATTGACTTGGATTGTAAACTTCCACCTAAAGCACAATAAAATATTTTAAACAAAAACTATCATCACTACCACTGTGATACAGATGCAATGGAGTGAAGATACTGCTTATTTGATAAATCCAATTTGGTTTTTGTAAAGCAAATTTTATTGGCAGAAAAAAGCATTTTTTAGTGTAATGAAATCTTTACTGCTCTGGAGATACAAGCAGCTGACCAAATAAAGCAGAGACTCCCCAAATTTATTCTAAAAAAGAAAGAAAGAAGAGCTTGAAGCCCAGTACATCCTTAGGACCCAGGGTCCCTGCTCTGAGACCCTCCTACACTCGGGGGAGAGAGACAGCTGTAGCTCTACAGGCAGCCTGAGGGTGAGTCCAGCAACAGAGAAAGAGCAGCAGCAGAACCAGAAGGCCAGTGCAAGGTGAAGCAGTGGTCTTCCTGGTCCATGGAGCCAGGCGGCGACAGTAGGTTTGCCAATCCACGGAGTCAGAGTCAAGCATCTTTGGGCACAAGGCTTCCTGGAAGAGTGAGGTGACTTCAGGCACTTACTGGCAGAGCTAAAGGAGATTTGTAACACTTGCCCAGGTAGCACAGGGATCAGGCTCAGATGGTAGAGAGACAGAGGTCCATCTAGGGCTGGCCAAGCAGAAGCTGTACTGATGGAAGGACAGTCATCTTGAGTTGGTCCTGCCGTCTCCAAGTTGATCCTGACCTTGAACTGTAACTGTTATTTCGCTAGCAAACCCCATAATCGTGAGCGTGGTCTGTTGAATTCTGCGTGGCCGTTACAGTGAATTACTAAACCTGTCAGAGAAGTAGAGAGCACCGTGAGAGGAGACAAATGGTGTCAGAATTGGTAAATGCTGGGAGTGGGGGGTGTCACTTGAATCCAGGGTCCCTGTACCTCAGAAGCTCCCGGTCCAAGGGAAGACTGCCGACAAGGACCTTCCTTCAGAGCCAAAAGAGAAAAACTTGCCCTGGAGCTGATGCTCTGAATTTGGACTTGTAGCCAACATTTCTGTAAGAAAATACGTTTCTCTGTGTTAAAGCCATCCACTTGCGGTATTTCTATTAGGGCAGCGCTAGATGACTAAGACCAAACGACCACCCTCCGGGGAATAGGCTTTAGGGTGACAGTGACAGTGAGTCTCCTCTTGCTCCTAAAGTCAGGCAAGGAAGTCTGATGCCAGTTTGATCTCCCCCGCAGGGACTCTGGGGAGAACAGAGGGTTGGAGAGGTTGAGGGTGAGAGGTGGTGGCTCCTCGTTCATACTTCATATCATTCTTTAAAAGTCTGGTGGACACTTTTTTTTCCTTTTCAGATTTTTGTTAAAAAAAACTTTTTTTCATAAATGCAGTGGGGGAAACACATTTACAAAACACTTCCAGGTCTGGTCTTGTTGGGATCTATTGGGATTGTGTGTAATGTAAATTCAATTCTTGGTAACGTAAATCACAGACTTTCATTAATATCAATGTATCAATGCTATTTCATAAAGCATGACAAATACAGCATAAGAATGCAAGATGTTAGTCAGAGGAGAGACAATGTCATATGATGTGACTTACGGAACTCTGTACTTTTGGCAAATTTTTTTGTGTAAATAAGAAACTTCTTAAAAAGTCTGCTTAAAAATTCCTTCTGTTTTTTTTACTTAGGTTGGGCATTTGTAAGATAAAGTGCTTTGAAACTAAAAAATAAATGTTGTTAAAAGAAGTCTGTGCAACAGAAGAGAGGATGCATAAACCAAACCACCAAAGCCGTTGCCGTGGAGTTGACTCCAACACATAGAAACCCTCTAGCACAGAGAAGGACTACCCTGCTTGTAAAGGATGCTTAAGAATCTATTTAAAAATGGGACTGTCTGAGCAGACATACTGTGAGACTTTCCTGTTGAGACCAGAGGATGGGACCATTTCAGGGACAGGACCACCCCCCAGGAAGGGACCATCCCCCAGGACAGGACCATCCCCTACTCCACCTTGCCCTGAGGGTGAAGCGGGACTTGGCTGTCTTTCTGTCAACTATCTTAGGAAGAGTTCAGTCGGGGGGTCGAGGATCCAGGTCCTGGGAGACTGAGCCAGCATCTCCTTCCCTTGAGGGCTGCTGTGGGCCTGGCCCAGCCCTTGGCCGCAGCTGCACAGAGCTCACCCCCGAGGGTGAGGGTCCCTGGAGATCCTGAGGACAGGATGGGCTGGGCTGCACTTGTCCCACGGCTCTGGAGTGCTTTCTCGGTCCACAGCTCCTGATTCCACAGGACTATCTCTCCACTCTCACTGTCTGTCCTGTTGTGGGCTTGTCCCCAGCTTGGGGCTGAGTGGTCTGAAGAGGAGTCCAGCGCTGGCCTAATTCCATAGGGAGTTGTTTGCAGGTCACAGGGTGGAAGGGGTACCAGACCAGGTGTGGTAAGCAGGTGCCTCCGAGACAGAGTGTAGCCATTTCTCAGTGGGGGTCAGGACCCATGGGAATCCTGGGACGGGGGAGAGTACAACCTTTCTGATTCCTGACTTTGATTTTGCTCCCTGGGAGATAATGACCTGACATCTCCGTACACAAGGGCCCTTGGATCCTTCTTGTGCCTGACCAAGGTCCGAAAGGCCACCACTGCAACACAAGGGGCTCTGCCTCAGCTGCCTGGGGGGGTGCCAGCTCCATCAGATGCTTCTGCCCCCTCTCCCCACAACTTTCCTAAATGTGGTGTCTCAGGTCACTGCACTCTAGAATAACAAGGAAGAAGGGAAACTCCTCCCAAAAAAGTATTCAAGGATTGTTGGAGAATAGTTTGGTAAGGCACAGCTGCCACCTGAATTTCTAGAAGAGCCAGTGTTGGGTCACCAAGACAGGAGGGCTGTCTGGGCTGGGCTGGGAAGTCTGTGCTAAGTTCTCACCAAGTTGCTCCAGGAAAGAGAGGAGGTGGGAGGGGCTCTAGGTGGCCCAGGACCAACCTGCAGCCCCTTTGATCTGTGAGGATGTGACACAGAGGTCAGGCCAGCTGGGCAGGGCACGGTGGCTGGGCCATTCATGGTGACACCCTGGGAGAGTCATGCCATCAGGTGCTTCAACTGTGCAGCCTCTGGCTCAGGGCAGGGGCTGTGGCTGGGCTCCCTGTTAGGAAAGTGGGAACATGTGGAGTTCCTTCCCCACAAGACTTTGGGGACAATCAGATGGTGCAGTCCACTCCCTCTGGGCAGTGGCCCTGTGCAGGTTCCACTGTCATTACCCCAAGTGTCCCTCCAGAAGCTGCCATGGCCTGAGTCCTAGGTCCACCTGTTTACATTACTCCATCTGTCAGGTGCCTGGCTTTGAGACTAGGGGACAAGATCATGATTGCCCCCAGCTTTCACTGTGGGCTGGGGTGCTGCCCTGGGGCAGAGGACACCAGGCGGCCTGCCAGAGGTCAACCATTCCAGCAATGTCCTGAGACAGAGGGACATCAGCAGGGCAGGAGGGCCCAGAGGTGGGCGTGGGCACTGTGAGGAGGGGCTGCGTCAGGCAGACAGACGGGGAGCGGCTCCCGCTTGCCCAGCTTCACGGAGCAAGTGACTCAAAGACACTGTGAGGCAGTGGAAACGGCGTCTGCAAAGAAAGGTCCTGTGCTGAGAACACCATAGCCTGGGAGCCAGAGAGCCGTAACACTGGGGATGCACAGGAGAGCCGGGTCCCCTGGGGAGGGGACACTGACGCCCCGAGGGGGCTGTGCCATCCCCTGGGTACAGCTGACTTCGCACCTGCTGATTTGGAAGACGTACCCACAACGTCTTCTTTTGAGCTTGCTTCACCCCCTGGTGGTGACTAGCCTCCATCACAACCAGCGTTGCTAACCACAAGGTTGGCACAACCAGCGCCGCTAGCCAGAAGGTCGGCAGCTGGAATCCGCGAGGCGCTCCTTGGAAGCTCTGTGGAGCAGTTTGGCTTCGTACAGTCAGAATTGACTTGATGGCAGTGCATTTGGTTTTGGTTTTTCTTTCTACAGAAACCCTGGTGGCACAATGGTTAAGAGTGATGCCCACTAGCCGAAAGGTTGGCAGTTTGAATCCACCAGGTGCTCCTTGGAAACTCAATAGCTTTTTCCATGCTTTCTTCAGAAGAACTTCTGGTGGTGCCATGATTAAAGCACTTGGCCGCTAACTGAAAGCTTCTTGTTTGACTCCACCCAGAGGTGCCTTGGAGGAAAGCTCTGGCAACATACTCCTGACATGTCAGCTCTTAAGAACCTGATGAGACACAGGACCACTCTGACACTTGTGGGGTCACCCTGAGGCTGAGTATCCAGGCGTCACATGCAACACAACAACGGCTGGCTTTTCATATGGACTGGATATTACATATTAGGAACTCATTATTGATTTTCCTAAGTGTGATCCCATTCACGGCTAAATGTCATAGCCAGCCTGTGTGAAGACATCATGTTTGGAAGACACATCCTGCCCTACGTGGGTGAGCGCGTTTGCTTATCTGCAGTGTTAAATATTTTAGTTAAAAAAAAAAAGAGAGAGATGAAGAGTCTTGTTGAATCTCGGTGCAGTGAAAGGGTATACAGGTCTTCACTGCACTGTTCTGTGAACATTTGTGTATATGTGAAAAGAATTGCAATAGAAAGATAGAAAAACAAAAAAATATGAACAAGTATTTTTTAATAGAAATATTGCATCATTACTCTTTACATTCATATTTTCCTCTTTCTTCATCAATCCTAGCTGAATGTAACATATTTACATTGTTAGTCAGCCTGTCGAATTTTGTAACCAAACACTGATTAAAATATATGCATGTATGTAATTAAGAAAACCAAACCCCCTGCTATCGAGTTGATTCTGACTCATAGTGACTGTATAGGACAGAGTGCAACTGCCTCATCAGGTTTCCAAGGAGTGCCTGGCAGATTCAAACTGCTAACCTTTCGGTTAGCAGCTGTAGCACTTTGCAACTATGCCACCAGGGTTTCCACATGTGTTTGTATATACGGCAGAAGCCCTGATGGTGTACGGTTAAGTGCTATGGCTGCTAACCAGAATGTTGGTGGTTTGAATCCACAAAGTGCTACTTGGAAACGAGGGAAGTTCTACTCTGTCCCACAAGGCTGCTATCAGTTGAAATGACGATAGTGGAGTTTTATATAGATAGATAGATAGATAGATATAGATAGATAGATAGATATAGATAGATAGATAGATATAGATAGATACAGCACTTAACCACTATACCACCGCCGAAGCCGAGCCGAGTGCCATCGAGTCGGACTACCAGAGTTTTCATGAAACTGGTAGTCCAACTCGACGGCACTCGGCTCGGCTTCGGCGGTGGTATAGTGGTTAAGTGCTATGGCTGCTGACCAAATGGTTGACAGTTTAAATCCACCAGGCACTCCTTGAAAACTCTATGGGGCAAACTTGCTCTGTCCAATTATTCAGAATGGAGTCAACGGCATTTTGTTGTTGTTGCTATATATATTTATACATACTTTAGGTTCTGTTGTTGTTAGGTACTGGTGAGGCAGTACCAACTCACAGTGACCCTGTGCCCAACAGAATGATACACTGCCCTGTCCTGTTCATCCTCACAGTCGCTGTGCTTGTAGCCATCATGAGTTGGAAGGGACTCAACCGCCATCAGTATATTTGCTTATTTATTATTTTCCGCCGTAACTATAAGGCTCTAAAGTTTTAATAGTTTTGTCCAAATTGAGTTTGTCGCCCAGACAAAAGGAGATGATGTCATCAGCATTTCTGACGCTCCCCTAGGAGCCATGCAATTTCCGACAGCATTCAAGGGCTGAGACAAGGAGGTCTTAAACAGAAAGTGTCAGCCTTCCCTTCTCCTCCCTCTCCCACAGGGTGCACATCTTTGGGAGTTGGGGTGTGAGATGCCCCATAGAAAGAACATGCAGTCAGCACACACAAGCACCCCCCAGTGCCTGTGTCGCCGGAACTGAAACCTTATCCTCTAGTTAGTACAGGCTTCTGCTCTGTTTATAGGGTTGCTACGAGTTGGAACTAACCTGATGGCCTTGGGTTTGGTTTGGTTTTTTGCTGGGCTCAGCGGGATTTCCAGGGCAGCGTCAAATCACGGAGACGGAGTCTGTGCCAGAGAACCCACAGGAGTCCCCTTCCCACTGGATTCTTTTGGAATCGAGTATCTATTTTTATAGGGTTAAAATAATAATACACTCAGGGAAGAGCATGGGGCCCAAAAGAGGCCTCTTCGCACTTGGGGCAAGTCCGAGGCTCCCTCTGGCGGCAAAGAGTGGACATCACGGCTAAGTGGAAAAGGGGCCGGGACTTCACCCCAACGCCTAGGAGCCGCTGAGCTTCTGAAAAGGCAATCCAGAAACTCGAGGCCTTCTGTCTGCAGGGCTGGGGACGAGCACTGAAGAGGTCTCCGTTACGGGTGCCGTATGTGTGTGTGTGCGTGTGTGTGTGTGTGTGTGTGTGTGTGTGTGTGTGTGTGTGTGTGTGGTGGTGGTGGCGGGTGGCCACGGAGTGCGCCCTGGGACACTCGCCACCCCTCTGCGCCTCACTGTTTCCTTGCTCAGGGATCATCTTGCCCCAAGGCCCAGCTCCTCCCCTCCGACCCTGGTCCCTGCGAGGCGGTCGGGGCCCGGGGCAAGTCCTGGAAGTGAGGCCCCCGCGCAGAGCGGAACTGGCCCCCGGAACCCACAGGGGCTCGTGCGCCGGAGGGGCGCTGCTGGGAGCGGAGCAGGGTCCCTTCTGGGGAGCCTCGGAGTCCCTGTCCCGCCCGGGCCCAGCTCTGCCTGTGTCCCCCGGCCCCCCGCGCGCCGCTACAGCTCGGGAGGGAGTCGTCCCGCCGCGTTCACTGGCGTCTTGGCAGCGTCTCTGCACAGCGTTGCTGAGTCCACGCTGCCTGCTCGTTCACTGTCCCCGCGTGTCCCTGCGGCTGGAAGGCCCAGGCGGGAGCACAGGGTGTGGGTGCCAGGCGCGCGGCCGTGGGCAGGGCGGCTCTGGCACAGCGGGTGGCTGCTGGTCCCCGCAGGTCCCGTCCCAGTCCAGGCGCCGTGCGGCCACAAGGTGGCAGGGCCGCCGAGGCTCCAGCACGGGTTCTTGGTTCTTGGAGCTGCTGCGCGGTTGTCCCTCCGCTCCCCAACCGCTCGGGGGCGCTGAAGGCGGGACGACCGCGTCTCCTTCTCTGCCACCGAGGCGACGCATCCTGCAGCCAGGGAGACCCCCGACGAGGAATGGGCGCTGCGGCCTGGAGGTCATTAAAGAGCCGGACCAGGTGTGTGCGCGGAGGCAGGCACGAGGCTAGCCTGTGCCACCTGCTAAAGCCCCCCGGAGGGTGGCCTCTAAGTCTGCTTTGTCCTGAGGACGGGGGCGCCTCGCCTGCGTGGAGATGTCCTGACCTGTCGCACCTGCAGCCACGCGGACTGTCCATGCTGAGGCCTTGGGCTGGAAGATCCTAGGCTCGATACGGGACCTCTTTATCACTTTATATATTTAGTTTCCAAGGTTTATAAAAGCGGCTGAAACGCAAGACCTATTTTGTTAAAAAATAAAAATTGAAAAAAATTACTGCTTTTCTTAATCACCATCCTGTACTTACTGTGATTAAATATTTGAGCTTCGCTCTGACTTACAGGGACACTATAGGAGGCCTGACAATTAAGTCTGTGAACTTAATTGTCTCGAGAGCTACATACCTCACTGCTGAGTATCACTATAGTCACATCTGAAGTACTCCTCTTGGGAAGTTATGCACTGACACCAGCACCTAGTTCATCCTCGAAAGCAATTTTGGAACTCTTTCTGGAATGGCCTTTGCTCCTGGTGGCACACTGGCAAGTTAGCAAACTTGGCTGCGTAGTTGTCTATGATGGAGTTTGTAGCCAGTAAACAAATAACTGAATTGGAACACCCTTCTTACTGACCGGATCTGACCCCAGTGACGTTTTTCTCTACCAGGAGACCAAGGAAACATTGAAAGGCAGACATTTGGATGACACTCAGGACATCAAGGGTAACATGACGACAGCTCTGATGGCTATTCCAGAAAAAGAGTAACAAAATTGCTTTGAAGGGTGGACTAGGCTTTAGCCTTGGTGCATAGCTTCCCAAGGGGATGGTCCATAGCTTCCCAAGGGGAGTAGTTTTAAGGTGACTGTGGTGACACTCAGCAGTGAGGTATGCAGCACTTTTACTAGGATGAGTTCATGAACTTAATTGGCAGTCCTTATAGGCAGAGAAACCGTCCCACAAGTTTCCAAGGCTGTGAATCTTTACAGAAGCAGACTACCACATCTTTGTCCCCTCAGAGTGGCCAGTGGGTTGGAACTGTCCACCGTCATGTCAGCAGTCAAGCACATTAGCCACTGTGTCACCAGGGCTCCTGGAAGTCTGTCCAAGTTGTTGTTAGTCAGTGACCTTTTGTACAACAGAACTAAACGCTGCTCGGGCCTTGGGTGCCCTCACAATTGTTGCTATGCTTGAGCCTATCATTGCGCCACGGTGTCAATCTGTCTCCTCAGGGAGCCTCCTCTCCTTTGCTAACTCCACGTGTCACCCAGCATGATGTCCTTCTCCAGGGACTGGACTCTCCTAATAACATGGCCACAGTACATGAAACAAAATCTTGCCATCTTTGCTTCTAAGGAGCATTCTGGCTGTACTTCCAAGACAGATGTGTTTGTTCTTCTGGAAGTCTGGGGTGTGTTCATTTTTTTTCACCAACACCATAATTCAAAGGCATTGCTTCTGCAGTCTTCCTTATGGATTGTCCCGCTTTTGTATGCATATGAGACGACTGAAAATACCACAGCTTGGATCAAGCATACCTTAGTCCTCAAGTTACATCTTTGCTTTTCAATACTTAAAGAGGTCTTTTGCAGCAGATTTCCCCAATGTAATGCGTCTTTTGATTTCTAGACTGCCGTTTCCATGGGCGTTGATTGTGGATCCAAGTAAATGAAACCCTAGATGAACGTCAACATTTTCTTCGTTTGTCATGAGGTTGCTTATTGGTCCGGTTGTGAAAATTTTTGTTTTCTTGATGTTGAGGTATATATATATATCCACACTGAAGGCTGTATAGCCTTTGAGCTGCATCAGTAAGTTCTTCAAGTCCTCTTCATTTTCAGCAAGCAAGGTTGTGTCATCTGCTTAATGCAGGTTGCTGATAAGTTTCCCTTCAAACCTGCTGCTGTGTTCTTCTTCCTGCAGTCCAGCTTGCTACATTACTTGCTCTACATACAACTGAACAGGTATTATGAAAGGATAGAAACCTGACATACACCTTTCCTGATTTTAAACCATGAAGTATCCCCTTGTTGGGTGTGAAGCACTGCCGTTTGTTCTAAGTACAGGTTCCTCATGAGCACAGGTAAGTGTTCTGGAATTCCCATTCTTTGCATCGGTACCTATAATTTGTTACAACCCACACAGTTTTGTATGTCTTTGTATACTCAATACAACACAAGTAAACATTTCTCATATTTTCTGCTTTCAGCCAAGATCCATCTGACATCAGCAATGGTATCCCTGGTTCCACATCCACTTCTGAATCCAGCTTGAATTTCTGGCAGTTCCCTGTCAATATACTGCTGCAACCATTTTTGAATTATCCTCAGCCAAATTGTACTTGGGGGAGACATGTGGAAACCCTGATGGTGTAGTGGTTAAGTGCTATGGCTGCTAACCAGAAGATCGGCAGGTGGAATCTACTAGGCGATCCTTAGAAACTCTGTTGGAATTGACTCGACAGCAATGGGCTTGGTTTGGGGGTGATATTTATGATATTGTTGGACAATTTCCACATTCTGCAGGATCATCTTTCTTTGGAATGGACATGGTTGGCTAGATAGCTGTCTTCCAAACCAATGGCATAGATGAGTGGGCACCTTCAGTGTGACGTTCGTTTACTAAAATATCTCAGTTGGTATTCCCTCAGTTCCTTGAGCCTTATTTTTCACAGTGCCTTCAGTGCAGCTTGGTCTTCTTCCTTCAATACCATCAGTTCTTGCTCATATGCAACCTCCGGAAATGGTTGAACTCAACCAGTTCTTTTTGGTACAGTGACTCTGAATTCTTTTGATGTGTCCTGTGTCATTCAACATTTACCCTGTAGAATCCTTCAAAAGTGCAACTCAAGCCTTGAAGTTTTTCTTCAGCTCTTTCAGCTTGAGAAATGCCTAGCATGCTCTTGCCTTTTGGTGTTTTAACTTGAGATCTTCGCACATGTCACTACGGTACTTTGTCTTCTTGAGCCACCCTTTGAGATCTTCTGTTCAGCTCCTTTACTTCTTTATTTCTTCCTTTTGCTTTAGCTACTCGATGAGCAAGAGCAAGTTTCAGAGGTTTGTCTGCCATCTATTTTGGTCTTCTCTTTTTTTCCTGATTTTCAGTGATCTTTTTGTTTTCTTCATGTATGATGTCCTTTATACCATCCCATTACTTGTTTGGTCTTAGGTCATTAACATTCAATGCAGCACATCTATTTTGCATTGGCCATTTTTTTTCAGAAGAAGACTGGTTGGTCTTTCTTCCAACTTTGTCTTAGTCTGGAAAGCTGTCCACTGTGGGTGACCCTGCTGATGTTTGAAACATTGGTGACATAGCTTCTAGCATCACGGCAACACGCAGGTCACCACAGTAAGACAAACTATCAGATGAATCGTGGTACTTGATACATAAATTAGAACACTAAACCCACTGCCATTGAGTCAATTCTGACTTATACTGACCCCATAGGTTTTCTAAGTTTATAAATCGTTACAGAAGCAGACTGTCATATCTTTCTACTTGGGGTAGATGATGGGTGCAAACCACTGACTTTTGGGGCAGCAGCTGAGCACTGTAATGACTGTGCCACCGGAACTCCCTAATCTGTACATAAACAAACAAACACGTTGCCATCCAAGTGATATCGACTCATAGCAACTTTATAGGACAGAGTAGAACTGCCCCAAAGGGTTTCCAAGGAATGGCCAGTAGATTTAAACCGCTGCCCTTTTGGCTAACAGCTGAGTTCTTAACCACTGTACCACCAGGGCTCCAATTTCTACCTAAAACCCCAAAACAAAAACAATAAAACAAACCCACTGCTGTGGAGTCCATTCACATTCATAACAACCCTACAGGACAGAGCAGAACTGCCCCATGGAGTTTCCAAGGAGCAGCTGGTGGATTCAAACTGCCAAGCTTTTGGTTGGCAGCCAAGATCTTAACCACTTTGTCACCACACCAAAAAAAAAAAAAAAAAAAAAAGAAAAAACATTGCCATCAACTCTGACTCACAGTGACCTTATAGGACAGAATATAATTGCCCCCTGAGGTTTCCAAGGAGCACCCTTGGATACAAAGTGCCAACCTGTTGGTTAGCAGCCACAGCTCTTAACCAGTATGCCACGTGAATTTTTACCAAAGAGACAAAATCTATGGTGAGGAAGGAAGAGTCTAAAAGCCTCCGTGACCTGTTTACCAGGTCAATCTGTCTTGTCTGAACTCCTTTTTAAAAAGTAACAACGGCAAAAAGATGACTTATAAAACAGAGGTAATTTTGTGTCTTCTGTCTTATGACAGTGCATAGGAGAACTCTGTCCTGAAAGATCTTACATTCTGTAACTTTGGAAAGATTTTCTTTCTGGCTCTGTTTGGGAAGTTTGAGCTTTGCTCCTCCCAGCTGTGCTGCTGCGTCAGCCCAGCTGTCCTCCTGTGAGCCTGCGGACACTGATTCACTGTAACTGTGTGCGTCAGAGCACAACTGTGCTCCATAAGGGTTCCCTTCAATGGATAATTTTTTGGGAGCAGACTGCCAGGCCTTTCTTTCCAGATATTTTTGTGTGGACTCGAACGTCCAACCTTCGGGGCAGCAGCTGAGTGCGTTAACTCTTTGCACCAACGAGGGACTCCTTCTAAAGAAAACGACCCCTCTGACCTCATAATCAGATTTTGATCTGTAACAAATAAGCCACGTCACACAAAGCTGCATTAATGTTTTATGTGACAGTTAAATTAAGGTTTTACGTAACTGCCCTGCCAAAACAAAAATAAAACCGAAGAACGCAGTTGGCAACTGTGCAGTGATCAGTTCTCTTCCTCCCAGGGGCTAGAGGTTTGACAACTGAAGCCTTGCAATCTAGAAGACTCTCTCCACTTCTCCGACCCCGGCTCCCTCCCCCAACAGTTTGTCAGCTGAGACTCCTCCCTCCGTTGGTGGTATCATCTTACACATTGAGGAAGGACCTCCTTCAGAGGGCAGGCAGTTGGGGGAAAGATTGGCACAAACTGTCCCCGTCCTCCCTCTCTGGTCCCCCTGGAGTCTGCGCCTTTGGGGTCTGAGGGCGGGGTCACTCTTCCCTGTCTCTGTTTGCCTCTTTGTCCCAAAGCTGCCCCGCCCTCGCCCGAGTCAAGGCGGGGACCCCCTCAAGCCATCTCCGACGGGATTTGGGCTGTGAGGAGACATGTAGGGGTTCACAGAGGACCAGCGTCCAGGGGCTCCTTTAGCCCTGCACTCCTCGACTCCCCCTGGCCGGTGCCAAGCCCACCACCACTCTGTGGCCCCGGATGCCGGCCTCTGCACATGTCACACTTCGACTCAGGAAAATGCCCCACGTTTCCAAATAAGCCGCTTCTCCCAGCCCCCTGCCCCTCCGTGCACGTGCGCACAGACCCGGTTTTGAGTTGGGGGGGCAGAGTGTTCCCGGCTGACCCGGCAGAGGGCGCCAAGGGACGCAGCCGGCGTGCGCGACCGTGGGCCCAGGAGGACCCCAGGCTCCGCGGCGCAGCTCCGGCTGTCTAGGGCCCGCAGCTACAAGCTCGACCTTCCGTTTCCCTCTCTGGGGCGTGTTCCGGTGCGCCTGGTGTTGTGTGTGTTCTGGTAGGTTGCTTGCAGAGCTCTCTGGAGTTGGAAAACAATCAACCCAAACCAAAACAGTTTCCATCTGTTCTAGCTCATGGCCACCCCATGTGCGGCAGAATGGAACTGTTGCCCTAAAGACTATTTAGTGGTTGATCTTTCAAAAGTAGACAGCTGGGCCTTTCTTCCCATGCGTTTCTGGGGGGTCTCGAACCTCCAACATGGTGGTTAGCAGAACCATTTGCACCAGCCAGGGATGTGAATAATTATTTGAAAGCCACTTTCCAGAAGTCAAATATCAAAGGCTCTGAGGCTCAAGGGGCCAGGTTTAGGCGAGGTCTGGCTCAGGTGAGGGCCAGGGTCAGGTGAGGGCTGGTTCAGGTAAGGCTCAGACTGGGCCCCAGGAAGGTGAACTTTAGGCTCTACCTTCACGGAAAGCACTGACACCCTTCTTTGGGGTCTAGGTCGGGGCCCAACAGTTCACCCTTTGCACAGATGGTGATCTGTAAAGGTAAACATCTCACAGACTTCCCTAGCACCCCAATTCCTTTCCTCTTCAAGAAGCCCTTGGACCCTTATGTCCTTTATGTCTTTGGGACTTAGGGTCTGCCCTGTCACCCCTAACTTCCCAAGCTTCCCTTGGACAAGTGGGCCCCTATCACATTCCCCCTCAGTTGCCTCCTGCATAAGTTTATCTTCCCTGGGTGGTCTTGAGGGTCCCAGATTCTACCAAAGTTAATGGCAGGGCTCAAGAGAGCTCAGGCCTTCTAGACCCTGTGGTCAAGGTCAGAGTCCCCAAGGTGGGCCCCAGAGGGTCACAGCCCGTGGGTGAAGGGCTAAGGATGACACAGGACAAGCTTGTGCAGCAGGACCCCCACGGTCCCTACTTCAGACACCACATTTGGTGGCAGCTTTGCCTGGCCTGAGAGATGGCTGGCAGCATGTGTCTGCGCTGGTTGATGAGCAGTCCCTAAAGGTTTGGTTGAACCATCAGAGACTTGCCAAGAGCAGATCCAGAAGACTGGTGACCAGGCAGCCTGGAGAAGAGAGATGAAGACGGAGCTCTCGAGGTACACACACGCACACACTGTGAAGCTGCTTTGTTAGGTGTCAGTGTCATGGATTGAACTGTGTCCCCCCAAATAGGTGCTGTAAATCTAACCCCTCTCTCTACCTGTGGTTGTAATCCGATCTAGGAACAGCTGTTCTTTGTTATGTCAATCAGGCTGTATCAGTGTCCGATGTGTTTTAAGCCAGCCCCCTTTGAGATGTAGAATAGATTAGGCCTAGAGAAGCCCCAGGGATGGGGACAATAGATTCCATGCCACAGGAAGAGCACCGGGGAGCCAAGGGACTGAAGATGGAAAGAGAGGAGGCCCTTCCCTGAGGCAGGGCCCTGAACTCGAGCTTCTGGCCTCTTCAACTATGAGAAAGTAAACTTCTGTTATACCGGCACTATGTAACTAAGACGGCCACCCAAAGGCAGCTACTGCAGGGAAGATTTCAGTCATCGGATAGACGAGACAATCCTTTCTGTGCACGTCAGGCAGCCTCTTTCCTTAGTCATCCCGGTGGTTGCTCCAAGTGACCAAAGTGGCAGGGACAGAATTTTGCATGGGGCTGAGCGTTAAGGACTTACCAGGCCCAACCTCATTGTCATTGCTGATGACTGCCTAACAATTGGTTAATTAAAAAAAAAAATTCCATTTCTGTCAAATTGATTCTGACCCTGTAGGACAGAGTAGAACTGCCTCATAGAGTTTCCAAGGAGCACCTGGTGGATTTGAACTGCTGGCCTTTTGGTTAGCAGCCGTAACACTTAACCACCACACCACTAGGATTGGTCAAAAGCAGAGACTGATGTCAAGCCTCCGATATTGTGCAGTTTCCTTGGGAGAGCAGTCAGCTACTGGCTGGGAGGCTGGTGACATTGGGTCCTTTCCATCAATGGGAGGAGCAGTGATAATCCTAACTGCGGTAGACATGCTGGATGTGGGTTTGCCTTCTCGGCCTGTAAGGCTTCTGCCAACACCACCAACCACCTGCAGACTCAGAGAATGCATTATGGACCTGCGTGGTTAGGTTTCATGATTTGCTGGAAAGACAGGACCTCAGAAAGAAAGCTGTTATCTCCACGGTTATGACTCAGGATGGAAAAAGGAGACAAAATCAGCAAAAGAAGAAGTGGTGGTTTGGAGCCAGGAGAAAGTAGGCAGAAGCTTCCAGTTGTCCTTTCCCAGTGGAGATGCACGGACATTGCCTAATTCTCCCCGCAGTGATGCGTGGCCACGTGCACAGAACACTGCCAACCAGGGGGAGCCCTGGTGGTGCAGTGGTTAAGTGCTCAGCTGCTAGCCAAAGGTTGGTGGTTCCAACCCAGCAGCTGCTCCACCAGAGAAAGATGTGACAGTCTGATCTCACAAAGATGACAGCCTTGGAAACCCAAGGGACAGTCCTGCCCTGTCCTGGGGGTTGCCATGAGTTGGAATGGACTTGACAGCAGTGGGTTTATTACCAGCCAGGGCGCCGCAGCGGGTGATTCCAGTAGCAGCCGTGGGTTCCAGTTTGTAGGTTTCCGCATTCCTAGAGGCAGCCATGTGGCCCCTCCCCAGAAGAACCAGTGCCAGCCTGCTGGGTCCCTGTCCTCAGAGACTGAGGTGTCAGCTCTGCGATGCTCCTCTTGCCAATCCAGGGGCATCGACATCAGTTGGGGATGTCCCTTCCTCAGAGGCCTGAGTCTCCCTTTCTGCAAGGTCGCTTCTCTAAAGTTTTAAATTTTCATAGTCTCAACTTCTTACCTTTGTTCCCCAGCTCTAGGTGTTGGGGCAGCTTCCTGCAGTGCTCACTCTGAGACACATCACCAGTTGCTTTTAGGTTAATTCTGGTTCATAGCAATGCTATAGGACAGATAAGACAGAGTAGAACTGTCCCACAGGGCAGTCATCTTTATGTAACCAGACTGCCACATTTTTCTGAGTGGCTGGTGACTTCAAACTGCGTACCTTATGGTCAGCAGCCGACCGCTTAAACCACTGCGCCACTGGGCTCCCTTGAGGTAACTTTAGTTTCCGCTTTTTGCTTCTTCAGCTGTTGAATACCTGCTGAACAATTCCATCTGTTTTTAGCTTTAACAGAAGTTTGTTCTCTCACAGTCTAGTAGGATAGAAGTCCCAGTTCAGGACGTCAGCTAAAAAGGAAGGCTTTCTGTCTCTGTCGGCTCTGTAGGAAGGTCCTTGTCATCAGTCTCCTCTGGACCAGGAGCTTCTCCATGAAGGAACCCTGGTGCCAGAGGGAGTGTTCTGCTGCCTGGGCTGCTTTCTTGGTGGTGTGAGGTCTCCATGTGTCTCTGCTACTTCTCTCTGTGACATCTCAGAAAAGATTGGCTTAAAATACAGCCTAATCTTGCAGAAGAAACCCTGGTTGTGCAGTGGTTAGAGCTAAGGCTGCTAACCAGGAGGTCAGCAGTTTGAATTCACCAGGGGCTTCTTGGAAACCCTGTGGGGCAGTTCTGCTTGATCCTATAGGCCTGCTATAAGGTTTCTGAGTTGGAATCAACTGGATGGCAGTGGATTTGGTTATGTTTTGCTTTAATTTTAGAGATTGAGGACAGCCTCGTTAACATAACTGCTGCTAATCCCGTTGTATCACGTCACAGAGGGAGGGTTTATAACACTTAGCAAAATCGTGTCAGATGACAAAAGGGTGGACAGTCCACATCATACCGGAAATCATGGCCCAGCCAAGTTGAAAGCCATTTTAGGGGGACAAAATTCAGTCCATGACAAGGCCACTACCCAACTTGAGACTACTGCTGTGCACGCGCTAACCACCAGTACTCTCTGCCCTCGCCTGAAAGACTAACTTGTTTTTTTTGTTCTTTTAGGTGAAAGTTTACAGTCCAAGTTAATTCCTCATACAAAACTATATGCACGTATTTTTATGTGGCCAAAGTTGCTCTCTCTGTAATGTGACAGCACACTCTCCTGTCTACCCCAAGTGTCCCGTGTCCATCCAAACCATGTCTGTCCCCTTCTGCTTTCCTGTCCCACTTCTAGAGAGGAGCTGCCTGGTTAGTCTCCTGTATCTACTTGAACTAAGAAGCATACTCTTCACTGGTGTCATTTTATGTCTTACAGTCCGGTCTCATCTTTGAAGAGTTGGCTTTGGGCGTGGTTTTAGTTCTGGGCTAACAGAGAACCAGGAGCTGTGTTTTCTTGGGTCCGCTTGTCTCAGACCAGTAAGTCTAGTGGACAATTGTTTATAGTGAACTATCTGTTAAAATGATTAGGAGCCCTCTTGGCACGGTGGTTAAAGTGTTTCCTACCTGAAAGGTTGGTGGTTTGAACTCACCAGCTGCTCTTTGGGAGAAAAATGTGGCAGTTTGCTGCCAGAAAGATTGACAGCTTTGGATATCCTATGGGGCAGTTCTGCTCTGTCTTACAGAGTCTCTGTGAGTTGGGATTAACCCCATGACAGTGGGTGGTGGTGGTATAGTAATTACACCATTTCTTTCTTCTGAATTGGCTGGTGCATGTTTTAAGGGAGGCAGTTAGACGAGCTGAAGACTAAATGTTTATTAGCTGGTTCTTGCTGCTTACAGCAAAGTTATGAAAAGACAAAGCTAAACTCCAGGCACGGATTAGCTAGACTGAAAGCAAACCAAAGAGAAGACGGGCAGGAGTCACTTACGACCCCGGTGCCATGGTGGATCCCAACTTCCAGCCTTTCAACTAATGGCTGAGTGCTTAACTATGCCACTCAGTGACCCTGTAAAAACAAACTCACTGCTGCTGGGTCAATTCCGACTCACAGAAACACCAGGAACTCCCAAATAAGATGTGAATAACTGTTAAGTAAATTGGCAGTCAGGAAGTAGGATCTGTTGTAAGGAGTGCCTCAGAACCGGAAAGTTCTGTGCTGAGTGCCCTGGTAGATAGTGACGTGTGGCCCACAGTTGCCCTCGACAGGCGTGTTGCCCACAGTTGCCTTTGACAGACGTGTGGCCCCCACTTGTAGGAGGGCTATTGGTGAACAGCCACTGTGTAATTTTATTATCTGTTGCCATTAGGAGAAACAGAATTTTCAAACCTGTCAAGTACCAGTTCCTTTTTTGTTTAACAGACTTTTCAATTGACTTCTCTCCTTTCACATTTTACTAGAAGCAGGAAGAGACCAGGCAGCTAGATTATGAGTTTCAACAGGCACTTTTTTTTTGCTTTCCATATAACTGGAGGTGATAACGTTGTTAAACTTTTTGCTATTACCTAACAAGGATGCTCATTCCTCTGATTTCAAATAACATGTCCACCATTTCTTTCTGAGTCCTCACCAGCAGCATCCTCAAAGTCCAATCTCTAAAGATCTGTTCAAGGCAATTCACCCTTTATCTAACACACTTCTCAAAGCTCACTGTCCAATTCCAAGCTCAGGCACGTGGCTGACAAGTTTCATGCCCTTGCCAGTGCCTGGTCACCAGTTTCTTTCTATATGGCCACTTACAAAATAGCAGCTGACTTTCCCCAGAATAAGGACTCTGAAGGAGAAGGTGAGCAAGACAGAAGCCAGGCTTCTTGAAACCCGATCTTGGAAGTGACATCTCATCACTTTGTCGTCCTATGCTCCTTGGAAGAGAGTCACGAGGTCCAGCTCACCTGCAAGAGAGGAGGATTGCACAGGATATGAATACCAGGAGGCAGAAGTCACTGGGGAACAGGAAGATCTCCCATGAACAAGAAGAAAAAGACCTATCATACAATTCTAAAAACAGGCAAAAGGTGCAGGCATTTCATAGAAGAGGAAAGAAAATGTCATTTTCATTCCTATAAAATAGTTCTCAACCTCGCCAGTAATCTGAGTGACAAAACTGAAACTACCACGTGGTGGCAAAACTAGCCTGCCCCAGCCTGTGTTGCAGAGGATTGGGAGCAGAGACACCTCTTTGGTCTGCTTGGGGGTGTGTAGGGTGTCACAACCACTTTGGAAGCCCGTCTGACATTCTCTAGTTGTGCTGTTACGCACATAACCCAGCTGCCAGCATCCGGCATGGTGACGGGGCTGGGATTTCACCTGACTCCTGTGCTCACAAGTTAGCCTGTCACCGTTTCATGGGCCCGTCACCTAGGGCCAGGGCCTCCAGCTTCCAAAGCAATCCTTATAAGCAGTCCTATTTCCTGGTTGCAAATTCGTTTTAGAGTTACCTGGTGAAAAACTCGGTTTCTAGCTGAAGGGTTGGCAGTGTGAATCCACTCAGAGGTGACTTAGAAGAGAGGCCTGGTGATCAAAGTCCGAAAGAACAGCCACTGAGACAAAACCCTGTAGAATGGAATTCCACTCTGAAATGCGTGGAGTTGCTGTAAGTCAGAATCAGCTCCATGGCAACTGGTTTGGGTGTTTTTGGTTGGGTGGTACAAAGGGTGTTTTAGTTATCTAGTGCTGCTTTAACAGAAATACCACAAGTGCATGGCTTTAAAATAGAAGTTTTGTTTGTCAAAGTCCAGTAAGTTAGAAGTCCAAATTCAGGGTGTCAGCTCCAGGGGAGAGCTTTCTCTGCTGGCACTGGAGGAAGGTCCTTGTTGGCAATCTTCCCCTGGACTGGAAGCTTCTGAGGCGCTGGGACCGTAGTCCTTTCCAAAGGATACACTCAGCTCCTGGCACTGCTTTCTTTCTTGATGATGTGAGGTGCCCAAATTTCAGCTTGCCTCTCTTTCTTATATGTTCCAAGAGGCTTCCCCAAGCCACAGTATAATCCCACATCTGAAATTCTGCCTCCCAACACAGCTGCCACCCAGCCACCCTCATTAACATCATAGGCAGGAATTCCAGCATGGGGGAATATCACACAATACCAGAAATCCTAGCCCAGCCAAATTGCTGCAGATTTTTGGGGGAACACAGTTCAATCCATGGTGGTTAACACATCTGGCTGCTAAAGGTTGGAGGTTGGAGCAGCTCCAAAGAAGCCCTGCGATGGACTTCTGAAAGGTCAGCCATTGAAAACTGTATCAAGTACAGTTCCACTCTGACACACGTGGGGTCACCATGAGTCCTAGCTGACCCAATGGCCCCTGATTTGGTTTGGCTTTTATACTTTATTTAGTTTCAGAGAAACCAGGCAAAACAGACAGTAAGTTTAGAAATCTAGGAGAGGAAAATCCAGTGCATCGGGCTTTCTATAAACTCCCATGTGTGTGTCCTGTGACCCTGGCAGGCCCCGATTGTAGCTCATGCTGGCCAGGCATCCAGGAACGCCCTGGGTTCTGAGCTGAGCACCTGGATCTGAGTGAGAGTGTCTGAGGTGGAAAAAGTGGCGCTTGAGGAACTTTTTTCCTGGATCAAGGCCTGATCTCCAACCAGACTGGAATGGGAATGGCAGGGTAGGGTGTCGTGGGGGCTTCCAGTCGATGTGCAGCTCCTGCGCTGCACCCTCAGACTGGGGAACAGGTGCTGTGTGTCCCTGTGTGCTCTCCCTCTGCGGCCCCGCACTCAGGATGACGTTAGGCTTTGTCTCTGCCCCAGGAACAGAACGGGCAGCTTTGGGTGAGGAACCAAGGGCAGCGTGCGGAGGTCCGCCATCAGCCTTGTAGACAAAGTCACGAGCTCCTGCAAATGACGGGCTGAAGCATCTCACCTGTGACATGTTTTTTAGCCTACTGTCCTTGATATTATTTGGCTTCCTAATCAAATTTTCTTCAAAAAGATACCCCCTCCTCTCCTGGCACAAGGATCAGGGGAGATGCCTTCTGAGAGGGGCCCTTTACTACCCCCTTGGTCTGTGAAATGATATCGGGAAAACTGTACAGGAATTTTCTGAGGAGAAAGAGCTCAGAGGAATGATCTCTAGCACAGCCAGCTTTGAGAGCAACGAGGCTGGCCCAACCCCTGCTGACTTCCCCCAACTGCACATCCCCACCCATGTGAAAGGAATTATCCTCTTTAGAACAGCTTGAGAAGAACATAGGGTGGGGGACGGTAGATGTTTACTATCCCCGCAGGAGGAGATAAAGAGCAAAGTAGGAAGAAATAGAGATCATAAACTTTAGACCCTTCCTCGTGAACCTTTTAACCTTGAGGTATAAGTAGGGCTGATTGAGCTCGAGGCATCCATAGGCCATTATCTAAAAAGCTTTGACAGTTAAAAGGATCACCAGGTTTCAGTTAACTAATAGCTCATGTGGCAGAGTAAAAAATTACATCATCTCAAGACCACGAGGTTTTTGGTTTCAAATTTGCCAACCACGAGGTTTTGGTTTTGAACTAGCCAATAGATTGTGTGGTCAGTGGGCAGGGTAAAATTCACGTCACTCTTACTATAAAAACAATAAAGACAGACAGCCTTCTCTCTTGCTCTCTGGGTCGGGCTGCCTTAAACCAGAAAAGTCTTTTCTGTCTCCTTGATTCATTTCCCGCCGCGCCTCTCCCTCCCTCCGTGCGTGACCCTGTAAAGTGTCGGGGCTGGCCCCCGGCAGCAGCGCACCTTCCTTTCTCCTTGGGGTTGCAGTATCCCCTGTTGTTTTGGTCGTGGTCCATGAATTGACTTTGACTTACAGGGGCCCTCTAGACCCTCTAGAGATCCTGTAGGATGGAGTAGAACTGCTCCATAGGGTTTCCTAGACTGTAATCTTTTGGGGAATGGAACACACAGAGTAAAATAAGTGGCCATGGCTTGAGCATAACCTACACCATTTTGTTTCTTAATTCTGTCTCCAAGCACGTACTTCCAAACATCAATCCCTTATTTCCCTTAGTTTCACCCCAAGATTATCTGTATTCTCTTTAGGATTGTAGAAAAACAAGTATTATAATCTAAAAACATAAAAGAAAAACAAAAGACTTTGCCTTGTGACCAGCAACTTCTATGACAGCTAGAAGACCTCCAGGCACAAAATACCAGTTAAGAAACCAATACGTCTGGGACGTGACTGCTGTGAGTACCGCAAGAAGAACTAACATTCTACAAATTCCTGGGACTCACAAAACCTTATTCTCTTTTTCCTATGAAACTTCCAGCTAGTCTCCATTTTGGTGAGACAGACTTTGGAAAAATCCAATCTCTTCTGTCTCTGTGTATACTAGTATATAATAAATTTCTTGCTACTTACCTCATCCCTGCCTCAAGGATGGTTGTTACAGCAGGCAGCCTGAACCTTATTTCATAGTGGCAACAAATTTTGGTGCCCAACATGGGGCCCAGCTGTTGGTGACTCAGGGGCCCCCAGGGTGGGAGCACAGGCTTGCTTGGCCACATTATTGAGAATGGCTGTCGTAGGTTTTCTTGTCTCTGAAGGCTATCAGGAGGGTCCAGGTCTGGCCATGGCATTACTGGTCTTCAGCCTTGCCACAAAGAGATAAATACATAAGCAAGACCTTTTTGTAAAGGGATCCCCAGGTCCATAGTCCTCTCCCTCAGTGCCACAGGGCCAGGCAGAGAGGGTAAGAGTTTCTGGGGCAAACAGTGCCTTGGATGGCTAATCTCATGAGTAGGATTGTGAAGAGGCAGTCTTGATTTCAGGATGTATGCGTGCATCTAAGGTCTCTATCTGGGAGACCGAGGTGGCCAAGAGCACCTCTGTCAAGCTAATGTGATTGTCTGAGAGGTTGAAGCAGCTGAGAGTACCTCTGCTCACCTTGAGATTTTAAGTGTACCTTGGATGTCTGTGTATCTTGTATGTCTTGTCCAGACTTCCCTGTTGTTTGAGGCTATCTTGGTACTTACAGAAGATCTCCTCCATTTAATTCTAGAAAATCTGTGATTTAAATTCTTTGAGACTGATAACTAGTTTCACTCGTAGGAAGAGAGTTTTCATGCTCGTTCCAAAAAATGTCTTTCTGAAGAATAGGAATAGGAATAGGAATAAGGAGAGTTTTGGCTGAGCTAACTGAGATTCATAAGAAAGTAGAATTTCAAGTAGAAATAAACTATCCCTGGGCTGAAAAGACTAACCTGCAACCCTTAATTGAAGGTCCCAAATAAGAAAAAGGATAGTTTTGTTTTAAAGGAAAAGAGCAGTTTCAGAACAGTGAAAGGGAAATAACTTAACTATTTTTTTGCCCTTCAAAATTCTTAGGTCAACTTAAACATATGGAAGCATCTTCCATGAGCCAAAGGAATGTGGGCAAGGCAGGATCAGGACTCTCCTTCTCCAGCCTCCGAAGTAATTTAGCTCCAGGGAAGCTTTTGAAAGACCCTATCCAATCCAGGTGGAGACATCTTTAAGACAAAAAGATAAGAAGAATTGCTGCTGTTCTATAATTACCAGAAACTAGGTGGGTCCCGATCTTAAAAGAGCTGTAAACAAGTTCTCCCTATTACAGGGGTACTTGGAGACATGTCACAAATAGCCTGAAAAAAAAAAATGTTCCAAATCTACCATGAAATTTAAGGTTAAACTCATATCAAAGAATTGGTTAGTTGAGCACAGACTTTGTAATTTCCAAAGTCAGTTGATAGAACCTTTGAGGTTTAAAATTAGATTGGGAAAAATACGACCTATAGTAAAAGTTGAATGAAAACTTGGATTGTTTCAACAAACTTTATTTTAATTACAGGCTTAAAATAATTTCCATGACCTTTTAGGTAACTTACTGATATTAAATTAACAGATATCTGTCATAATTTATATATGTCTGCTTTTCATGCCACAAGAGAAAGAATATGTGTTATATGCATATGTATAAATATATATATGTCTGATCATGAGTGAGTTCATTTTTGCTATTTAAAAGAACTTACCATAAGAGGTATGCAACACAGAGAATATTTAAGAGGTTTATTGAAAATGAAGTTTATTTGATATGGTCAAAAGTGTTGTTTGAGTAGAGTTCAGTTCTTTCATTTATGAGACTTCTAAGAGGTTTAATGTTAGATAACATATAAAACAAAGAACCAGGTATTTTGCTGTTAAAATAACAAATTTTTCTTTGATTTCTGCATTTAAGCGTTATTCTTTGTGTGATCTGCCTTGAAGACAAAGGTTTAGCTTCTCATTAGAATAAGATTCCTGAGTCAAACACAAAGCCACTTGGCTTGAGAAAGGAAAAGCTGAAGTTTTTACTTTAAGATCTTAAATAACTTAAATAATTTAAGCATTGTTTCTTAATAATCTGTAGTAAACTCCTGACAACTCTGAAACTTCATGGAAAGCCACACATTTATTTTGTTAAGAGAAAAGTGCTAAAAGGTTTTATTTAATAAATTGTATGAAAGAGGTTGAAATAAAGAGAAGTACCTGATTCTTGTTGTGTTAAAATTTATTTTAGTTATTTACTCCTGTGCTATTGGCTTATATTATATAACAAATGTATAATATCGTAATTTTATTATTATTTCTTAATTACTAAGTTGATTGTAACTATTTTTTAAAAATGTAACATCGTCAAAACCAGTGGTTTGAGAAATTCAAATTATTTACCAACAAGGTTATTTTTATATTATTCAGGTGATTAGAGACTTGATAATCTTGGTGTATACATAATCTTGGTATATCTTGACTATATGATATTATCCTTTGCGGCAGCTTTTCCTAAATGTAAGGCACAGTCTTTTCCAAATGTAAGAACAAACAAATCTCTTCTGGAAGAAGTACAAACAGAGTGCTCCTTGGAAGCAAAGATAGCAAGACTACATCTTACATTTCCCAAAATCCACTGCAAAGGATCTCTTTAAAATATTGAAAAGTAAGGATGTCACCTTAAAGACTAAAGTGCTCCTGACCCAAGCCATGGTATTCCTAACCGCATCATATGCATGTGAAAGATGGACAATGAACAGAGAAGATAGAAGAATTGATGGCTTTGAATTGTGGTGCTGGAGAAGAATGTTGAATATACCATGAGCTACCAAAAGAACCAACAGATCTGTTCTGGAAGAAGTATAACCAGAGTGCTCCTTGGAAGCAAAGATGGCAAGACTGCATCTTACATACTTTGGACATGTTATGAGGAAGGATCAGTTCCTGGAGAAGGACATCATGCTTGATAGAGTGGAGGGTCAGTGAAAAAGAGGAAGACTCTCGATGAGATGGATTGACATAATGACCACAACAATAGATTTAAGCATGAAAATGATGTGAACATGGTGCAAGACTGGACAGTGTATGTTCTGTTGTGCATAGGGTTGCTATGAGTCGGAACTGACTTGACAGCACCTAACAACAACAACACATGATGTTATGCTTCATGACGCCTGAAGTTCTTCAAAAATATGATTAATGGTATGTTTAGGAAATATTATTGTCTGAAGTTTTTAAAAGGATTTGGTTGTTTTCTTTGGTCTTTATGTTTTACTTATAATTAATTTCTACTAGGTCTTTCACTGTTAAGGAGATTCATTTTTATAAATTAATCATGGCCGTATTAAGTTTTGTCATCTGCAGACAGTTTTACTTTGCCTATTTTCTGAAAATGTTTGACCAGAATATATTAAAAAAAAAAGATAGAGTATATTGGACTTATGAAAAAGGACTGTACATTGAAATTTCTAGATCTCTTATGCAGAAGCTGATGGGTTCACAGGCCACAACTGATCCAGAATCACATGGAATAGAAAATAACTACATAAGACTGAGTAAATGAAATGAAACTGTAGTTTTCATTTAAGAATATTGCTGATGCTTTAAGGTCCCAGTTTCTGGATATACAAGGACTGCAATTAAGTTCTTGAACTCATCCTAGTAAAAGTGCTACATATGTCATTGCTAAATATCATTACAGTCACCTTCGAAGTTATCCCCTTGGGAAGCTATACACTGATGCCGGTGCCTAGTCCATCCTTCAAAGCAATTTTGGAACTCTTTGTCTGCAATGGCCAACAGAGCTGCCATCATTTTACCCTTGTTGTCTTGAAAGCCATCAAAATGTTTTCCTTGCAATCTGTCTTTTATCTTTGGGTAAAGAAAAAAGCCATTGGGGGCCAAATCATGGGAGTAGGGAGAGAGTTCCAATACAGTTATTTGTTTACTGGCTAAAAACTTCCTCACAGACAACTATATGATTAAGTTTGCAAACTTGTCACCGGGCACAATGGCTATTCCAGAAAGAGTTCCAAAATTGCTTTGAAGGGTGGACTAGGCTCTGGTGTTGGTGCATGGCTTCCCAACAGAAGTATTTTGAAGTGGACTGTAGTGATATTCAGTAATAAGGTACATAGCACTTAGAACAATTAGTTTCATGGACTTAGCTGTTGGATCTCATAAGAAACCATTTCCCTTTAAGCTAAATTATTTAACTAATGGGTATAGATATTGGTAACTCTCAGATTAGGAACTCCTGTTGATAAACTTAAAAAAATTGTAAATATCTTAGGTAGAGGAGTGTCTGAAGTTTTAGCTATGAATTTACAAAATAGTGTAACACTGGATTTGCTATTCTATCAAAAACTCAGTTGTACCTTAACAGATAAATGTTGCTATATTCATATTAATACACAAACTGAGGTTTATAGAATGCCGCTGCTGCTAAGGCCTGTGAAAACCAGTTACAAACACTGCTTACATATAGACAAACATATAGACATATATGTCTATAGACTACATATAGACATTTGTTGCCTTGGTCCAAAGACTTTATGGTCACAGTTTCATTTGTTATTTCTGACAGTTGACCTGATATTGTTGTTGTCTATTCTATTGCTTAATTTGTTGTATGGTGCCTGGGATCTTGAAAACCAGGTGGTGCCCAACTACCATTTATAAAATATTTCTGATCAAAGATTCTATGATAAGATCATAATCCAAAGGAAGAAATGACAAAACAGTTGTAATTCTCCTGGAATCTAGATACCTGGCGTTCGTACAGGTTGGGCTAACCCACACAGGTCTCTGAGTGTTCTTTTGAACCTCTAACTTTGGAAAAGAAACAAAACATCAAAAACCCAAAATAACTGGTTTCTGAAGGCACTCTGAGTCAAACAATGGTCCAGGTGCACTAGTGAGGCCATTTTGCCTTAGGCATTGTGTTATTTTTCTTTCTGAGGAATTCAGTCTGTTTTAAGAAACTAACTTCAAAGTTCAGACTGAGAACTGTATTTAAGGTAAGTTAATAAATAGTTTGATCAGTCTTCAAGACAATGTAGTATGAGATATCTAATGTTTATAATCAAACTCTCGCCTTCTTACTGTACAGAAAATTTTATATTGTAAAGAAACCAGGTTCTCAGAAGAGAGAAACCTCATGGCTCAGACCCCATTTTGTCCTGGGTTCCACTTCTGCTTCCAAAAAAGTGACCCATGGTTTTCTAAAGGCAAACCAAGGAGGAGCAGCTTGTCCTTGTTCTATATAAGGGGGTTCACTAAAGACCTTCAGCAGAAGAGGTCCATTCTGTATTATGTTGTTAATCATGTATTCTTCAATGAAAACTTGCTTGTGACATGTCAGTTTTTGCATACTTTCTGCTTTCTCTAAGTGAACTTTGTGTACTCTTTGTAGATCTATGTTTTTGTATAGTAATTTAGATGATGCCTTTCCAACTGAGCAAACTCTGGTGGCGTTGTTGTTAAGTGTCATGTCTGCTAATCAAAAGGCTGGCAGTTCAGATCTGCCAGGCACTTCTTGAAAACTCTATGTGGCTGTTCTACTCTGACCTGTAGGGTCACCATGAGTCAGAGCTGACTCAACAGCAGTGGGCTTTGGTTTCCAACTGATGGTGAGTTTGCTAGTTGATAGAACCTTTGAGATTTCAAGTTAGATTGGGAAAAATATGAGCCGTAGTAAAAGTTGAGTGAAAACTTGGATTGTTTCAACAATTTCAATTACAAGCTTAAAATAATTTCCATGACCTTTTAGGTAACTTACTGATATTAAATTGAGTTAACAGATATTTGTCACAATTTATATTTATATACTTCTGCTTTTTGTGCCACAAGAGAAAGAATGTGTGTTATATGCATATGTATAAATATATATATGTATGTCTGATCATAACTGAGTTCATTTTTGCTATTTAAAAGGATATCCTATAAGAGGTATGCAATAAAGAGAACACTTAAGAGGTTTATTGAAAATGAAGTTTATTTGATATGGTCAAAAGTGTTGTTTGAGTAGAGTTCAGTTCTTTCATTTATGAGATTTTTAAGAGCTTTAATGTTAGATAACATATAAAACAAGGAGCCAGGTATTTTGCTGTTAAAATAACAAATTTTTCTTTGATTTCTGCATTCAAGGGTTATTCTTTGTGTGATTTGCCTTGAAGACAAAGGTTTAGCTTCTCATTAGAATAAGATTCCTGAGTCAAACACAAAGGCACTTGGCTTGAGAAACAAAAAACTGAAGTTTTTACTTTAAGATCTTAAATAACTTAAATAATTTAAGCATTGTTTCTTAATAGTCTGTAGTAAACTCCTGACAACTCTGAAACTTCATGGAAAGCCATACATTTATTTTGTAAGAGAAAAATGCTAAAAGGTTTTTTTAATAAATTGTATGAAAGAGGTTGAAATAAAGAGAAATATCTGATTCTTGTTGTGTTAAAATTTATGTTAGTTATTGCCTTCTGTGCTTTTGCCTAATTTAATAAAACAAATGTGTAATCTTATATCTTAATTTTATTATTATTTCTTAATTACTAAGTTGGTTATAACTTTATTTTTTTAATCCGAAATCATCAAAGCCAGTGCTTTGACTCAGGAATTCAAATTATTTACTAATAAAGTTATTTTTATACTATTTAGGTAGTTAGAGACTCGATAATCTAGGTGCATATATAATCTTAGTATATCTTGCCTATGTAATATTATCCTTTGCAGCAAATTTTCCCAAATGTAAGACACAGTCTTTTCCAAATGTAAGAACAAACAGATCTTTCTGGAAGAAGTACAACCAGAGTGCTCCTTGGAAGCAAAAATGACAAGACTGCATGTTACATTTCCCAAAATCCACTGGAAAGGATCTCTTTAAAGTATTGAAAAGTAAAGATGTCACCTTGAAGACTAAAGTGCTCCTGACCCAAGCCACGGTATTCTTAATTGCATCATATGCATGTGAAAGCTGGACAGTGAACAAAGAAGACAGAGGAAGAATTGATGCCTTTGAATTGTGGTGTTGGAGAAGAATGTTCAATATACTATGGGCTACCAAAAAAATCAACAGGTCTGTTCTGGAAGAAGTACAAGAACAGTACTCCTTGGAAGCAATGATGGCAAGACTGCGTCTTACATACTTTGGACATGTTGTCAGGAAGGATCAGTTCCTGGAGAAGGACATCACGCTTGGCAGAGTGGAGGGTCAGTGAAAAAGAGGAAGACCCTCGATGAGAAGGACTGACATAGTGGCCGCAACAGTGGTTTTAAGCATAAAAATGATTGTGAATGTGGTGCAAGACTGGACAGTGTTTTGTTCTGTTGTGCACAGCATTGCTATGAGTCAGAACTGACTAGACGGCACCTAGCAACAACAACAACATATGATATTATGCCTCAAGATTATTATATATGACGGCTGAAGTTCATTAAAAATATGATTAATGGTTATGTTTAGAAATATTATTGTCTGAAGTTTTTAAACAGATTTGATTTTATTTGGCCTTTACATTTTACGTATGATTAACTTCTACTGGATCTTTCAGTATTAAGATTTATTTTTATAAATCAATCATGGCCATATTAAGTTTTGTCATCTGCAGACAGTTTTACTTTGCCTATTTTCTGAGAGTGTTTGACCAGAATGTATCAGCAAAAAAAATGTATGGACTTATGAAAAAGGATGTTACATTGAAATTTCTAGAACCCTTATGCAGAAGCTGATGGCTTCACAGGCTACAACTGATCCAGAATCATGTGGAATAGAAGATAACTACATAAGACTTAATAAATGAAATGATAGTGTTATTTTTATTTGGGAATATCACCGATGCTTTAAGGTCCTAGTTCCTGGATACATGAGGACTGCAAATAAGTTCATGAACTCATCCTGGAGAAAGTGTTACATACCTCATTGCTGAATATTACTTTAGTCACCTTCAAAGTACTCGCCTTGGGAAGCTGTGTGCCAATTCCAGTGCCTAGTCCACCCTTCAAAGCAATTTTGGAACTCTTTTTCTGCAGGGCCATCAGAGCTGCCATCATTTTACCCCTGATGTCCTGAATGCCATCAAAACATGTTCCTTGCAATATTTCTTTTATCTTTGGGTAAAGAAAAAAGTCATTGGGGGTCAAATCACGTAAGTAGGGAGACAGTTCCAATATAGTTATTTGTTTACTGGCTAAAAACTTCCTCACAGACAGCTGTATGATTAAGTTTGCAAACTTGCCACCATGCACAACGGCCATTCCAGAAAGAGTTCCAAAATTGCTTTGAAGGGTAGACTAGATGCTGGTGTTGGTGCATAGCTTTCCAAGGGGAGTATTTTGAACTGACCGTAGTGACATTCGGTAGTAAGGTACATAGCACTTAGAACAATTAGGTTCATGGTCTTAGTTGTTGGATCTCATAAGAAACCATTTCCCTTTCTGCTAAATTATTTAACTAATGGGTTTAGATATTAGCTCCCAAATTAGAAATTCCTGTTGATAAACTTAACAAATTTGATAATATCTTAAGTAGAGGAATGTTTGAAGTTTCAGCTTTGAATTGACAAAATAGAAAACATTAGATCTCCTTTTCTATCAAAACCACATCTGTACGTTAGTAGATACATTTTGCTATATTTCTATTAATACACAAACTGAGGCTTTACAAAATGAAGTTGCTGCTGAGGCCTATGAAAACCAGTTACTGATGCCGCTTACATATAAACAAGCACCTCATGAGATTTGTTGTCTTGGTCCAAAGACTTGAAGGTCACGGTTTCATTTGTTACTTCTGACAATTGACCTAATATTGCTGTTATCTATTCTATTGCCTAATTTGTTGTATGGTACCTGGGATCTTCAAAATGGGTGGTGCCCAAGTACCATTTATAAAGTATTTTTGATCAAAGATTCTATGGTCAGATCATGATCCAAAGGAAAGAATGACAAAACAGTTGTAATTCTCCTGAAATCCAGATACCTGGCTTTCGTGCAGATTAGTCTCACCCGCACAGGTCTTTCAGTGTCCGTTTGCACATCAAGCTTTGGGGGAAAAAAAAAAAAAAACAGCAACAAACAACAGAAACCCAAAAAAACTGGTTTCTGAAATCACTTTGAGTCAAACAATGGTCCAGGTGCACTAGTGAGGCCATTTTGCCCTAGGCATTGTGGTTTTTTTTAATTTTTAAAGAGTTCTGTCTGTTTTAAAAAACTAACTTCAAAGTTCAGACTGAGAACTGTGTTT
Source organism: Heterohyrax brucei (assembly GCA_028571685.1). Classification (NCBI taxonomy): domain Eukaryota; kingdom Metazoa; phylum Chordata; class Mammalia; order Hyracoidea; family Procaviidae; genus Heterohyrax; species Heterohyrax brucei. The sequence continues at coordinate 119,050,612 of CM053151.1, read as the reverse complement.
AAGATAAGTCAATAACTAGTTTGATCAGTTTTCAAGACAATGCAGTATGAGATATCTAATATTTGTGATCAACTCCTCACTGTCTTCCATACAGATAATTACATGTGTAAAGAAACCAGGTTCTCAGAAGAGAGAAACCTTGTGGCTCAGACCCTGTTTTGTCCTGGGTTCCACTTCTGCTTCCAAAAAAGCGACCCATGGTTTTCCAAAGGCAAACCAAGGAGGAGAAGCTTGTCCTTGGTCTATATAAGGGGGTTCACTAAAGACCTTCAGCAGAAGAGGTCCATTCTGTATTACGTTGTTAATCATGTATTCTTCAATGAAAACTTGCTTGTGACATGTCAGTTTTTGCATACTTTCTGCTTTCTCTAAGTGAACTTTGTGTACTCTTTGTAGATCTATGTTTTTGTATAGTAATTTAGATGATGCCTTTCCAACTGAGCAAACTCTGGTGGCGTTGTTGTTAAGTGTCATGTCTGCTAATCAAAAGGCTGGCAGTTCCGATCCACCAGATACTCCCTGGAAACTCTATGGGACAGTTCTACTCTGACCTCCAGGGTCACCATGAGTAAGAGCTGCCTCAACGGCAGTGGGCCTTGGTTTCCAACTGATGGTGAATTTGTGTGAACAATTTCTTGTTTAGATTCTTGAGGCATGCATGGGCAATGCACCTTGGGAACTTTAAGATTTCCCTTAGCTGTTCCCAGTAACGGTGCTGGTAAACACTAGAAAGACAACGTTAAATTGTCACACATTGCACAGTGAGAGTCAGAAGAAATCTCACTGGTCCAACAACCAAGGTGGGGTTAGACATTTCTAAGAGCTTTAATTCCTATATGTGGTTTGGTTAAATTGGTGAAATCTTTAAGAAATTTATCAGTTACTATGGGAGAAAAAAACAGATGAAGTTATTAGTGGGATGGAAAGCAAGCTGACACGAGATAGCAGAGTAATCTTTTCATTCGTCCCAGAAGTGGTTAAGTGTTACGTCTGCTCACCAAAAAGTCAGCAGTTCAAATCTGCCAGGTGCTCCTTGTGAACTCTATAGAGCAGTTCCACTTTGACCTATAGGGTGGCTGTGATTTGGAGTCAACCCAATGGAAGTGGGTTTTGGTTTCCAACTGACAGTACATTTGTGTGAATAATTTCTTGTTGAGATTTCTGGTGAATCTGTGCTGTAGAATCAGATCACGAGCTGCTTGGTTACATGTTGTAACACCCTCACAAACACCAGATTTACTTGGTGGGTTAGCTTGAGGAAGAAGTACATAGACTAGGTCTCTACAGCAAAGAATAGGAAGATTCTTCATCTGTACTTTGATAGTATAAAAAAAAAACCCAAACCAAACTCACTGTCACTGAACCAGTTCAGACTCAGTGACTCTATAGAACAGCTCCACAGTTTCCAAGGAGCACTTGGTGGATTCAAACTGCTGATCTTTTGGTTAGCAGACGTAGCACTTAGCCACTGCACTACCAAGGTTTGCCTGATTGTCTTATGCATAACTGAATTTATTTTCTGTTGTCTTATACACTTAAAAGGCAAAAGAAGGTCTTGGGCTAAAATGGTAATATACATTGAGTTTGCCCACTCTGACAGTGAAATTGATGACAACATTGCTCTTATATATTTTTAAATATTTTTTTCATATTTGATGGTACTTTAAGTGAAAGTTTACCATCCAAGTGAATTTGCCGTACAAAAGCTTGCACACACTGGCGTGTAACTCTAGCTGCTCTCTCCACTCTGAGACAAAACACTCCCTCCTTTCCACCCTGAATTTCCATGTCCATTCGACAAGCTCCTGTCCCCGTCTACCCTCTCCTCTTGCCCCTGGACAGGAACTGCCCAGTTGACCTCATGTATGTACTTAAACCAAGAAGCACACTCTCCACCAGTATCATTTTCTGTCTTATAGTCCAGTCTAATCTTTGACTGAAGAGTTGGCTTTGGGAATAGCTTCAGTTCCGGGCTAATGGAGAGTCTGTGTGCCATGTCTTTTGGGGATGGCTTGGCTCAATCTGTCTTACCATCAAATCTAGTCTTTTTAATAGGGTTCGAGTTCCGCATACCCATTTTTTTTGTGTGCTATGTTAGACAATGTATGTTGTATTCCCTGTCAGGCCAATCATTGGTTGTGGCTGGGCACCACCTAGTTCTTCTGGTCTCTCATGCTGATGTAGCCTCTGGATTATGTGGCCCTTTTTGTCTCTTGGGCTCGTATGTTCCTTGTGTCTTTGCTGTTTTCATTCTCCTCTGTTCCCGGTGGGTTGGGACCAATTAATGCTGCTTGCTAGCCTTTAGGACCCCAGATGCCACTCACCAAAGTGGGATATAGAACATTTTCTTAAAAAACTTTGTTATACCAGTCGATCTAGATGTCTTCTGAAACCGTGGTCCCCAGACCCCTGTCCCTGCTCCTCTGTCCTTTGAAGTGTTGGGTTATATTTAGGAGACCTCTTAACTTCTGGCTTAGTCTAGCTGTGCTGACCTCCTCTCTACTGCCTGATGTCCCTCCCTTCACCTAACCCAATTCCTGTCTGCTATCTAAGAGATGGATACTCATCTCCCTCCCTCCCCACCGTTATAAACATCAAAGACTCTTCTCTTCTGTGTTTAAAGCTTTTCTTGGGTCCTTAGAACACTGGCTAATTTCACTCAGCATAAAGTCTTCCAGATTCCTCCATGTTATGAGACATTTCCCAAGATTTTATCTTTGTTCTTCATCATTGTTTAGTGTTGAGTTGTGTGAATATACCATGGTTTGTTTGTCTACTCATTCATTGATGGGCACCTAAGTTGATTCCATCTTTTTGTTATTGTGGACACTGCTGCAGTGAACATTGGTGTACATGTATTTATTCATGTGACAGCTCTTATTTTTTTAGGGTATATTCCAAGAAGAAAGATTGCTGGATTGTATGTTATTTCTATTTCTAGCTTTTTAGAGAAAGCACCAATCAATTTCCAAAGTAGTTGTACTATTTTGCTAGTCACTCTACCCCCCTCCATTTTTTATTTTGTGCTTTTTGGATTATTGCCAGTCTCCCAAAGGTAGTTGATAGAACCTTTGAGGTTTCAAGTTAGATTTGGAAAAATATGAGCCACAGTAAAAGTTGGATGAAAACTTGGATTGTTTCAACAGTTTCAATTACAAGCTTAAAATAATTTCCTTTAGTAAGTTTAGCCAGTTGTTTGTCAATTTTGTTGATCTTTTCAAAAAACCGGCTTTTGGTCTTTTCAATTTTTTCAGTTGTTTTTCTATTCTCTAATTCATTTAGCTCTGCTCTAATCTTTATGATCTTGTTTCTTCTGGTGCCCGAGGGGTTCCTCTGTTATTCTCTTTCTACTTGTTCAAGCCGTAGGGTTAGTTCCTTGATTTGGTTTCTTTTGTCCTTCCAGATGTGTGCATTTATGGAGATAAACAGACCTCTGAGCACTGCTTTGGCTGTATTCCATAGGTTCTGGTAGGAAGTGTTTTCATTCTCATTGGAATCCATGAATTTCTTTATTTCATCCTTGATTTCCTCTGTAATCCATGTTTTTTTGAGCAAGATGTTGTTCAGTTTCCAAGAGTTCCACTTTCTATCTATGTTTTTTCTGCTATTGATTCCAACTTTTATGGCTTTATGATCTGAGAAGATGCTTTGCAGTAATTCAATGGTATGGATTTTGTTGAGCATTGCATTATGGCCTATCATGTGGTCAATTCTGGAGAATGTTCGATGTGCACTGGAGAATAAGGTGTAGTTGTCTGCTGACGGGTGGAAAGTTCTGTATATATCAATGAGGTTTAGTTGGTTAATTGTGTCAGTGAGGTCTTCTGTATCTTTACTGAGCTTTTTTCTAGATGATCTGTCTAGTAATGAGAGTGGAGTGTTAAAGTCTCCCACTATTATTGTGGAGTCATCTAACTCTCTTTTGAGTGTAGTCAGTGTTTCTTCGACATATTTAGGTGCTCTAATATTAGGTGCATAAATATTTAATATAGTTAAGGCTTGCTTGTGTACTGAACCTTTCAGCAATAAATAGTGTCCATCTTTGTCCACAATGGTGGATTTGACATTAAAATTGATTTTGTCTGAGATTAGAATTGCTACCCCTGCTCTTCTTTGTTCATCGTTAGCTTGATATATATTCTTCCTTCCTTTAATTTTCAGTTTGTTCCTATCTTTAGGTCTCAAATGAGTTTCTTGTAGACAACATATGGATGGGTCATGTCTTTTGATCCAAGATGACACTCGGTGTCTCTTTACTGGAACATTCAGTCGATTCACATTCAATGTAATTATTGATAGGTATGTGTTCACTGCTGCCATTGTGATATGTTTATTTTCATGTTGATGTTTTCTCTGTTGTTTTTATTAGTCTGTTCTGGGACATTCTTTTATGTGAGTTGATTTTTCCCTTTTTCAGAGCTGGTTTTGTGGTTTTTGAGACTCCTGTGTTACATTTCTTGAAATGGTATGATACATCTTTGTTATGTTTTACACCTGCCCCTATGATCCCCCTTAGTAAACTATATATAAACCCAATTTTAATTACTACCAGTCTTGTCATCTTCCTCTCCATCTGGAAGGACTATAACAACTGTAGTACATCCCTCTTTTTATTGTGATGACACCATAGTTTTGATGATGATCACTGGATTGCTTCTTTCTGTATCAAAGCTGTGATTGACTTTGGAGCCTTCCCTAAATGAGTAGAGTATTGAGTAGTGTGTCGTTCTAAAATATAAAGTTAGTGGTTTCATTCTTCGAAGTCCGAGCCAAGAACTTCTTTTAATATTTCTTGTAGTTTGGGTTTGGTTTTTACAAAGTCTCTGAGTTTCTGTTTATCTGGGAATGTCTTAATTTCATTTTCATATTTGAAAGATAGTTTTGCAGGATATATAATTCTTGGTTGGAAGTTCTTCTCCTTCAAGACTTTGAATGTGTCATGCCACCATCTCTGTGCCAGTGTGGTTTCTGCTGAGAAATCTGATGAGATTCTACAGGGTTTCCCTCTGAATGTTAGCTTTGCTTTGAGTCTTGCTGCCTTTAAGAGTTGCTGCTTATGTTTCATTTTGTTAAGCTTGATTATAATATGTCTTGGAGTCTTTCTTTTGAGGTCTATGTTGGGTGGCGTATGATATGCATCTGAGATGTCTATATTCTCTTCCTTCATGATTTCTGGGAAGTCTTCTTTCAGCAGCTCAGCAATGATACTCTCTGTGTTCTCAGATGTCTCACCCTGTTCAGGGACTCCAATTAATCATAGGTTGTTCCTCTTAATAGACTCCCACATGCTTCTTAGCGTTTCTTCATTTTTCTTGTTTCTTTTTTCTGATTTCTGCTCATAGGCACTGGCATCAGTAGCTCTGTCTTCCAAGTCAGAAATTCTTTTTTCTATTTGTTCCATTCTGTTTTCTTGGCTTTGCATTGAAGTTTCTATATCTTTGATTTTGTTCTTGATCTGTTGGATTTCAGAGTACTGGTGTTCCATCAGATCGAACAGCTTGCTTAATTTTTCCTTTTGTTCTGCTGTATTTTGTATAAGGTCTAGAAGGGCTCTGTATATAATCATTTTGTATTCACTTTCTGATGCTTTCATAAAAGTGTCTTGGTCTGGAAAACTCCTTGGTTGCTTTGTTTGGGAGCCTTCTGAAGCCATGGGTGATTTCTTGTATGCCACAAGTGTCTGTTGCTTTTTGGGTCCCATGTGAGTATGTAGAGGCTGGAAGAGGTACCGTGAGGATGGATTGCAAATGTTTCTCTAGGCTGTCTTCAAATGTAAAGCAAAAGGTATCTGACCACTTCACAAGTCAGTTAGGTTTTCCAGACATAGAGGTCCCTCTTCTCAACTGACAAAGTAAGCACCACTGTATCCAACCCCACATGATACGAACTAGTTCAGAATACAGCAATGCTACTGCCCTGTTGGCCTCAGCTGACAGGGCTTAGCCTTAGGCAACACTGCATTGAGTACTGCTTTTGTGATAGAAAAGTGCTCTCTTGTGGGCAGGCTCTGGCTCCCAAACTAAGAATTAGGTCCAGCTGCGGCCACCATATCCAAGATGGCGTCCTCCCACAGGCAGCAGACAGGGGCTAAAGGTGCTGAGAGGTAGTGATTCCGCTGCTTCTGTTGCAGGGCCGCCAACGTAGGTGGCCTTTGGTAAATTACTGCTTGTCTGTTGGAGAAGTGCTGTCCTGTTTGCAGGAGCTGGCTCCCAGGCTAAGAATTAGGTCCCGCTAAAATCTTGGTACCAACATGGCGTCCTTCACACTGACTGTGTAATTCCGTACAAACCCTGCTGTGGCAGGGATAAGATGACAGGCTGAAAGCGGCTAGATTAACAGAGTCCCAAGGCTGGCTCTCAAATTACGGGAATTTTGCCTGCCTATCCCCACAGCAGCGCATCTGAGTCTAGCCTCTGGGCAAAACCCAGCTCCGCTTGCCGGCCAAGACAGAGAAAAAAAAGTCAATACAGTGCATTTACCTTCCGCCTGTGAGAGCCAGGGCTGGCCAGGAGTGGGAGTCAGCAAAAGAGAGGAGGTTTTTCGCTCAGTGGTATGAAGTCGAAAGTAACAGCCCTGTGCTGTGTCCTGGGGCTCACTAGGTGACCAGTAGGCTTCATTTGATTACCAGTTCAGGTCTTGGTTTCCAGAGGGATATAAGGAGACGTGTGCTTAGTCCGCCAACTTAACTCCACCCAAAATAATTTCCATGACCTTTTAGGTAACTTACTGATATTAAATTGAGTTGACAGATATTTGTCATAATTTATATTTATATACTTCTGCTTTTTGTGCAAAAAGAGAAAGAATATGTATCAATATAGATATGTATGTCTGATCATAAGTGAGTTCATTTTTCCTATTTAAAAGGATATCCTATAAGAGGTATGGAACAAAGAGAACACTTAAGAGGTTTATTGAAAATGAAGTTTATTTGATATGGTCAAAAGTGTTGTTTGAGTAGAATTCAGTTGTTTCATTTATGAGATTTTTAAGAGCTTTAATGTTAGATAACATATAAAACAAGGAACCAGGTATTTTGCTGTTAAAATAACAAATTTTTCTTTGATTTCTGCATTTAAGGGTTATTCTTTGTGTGATCTGCCTTGAAGACAAAGGTTTAGCTTCTCATTAGAATAAGATTCCTGAGTCAAACACAAAGCCACTTGGCTTGAGAAAGGAAAGCTGAAGTTTTTACTTTAAGATCTTAAGTAACTTAAATAATTTAAGCATTGCTTCTTAATAATCTGTAGTAAACTCCTGACAACTCTGAAACTTCATGGAAAGCCCCACATTTATTTTGTAAGAGAAAAATGAAAAGGTTTTATTTAATAAATTGTATGAAAGAGGTTGAAATAAAGAGAAATAGCTGATTCTTGTATTAAAATTTATGTTAGTTATTGCCTTCTGTGCTTTTGCCTAATTTAATAAAACAAATGTGTAATATTGTATCTTAATTTTATTATTATTTCTTAATTACTAAGTTGGTTATAACTTTATTTTTTTTAATCCAACATCATCAAAGCCAGTGCTTTAACTGAGGAATTCAAATTATTTACCAATAAAGTTATTTTTATACTATTCAGGTAATTAGAGACTCTATAATCTTGGTGTATATATAATCTTAGTATATCTTGACTATATAATATTATCCTTTGCAGCAGAATTTCCCAAAATGTAAGACACAGTCTTTTCCAAATGTAAGAACAAACAAATCTTTCTGGAAGAAGTACAACCACAGTGTTCCTTGGAATCAAAGATGGCAAGACTGCATCTTACATTTCCCAAAATCCACTGCAAAGGGTCTCTTTAAAGTATTGAAAAGTAAAGATGTCACCTTGAAGACTAAAGTGCTCCTGACCCAAGCCACGGTATTCTCAATCGCATCATATGCTTGTGAAACCTGGACACTGAACAAAGAAGACAGAGGAAGAATTGATGCCTTGGAATTGTGGTGTTGGAGAAGAATGTTGAATATACTGTGGACTACCAGAAAAACCCAACAGATCTGTTCTGGAAGAGTGCAAAAAGAGTACTCCTTGGAAGCAAAGATAGAAAGACTGCATCTTACATACTTTGGACATGTTGTCAGGAAGGATCAGTTCCTGGAGAAGGACATCACGCTTGGCAGAGTGGAGGGTCAGTGAAAAAGAGGAAGACCCTCGATGAGAAGGACTGACATAGTGGCCGCAACAGTGGTTTTAAGCATAAAAATGATTGTGAATGTGGTGCAAGACTGGACAGTGTTTTGTTCTGTTGTGCACAGCATTGCTATGAGTCAGAACTGACTAGACGGCACCTAGCAACAACAATGACATATGATGTTATGCCTCAAGATTATTATATATGATGGCTGAAGTTCATTAAAAATATGATTAATGGTTATGTTTAGGCACTTGGCACTTGGCTTTAGAAATATTATTGTCTGAAGTTTTTAAACAGATTTGATTTTATTTGGCCTTTACATTTTACGCATGATTAACTTCTACTGGATCTTTCAGTATTAAGAAGATTTATTTTTGTAAATCAATCATGGCCATATTAAGTTTTGTCATCTGCAGACAGTTTTACTTTGCCTATTTTCTGAAAATGTTTGACCAGAATGTATCAGCAAAAAAATGTATGGACTTATGAAAAAGGATGTTACATTGAAATTTCTAGAACCCTTATGCAGAAGCTGATGGCTTCACAGGCTACAACTGATGCAGAATCATGTGGAATAGAAGATAACTACATAAGACTTAATAAATGAAATGATAGTGTTATTTTTATTTGGGAATATCACCGATGCTTTAAGGTCCTAGTTCCTGGATACATGAGGACTGCAAATAAGTTCATGAACTCATCCTGGGGAAAGTGTTACATACCTCATTGCTGAATATTACTTTAGTCACCTTCAAAGTACTCGCCTTGGGAAGCTGTGTGCCAATTCCAGTGCCTAGTCCACCCTTCAAAGCAATTTTGGAACTCTTTTTCTGCAGGGCCATCAGAGCTGCCATCATTTTACCCTTGATGTCCTGAATGCCATCAAAACATGTTCCTTGCAATATTTCTTTTATCTTTGGGTAAAGAGAAAAGTCATTGGGGGTCAAATCACGTAAGTAGGGAGACAGTTCCAATATAGTTATTTGTTCACTGGCTAAAAACTTCCTCACAGACAGCTATATGATTAAGTTTGCAAACTTGCCACCATGCACAATGGCCATTCCAGAAAGAGTTCCAAAATTGCTTTGAAGGATGGACCAGGCTCTGGTGTTGGTATATAGCTTTCTAAGAGGAGTATGTTGAACTGACCATAGTCACATTCGGTAGTAAGGTACATAGCACTCAGAACAATTAGGTTCATGGGCTTAGTTGTTGGCTCTCATAAGAAACCATTTCCCTTTAACTAATGGGTTTAGATATTAGCTCCCAAATTAGAAATTCCTGTTGATAAACTTAACAACTTTGAAAATATCTTAAGTAGAGGAATCTCTGAAGTTTGAGCTTTGAATTGACAAAATAGAAAACATTAGATCTCCTTTTCTATCAAAAACACATCTGTATGTTAATAGATACATTTTGCTATATTTCTATTAATACAGAAACTGAGGCTTTACAAAATGCAGTTGCTGCTGAGGCCTATGAAAACCAGTTACTGATGCCGCTTACATATAAACAAACAGTTCAGGAGATTTGTTGCCTTGGTCCAAAGACTTGATGGTTATGGTTTCATTTGTTATTTCTGACAATTGACCTAATATTGCTGTTATCTATTCTATTGCCTAATTTGTTGTATGGTACCTGGGATCTTAAAAATGGATGGTGCCCAAGTACCATTTACAAAGTATTTTTGATCAAAGATTCTATGGTCAGATCATGATCCAAAGGAAAGAATGACAAAACAGTTGTAATTCTCCTGAAATCCAGATACCTGGCTTTCGTGCAGGTTAGCCTCACCCGCACAGGTCTTCGAGTGTCCGTTTGGACGTCAAGCTTTCGGGAAAAACAACAACAGCAAACAACAGAAAACCAAAAAAACTGGTTTCTGAAATCACTTTGAGTCAAACAATGGTCCAGGTGCACTAGTGAGGCCATTTTGCCCTAGGCATTGTGGTTTTTGTTTTTATTTTTAAAGAGTTCTGTCTGTTTTAAAAAACTAATTTCAAAGTTCAGACTGAGAACTGTGTTTAAGATAAGTCAATAACTAGTTTGATCAGTCTTCAAGACAATGCAGTATGAGATATCTAATATTTGTGATCAACCTCTTCCTCTGTTCCATACAGAAAATTACGTTTGTAAAGAAACCAGGTTCTCAGAAGAGAGAAACCTCATGGCTCAGACCCCATTTTGTCCTGGGTTCCACTTCTGCTTCCAAAAAAGTGACCCATGGTTTTCCAAAGGCAAACCAAGGAGGAGCAACTTGTCCTTGTTCTATATAAGGAGGTTCACTAAAGACCTTCAGCAGAAGAGGTCCATTCTGTATTATGTTGTTAATCATGTATTCTTCAGTGAAAACTTGCTTGTGACATGTCAGTTTTTGCATACTTTCTGTTTTCTCTAAGTCAACTTTGTGTACTCTTTGTAGATCTATGTTTTTGTATAGTAATTTAGATGATGCCTTTCCAACTGAGCAAACTCTGGTGGCGTCATTGTTAAGTGTTATGTCTGCTAATCAAAAGGCTGGCAGTCATTGGTTGTGGCTGGTCACCACCTAGTTCTTCTCGTCTCTCGTGCTGATGTAGCCTCTGGATTAGTGGCCCTTTTTGTTTCTTGGGCTCATATGTTCCTTATGTCTTTGATGTTTTCATTTACCTCTGTTCCAGGTGGGTTGGGACCAATTAATGCTATTTAGATGGCTGCTTGCTAGCTTTTAAGACCCCAGAAGCCACTCACCAAAGTGGGATATAGAACATTTTCTTAAAAAACTTTGTTATACCAGTCGATCTAGATGTCTTCTGAAACCGTGGTCCCCAGACCCCTGTCCCTGCTCCTCTGTCCTTTGAAGTGTTGGGTTATATTTAGGAGACCTCTTAACTTCTGGCTTAGTCTAGCTGTGCTGACCTCCTCTCTACTGCCTGATGTCCCTCCCTTCACCTAACCCAATTAATGTCTGCTATCTAAGAGATGGATACTCATCTCCCTCCCTCCCCACCGTTATAAACATCAGAGACTGTTCTCTTCTGTGTTTAAAGCTTTTCTTGAGTCCTTAGAACACTGGCTAATTTCACTCAGCATAATGTCTTCCAGATTCCTCCATGTTATGAGACATTTCCCAAGATTTTATCTTTGTTCTTCATCATTGTGTAGTGTTCTGTTGTGTGAATATACCATGGTTTGTTTATCTACTCATTCATTGATGGGCACCTAAGTTGATTCCATCTTTTTGTTATTGTGGACACTGCTGCAGTGAACATTGGTGTACATGTATTTATTCATGTGACAGCTCTTATTTTGTTAGGGTATATTCCAAGAAGAAAGATTGCTGGATTGTATGTTATTTCTATTTCTAGCTTTTTAGAGAAAGCACCAATCAATTTCCAAAGTGGTTGTACCATTTTACACATTTTACATTCCCATCCGCACAGTAGAAGAGTGCTAGTCTCTCTACCCCCTCTCCAACATTTTTTTTATTTTGTGCTTTTGGATTATTGCCAGCCTTGTTGAGGTGAGACAATATCTCACTGTAGTTTTGGATTTTTCTAAGGGCTAATGCTTGCGAGCATTTCCTCATATATCTGTTAGCTGCCTGGATGTCTTCTTTAGTGAAGTGCCTGTTCATTTCCTTTGGCTATTATTATAATTTTTTTATTTTAAATTTTGATAAATAAAAGTTTACAATCCACGTCAATTTGACACACAAAACCCGGTGCACACGTGTCTGTGTAACTCTATCTGCTCTCCTTACCCTGTGACAGCACACTCGTCTCTCCACTCTTTACTTCCAGTATTCACTCAGCTGACACCTACCTACTCCTCTCCAACCTCTCCTCTCCCTTCTAAAAAGATACCAGCTGGACAACCCCATATATATATTAAACCATAAAGTACACACACCATCTGCATCACTCTGTGTCTGTTAGTCCAGTCCAATCTTTGTCCGAAGTGTTGATTTCTGTACTGGTTTCAGTTCTGGGCTAGCAGTGAGTCCAGGGGTCATGTTATCAGGGGACTGTACAGGCTGTCAGACCACCAAGTCTAGTCCTTATTAAAGTTCTTGATCTGCACATCCTTTTTTCTTGTGCCACATCAGGAATTAGACATTGTGTTCCCTGACAGGGCTGTGTTTCGTGGTGGTCAGTCGCCATCTAGTTCTTCAGGCCTCATGCTGATATAGTCTTCCAATCTTACGGACTCTTGTGTCACTTGGGCTCATATTTTGTTGTCTTTAATGTTCTTGGTTTTCTCTGCTCTAGGTGCATTGGAACAAACTGATGTTGCTTAGATGGCAGCTTACTGGTTCTTAAGACCCCAGGACCCACTTACCAATATAGGATACAAAACAGTTTCTTAGGAATAAAACTGTATGTGCCAATTGAACTCAATGTCACCTGAAGCCGTGTCCCCATACCCTTGTCCCTGCTACTGTGCACTTTAAAATGTTGGGTTTTATTTAGAAAACCTTTAAGCTTGTGGTGCAGTCCAGTTGTGCTGACCTGCTTTCTACTGCATGCTGGCACTCCCTTCACCTAATCAAATTCCCACTGACTATCTAATCTGTGAATAACCCTTCCCTCCCTCCCCACCTCTGTAGCTGTTAAACAGTATTTTCTTCTGTGCATAAGCCTTCTCTTAAGTCCTTGTAATGGTGGTCTTATACCGTATTTGTCTCTTTGTGTCTGATTTCACTCAATATGTCTTCCCATTCATTCCAGGTTATGAGATATTTCATAAAATCATCATTGTTCTTTATCACTGCATACTGTTCCACCGTGTATCTATATCACAGTTTGTTTATCCGTTCATCCGTTGATGGCCACCTAGGCTGATTCAATCCTTTTGCTATTGTGGACAGTGCTGCAATAAACATTCATGTGTGTGTATCTGTTCACGTGACTGCCTTTATTTCTGTAGGATATATAGTCCAAGCAATGGGATTACTGGATCATATGGTGTTTCTATTTCTGGCTTTTTAAGAAAGCACCAAGTTGCTTTCCAGAGACGTCGTACCATTTTGCATCACCACTGTGATCTTTAACGTTTAGATTTGATATTTAGGTCTTTGATCCATTTTGAGTTAATTTTTCTGCGTGGTGAGATATGGATCTTATTTCATTGTTTTGCAGATGAATAGCCATTTGTTGAAGAGATTGTCTACTCCAGTTTATGGACTTTGGAACATTGTGAACAATTAGCTGCTTATAGGTGGATGACTTTATGTCTGGATTCTGAGTTCTGAAACACTGCTCTTGCTTAACAAGGTGGTGAAGAACCAGGCAGTATAGGAAAAAAAGCACTGTGAGTTTAAAGGGCTTGCAATGGCCACCATCTAGGAGCTTGACTAAGTCCAGACATTAACCATTGATGTGTCATCTCCAATCTCCATTCATAAAGAAGGAAATGATTTAGACAAATAGTGTTGGAGTCATTACTCCTTGTTCTTGAATGTAGAAAATGTGACTAGCTGGAACTGGACTCACAAAGACACATCAGCTGGGTCCTGAGGTATATAGACAATAGATAAGCTAATCTTGAAAAATATCGTCTAGAGAAGCTTTCATATAACCCATTCACAGGTAAAGACAGAAGACTTCCTACTCTTAACTCTTTATATGAACATTTAGTGAGCAGAAAATTTGGACCAATAAAGACCCTTCTGGCTACAGTTGTGTAGGCCCCACTTTTATCCATTGATATTTTCTGTACACTATATCCAATGTGCCCTAAGAAATCATGCTGTTATTGCCTTGATGTGACTCTATTTACTATCCTGGTTGTCAGTTTCTAGGCTTGTATGCTTTTCTGTGTCCTCCCTGCTGGACTTAACCATCTTCTCTGCTCTAAGTGAGAGGCATTGTACTTGTCTTGTCTCCTGGATGGCAGACTCTCCACAACTGTGAGTGCTGAACTTGTGAGTCAGTCCAGAACTATGAATACCTGTTTTCCTGGCACCTTCTTCTCAAGATTGAAAAACCCACAGCACCCTCTCCCCAAGACAAAGCAGTACACAACAGAAGGGGGCATTGGAACAGGCAGAGTGAGATAAGTGGCCATGTCTTGAATGTAACTTGCACCGTTTTGTTTCTTGTTTCTGTCTCCAAGCATAAGTCCATGGTTTCCCTAAGTTTTTCTGAAGTTAAAGACTAAGCTGTGTTCTCTTCAGGACTGTGGAGAAACAAGTGATAATCATCTAAAAATCATAAAAGACAAACAAAGGAATCTGTCTTGTGACCAGGAACTTATTTGATACCTGGATAACCTCTGGGCTCCAAATGCCAGTAAAGAGATCCATACATCTGGGACGTGACTGTTGCAACTGCTTCAAGAAGAACTAACATTCTACAAATTCCTAGGACTCATAAAACCCTGTCCTCTTTTTTCCTATGAAACTTTCAGCTAGTTTCTATTTTGGTGAGACAGGCTTTGGAGAAATTCATTCCCCTCTGTCTCCTTATATATTAAAAAAAAACCCAAAACCTATTGCAGTCAATTCTGGCTCACAGTGACTTTGTAGGTCAGAGTAGAACTGCCCCCATAGAGTTTCCAGGGAGAGCCTGGTGGATATGAATTGCTGACCCTTTGGTTAGCACCCATAGCACTTATCCACTATGCCACTAAAGTTTTGGTCTCTTTATATGCTAACCCAGAAAAATCAAACCCACTGCCGTTGAGTTGATTTAAACTCATAGAAACCCGATAGGTCAGAGTAGAACTGCCCCATAGAATTTCTAAGGAGTGCCTGGCAGATTTGAACTGCTGACCATTTTAGTTAGCAGATGTAGCACTTAACCACGATGCCTAATATATAATAAAGCTCTTGCTACTCGTGTCACCCTGTGTAAAGAGTTGGCTATTGTGACAAGTAGCTACACTTTGCTTCATCACAGTAAAGGAGCAGATTGGCAGATCATTTCTCCCGGGGAGTGACTGGGAGGTTCGAACTGCCATCCTTGAGTTGGTAGCTGATTGCTTAACTTTTATGCCACCAGGGCTCTTCGAAATGTCCTTTGGTGGTGATTAGGGGCTTTGCTCCCATGAGGGGTGTGGTCTGCTTGGTGTGAGGAGACACTGCCAGGAGGGACCGCAGATGCTAACTGGGGCTCGAGTCAATCCCAGTTCAGAAGGGAGTGTCGGCGGCACTTTCTGAAAAGAAAAGAATGGCGAAAGAATTCACAAGAGATGTTACTTTGATCTTAAGAGTTTTTTTTTTAACCCAGAAAGACCAAAATTAACAAAAGTAAAAGCCTGACCTTCAAACTGTAAAACTATTAACGTGTGTTCCCTCCGTCCCTACCTGTTTTAAGGGAAGGTCATCAGCAACTGAGGCTGGGGTTAACACAGTGATCAAACCTTTGCAAATTCCTTTGCCATTAAGACATTTGTAAACTAGTTCAGTTATCTAATGCAAAAAAAAAAAAAGTTTGTAACATTTGGCAATTTTCCTTCTTGACAGATGAGGTACTTTTTGTCATTTGAAAACCTCTGGACTAAGCATCAAGATTTGTGCAATGGAAGGGGAAGGGGAAAGCCAGGCTGGGGACCATCTAATCCTGTTGTCACCTGTATTCGTCTCCTTCCTCTTTTTTTACTAGCTTACATCATTTTTTTTTTTTTTTAAGAATCAGAATGTTCTCCTTTTATGCATATGGATTAACTGCTTGGAATAAATCTTATGTTTCAACTTCTCTGAGTTTTGATTTTGTTTTAAAACAACAAATATTGTATGAGACCCCTATGATAAGATCTCAAAAACAGACTTATGTATAGAAGAAAAGACTCTTTGACAGCTGCAAGGGAAGGGAGGGAGGGAGGGCGAGGTGGGGAGGGTGTAGATTAGATAGTTGCTAGAAATCTGGTTGGGTGAAATCGGTGACAGCACACAGTAGAAACAAGAACAACATTTAGTAGACTTCAGCATAACTTGAGTACTCCTTCCATCTTAACCCAATATTGCAAGGACAGAATACCTTAGGCAGGGGGCAGGGGACCACGCTCTTAGCCGAAATAGAGGCCAATTGGCACAACTAGTGTTTTGCTAAGATGGCTCTCTGCACCCCACATTGGTGAGTGGCCTTTGGGGTCTTAAAAGCTGCCAAGCTGCCATCCGAGGGCACAGCAAATGTACGGACACAGCAGGAACGGATGCTCACCGAGGATCAAAATGATGTGGGGTAAAGACAACCCAGAAGATAGAGAGACCCACATGCGTGGGTGCTTACATCGACTTGGGACCAGAAGAACCAGATGGTGCCCGGCCACCACCAGTGATAGCCACGATGGAGCTAAGTTGAGTCTCACTGGCAACACAAGAATAAAAAGGGATGCATCCTGAGATGTCCACTAAAGAACCGCTATTGATGGTCCAGCAGCTTCAAGGTTCCCCTGGGAGCATGGCCCGTGGCCCTGATGCTGCTCTTACCCATAAATCATAACGAAGGTCCACTCTTCGGACATGAATGGATTGGACTTGGCAATGCAGAGTGACCATATATTGGATGCACTTTATGGTTCTATGCATCTATAGGATATCATCCTGCTGACCTGTGGCTGGAGGAAGGGGAGTGGGTGGAGAGGAGGGGAAAGGAGGCTGTTGGGTGGATGAGACATGTATGGAGCAGAGAGGAATAGTGTGCTGTCACTGGGCAGGGAGAGCAGTGAAAGCACAGAGGGCATGTAAATTTATACAGGAATGTACATTTTCACTCAGTCATAAAAAAAAAAACAAAAAAAAACTCTCGAGTTTTCAACAGTAGGTGGCCCAGCCCCCAGGGAGGGCAAGGGAAGGACCCAAGGGAGAGGAAGCAGGTCTGGTCTACATACCTGGCACTGTCGGATTTTAAAACTTTATTTTTAAATGTTAAAGTCAAGTCTATCCTTATCATATAAAATACAAATACAAACCACCACAATCTTCTATAACCACCACTACATGTGAACGATCTCTTTAAAGCAAAGATACCACTTTAAGGCATAAGGCATTCTTGGCCCAAGCCAAAGTATTTTCAGTTGTCTCATTGACTTGTGAGACCTGGACCATGAATAAGAAAGACTAAAGAATTGATGCCTTTCGGTTACAGTGTTGGTGAAGGATAGTGAATAAATCATGGACTGCCAGAACAATGAACAAGTCTCTCTTGGAAAAGATACAGGCGGTATGCTCCTTGGAAGCAAGGATGGCGAGACTCTGTCTCATATGCTTGCAGACAGGAGGGACCAGTTCCTGGAGAAGGACATCATGTTTGGTAAAGTAGCAGGTGATCAAAAAAGAGGAAGACCCTTGATGAGATGCACTGACACAGTGGCTGCAACGATGGACTGAAACCCAGTGATTGTTGTGAGGATGGTGGGGGACTGGGTGGTGTTTCATTCTGTTGTGTGGGGTTGCTATGAGTCAGAATTGCCTAGATAGCATCCAACAACACCACCAACATACATACATACATACGTAACTTTCCTTTAGCAAAATGAGCTATTTCAGGTCAAAGGCATGGTTTTGAGCTTTCTTGTTTACTTACAGGGATGTTCAAAATGGCTACACCTGGCCTCCTGACAGTGATATGTGCTACAGCAGATAAGGTCAAAACTTGAACTTGTGTTAAGTAAACAAAAACCACTCATATCAAGACAAATGTTTACAATTACAGAATTACCACAACTCTTAAACCAATGCAAGAACTGCTGCTACCGTTATATGAAAAATATGCTACAAGATTCTTACACACTTTGCTTCTATTTCCTGCCTGTGTCACTGTTAAAAGGAGCCTGGGTGGTTCCATGGTTGGCAGCCTGAAGTGACCAGGGCTCCCTGGCAGAAAAGACCCGGCAATCTGCTCCCATGAAGATTGCAGCCTAGGAAACTCCATCATGGGGGCAGTTCCACTCTGTCATAAAGGGTTGACAGGAGTCAGAATCTGCGCAACGGCACACAACACAACCACCACTGTTAAACTCGGCGGGTATTCAGACAAAACACGCTAAAACCTGGCAAACCATGGGAAAACACTTTGGCAGAGGAAAGCACTTTTGCAGAAATCCACAAGGGTGTGTGGTGCTGTATTCTCTGCCGTTCCGAATGTGTTTCCAGGAAAAACTTAAGAGCGGAGAGACAGCATAAGAAAAGTGTAGCAAAGATAGCTCTCAATACGATTTAGAAAAGGCAAACGCTAAAAGCTAGCGACTGTAAAATCATTTGGTTCTCACGCAGAAGCAGAAACAGACTAGATGCCAATTACAAACCGAAGGCAGCTGAACTCTTTCTGTGGGTACGCAGCTGTTTTTTTCCCTTCCAGGGATACACTATCCCTTTCAAACCAAGGCTAGGATGCACAACTCCATTTAGTAACCCTCCTAACTATATTTAGATCTTAACTGCGGCAGGTCAACGCTTTAAATGAGAAAGGAAGCATCATGCAAACTTAAATTCTGAAACTCTTTACTTGAGGTTCCGAAGACAATTCCCAAATACCAGATTAACTCAGGTGTTAACAGAAAATAGCCCTATCACCAATTTCCCTTGAAGAAGAGGGTACCACTCCCTTCACCCAGGCAAAGTGCAGCTCTGAATGTTTTTGAACGGCGCTTCCGCAGGTAAAGTTTTAGAATCCGGAGACAGTCCGAAGCGATGGCTAGAGTCCCGAAGCAGAAGAAACCGCTGGTTTTCATCCCAGAGGTAACTTGCAAGGCACCGAACAGAAATCCCAAGTTCCAGAAATCACTTCAGGAGATTCAGGTGGGAAAGTAACTGTTGCGTATTAACCAATGAATCTTTCCGACGGCCAGGTGTCCAGGAAGCTCAGCGGGAAGGCGGGTACCGGTGGCGGCGGCGGCGGGGCCATGGCTTCCATCTCCCTCACGATCTGCGTGAACACCTGGTCCACCATCATCTTGCTCTTGGCCGTGATCTCCAGGAACGGGCAGCGCCACTCGCGGGCCAGCGCGCGGCCCTGCGCCGTCGGCACCTGGCGCTGCGCGTCGCGGTCGGCCTTGGTGGCCACCAGCACCAGCGGGATGGACCGAGAGCCCCGCAGGCGGCCCAGGCGCTCCCGCAGCGGCCGCACCGCTTCGAACGAGGCCTCGTCGTCCACGCTGTAGAGCAGCAAGAAGCCGTCGCCGTCGCGCATGTATAGGTCGGTGAGCGTGACCAGGTGCTCGGCGCCCACGGTGTCCACGATCTCCAGCAGCGCAGGCGTCGCGTTCACCTCGATCACCTTGCTGAAGAGGTCCTCGACGGAGGGCTCGCAGTGCGTGGGGAAGGTCCCGCTGGTGAACTGCGTGGCCAGCGCCGTCTTGCCCACGGAGGGGCTGCCCAGGAGCACCACGCGGTAGCCCTTGTCTGGCCGTACCACCAGCCCTGCCATGGCCCAGATGCTGGGGATGCAGGGGAAGGACAGCAGTGCAGAGTGGGGGGCGAAGGGAGCTGAGACGGAGGAAGAGGAGAGGGCGGAGGAGGCGCAGGGACCCAGCAAGGAGGTCACCGAGGAGTGTCTCCGCAGGGCGCGCGCGAGCTGCCCGGGAGTCTGGGCGGGTGGGCGTCTTCAGTCTCTCCCTGTCCTGCTCCGGCAGCGTCTGGATTGGCTCCAGCGTCCCCAGGTTCCCCCTCCCCCAGCCCTGCCACCGAGGCGGAAGCCCTGGGAGTCTTGGAGTCCGCGCGCGTCTCTCCGCCCTCCGCCCCTCCGAGTCCCCAACCCGGGGCCTTCTGGCGCCAGCCCTGCCCCGCCAACTCCCTCCCCGGCCTCGCGCACGTCACGTCCGTCCTGGGATCCGCCAGACCCTGTGCGCCTTTGCTGCTGTCTCCCACTGAGCACTGAGCTGGGACTGCGGTCAAGTTAGGCTGCGCCTGCTTTCGGGGAGCGCGCCTCTGTCCGCGCCGGAGAAGGTAAACGGATCGCGGCCAGGCGGGCCGGAGAAGGCAGGCGCTCCTCCGCCATTTCCGACCAGTCTGGGGGCGGGAAGCCGGGCTGGCCCCGCTCGGGGACAGCCCCGGCTGGGCCGCGCAGGTGGGGCCCCTCTCTGGGCCGGGAGGACCCCAGGATCAAGGGCTGGTGCGAGTGTGTGTGCCAGGCGGCTTCAGACGGAGGGCCCCACGTCACTCGAGACCTCTTCTGCGCCTGCGGTCGCTCACACTGCACTCTGGCCGGGCCAGTCCCTCTCTTGTCAAGGAACCGAGGAATCTTTATAAAATATAAACCACATACTACTCCCCAGTCAGACTCTCCCGGGGTTTTCCTTTGTGCCCTTCTGGTGGTATCAAGGCTTTCTCTGCTAGGTCGCTAAGGCGAGCCTGATGGTTCCCGCCCACCCTCCTTGGAGGAAAAGCCTCGCGGTTCCCTAAAGATGACAGCCCAGACAACCCAATGGGGCACCCTGGCTCTGTCCACTTGAGGGCCCCTAACGACAACAGCATTAGGGCTCCAGGGTGCGGGACCACGACTCCATCCACTTTTTTTTAAAAAAATAAGTTTTTTTATTATGATTAAGTGAAAGTATACAATCTGAATCGATTTTGCATGCCCGCCTATCTGTAACTGCATCTGCTCTTCTCAGCCTGTGACAGCGCACTCTTCCTGTTTGCTCCTTTCTGCTAGTATCCTCTTAACAAGCACCTGTCCCCTCTTCTCTCCCCTCTAGAAAGAAACCAGTAGGTCAGCCTCCTATATATGTGTAAAACCATAAAGTACACACGCCACAAGCTCACACTGTGTCCGTGAGTCCAGTCTATTCTTGTCTGAAGAGTTGACCTCAGTACTGGTATCTGGTCAGGGCCAGCAGCAAGGCTAGGGGCCATGTTCCCCAGGGACCCTCCAGGCTGTCAGGCCATCACGTACGGTCTTTTAGTAGAGTTCTTGGATTCCTGACTTCTTTTCCTCATGCTATCTCACGGACTCTACATGGTGTCCCCCATCAAGGCTGTCTTTGGTGGTGTCCGGGCACTGTCTGGTTCTTCTGGTCTCGTACTGATGCAGCAGACCTGGACACTTTTGACAGTGGAAGGGTGCCCTGAGTTACCCCAGCACAGGCTGAGACCAGGACAACCCTGGACCCCCCAGCTTTGTGGTCATCCTGCAGGATCTGTCTCCCCACCCCACCTGTGCCAGCTGTAATCCCCAGGGACAACCTTTTTTCCATTCCTGGATTTCAGAGAAGAAAGCCTGCCTGGTGGGACAGGGAGGCCTGGGCGGCAAGTCCGGGGTCCTCTGCCTAATTCAGCTCTTCCCTCCTCTGACTCTTGAAAAAACAGATGCCTTAGGACCACCTGGGACTCTACAGGCCCATGCTGAGGGCGGACATCCCTCCTTTACCCTTTCTCTGGGTTGGGGTACCCCTGAACCCTCCCTCATTCTGGTGTGGCCCTCATACCCGCTGTCTCTGTTGTCTGGTGCTGCTGTAACAAATACCACAAGTGGATGGCTTTAAAGAGAGAAACTTATTCTCTCCCCACCTAGTAGGCTCCAAGTCCAGATTCAGGTTCTCATCTCCAGGGGAAGGCTTTCTCTGTCGGCCCTGGAGGAATACCTGTGTCTTCAGCCTCCTCTGGTCAAGGAACTTCTCTGCACAAGAGCCTCAGGTCCAAAGGACGCACCTTCCTCCCAGCATTGCTGTCTTGATGGTCTGAGGTCCCCATGTGTTTCTGCTCACCTCTGTCCTCTGTGCCTCAACAGAGGACATTACTGAAGCAGCCAGCCATAGCTTTCTGCCTCAAAGCAGCTTGCGGGTTCCAAGTGACAGCCTTTTGGTCAGCAGCTGAGCATTAATCATTGCACCACCAGGGCTGCCTTGCTTTAGTATGTGTATGATACTGATTATCCACTGAGCGTAAAGGAACACTTGATTTCTAAAAAGAGAAATTATTCTCACTGCAAGATAACGAGAGAAATGCAGGTTCAATCAGGGTTTCAACAACTGCTCACAGATAATTTTTGAAGATATATAGGTGATTCACTGTCAAAAGCCGCAAAACACACAAGGAAAGAAACATCACCATAGTAAGACATCCACTGCCGTTGATTCTGACTCACAGTGACCCTCATAGGTCAGAGTAGAACAGCCCCATAGAGTTTCCAAAGAGTACCTGCTGGATTCGAACTCCCAACTTTTTGGTTAGCAGTCATATCACTTAACTACTACACCACCAGGGTTTCAGAGCTATCAGAAATACCAGACAACAGAATCCCATCCCCCAAAAGCTGGAGATATTGGAATTACCAGACACATAAAATAATTGCACTTTATGTATTTAAAGAAATAAAAATGGAGCTTAAAACTATGAGCAGAGAGCAAGGGATTATGGTCATTTAAAAGATATTTTCCTCCCAAACTGAAACCAAATCTGGTGCTGTAGACTTGACTCTGACTCATAGCAATCCTATAGATCAGCGTAGAACTGCCCCATAGAGTTTCCAAGGAGCACCTGGTGGATTTGAACTGCTGACCTTCTGCCTAGCGGTTGTAGCACTAAACCACAAAACCCACCAGGGTTTCCACTTTCTTCCCAGAAGCTTTTAAATACAATAATGTAGAATTTAATAGAGAACATCCATTGGATGGATTAGAGTGTTTGAATCCTAGCTGCAGGAGTCCTGGTGGTCCAGTGGTTCAGGGCTCAGCTGCTAAGCAAAAGGTGAGTGATTGTAACCCACTAGCTGCTCTGGAGGACAAAGATGTGGCCATCTGATTCCGTAAAGGTTTCAGCCTCGGAAGCCCCGTGGGGCAGTTCTACCCTGTCCTGTAGTGTCACTGGGAGCTGAACTTGGCTTCAAGGCACAGGGTCTGGTTTTGGTTAAACACAGCTGAAGCTGTACTTGGCTACTAACCAAAAAGTCTAGCAGTTTGACCCCATCAGCTGCTCCATGGGAGAAAGAGGTAACAGTCTGCTTCTGTAAAGATACACAGCCTTGGAAACCCTATGGGGAAGTCTGACTCTATCTATAGGATTGTTATGAGTTGAAATCCATTTGATGGCAGTGGGTTTGAAAGCCATTAACAAAAGTCAGCCAGTCCCACAGCCTTTCTTACTAATGTTGCCTTAATGTAATTAAAGTGCCACCCCTATCTTATAAACTATGCTTCATCTCTACCTGTACTAAATCCCAGTGTACCATTGGTCTTTGTAACCACACTACCCCAGAAAACCAGTTGCCCTCAAGTTCCAGTTCTAGGCATGAAATCAATACTATTCACCAAAAGACTCAGTTCAGTAAATTAACACTAATCATTCAGACATATGATTGTCTACCTAGATAATTTGGAAGAATCTAAAGATAAATTATTAGTACTAATAAGAGTTTAGTAAAATTGAATTGTAAAATAATATTAAAAATTTAATAATATTTCAATCTACCATCCAAAACTAACTAGAAAAATACTAAACCATTAAATCCATTAAATCCATCAGGTAAACAGAACTCATGTGAAGTATTTCAAAAGTTACTTTGGACTTGTTGTCAGGAGGGATCAGTCCCTGGAGAAGGACGTCATGCTTGGTAAAACAGAAGGTCAAAGAAAAAGAAGAAGACCCTCAACAAAGCGGATCAACAATAAACTCAAGCATACCAATGGTTCTGGGTAGTGTTTTCTTGTGTTGTCCATAGGGTCGCTATGAGTCGGGACAGACTCTGTGGCACCCACCAACAACAATTTCAAAAGAAGGTAATCAATAAAGGAAAATTGTCACACGGCTAGAAGAGTCAAGTGAGAATGGGAGGACAACTTGGAGCTTACTACCTAAGGTTGGGGAAACAAGCATCGTCAGTCTAGAACCACACAGGACAGGTCATCTGGGCTAACAGCTTGGAGGAGTGGCTTCTGCCTTGGGAGCTCGGACTCTAGAAATTATACTGTTCCCTCCAAAGACACAGAGAGGAGAGGGAGAGGAAGAAGAGTATCTTCTCTTCTTCTGTCCTTCTGATTTCCTTCCCGTGTCTTCTGGTAGCACAAGCAGGAGCCCCTACACCAGCATTGCAGAGTAGAGATATATATATATATATATATATATATACACACACACACACACACAGATGCATATACAAGGTTGGAAGTGGGTCTGACACAAATAAATGCATCATTGCTACAGCCCATCCCTTTGGCTGCTCAGCACCCTGTGTACCCTTCTGTCTATTTCTAAATTGGGTCCTGGTGGTACAGTGGTTAAGCATTTGGCTGCTAACCAAAAGGCAAGCAGTTCAAATCCAGCAGCTGCCTCTTAGAAACCCTATGGGGTAGTTCTATGCAGAAAAAAGCCAAAGCCAGTGGTTTTTTTTTTTTTTTTTAAATTAGCACCTATTGTTTATTTATTTATAGGCTTTTAAAGCTGTTAGGAGCCCTGGTGGTACAGTGGTTAAAGCACTCAGCTGCTAACCCAAAGATCAGCAGTTTGAACCTACCAGCTGCTCCATGGGAGAAAGATGTGGCAATCGGCTTCTATGAAGATAAACAGACTTGGAGACCCTGGCGGGGAAGTTTGGCTCAGCCTTTGGGGTTGCTATGAGTTGGAATTCACTCACTGGCAGTGGATTTGAAAGCCATTAACAAAACCCAGTCAATCCCACAGTCTTTCTTATTAACATTGTGCTAATATGGTTAAAGTGCCACCCCTATTAATAAACTGTGCGTCACCTTCTACCTGTACTACTTCCTAATGTACCCCTGGTCTTTGTAACCATGCTACCCCAGAAAACCACTTGCCATCAAGTTCCACCTCGCGGCAACTCCATGTGTGTCAGAGTAGAACTGTGCTCCACAGGTTTTCAGTGGCTGGGTTTCAGGAATTTAGGTCTCCAAGCCTTTCTTGTCAGATACTTTTGGGTAATCTGGAGGGATTCAAACTTCTGGCTTTTCTATTTGTAGCTGAGTCTGTTAACCGTTTATGCTGCAGGAACTCCAGACATGCTACAGGCCAAGGGTTATCATACCTCACTTACTACCAGCAATGGAGTCCCTACAATGGGTCTGAAGGTGTGTGATCTATTCCTAGAATCCTACTCTGACATTTTGCCTCTTGGTGCCACGTCTGCCCCTAACTGTCATGAAATGAATTGTGTTCCCCCAGAAATGTGTGTGGCAGTTTAGCTGAGCCATGATTCCTGGTATTTGTGTTATATTTCTGCAAGTTGTAAACCCTGCCTCTGTGATGTTAATGAGGGAGGATGGGTGGCAGTTGTGTTGCTGGGGCTGGACTGAGTAAGATGATTTTGTGACTTGAGGCAAACTGTTGTGATATAAAGGAAAGATGCTAGCAGAGAGATTTGAGGACCTCATATCACCAAGAAGCAGTACCAAGAACTGAAGGCATCTTTTGGAAAGGACTGGGGTCCCTGCGCCTCAGCAGCTTCCTGTCCAGGGGAATATTGATGACAGGGACCTTCCTCTAGAGCCAGCAGAGAAAGCCTACATCTGGAGCTGACACCTTAAATTTGTACTTTTAGCCTCTGGACGGTGACAAAGTAAAATTTCTGTTTAAAGCCATCCATTTGTGGTATTTCTGTTAAAGCAGTCCTAGATGACTAAGACACCTCCCAAAGCAGAATCGTGACATAGGAGAATTGTCTCATGAAAATAGTTTATTTTGGATGTGACCTTAGAGATCAGGAATGAGGGCCCTGGAAAGAGTGAAACAGGGAAAGGGACATGCCAATGCAAGAGTGCATTCCCGGATTGGTCACTGCTGTAGCAGTCCTCAGAGTAGTGTGGAATCGTTGCAGAATTGCCCATTGGATACATAGAAGACGAGGGCATTTACCTACTACAATCATTCTTCATTGCTCATGGGAGTCTGTGGGAGCTAACTCCCTCTCATATCCAAGTGTGCACAGGTGCCAGCTTGGCTGAGTGAGCTCCAGAGGCATCCCAGGTAGCAACACAGCAGCAGAAAGCCAGAGGAGAAAGAAGGGGTTACACAGTACAGCTAAGGTAAGAGGCTGGCAGATGTACTTACACAACCAGCTGATTGAAGTAACCACGGATTAAGCAAAAACCTGGGTCCAGACTGTTTGAGATGAGGACTTCACGCTTGGTGAATTAGTGGGTCAGTGGAAAAGAGGAAGATCCTCAATGAGATGGATTGACACGGTGGCTTCAACAGTGGGCTCAAGCATGATAGTGATTGTGAGGATGGCACAGCACTGGGCAGAGTTTCCTTCTGTTGTACCCAGGGCCACTATGAGTCAAAAGTGACTTGATGGCACCTAACAACAACAACAAAGGGTGTGGAGGATGGTTGACTTGGTTCTAATAGTTTAAAAGTACTCATGATTTTGGGGGGTAGAGAGCATATTATCTGCAAATAGTGTGGTATGAATATTGCTTATTTTATTTTCGTATCTTATTGCTTTAGCTAGTAACAATATTGAACCACAGAGCTAATGGCCCTCGTCCTTCCTCGTTCTAACAGAAGCACTTTTGCATCACGTCATTTAATCTGATGTGTACTGTAATTCTCTAACCTGTGTGTTCTTTGTTACCACGAGGAAGTTTTACTTTTATCTCAGAGTCTTTACTGGTAATGACTGTTCAATTTTGGGGTCTCCAATAAATTCATAGGTTTTTACCTTTGAGATTGTGAATTTTTGATTTGTAATTGATGGATTGCATATTAATGGTCATTCTGTGTCTCTTCATCCTTTTCACTCTTTTATCTTCTAGACACGATGTCCTTAACTGTTCCTTTAGCACGCCAAGCTGTGTCCCATCCCAGAACCTTCCCTGTGCTATTCCTTCCTCCTGGAATGCTGTTCCCTCATGTGTTCACGTGGCCCATCCTTATTTCATTCAGCTCTCATGTTCACATGTCATCTGTTTTATTAAAGGAGTCTTTCCTGACCATCTTGTGAAAGAAGCTACTGTACACTCATCACACAAGTCCTTCTGCCTTGCTTGTTTTTGTACTTCCTGGCAATTATCATGACTTGAAACTATATTGTTCAATTATTAATTCATTTGCATCAATATTATAAAATTATATTGCTATATTCATATTATAGAAATGTATATGATTCATTTACTTGTTTATTGATTCCTTCATTAGAATGTAACTCCCATGAGGGGAGAGACCTTATTTTGCTTTCTGCTCTATCTACAGTGTCTAGGACAGCTTGTGCCACATAGTAGGGATTCCATAACTACAGTTCTGTTATCATACTTGGTCTGCACAGAGATTTGTTCTTATCCAATTAATCACTTGGGGGACAATTTGAGAATAACATGAATTTCACATTTGCTTATGCAGATATCATGGGTTAAATTTTATTCTGAGAAAATGTGTGCAGCAATTTGGCTAGGCCCTGGTTCCAGATATTGTGTGATGTTCCTGTATGTTGTAAATTCTGCCTCTGTGATATTAATGAGGGAGGATGGGCAGTGGTGGTGTTAGTGAGGCAGGACTGAATCCACAAGACCGTATTGTGTTTTGAGGCAGTTTCTTGGGATATAAAAGAATGGGAAGCAAGCGGAGAGTTGTGGATCTTTATACCATCTGGAAGGAGCAGGAGCTAAGCATGTCCTTTGAACTTGGGGTCCCTGTGCCTCAGAAAACTCCCAGTCCAGGGGAAGACTGATGACAAGGACCTTCTTCCAGAGCCAGCAGAAAAAGACTTCCTCTGGAGCTGATGCCCTGAATTTGGACTTTCAGCCTCCTCTACTGTGAGAAAATAAATTTGTCTTTGTTAAAACAATCCACTTGTGGTATTTCTGTTATAGCAGCACTAGATGACTAAGATAGTAGGATTGTTATTCGTTTATTTTGCGGCAAACACTAACTGAACACAGGAACACCACCCGGCTGAACAGAACCACATGGGAAGGCACAGAAATGCACAGACGTGTGCCTCCGACATCTGCCTGCACCCCAGAGCCACATCCCCATACACCTGGCACTGCAACTTCCCCTTAAGTTTCAGGTAACCCTCCTTACAGTTCACAGTATCTCCCAAGCTGCAATGCTTCCGGTGTCTTCTCCTACAAGCAAACTTTAGGCCTTTCCAGATTCAGTGTTACATTTATTGTAATTCTTTTTCTCTAATTTTAGTGTGCTTTAGGCAAAAGCTTGCAGCTCATGTAAGTTTTTCATTCAAACATTTACACACATATTATTGTGTGACATCAGTGGCCATCCCTGTAATGTAGCAGCTTTATGTGTTTTTTTAAGCCTATGTATCCTGGCCTCTCACACCCGGTCATTAAACACACCTGGGGCTTCTCCTCACTCTGGTAGCTGTGGGAAAATTGTCTCCTGCAAAGAGTTTATTCTGGGATGTGCTCTTAGGGATCAGGACTGGGAGCCTTAGGATGTCCTGTGCCTGGGCTGCCTGACTCGCCACACCTGGGTTGTCAAACATTTATACACATATTGTTTTGTGACACTGGTGGCCAACTCTGCAATGTAGCAGCTTTATGTATAAAACTGTGCTGTCCTTTTTATTTAGGTTCCCAGTGTCTCTGATGAAGATTTCCAAGTATCGTGGCCCCAAGACTCATTTTCCACATAAGGCCTGTGGTTTTACTGTGCAGTGTTTCATAGCATGGGGATTTCTAGGAATGGGTATGTCACATTAGTGACAACCTGACAGTATTTGTTGAATGATTGAATAAATACTTGCATTTCTGAATTAAATCCTAATTTCTTCTGCTACTTTATTTATTTATTTTTTTGGTATATGGATGGCACAGAGCCGCCAGTCATGTTTGTATCTGCGAGGTGGTGTAGCGTAGCACAGGAGAACACAGTGGCTAATGCAAGTGTATGTAGGACACTCTCCTTATCCTCCACCATGACCCAGCCAATCGAGAGATAAAGAAGCCAGAGGCCTGAAAAGCACACTTTTCTAGCAACAAGGGGAAGCTGAGGCTGGAACGCCTGAGGGGCTATGCTTCAGAGCCATCATCCCAACACCATGAGAAACATAACACATTCCACAGGCCCAAATGCTGATACTAAGAGGAGAACTTACAGCTTTGAAAAACTCAGCATGAATTTAGAAACTTCATCGTCAGCTATGAGTAACACCTCCTGTCTCGGTAATCGGGCTCAAAACCAGTAATTAATGACTTAAGCAAGAAACTAGGGAGAACGCAGCAAATGATTCGTTTTTGAGTATTTCCCTCTGATGGCTGGTCCTCATAGCTCTGAAGACCCATAATGGCCTGCCAGATTGCAGGGACCAGGAGATGTCTGGTACCTTATAGCTCAGGTGGCCCAGAAGAATCAAGAAGATTTAAGAACCCAGACCTCCTTTGAAGTATCCTACCTAACCCCTTTGATTCCCTACCCCTGTTTTAGCACATAGTCTCACCTTTTATAATCCCCTGAATGAAACAACAGATGGGCAGACTTTGGTGGCAATGTCACCTCGGCTGCATTGTGTAGCTGGTACACAAGCCTTTGATTAATTCACCCAACCTCCTGTCTCAGATATTGGCTTAGTGGCAGGTGGCATGAACTCTGGGACTTTTCCAGTAACAGTAAGCTTAGTGCGTTTGGCGCAGATAACATCCGGATTGATGCAGATGGCTTTAGTATGCTGCAAAAGTCAACTTCTTCATCTCCACCTTCAGCTCTGGACTCACCCACCCAGTGTTAAAAAGGTGGGTTAAAAAGGTGTGGTGCAGTGGTTAAGTGCCCCACTGCTAACTGAAAGGTGGGTGGTTTGAACCAATTGGACGCTCTGACAGAGAATGATGTGGCAGTTTGCTCTGGATGGACTACAGCCTTGCAAACCCAATGTGACAGTTCTGTTCTGTCCTGTAGGGTCACTGTGAGTTGGAATTGACTTAACAACAGTGAATGGGTCCAGTGTTAGCTGGCCAGTAAAGCTGAAGGTTACCACCAGCGGGAACATGCCCTTTTAAATTCATAGCGTGGAACTGGGGGTTAAAATGTGCGCTTCCCTTCAAGGTCATTGGCCTAGCCTCATTATATAAGCGTGGTTACTGTCAAGTGGATTCTGATTCATGGTGTTCCCATGTGTCAGAGCAGGACTGTGCTCCATAGGGCCTTCAGAGGCTGAGTGTCTGGAAGCAGATCTTCACCAAATTGCCTCTGGGTAGATTCGAAACTCTTATCTTTAGCTTAGCAGCTGAGTAGCGCTAACCATTTGCGTCACCAGAGACCCTGGGACTGGGTCTAGGAAGCCTTTCCTTCCCCTCTGTCACCTCCCACCAGGTAATATCTTTCCGACCTCTAGATCTTTTCCAGATTCAGGGGACCTGGGATCTGAGTACTTCTTGACCCAAAGATGGAAGAACATTCTGGAAAACAAGCATCTGGAGGGAACAGCTGTCCACGTCTCCTGGGAGCCACTAACAGAGGATGCCTCTGCTGTGGTTGTCTACTGGAACCCTATCCACCTGCTGAGGAGTGGCTGTCAAGGTGTTAACAGGGCAGACCAGTGTGGAATGGAAGAGATTCCTTCCTCTCTGGCAATAAGATAGGTTAGCTCACTTGCCAAATCTTCTGAGATGAGGAATGAAAGGTTACAAAATCCTTCATTGCATAGCACAGTTGGCCAAGGAAATCTCCACTGGTCACAATAAAGAGGATGCTGGGCTCCAGCGGGATAGCTGATGAAGTCACAGCTGCCCTGGGGGGGTTGCTGTTTGGTAACCGGGAAGCTGGAGGTGGGTGGTGGAAATGGAGAGGGGTGGGAGGTGGGGACGGCTTTGGGGCTTTACAGGGTTCTGCCTTAGCAGTGAGAATCCCACGCAAAGTATCTTAGAATGACCCTTTCCCTAATGATGCCGTGAGCTTGAAAGTTTTCAGCAGTCAAAAAAGGGGATGAGCGGAAATTTTCTCTCTAGAGCTCCCCATCATATAAGCAGTGGAAGAGTCTCCCATCAGAGTTTGTAATAAGTGGCCTGGTCTCCTATGGATCTGGGCTTCCATTCTGCACCACTTTTGAAGTCTTGGAAATAGCAAGTTGAGGAATCAACGTTAAATGGGGCCAGGCTGGTAATGCCTGAAACGTCCCCACAGAAACCCCAGCCATCAAGTTAGGCGGTTCACAGATCTTTACAGATAAAGTTCCTGACCCAAAAGTACAGCACAAATGAGGAAGTCAGTTGCCACAAACAAAAGCCAGCAGAAATAGTCCACTGAGTTAGGCTCCCTAATTTTCGAGCGTCCACGGAAGCAACAGTTGAGAAGTCAAATGACGTATTGCATCAGGCAAATCTGCTGCAAAAGACCTCTTTCAGGTGTTAAGAAACAAAGATGTCCTTTTAAGGACTAAAGCACACCTGACTCAAGCTAAGATCTTTTCAGTTACCTCATGTGGATGAAAACGCCAGATAATGAAAAATGAAGACAGAAGAAGAATTGATGCATCTGATCTGCGGTACTGGCGAAGAATATTGAAGATACCGTGGACTGCCAGAATGAACAAGTCAGTTTGAAAGAAATAGAACCAGAATACTTCTTAGAATCAAGGATGGTGACACTTCAGGTGTCACTTTAGACATGTCATCAGCAAAGACCAATTATTGGAAAAGGACATCATGCTTGGTTAGAACAGAGGGTCAGTGAAAAGGAGGGAAACCCTCCATGAGATGAAATGACACAGCAAAACCAACCCACAGAACAAACCCACTGCCTCTGAGTTGGTTCTGACTCATAGCGACCCTGGAGGACAGAGTAGAACTGCTCCATAGGGTTTCCAGGGAGTGCCTGGTGGATTTGAACTGCTGACCTTCTGGTTAGCAGACATAACCCTTAACCATGATGTCACCAGGGTTTACGCAGCTAAAACAGTGGACTCAAAATAGCAACAGTTCTGAAGGTGCTGATAGTTGCTGTCAAGCTGATTCTGACTACGGTGACTTCATGTGTTACTAAGCAGAACTGTTGCCGGGGCTTTCATCTCAATGGCAGCAGGCACCAGGCATGGTCTTCTGAAGTACCACCAGCTGGGTTTGAACCACCAGTCTTGAGGTTAGTGGTCTAGGGAAAACCATTTGCTCTTCCCAGCAACCTCCTCTCACCTACTTTGTGCCTGGACTCTAAGGATCCCCTCCCCTCCCACTGCTACCTGCGCTTGGTTGGTCTCCAACACCTTCAAACAAGTTTTAGTATTTTGTCCAGAGTTTATACATGTCACCAGCTGAAGGGTTGTGTTAGAACAAGCAACTCTGCCGTTTTTGGAAAGAAAATCTCCCCCTACCCTTGTAAATCAGTCGTTCATTCCTTGCCATGTTCCTTTTAAAGGTACTTGGCCATTTGTCTTGTGGAATGTCCTGCATTCAGCATTTTCAAAACCATTTCTTCAGGTTTCATTCATTGAATTGGTTCGTTGTAGCACTGAGGGGAACATTTTCGCAAGAACCTACAGGGATGGAGCTTGTGCTTCCTGTTACACCATCCCAAACCCAAACCCAACCAACCCCCCTGCTGCAGAGGTGATTCAGGTTCCTGGTAGTCCCACAGGTGGCAGAGGAGAGCTGAGCCCCGTCAAGTTTTCTAGGTTGTAATCTTTGCGGAGGGGATGGCTAGCCCTGGCTTCTGTGGTGCTGCAGGTGGGTCTGACCACCAACCTGCTGGTCAGTAGAAGAGCACAAACCATTTGAGCCACCCAGGGACCTGTTGCATCACTCCAGGAGGTGACACAATATCCAGCACCCCACTGCTACTGAGTCAACCTTTGATGACTTCATTCAGATGGTGACACCAGACCTCTCCATCACACATGTACTTTTTTATTTTGAAATTAACAAGTAATGTCTATTGGGTTCAACAATGGAGTCTAGGAACTTAATTGTTCTAGGTGCTACATACCTCATTGCTCAGCATCATTACAGTCACCTTCAAAGTACTCTCCTTTGCAAGCTATGCAGCGACACCGGCACCTAGTCCACCCTTCAAAGCAATGCTGGAACTGTTTTCTGGAATGGCCATTGCACACAGTGGCAATGGTGACAAGTTCATGACCTTGTCTAGTTGTCTGTGAGGGAGTTTTTAGCTAGTAAACAAATAATTGTACTGGAACACCCACCCTACCCACCTGATCTGCCCCCCAAGTCACTTTTTTCTTTACCCAAAGATAAAATATTGAAAGAAGACATTTGGATGACATTCAGGACATCAAGGATAATGTGCTGACAGCTCTGATAGCCATTCCAGAAAAAGAGTTCCAAAATTGCTTTGAAGGGTGGACTAGACGCTGGTATGCGTACATGACTTCCCAAGAGGAGTACTTCAAAGGTGACTGCAGTGCTATTCAGCAATGAGGTATACAGCACTTTTTCTAGGATGAGTGCGTGAACATACTTGGCAGTTATACCTGTACTTTTTTTCACTTTGAAATTAGCGAATAATGTCTATGCAAAGATTCTTACTGATTATGCTTTACCTAGTGGTTTTGTCATCTGCTGATGATCCTTGCCTGCATCTAGTATTTTGCTGGGGGTTGCAAATTGTGATTTTCTAAATCTATCACTCTGGCAAAATAGAGCCTCTCCTGGTGACAAGATAAAGTACACTGTCTCCTTTAAGAACAGGAGGGCAGAAGCTTGATTCTCCTTTCTCACTGTTCAGAATAAACAGTTGTTACAATAGACATTTTTTATTTCTCCTCTGTTTTGAGCAGGAAATCTTGGTGGCATGATACTGAAGAGCTAGGGCTTCTAACCAAACTATTAGCAGTTCAAGCCCACCAGGCACTCCTTGGAAACTCTATGGAACAGTTCTGTTCAGTCCTATCGGGTCACTATGAGTTGAAATTGACTCAATGGCAGTGGATTTTCTTCTTTTTAGCAGGGACATCAGTGAAGACCACCCAGATGAGAGCATTCAGAGGCTTTTTCTGCCCAGGGATGCTCTGTCAACTGTCTCAGCTCCCATCCCTTTCCTTTGTTAGAGACTCTGAAGCAGATAGAGGAGTAGAAAGCGTTACGGCAGGGAACAGAAGCTTCAGGTGGCCCTGATGGAGATGTTGCCTTGGGGAGGCTGGAGTGAACTAGAAGCCAGCATCCTCTGTAGATTTGTTGGAGAGTACATTTGGCTTCCTGGCTGGTCCTGAGCTGGAAGCCAGGAAAAAGATAGAGAAGCTGACATTGTGGACCAAGGGCTGACCATTCGGGGCCAATGGCTTCAGAAGCTGTATTTTAACTTCCCAGGCATTTTCTGCAGAGGGTGTGAGTCAAAGTTCTCTTATATTAGGTCTGGTCATTGTCCGTTGTCCCTGTGTTGTTAGACACTTGAAATTTTATTTGATTGATTCAACCAATGACAGCCTTTCTTTTTGAGACCCCCTGAGACTATCCCAGATCTCGGCCAGTGGAGGCTTTGGAGTGAATTCTGAGTCTCTCTGACCTGTTCCTAGGGGCTCTGGCCAACTTTGTTGGCCTCTAGCACAAAAAGACAGCCTCAGTGAACCTTGTCATCTTTCTGTATGAAACTTAAATCAGCTATTTCTCCAAGAAGCCCTTATTGTGGGAATGGTACTTAGACACCAAGTATTGAGGAGTAGGTGTGCTCAGTGCTACTGACGGTTCATTGCTTCTAGGCCTTTCAGTGGACAGAAAGGGAAATAATTGAGTACATTTTAGTTTATGAATGCTATTACTAGTTCAAGTTTAGTATTATAGCTAACACCTTTAAACTTCTATTTTATAATTGTATTCTTATGCACTGAAAACCTCAGTTTCTAATGACGTTAGTTTTATTTTTACATACCTACTAGTTTCAAAATTATATCAAAATTCTAGTAGTAGACTACTAGGTGACCTGTATGGCTTCTTTGCAGTTCCTTTTGCCTTTAATCTACGTTCCTATAAGGATGTATTATGAGTGTATCAAAGTACAACAACAAAAGGATGTCTCACATGGGTAGACATTAGAACAGAAACAGAGGATGTGACTGTCAACACTCTTTCAGGTGCTGAAGTTCCTTGCTTAAAACTACTATTTAAGGATTAAACAGGAAGAGAGCAAAACAGTTGCTTTTCTTGCCCCCCCTCCCCCACCGCAGATAATTTAATTACATGCCCAGGAAAAACAATGACGCTGACAAAACTTTAGCACCAAGAAAAACTCACCTTTTGGGAAGATTTTCTGGATGAATTTGTTTGCCGTTCTCTGCCTCAGTCTCATTAGACGTCTGTCTGATGAAGTTATTAAACCCAAGTAACAAAAGTTACTGATTAAAATGTGGCTACCTCTGCTGCCTGGCCTCAGAGTGAGTGTGTTTCATCACAAGAGTGAGGCTTGTGATGGGAGCAGGTGTGTCCTGCTTCCCCATCATCTCATCAGTGACCAGAAGCAGAGACTCACCTCATCTATCTCACTCAGGTCTCACCTGCAAGTCTAGGACTTCAGAGAAGGCTCCTGCCTGCAATTGGTTAGTTCTGCCTGGACTGGTTAGTTCCGGGCCTCACAGGGAGGGATGTCTTGGACTGCTTATAAGCCAAGAATTCCATAGGTCTGAGAACTGTGTCACTGCCCATGGAGAAACTGAGGCTCAGAGAGGCAGGTGGTTGCTCACAGCATTCAGTGAGTCTGCTGGGAGTGAATGGCCCAGAAGCACATCCCTTTTCACTCATCCCACAAAGGAGCTGACCAGTTTTAACATTTGAAACAAATTTTTAAATAGTTTGATGCCTAGTAAGAGTCTTTGGGCAGAAGTGTGAATGTGTTTCTAACTGGAGAGACAGGTGCCAAGGTTTTATTTCAACATACTTAACCAAGAGAAGGAAAGCCTGGTGGCGCAGCGGTTAAGTGCTATGGCTACTAACCAAAAGGTCGGCAGTTTGAATCCACGAGATACTCCTTGGAGACTCTATGCGGGAGTTCAGCTTTGTCTTGTAGGATCACTATGAGTCGACACTGGCTTGACGGCAGTGGGTTTGGGTTTCCGATTTAACCAAGGGGTGTTAATTGCTCTGCTAGTCCCTGTCCTTGTCGTGATAGGTAGATGGGACAGCTGTTTCTATAGCTCTGGGCTAAGAGCTGCTGGATGCCATGCAAACCCAGTTATTCATGGCCACCCTTGTTCCATGCAGTAAGAGACCTTGGAATCAGCCCTCCAGCCACCTGGGAAATTCTGAGGGAGACTGGTGTCTCTCCATCACTCCTGTGTCTGCTGTTGTGGATTAGGGACAGGCAAGATCACAGGAGTGAGGAGACAGGTGAGAGCCTGAAGACAAGAAGTGGTTCTTTTTACTCTACACTGACAAAACAACACAGGACTATAAAAATTTCTCACTTTTTCAAAAGTAGAACTTGATAAGACAGCTGAAGAGTGTGTCTGAGCACATGTCTTCCGTGGTCTGTGTAAGTAGATTGTTTATGCAAAGATTAACTCACCATGTTGGTAGAGAGAAAACACAAAAGCTCATTTTTTTTTTTTTTTTAAATATCATCTATGCAACACCTTGCTATAATTAGTCCACTGAGTCTTTCCCATTGTACAGATAAACCCATCAGCCAGCCTGGCTCATTGTAACACTGCTTTGCTTTATGAACTTACTTTCAGGAGTTGAAAACGAAAGGAAAGGCAGTTAATTCACCCTCGACCATGCTCACTAAATACCTCGACTCTGCTTTCCATCTGCGTTCACAGTGAGGTCCAGGCTCAGAGATGACATGGTCTTTGCCTTGATTAAGTGGATCATGTTTGTCATCTTGTATACACGTCTCTCACAGTTACCTTTTAATTTCCTCAAAAAAGAATTAAGCATGCTGACACCACCAAAGCTTGTATACTCTTAAGGTGTTGTGGCACCCTGGTCACTCAGGGATGCATGACAATTGAAGGGGCAAGTGTATCTTAAGTATTGACACCTAGCGCTCCATAGTCTTCCTTGAGAAACCACCCAGGCAGTCAAAGGTATTTAACTAGCCTGATTTAAAAACTATCAGTCCAGAGTTTTAAAGAAAACAAGGGACTGTGGAATTTTACCAGGGCCCAGTGGGGGTTGAATCTGTACCATCAGCTGGACCAGTCTCCATGAAGTCACCTGTCAGGGTGGTTCCTGTCCCCACCTGCACCTAGGCTAGCAATGAGCACACTTGGGCCTCAGTATTCACCAGGCCGACTGGGCTGCAGCCTGGGGCTGCTCCCTGTGAGCTGGGTGAGTCCAGTCTCACCATCCCCAGGGGCACCAAGTGAAAGGCACTGTGGGAGTGTCCTTCAGCACAGATGTCCTCTTCCTGAGGAAAGCCGAACTCATTCAGGTGTGGAGTGTTGTCAGACACAATTTCAGGACAGGCTGGAGAGAACTGTCTGCCAGCATCCACCACCTCTTTCCCACCCCCGGCACCTCTTGTGGCCTGGCCCTTGTCTCTGGCGCCCCCAGGCTCAACAACCACCTCCTCAGAGATCTCAGGTGAGTCCAGAGTTTGGAGGGGCTCACCTGCCCTCTGGCCCCCACCCCCCAGGCCTGGGTGAAGGCATCTAAATGTGACTGGCACAGTGTCCCTGTTGGTCGGTGGCCTTTGTCATTAGGGAGCTCAGCAATGAGTCATCACCTCTGTAGTCCCCTCAGCACTTTGAGTCTAAGAGAGCACACATGGGCTCCCAAGGCAGCCACAGACCCCCAGGACAGACCCAGCCTACTCTGTTAGGCTCACGCACAGGGAAGAGAGACGGGGACCACAGAAACCCCAGTCTCAGGCTACACAGATGATTCCCTAATAGGAAGTAGACAGAGACCCACCGGGAGCAAGGGGCTTCCACGTGGGAGAGAGGTGACATTACAAACTTGTCCCTGTCTCAGAGGACAATGGAGAGGATTCCTAGGGTTTCTGGGCCTTCCCAGGAGGAAGCTCTAGAGGCAGCGGCCTTCCATGTGGCAGAAGAGAGGAAAGGTCTGGGCCCACCTAGCCTTGGTCAGGGAGCCTGACCTGTCCCAGGTGAGCACGGAGTCCTGGCTCCTCACATCTCTCCCTGTGCACCAAGGTGGGGCCCAGTCTGGGGTGGGCTCCACCCACTGCCATGAGGGCGTCCAGCTTTGGGGGTCCTGGGGCAACCAGTGGGCGGGGACCGGGTAGGGCATTTATACCTGCAGAGGGAAGTAGAAAAGCATTCTTCCTTCACAGGTACTGGAACTTGTGAAGGGTCAGGACAGCTGGGGATCATCCTGGATCAGGGTGGCACTCAGGCCCCTCTCCCACCCCCCGTACTGGCTTCTCCAGGTCCCCTCAGTGACTTCCCATGTCCCTTCTTTCGTTGACCAGGGCACCAGTGCTGACACCTGTCTCTGTGTTTACTAGGTTAGGAGAAACAGCACAGACAGGGCGACGGGGGCTGCAGCTGGGCAGCCTCCTCGGAGGCCTGTGTTTCAGTCACCTGGTGCTGCCATAACAGAAAATCCCGCGAGTGGAAGGTTTCAGGAAGAGAAATTATGTTGTCACAGTCCTGTAAGGAACAAAACCATTTGTCAGTTCCAAGCCCTCTTGCTATGAGGAATGATCGCAGTCCAGCAGGCTAGGAGTTCAGGCTCAGTGTGAGAGCCCCCTGGCACAGGAACCCCAGGTCCAAAGGATGCACTCTGCTCTAGGTGCTGCAGTCTTGGTGACGTGAGGTTGCTGACTCTCTCTGCTCACTTCTTTCCCTTGTATCCCGCAAGTGTGTAGCTTGAATCCTGCCTCACTAAAACAACTGCTGCCCTTTCTTCTTGTCAACATCACAGAGGCAGGATTCACAACAGAGGGAAAAGTGTCTCAACACCAGGAATCATGGCCCAGCCAAATGGATACATACATTTCTGGGGGGACATAATGCAATCCGTGACACTCTGCCTTGTGCCCTGTCAGGCAGAGCTCATCTGAGTGAGTGCGATGCCTGTTTCAGGCCCTGCCCAAGCCCTGCCCAGGCCAGCTCTGTTACCTGCACCCTGTGAAGATGCTACACTGCCACTTGCACTTCACAGATGAGGACACTGAGGCATGGAGGCTTTTAGAAACTGGCTAAAAGCCCTGGTTCCCCAGACCTCTCTGCCCACCTCTTTCACCACCATGAACGACAGACCTCACATTGCTCGGTCCACCTGGGGTGGGCAAGGACGTGGAAACAGCTCTCTGTATGACTGTTAGGAGTATTGTATGGTGTACACTGTTTCAGAATTAATTAGTGGCATCCACATGATGCAACAATCACATTTGTGAAATAATTTTAGTTATGGATCCATTGGTTGTATGCTTTAGACATCCCAGCTTCAAAAGGTCTTTAAAAAAACAAAACCAAACCATAAAAGTGCACAGCACAGTGAACTACATAACATAGCCCTCCTAGCCATAGTCCTTGTGACTCCCACAGGATGATTGGGTGGGACTATGCAAATAAGGTGCCTGTGGCCTACCAAGGGGATTGGACAGCTTGTTAATAATGTAAATAAGGTGCATGGAACACCTGTAGGGGTTGGACCATCAAATAAGGTATATGGAAACCTGCTGAGGGGACTGGTCAGTTTTGCCATCCCTCTAGGCTTACCAGAGCACTACTCCCAGAGCAGAAAGGGGGACCTCCCCACCACCAAGGAAGAAGAGACTGGAGTAGGACTTGTCCTTTGGGCTCGGGGTACTTGTTCCAAGAACCTCCTAGACTAAGGTGACAGAGAGCTGTAACATGGAAGGCAGTGAGAGATAGTAGCACAGCAGTAGCAAGTGTGACAGCAGCATGAGATGCAGGAACCAGGAGACCTGTGCCAGATGGCGGAGGGGGGCCCAGCAGGAATGGCAAGAAGAAACTGTGCTGACTGAAAACTGTATCCTGATTTGTTCCTGTTACTTCTGGGTTTTTTCCTGATTCTGCATGGTATCTGTGGCTTCCCTAACGCACCCAGCATTCCTGAGCGCTGTCTGTTAGTTCCACAGGGTTACTATGAATCTGAATAATCTTGATGGCAACAGGTTTGGTTTTGTTGGTTTGGGTGGCACAGCGGTTAAGTGCTCAGCTGCTGAACCAAAGCTTGGCAGTGGGAACTCACTGACTGTTTCTTGGGAATAAAGACCCAGGGGTCTGCCTCTGTAAAGACTTCAGCCTGGGAAACCCTACGGGGCAGTTCTTCTCTGTCCTGCAGGGTCACCATGAGCCTGAATTGACTTGATGGGACTCAACAATGACATTTCTTGAGTTGGTTTAAAGGACTGGAAACAAAGCTCTCCTTCATTTCTGGTCTCTCCAGTCAGTTCTCACTTAGCAATTTTCTTTACCCTCAGAGAACATCAGTGTGTTTGTTTTTGTGGACTGACATGGGGTTATGGATTGAATTATGTCCCCAGAAATGTGTGTAGCAATTTGGCTGGGCCATGATTCCTAGTACCATGTGGTTGTTCTCTGTTTTGTAATTATAATTTTTTTGTTTGTTGTAAGTTCTAATCTCCGCCTGTAGTTAATGGGGCAAGATTGGATTATGCTAAAGAAGATTGGGGTGGGACTGTAACACCCTCACTAAGGTCACATCCTTGATCCAATGTAAAGGGGGCTTCCCCGGGGTATGGCCTGCACCCCTTTTATCCTACAAAATTTAGAAGGAAAAGAAAATGAGCAGAGAGTTAGGGACCTCTGATCACCAAGAAAGCAGTGCTGGGAGCAGAATGTGTCCTTTGGACCTGAGGTTCCTGTGCTGAGATGTCCCCAGACCACGGAAAGACCAGTGCACCACAAGGACCTTCCTCCAGAGCTGACAGAGAGAGAAAGCCTTCCCCTGGGGCCAGCACCCTGAATTTGGCCATGTAGCCTCCTGAGCTGTGAAAGAATAAACTTTTTTTTAAAAAAGCCATCCACAGTAGTGACTTGACGGCACTTGGCTTGGCTTGGCTTGGCAAGTGACCACAGCACAAAGAATAAAAGAACAGAAATAGATGTTCTGCTTCATCTCAGGTGACCAGGAGGCAGTCCTCTCTCAGTGACCTGCCTGCTGTGGGATACAGGGAGGTGAGCAGGTACCTGAGATCCAGGTGGGCTTCATAAGGGAAAACGCCTCCCCAGGCTGACGGACAACTTGTGAGGGATATGCAGTAGTTTCAAGTCAAGGAAGGTGAGCTCTGGCAGCAGTTTGCTATTGCAGTGCTCAGGTACTCGGGGAAAACCAAATCCAACCAACCTACCGACCAACCCAACAAACAAAACGATTATTTTAAAACTGCTGAATAATTAATAGGAAAATGCTTAGAGGTGGGATTACTTAGGTGGCTTGTGAAATTTCAACTACCTACATAGTGAAATAATGTTTAAAAATCACATTGTAAGGCAGACAGTCTGAAACTAGGGCTGTGTCTCATCATCTGACAAGCTCTCCATCTGGAAACACACTTATTTGTTTTGTTTGTATCATCCGTGATTGTCAGGCACTGTGGTCTGAGTTGCATGTTGCTTTAGACCTGTGTCTGGTATGTGCCTTGTCTGGAGATTGGGCATCAGTGAATGAATGAATCAGTGAACTAATGACCCCTAGTGGTTGTCTAGTTCTGCGTCATCACTTTGCAGTTAGGGAATGGAGACACCGGTTTTCGTTGTCAAAATGTCAGTAACACAACGTCTTCCAGTTTAGCGTTTGTCTTGTGTGTAGTTTAGTGACATCCACTTAGTTTGGTGACATCAGTTACGTTTGTCACACATGCAGCCATCAGCAATCTCTGCTGACAAATTGTCTTTGCCATAAACAGAAACATTGCTTCTCAGAGGAGGAACCCTCCTGTCCCTCTCTCTGCCACAGCTGGTAACCTCTGATAGCGTTTCTCCGCAGGGCTCTTGCCATCTGGGGCCGAGTGATTCTTCACTGTAAGGGCTGTCCTGGGCAGTGTAGGGCACTTAGCAGCATCCTTTGCCTTCTACCAACCAGAGGCTGAAAGTACACCTTTCTCCCTCCGGTTGTGACCAAAAAAACATCGGCAGGCATTGCCAAATACTCCCGGGGACAAAACTGTCACTTATTGAGAACAACTGGGTTAAAAGCTTCTCCTGGTAAAAACAATGTGCAATTATGGTGGTGTAGCAGTTATGAGCAATGTCTGTGAACCAAAAAGTTGGCAGTTTAAATCCTCCTGATGCTCCTTGGAAACTATGGACCTGTTCTCCTCTGCCCTGTAGGGTCGCTAAGACTCAGAATCAACTTGACAGCAGTGGGTTTGGTTTACGGGTGAGAACAGGAGCCTTAGGGATCTTCCACCTTTCTGTCTCCTTGCTATCTTAGCTTAAATGCTTCTGTTTGCAGACCAGATAAGCTGCCATCTCAAGAAGTTCTTAGGTGCTGCTGACTTGATTCCGACTCACAGCGTCCCTGCAAGATGGAGCTGTACTGCCCCATAGGGTTTTCTTGGCTGTCATCTTCCCGAGAGCAGATCACCAGGCCTCTCTCTTGCAGAGCTGCTAGGTGAGTTTGAACAGACAACCTTTTAGTTTGGAGCACACTTAACTGCTGTGCTCCGTAACAGCTCTCCTCTCTGAAAAAATAAAACACCCTATTCACAAATACACATTCATCCTACAGAAGGTGAAGTTACTCACCCAAGATTATGTGATTGGTAGTCGCAAATGTCCTGGGTTCAATGCAATTTCTCCCATTTTTTGGTTTTGTTA
The DNA here is from genome assembly GCA_028571685.1 of Heterohyrax brucei. Classification (NCBI taxonomy): domain Eukaryota; kingdom Metazoa; phylum Chordata; class Mammalia; order Hyracoidea; family Procaviidae; genus Heterohyrax; species Heterohyrax brucei. The sequence continues at coordinate 119,007,977 of CM053151.1, read as the reverse complement.
CCGATAGCATTTTTTGGCTAGTGTTACTGAGAGGGTTCATAGCTGTAAAAAAATTCTTAGATAGCTTCTTCATTAATAGTAAAACCCTTTCTTCCTTAGGAATGCTGACATGTAAGGAAAATTGTAGCCTCCCTTCTGTCTCATGAAGACTTTTAGTTTGTTTTCCCAGGCCATTCTTGACCCCTAGTGGGACAGAGTAAGGCCAATTGGGAGCCTGCTGTTCAGATAAGGGAAACCCTGGTGGCGCAGTGGTTAACTGCTACATCTGCTAACCAAAAGGTCTGCAGTTCAAGTCTGCCAGGTGCTCTATGGGGTGGTTCTATTCTGTCCTCTAGGGTCACAGTGAGTCAGAATTGACTTCACAGCAGTGGGTTTGGTTTCATTCAGACAAACCAACACTGTTTCTGAGAGATAGTCACCAGGTTGCTGACGCCAAGAACAACTCATCCTAAAACAAAGGAACTGTACTTCTTCACCAACTTTGCCTCCTCTCAATACCTGCAGCCTGCACCCCTCGCCAGCTCCCTTCCCTTCCTAAATTCCTCTATAAAATCTGGACCAACAAGTTAAGATGGTTTTCAGGATGCTAACCCACCGTCTTCTCAGGTTGCCCACCATCTGAATAAAGCACTTTTAAGAGACTCAGTCCCCGTCTCTATTCATTGTCTCAGTAGTGACAGGCAGCATGAGTTGGTGATGGTCTTTTTCCGGTAACAGTACCATTAAATTACCTGTACCCTATGATGCCCAAAAATAGCAGTTAAAGAAATCCCCCCATCCTTTGTTTCCATAAAAGGGCTTGCTACAAGGAACCACCCTTTTCATACATGACTTAGATGGGACTCAGGGACGCCCCTGTATTTCCCTATAAGGCCAGATCCAGGCCTTCCAAATTCCCGTTCCTTGCCTCAAGAAAGAGTAACTAAATTGCATGTCTCCACTGACCAATCAGACACAAAGCACTTGTTCCTCAAATTGTGGTGAAGCTTCTCTCCTTCCCTAAATCCTTGCCCTTGGCCTGAGCTAAAGCAATACTTCTGTGTAAGGACCCACCCAGGGAAGAGGCTGGCCTCCCCTAAAAGCATTCTTGTGTACCACCCATGATGTCACCTGCTCACCCCACTTCCCTACCCCTGGAGTTTTTCTTATACTTGTTTACATTCCGTTTCCAGAAAAAGTAAACACCAGTTTCCCTACCCCTTGGAAAGGTTTGCAGGTTTTGGTTACGGCAGAGGGGTCTCCGGTGGTAGTATCCCCTTCCCTGCTGTACTACCCACCAAGGCCTGGGTGTGGTTTTTATTGGACAGTAGTAACACTATCCACTGCTTCTTGAATATTTGCTATGTGACAACTATTTTGCTCAGTTTTCCACAGAGTATCCCTCCTAGCAAGAAACCGATGGCCTTTTGGGCTGACTGACCAGTCAAGTTTATGGAAGGGACATGCTGGCACGTGCAGGCATGGCTCAGGGCAGCCCACGAGTACCCCTTGGGCTCTCCTGGCCAGTGGAGACTGAAAGCCTCTTCCTTCTGCCATTTCTAGCTTGGGGGTCTGTCCTGGGTCCAGGTCCAGTTATGCGCCATGCAGTCGGTTCTGGCTCATAGTGATCCCATGTGCAACAGAATGAAGCACGGTCTGGTCCCTTCTATGGCTGTCCTTGGTGGGGAGGGAACAGCATTCTTCTCTTTTTTTTTATAGCTACTCGGAGAGGCCATTACTATAGTTTCTGTGCTCCAGATGAGGAAACTCAGGTTGAGAGAGGCCAGGTAGCTTGCTCAAGGTCTACCGTGGGAGCTAAAGCAACGTTAAGCCCCAGCTCCAGGCCTGGAGGACTGACAAGAGAGCGATTCACGGAATAGAGAGGATTCAGGTGCTGGAGGAGAGGGGCTGTATGATGGACTATGGCCTTCAGTACAATGGGGGGAGTTCAGGGGTCCCAGGAATAAATCTCCACTTTAGCTGTCCTCCTACCCCCTTTCATTTCTTGCTGGACACCCTGGGGCAGAGGACGGAGAGCAGCGTGGGGAGAAGGGTAGAGACGGCATTTGGAGGGGCTAGGGAGAAGCACCCAGTTCTCACGTGGGCTTTGCATTGTGCTGTGATGTGCACTTTGCAGCTGAGGCTTAGGACTAGTAACCTACCCACAGGTGCACAATATACTAGTTAAGGAACACTAGTTGCCAAGTGGGAGCACCTGGGTGATGCAATCATTAATACACTGGCTGCTAATGGAAAGACTGGAGGGTGAGGCCACTCGGAGGCTCCTTGGAAGAAATACCCAGTGGTCTGCTCCTGAAAAAGCAGCTGCTGAAAACCGTATGAAACACAGCTTTGTGCTGGCACACGAAACTGACTCCATGGAAACTGGTTTATTGATTTTAGTCACACATGACAGATAAACTCCCCAAAGTTAGTGATGTAACCAAATAAAAGTTTAATCCTCATTTGCATAATGCCAAATTAGTGGTCCTGAATTTCCCGCCGCTCTCCTCCAAGTGGTAACAGAAGAATCCAGGCTCCAAGGATGTGGAGCTCCCTACCCGCTGGAACCGCGGCGTCATCCGTGGGGACTTTACACAGGAAGAGAGGACGACAGCTTTCAAGCAGGACCAGAAACAAGCATCATGTTGCCTACATTCTGTCGCTCAGAATTCTGTCGTTCTCAGTTTCCCGAGAACTGGTCAATGCAGTCTGGCCATGTGCCAAGGAAGGAGGGCACTCTGGGCTGGCAAACACCTAGCCAATATTCAGAATTTAAATCTAGGCACTTAACTCCGGACTTTAGGATAGATTCCATTACAATTACAATCAGGCACACTGCCAGAAGCAGGATTCTTTTTTTTTTTTTTTTTTTTCCAGGCTAGTTTATATTCCTGAAAGCAGTTCCTGGAGAAGCAAACAAATTCATTCCTCCACATTTGCTGGGTAATGAGGCAGGCTGCCACAGTGTGGCCGTTCTTCCAGCCCGGTGGCCTGTTTGAATCACCTATCTTTTCAAACTCCGAAAGCTCCAGCCACACCCAAGGCTAATTGAAGCACAGCGTCTGGGATGCAATGGTGGCAGCTCCCCAGATGACCAGTATGTAGATGACCCACAGTCACTTGCAGAGGTTTTATAGTGAGGCTGCCTGGGCCTGAATCCAGTCTCTGCTACTTGTCTGCTGTGTGGCTTTGGCCAGCTGCTTAACCTCTCTGTCCTTCTGGTCTGCTGTGTGGCTTTGGCCAGCTAACTTAACCTCTCTGTCCTTCTGTTTACTCATCCACAAAACAGACAGGTCTGTCCTGTTGTTAAGACGATTACCCTCTAGGTGTCTGGTCAGTATAGCACCGTGGAGGCTTTCTTTCTTGTTGCTGCCCTGCCTCCAGTGTTTCCAACATCTGCAGGGTCACCCGTGGTGGACAGATTTCAGTGGCTCTTCCAGACTAAGACTTGCCTTGGTGATCTCTTGAAAATTTGCCAGTGAAAACTTCATGGATCACAACAGAGTACTGTCGGAAACCGTGCTGGGAGATGAGCCCTGCAGGTTGAAAGGGGCGATACAATATGCAACGAGAGACTCAGACACACCACCCACCAGGGAGATTCGTTCTGTTATACATAAGGTTGCCATAATGTGTAGCCGTCACCATGGCAACTCACAACATGAGGATTACTTGAGTTAATATATGCAAAGTGCTTACAACAGTGCTCACATGTGTTAGTCATCCTTGCTGCTTTCTGAATGCCTGCTCTGTAAGGTACCATGCTTGAGAGACAGAGAAGGTGCAGTGTTTGCTCTTGAGGAGCTTGAAACCCAGTGGAAAAGCATCTAACTCTAATCTCTGGCAGGTTAGACATAGCCAATCTTTCCAGCCATTTGTTCCTTATAAATGTAAATTGATTTGTTTTCCTCCTGAGAGAGACTGAGCCCTGTTTTATGAGGCAGAGAAAAGGAGCATGATGCCAAAGCTGTTTTAGAAATGGAATTCCTGGCTCTGAAGACGCTGCCTGGTCTTCTGACCCATGGCCGTCAGCCATCTCCCATCTTCCCTGGCAATAAATGATCCGGGGGTTGCCTTGGATGCCTGGGGGCACCGGCTCCCTTTTTGTCTGATGGTCAGCATTGCCTAGTTGTAGGGAGATTTGATTTGAAAGGTGCATCTTGGGTGTATTTTGAAATAAAATTCAAGGAGGGCATTGCGAGACAAGATGTCCTGGGATAGTAAAGAGTCTGCGGGGACTATTAACCTGAAGATGATTTGAACCCACCCAGCAGTACCTCAGAAGCAAGGCCTGGCAATCTGCTTCTGTGAAGATTACAGCCGAGAAAACGCTATGGAGCAGTTCTTACTCTGTAACACCTTGGTGTTGCCATGAACCAGAATTTACAGCAATGGGTTTGGTTTGGGTTTTGATTTGGCTGAAGGGAAAGATGTATCATCTTTTGGGCTTTTGAGTTAGCTGAGAAGCTAGCATACCCTGGCAGCAAGAATTCTTAATACTTGTCAGAAGAGGACAAAACACCCTTTTTCATCTGGGTGCCACTGAGGCACGGAGGAAAACATGGCTTCTCAGTGCAAAGTACCCACTTTGCTTCCCCACTCGTCGTGTGAGTGTTTTGTTCTGCCCAGATGCGGCCCTACACTTCTGGAGTAACCGAGACCTTGAGGCTCTGAACTCCACAAGACACTTAACATTTATGAAAAACACAGAAGTCTCTGCTATTTAAAATCTGCCTTTGTGTCTCCACCCTGTCATCGGAAATCCTCTTTCCATTTACAGTAAGCAGTTCTTTAGCCCAAAGAAGAGCCTGGTAGTGTAATGGTTAGGTGTTCTGCTGTTAAAGGAAAGACTGACAGTTTGACCCCACCCTGGGGCTCCCAGAGAGAAAGACTCAGCCGTCTGCTTCCACAGAGTTCCCCATTGCCTCTGAGTCAGTTCCGACTGGCGGTGACTGTAAGACAGAGTGACGCTGCCCCACAGGGCTTCCAAGGCTAGAAATCTTCATCGGAGCCGTCTGCCACCTCATCTGATGCGGAGCAGCTGGTGGGTTTGAACCGCTGACCTTTCTCTTAGCAGCTAAATGCTTAACTGCTGCGTAGCCAGGCCTCCTTCCCTGTAAAGACTACAGCCTAAGAAAACTTACGGGACAGTTCTAGCTGAAACTGTCTTGACAGTACCTACCCAGTAACAGCATGACCAAGTAAGTACCTCCCTCTTTTCTCCACTCTAATTTTTTAAAAAAAACTCACATTTTACTGTGCTTTCTGTGAAAGTTTACACAGCAGACTAGGTTCCCATACAGTTTCTGCACAGACTTTCCATTTCGGTTTAAACTACAACTTTACTTACTTTAAAAACAACAACAACAGGACATATTATTTTCTTCAAAGCCCTTCTGGATGCCTCACACCAGATTCTCTTTCGAAAGCCACCCCCTTGGAGCAGTTAAGCTAGCAGTTCCTACTTGCTTCAGGGCCATCTGAACCTGGGTTCTAGCACGCATGCCACCTCAAAGAGTCATCTTAAGTAAGTTTCTCAACTCCTCTGTGCCACCGTTTCTGCTGTGTCTGTCTGATGAACCCTGCGCTGGAAGCATGGGTCTGTCAATCACGTGTGCATTTGCATTTTGGGTCCTGGTCATCGAATGCTTCCTGTATAGGTTGTACCTATTAAAGTACCAACAGGGCTTACTATGTTTTTGTTATAATTTTCTTTGGAAGAATCCTTTAAATAAACCCATTCAAGAAATCGTCGCTGACTGCCGTTTCCATGTTCTGTTAATTAAGCTTGGGAGCAGCTGTGTTCTAACTCATTTGAAGGGCTGGCTTTGAACTGGAGTAGAAGTCTTTCTGCGGAAACAGCCATCTTCCCTTATTGCCAGCAGGGAGCGCCCAGTCTCCACCCGAATAGAGTTGGGTTGGAATCCATCCAGCCTAGGAAGATTTTGACCCCACTCGTTGCTCTGAGTCAGACCTGATTCGATGGCAGTGGGTTTGGGTTTGGATTCACTGCGGGAAGGCCTTGGAAAAATCCTATTTTAGCTCTTTCACAAGGCATGTCTGTGGCAATTTCCTCTGGGTTGAGGACACTACTTAAAAAAATAAAAATGTCATTTTATCTCACGATTAATTTCTCTCTGTAAATAGCGGGCTGGTGAGAGTTACATAATAGGTGCCCCATCAGCCCTGAGCTTGTGAAATTGCCCCTTGCAGGGGTTTGACAGCAGACTGATAAGGGAATATTTGGGGGGTGAGATAACACAAACATGCTTCATATTCAGATAAAGAACTTTTGTTGTTGGCCCTGAGGCCAGTCTGCAGGTGACTCTGAAACAGAACCAACTTAAGCCTCTGCTAGGTTTCTATACTGGAAATACAGCCCTAGTCCCATCCCCCACTTGGCCAGGGACTAGGGGAAGGCCAGTGAGTCACTCCCCTCCGCTGCAAAATTTAAGGGTGGGGGCACCAGATCCATAATCAAGACAATGTTCTACTGCAATGCATTATGGGTTTGACTTGGTCCCCCTGATAAGGTTACTAGGGGAACCTGGTCACCGCCCCCTGAGGCTTGGAAAGGGTAATCGCAGATAAGACGGTTCCTTCCTACTAGTTGCATGAGGACACAGCAGTTCTCCTCGCTGCCTGGAACGTGACCACATGCACAAGAAGGAAGACCTAAAAGTGACCTAGGCCATATTTCCATCCTATCTCCATACCAGTATCATACTGTCCAGGAGGGACCCATCATGCAGCTGTTGACGTGGGGCAGAAAACCCGGACCGAAGAACCATCCCATCTCCCCTCCCATCTATGAGATTACCCTCTGCTTTTGCCAATAAAAGGGACCCTCCAAATACGTACAGAGTCTTTTTCCACTGGCGGAAGCGGAGTGGTTCCCTCTTTGGAACGTACTTTCACTTAATAAAGCTTTGCTGCCAAGAAGGTTGTGTGCCTTGGGGGAAGGGAGGCTGGCTTGCTGCCCGTTGGGAGATGGGACTTGCTGGTCTGATCTCTAGAACTCGCATCAGGTCACTTGAGGTCTAGTCAGTTTCAGGATCGCGACACCCCCAAAATGTGTGTCTGCGGGGCTAGACTATGACTCCCAGTATTGTGGGGTTGTCTGCTGTTTCACCATTTGATGTGATTTTCCTGTGTTGTAAATCCAAGTCTCTGTGATGTTAATGAGGCAGGATTAGAGATATTTATGTTAATGAGGCAGGACTCAATTTACAAGATTAGGTTGTGTCTCTTTTGAGATATAAAATAGAGGAGTAAGCAAAGAGACAAAAGGACCTCATACCCCCAAGAGACAAGGACCCAGAGGGCCTTTGTCCTTTGGACCTGAGGTTCCTGTGCTGAGAAGCTGCTAGACCAGGGAAGGTGGCAACAAGGACTTGCCTGCAGAGCTGACACAGAGAGAAAATCTTTCCCTGGAGCTGGTGTCCTGAATTCAGACTTCCAGCTTCCTAATGTTCCACTGCTATTCATAAGGTTTTCCCTAGCTAATTCTTTTCAGAAGTAGACTGCTGGGTCCTTCTTCCTAGTCTGTCTTAGTCTGGAAGTTCAGCTGAAATCTGTCTACAGTGGGTGAGCCTGCTGGTACCTGAATACCAGTGACATAGCTTCCAGCATCACAGCTATAAGCAAGCCTCCACTGATGGACAAGTGGAGCAAGTGAACATTGTCAGATATAGTGCTGGAAAATGAGCCCCTCCGGGTTGGGTACTCAGAAGACGACTTGGAAAATGCTGCCTTCTCAAAGTACAGCCAACCTGAATGATGCAGGTGGAGTAAAGTGTTTGGGATCTTCGTTTGCTGATGTGGCATGACACAAAGTGAGAAGAAACAGCTGCAAACATCCATTAATAATCAGAACATGGAATACATGAAATATGAATCTAGGAATATTGGAAATTGTCAAAAATAAAATGGAATGCATAAACATTGATATCTTAGGCTTTAGTGAGCTGAAATGGACTGGTATTGACCATTTTGAATCCAACAATCATATGATCTACTATGCTGGGAGTGAAAACTTGAAGAATAACATTTCAAGATCTGTCCTGAAGTGCAATGCTGTCAGTGATAGGATAATATTCATATGCCTACAAGGAAGGCCAGTTAATACGACTATTATTTGAATTTATGCACCAACCACTTAGGCCAAAGATGAAGAAACTGAAGAATTTTACCAGCTTCTGCAGTCTGAAATTGATCGAACATGCGATCAGGATGCATTGGTAATTATTGGTGACTGGAATGCAAAAACTGGAAACAAAGGAGAAGGACAAGTAGTTGCAAGATACGGCTTTGGTGATCGAAAAAATGCTGGAGATTGCATGATAGAATTTTGCAAAAGTAACAACTTCTTCATTGCAAATATGTTTTTTAACCAACACAAATGTTGACTGTATACATGAACCTTGACAGATGGAATACACAGGAACCAAATCTACTACATCTGTGGAAAAAGATGATGGAAAGACTCCATGTCAGCAGTCAGAACAACACCAGGTGCTGCCTGCAGCGCAGATCATCAATTGCTCATTTACAAATTCAAACTGAAACTGAAGAAAATTAGAATAAGTTACAAGAGCCAAAGTGTGATCTTGAGTACCTTCCTCCAGAGTTTAAATACCATCTCAAGAACAGATTTGATGTGCTGACCACTAGTGAGCGAAGACCAGGTAAACTGTGGAATGACATCCAAGACATCATCCATGAAGAGAGCAAGAGATTATTAAAAAGGCAGGAAAGAGAAAAACCAAACTGGATGTCAAAAGAGACTCTGAAACTTGCTCTTGAACGTTGAGCAGCTAAAGCAAAGGGAAGGAATGGTGAAGTAAAAGACTTAAACAGAAGATTTCAAAGGGCAGCTTGTGAGACAAAGGAAAGTACCATAATAACATGTGCAAAGACCTGCAAATGGACAACCAGAAGGGAAGAACACATTTTGCATTTCTCAAGCTGAAAGAACTAAAGAAAAAATTCATGCCTCTAGTTGCAATAGTGAAGGATCCTACACGGAAAATCTTAAACAACTCAGGGAGCATCACAACAAGATGGAAGGAATACACAGTCATTCCACCAGAAAGAACTGGCTGATGTTCAGTCATTTCAAGAGGTAGCCTATGACCAGGAACCAATGGTACTGAAGGAAGAAGTTGAAGCTGCATTGAAGGCACTGGCGAAAAACAAGGCTTCAGGAGTTGATGGAATATTGATCGAGATATTTCAGCAAACAGCTGCAGTGCTACAGTGCTTGCTTGTCTGGACCAAGAAACTTGGAGGACAGCTACCTGGCCAACTGACTGGAAGAGATCCCCATCTATGCCCATTGCAAAGAAAGGTGATCCAACTGAATGTGGAAATTACCCAACAATATCACTAATATCACACACGAGTAAAATTTTGTTCAAGATAATTCAAAAGTGACTACAACAGTATGCTGACAAGGAACTGCCAGAAATTCCAGCTGGATTCAGAAGAGAACGTGGAACCAGGAATATCATTGCTGATGTCAGATGGATCTTGGCTGAAAGCAGAGAATACCAGAAAGGTGTTTCCCTGTGTTTCACCGACTATGCAAAGGCACTCAACTGTGTGTAGCATAACAAATTATGGCTAATGTAGCAGAGAATGGGAATTCCAGAACACTTAACTGTGATCATGAGGAATCTGTACATGGATCAAGAGGGAGCTGTCTAGACAGGACAAGGGAATGCTGCATGATTTAAAGTCAGGAAAGTCATGTGTCAGGGTTGTATCATTTCACCATAACTTTTCAATCTGTGTGCTGGCAGTATGTCATCTGGCAAGCCAGAGTACGGGAAGAACACAGCATCAGATTTGAAGGCAGACTCATGAACAACCTGGGATACACAGATGACATAAACTTGCTTGCTGAAAGTGAAGAGGACTTGAACTTGCTGATGCAGGTCAAAGGCTATACAGCCTTCAGTATGGATTGATTATGCGTCAACATCAAGAAAACAAAAGTTTTCACAACTGGACCAATAAGCAACCTCATGATAAATGGAAAAAATGCTGAAGTTCATCAAGCATGATGATTGTAGGCACGACACAAGACCGGGCAGTGTTTTGTGGTACACGGGGTCACTATGAGTCGGATCTGACTTGATGGCACCTAACAATGTGAGTGACCCCTCTGGGCTTTGTAATACTAGTGGCAGATTTCCAGCATCACAGCAGCACCCAGGCCCCCAGAGTAGACAGACGGACAGGTGGTGGCTGACGACATCAGCAAACACTGACCGTGGGTGGGTGCGGTGGTTGCAGAGGTGATCTGAGAAGCTGGATATGCCTGGCTGTTTCACCATTGCTCCAGCTGTTTGTGCTGTCCCCCTGTCCAGCTGTCCAGCTGCCCTCCCTTTGCACCTGTACCACACCTCCCTGTGCCCGTGCTTGTCCAGCTTCATGGCTCCTTCTTCCCTCTGTTCAGTTCCCTCCTCTGAGGACTTAAGACCCACCACCTCCCAGATGTCTCCTGGGCCCACTAGCCTTTTCTCGAGACATTGCTGAGAAACTGGATCATGTCAGCTAGAAGGTGGTCCTCACCTGAGAGCAGGCAGGTGAGTTTGTGTCCAGGGGCCACTTGGCAACGTCTGGAGACATTTTTCATTGTCACAGCTGGGTCAGAGGTGGAGAATGCTCTTGGCATCAGTAGTAAGAGGCCAGGGATGCTGCTAAACATCCTACAATGCCCAGGACAGGCACCAGAACAAAGAATGATCTGACCCAGCTTCCTGCTCACTTTCTTAGGCTCAGGAGGCTCTGTCCCAATCCAGGACACTCCACATGGGACTTGCGGAAGAGGAAAAATCAGGTGGCAGAACTCAGCTTTCTTTGTACTCACAGCCTTGAGAGCTGAAACTAATGCCCACCAGCAGTTTTCAGAGGTCTGGACCTTGTCAAGTCTCTGCTTTATCTCTAGGCCTCAGTCTCCTCATCTGTAAAATGGGGGGGGGCTTTGAACCTGATGGTATGTTCTTTTTCAAGCTTTTTATTTTGAAATAATCATAGATTTGCTTGTAGCTGTGTGAATTAATACAGTGAGATCCCTCAGGCCCTGCCCCTAGCTTCCTCCAATGAAAATGTTGTGTCCCTTCCCAACCAGGATGTTGACATCGATACAGGTCGCCACCCTCATTCAGATCACTCCAGCTTTGCACGTGCTCATCTCGATGACAGCTCACCGGAGGAAATGCTTGTGGAGTCCTACAAGAGGCCCGATGACGGCCCGAGGGTCACGTGTGGTTGCATCCTTGTTCCCAACCTCATTTTCATCTTTCCTTCCCTGTCTCTTTATTCCACTCATTAAACTGGTTGCTGTTGAGTCAGCTCTGACTCCTGGCCCCTCCACGTGTGTCAGGGTAGAGCTGGGCTCCACGGTGTTTTCTGGGGCTGAGTTTGGGGAAGCAGACTGCCACGTGTTTCTTCCAACGTACCTGTGGGTGGGCTCAAACTTCCAGCGTTCTGTTAGCAGCAGAGTGTTTTATCAGTCTGTACCACCCAAGGACTTCCTCTTTTCCAAATGAGTGACAGGAAGCCCATGAAGTCATCGTATTGCACAACTCCAATGGGGAAATTCTGGTATTTGTCCCATTTCACAAACGGGATTCTCTGGTTCTTTAACATTCCCATGGTAGGGGCAAGGGTTTGGAATGCGCTGTGTGTGACTCAGAGATCCCTGCCCTCTAGACCACCCCACACGGCACTGGTCACCACCCCACAGGTGAGGCCTGAGTGTTTGGAGAGGATCTGGGGTGCAGGAAGGGGCTGGGTACTGGGAACCCCAGCCCTGCCCTGCCTTCTTGGCCCCATACAGTGGGTCTCGGGGGACAGAGGAGCAGCAGAGAGGAACTGAAAGTGTGCAGAGACCAAGAGGTGCTTGCTGGGAACCGAGGCCTGGAGCCAACCTGGCCTCCAGCTACAGGCATGGTGGGGAGGGGGCTGGGGGATGGCCGGGCAGCGTGTCTGGGGTCCACTTCCCACCTGGCTCTCATCAGTCCCTGACTCATCCCTGGAGATCAAGAACCTGCCTGTGTTCATTGCGACACTTGTCATCCCCCAGCTGGGGTGTGGGCTTAGCAGTCAGCCCTGTGACGGATAGCAGAGCTTGGCAGGACAAGAGGCCGTGGTGTCTGTTCTCTTCCCAGTAAGAGGCCTGGTATGGCTGTGACTCACTGACTCGGGCCTGGGACTGACCACAACTAGAAGGGGCTGGAAGTGCCTCTGGGCCACCCTCCTCAGAGAGAAGCAGCTGCCACTGTGCTGTCCGGAAGACCACCTGCTAACTTACCCCCACAACCCAGGTGTTAGCCTACCAGGTGAGGTCTGGACCTGGTCCCAGGTGTGGCACATGCCAGGTGGGCTCTCCATCCAGATCCATGGGGGCTGAAATATTTTTGCTACTCCCACAACGCTGATCGTTTTAACCCAGCAGGTGCTTCTCCCTCTGCAAGTGAGTCATTGGTCTTTCCAAGAGAAGTTCTGAATAGGTGGGTCTGTGCCTGGTAAACATCATATGCGTTTGAAAGTCAGACTGACTTCTCTGAGACCATGTTTGCAGTCTGCCATTGAACCACAGCGTGGTGAGCGATGTTCTCTGATCTCTCAGGCCAGCACATTCTTCTAGAAAGTGGGGTTGGTTTTCGCAACCCACTGAAATGATGGCTACATGCCGCAAGCTTAATGTAGACCAGAGAAGGAATGGGGCGTGTCTGGGTCAGTCCACACAGAGCCATGGGGAGACTGGGTACTCTTCTCTTTCTCGTTCCCATCGGCATGTGAGGGAGGGGGTTAGGAACGTGCTGTGTATGACTCAGAGACCCCTGCCCTCTAGACCACCACACATTTTATCCCAGCAGGCGCTTCTTCCTCTGCCCTGGTACCTGCCACTCCTTGGAAATCCTATAGGGCAGCTGTCCTGTGTCCTATACGGTGGCTCTGAGCGGGAATCACCTGGGGTGGAGGAGTGAGTTAGCAGGTCGTCCTGTCACTTGATGGCAATGGGCTTGATTTTTTTTCTTTTTTTGGTGTTCCTGCCTGAAGGGACAGTGATGTGTCAGGGGTCACATTCTTGTCTTCCATGCAGGAGACCCAGGTTCAACGAGCATCCAGTGTACCTTACATGCAGCCACCGCCTGTTAGTGGAGGCTTGCCTGCTGCTATGATGGTGGACAGGTTTCAGTGGGACTCCTAGGATATGACACATGAGGAAGAAAGGCCTGGCGATCTACTTCCAAAAACCAGCTCTCATGGCTTGAACTGTGTCTGCACAAAAATGTGGGTAACAGTTTGACTGGGGCGTGATCACAGCATTGTGTCCTGTTCCTCTGTGCTGTAAACCCGGCCTCCGTGAGGCCAGAGAAGGAGGATGGGCAGAGGTTGTGTTGGTGAGGCAGGACTCAGAGTGTAAGACGATACTGTGCCTTGAGGCGATCTTTTGGGATATAAAGGACTGGGAGGCAAGCAGAGAGCTGGGGACCTCAGGCCACGAAGTAGCAGCGCTCCCAACAGAGCGCTTCCTTTGGAAAGCACCTGGGGTCCCTTGGCCTCAGAAGCTCCCCAGGCAGGGGAACACTGCAGACAGGGACTTCCAGGTCCATCAGAGGAAGACTGCCTCTGGAGCTGACGGCCTGAATTCGGACTTTCATCTACTTTTCGGTGAGAAAGTAAATTTCTCTTTTTAAAACCATCGACTAGTGGTATTTCTGTTGCAGCTACACTAGATCAGTAAGACACTGGCTTGTGAAAAGCTGACTGATTACAATGTTCCGGTCTGCCACCGACGGTGGGAATGACGTGGGGCGCCCTCACTGTGCGTGGGGCCACCATGAGTGGAGGACTGATGGGAGGGCAGCCACCGACCACAGCAGCCTTCCTGCCTGCAGGCTTGCCAGGGGGCTCCGGGGCCTTGGTTCAGAGCCTTCCTGCATGGGTGTGGGTGTCGACCTGTCTCCTTCAGCCTCCTCTTCCTCACCTGGAAAATGGCCTCTGTGCAACAGCTCTCACGGGAGAGGCACGTGGAGTGAGACGACCGCGGGTCTGGCCGTATTGTTCCATGAGAAGTACTGTGGTTTCTGCTGTGGTTGTCTCAGGCTGGCCATACTGCCCTGTGTTCCTGATCATAAAGAGAAGAAGCTGGCCTAGACCAGAGGACAGAAAACAACTGTCCACAGCTGCTGTGCAGGTGTGCAGTAGACACGTGCGTGCACAGGTGCACGTGTGCATATGAATGCGTGTATGTGTGCACCCTACCAGCAGGGACACTGCTCTCCCGCACCAACCAGTTGGTATCAGGGTAGCAACTGTGCACGGGGTCACCGTGGGTGGAAGGGTGAGTGGAGGGCAGCCAACAACCGGAGCAACCTTCCTTCCTGCAGGCTAGCTAGGGGGCTCCGGGGCCTTTGCTCAGCGAATTCCTGCGTGGGAGTGGGTAGCAACCTGCCTTCCTCAGCCTCAACCAGAAGGTGAACTGTGGGAGGCCCAAGACTGCCCATCTGCTGTGCTCAGAGCTGACACCAGCACCGGGCACAGAGTGCTGAGTGAATGCAGACAGACAGCATTTCCTCTGTTTTGCTTGGGAACTTGTTGTTCTTTGGGGTTCAGCTTGTCTGTCGCTTCCTCTGGGAGGCCCTCTTTAACTGTCTCCCCAGCAGACCAGTGGGTACCCCTTCTCTGTGCCCTGATAGCACCCTTTCCTCCCCCTGGGGTAGCAGTTATCACACTCTACCCACAGCCCCCTGCTGAATCCCTGTGCTGCCACTGGGTGGCAAGCTCCTGGAATGCAAGGCCGTCCTTGGGCTCACGGTTGTGTCCCTAGGAGCTGGAGGGGCTGGTGCAGAGAGGGTTCAGAGGGTGTTCCTTCATGAGTAGCCTGTCTTTCTCGGCCTTCGTGTTTGGTTATGCCTCCACCAGCCCCCTCCCCACCCCCACAGAGCCAGATGTCAGCCTTGGTAAAGCTCAACTCAGAGTGCACTATCTTGGCAAAGTCTCCTCAGATGACCCTGGAATGCCTTGACACCTGTCCCTCAGAATGCTCCAAGTACTGATCTATGTGTAGTGGGCTCATGCAATTTCTTACTTTCTATGTCATATTAAAAACAAAACAAAAAAAACCCCACAAAACCCAAAGCCATTGCTATCAAGTTAATTCTGACTCATGGTGACCTGATCAGACAGAGTAGCACTGCCCCATAGAGTTTTCAAGGAGTGTCTGGTGGATTTGAACTACTGACCTTTTGGTTTGCAGCCATAGCACTTAACTACTACCCCACCTGGGTTTCCTGGGAGTGGTCTTGGTACGAATTAAAAGGATGTCTAGAGACGTTTCTTATTTCAGTAGTCAAATCCTGCTCTGCTTCCTTTGTATAAAGGCTCCGTGATCACCCCAATAGTGCAGAATCATCTCCTCATCTCAGAGCCTTAATTTCACCTGATCTGCAAAGCACCCTTCATCTTTCAGGGTAATGTCCACTGTCTGCAGGACGTGGGTGTGTGTGGGAGTCACTGTTCAGCTGATCCCAGTATATTTATCACGTAGAAATAATGTGTAAGGACACTAAGCTTCTTGACTCAAATATTTTAATTCCGCCAGAACAGTCGGAGGATCTGTTTTCTATGGGATGAAGACACAGCAGCTGTATTCCCAGGGGTACACTGCTTATAAAGCTCCCAGACTTTGGTCCTGAAAAGCTGGCCCATAAAGACATAGACCACTGGATTCATGCAGCTGTTAATGAAAGCAAAGAAGCTGGCAAACTGCAGGCCCAGATCTGAGAACTCCTCCCAGAAGCAGCCACGGAGGACCCGCACCCGGAACAGGAAGTCCAGGAAAGCGAAGAAATGGTACGGGGTCCAGCACACCAGGAAGGTGACGACCAGGGTGAGGATCAGTGCTGTGGTCTTGCCTTCCTTGGGCCCCCCTGACCGCATCCTGTGGACCTCTGCCTGCCTGCGCAAGGAAGCCAGGATGTGGTAGTTGAAGGTGATGAGGGCAGCCAGTGGCAGCAGGAAGCCCAGCACGTGCAGCTCCACCACCCGGGCGAGGTACCAGGCCCAGGCCTCCTGGGGGAACTGCAGCATGCAGGCTGAGACGTTCAGATCGGGGACGGCATCGACGGTTCGCAGCAAGAACGTAGGGACACTCAAGAGTCCCCCCACGACCCAGATGACAGCACAGGTGGCCTGGGCCCGTAGTCGCCGCCTCCCCTGCCGGCTGGCCATGGGGTACACCAGTGCATGGTAGCGGTCCCGGCTGACGGCCACCATGAGGAAGATGCTGATGAACAAGTTGGCCTTGATGACCCCATTGACCACACGGCAGAGGACAGCCCCAAAAGGCCAGTGGAACTTGTTCCAGATGTTCTCAGCCCAGAAGGGCAAGCCTAGGACAAACCCCAGGTCTGAAGCGGCCAGGTTGGCCAGGTAGATTTCCGCCACGCTCAGACGCCGCCGGGGCAGGAGGAAGACAGACAGGACGAAGAAGTTTCCCAAGAGGCCGATGAAGCAGATGGCAATGATTAGTGTTGGGAGCATCCTGGGCAGCAGGTCCCAGGCTACCTGTGCATTCTCACAAGTCGTGACATTTGGGGTGAAGAGCTGGCTCTGGTTGGGGAAGTGGAGCTCCAGAAGGGCCCGGGATGCCATCCACAGTGATCTGGAATGATAGCACACCAAATAAAGTGGGAGTTGACAAGCTAGCACACAGACCACATCTGGTCCACTGCCTACTTTTGTAAATAAAGTTTTATTGCAACACAACCACACCCATTTGTTTAATGTGTAGTGTAGGGCTTTGCTGGATGTTCCTCGATGGTGCAAGTGATTAATGTGCTTGGCCACTACCCAGAAGGTTGGCATCTACCCCAAGGCCCCTCAGAAGAAAAGCCTGGTGATCTACTTCTGAAAACTCAGCCAGTGAAATGCTATGGACCCAGTTCTGCTTGGAGTGGGGCTGTCAGGAGTCAGAACCTGTTTATGGCTGCTTTGGGGCTACAGCAGAAGAGCTGAGTAGCTGGGACTGAGCCCCTCTGGCCAGCAAAACTGAAAATAGTTACCATGGGATGCTTGACAGAAAAAGTTTGCAGACCTTGGTATAAAGGAAAAGAACCAAAGCTTTGAGAGCTGAGTTCAAATCTAGCACAGCCACTTGCTGTGAGCTACACAGACCCTCCAAGTTTTCTTCTTCTTTTTCGTAGGGCTCTTTGGGGGCTTAGTAAGATGCCTGGCATTGAGGAAGTGCCCAATGGAAAGTGGTAATTCATCTCATTAACAATTTAACAAACATTTCACGAGCACCTTCTTTGCGCCAGCACTTTGTCTGGTGCTGGAGCTGCTTGGGGAATAAGATGCAGCAGCCGTTGTCCTCACAGTGCTCACATCTGGATGGGAGACACACATGGAGCAGTGGTCAGTGAGCTAAGACAGAATCACCCCTGGTGACCCCACGCACAACAGGAAGAAATGCTGTCCTGTCTGCACCATCCCTGTAACTGACTGAGGACTGGACTGTTGTGACCCACAGGGCTTCCATTGTGACAAGCAGATTGCCAAGCCTTTCTTCCTAGTCTGTTCAGATCACATTAGCAAACGAGCCTCCAATATCAGAGGGGTGCTGGCTGCACATGGGGTGTATTGGTCGAGAATCAAACCAGGTTCTTCTGCATGGAAGGTGAGAATTCTACCACTGAGCCACCCCAGTGCCTGTAGGAATGCCTTTTCTGCTCTTCTCTCACTGTGGGACACCTCAGGGATTACTTTGGGTCTGCTGTACTAGGAAACCAAGGCAACAAATTCCCGATGGCCGAGTTCCGGGAGATCCTGGTACCTGGCAAAGAGAGTCTCATCAGCCTCCAGCCTTAGACCTTTTATGGGGAAGCCTAAGAAAGAACCAGAAACAAGAGAAGGGAATGCCTTTTGGGGGATTCAGGAGACCCCACAGGTATGGTGTGTTTGACTTCCCTGCTTTTCCTTCTCTAGGCAAAAGTCCCTCAAGGTGTGGGGGTTTCCTTGAACATATAGGTGGAGGTCCGTGTCTCCCCTGGTGATTTCTGGCTGTGGGGGTTTGTTGAAGAGTGGGTGTCTCGGCAGGTGAGGATAGCTCTGGTGAGGGTGCTGGAGGGGGCCCTGGTTCCTGTGTCCTCATGAGGGGGCACACCTTCAGTTGAGAGACAGAAGCTGCCAGGTAGCTCAGTCACCTGCCATGCCAAAGGACGGGTGGGCCTTGGGAAGTGGGGCTATAGGCAGCTGTGATGGGCAGATGGCTCCCAAAGACATCCATACCTAATCCCCAAACCTATGAAGGTGTTAATTTACTTGGCAAAAGGGACATTGCTGACGTGAATAAGTTAAAGCTCTTGAATGCTGAGATTGTCCCCCATCACCCAGATGGGCCCAATGTCATCATGAGTGTGAAAGAAGGAGGCAGAAAGGGCAGAGTTAGAGAGGTTTGAAGATGCTACACGGCTGTCTTGGAAGATGCAGGAGGGGCCAAGTCAAGGAACGTAGGTGGCCTCTAGAAGCTGGAGCAGATCTCCCCTACAGTCTTAGAAGGTAACCCTGTTAGTCCACAGACTCCGATTTTACACTTTTCATCTCTAGAGCTGTAAGACAATCAGTTTGGATTTTTTAAGCTCCTTCGTTCATGATAATCTATCATAACAGCAATAGGAAACTACTATAAGAGGCGAGGTTGCATACAGCTCAGGAAACCAGGAACTGTCGCCTATGCTGCGGCAGAGACCTCGGACTTCAGCCTGAGCGTGATTGGGTCAGCAGACTCCCCCGTCCATCCCACAGACCCTGGCAGCCACAGCAAACATCTGCACCTGCTGGGTTTATTTTCACAAGGATTGTCTCCACCAGCTGCTGCTGGGGTGTATACAGTGGACTAGAGGGAGAAAATTTCCTTCTCTACTTCTTATCTTCACTCTGACACTTGCCTGGCACATAGTAGGTACTCAATACTGTACGCAAAAACAAAACCCACTGTTGCTGAGTTGATTTCTGAGCCATGATGACCCTGTAGGCAGAGTAGAACTGCCCCAGAGGTTTCCTCGGCTGTAAATCTTTACAGAAGCCACATCTTTCTCCTGCTGAGCTGCTAGTTTATACCAGTGACCTTTTGGTTAACAGCCAAGCTCTGTAACCAAGGCTCCAGCCATCAGGACTCCTTAGCTGCTCACTCAGCAGCAGCTATTGGTATCATTAGTCATGCCCGATCCTCTTTGAAAAGCCCAGAGGGGACATCAGGTAAGTCCATGAGAGTCAATGCCTCTGTAATTTCTATCTGGCATTTTCTGAATTCTGCACATTTTGACTCCGGCATGTGCTCTTCAGTCGAGCCTTGGGGGTGGAGTAGATAAGGGCTCAGCCTGCTGACCAGAAGGTCGGCAGCTGGAATCCAGCAGCCGCTCCTCGGAAGCTCTATGGAGCAGTTTTACTCTCTCCCATAGGATCACCATGAGGTGGAATCGACTCGACAGCACACAACAGCAACATGCAGGGGGCAGCACGGCTTTCTTCAACAAATTAGCCTCCTTCAAATTAGCTCCAGTTTCCTCCGTGGGGCGATGACAAAGGTTTTTGAAACATACAAGATCTGACGATAAGTCTGCGAACTGGATTGTTCTAAGTGCTTACATACCTTATCGTTGAATATCACTACGGTCACCTTCAAAATATGTCCCTTGGGAAGCTATGCACCAATGTCAATGCCTAGCTCACTATTCAAAAGCAATGTGGGGACTCTTTCTGGAATAGTCATTGTTCTAGGTGGCACAGTGTCAAGTTCACAAATTTAATTGCATATTGTGTGTGAGTGAGTTTGGAGCCAGCAAACAACTATATTGGAAAGCTTCCCTACTCACCTGATCTGGCCCCCAGTGACTTTTTTTTCTACCAGAAGATAAAGGAGATATTGAAAGGAAGACGTTTTGATGCCATTCAGGACATCGGGGGTAATACGACAACAGCTCTGATGGGCATTCCAGAAAAAGAGTTCCAAAATTGCTTTGAAGTGTGGATTAGGTGCTGGCGTCAGTGCACAGCTTCCCAAGGGGAGTCCTTTGAAGGCGACCGTGGTGACACTCAGCAATCAGGTAGAACTGTTTCTAGGATGAGTTCGTGAACTTAATTGGCAGACCCTGTAGACTCAGACTTTAAAGAATGTCCACGTGGCAGTGTGAGATGCTATTTTTAAGTCAAAAATAATGCAACCAGATAGCGACCTTATGAAATCTTGTCAGCAGCCGCTGGGGACCACTTTGATTTTTATAGCATGTAACTGATCACCATTCAAGCAAGGCTCTGGTGGCTGTATCCAGCCCCGACATATCTCAGATAACCTTGACAGAAAGAGCTCTGAGCTGTCACAGGCTGTAAAAAACACTGTCCCTCTCCCCCTTCTGGAAAAGCAGTGACAACACAGCCATCACATGCAGTTAAAGTCTCTTAAGTTGGACTTGGATTATTTTCAAGAAAACATCTGTGCAGACCACTCTAACAGGGATCACAATAGAGGGTCTTGGGCAGAGTGGGAGAAAAACATAAAACAAAATTCCAGTTCACAAAAAAGACTAGATTTACGGGTCTGGCAGAGCCTGGAGGAGTCTGGAGACTATGGGGCCCGGACACCCTGTGAAAACTAAAGCCACTCCTGAAGGCCACCTTCCAGCCAAAGACTAGACAGGCCTCTGAACAAACAACACACGGTGAAGAATGTGCTCATCAGTTCCCTCAAGTCTACGAGACCAAATGAGGAACACCTGCTTAAAAGCAAAGATGAGACGGCAGGAAGGCACAGGAAGGGACAGAAAAACTGGACAAGTGGCCATGGGGAACCCGGGGTGGAAAGGGGGAGAATACTAACACAATGCTGGGATAACAACCAATGCCATAAAACAATCTGTATACATATTTGTGAATGAGAAACTGATTTACACTGTCAACTTTCACCTAAAACATGGTAGATAATGACCAGAAAATAGACTTGAAGAGGAAAACAGCAAGTGCTGCCAATCGGTATCAGTGTAAAACGAAGTGTCCTAGTCTTTCTTATTTTTATTTTTAAGAGACACAGATCTCCTTTCATCCTGTTCTCTCGTAAGAGAAAAAGACAGTTGTTTACTTACTGGGCAGAACATGAAACAGCTCGCGACCGTGGCTGGATTTGCGGGTGGCGGGAGCTGCCGTCGGAGGTGTTCTCGGTTCTGGGAAGCCCTCTAGGGTGGTGGTGGGTGCCTTAACCTACATAGCCTCCACGCCAGTGATGTCATCTGATTGACCGCAGCAAAAACAAGTAGCTCAGGAGGCGGAAGCAGGCTGGGATTTTTGAAAGGGAAACTCCTTCTTCATACTTTGGGAGTCACGATGAGAGGTTAGTCAGCTCCTGTCTCCTTCTTTATCTCAGTGACATCTCAGGAGGCCTGCCACCCAGCCCAGGGCTCAAACATCAACACAGATGCGCTAACAGGACATCTGGATCCCGCCAAGTCCCTGCAGTCCTTACCACGCTTCAGGATACGCTGAATGATGACTTTTCCCTGCTCACAATTGGCTCCTGATGGCTGAGGCTTGGTGAAGCTTCCCTAGGCACTGACCAGAATGTTCTTTTCTTTTTTTTTTAATTGTGTTCATGGGGGAGGATAGCTATGCTGCCAAGAAACCATCAGCGTGGACCCCATTACATAAACAGTGAGCTTAGGAAAAGCTTGACTCATGCAACGTCCAGTGTTGAGTAAGATCAGATGTACTTTCTCCTAACCTTTTCTGGCAGTTTGGAAATCCTTTCTTGACACAGGACTGTGACAGTTGATCTCATGGTTCAGACAGTGTCTTCACTTCCCAGTGCGGCTGTAACAAGGGGACTGCAGAAGTGGGAGACTTTGAAGAACAGAAATACATTTTCTGGATTTTCAGGAGGCTACAGAGCGAAACCAGGCAGCGTGGATTCTTTTTTTTGGCTGCTCTGGGTGTTCCCAGTTCCTTGGCCTATAGATGACTTTCATGTGATGTCTGGCTTCCCCCGTGTGTGTCTCTATGTCTATTCTACTCCTTCTAGAACTCAGATGCTATTGGGTTTAGGGCCCACCCTGCATTGGCAGGGCCTCACCAAGCCAAGCCAAGTGCCGTCTAGCGGATGGTTACAAATGAAGAATCTTATTTCCAAACAGGATCACGGGCACTAGCACAAGGATTTCAACCCACATCTGGGGACACAGTTCAATCCACAGCAGACAGTAGGACATTCCCGGCTTTCTTTGAGACCCAGATTGCACATTCCTTTAACACCCGTTATCTGCTACCTTCACTCTGAAAATCAGGATGCTTTCAACGGCCTCCCAGAGTCAGGAGAATTGGTTGGCTTCAGGGCTTCAAATCTGGCATCTTGGGAAGTGACTACTGAGTTTGCAGACCCTGGTCCTCATCTACCTGCTAGCCCTGCCTACTGGGCGTCCTGTTTGAGTCGTCTGATGTCATCTTGACTGCCGCGTGGCTGAAATGGAAGATGCCTCCTGTCTCCTGAATCCAGCCCTCTGTCTGTGTTACACTTTTTGGTTACTGACATCTCAGTGGGACAAACTGCACTTTCAAATTTTCTAGAAATTTCTCGTGCTGCTGAAGACCTTAATATGGTCTCTGGACACTCTGTTAAGCCAGAACTGAAACCACTTCCAAAGCCCACTTTTCAAAGTGTAGACAGACCGATAGAACCAATTGGAATCCTGGTGGTATAGTGGTTAAGCACTATGGCTGTTAACCAAAAGATCAGCACTTTGAGTGTACAGGTGCTGCTTGGAAACCCTGTGGAGCAGTTCTACTCTGTCCTATAGAGTTGTTATGAGTTGGGTTGACTTGACAGCAGTGGTTTCTGTGTCTGTTTCCCCCACCCCAAGCTATAAAACATCCAACAACATAGGAGGGGAACATACTTCTTAGTCCAATCAAATCAGTGAGACTGAATGCACAACTCCTGTCCTAAAGCGAGACGAGGAGGTGGGAAGGGACAGAAACTGGACAAATGGTCACAGGGAGCCCGAGTGGAAAGGTGGAGGGAGTGAAGTACCACACGCAACCAACGCCACAGCATAATAAATTTTTAAATAAGTGTCTAAGTTTTTGAATCAGAAGTTCACTTGAGCTGTAAACTTTCACCTAAAACACAATAAAATTAAAAAAAGAAAGATAAAGGGAGAAAACATTGTGTAAGCTCAAAAAAATTATTGAAGCATGAAAAGCAATTAGCATTCAAATTAACATAATTTTTAAAGAGGAGATGAAACTGTCTTGGTGGCAATTCTTCTTAGACCAGGAGGTACCTCTTGGGTGGGACTTTTTGGTCCATACGGACGTTCAACAGGTGTCACCTGTTGTTTGGGGCACCTCTTTGACCAGAGAGGAGCCTCTAGTTGGTGCCGATGCTTGTCATGCTCAGCTGGTAGATGGAAGATTGAAGGTTCAAGTCCAAAGTCCACTGAGAGGTGCTTAAGAGGAAAGCCCTGGTGACAGACTTCTGAACAACCAGCCACTGAAAACCCCAGGAGCACAGTTCTACTCTGAAACCAATGGGGTCGCCATGAATCAAAATCAACTTGAATATAACTGTTTTGTTTGTTTGTTTTCAATTGGGGAAAAACGCCAAATCCCAGCCCTGCCTACGTAGTGATGGAAGTCAAGGATCTGACTAGTCTGACTTCCCCCCACAGAAAGCTGTGAGCTCCCCTTTGAGGAGAACATAGACTGGACTGTTTCGGAGGTTTTGTCTTAGGAGATGTGTATCTTTCCATCCTTGTATTTCTTTAGACTGGACTGTTTCAGAGGTTTCCTCTTGGGAGATGTGAGTCTTTCCATCCTTGTATTTCTTTGCTTGCAGGAGCTTTGAGTACAGGCTGTGTCAGGAGAAGGAGTGGGCATGTCTGATACTCAGCTTGTTCTGGGGACAGGTGGGCATGAAGTAGGGCCTGGTCTGAGCGTGGTGTGGCTGTCTGGATAGCCCTGCTGTGCCCCCGTGCCACCTGTGAGGGCTGAGTAAGCCAGACTTTGAGAAGTGAATAGGAGCCTTGTCAAGACCCAGGGCCCCATCTGTGAGGGAATGGAAAGTTGTCTTGAGAAAATAGATATTCCCTTTGTCATTACCTGGGGTGGGATGTTGGAATCAGGCCTTGGTGAAGCAGACAGGTAGCCTTCCCTCTGTCTCTGGGACTGTGGGGAGTGGGAACCTGACTCCTGGGGGCTTGAGTGCAGGGTAAGGGGAATCCTATCTGTGAAGAGAAGAGAGGCCCCTGAAGTCTGGAGGAGGTAGGAAGGGGCTAAGAAGAGAGAAGACATGGTGGTTTAGTGGCAAGATTCTTGCCTTCCACAGGGGCGAGATAGGTTCAGTTCCTTGCCAGGGCCCCTCATGGGCAGCCAGGGCTGGTTGCCAGTGGAGTCTTGTGTGTTGCTATGATGCTCTACTGTGCCACCCTGTAGAGTCTGGGGATCACGTGAGATGAAGTGGTGCAATAGCTGGCCCTTGGCAAGCACCCAGTGTGGGTTGTTCTTGATTTTGTCATTCTGCTGTCGTGCATGGAGGGACCATGCAAGTTGTCCTCTGTCTTGGCCAGAAATGGAAAGAGGACATGGGAGCATATTGCTGGCCACAGACTGGGCCGTGAAAAGTGGCTCAGAGTGAAGAGGCATCCATCGAGGCCCCAAGTCCCACCTTGGGAGGTCCTACAGGGTCAGCTACAAATACCCTTGCCTATGGAGGGCTTGGTGACTGGCTGTCTGGAATCCAGGAGCTGGGCCTGTGGCCTCTTCTTGACCTGGCCTGAAACTCCCTTGGGCCTGCCTGCTCTTTCTGTATGGGAAAGGACAAGACAAGATGGGCAGCCCAGATCCAGGGTCTGTCCTGGACTCAGCGCAAGGCCTGTGACTCATGTGCTCTGGGGGCCTGGGCTAGTCCCAAACATACTGTGTGGCCTTGCGCAGGACCTTGGTACCTTGCTCATGGAACTACCTAAACAATCCCACAAGACAACACATCTTAACCTTTGTGTGGAAACATGCTATCACCAACTGGCGTCTCTAAACCTAAGGAGATCTGAAGAAAACATGTGTCCTGAATGACTCATTAAGGCACCTGTCTTATTGTAACCATCAGGACACATTGATAATTATCAGTCTTTGGAGTGTGAAAGTTGGAAACCAAGAAGAAGGATAGGTAATAGGAAAATACAGCCTTGGAGAATGCATGATAGAATTTTGGAAGACCAACAACTTCTTTGCAAATAGCTTTTTTTAAACAACATAAATGGTGACTATACATGTGGACCTCATCAGAGAGAATACACAGGAATCAAATCGACTACATCAGTGAAAAGAGGCGAAGGAGAAACTCACTATCAGCAGCCACAAGTCCAAGCGTGGACCGTGGAACAAACCATCAATTGTTCATATGTAAGTTTAAGTTGAAGCCCAAGAAAACTAGAACAAGTCCATGAGAGCCAAAGCAGGACCTTGAGTATGTCCCATCTGAGTTCAGAGACCATCTCAAGAACAGACTGAATACATTGAATACTAGTGACTGAAGAAGGCCAGATGAGCTGTGGAATGACGTCAGTGAGAAAGCAGTGATATACACGAAGAAAGCGAGCGGTCATTAAAAAAAAACAGGAAAAAAGAAAAGACCAAAATGAATGTCAGAAGAGGCTGTGAAACTTGTGAATGTAAAGTAGCTAAAGTCAAAGGAAGAAATAATGAAGTAAAAGAGGCGAACAGATTTCAAAGGGCTGTGTGAAAAGATAAAGGAGAGCGTTATAATGAAATATTCAAGAACCTGCAGTTAGAGAAACAAAAGGGAAGAATATGCTAGCATTTCTCAAGCTGTAAGACTGAAGAAAGAATTCAAGCTTCGTGTTGCAATAGTGAAGGACTGATGTGCAAAATACTGAAAGACACAGGAAGCATCAAAAGAAGACGGATGGAATACAAAGGTACTCTATCAAAAAGAATCGGTAGACATTTAATCACTTCAGGAGGTAGCAGCCGATCGAGCACCAATGGTACCGAGGGAAGAAATGTAGGCTGCATTGAAGGCATTGGTGAAAAACAAGGTTCCAGGAATTGATGGAATACCGACTGAAGTGTTCCGACAAATGGATGCAGTGCTGGAAGTGCTCACTCATCTATGCCAGAAAATCTGGATGAGAGCTATCTGGCCAACCGACTGGAAGAGATCCATATGCATATTCATTTCAAAGAAAGATGATCCAACAGAAAGCTGAAAATATCAAACAATGTCATTAACAGCACACATAAGTAAAATTTTGCTGAAGACCATTCAAAAGCAGTTGCAGCAGTACATTGAAAGGAAACTGTCAGAAATTCAAGTCATATTTCAAAGAGGATGTGGAACGAGGGCTGTCAGATGGATCCTGGCTGGAAGTGGTGAATACCAGAGAGATGTTTAGCTGTGTTTCATTGACTATGCATTTGACTGAATGAATCATAATGAATTATGGATAACGTTGCAAGGAATGGGAATTCCAGAACACTTATTGTGCTCAGGAGGGATCTGTACATCCACCTAGAGGCAGTTGTCCGAACAGATCAAGGGGATACTATGTGGTTTAAAATCAGTAAAGATGTATGTCAGGGTTGTTTCCTTTCACCATACTTACTCAATCTGTATGCTAGGCAAATAACCTGAGACACTGGACTACATGAAGAAGGATAGGGCATCAGGGTTGGAGGAAGACTCGTTAACCACCTGCATTATGCAGAAGACACAACTTGCTTGCTGAAAGTGAAGAGGGCTCAAAGCACCGATGATCAATGGCCACAGCCTTCAGTATAGACTACGCTGCACTGTCAAGAAAACAAAAATCCTAACAACCAGACCAATCAGCAACATCATGATAAATAGCAAAATGATTGAAATTGTCAAGGATTTCAGTTTACTTGGATTTACAATCAATACCATGGAATCAGTGGTCAAGAAATCAAAAGATGCACTGCACCGGGCAAATCTGCTGTCAAAAGCCTCTTTAAACTTAAACTGCTAAAACTCAAAGATGTCGATTTGAAGGACTAAGTCGCACCTGACCCAAGCCATGGTGTTTTCAATCGCCTCACATACATGCGAAAGTTGGTCAATGAATAAGGAAGGCCAAAGAAGAATTGATATCTTTGAATCACTATGTTGGTGAAGAATACTGAGTATGTCATGGACTGCCAAAAGAACAGATGAATCTATTTTGGAAGAAGTACAGCCAGACTGCTCCTCAGAAGCAAGGATGGTGAGACTACATCTCACACACTTTGGACATGTGAACAGGAGACATCAGTCTCTGGAAAAGGTAACATAAAAGGTAAAGTAAAAGGTCATGGAAAAGAGGAAGACCTTTAATGAGGTAGATTGACACAGTGGCTGCAACGACGGGCTCAAGCATCACCATGATTGTAAGCGTGGTACAGGACCGGGCAGGGTTTCATTCTGTTGTACATCAGGTCACTATGAGTTTATGAGTTGGAAGCAATAGCACCTAACAGCAATGTGAAATACCTTAGTGCTGCCATAATCAAGTACCACACACCGGATAGGTTAAAACTACAGAAATTTATTTTGGAGGCCAAAGTCCAAGATCACAGTGCTGCAAAGATTAACCTTTCCTGGAGGCTCTGAGGAAGGATCTGTTCCGTGCCTCTCTTTCAGCTACTGGTGGCTGTCACTGATCTCTGGCATTCTCTGGGTTGTAGCGACGCCTCTTCAGTCTCTGCTCCCCTGCACCTTCACATCTTCCCTCTGTGTCCTCTCTACTTCTTACAAAGAACAATCGTTGAATGGAGGATCCACTTTATCCAGTAGGATTTTAACTTAATTACATCCGCAAAGACCCTGTTTCCAAAAAAGTCACATTCTGAAGTTCTAGGTGGACATGATTTGGGGGGAACACCATTCAACACATGATACACCTGGGTCTCACAGGTCTTTGGAATGCCTGGATGGGTTCAGGAATATAATGCTTATTTTACAGGCAAGAAAACAGATTCAGGAGACACCGAGGAGGTGCAATCTAACAGAGACGTTAATCCACTCGCTAGGTGGAAGGATGAGGAGGAGAGTGTACTGACTGTCAAACTCCAGGGTTCTGGCATGGTCAGATGAATGTGTGCTTGGAACAATACCGTTTACAGAGATATAGAATTCAAGTTTTGTTTAATGAATTAATGAAAGAATGAGAAAATATCTAACAAGCAGTAGCCAAATGGTATGAGTGATGAATTCTCCATCACTGGGAGTGTTTAGGCACTGGCCTGGCAACTGCTTAATCTGGATACTGTAGCAGGAACACTTGATTTGAATAAGAAACCAAATGGTGGGCGCTCAATGAATACACAGTGCGTGAATGAATGCCTGAATTGCTTCGATCCTGAGGTTCTAGGGGCTTGTGGGGCCTCGGAAGCAGCAGATGGAAGCCTGGTAAAGAGCTACCAGTGTAGGGTGAGTGAGAACATTTAAACTTGGTTAATATTTTGTTTTTCATATTTTTCCTTATACTTCTGTTTCTGAATGTGTTTTAGAATGCACATTTTTTAAAACTATTTTATTGTTGTTGTTGAGAATACACACAGCAAAACATGCACCAATTCAGCAGTTTCTGCATGTACACTGTTTAGTCACACCAATGACACGCCCCCAGCTGTGCAATCACGCTCCCCTTCTTTTCCTGAGTTGTTCCTCCCCTGTTAACACAGAGCTAATTTGTTGAGTTGCTGTGTCAATTTGATCCCATAGAGATAGCTCTGCTCAAGGCAGACATTTTTTTTTAAGCTAAATTATTCAAAACAATTCATCGGGCTTTAGGTGAAAGTTTGCAGCGCCTACCAGTTTCTCATTCAAAAATTTATACAAAATGTTTTTTGAAAAGTGGATATTGATATACCATTTGACCCAGTAATTCCACTACTTGGAATATATCCTACAGATTCAAGGCCTTTCACACCAACGGACACACGCACCAGAATGTTTATCGCAGCACAGTCCACAATAGCAAAAAGATGGAATCAACCCAGATGCCCAACAATAGAAGAATGGATAGGTAAACTGTGGTACATATATTCAATGGAGCACTACGCAATGATAAAGAATAACGATGATTCCAGGAAACACCTCCTAACCTGGTTTCAACTGGAAGACATTATGTTGAGTGAAAGTAGTCAGCGACAAAAGGACAAATGCTGTATGAGACCTCTATGATAAGATCTCAAAAACAGACTTGTGTATAGAAGAAAAGACTCTTTGACAGCTGCAAGGGAGGAGAGGGTGGGAGGGCGAGGGGGGGAGGGTTTAGTCTAGATAGTTACTAGAAATCTAGTTGGGAGAAAGCGGTGACAGCACACATTAGGAACAAGAACAACATTAAGTGGACTTCAGAATAACTTAGTACTCCTTCCATCTTAACTCAATACTGCAAGGATAGAGTAGCTGGGGCAGGGGGCGGGGGACCATGCTCTTGGGCGAATTCCAGGCCAATTGGCACAACTAGCGTTTTGCTAAAGGAGCTCTCTGCATCCCACATTGGTGAGTGGCGTCTGGGGTCTTAAAAGCTGCCAAGCTGCCATCCGAGGACACAGCAAATGGTCCCAACTCAGCAGGAACGGATGCTCACCGAGGGCCAAGATGGCATGCGGTAAAGACAACTGAGAAGACAGAAACCCACAAGAGTGGGTGCCTACATCGACTTGGGGTCGGAAGAACTGGATGGTGCCCGGCCACTACCAGTGATGGCCACGACGGAGCTCACAGAGAGGAGCCTCACTGGCAACACAAGAATAAAAAGAGGTGCATCATGAGATCTCCACTAAAAGACCTCATTTGATGGTCCAGTGGTTTAGGGGTTCCTCTGAGAGCATGGCCCCCTGCCCTGATGCTGCCCTTTCCCATAAATTATAACAAAGGTCCACTCTTTGGACAGGAATGGATTGGACTTGGCAATGCAGAGTGACCATATATTGGAAGCACTTTATGGTTCTATACATCTATAGGATATCATCTTGCCGACCTCTGGCTGGAGGAAGGGGAGTGGATGGAGAGGAGGGGGAAGGAGGTTGTTGGGAGGATGAGACATGTATGGAGCAGAGAGGAATAGTGTGCAGTCACTGGACAGGGAGAGCAGTGGAAGCTGCATATAGGGGGGCATGTAAATTTATATATGAATGTACATTTTCACTTAGTTATGTTAAATTAAAAAAAAATTTTTTTTTGACACTGGTTGCAAACCCCACAACATGTCGCCACCCTTCTTCTTTCTCTTTCCATCCCAGGTTGCCTGTGTCCAATTGTCCAGTTTTTCTGTTCCTTCCTGCCTTCTCATCTTTGCTTTTAGACAGGTGTTGCCCATGTGATTTTGTAGACTTGACTGAACTAAGAAGCATGTTTCCTTGTAACCATCAAAGATTGTTTTCATTTTTTCTGTGTATAAACCTTTTCTTCTTCTTCTTTCTTAGAGTAATACTAGTATCGATGGCACTTGGTTTGGCTTGGCATACAGCATTTGTCCTTTGTGATTGCCTTATTTCATTCAGCATCATGCCCTCCTAGTTCACGCAGGCTTTGAGATGCTTTGCAGATTTTTCATTGTTTTTTACTATTGTGCAATGCCTTTTGGTATGTACTATAGTTTGGCCCATTCTTACGCTGATGGGCACTGAAGTTTTTTCCATCTTTTCGGTATTGGGAGTAATGCTGCGATGAGCATGCTCTGAGTGTGTGTATTCACATGATGCCTCTTATTTCCCTGGGGTATATTTCTAGGAGTGTACTTGCTGGATTACATAGACTTACTATGAGTTGGAATCGACTTAATGGCAACAGGGTATTTTTTTTTTTATGTTATTTTCCATTTCTAGCTCTCTAAGGAGGTGCCATACGATTTTCTACAGTGATTGTACCATTTTACATTCCCACTAGCAGTGCACGAGAGTTCCAGTCTCCCTGCAGCCTCTCCTGCATCTTTTATTTTCTATTTTTTAAAATTACTGCCAGTAATGTCATGGCGAGATGATACCTTGTTGTAGTTTTAATTTGCATTTCTCTAAAGACTAAGGATGGTGAGCATTCAGTGTTTGGTTTTCAGAAGACTTCAAGGAATGTTGTTAGTTTAAGGTCTAAAGATTATCTCATGGTAATAGTTTCAGGGGTTCCTCCAAACTTCATGGCTCCAGGAAGTCTGGAGTCCATGAGAACTTGAAACACATTTCTTCTTTTTCCACTTTTGATCAGAATTCTTCTGTACGATCATTGATCAAAAATGTTCATTCTTGGTAGCTGGGCACCATCTAATTCTTTTTGTCTCATGGCAAAGGAGGAGTTGTTCATGGAGGCATTTAGCCACATGTAGAGTGACCATTTTAATATATACTTAAAATGGTGACATTCCCACCTTCTAGACGGAAGACCTCAGTTTGATTCCTGGCCAGTGCATCTCTAGGGGAAAGGCCTGGTGATCTACCTCAAAAAAAAAAAAAAAAAAAAAAAAATCAGCAATTACTGAAAACCAATAGGCTCAAATAGGACGGTTGTGCACTGGGTTGGCATGAATCAAAGGCTGACTTGATAGCAGTGAATAACCATGTGTATTAAAAACAAAAGTAAGCCCACTGCTGTTGAGTCAATTCTGACTCATAGTGACCTTCTAGGACATGGTAGAATTGCCCCATAGAGTTTCCAAGGAGTGCCTGGTGGGTTTGAACTGCCAACCTCATGTGGTCAATAGCTGTAGCATTTAACCACCACACCACCAAGGTTTCCTACAATATGTATAATTAAAATTTTTATTTTTATTTTTAACTCACAGGGATACGTAATCATAAAAGTTCGAAGGTCATTGATTTAAAGGACAGGAACCTTAGAGTAGCGTGAGCAGCAATAAATGGATGCCATCTTCCACACTGCAACCTGTTCCACGTCACCCCACCACCCCCCACAAGGCTGCTGCCTACCCAAGCCAGTGCTCCAGCTGACCTAAAACTCAGGCGGTTCAGGAGTTGTAGTAATAAACTGACAGCTGTATAAAGAACTTCTTCTGTTTATTACACTGTACAGAAAAGACACTTATTTACACCGTTCATCTATTTTCTCTTTGTATGTGAGCTGTGTCCTCTTCACAAGAGCTCTTACAAGACAAAGACAGGTTTTCATCACAGTATCAACAGTGGGCAGGGTGGTTCTCCTTCCTAGACCAGCCTGCTCCTAAGGTCCCAGGTGAGCCCTAAATGACAATTTGGAGCCCAGGGCCTGGCCTGGTCATGCTCACTTGGGACCCTCAGGCCGTCACTTGCCGCTGGATAAATGACTGCAGTACCTCGCAGAGCACGGCCCCTTTGGTTTATTCACAGTGTGTGTATGGCTAACGGGGCAGTGGTGGCTCAGTGGTAGAGTGCTCGCCTTCCATGTGGGTGACCTGGGTTTGGTATCTGGCCAAAGCCCCCTAGGCTGCAGCCACCGTCTGTCTGCGGTGGCTTCTGTGTTGCTAGGATGCTAAAGTAGGTTTCCTTCAGTTTTATCTTTCCGAGTGAGACAGAAAGGCCTGCTGACCTGCTTCTGGGAAACCGTATAGATCACAGTGATACGGTGTGCAGCCTATCACCGGACTGCACAAGGCAGGCAGCCTTTAGGTCCCTTGTGCATGGAGGTGCTGCTGCCTGTGAGTAGGGACGCAGTCTGTGGTGACTAAGGACGGTGTGCCTGATTCACCTTCTTTCTGGTACCGAAGGGTCCCTACCTCTTCAGTGGTGTTCCTGGGATGGGTATCACCCATGGTGACACGTACACCGCTGAGGGCAGGGCCGGCCCCAACCACCTCTGCACTGGACTAAATGATGGCAGCGTCTGCCCTCATGTGGCTCCCTGTGGCCCCTCCTCGCTCCCACTGGCCAAGGAGGAGACCCTCCCTCCACCCAGTGGTAGGCACTGCAGCCCAGCCACCTCTATCCTGACTGGCAGGTGGCATGGGAGTGGCAGTGGTGAGTTACTGCACCAGAGTTGTTACCCAGTGTGGTAATTCAGTGACAGGTGACATCACCCTTAGTGACAGCACTGCCTTGGCAGTATGCCCCCCACTGCTGACACCACTGCGGATCCTGGGGTCATTTTGGTGACACCCCCTCTGACAATATGCGGAGTGGTCTATACCCCCACATACCGTACTGAAGCCAAGGTATCTCTTATTTCACCTGTTTTCTTTCTCCAGTTAAAAGTGCGTAGATTAATTCGTGGGGCAAAGAGATGTGCAAGGTAAGGAAGGGTGGGGTGGCGAGGGAAGCCGTTGACTCGTTTTCTCCTAAAATCCAAAGGTGGCATGGCCAAACTTAGTAGGCTGCTTGCCATCCAAACCCCCCCCTCCTCCAGGTGCCAGCCTCTCCAGAGAGCCAGCAACACGGCAGGCGCTCCCAGTGTGGCCCAGGGCTGTCTACATCCCCACCCTAGTTGGCTCAACTACAGGGCTACTGACCTTCCCCTCCGCAGGACCGGATGTTCCCCGTGGGGCTAACTGAGACAAGCAGAAAAAGAAGAAACCAATTCCTGGAGGACGATCCGGCCGAGGATGCCTGACCGGCTTCCTGGGGGCGTCTGGGACCCGCCCCCTGCAGGCTCCGCCCACTGGCCCAGGGGTCGGGGCGCAGTTGCAGCCCCTCTGCGTTTGATTTTAGCGCAAACTGAGTGGTTTTCTGCCCAACCCTGTTTAGCCAGGGACCCAAGTGCTCCTGTTTGGGGGTTTTCTCTCCAAATTCCTGTGCGTGTGCACCTGCGTGCCTGTGTGGGTGGGGGGGCGGTGGTGGCAGGACGGAAGGAAAGACAGAGGGCGCTAAAGTTTACCGACCACCTACTATGTGTCGGACATTGATGGGTGCTTTACACAAACCTTAGCTGTAGAGGGCAGTTCTACTCTGGCCTCTAAGGTCGCCATGAGTCGTATCCAACTCGACGGTACTTGGCTGGCTTGGCCAGCTACCAACACTGACTCTCCTCTCAGGGGCTGTTTCTAAGCCCGCAGTAGCCTTTTTTCCTGAATGAATTTATTTCCGTTCTGTCTTCATGATAATAATGCCTTAACCGTACATAGCACCTTTTGCTTTTCAAAGTATGTCTATGCCTGTGACCTTTAATCTTCACAATAACCTCATCTGACAGAGGAGGAAACTGAGGCAGGGACAAGGCAATTGGTTAGCTTCAGTTGGGCAACAAGTTATGGGCTGAGCTGGGAACACCTGCTGTCTGCACCACCTGAAACGCCAGGCTGACCTTGCCTGGAGCAGCCGGTGACGGTCAGGGCTCAGCTGTCGGCTGGGGACCTTTTCAGTTCCTTGAAGGCAGAGACTGGACCTTCTCCTTCCTCCTTCTTGTCCACAGCGCTCAGTGCTGTGTGTACATCAAGTGCCCCATCAGAGCTTACTGAGTTTTTCTTTCCCACAAACACCATATACATCCACCAGAGAGGCCAGCTACAGAATCCTCGTCTCCCCTATTCTTATCAGGGATCCCTCAGATGTCGTCAGAAGGTGACCCTCAGGCTTAGACGTCGTGAATCTGAGAAGCTGTCCTCCAAAATCCTAGTTGATTAGGTTAACGAAACCTCCCAGATGGTCGGCCAGGCCCAGAGAGTCTCCTCAGCCCCTGCAGCAGACCAGGGGGCAGTTGTCCTGGTGACAAGGGCTGTCATGCTGGGGCAAGTGGGGCATGAAACAGGGAAACTTACTTGCTCCTCTCTCTGTCCCCACCCCTCAACACGTGGAAGGAGCACCCAGGGTGGCAGCTGACGACAGTGACAACACTGTAAGGTGTATGCAAGCCTTGGCTGGGCACGAGGTCACCCCTTCTCATAGCCCTGCTCCTGGTAGCTTGGGTGGGCACGGCAGGGATTCCTCTCCGAGGTTCGATGGTGACACCACTCCCTGCCCACGCTCACAGGTTGGGAATGCCTTCTGGTCTTCCATGGGGCCATGCTAAAGAGCAAGCTCTCCATCAGTCCTCAGGGAAGTTAGCAGCTGCCTGGGGGGCACTGCTCGCCGGCTGCCCCCCGCCCACTCGGGCAACCTGGCGTTCCAGCGAGATGGAGGTCCGCAGTGTGCCCATGGAGTTCTCCATCTGCGTGGGCCCCTCCTTACCGCCCTCTTTCTGGCACATGCCGCGGTACACCTCCCACAACTTCTTCCGGAAGCGCTTGCCCACGATCACGTACACCAGCGGGTTGAGACAGCTGTTGATGTAGGCCACGTACACGCTGATCTGCGTCAGGATATCGATGACACGCTCGCTCCAGCAGCTGGAAAAGAGGTTGAGACGGAGCAGCGTATCCAGGAAGGTGCTGACCTGGAAGGGCAGCCAGCAGACAACGAACAGCAGCAGCACGGCCAGGACCAGCACGGTGGCCTTCCTCTCCGTCTGGATCTCCTTGAACTTCTGCATCTCGTTGTTGCGCAGCACCTGCATGATCCGCACTGTGCAGAAGGTGATCACGCTCAGGGGCAGCAGGAATCCTACGAAGTTCAGGAGGATGTTGGTGAACACCTCCCAGGTGGTGGATGGGTAGCTGATGAGGCAGGCAGTGATGTTGTGGCCCTCCTCGCTGTACTCGCTCATGGTCCGGAACGCCAACATGGGTGAGCTCAGGAGAAGGGCGCACCCCCAGATCACCAGGCTGTAGACTTTCGCCCAGCGCACCCCGCGCATTCGGCCCACGGACATGGTTTTCACCAGGGCCAGGTAGCGGTCAATGCTCACCAGCATCAGGAAGCAGATGCTGCTGTACAAGTTCATGTAGGTCACGGTGTTCACCACGCGGCAGAGGACCTCCCCAAAGAGCCAGTCGAAGTTATTGGCTATGGTGATGGCCCAGAAGGGCAGCCCGCAGGCCAGGACTAGATCTGCCACCGCCAGGTTGCCCAGGTAGATCTCCGCCACTGTGCACTTGCTTTTGTGCAGGCAGAAGACACTGAGGACAAAGATGTTCTCGAGTGTGGCCAGTAGGAAGATGACCCAGAGGAAGGGGGCCTGGATGGTGTTGACCCAGTTCCACCACTCCATGGAGGGGCACTCTTGGCCCTGGGGAAGGGTTGTGTTAAGAGTAGGCTCGAAGACTTGCGAGGTGACGTTGAGCATCTCGGAGCTGAAAGAAAGTGATAAAGAGGCTGTTACACTTCGAGGTCACAGGACAAAGGCGAAGCCGTTGGTACAGTACGAGCAGGAGGGATATCGAGGCATATCTGCCCAGTTGGCAGTTTCCACCCACCCAGTGGGTCAGTGGAAGAGGGCCTGGTGATCTGCTTCTGTAAAGGTTACAGCCCAGAAAACCCTGTAAGACATGGGGTTGGTGTTGAGTCGGTATCAAATTGATGGCCACAGGATTTTTTTTTTTTTTTTTAAATCTTTTTAGCAGAAGGCTTCCAGCAGGTGAAGCCAGGAGTAGAACTTGGTTCCTTGTCTCCAGCCCCAAGTTCAGAGCATCATACGCCAGCACACCTGACTCCCTGCGGTTTTAGAGGGCCCCTCTGTTCCTTGGATCCAAACCAAGGCCTCAAGTTCTTCACCTCATGGCTCTACTGGGCTATCTGCTTGGCCAGAGACCATCAACAGCACCAACAATCACAAGTCGTGGACCCTAGACTTTCTTGTAATTTCTGGGACAGGAAGATACACTACACATTCCTTCTTTATCATTTGACCTGTCTCTAAGGAGCTGGCTGTTTGTTAGCTGCAAAGCCTGGCCATGGATGAGTCATGTGCTAAAGAGAACCATCATGTATCATCCCAGATGGGGAGATTTCTGTCTGGCCCCAGGGTCTCGACTCATCTGCCATGCCTCATCTCCTTGGAAAACATACCTCTTCCAGCAAAGGGCAGCATTTTGCTTCTAAAACCTTCATCCAGGAAGTGTTGATAGTTAGAGAAGGCATAGTGGAGAGAGAGGGTAGGGGATTTGGGACCAGGCAGTCCTCCTAGGGTCAAATTCCAGGTCCTTCATTCATAAACTGTGTGACTTGGGGATGTTACTAATCTCTCTGAACCCTAACAGCCTACCTTGTAAAATGAAAATGACAGAACCATTTCCCAGGGCTGTGGTGGGGCTAGGAAACCCCAGTGGTGTAGTGGTTAAGTGCTACAGCTGCTAATCAAAAGGCCAGCAGTTTGAATCCAGCAGGCGCTCCTTGGAAATTCTATGGGGCAGTTTTACTGTGTCCCATAGGGTTGCTATGAGTGGGGATTGACTTGATGGCAATGAGTTTGACTTGGTCTGTGGTGGGATTAAGACCATGCACAAGAAGTCCCAAGAGTGGCGTTTAGTTCAATAAATCTTAGGTGCTATCTTGATAATTATTTTTGTGAACCTATTAAAACAAGCAAGGCCAAACTCCAGCACTGCTTCTGCAAGTTCTTGCTCCTGTATCACTGACCGCATCATCAGTCTGTTAGTTTCTGTTCCCTTTGTGGCATGAACAGGGGCTAATTCTTCCAAAAGAACTGCTGTTAAGGGTGAGTCATGTGTGTCCCACTCCAACAAAGAGGCTTGGGGGCACAGTGGAAAGAAGACAAGTTGGACAGATAGGCACTGCTGTCTGAGTGGTGTGGTCTTGGGCTGATCCCTTGATTTCTCGAAACTGCCATTTGGTTTTCTGTGGAATAGGGCTTCGTCAGAGTGCTCCTTGGAAGCAAAGATGGTGAGGCTGTGTTTTACATACTTTGGACATGCTGTCAGGAGGGATCAGTCCCTGGAGAAGTCCATTGTGCTTGGTAGAGTGGAGGGTCAACAAAAAAGAGGAGGACCCTCGACAAGATGGACTGACACAGCAGCTGCAACGATGGGCTGAAGCGTAAAACGATTGTGGACATGGCGCAAGGTTGGGCAGTGTTTGGTTCTATTGTGTGTGGGGTCACTACGTGTCAGAACTGATGCGATGGCACCTGACAGCAACAACAACAGCAACAACGCAGCTGCATTGCTGCCTTCCCTGCCCTGCAGGGCTGTTTTAAGTTTCAGATCAAAGAGTGGATGTGAAGATACACTGAAGAGCCTAAAACACAACCCAGAGAGTGGGGCTAGTTGGGCATTCCCCCAGCGCCCAGGGAGTGAGTGAGGGAACATACAGGGGCTCTTCCTGGAAGATCCATTGTTGGGGGGTAAATACAGGACAGACTCCACAGATGGCCTCTGTGGTTTCCCAGGAAAAACCTTCTGTCTCCTGTTGCCTCTGGCTGGCTTCCTGGAGCCACACTGAGAACTTGTGATGGACTCACTCATCAGTGTGTCTATTCTTTAAATGTTTCTTGGGCGTCTGCTCCATGCTGAGCTGTGCACTGATTGTAGGGACACAGACAAGTGTATCTTGTGGCCCAGCATCATGGAGGTAGAATGAGAGGTGTCTTAGGCTGGCTTCTCTACCAGAGCATGTATGTGTATGTGTGTATATATAAAGGTTTATCTGAAGGAAATGGCTCACATGGCTGAGGAGGCTGGCAAATTCCAAGTCTGCAGGTGAGGCACCAGGCTGGAGGCCTCTTCTCACTCACGTGGTTGTAGGAACTTACAGATCTGGAATTGGCAGGTCAGATGACAGGCTGCTGGTCTGTGAGGTCATGGAGGCTGGTGAATCACAGAATCATCAGATCCCAAGAACTAAAAGTCCTCCCTCATTAATATATAAAGATTTAGGATTTACACACAAAATGGAAGATAATTACATCATACCATAAAACAGAGGATGGTTCCATCAGATCACAAAATCGAGGATAATTGCACAATACTGGAACCATGGCCTAAGTGAGTTGACACATAACATTAGCTGTCACAAGAGACGTGGGACCAAGGTGGGGAGAAGCTGGACATTGAACAGGGAGGAGCAGTGTAGTAGGGGAAAGGGAGGAGGAAGGATAGGTCAGGCAGAAGAAGCAGGCTGAACAGAGGCTCAGAACAGGAAGCCGAGGGCATATTTTGGAAGGACAGACTAGATGTTGGAAGGAGGATATCGGGAGTGGCAAGAGATGAGGCTGAACAAGGGAAGAAGTCTGTCTTCCCTGAGTGCTAAGGAAGGGAGGCTTTGTCCCTGAGGTCTCTAAGGAGGACAAGAAGTATGTACCAGCCAGGGATTCAAACAGCCAGCCCAGTTGATGAGAGGTCCCTGGGTGGTGCACATGGTTAATGTGCTCAGCTGCTAACTGGAAGGCTGGAGGTTTGAGTCTGCCCAGAAGCACCTTGGAGGAAAAGTCTTACACATGCACCCACTTCTGAAAAATCAGCCATTGAAAACCCTATGGAGCACAGTCCTACTCGGACGCACATGGGGTTGCCATGAGTTGGAGCTGACTCAAGGACAACTGGTACCCAAGGTTACCCAGTTGAAATCCAAACCCAGGGCTCTGCCTTCCCTACTGCATTGTGTTTCTGCCTTAATGAGGAGACTAGAGGAGTACCCCAGAAACGCAGCCACATGTTCTGGGTGGTGGAGAAGAAAGAAATTGTGAGTAAGTTTACAATGGGGAGGAGGCATGATGGTACGGTGTCTAAGAGCTCCAGCAAGCTCTGACTGCTAATGAAGAGGCTGACAGTTCAAATCTACCAGACAGTCCTTGGAAACCTTATGGGACAATTTTACGCTGTCTTGTAGGGTGGCTAAGATCAGAACTGACTAGATGGTAATGGGTTTGGTTGTTGGTTTTATACAGTGGAGAGGGATCTGGAGAGCAAGATGAGAGACTTGTCTGGGAGGAAGGAGAACGTTGGAGTGGATGAGACGACCTGGGGAGATCTAGGGAACACGCCTGCAATGGCAGAGGGACAGGAGGCACTAGATGGTGTTCAGGAGGCGTCTTCTCGTTGCGGCTGACTGCAGGGTACGCTTGTCTATGAGGAAGGAGGTTGGGGCAGAGCATGGGGCGCTTAAGCACCATCCAGAGGAGTTAACGCTTAATTCCATGGATAATGGGGAGCCATCAAAGATGCCTTCCCCAGTGCACTGTGTATTTAGAGGCTGCTCTGTTCACTTAGTTCTGTTGCATCCTGAGACACATCCTTCCCACCTTCCTCGCCTCCTCTCCCCTCTCCCTACTAGGGAGATTTCTTGTGCACTGGGGATGGGCCTATGAATTAGGACTGACTTAACTCGATGGGGGTTTGGGTTTGGCGGATGGTCCTGGAGACCAAGAGTAGATCAACTGGATGAGACCATGGATGCCCAAGGAAGCCAGGACCGGCAGACGACTCCTCAGAGCTCTCCACAGGTAAGAGTCCCCCTAGGTGGACCTTGATCTTGTGTTTGGTTCTCTTTTTAGCAGCTACTGAAACCCATTTGCTCAGTGCCCCCAGGCCTGGCAGTTACAGTGTCAGGGTCTAGCTCACTGGAGACTGAAGCTAACAGTA
Source organism: Heterohyrax brucei (assembly GCA_028571685.1). NCBI lineage: Eukaryota > Metazoa > Chordata > Mammalia > Hyracoidea > Procaviidae > Heterohyrax > Heterohyrax brucei. The sequence continues at coordinate 118,967,574 of CM053151.1, read as the reverse complement.
CCAGAGGCTATTTGTTAATCTCCCAGCAGGGTGGCCTCCTCTGGCCCTCAGCTGGCTCTGCAGAGCCCAGAATCCTTACCAGGCAGCCTGGTGTGTGCAAGATTGGAAATTACAGTGCTCTATGGCCCTGGCTGGGATGGCCATCTGGTCAACTCAGTAGGAGGCTGGGCTGGATCCCTCTCACCTGTATCCTGCTAAGACTGGCATCCCTCAGGGTTGGCCTTGCCATTCCTCATCCTCCATCTCGGACAAGGTCCCCACAGTTCTCTCCTTAGCATGTACTGAGCGTCCACCAGAAGTCAGCCGTGTGTTGGGGACATTCACTCTCTCAAGGTGAACTTGCGCCTCCTGTCTAGTCTGCTGAATAGGCCTTGAGGGGTTACCTCTCCTACCTTAGTTTTCCAGCTCTTCCAGGGTAGAGCACATGTGACCACCAGGAATGCTTCCTCCTGCCCCAGAGCCCCACCAAACAGCCTGCTCTCTCCCCGGACAGGTGGACTGAACACCAGCCTCTGGAGCCCTTAGAGCTTTTGTCTTTGGGTTTAACATTACCTGTTCCTTCAGTGTTGCCCAGGAGATAAGTTTCTGAGTCCCTCAGACCCGAGCCACACGTTCCTGGCCATTTTCCAGGCTGCCTGTGCTTCCCCATAAATAACCTTTGCAAAAAACCCATTGCCATTGAGTCAATTCTGACTCATAGCCACTCTATAGGACAAAGTAGAACTGTCCCATAGGGTTTTGAAGGAGTGCATGGTGGATTCGAACTGCCAACCTTTTGGTTAGCAGACTTAGCTCTTAACCACTGAGAAACCCGAGTTTCCAAAACAGTAGAGAGGGCTGCCTGAAGGGGGCGGTAGCGGGCTCACCTGAAGGGGGCGGTAGCGGGCTCCAAATCCTCTCGAATGAGCAGAACCATGGATGGGTCTCCTGCAGGCAGACAATATTTGGAGTCAGAGGGGGTGGGCGCAGGCTCCCCAGGGCTAACTGGAGGAGCACAGGGGCTTAGACGGAGACTGGGCATCGAATTCGTGGCTCCTTAGCTCTGGGAGGGAAGTGGGGTCTGCTAAACTGCTTTGTCCTGCCGTCATTCCCTGTTGTGGCCATCGAGTCGATTCAGCTTCAAGGCAACCCGGTGAGTGCAAAGAGAATTGCTTCATGAGGATTTTAGGCACTGTGAACTTTTGAAAGCAGATTGCCAAGCCTGTCTTCTGTGAGGCCTCTGGGTGGGTTCCAGCCAGCAACCTTTTGGCTGAAAGTTGAGTGCTTCACCTTCTGCGCCACCCACTGATGCTGTCATTCCCTTAACATTCCCTGGCTACGTACTGGGTGCTAGGAAGTAATGTGGGAACTGACACTGTGTCTGCCCTCTAAGAGGGTACCATCTAATGGAGAAGCCAGACATCATTCAAATAGTTATGAAATCATTGCAACCTGGGGTAAGTGGCAGAAAGTAAAAGGAAAGTCTGGGAACATGGGGTCCTAACCAGCACGAGGGGATAGGGGAGATGTTTCTGATAGATTTGAATGGGAATAAAGGGGGCAAAGGCTTGGGGTTGAAGGGAGGATGTTGGACAGTGGGAACAGCAGGTGCAAAGGCCCTGAGGCGGTCAGAAGTTTGGTGTGGGTGTGTGCTAGGGCCCAGTGGCTGCTGGGCCCTGGAGAAGCACTGTGGCAGGGGCAGAGGGGCAGCAGGGAGAACAGCTAGCAGGTGTTGCCCATTAGTTCAGACACAGGATGGTACAGACTGACAGGGTGGGTTCCATGGGTGTTTAGAGTGGAAAAAGGATGTGCCTGGTGCAAGAGTGGACACAGAGAGATGAGAGTGGTGGTAAGCAGCTGTGAAGAATGACTCTTAGGAACTTCTGTCTACTGAGAAGAGGAACGGAGGAAAGGAGGAGAAGGGGAAGGGAGAGAGAGAGGAAGAAGAGGAGAGGTAGAACTGGTTTGGAAGGAAAGATCGTGAGTCTAGACTCAAACCTGTTATGTCTGAGGTGCTCCTGGGACTTCTGAGTGGGAGAGTAGAGTGGTCGGTGGGTCCAGCATGAGTCTGGAGCTCAGGGACAGGTCAGGGCTGGAGGACAGGCTCGGTCCTGGTGAGATGAGGCAAATTTTGCACGAGGTTTCCAGGCACCTCAGGCCTAATGGAGGGAACAGGTACAGACTTATGATATATGCCAGTTATTACCTCGAGGTGCACTTATGACCGTCATTTTTTTGTTTGTTTGTCTTGTGGTTAGTAATCCACGCGACACATGGTGTTGCAGTGTGCAATTTGCTGATGTGATCGTTCTCAGATATTCAGTGCTGTAACAGACTGATCAGAACTCCGCCATGTGACAGGCTGGGGCCTGGTCTGCAGTGAAGTCTGTCGGTGTCAGCGTGGGGTGTTGTAACAGAGAGTTGGGCAACATTCAACTCTGATGACACACGACGACTCAAATGTGCACGTGCCTCGCGGCCCTTATGACGCTGACATCACTGTTACCACACTGATGCCACCAAATAACGACTGAATTTATAAAGATACTGTTAATAAAAGACAATTATAATGAAAATTAAAAAAGGGGTACTGGCTTTGTGTCAGAACTGACTTACAAAGAAGTCGTAAGCTGGGGACGACCTATATGCATCCAAACCATGAGTGGGGCTTATTGCCACCAAGTGTGCTCTCGCTCTGAGTCCAAGGCCACACCTGAGCGAGACGGGCAAGTCCTTCTGCCAGGCGGGGCTTCCATGGACACGCCTTTCTCTCTTTTCATCCTCAACTCCACTCCCACGCAGGGCGGAGGGTGTGAGCCCTATGCTTGCCATGTAGCCGGGGAACCAGGCGACACACAGGGGAGGTGACTTGTTCAGATCACATGGCTGGGGAAACCTGGAGGCAAGATTTAACTCCTGCCTTCTGATCCCAAGCCCTGCTCTCTCCAGGTTCCAAGTGACCTCTCACTCCTGCCCAAGAAGGGTTGGAGGGCACCTGTGGTGTGTGTGTGTGTACGTGCATGTGTGTGAAAGTATGTGTGTGCATGTGTGTGTGCGTGTACCAGGGCATAGTGACAGATGTGCCTTCCTGAGCCCGAGCCATGTCTCTATGCAGCTCTGGTGCCAGGATTTCAGAAACCCCCTAACAGAGTTCTGGGAGACAGAGAGAAGTCAGCAAGAGGCCAGAAGGTTGGAAAATAGTAGGGAAAAGAAAAGGCTGAGCTGGTACACAGGAAACAGAGCAGAAGATATTCAGTTAGCACCTGGGAAAGCTGTGCAAGAGACCTTGAGCAGAGCTGGGAGGAGGATGGAGACCTTCCAGGGGTCTGTCCAGCAGCAAAGGAGGAAGGGCTTTGGGGAGGGAAGAAAGACCTTGTAGTTCTCCTTTCTGAGGGCACCCCTGGCCCATGGACTCAGCAGTCAGATGTTTAAATCCTTTCTTAAAACCAGTTTATTGTGATGGTGCTTACTATTTGCTGCCATTGAATTGACCCCAACCCCTGAGAACCCCAAGTGTGACAGAGAAGAACTGCTCCACGAGGTTTTCTTGACTGTAATCTTCATGGAAGCAGGTTGCCAGGCCTTTCTTCCATGGACTTGTTGGGTGGGTTTGAACTGCTGACATTTAGGGTCACAATGAGTCAGAATTGAGTCAATGGTAATGGATTTTTTTTTTTTTTGGTTGGTTAGCAGCTGATTACAAACCACCTCTGCCGTGCAGGTTGGTTAACCACATTTCACTACCTATCATGTGCTGAAGGAGCCATGGCGGCCAGGAGTTAAGCCCTCAGCTGCTACTGAAAGGCTGGTGGTGTGCACCCACCTGCTGCTCAGTGGGAGAAGGATGATACCCGTCTGCTCCCATACAGGTGACAGCCATGGGAACCTACTGGTCCGTCCTACCCTATCTCCAGGGCTGCTATGAGTTGGAATTGACTCGAAGGCTGTAGGCATTATGAGCTGGGCTGGGGGAGGAGGGCACAGAGAAGTTTCTCTGGGGACCCCACTCTCAGCCTGTCTGCAGGGCCTCCTGTTTCCACACGTGCAGGAGTGTCAGGGCCTCCTGGGGCTGTGTTTGCTTCCTGCCCTCTGCTATGACCTACCCGGTGTCCCCGGGATCTGTGTCAGCCCAGTCTGATCCTAATGGCTTGCTAACAGCCATGAACGTTGTTGCCACTTTGAAGACACAGGAGAGGGCTTTTCCTGCCTAGCTTTCAGGGGATAGCTTTGGTCTCCAGATGTTTGAGGAGCAGGGCTTTGAAGATACGGGAAACTTTAGCAGCCTGAAGCAGACTTGTGGTTCTTAGCCACAGCGTTAGAGATGGGCCTGCGTGGGCCTGGGCTGCTCAGCTTCTGTGGGGCAGGGGCATTGCTGAGTCCAGGCCACTCTCCCGCTTCTCTTCCTCCTCCTGTGCTGGAAGCCTACCCATGGGGAGCATAGGACCACACTGCTGGGTCTTTGGCCAGTGCGGGCACTCATAGCTGCAGAGTGGAGAGAGGGGGGCGGTAACAAGTGTTCTACCCCCCTAGCTCTCTGTGGGGACCTCAGGAGCGGGCTGTGCTGGACCAGATCTCCCAGCTGTTACAAGGGGCCCTTGTCTCCCAACTCTAGTAACTGCCCACCTCCTCTTGCCCTTTCAGGCCTGGGGCTGGGGGTGGGTGGGGGCAAATGCCTTTGCTGTATTAGCTCTAGGGGATACATGCTACCTCCAAGTCTGTTGCTGTGAGTTACCGCGCACTCTGCCCCTGACTCAGGGTGACCCCACACAGGATGGGATTGGACCGTTGCACTCACAGGGTTTACACTGGCTGATTTTTGAAAGTAGGTCTCAGGACTTCTTTCCTGGTCTCAGCCTGGAAACTTTACTGAAACCTGTTCAGTGTCTGCCATGGATTGAATCGTGTCAGCCCCCCGAATGTTTAGGTCATTTAGGTCATTTCCAGTATTGTAGGATTGTCCACCAGTTTGTGGGGTGATTTTCCTATGTGCTATGAATCTTATCACTGTAATGTAGCAAGGCAGATTAACGGCAGTTACATTGATGAGATCTGTAAGATGAGATAGTGTCTTAAGCCAATCTCTTTTGAGATATAAAAGAGAGAAGTGAGCAGAGAGACAGGGGCCATCATATTACCAGGAAAGCAGTGCCAGGAGGACAGCTCGTCCTTTGGACCTGAGGTTCCTATGCAGAGAAGCTCCTGAACCAAGAGAAGGTTGATAATAAGGACTTTCCTCCAGAGCTGACAAAGAGAGCCTTCCGCTGGAACTGACACCCTGCATTTGGACTTGTGGTCTACCGTTCTGCGAGAGAAAAAATTTCTCTTTGTTAAAGTCACCCATTTGTGGCATTTCTGTTAGAGCAGCAATAGACAGCTAAGACAGCATCACGGCAACATGCAATCGTCCACTGGCCGATGGGTAGTGGCTGCCCATGCATGGGTAGGAATGGAACCTGGGTCTCCTGCCGGGAAGGTGAGACTCCTGCCACTGACCCACCGTTGGCCTCCTTCCCTCACTCCCTTGTGTCTCTCCCATTGCTGTTAGGTTGATTCCGACTCACCGCCCTGTAGTGCACCCTTCTGTAAACACTCATGATACTTTTAATCACCTGACAGGCAAGTGAGAACTGACCAATAAATAAGGAAGAGTGAAGAAGAACTGATGCCTCTGAGTCGCGGTGCTGGTGAAGAATAGTGAACAAGCTGCAGGAAGACAGACAGAGCTGTCGTGCAAGAAGCACAACTAGAGGACGCCTTAGAAGCAAAGAAGGCAAGACTTTGTCTTGTGGATTTGGGACACCAGGAGAGACCCATCCCTTGAAAAGAACATCATGCTTGGTAAAGTAGTTATTGTTATTGCCGGGTGCTGCTGAGTTGGTTCTGACTCAGAGGGACTCTAGGCACAACAGGACAAAACACTGTCTGGTCTTGCGCCATGCCCACAATGGTTTTTATGCTTAAGTCCATTGTTGTGTCAGTCCATCTTGTGAAGGGTCTTCCTCTTTGTCCCTGACCCTCTACTCTACCAAGAACGTTGTCCGTCTCCAAGGACTGATCCCTCCTGACAACATGTCCAAAGCATGTCAGACAGAGTTTTGCCATCTTTGCTTCAAAGGAGCACTCTGGTTGTACTTGTTCCGGAACAGATCTGTTGATTTTTTTGGTGGTCCATGATACATTCAACACCACAATTCAAATTTGTCTTCTGTCTTCTTTGTTCACTGTCCAGCTTTCGCATAAATGTGATGCAGTTGAGAATACTGTGGCTTGGGTTAGGTGCACTTTCGTCTTCAAGGTGATGTCTTTACTTTTCAATACTTTAAAGCGGTCTTTTGCAGTAGATTTTCCTAATGCAATGCATCTTTTGACTTCTTGACTGCTGTTTCCATGGGTGTTCACTGTGGAACCAAGTAAAACGAAATCCTTAGTAACCTCCATCCTTTCTCCATTTATCATGATGTTGTTTACTGGTCTAGTTGTGAGGATTTTTGTTTTCTTGATGTTGAGGTGTAATCCATACCAAAGGTGGTAGGCCTTGATTTTCATCAGTAAGTGTTTCAAATCTTCTTCACTTCTGGCAAGTAAGGTGGTGTCGTCTGCATAACGCAGGTTTTTAATGAGTGGTCCTTCAACCCTGATGCCTCATTTTCTTTTTGCATAACTCAGCTTCTCAGATTATTTGCTTGGCAAACAAATTGAAGGGATATAGTGAAAGGATACAGCCCTGAAGCACATCTTTCCTAACTTTAAACCATGTAGTGTCCCCTTGTTCTAGTCCCCTGACTGCCTCTTGATCCATGTACTGATTCCTCATGAGCACAACTGAGTGTCCTAGAATTCCCATTTTATGCAATGTTAGCCATAATTTGTTATGATTCACAGTCGAATACCTTTGAATAGTCAATGAAACACAGGTAGACATCTTTCCGGTATTCTCTGCTTTCAGCGGGGATCCATCTAACAGCAGCAATGGTATCCCCGGTTCCATGTCCTCAGAAGAGGATGTGGTAGAGCAGAGGGTCAGCAAAAAGAGGAAGACTTTCCCTGTGACACAGTGGCTGCCACAATGTGTGAAAGCACGACAGCTATCGGGAGGGTGACGCAGGACTGGGCAGGGTTTTTCTTCTGTTGCACACAGCACTGCTATGAGGCGGAACTGGTTTGATGGCACCTCGGAAGAGACAGCTTCTATTTAAATTCTCCCAATGTTACTCAGTTGGAATACATGCTCTTTCCTGCTGGGCCTCTGGCTAACGCATGCTGGGATTTGGAAAGTCAGAGTTAGACGACTATTTAAAGAAACGAGGGGCGGTGGTGGAGGGCAGTGATGATGCTGATTGAGGGTGGTGGTAAGGCAGGAGGTGGGCTTACGTCACTCTCTGTGTGACCTTGTGCAAATCCCTTTACCTCTCTGGGCCTTGTTTTCCTCATTTACTGACCAGGGGTGGCCATCTGGCCCCCACACCACTCACAGACTCCTGTCCTCGTGTGGCTGACTGTGCAGCTGGGCTTTTCCCCTCATCTTTCAAATGGACACGTCAGTGGGAATGTCCAGCATTCTGAATCACTTGGGCTTGAGCTCCTCAGAACTCTGTCCAAGAAGGCTTACTTTAAACATATTTTCCTGTATTTAATCATATAAACTCAGAGTCTCAGGGCTTTCAGGAGTGAATGCCATTTTTGTTTCAGAGAAGGCCTGGGTGGCGCGAAGCGTTGAGTTTCCCAAGAATCCATGTCTGAGGGGCGTTTGAGGCTGCGGCCTCTGCTCCACGCAGCGTCATTTCCACAGGGGCCAGATTTTGCCTCGTGTGGAGGCCCCTGGCCTTGTACGTGAATCTACCTCATGTCTAATACTTTCTGGCTGCATGTTACAGCCAGAAAATATTTCCCAAAGTGAAGGGTATGACTGAGTAAATGCCTTTAACTTAAATTCAGTCACTGCTGATTAGGCCAAGGGGAAAGTCTCGGCTTGGTGTAAGTGTGTCTTCATCTCCTACCGTTTGCTACTCTTCTCTCGTAACAGAGAAAGCTGGCTCAGGGCCTTGGCTGACTCTGGAACCTAGCTAACTTGAATAACACTGCTTATGTTCCACAGGGAGTCCCTGGGTGGCGCAGTGGGTTGAGTACTCAATCACTAGCGTAACAAGGATGGTGAGCACAGAGCAGGACTGGGCAGTGTTTCCTTCTGTAGCATATAGCGTTGCTGTGAGTTGGAACTGATTCGACGGCACCTAACAACAACTCACCCAAAGGTTGGAGATCCCAGCCTACTCTGTGTTACCGCAGAAGAAAGGCATCGCCATCTCCTTTTGAAAGGTTGTAGCCACTGAGACTGCTGTCAAGCACAGCTCTCCTCCGACCCACACAGGGTCATCACGAGTTGAAATCAACAGTGACCTGTTGACTGGTTATATTCCACTGGGTTTACGCTTTGTGGTTATTATCCTTTTTTGTGGCAAACGACACTCCTTTTCCATTTAAGCTAGTGATATGAAGTCACAGTTCAAAAGCAAGTCAGCATTAAATAAATAACTGTACAGGCTACAAGAGATACAGCTGAGATGTAAGTGTGGGGTGACCCAAGGCGGGAAACACAGCCCTGCAGTGTCTAGCTGTGAACATGCATTCCCAGCAGAGGAGGCCCGGCCCGGCCCAGCCCGGCCCGGCGGTGAGGCCCATGGGCTCTGGACCTGTGTCCTCATCCACTCGGCTTGGTATGGAACCTCATGGTGTCTCATTTTTCTCAACTGTTAAAAAGGGGAGTAATGTAAAAAAAGCCCCCCTCCTAGGGCTAACTTTCGGATTTCACAAATGAATACATCTAAGTGAGCCATGGAACAGAGCCTGCCTGTGGTTCACTTGCCCACGAAGGTGAGCCATGCTTCCTCGGTCATCTGAGGGGCACAGCGTCTCAGACTCGCCTGCTGCAGCCACCAGGAGGCAGGAATAGCCCTTCCACCGGCCTGCTCTCCTGCTCACAGGGTCAGGCAGGGTTTCCAGACACTGATTATCCAGCTGGATGGAGAGTCCAGAAGCCTGCTGGGACCTCCCAGGCCTGCGAGACCCAGGAATGCCTGTGACGGCTGCTTTCCCTCCGCAGGCCGAGGACAGCTCTTTGTCTTTTTCTTCTGCATCCACTCTCAGTGACAGCTGTGTGTGTGAGGGGTGTTTGTGAGAGGCGTGAGTATGACGTGTGTGTGAAAGTGTAATGTGTGGGGTGTGTGTGTACGTGAGGGGTATGTGTGTGTACATGTGACAGGTGTTTTTTGTGTGTGAGGTATGTGTGCGCGAGTATGTGTGTGAAGGGTATGTGTGTGAGAAATGTGTGAGTTTCAGAGTATTGTGTGAGGTGTATATACATGAGGTGTGTGTGTATGATGTATGTGTGAGGTGTCTATGTAAGGGATGTCTTGTATTAGATGTGTCTGTATACAAGATGTGTATGTGAGGGTATTTGTGAGGTGTTTGTGTATGTGAGGTGTCTGTGTGAGAGGGATTTGTGTATGTGAGAAGTGTGTGAAGGATGTGTGTGTGTGAGAGGTGTCTGTGTATATGAGATGTGTATATGAGGGTATGTGTGAGATGTTTGTGTATGTGAATTATCTGTGTGAGGTGTGTTTGTGTACGTGAAATGTGTGTGTTAGAGGTGTCCGGATATGTGAAGGGCGCATGTGTGAGAGGTGTCTGTGTATGATATGTGTATACAGGGTGTGTGTGTTTGTACATGTGAGGTGCGTGTGTGTGAGACATTTTTGTGGTAGAGTGTATGTGTTAGAGGTATCTGTCTATGTGACATGTGTATAGGTTGCTGTGTGTGAAGTGTTTGTGTATGTGAGGTGTGTCTGTGTGAGAGGTGTCTACGTATGTGAAGTGTGTTAGAGGTGTCTGTAGCTGGAGGGCGTATGTGTGAGGTGTTTATGCATGTGAGAAGTATGTGGGAGATGTGTCTGTGTGAGAGGTGTGTGCACGAGGTCTGCGTGTGTGGATGTGTGTGAGAACAGTGGGTGTGGGATAAATGCATCTGTGAGGTACATGTGACGGGTGTTTGTATGAGGTAGAGGTGTTTGTATCGGTGAGGTGTGCATGTCTGTTTATCCCATTACATTCAGAGTCTTCTCAGACCCATGCCTTATTCGTCTTTCACCTCCTTCCGTGCTACTGTGTGTGTGTGTGTGTGTGTTTTGTTAACGAACTAAGCTCTTGAAAACCATGTACTTCATGAACCCAAGTGGAAGCCAAAGCTGCTGTGGGGTCAGTTCCGACTTCTAGCAACCCTGCAGGAGGGAGCAGAACCACCCGGGGCTCAGGCTGCTCCACAGGGAAGCCAGCTGCCACGCCTTTCTCCCGAGGAGCGGCTGCTGGGTTTGATCTACTGACCTTTTGGTTTAGCAATCGAGTACTTAACTGCTGCACCACCAGGGCCTCTGTTTGCTCCACAATCAGATAGGACCCCTAAGACCACCCAGCAAGTAAGAATCAAGGCCATCGCTAGAAGGAACTAAGGTCTCCTCTATCCAAAACCCTGTCCTAGACACCTCCCCAGAATCAATATTTTCCTCTACAGTCTGGCTTGCGTGACTACTGGGTAAGGATGCTATCTACAGATTGTCTCCAGTGAAAACCTGAGTAACGCCAGAGTGGATTGGAGGTGACCCGCTTGAGATTCCTACTCACGGTGGTCTGGCGTGTGGCAGAGAACTGTGCTCATGTGTTTTCTGTGGCTGATTTTTCAGAAGAGATCACCAGGCCTTTTTTCCAAGGTGCCTCTGGCAGAACTTAGACTACTGGGCTTTCTGTTAGCAGCTGAGCACGTTAACCCCTTGCAACACTGAGAGACTCTGATAAAACATACCATCTTTGATATCAGGCTAAGGAGGTGTGGCTGTAAGCATGGGGTCTCCAAAAAAAGCCCTTTCCTCCTTTTCCTTAATAGCCCGGAGCTGTTTTGCGGGGCAAGGATGGGGTTCTGGGAAGTTGATCTCTTTCCAGGAACCCCTAAAGAGAGCTGAGTCAGAAGCTCTGACTTAATCCTAGATATTTGCATATGGGGCCCTCCAGCATCCCAACACTAATGGGCCTGGAATGTTACAGAATGTATGCAGTGGAGATGAGGGAACAGCCTGAGGAGCAGAGCCTCCTCCCGAGCTGTCCTCAGAGGAGGACAGCCCCCACCCCCCCTGCCCTATTGTCCCCCCCAGTCATTTTGGTGCTGACTTTACTTTTTCTCTTCCTCCTGTCCTTCTGATAACGTTAGTCTGTAATGTTACTGAACTTCACAAGCAGGTGACTTTAAGGAAGGTCATCTTCAGTCACCTGGGTGGGCCTGATCCAATCATTTGAAAGGCCTTAAGAACAGACTGGAGACTTCCCCAAAGTGGAAGGAGTTCTGTCCATGGGCGGCAGCTTCGGCTCAGGGCCCAGAGCTCAGCTTGCCTTCCTCACGGCTGGCCCTGTGGATTTCGGACTTGCCTAGCCAGCCTCCATCATAGTGTATGCCAATGCCCTGCAATACATTTCTTAATGTGAGGTCCGGCCAATTAAGTCTGTGAACTTACGGTTCTAAGCACTACATACCTCATTGCTGAATATTAGTACGGTCACCTTCCAAGTACTCTCCTTGGGAAGATATGCATAGATGCCAGCACCTACTCTACCCTTCAAAGCAATTTTGGAACTCTTTCTGGAATAGTTATTGTGCACAGTGGCATGGTGGCCAGTAAGCAAACTTAATTGTATAGTTGCCTGTGACGGAATTTTTAGCCAGGAAACAAGTAACTGCATTGGAACACCTTCCCTACTCACCTGATCTGACCCCCAGTGACTTTTTTCTTTACCTGAAGATAAAGGTAATACAGCAAGGAAGAGATTTGGATGACATTCAGGACATCAAGGATAGTACGATGACAGCTCTTATGGTCATTCCAGAAAAAGAGTTCCAAAATTGCTTTGAAGGGTGGACTAGGTGCTGGCGTTGGTGCATAGCTTCCCAAGGGGCGTGCTTTGAGGGTGACAGTAGTGATACTCAGCAATGAGGTGAGGAGCACTTTTTCTAGGATGAGTTCGTGAACTTAACTGAAGACCTTGTATACATCTGCTAGTGGAGTTTTTGGAAACCCTGGTAGTGTAGTAGTTAAGCGCCACAACTATTAAGTGCTACACCTAAAAACAGTAGTTCGAATCCACCAGGTGCTCCTTGGAAACTATGGGGCAGTTCTGCTCTGTCCTAAATGGGTAGCTATGAGTCTGAATTGACTCCGCAGCCATGGGTTTGTTTTGGTTTAGTGGACTTTTTCTCTGGTTGAAGCCGGACCGAAGCAGGGAACTCTTGCCCTCCTTTCTCACCTGTAGGCTGTTTATCAGAGGGTAAATCTGTTGAAGTGTTAGTGCTCCTTCCTGCTTTTCTGCTTTGACCTGGCACATTTCAAAACCAAATCCAGTGCTGTTGAGTTGATTCTGACTCATAGCAACCCTACAGGACAGAACTGCCCTATAGAGTTTCCAAGGAGAGGCTGGCTGATTTGAACTGCTGATCTTTTGGTTAGCAGAGTTAGTACTTAACCACTATGACACCAGGGTTTCCAGCCTGGCACATAGTAGGTGCTTGATAAGTGATTGTTGACCGACTGACGGATAGAAGGCTGGGTGATCCTTATTTCTCTTTTTCTCACCAGCACACCTATTGTTAGGGTGGATGCAAAGAGAAAAGGAAGAACATTCTGTGACATCCTCCAATCTACACTGTGTGTTTGCTGGCCTTGTCACACTCCCGTTCCAGAGAAAACAGAAGAACACAGAGGCTCACGGAAGTAGCCTGAGTTGGTCCAAGCTCACACAGCTGGTCAGTGGCAGGGCTGGGATTCAAACCAACTCCTGCCTAAACCAAAGTTACAAGCCCTTTGACTCAAGCTGGCTTGCCTCTGAGTCACCTCAAGGTGCCCCCACCCCCACCCCCACCCCCACCCCCATCCCCACCCCCACCTCCCTCCCCACCCCCATGGAATACTCCAGGGATGAGACGGCTGGCAGGACCGGCTGGGGGCGCTGTGACTCACATTCCCCCCCCCAGGGAGGAAACTCCGCACAGGCGCAGTTCAGACCCCCGGCAGCCAGATGGGGGTTGGTCGGGGATCGTGGAACTCAAAAGCCAACCTAGTGCTGTCCAGTTGATTCGGAGCCATAGTGACCCTACAGAACGGGGTAGAACTGGCCTCATGGGGTTTCTAAGGCTGTAAATTCCACAGAAGTAGACTGCCGTATGTTTCTCTTGTGGAGTGGTTTGTAGGTTTGAACTGCTGACCTTTTGGTTAGCTTCCAAGCACTCTAGCGCTGTGACACCAGGGCTCCAGGGATCGCGGAAGCTGTAGGGAATCAGGAGCCCCTCGGGACAGCTTTCAGCTATATAGCAGGGCTCTTTCCTCTCTGCTCTGCTAATTCCCGGGTCATGACTGGGATGCTTTCCACTGTGAATCTTGGGCGACCTTTGGTTTGGGACTGACAAACTTGGCCGGCAGGCTGCAGAGGAGTGTCAGTGTGTGTGTGTATGTGCATGTTTGCGTATGTGTGCACATGTGCATACACATGTTTGTGCATGTGTGTACGTGTGTCATGGATTGAATTGTGTCCCCTCCAAATATGTGGCTGGGTCAGGATTCCCTGTATTCTGTGATTGTCCTCTGTTTTATGATTTTCTAATGCTGTAAATCCTAATCTCTGCCTGTGGTTAACATAGTGGGTTATGTTAGAGAGAATTAGGGTAGGACTGTAAATCCCTTCCTAAGGTCACCTCTCTGCTCTAATGTATAGGGAGTTTCTCTGGAGTGTGGCTTCCGCCACCTTTTATCCTACAAGAGATAAAAGGAAGGGGAAGCAAGCAGAGAGTTGGGAAACTCACACCATCAAGAATGCAGTCCCAGGAGCAGAGCCCGTCCTCCAGACCTGAGGTTCCTGTGCCAAGATGTTCCCTGACCAAAGACTGATGCAACACAAGGACTAAGCCTCCAGAGCCGACAGAGAGGAAAAGTCTTCCCCTGGAGTGGACACTCTGAATTTGGACTTGTAGCCTACTGGATTGTGTAAGAGTAAAGTTTTCTTTGCTAAAGACATCCACTTGTGGTATTTTTGTTAGAGCAGCACTAGCTGACTGCAACAATGTGTGTATGCAGGTATGTATGGGTTTTTTGTGTGTGTGTGTTTGTGCGTGTGTAGGTTTGTGTGAATGTGGGCCTGGGTGGGTCAGGTACCTGGAGACTACCAGGGGTTAGAAGGATACGGTGCTTGTGGTTTCACTGGGTTAGACAGCTACTCAGGTTGGAATCTGAGCTTGGGCAAGTAGCTTAACCATGCAGGGCCTCAGTTTCTTCATCTGTCAATTGGGGATAAGAACAGAATGCACTTTGTGGGGCTGATTTGAGTATAAAGTGAGTTAATGAATGGGAAGCCCATAAAACAGGACTCAACATTCTCCATAAACCTCAGTGTTTCCCTTCTCGCTGCTCTGTATCAGGCTTCTGCAAACATTTTGATTTCACTGGAGGAGAGGGTTCTGCCGCTTGAAAAGGAAATGCCCAATCTAACTCTCTACCTTCCCTTTTACAGAGGAGGAAACTGAGGCCAAGAGATGTGGAAAAATGCCTAAAGCCACCCAACAAATAAGTGCCAGCCTGAAACTTCACCTTCTTCTGCTGGAGTGACCTTTGAAGGGTCTGGCCTGGGCCAGAGGCGTCCAGGAGCCTGGAGGAGCGCAGACGTCAGGGGTCAGGGCTGAAGCCCTTGGGGACATTGTTTCCCCTGCTGCACAGAGTTATTGCGCTAGCCATATTCCTACTTGTTTCTTCCTTTTCCCCTCTCTGAAGCGCTGTGGGATTCTGGAATATTCAGGGGGACATGTGCTTGGACAAGAGTTCATTAGAACCTCGTGTGTTACAGAGGTGGACATGGAGACCCAGAGATGGCAGGCACTTTTCTCAAGGATATACAACCAGCTAGTGCCAGAGCACAGCCTCAAACCTGGGTCCTGGAATCCTGATTTCCAGGTCCCTTTGGAGTGCTGGTTGCTCAATGGTTATAGAACTTAGCTACTAATCAAAAGGTCAGCGTTGGAATCCACCAGCACTTCCTTGGAAACTCTATGGGGAAGTTCTACTCTGTCCTACAGGCTTGCTATGAGTCAGAATTGACTTGACGGCCGTGGATTATGGGTTCTTCTTCCCTAGTGGTGCAGGAGTTAAGTGCTCAGTTGCAAACCAAAAGGCTAGCAGTTGAACCTACCAGCCCCTCCACAGGAGAAAGACAGGGCAGTCTGCTTCTGCAAAGATTTCAGCTTTGGAAACTCTGCAGGGCAGTTTCCCACTGTCCTGTGGAGTTGCAATGGGTTGGAATGGCTTTGGTTTGTTCTTTTTACCCCGGATCCCTGGTTGTTCAATGGTTAAGTGCTCAGCTGTTAGCCAAAAGTCTGGTGGTTCAAACCTCCCGGTGGCTTCATGGAAGAAAGACCTACCATCTGCTCCTGTAAAAATGACAACCTACAAAGCCCCCTGGGGAAGCTCTATTTCATCACAATGAGTTCTGTGAGTTAGAAATTGGCTGTGGCACTAACAACAACATTCCTACCAGCGTCAATAGGTGGTGCACTTGGCAGCTAAGGAAAAGGTCGGGTGTTTGAGTCCACCTGGAAGTGCATGGTCAGCTACATCTGAAGAATCAGCTACTGGAAACCCCGGGGAGCGCAATCCTTTATGTACAAGGGGACACGGGGAGTCGGAATCAACTTGACGGCAACTTTAGAAAACAAAAATCGTCATCTAGAGTCACAGGAGTTGAAATTGACTGCATAGTTTGTTGTATTTTTTTAAATCATCCCTGGCTTCCCCTACTCAAGTGAAGACAGAGCTGGGTGGGACTGCTGTCTGATTGTGAACGTGTCTAGAACCCCCAAGCCCTGCACAAGGGCGGCAGCAGCGCACCAGAACTCCAGGAGCTGTTGCCTTGGAGTGATGAGAGATGCCCTCTTTCTACCTCCCTGAGCTTGTCCTGTCATTCACATGTAAATGACTTATAATGAAAGGAATAATAAACCCTCACAGAGAATAACAGCAAAACTCACATAGAGAAGGGAAATTGGAGGTCTAAGAGGGAGGTTGCCTTCTAGATAAGAAATTCCTTGGGAATAGGCTTCTGCGTCTCCCTCTGACTCCCTGACCCCCTGTGGATCCCAAGGACCTGTGGGGGTGGCATAAGCCCTGCTGGGAAGGGTGCAGAGGACGGATGGCTGAGTGTGAGCCTCCCCTGAGCTGGCTTCTGGCCCACCTCCCCCACCATGTGCAAGCAAGTGTGTGACCTGTCTCTCCACCCACCTCAGCTTCCAAGCCTGGGGAGGACGACACAGTACATGAGGCCCTGCGCCAGCCACAGAGGAAGGGGAACTCTGTGTGTCACTCAGTGATCTTGGCAGTGCCCAGCACCCATGCTAAGGGAGCCGCTGAGAACACCACATTTGGGGCAGGAGGAGTTTTGTCCCTTTCTGCACACTGTAATACCAAAGAAACCAAACCAGGGGCTGGCAAATCGATTCAGACAGAATTTCGCATCGGCAGTGAAACCCAAGTGAAATTGTTCACTGCAGGGTAGAAAATAAACACAAGTAAGCCCGTGCTTGCCTTGTTTATCGAATAATCTGCCCCTGTTGCCAGGCCCTTCTTCTGAGGCACTTCTGGGTGGATCTGAACTGCTAATCTTTTGGAGAGCCACTGAGCACTTAAATGTTCACACCATTGAGAGGCTCACGACAATACTGAGATTTTCAGGCTTCTTACAAGTCCCTGGCTCTGAGGACCTGTGCCACTGCACTTCCCCTTCTGGGAGTGGCCTTTCTGCTCACTCATTCATTTACTCATTCATTCATTCAACACACTGCTATTCCTGGGCTCTGTTTGCCATGGTCAGTGCCAGGATCCAGAGGCAAATAGCACAGATATGGTGGGCAGTTTACAAAGAATGTGGACATCAAGCACCATCCTAGCACCATTCTCCAAGGAACTTCTCAGATGTCACCTCCTCTGAGAAGCCTTCCCTGACTCTCAACCAGCAGAGATCCTGCGCTTGTCTGAGACTAGAGCAAAGACGTGGAAGGAGAACTGTCTGGAGGTCAGAGCCCTGGGTTCTCATCTGCCTCTATGGCTCCTCGGGTGAGCGAAGGATTGTAACAGATAATTCTGAAGACCTTCTCATAACTGTGTCCCCAGAACATTTAATGAGCTTCCCTGGGGAAGCAGTGAGCTCCCCATTCCGAGAAGCGAGCAAGTAGAGGCAGAGACTTGGCACACTGTGCCTTCTGGGTCGTCTCTTCACTCACCGGCCACCAAAGGCTCTTCCGTAGGTGGGTGGAGTGAGTCAGCTGTAGCCAGCTCCCCTTCACCAGGCAACTTCCCCGCAGGTCTCCCGGCAGCTTTGGGATCTGTCCCAGTCTCGCCCTGTCAGGCCTCCCACATTCCTGCCCAAGTCAAACCCTCCCCGAGTCAGGTGACCCTCAGCTGGGCCTAATTCCACCAGAAGGCCAAGCCCTTTGGAATGCAGGGAGTCAACCTATGGAGTTCAAGCTCTGGAATTCTGACAACTTTTCTAGGAAAGGGTAAGGGGGATTTTTCTCACAGGCAATCTGTGGAGGCAAAAACTCACAGACTCATAGTGACCCTACAGGACAGAGGAGAACTGCCCCAGGGGGTCCCTAAGGCTGTCATCATGGGAGCAGACCACCCCATCTTTCCTCTGCAGAACTGCTGGCAGGTTGGAACCACTGACCTTTCTGTGCGCAGCCGAGCACTTAACCACTGCACCACCAGGATTCTCTCAATGGCTCTCAAGTCTGTTGAGACTGGAGACACAAAACAACCACCACAGCAATGAAACATCAAAGCCGCTGTCATCAATTTGGTTCCAGCTTCCGGCCACCCACATGTCGTAAAGCAGAGCTGTGCTCTGCAGGGTTTCAGTGGCTGTCACTTTGAGAAGCAGGGAGCCAGGACTTTTTCCTGAGGTGTCTCTGGGTAAGTGTGGACCCCGATGACCAGGGAGCAGGAGACTGAGCCTCTGCGTAATGCTGGGACAACTTCCCCAAACCGGGTATTATGAGGGCTGGCGATGATGTGTAAGGCGCCTGCGACCTATTTTCACATCTTTCATTTCCTTTGCAGTTTCTGGGACTGTTCTAAGTGGATCTCAGATAAACCTTGTAACCCAAGGACAGCTATTATCACCCCTATTTTACACATGTCCTTGGGTGGTACAGTCAGTCTGCAAGTCGGCAGCTCAAACCCACCCAGAGGCGCCATGGGAGAATGTCCTGTCCATCAGCTTCTGTAAAGATGGCAGTCCAGAAAACTCTCTGGGCAGTTCTACTCTGTCACTTGGGGTAGTCATGAGTTGGAATCGGCTGGACAGCATCTTTTTTCTCTTTTACAGATAAGGAAACTGAGGCACAGCTGGCAACTGGCAGAGTTGAGATTTGAACCCAGGATGTCTGGGCCACAGCCTCAAGCCTTTTGAAAACTTTTTTATTATGATAAAATTTGCATACATATAAAAGTAAACAACCATCATAAAGAAACTCCCCTGCCCATCGAGCAACCTCAGTAATTACCAACCCAGGGCCATTCTTAGTCCATCTACACCAAATTCAGCCTCCTTCCTGTGTGCTTTGAAGCAAATCCTGCACTCCTAGTAGTTCGTCTCTAAATATTGCATGATTCATCTCTAAATAAGGACTTTTTCCAGAAAGCATAATCACGCACCCATCATCACATCTGAAGCCAAAAAACCATAATTCCTTAATAGCATCAACAGCTTATCCAATTTCCAATCATCTCATAAATGCCATTTTATTTTTCTATGACTGCTGATTTTCTTTTTTTTATTATTATTACGATTAAAAGTATACAGTCCAAGTCATTTTCTGCATGCCCACTTCTCTATAACTCCATGTACTCCTCAAATCCTGTGACAGCCCAATCCTCCCTTTCACTCTTCTGGTATCTTCCTAATGAACACCTGTCCCCTCCTCTTCACCTCCTCCTCTCCCCTCGAGAAAGAAATCCGCAGGACAGCCTTCTATAAATGTATAAAACCATAAAGTATACACACCACATGCTCACTCTGTGTCCCCGAGTCCAGCCCATTCTTTGTCTGAAGTGTTGACCTCAGCACTGGTTTCAGGTCGGGGCCAGCAGCAAGTCTGAGGGCCATGTTCCAAGGGGACCCTCCAGGTTGTGAGACCATCAGTTCCAGTCTTTATTAATAGAGTTCTCAGTCTGCATGCACACCTGTTCTTCTTGCGCCACGTCAAGGACTCTGCATTGTCTCCCCTGTCACAGCTGCCTTTGGTGGTGGCTGGGTACCATCTGGTTCTTCTGGTCTCATGCTGATGTAGTCTCCCAATTCTACGGATCCTTCTGTCTCCTGGGCTAATTTTTCTTTGTGTCTTTGACACTCTCCTTTGTTATCTGTTCCTGGTGGACTGGGATCAATTGATGCTCCTCAGACAGCAGCTTGCTGGCTTTTAAGACACCAGACACTCACCAACATGGAGTGCAGAAGATTCTCTTAGCAAAAGCCTAATTATACCAGTGGACTTCGACGTCCCCTGAAAACATGGTCCCCAGATCCCTGTCCCTTCTACCTTATCCTTTAAAATGTTGGGTTGAATTTAGAAAACCTTTTAGTTTGTGGTGTAGTCCCGTTACGCTAACCTGCCATCTGCTGAGTGCTGCTGTGACAGCAGATTGTCTTGAATCAGAATCTGAACTATGTCACACAAGAGCTGGTTCTCATTTCTCTTAAGTTTGTTTTAACCTACAGGTCCTCTGTCACTTCTTTCTTTCTTTTTTTCCTTGCAATTGATCTGTTGAAAATCCTGGTTGTTTGTTCTGCCTAGCACTGTTCACTAGTAATACAACGTGGCCACAGAAGAATGAGCAATTTTGCACTCGCCACATTAAAAAAGAAAGAAATGTGAGGTGTTAATTTTACTAAAATGCTTTTAATCCATTTAATTTAAAACATTACCATTTCAGTATGTAATCAACATAAAACTCATTAATGAACGACCCTATCGGACAGAGTAGAACTATTCCGTAGAGTTTCCAAGGAGCGCCTGGTGTGTTTGAACTGCCAACCTTTTGGTTAGCAGATGTAGCACTTAAGCACTATGCCACCAGGGTTTCCATTAATGAGCTATTATATGTATGTATTTCCTATTAAGTAGTCAAAGTGAGTGTGTTTTATAAACTTATACTCAGTGCCATTGAATGGATGCTGACTCATAGTGACCCTATAGGACAGAGTAGAACTGTCCCATAGAGTTTCTAAGGAGTGCCTGGTGGGTTTGAACTGTCGACCTTTTGGTTAGCAGCCATAACACTTAACCATTACTCCTCCAGGGTTTCCACATATTTCCTATTAAGTAGTCAAAATGAGTGTGTTTTATAAACTTACAGCACATCTTAACCTGAACTAGTTTCCTTTCCACTGTTTATCAGCCATGTGGCTAGTGGCTACCGTACCGGCAAGTGTGGCTCTGGAGTTTCACCAATGCCCTGTTCTTGGAGCATATAAACTTAACCCCTATGACCTGCTCAGTAACCGTCTGCCCTTCCTTCCTCCCTGTGGCCTGTGGACTTGGCCCTTCCTCCCTGAGTCAGGCTCCCTGCTTGTCCCAACATCATCCTCAAGCCCGCAGAGTTGACTTCTGTGCATCCTCCCACCCTAGAGCCCTCCTCCAGTCTTTCAACAGTTGTGCCCCATGCCCAGGGCACTCCAGTCCACATAAGCCCCCTTGTGCTGCCCACTGAAGATGCCTTGAAATTTCTTCTCCTCCAGGAAGTCTTCCAGGAAACAGCTGCTGCTTCTAGCTGGAACCCCTCCCAAATATATTTAAAACTCTGTTCTCTGGGCCTTTCTTTAATTACACTGGTCAGAATATAAGCATTTTTGAGTGTCTGTTAACATCTCCCCAGTCCTCACATACCCCACCTGGGGAAGGGCCAGGGGAGTAGGGCCATGCCTACGTCTCTTGCCTGCCGCTGTAGCTGAGGTCAGGCCTCTTGCTGTATCAGACGTGCACTGTGCTATGGACAGAACACCAGCTGTGGACAGTGTCGAGAGCATGCTGACGATGAAGATGAAACTCACAGGTTTGCACCTGCTTTCACAAAGCTTCTCCGTGTTAACATTTCATGCAGCCAATTTATGAGTTGCTTGCTATCTGCCAACTATCAAATCAGAACCGAAACCAAACTGGCGAGTTAATTCCCATACCCATCGACTCCACAGAACAGAGTAGGACTCTCCAAGGAGCAGCTGGTGGATTTGAACTGCTGACCTTTTGGTTAGCAGGTAAGGTCTTAACCACTGTACTACCAGGGCTGTCTGTCAGCTACCAGGATACGTAACAGCTTCCTTTCCTGAAGGTTTCCTACGTGCTGTGCAGTATTCTAAGTGTGTCCCCTGAACCAGTTCATATCATCTAACATTTCCTTAGGCGGGAGGTGCTACTACTTGATCTGTTTAACAGATGAAAAGTCTGTGGGACAGAGAGGTGAGGTAATCCGTCTGGAGTCACACAGCTAGCCAGGAGCGGAGCTGGGCTTTGAACACTGGCAGTGTGGTGCCCAAGCCCCAGTCTTGATCACCTCATGACTGTCTCTCTAAGCAACATCACGATAAATGGGGAAGACTGGAGTCATCAAGGATTTCATTTCACTTGGATTCACAATCCATATCCAAGGAAGCAGCAGTCAAGAAATCAGAAGACGCACTGCATAGGGAAAATCTGCTACAAAAGGTCTCTTTGAAGTGTCAAAAGGCAAAGATGTCATCTTGAAGACTAAGGTGTGGCTGACCCAAGCCTCGGAGTTTTCAGTCGTCTGATGTGCGTGCAACAGCCGGACGATGGATCAGAAAGAAGGAAGATGAGCTGACGCCTTTAAATTGTGGTGCCAGAGAACAGTGAGTTCCGGTCACTAGAGGTACTCAAGTGAAGTTGGGCAGCGTTTTGGTCTAGCTGGACAAAGCTTCCCTGGCTTCTGAGAACTTGAACCTGAGGGCTGAGTACGGTCGTGCCACCTGCTGCCTTGGCCTCCTCGTCTGTCCCTCAGCCTTGTCTGGCCACGTGTTCCGCACACACGGAAGTGTACAGGGTGGAGACCATGCAGGTGCTGGCAGTGTGGCAGGGGACTCAGGCACCGGGTTCTCCTGCAGGCTCCAGGCAGGACTGTGGGGGGCATGACAGGTGGGGTTGTGCCCCCTGCAGTTTGGTGTGAAATGAACTTTAGAGAGGGCAGAGAGTGGGCAGGGTCCCACTGCTGGGGCATGGTGGAGTCCAGCGGGAACCTCAGAGCTGCCCGGGTCTGTGCTCACTCCACGCCCCAGGTCTCCTGTGGACAGAGACTTAGGAATGCTGCTGTCTCTGTTATGTAGCCTGGGCCCCCTGGGCCCTGTGACTTGGTTTGGGGTAGTGCTGGGGATTGAGCCAGGGCTTAGAGACCTTGAGAGACCCTGCTGGGGGCTAGGCAGCCCTCCTGGTGGGACCTGGTCCACCAACTCCAATGCTAAAGCAGGTGGATAATTCCCACTTCCTGAGCAAGGATTGCAGAGCCTTTGACAGGCAGGTGCCAGCTTGCCTGCTCCCTGGTCTTTCACGTTTCTGGGGGCCAGAAACAAAATCCCCCCAGTGCCCCGCCCACCTGCTACTGGCCTGAGTAAGCAGCGGCTGCCTGGGGGGGCTCACTGCCCACACGCCTGACTCAAACCCAACAGGGAGGTGGGTCCCCTCCTAGCAGGCTTCCGGGCAGGTCCCTTCTGCTTTTGGAGCCTCCATTTCTTTATTGGTAAAATGCGATTGGGAGGGGCCCTGCCAACACTGCTATGGGTGGGAGTTTACATCTGCCAAGATGTAGCCTCCTCTGTCTCCAAAACATTGCCTTTGGTGGCCTGTCCCAGATTCCTGCAGGGACCCCTGGGGCCATACCATCATAAAACGAGTCTGGCTTGCCAGCATTTAATGCGTCAGCCACAGACCAGGGGAGGAAGGCAGCCAGCAGCTGCAGTGTCTTCTCTGCACAGGGCCAGGCAGGACAGGATGAGTGGCTCCTAATCTGCTTCTGGAAAATTCAATTTGGGAATATTTGGCAAAGCCTATCAGGAACCTAAAAAACGTCTTTTCCTTTTGCTTGGTATTTATGAAAATAATAACAACGACAGGGAAGCTTCACACGCACAGAGACAGTTGTCATTCTTTTGTTGTCAGCTGTCTTTATGGAGTCAGTCTCCAACTCCAGGCAACCCTGAGACAACGGAACAACATGTTGCCCAGTCCTGTGCTGTCCCCACGATTGACAGCAGATTAGATTGTTGTGATTCAGAGTTTTCACTGGTTGATAGATTGCCAGCCCTTTCTTCCTAGTTTCTCTTAGTCTGGAAGTTCCGCTGAGTCCTGTTCAGCATCATACTGGCATTCTAACTTCCACGGGGGACAGATAGTGGCTGCGCAGGAGGTGCACTGGCTGGGAATCTAACCCGCCCTCCTGCATGGCAGGCGAGTGTTCTACCGCTGAGCTGCCAAAACCCACATCATCATCTAGAAGAGCAAGCAAAACCAGGAAACTCCTCCAGGTTCAGGGCCAAGGAGCAGGTTTAATACGAGGCCCCACAATTAAGTCTGTGAACTTAATTGTTCTAAGTGCTACATATCTCGTTATTGAATATCACTATGGTCACCTCTGAAGTACCCTCCTCGGGAAGCTATGCACTGACACCAGCTCCCAGTCCACTCTTCAAAGCAATTTTGGAACTCCTGCTGGAATGGCCATGGTTCACAGTGGCATGGTGGCAAGTTTGCAAACTTAATTCTATAGTTGTCTGTGAGGGAGTTTTTAGCCAGTCAACAAATAACTGTATTGGAATACCCTCCCTACTCACCTGATCTGGCCCCCAATGACTTTTTTCTTTACCCGAAGACAAAGGAAATATTGAAAGGAAGACATTTGGATGACATTCAGGAAATTAAGGCTAATACAATGACAGCTCTGATGGTCATTCCAGAAAAAGAGCTCCAAAATTGCTTTGAAGGGTAGACTAGGTGCTGGCATCGGTGCATAGCTTCCCAAGGGGAGGACTTCGAAGGCGACCGCAGTGATATTCAGCAATGAGGTATGGAGCACCTTTTCTGTGATGAATTCACAAACTTAATTGTCCGTCCTTGTATGTGACCTAGCATTCACGAATGATGAATATTAAGCAGACATGAGACATGATACTCCCGAGGTTGCCAACATTGAGAGAATACTTCTAATACCCTGTCCAGTGATCAGGCCGGGTCCTCACTGGCTACAATATGCTAGAAAACAGTCTGGGAGGCAAAATACCACGTAGTTACTGGTGGTGGTTGCCTTTGAGCCTGGGGTGACGCATAGCTTTTATGTTTTTATTTTGTCGTAGTTTACAAAATTTCTATGATGAACGCATTACTTCGATAATAAAATACTTAAACAAGACACATGTTTTCTTGTATTGTTATTTTTTAGTGGAGAATGAATTATGGACTTAGCTTATGTAAGAAAGTTCTGTCCGTCAACTCGGGCTCAAAGGAGATGTTTTGCTTACATAAGAATTGGTAAATAACATGGACAATATGTTTAAAGTTGAAATGTTTCAAGTGTTTGTGAATTGTTTCTTCAGCGGTTTCTGCTTTAACCATGCTCCTATCTGGGGCAGCTGGAGCCTCTGGCATCCTAACAAACTGGGGGAGAATGAATTTTAGCCAGCCAGCTGAGAGGCTACCAACGGGTGATGAGATGTCCAACTGGGGTGCAGAATCCACAGCAATCACAGAATCCAGCCCGACTCTGTGGACCTGGAAACCCTGGTGGTACAGTGATTAAGTGCTACGGTTGCTAACCAGAAGGTCGGCAGTTCGAATCCACTGGGCACTCCTTGGAAACTCTATGGGGCCGTTCTACTCTGCCCTATGGGCTTGCTATGAGTTGGAATCGACTCGATGGCAATAGGTTTGGTTTTTTTCCTGTGGGCTTGGGGTCTGCATGAAGCAAATGACAGAAGCAAATCCGTCCTATTCTCCGTCCCCAATTTTGACACCATCTCTGCCAACAGGGTGACGTCTTGCAGGGGGGTTTTCCTGAAGGTTCTGGGGCTGGCATGCTTTGTGAGCCATTTCCTACATGAGTGGGTCTTTCTGCTGCTGTCCCCAGGGAAGATGATACACGTCACACCTGTTTTTCATCCCTAAGTCGACAGCGGCTTCTTTGTTGTCATCTGATACATTTGTTGCTGTAGGGAAGCCTACCATCATTCTGGTTTTTCTTCCTTGCATGTTGCCTGTCCTGCCTCTCCCTGTAAATCTGGATGTTTCTAGTGCTTTCTTCTTTCTCTTTGCTATTTGAAAATATGCTCAGGATGCATGCAGGGGAGGCTCTCTTCTCCCCTATTCATGTCCTATGAAGGAGGCCAGGCAGACGGTGATGGCTCCGTTTTGTAGATGGGTGAATAGAGGCTGGGGAAAGGAGGAACAGAAACGTAAACCACACTTAGGGGTTTGCTACTTCACCTCGCCACCCTTATAGGCTACTGCAAGCCTGGCCACCCTAAGCTATGCCACTCCGAGACAGGCCACCCCTACTGGGCAACAAAGGAGAAGGTTGATAGGAGCATTCTGGCTGGCATCCAGACCACTCTGGCTGGCATCCAGACCCCCACTCTCTCCTCGTTGGTGATGTGGCTTTGAGTGAGTGCCCCTTCTCTGAGTCTGGGTATCTCCACTTGTGGGATGAGGGCCATTCTCTCCAGCTTGCAGGATTGCTCTGAGGATTCTGGCACTCAGGATCACACGAGCCCTCGGCTTTCCTCCCTATCTTGAGAATGACAGTTGCTTCCACTTGCCCCAAATCCCAGGATTGTTCTGTAATGTGACTGCCCCAGATGCCCCACCCCAACCCCCTCTGCCAGGACACCATAGTCCAGACTCTCAGAAGAGATTCCCAGGCCACTTGCAGGAAAGTCTGCTTGGCTGATGTTTGTCCTCGAAGTAAGCACACATGTCTGGAAGTACATTTTCAACTGCTGGGGAAGACTGGAGTTCAGGAAATGAGGGGACATGTGTGACATCCCTGCCATGTCCACCTTGGGGATATGCTCAGGCTGGAGCTCAGCTGGGCCAGGACCCACCCAGGCCCACTGCCTCTCCAGTTCCAGTTCCTGATGGGAGGTGAGAGTGGGGATGGTGAGACCTGGGAGCAATTCCAGCTCTGCCTCTGACCAGCTCTAGAGACCCAACTTCCCCAACTGCTAGGAGGTATCCACGTATCCCAAGGCGTATTATGAGATGACAAGAGTCGGGCAAGGCCAGACTAGGCTCAGATAAACTTCCAGGTGGCACCAGGGAGCCCCTTGCTTCACCACCCACCACATTTGCTTTCCCCTCTTTGGGTATACCCTCAACTTTATTGGGGTGCAGACCTCACGGTAAAGAACTTGAAACCTGCTCACACTTACAATCTAGACATTGCAGAGGTGTCATGAGTTGGTTATGGGGACATGCAAGCAGCAGAAAAGCAGGGTGGGGCATGGCCAGAGTGCAAGAGTGTATGCACATGCATGTATTTGTGCACATATGTGTATGCATACATGTGGATGTATGTACACGAGTAGGTACATGTGTGAGTGTGTATGAGCACATGTGTTCGTGTGTGTATGTATGCAGTGTGTGCGTATTGTGTATTAAGGAATAGGTACGTGAGTATGTGTGTGTGCATGCGTGTATTGGGGGGGTGGATACCGGCAGCTGGGCTAGAACCCCAGATGGACCATGAGGAAGAGCAGAGACTTTATCGTCTGGTGCCTTGTCTGCGAGACTTAGGGAGGAGCCCTTTCTAGGCCTGTCCCAGGTCCTCTGGGGATGGGAGCTGGGTTTCAGGCACATAGTGCTAATTAGAGTTGCTAAGGCCCTCGCCTGTCTCTCCCCAACCTCTGCCTTCCCAGTGCCGTGGTTGCCAGGCTGAGGGGACCCAGACCACCTCACTTTACATGGCCGTCTTCCGGAGTGCTGGGCCCTGAGTGGCACTGTCACACACAGTCTAGCTTCACCAGTACAGCCATGACCTTGGAGGGTGGTTTTTCGTTTTTCCCTTTCAGTATTTTCACTCTAGTCTGGCTTGTTTTTGAAAAACAAGAACTGACAATTATGTTCATGAACTCATCCTAGAAAAAGAGCTACATACTTCATTGCTGAACAGCACTACGGTCACCTTCCAAGTACTCCCCTAGGTAAGCCATGCTCCCTTGGGCCTCGTTCACCTTCAAAGGCATTTTGGCACTATTTTTCTGGAATGGCCATCAGAGCTGTTGTTATATTACCCTTGGTGTCCTGAATGTCTTGAAATGTCTTCCCTTCACTATTTCCTTTATCTCTGAGCAAAGAAAAAAGTCACAGGGGGTCAGATCAGGTGAGTAGGGAGGGTGTTTCAATACAGTTATCTGTTTACTGGCTAAAAACTCCCTCGCAGACAACTATATAATTAAGTTAGTGAACTTGCCACTGTGCCACTGTGCACAATGGTCATTCCGGAAAGAGTCCCCAAATTGCTCTGAAGGGTGGAGTAGGTGTTGGTGTTGGTGCATAGCGTCCCAAGCGGAGTTCTTCAAAGGTGACCATAGTAATATCCAGCAATGAGGTATACAGCGCTTAGAACAATTAAGTACGTGGAATTAATTGTCAGACCTCACATCTTAATTGTTGAAGAGAGACATATATGCTTAGGATAAAAATTTCAAGGAGTACCAAAGAGTAAACAGCGGCCGTCAGTCTCCCTTCTTTCTTGTCCTCAGTCCCCTTCACCTTCCCAGAAACAGCCGTTCTAGGTGGTCTCTGTGTCGCCTGCTCTTAACAAGCAGATACACAAGTATTCACTGTTTAGAGATGCAAGAGAAGCATCCCACACCGAAGTCTGTGCCTGTCCCGCCTCTACTTGTAACAGTGTATCCTGGAGAAATCTCACGGCAGAGCCTCAGACCTCTGCCATGCTTTCTAACAGCCGCGTGGTGTTTCAGAACAGGATGGCACCACACACATCCAGCCAGGCCTGTGTTCTTTCAGGTCGTTTCCTGGTACACTGTTATCTTCAGATGGGAGCTAAGGCTCAAGGGGCTGTCACTTGCCCGAGCTTACACAGCCAGGGAGAAGTGGGAATGGGGCTCCACCTGCGGTCGGCTTCCAGACACCACAGCCTTAACACATCTCAGAAAAGGAGGGGGTGGAGAGGAAGGAGGAGGAAGAGGAGAAAGGGATGGACCACGGCGAGGAGGAAGAAAATGGAAGAGAAGAAAGAGGAGGGAGAGGGAAGGGAGCAAAAGGGGACAAGACGCGGCGGCACAGTGACACAGCATCGCTCTAGACCAAAACCAAACCCACTGCCTCTGAGTCAATTCCACCACACAGTCACCGTACAGGACAGTGGAGAACTGCCTTACACGGTTTCCGACGCTGTAATCTTTATGGAAGCAAGGTGCTACCATCTTTCTCTCGTGCAACGGCTGTGGGTTTCAAACCACTGACCTTTAGGTCAGCCGCCAAAGAACGCTTTAACCACTGCACCCCCAGGGCTCTTTTTATGCCTTAAGTGTCCTCATTAATTTTATACCAGTACCAGGTGCTGTGAGTTGACCCCAACTCATGACGACCCTACATGTGTCAGAGTAGAGCTGTGCGCCATAGGGTTTTCATCGGCTGATTTTTTTATTTGGAAATAGACCGGCAGGCCTTTCCTCTTGGGTACCTCTGGGTGGACTCAGACTACCCGCCTCTCTGTTAGCGATGGAACACTTAGCTGCTTTCTCCACCCAGTTTCTCTAATTTCAGCCAAACCAGTTGCTAACTTTGATTCCGATTCACAGCAACCCTAGAGGACAGAGTAGAACTGTCCCACTGAGCTTCCAAACAGCACCTGGTAGATTCAAGCTGCCGACCTCTTGGTTAGCAGCTGTGTAGCTCTTAACCACTGCACCACCAGGGTTTCTAAGCACTTTAACAGCGCCCCCTCCCTTTTGCCGACTTGTGGCTTTGGCTACTACCTATACTGCTGTAGCAGACCCCTGCCCCCACAGCGGTCCCCAGCTGTGAAGCACATTTGTCCAGATGCACACTGTTCCCGCAACAGACCTTGTTTCCCTTCTCACCTCCGCCTCTATGTCCTGTGCTGGGATCATTAACCCTGGGTGTTTTCACTTCAAAAAGACTGTAGGCGGCCCCCTTTCCCCACCTGCCATTTTATTGATGGGTAAGGCAGGCTCTGAGAGGGGGTCAACTGGAAGTACTCAGAGGTGACACTCTTCCTACCCTGTGACTTCTCAGGAGACTGTGACAGTACCGAGCTAATGTTCTGGTGAGGTGGTTCCATCCCAGGAGCTCTGGACAGGACCCCCAAAAGACTCCTCTTCCTCCCCTAGCCCCTCTCCTCAGGGATTTAGCCCCAGCTGAATTGCAGAATTGCTGAATTTCTGGGTCAGGCCCTGTTGGTTTTCCCACGTGGAGTCACCAGGCTCAAAGAAGCTGTCAGGTTGACATGGCTCAGCTCCCAGGACTGAGATCAGGGTGACCCTGTTACGGTTGCGGGGCTGAGAGGAAGCATGTGAGGGCTCCTATAGTCACTGCCCAGAGACCTGCTTGCCTGGAGACATGAGTGCATGCTTGCTGGGGGGCCCCTTTCCCTGGCAGCTCCCAGGGCTGCACAAAGACACCCCTGTGAGCAGCTGGTCCCACGCCCTGCTCCTGCGAATGGGGCACCTGCTCGCACGGGGCCAGCACCATCTGATTGACACCCCTTGAGGGACCTCAGAAATAGCGGAAGTCATTCCACTGTACAGAGTGAGTGAGACCAGGAAGGGACACTGACTGCTGAAGTCAGCCACTGTCATGCTTGTGGATCGCGATGGTCTGACCTGCAACCGATCACGGGAATGGTTCATTTCACTCCATTGTCGTGAACGGGGTCACTGGGAGTCAGGAGCTGACTTCACGTCAGCCAACAACAATGGCAGCAATGTGGCCAGTGTTCATTCTTTCCTGTGTTCAACTCTGAGGCATTCAGCTAACACGAGGCACCGTGGTTCCCAGCGCAGGTGACCTAGCTGAGAACCGACAGGCAAGGTCTCTGCTTTTGTCTTGAAAACAAGTCCCCTGGCAGGCCTGTAGGGGACCTCTCTGTTTCTGGAGTTGCCCCTCCCCCTAACCATGGCCGCAGGATGGCACAGAAGAGGAGCCTCCCTCAGGGGTCCCCTCAGAGTCCCTCAAGCTTCTCACTCAGCCACAGCCTCAGTGTGAGGACACCACACAGCTCAGTGGCTTCTCCTTCTTGATCCCCTGGCCAGTGTCTGCTGAACTTGGTTCAACCCAAAGCTCTTAGGCTCATCACCCAGGATCTGCCAGTCCTTCCACCTCCCCTCTTTACAGTGAGACAGTCCCCTTCCCAAAGAGCTAGAACTTGCCCTCAGCACTGAGCAAAGGGCTTTTGTGAGGTTATGTCTACTGGTCAAGACTCAGTTTCCCCCTGTGTACCATGAGAGGCCTAGGCCAAACGACTTTAGGGTTTTTCGAGTTCATGGCAGAGCTGGACTGAGACCAGAGTGTCCCATCTGCGGGGCCAGCACAGGTGCCCTTTCATTTTTCAAAACCCCTTCTCCTGGCTACCCTGACTCTCACTCCAAGCATGGAGGAAACAGAGCAAACATTTCTGCCAAGGTTGGGGGGGCTTCTGATTACAGAATGTCATTCCCCCAACCCTCCTTGCTGCTGGAGCCCAGGACACACATTGGATTTAAACCCCATGGATTCATTTCTCCCACGGAAAGAGACAGTGCCCCCTAGGGTCGCTCACCCTCACCCCCCAGCCATCAGAGAAAGAACAAGAGGTGGAGCTGGCCCTGGAGTGGCTGTGCTCCCACTCCCTAGGGGCTGGGGGGAGCCACAAGCAGTCCATGACTCACAGAGGGTCATATTCTAACCTGCCCGGGAGGGCAACACCTACTGCCTACCCCCACTTGGCTCAGGAAACTGAGGGCTCTCAGCAGCTCCAGTAACAGTTACCATTTATTGACCGTCTCCTGTATACAAGGTAGGATCCCATTTCAATCTGTGCAAGCCCCCTGCAACCCTATGACCACTTGCTCCCTTATATGGCTAAAACATAGTGACAAAGTAACTTTCCCAACAACATTGCTAGAGGTGAGAAGTAGAGCAGGGACGGAATGCAAAGACCAAGTTCTGAGCCTCTGTGCTGTCCCGCTCTCTGCCCTCCGACGCTGATTAGCCAGGATCCAGTTAGGCAGGACAGGACATAACATCACCAGCAACGACTTTGACAAGCACGACACCGACAAAACCCCTCAGCGTCCCGATTAACCCCTGCCATCCCCTTGGGAAGCAGAGTACATTGCAGGGAGGGAAACAGAGGCTGAGGAAAGGGCACACAGGTCAGCTGCAGGAGAGATTTTTGCGTTTGACATTTGAGCATCCCAGCTGTGAGGGACGAGTCAGGTTCCAGTCTTAACCCCACACCCCTCCCCACTGCACCAGGCTGGCTCTTTGCTGCCGCGGTCTGAGGTGTCCTCCTGGAGTCTATAAAAGTAAAATCACCAAAAGCTCTTTGGGGACCTGGTGGTGTCAGCAGTTCGAAGCCACCAACTGCTTCCTGGAAACCCTACAGGGCTCTTCTGCTCTGTATAACTGGGTCGCTCTGAGTCGGAGTCAACTCCGAGGCACCTAACAACAGCAGCAAACGGCCCTCGCACAAGCCTGTGCCAGCACTGGCTTCAGGGAGAAAACGAAACGACAGCGGACACGCAAGGAGCATTCCTTCTCTTCCACCAGCTCATTTGTCAGACCTGAGGGAGGAAAGGAACTTTCCCAAACTCCCCAGGACTGGGAAGGAAACTTCTTCCTGCACCCAGGAGTCAGCTCCTGTGACTCGGCTGCCCGCCTACCCTCCTGGCCAAGGTGAGGCTACTGGATCAGTCCCTGTCCACAACTCACCTTGCCCGGACTGAGCCTGCAGGCACCGTGGTCATTCCCTGGTCCAGCGGGGCTGCCTGCCGTCCCCAGCCTTCCAGAGCGGAGCTGGAGCTAGAGCGACTTCGGGAACTTCGGGAACAGCTCATCTTTCAAGGGCTGGGTGGTGATGTCATCGTCCTCCAGGGCACTCCCTCCCTCCACCTCCAGCCCAGCCGCAGTGTGCTTCTGTCCGGCCTCACGCAGCTTCTAGAACCCAGGTCTGAGAGGCCAGTGTTTGGATGGCATGAGTGCAGCTGCCCAGGGCAGCTCTGCCCGCCCTCTGAGCCTGGAGGGGCGTGGTCAGAGATCAGAGAGATTTCTGCGTGTGCCAAAGGAATGCTCTATCTTGTAGACTGGTTACCCATGGGTGTCTCAGAAGGGGTGGTTTGAGGTGGCTAGCACATTCTGGCCACTAGCTAGAAGTCCTAGGGTTCATTTCCAGAGTACTGCTTCTCTGGCCGAGGGTGATGAGCAAGTTACTTTGCTCCCTGAACCTCAGTTTGCTCAACTGTGAAATGGAGCTGATTGTTAGATCCGGAGGGTGTGTGGTGAGGACTAATAACCATACCTGGGCCTCATGTCACTTCCTCTATGTGTCAGACACTTTTCTAAGCATGGAAATGTATTAACTCATCTAATTCTTGCAGCAGCCCAGGTGGTCTGATGCCACAGCCTCCTTTTGAAGACACTGTGCCATCCTCTTTCTCACTAGATTGAAAAACATGCACGTTAACAGCAGATAGATGCCTAGTACTATCTACCCCTGGGTGCTGGTTTTCTGTCTCTGGCACCGAGGTAGGTCTCTGGCACATTCCATAATAATTTTGAATAAATTTGAATTTTGAATAAATTTGTTTAATATAACATTTGATGCTTATGATCATTTATTTTCTGTAGATGATTGTTTTGCGCGTGAGTTTCAGGTGTAAAGAGTGGATGTCTACACAGAAGGTATAAAGGAATGGGTGGTAGGTGGGCAGGCTGATGTCTGATTTTGTGTCCCACATGTCTCTCAAGGGTGACAGTGGCAGAAGTTCCAAAACATCTCCAGAGAATGAACATCTTTCCTCCTATATTATTTGCTGGTGATAAGTGAATGTTTGTGTTCCCTAAGACGCACAGCCCTTCTCCTGGGGATGTTTATGCCATGGATTGAACTGAATCCCCCCCAAAATGTGTGGTAATTTGGTTGGGCCATGATTTCCAATATTGTGACAGCCCTTCTTTTTGTGATTTTCTGATGCTGTAAATCCTAATCTCTGCCTGTAGTTAATAGACGGGATTTATGTTAAAGAGGATTAGAGTGGGGCTATAAAACCCTTCCTAAGGTCACTTCCCTGCTCCAACCTACGGAGAGTTTCCCTGGAGTGTGGCTTGCACCACCTCTCATTTACAAGAGATAAAAGGAAAGGGAAGCAAGCAAGAGAGCTGGGAATCACACCACCAAGAAAGCAGCCCTGGGAGTAGAGTGTGTCCTTCAGACCTGAGCTTCCTGCACCAAGATGTTTCCTGACCAAAGACCGATGCAACACAAGGACCTCCCTTCAGACCTGACAAGGAGGGAAAGCCCTTCGCTTGGAGGGACACCCTCAATTCAGACTCACAGCCTACTGGACTGTAAGAATAAACTTTTCTTTTCTAAAGCCATCCACTTTTGGTGTTTCTGTTAGAGCAGTACCAGCTAACTAAAATAGCTTAAAAGGGGAATTCCTCCTCCTTTGAACGCTCAAGCTTGGCTTTCTTGGTTTCTCTGTGACATCTTACTGAC
Source organism: Heterohyrax brucei (assembly GCA_028571685.1). NCBI lineage: Eukaryota > Metazoa > Chordata > Mammalia > Hyracoidea > Procaviidae > Heterohyrax > Heterohyrax brucei. Next base: position 118,933,723 of record CM053151.1, on the reverse strand, counting down.
AATTCATAGCACATTACACCCCTAGAAAGTCCAGGGACTTTCAAGGTTTATTTTTTTTACCTTAAAACTGTTCCTTCAAATGAGACCAGAGAAAAGCAGGACTGGTGGACATGTGGGACAGATAGCAGGGACAGAGTCCTCTTCCTGTCCCCTGTAACCTCTCTGAATCAAGTCTAAAATCAGGGATCAAGTCTAATGCCATCCCTGTAGAGATGGGGAAACTGAGTCTCAGAAAGGGTTATAGGAAAGCTAGGGTGCAGCACTGGCTTTGCTGTGAACTGGTTGTAAAAACCTGAGGGAGTCCCTCCCTGACCAGAGTGACTCATTTGAGTCATCTGCACACTGGCTGGTTAACCACAGGAAGCCAGTTAACCACATTGGGGCTGCTTAACCTGAACTTTCTGGACTTACTGAGTGGGGGTGGGGTCTGTGGATAGACTTCCTGGGGTCCACTCTAAATTATAACAGGACTGTGTACATGCGCTTTCTCCAGAGGAGAGGCTTTACAGCTTCAAAAAATTATTGGAGGGGTCTGTGACCCCAGAAAGATGAGAACAGACAGATGCCTTGTGAAGTCACTTTCAGCTGGAGCATTCTAGAGATCTGTGTCTATGATAATAAAAGCCTCGAAGAATTGAATCGAATGTTCATGCATCTATAAATACCACTGATCTGAAATCAAACTGAAACAAATCTGTTGTCATTGATTCTGACTCACTGTGACCCTATAGGACAGAGCAGAACTGCCCCACAGGGTTTCCAAGGAGTGTCTGGTGGATTTGAACTTTTAGTTAGCAGTTGTAGCTCTTAACTCTATGCCACCAGCATTTCCACTATTGACTGAGTGAGCCCCCAAACATCCATCCATCCATCCACATCCTTTACCTATGCACTCAGTCATTTGTTAGATACCCATGCAGTCAGGCTATGTTGTGAGGCAGAAATTAGTGAATCAGACATACATGCCTAAGAGGAGCCTACCAGGCAGAAGGAAGTCCTGTGTCTACAGGCAGAGCTGTAGTGGGGAATTATTACGGAGTCAGTGACAACTACACAAGCTTATAACTGGACTAGCACATCTTGTGTACTTCTTTACTGCTGTGAGAAAGTCTAGCTAAATCCTTCCTGCAAAATCCTTGACCCTGCCTTATTGTATTCTTCTTACTCACTGCTTCACTGGGAGCTGCAGGGGGATCTCAGGCCTGCCAGGGTTCTAGGCTCCCTCCAGCCCAGCTGCTTACAGGGAGGATCAAGGACAGACCAAGTTATTCCTGTGTAGCCCTGATGGCCTCCCAGCTGAGTGAGGGCTCCTTTATGTGGCAGGTAAGAAATGCCCTTCCTGGTTGGCCTGGCCCTACTCTCCAGCCCTCACATTCAGCCCTCAATGCTTGAGTCATGTGGAACTACTTTGGGTTCCCAAATGGGACAGGATTACACTTGACTTCAGGCCTTTGCACATGCCATGATAGAATCTCTGTCTGGACTGTTTTTTCTTTGCTCTTTCTTTGGTAACACCTATTCTGCTTTTGCAGGCTGCTTCGAAGTCTTTTCAATGCCTCTGGTCAAGGTCTGTGTCCTTGCTCTACTCAGTAGCCAAACTTATTTTTTTAGCCTTAAAACCCTTCCTCCAAAAAAGACCAGAGAAAAGCGGGTCTGGTGGACATGAGGAACTAATAGGAAGCCAGAGCTCCCTCTGCTCTCTCCTTATCCCCAGTAAGTCCTCTCAACCAAATCTATAAATCAGTGATCAAGTCTAATAACATTCCTGTAGAGACAGGAAAGCTGAGTCCCAGAAAGCATTATGGGGAGGCTGGGGTCCAGCATCGGCTTTGTAGTGAACTGGCTGTGAAAACTTCAGGGAAGTCGCTCCCTGACCAGGTCTTTCCCCCCCACAGCCCTGACAGTTCCATGGGGGCCCTGCTGGGCTGTGAATGAGGCTACAAAGATCCCTGTCTGATTCCTTTGTTGTCTGGCATATAGTACCAAAACCCCAACTGCTCTCAAGTCAACTCTGACTCATGGCAACCCCACGGGTATCAGAGCAGAACTGAGCTCCATCGGCTCTACAATGGCTGACTTTTCAGAAGCTGATCTTCAGGTCTGTCTTCTGAGGCACCTCGTGGTAGATGCAAACCTCCAACTGCTCAGTCAGTAGCAGAGTGCGTTAACTATCTGTACCACCCGTGGACTTCTTAGCACTTAGTAGGCATCCTGTAAACACCCACTTCCCAGTCTATGGGGAAAAGACCCCAAGCCTAAGCTTGTCAGGACAAAGTAGAGACCAAACAAAGAGGACAGCACAAAGCTGCCTACATGCAGGTGTGGTGCGTACATACAAGCATCTGTCCCACTGCCCCAGGGTTCGGGACTTTTCTCCTGAAACGTCTGTGTGGAGATGGGTGACAGATGCCCTCAAACCTGCCTCCCACTCGTAATCCTTTGGCTTCCAGGGAAGGGTGTGCTTTTGTTTGAACTCCATGGTGCCATCAGAAAGGTGAATTCTCTGCTCTCTGTGACTCAGCAGCTGCCTTCCAAAAGTCACCTGTCACACACCCTCCAGACAGACCGGCCCAGGAGAATTGGAAGGCAGACTCAGAAATAATGCTGCTTTTACTCATAACAAAGCACATACAAGCCTGAAATTCTGCCTGCTTAGCACTGAAGCCACACCTGCTAACCCTACAGTGCACCTTCTGGTCCGCGTGCCCAGCCCTCTCCAGCTTGCAATCCCTCTAATCTCCATCCCCGAGGCTCCTTCTAGGGCCTATTCTAGGGCATAAGCTTTAACCCCTCACTCCCCATCTCCAACCTCCACGGTCCCATTGCCCAACCACACAGCTGGCTAACTCTACCTACCAGGCCTTATCTGAGCACACACCTGGGTTATGTCATTGATGCTTCACAGCAACCTGATGAGCTGCTTGCTGGTCACTGTCCCCATTTTACAGATTGGGATGCTGAGGCCTACGGAGGTTAAATCACTCAGCCTAAATCCTGCAGACTGTAAATAGCCAAGTCAAGATTTGAGACCCATCCTTCTCTCAACTTGTCATCGTGTCTTTTAAATTTTCTATTTAACATCACTATAAGCAATGAAAATTTTAAATTTTAAATTATTAGCATGAGTTCTGCCATTCACCTTTATATTGGGCATGGCCAATTTTAAATGCAAGTATCAGTGCATTTAACTTGCATATCAAATCCCTGGAATTATGCAGTTTGTCGCTTCATAGCTTATGTGTGCATATGGATTTTATTCTTCTTAGAACAGCGGAGAGGCTGTATGAGACTAACACGTCTGTTTTTATTTCACTTCTGTATATGTACACATTCTATCAACACTCTCTGCCTTGGCTTACGGATGAGTCAGGAAGGACTGAAAGGAAAAGGAACTGTGGGTTACCTTAACTTTCTCTGTGTGTGTCATCATTTTTGATACAAGTGGCTGGCTAACAGGGAATTAACACTGGTAAGAAAGGATATGATAAGGTTCTGTGGTCACTAGTGTTTCACAGACTGGCATAGCCTTCTTTCTGCATTTGGAGTAAGTTCTAGTTCAAATGGAAAGTAGAGCCTCTTGGCAGGGGTGGATTCACCAGCAGGCACGGCACACACAGGCTTACAGCAAGCAAGGGACACCTGCACTTCATCACGGCTGCTTACTCATCTAGAATGCACCATTTCCCACAGGTTTCATTAAAGACATAGTGAGATAGACTGGTGACTTCGTGCATTATAGATCAGTTAACTAAATCCAAGTGAGCTAGTGTGTACCTTTGCTTGTTGAGAAATCCACCCCGCCTCTTGGGACTGTCAGTAGCCCTGTCCCTCCCTGCTTAGTCATAGATGTAACACACTGGCCTTGTGCACAGTGTGAGTCTCACTGAGCTCCATACATTGTGGCACCATGGAATTCTTTGCTGATGAATGGCATTAAAGACATTATCCATGAAGAAAGCAAGAGGTCATTCAAAAGACAGGAAAGAAAGCAAAGGTGAAATTGAATGTCAGAAGAGATTCTGAAACTTGTTCCTCAATGTTGAGTAGCTAAAATAAAAGAAGAAATGATGAAATAAAAGAGCTGATGATTTCACAGGGTGGCTCGAGAAGAGAAAGTCAAGCATTATAAGGACATGTGCAAAGAGCTGGAAATGGAAAACCAGAGGGGAGAGCACACTCTACATTTATCAAGCTGAAAGAACTGTAGAAAAAATCCAAGCCTCGAGTTACAATAGTGAAGAATTCTACAGGGAAAATATTAAACGACTCAGGGAGCATTAAAAGAAGATAGAAGGAATGCACAGAGTCACTATACCAGAAAGAACTGGTTGACATTCAACCATTTCAAGAAGTAGCATACAATCAAGAACCAGTATTCCTGAAGGAAGAAGTCAAAGCTTCATTTAAGGGACTGGAGAAAAACGAGGCCCCAGCAATTGATGGACTATCAACTGAGATAGTTCAACAAACAGATGCAGATACGGAAGTGATCAGTCACCTAGGTCAAAAAATTTGGAAGACAGCTACCTTTGTCAACGGACTAGAAGACATCCATATTAATGCCTATTTCCAAGAAATGGGATCAAACTGAATGTGGAAATTATTAGACAATATAATTAATGTCAAATGCCAATTTTGCTAAAGAACACTCAAAAGTGACTGCAACAGTATGTTGACAGGGAGCTGCCAGAAATTCAAGCTGGATTCAGAAAAGGACGTGGAACCAGGGATACCATTGCTGATGTCTGAAGGATCTTGGTTGAAAGCAGAGAATACCAGAAGGATGTTTACCTGTGTTTTGTTGACTATGCAAAGGCATTTGACTGTGTAGATCATAACAAATCATAGATGACACTGAGGATAACAGGAATTCCAGAACACACAATTGTGCTCATAAAGATTCTGGACATGGATCAAGGGGCAGTCATTCAAACAAAACAAGGGGATGCTGCATGGTTTAAAGTCAGGAAAGGTGTGTGTCAGGGTTATATGTTTTTAATCTATATATCAAGCAGATAGTCTGATGCTGGGAGCCAGCCCCAGCTAGGTTTTGGGACCACAGAGCGGTGGGTGACGTCGGCGGGAAAGAGAAAGAAATGAGACTGAGACAATTAGAAGTCTGAAGAACGGCAGCCCGTTAAGGTCTGTCTTTACTTTTTAAAGTCAATGAGGTAACTGTACTTTGACCACGTAAGTGATTGGCTATCAAGAAGTGGGTACCTCGTGGTTTCTCTCCATGTTAATCATTAGGGTCTTCTAAATAATGGCCGGAGACAGTGGTCTCTTATCATGTTAATTATTAGGGTCCTCTCTGTTGGCTAGTAAAGAACCGATACCTTTAAGTCCTTTTTCATGTTAATCATTAGGGCCCTCTAAATAATGGTTCGAGACCAGTATATTGTGATTGTAATCAACAGTAGGAAAAAGGCTGATCCTGGAACTCTATTAACTCTACCTAAGTCTCGAGGTCAAAGGTGCAGGAAAAGAGAATAAACTCATCTTAAACAGTTATACTCTGACAGTCTCTATTTGTTCCTTCTTTGCTCTTTCTTATCTCTTCCTGTAGGGACAATAAGTGTCCACCGTCCCTCACTCTAAGCTTCTCTTAAACTATTCTAAGAAGGGTATTTCTTTAGTATTTGTCTATTTGCCATACCAAACACAATAAACTTGGAAGCCTATCTGTCTTCCTGATGTAGAGAGTGGAATATCTATATTCTAAGGGCTGTGCAAGGGGTCATTCCTGGGGAGCTTCCCAGAGCCTTTCTGCAATCTTGTTTTTCTGTGGAAGGGGATGTGCAGTCGGGGGAAGCCAGCGGGGCTGGGCCAGCCTCGGTGCTCTCAGGCTGGGCGTGCTGCATTGGAATTCATTAAGTTGAGGGGGTTGTAAAACCCTTCTTCTTTGATCCTTGTGCCAGGAGATAAGGAGGTATTTTTGAGGAAGGTTTGATTAGGTTGCAAAATATTATCAAGGAGAATATGACCAGAAGCATGTCATGGGTGAAATGCCTCTGCCTATCATCACATAAGCTTGTGACTTTGTTCACAGGGGATTTTGTGGGTGACAGGCTTCGGCAGTCTGAGAAGCTGGAATATATGAAGAAGAATGAGGCATCAAGATTGAAGAAAGACTCATCAATAAACTGCATTATGAAGATGACATAACCTTGCTTGCAGAAGGTGAAGGGGGTTTGAAAAACTGGTGAAGATCACAGACCGTAACCTTTAGAATGGATTGTATCTCAACATAAAGAAAATACAAATCCTCACAACTAGACCAGTAACCAACGTCCTATTGAATGGAGAAAGGACTGAGTTTGTCAAGAATTTCATTTTGCTTGGTTCTATGATCAATGCCCATGGAAGCAGCCGTCAAGAAATCAAAATATACATTGCATTGGGAAAATCTGCTGCAAAAGATCTCTTTGAAGACTGGAAAGTAAAGATGTCACCTTTGGTCAGGCATGCCTGACCCAAGCCATGGTGTTTTCAGTCACATCATATGCATGTAAAAGCTGGACAATGAATAAGGAAGATAGAAGAAGAATTGACGCCTTTGAATTCTAGTGTTGGAGGAGAATATTGAATGTATCATGGACTGCCAAAAGAATAAACAGATCTGCTCTGGAAGAAGTATAACCAGAGTGCTCCTTGGAAGCAAAGATGCTGAGACTGCATTTTACATACTATGGACATGTTGTCAGGAAAGATCAGTCCCTGGAGAAGGATATCATGCGTGGTAGAGTGGGGCGTCTGCAAAGACTCTCTGCAAGACATATTGACACAGTTGCCAGAAAGATGGACTTAAGCATAAAAATGATTGTGGGCATGGTGCAGGAATGGGCAGGGTTTGGTTCGTTGTGCACAGGGTGGCTATGTGTTGAAGCCAACTCGGTGGGCCTAAAACAATGACAGTATTCAGTACATTGTGGTGTGTCTCATCACTAACGGGTGCATACATTGGACCTGTTACTCTTCTTTTCCCCCTGCAAGCTGGTGTGTGTCCCAATTAGTGGTGTGTTTATACTGAGGGTGAAATGGGCTCAAACCTGTCAAGTGTTATGACTGTGGCACAGGACCAGGGAACACTGTATTTTGTTGTACACAAGGTCACCAGAGGTCAGAGCCGAATGGACACAATAACAATCACCAGCACAGCAGCACTGAGGAACCCTCAAAACCCCTGTGAGAGTTTATTCTATGGATTTTGAGTAAAATAAATGCTTAAAACAGAAGTCCCTTACCACCCGTGGTGCAGAGATGTTCAGATGTGAAACAGCAGAGGGACCCAAGCAGGGAAGGGAAGTGAAGAACAGAGACCCCCCCTTCTTCTGTTTGTCTGTCTGCTCCTCTAGGTCTCTGGTAGATGGATAGTGTGGCCTAGTCTTGCTGGGTTGGTGGCTCACCCTAGCTTTCCCAGGCAGGAAGAGATTCCCAGCGAGCCTGGCTGCCAGGCCCCTCTTCCTACCTCTGTCCTTGGCTCTGGGTGCCAACACTGTCCAGTCGAGAGAGATGGTTGCTACCTCCTTCATCAGGGCTGGCCGGCTGGGGACTTCCGAGGCTGGAAATTCCTTCGTGGGTGAGGCATGGAGGCTGGTTCCTGGACCCTCGGGCCCCTCTTCTTCTGGGGCTGCCTGCCCGTTTCTGGGATCCTAACCCGGGCACCTGACTAAACAGGTAACCTAGAGTTCCCTGGGCTGGCACAGTGCCGAGGCTGCCAATCTCCCCTTCCTATCCCTTGTCCTCTTCCTGTTGGTCTTCATCAGGAAACAGGTCCTTGGAGAGGAACTTTTTCCCAGAGCTCAGCTAGTTGATAGGTGGTGGAATCACGGTACCTCAGTGGTACAAATGGTTTGCCCTCACTGCTAACTAAAAGTTGGGCGTTCGAACCCATCCAGCCGTGCTGTGAAAGACAGACCTGGTAATCTGTTTCCATAAATATTCCAGACAAGAAAACCCCACGAAATATTTCTGCTCCATAACACATGGGGTCACCATGAGTTGGAGTTGTCATGAGTCAGAACCTACTTGACAGCAACAGGTTTGGATGTTTTTGATTTGCTATAAAGTTTCTGCTGAAGGGACTTGCAGGGCATGATGGGAGGATGGGTGACCAGCCGAAATGCTTGGAGATGGGATGAGGGAGCTGGAAGTCGGCAGAGATGTCTCCCCAATCCCACCTGCCCACTCTGCCCCAAACGAGGGGACACAGGGATGGGGACTTGGTACTCATTTCTTCAAGTTCCCTCCACTTTGTGGTTCTTTGCTGTGACAGCCCTGGGGGACTCAGACATCCATCCTGCAGGGTTGTGGGGAACATCAGATGAGACGATTAGGGTAAGGCTGCTGGCAGAGACGCAGGCTCACGGGTGAGGTGGAAATCTAGGCGCCAGCATAGGGTATGCAGCGCACGTGCTCGAAGGAGACGCTTGCCGTCAAGCCCAGCTCTGCCATTCACAAAAGGCGCCTGTGTAGGGTCGGCAGCGCGCATGCACCAGGCAGAGGCACCTCAAGCCCAGCTCTGCTGTTCACACGGGGTGCCTGTGTGGGGTCAGCAGTGCGCATGCGTCAGGGATACCTGTCTCAGGCCCCCATCTGCCTTTCACACGAGGCGTCAGCTTGGTGGGAGCGTTGTTTCTTCACGGGCGAAGTATGGACAATAAAAGCCCATCACGGGATGCCGGGATGACCAACGTAGAGTTTGTAGAATGTTCAACTCCCTATCAATTAGCTCTCCTCTTGGTGGTGTGGCCCACCTCTCCTCATTCCATTCTTATTTTGGAGGTGGAATTCACATAAATGAGCCATTTTAGACCATACAGTGCCCAAAGAAGACCCTGAACCCTATACCCGTTAAGCAGCCACACTCCACTTGCCACTCCCCTCACTCCTGGCAAGCACTAATACACTTTCTGTCTCTCTGGATTTGACCATTTGGAATATTTCATGTAAATGGATTCATATGATATGAGGCTTCTCTCACTTAGCATCGTGTTTTTGAGGTTCATCTACTTTGAGACATGTATGAAAACGTCATTTCTTATCATTACTGAATAATATTCTGTTGGTTAAAGTGCTCAGCTACTACTAATCAAAAGATGGACAGTTTCAACCCACCAGCCACTCCTTGGGAGAAAGATGTGGCAGTCTGCTTCTATAAAGATTTACTGCCTTGGAAACCTTAAGCGGTCTCCATGAGTCAGAATTGACTCAACTGCAGTGGCACTTGGCTGGCAGTGGATTTGGGTATGGATATGCTACATTTCATTTAAAAGTTGACAGTTGAAAAGTAAAGACATCATCTTGAAGACTAAGGTGTGCCTGACCCAAGCCATGGTATTTTCAATTGCATCATATGATGTGAAAGCTAGACAACGAACAAGAAGACAGAAGAAGAATTGATGCTTTCGAATTGTGGTGTTGGAGACGAATGTTGACTATACCATGCACCGCCAAGAGAACAAACAGATCTGTTCTGGAAGAAGAACAACCAGAGTGCTTCTTGGAAACAGAGATGGCAAGACTGCATCTTACATAATTTGGACATGTTGTCAGAAGGATCAGTCCCCGGAGAAGGACATTGTGCTTGGTAGAGTGGAGGGTCAGAGAAAAAGAGGAAGACCCTCGACGAGACAGATAGACACAGTGGCCACAACAGTGGGCTTACGTATAGAAACGATTGTGGGCATGGCGCAAGACCCGGCAGTGTTTCGTTCTGTTGGTCACAGGGTGCTGTGAGTCAGAACTGACCCCCGGCACCTAACAATGACAATATTGACAGCTGATGGCCATTTGGGTTGTTTCCCACCTTTTGGCTGTTAAGAGTAGGGCTGTGGTGAACACGGAGGTACAGGTAACTGTTGGTGCCCCTGCTTTCATTTCTTCTGGGTGTGTACCTAGGAGTGGAACTGCTGGGTCAGATGCTGGGTCTGTGTTTCACTTTATCGGGAAGCCTCAAGCTGTTTTCCATGGGATCTGCACCATTTTACGTTCCTACTAGTGACGTCACCCCTTCTTTCTGTTCTCTGCTCACATGTTTGAACACGTAGACCACTGTATTCTTCTGGGGACAAGGAGGACACTTTGACCCTGGGTACATTTGAGTTCTACTGGCTTATTGGGCCAGTCTTGTGCCACAGTAAGCATTGGCATCCTTTTCAGTCCTCACCCTCCAGCTTCAGGCAGATTGTTTTCTAGTTCAGTAAGGTGTTTTCCCACTTGTCACTCCTTTAAACTTCACAGTGGAAGCACGAAGAGGTTCAGTAACTTGCCCTAGGTCATCTAGTTTATAGGTGGCTGAGGTGGAGAGGGAAATGAATCCTCCAGATTCCAGCTCTGGCCTGCACCCCAGGGAGTTCCTGCCTGTGTCCTGGTCCTTTAGCTGATGACCCAGGGCTGCAAGGCTGCTGTCATAACACAGCCCTCTCCCTGTGCTTTCCTTGGGGGCTGTCAGCCAGGTCCAGGGTTCACTTAGACACTGACTCAACCCTAGTCAAGTGCTCCATCCTCCCTGGGAGAGAAAGAAGCTGCAAGCCCAACATTCTGGGCTACCTTCCTCTGCAGGGGACCTCCAGCCTGGTGTCCTTCAGGGTTGAGCAGTCCCCCTTTGGTTCACCTTCAGGCCTCTTTTCTGGACACAGCCCTGGCAGCTCCTAGCTCCCTACCTGCCACTGCCTGGCCAGATAGCTCATCTCAGCGCCCTGAGGTCAGCCCCAGGCACTTGACAGAACACGGTTCTGCAGGCTTCAACAGGTTGAGTGCCTCACCCTGCTGTGTGCCGGACAGGTTACAGGTTCTGTCTGGAAGCCACATGGTCAGCCCCGAAATATAGATAAGAGTGCCATATCCCCAGTAGGGAAACTGAGGGTCCTAGAGGTCAGTGTAAACATCTGTGCAGCCACCACCTGCCTAGATCCAATGGCTCTCTCCAGTATCCCCTGGTGTCTCTTAGCTGATCTCGCCACTTTCCAACCAGCCCTACCCAGTCATCCTCCAAGCAGTTGCTGGAAAGATTATTTTTTCGTAATTAAAAAAATTGGCACACAATGAAGTTCTTTCAGTACTTGTGGTGTATAGCTCTGTAATGCTGAGAAATGCTTAGTCATGTATCCACCACCCTAGATGCTGACTCACGTGGCCCCCCTGTAGTCAACCCCTCCCCATTGTCCCATGACCTGGAAACCTCTGGTCCTGTTTTCTGTCTGGCAGTGGGATTTCTTAATGTAAATCACCGTCCTGTAGCTTCCACTGTACCTGAAATGAAACTCAGCCCTTTCCTCGGCCTGGTGGCCTGCAAACCCTGAGGGGTCTGGCTCTGGTTCCCTCATCCTGTCTCCAGCTTCCCCTCTTCCTTATACGCCCTAGGTCTTCTTACTACCCAGGGCTTTCCTGCCACAGGACCTTGGCACGACTGCTTCCTGAAGCCTGGAGTGCTCTGCATTCATCTCCTATGGCTGATGCCATAGGATGTCCTTCCTGAAGTCTCAGTCTCAGTGACTCCTTCTCAGAGATCTCCTTCAGCCATCCTAGCTAAGGTGGTACCCCTGCACCCACCTTCGCTCTGTATGACTCTGGAGGGCTCATCTATAGATGCCCACCATGTGGAATGTGTGTTGGCTTGTTCACTCGGGCATTGTCTGCGTCTGCTATGAGCTCAGGAGCCCCAGGAGGGCAAGGCCATGTCTGTTCTACCCAGTAGTCTGCAGACAGGCTCATACTGGGTGCTCAATTAACACTCACCCGACAGACAAAGGGGAGATGGAGTGGGCTGTGAACCCAGGCTGTGTCTGACAGCGGAGTCTGCTCCTCTTCTGTTGTACCTCCCCAGAAGTCTCACTCATCCCTCCATCTGTCTGTCCAACCATCCGTCCAGCAAACAACCCTGAGACCACCTGTGTTGCAGCCTGAGGCTCGCAGATCTGGGCAAGGGTGGTCCCTGGTTTTTCAATGTCAAGGTTAATTTTCCATGTGTACTTGAGAGTTAAGAGGACATTGCCATCCCTTCTCTCAGGTACTTCCTCATCATCACCCCAGGAGGGAGTGACACGTGGCTGAGTCTACTCCCATACACAGCGACCCCACGTGTGTCACAGCAGTGCCCCTTGTGGTTTTTAGTGGCTGATTTTTCAGAAGGAGGTTGCCAGGCCTTTCTATGACCTGGCCTTTCTCTGACCTGTTGGTTGGCAGCTGAGCATGTTAACCATTTGCATCACTCGGGGTTAGCAATACCATTTTGCAGAAGGGGAAAATGACACCCCCACCCAGTTGAGTGGGAGATGAAGCTAACGTGGTGTAACCCTACCTCCCTCCCTGGAGCCACAGGGAACTCCTCTGAGAAGGTGCACTTGTGGAGAGGCGGGAGGTTGGTGCTAGGAACACTGACTCTCGGCCACTCACACTGGGCTTCCTGTAGGAGGGTCACTAAGGGAGGGTGGCGTGGGGGAGGGGTGCCCATTGAAGCATGGAGAACCTTGGGGCTGGAGGGCCCCTTGGTGACACTGGTGGAATCTGGGGACCAGAGAAGGACTGGACTAGCTCCAAGTCATTGGCTTGCTCTTGTGGCTGGGCAGTCATCCACTCTGCCCCCACGAGGGTGAAGTGGGTCTTGGTGGGTCTGGGAAGGTATTGGGAAGGGGTGCTCTGGAAACAGCCTGACAAGTGGGGAGTCCACAAGAACACTCTGTTACTGTTGCCAGGTAAGCTGGCACCACCTTCCCACAAACAGCTGCCACCAGCCCCAAGGGTGTCGGGTGGACGCAGGAGTGAGAGTTCCTGTCTCCAGGAATAGCCAGAGGGCCCCAGCCAGGGCGTGTGTGTGGGTGGCGGATGGCCGCCCTTCCGGACACCACGCTTAGGCCTCTTCCCAGATCGAGGTGATTCAGAAAGTGAGGAGGAGACCTTTTCCTTTCCTGAGGGTGCCTATTCTGGCTCCAGGGTTTATTTGGGGAAACCTAGTGGAAGCAAAAGTGAATTCCCTCCAATAATGGAAGCTGATGCAGTGTCGGCTCAGGAAGTGTTTCATCAGCATTTACTGACTGGATAAACAACTGCCATCTCTCTCTGGGCCCGGTGGGTCATTCACAGAGCTCCGAGGCAGAAGGAAGTGGAGGTGGATCACGTAAGCTCTCAGGATGGGAGCACGGATGGTGGGAGTTTGGAGGCTGGGCAGCCAGAAGCCCCCTCAGAGCTGTTCCAGGTGAAGACTCATGCTCCTCTGCTGAGGTCCAACCCCGAGGGGGCACTGCTGAAATGCCGGCCCTGGCCCTAGGTGCCATGCTGCCCTCGAAGCATCAAGGAGCGCATCTAGCTGCCAGCCCTGGTTCAGATGGTTCCTTGCAGGACTTCCACCCCCCTTGACTGGGTTCAAACTCCTGCTGAGAATTTGAATTTCCACTCCAGCAAATTCTCAGCAGGGGGTCAAACCGGACTAAACCGGTTCTTTGTATGCTAAGGCTCCCTGGGGACATCTGACTGGAGAATTGAGTCAGACCGTGGTCCTGTGTACAAGTTCTTGTTGCTGGGTGCCGTTGAGTTGGTTGTGACTCACAGGGATCCCACACACAAGAGAATGAAACACTACCTGGGCCTGTACCGTGCCCATAGTCATTTTATGCTTAAGTCCACTATCTTAGTCAGCTAATGCTGCTCTAACAGAAATACCACACAGCTGGATGGCTTCAACAAAGGAAAGCTTACTCTTACACAGTCCGGTAGGCTAGAAGTTCAAATTCAGAATGCCCCCTCCAGGGCAAGGCTCTCCCCCTTGTCGGCTCTGGAAGAAAAGTCCTTGTGTTGCATCAGTCTTTGTCCAGGGAGCATCTTGGCGCAGGAACCTCAGGTCTGAAGGATGCACTCTACTCCTGGTGCTGCTTGCTTAATGGTGTGAGGTTCCCAATGCTCTGCTAGCTTCCCTTTCCTTTTAGCTCTTGTAGGATAAAAGGATTAAGGGTGGGGCAAGCCATACTCAGAGCAGTGAAGCAGGATGGTGGTCTTCTAAAGGGATTTACAGTCCCACACTAATCTTAATATACAGCATAGGAAAATCATAGAATGGAGGACAATCATAAAATACTGGAAATCATGGCCCAGCCACATGGCTACACATATTTTTGGGGGGACACAGTTCAATCCATGATGCCCACTATTGCACCCATCTCCTTGAGGGTTTCCCTCTTTCTCACTGACCCTCTGTTTTACCAAGCAAGAACGTTGGGTGCAAGAAGGTTGCGAAAATAAGTGCCGTCCTCCATGACTCATGGTAGGGGCATCCCCTGCACTGGGTTGAGTGGTGGCCCTTGAAAGATACACGCACATTCTGATCCCCCAAAGAGTTTTCTAAGATGTCAATAAGGATCTCAAGATGAAGTCATCCTGGATTATCTGATGGGGACTAAATCTAATGACATCCTGCCCCCCACCAAATCAGTTTTCATGGGGCCAACTCTGGCTCCTGGGTACACACGTGTCAGAGTAGAACTGTGTTCCACAGAGGTTTTAGTGGCAGAGTTTTTGGAAACAGATCACCAGATCTTTCTTCTGAGGCATTTCTGGATTTCTGGGTGGGATTGAACCACCAAACTTTAGTGGTCTAGTGCTTATCCATTTGTGCCACCCAGGGCTGGATCCAATGTCAAGTGTCCTTGTGAGAGACAGAAATCAGCCTCCCACACTGTCCTACATACACCATCCACCCATGCAACACCACGTACACACAGATGCACGCCTCTTGCCCTGGATCCCCTTATCTACTTTTGTATCCTCACAGCTCTGTCTCTATGTATCACCTATCCAGTACCCATGTGTGTACTCACTTGCTATGAATGTGAGGTCTCTCCCCTCTAGAAGGTGAAGTCCAAGACATCAGCGACCTTGTCCACCTTGTCCGCATGGCAGGGCTGCAGCAAACAGCTCCTGAGAAACGGTGGGATGCCTTGTGCAGCCTTTCCGGGTGGCCTCCTAGGATGATGGGGTTTTCCCACTGCCGGTCACCACCACACTCACGGCTGCCCCGGAATTCTTTGCAGCTGATAGAGTAGTCCGCTCCTACAGTAGACGTAAGAGCTTTGAATGGCGGCCACTCAGGGATTCCTCCAGGTCCACCCAGACAGTGAGGCACTGAGGCCAGGTGGCCGTGGCTGTGGCAGCTCCCAGCACGGTGTCCACCTATCCAGACCAAGATCGTGGAGCTCAGCTCAGCTGAGTTTGCGTGAATGTCCAGTGAGGTCTCCGCCCTGATGGCTTTGTGGGTTCCACCTTGGCAAACTACCAGGAGTCAGGGTGTACCTAACCCTTCTGCAGCACTGCTGATGGAGAACACCGGGAGGGATGAAGCTGGCAGCCTCAGCGGTGGCCCTGTTTTTCTTTCTTTCTTTTTTACAGGAAAACAACAAAAAAACCTATTGCTGTTAAGTCAATTCTGACTCATCATGACCCTAGAGAAGATAGCCGAACTGTCCCATGGGGTTGCCAAGAAGTGGTTGGTGGATTTGAACTGCTTATTTTTGGTTAGTAGCTGAGCCCTTGGGCCCTGTACCACCAAATCGTGGCTCTGTTGTGGCTCTGAGGCAGGACCCTTAAGCTTCCCCCTTCTGTCAGGTGCGGGCCAAAGCTGTGCCCATCTGATAGGCTGTGTGTGGGCTCAACAAGCCAGTGCGTGCATGGTGCCTGGCACGCTTCTCTCGATAACTGCTATCCGCGGTCCATGGTCAAAGCATCACGACTGCCGCCTGTGGGAAACTTCTGGAACTGTCTTCCTGTGTCTGTGGGGGAGAATGTGTCATCTCTGAGTCAGGGCAGTAATGGTGGCTGACAGTGGTGGGTACATGCTGTGGAAGGGGTCAGCTGGGTAGGTATGCTCTCTTGCCCACCCCCACTACCCAGGTCATGCCTGGGCTCCCTGCATTGCTGCAGTGTTGTTCTTAGGTGGTGTTGAGCTGATTCTGACTCATAGCAATCCTGCACAGCAGCAGGTTTCCTAGGCTGAAGTTTTGACCGACCAGGTCACCAGGCCTTTCGTATAGCAGCTGGGTGCTTCATTGGTGTGCCACCAGAGGCCTTTTCCTCAATACCTCTGTATATAATAACCATTGCCACTGAGTCCATTCCAGCCCACAGCAACCCCATAGGACAGACTAGAATGCCCCATAAAGTCGGCAAGGAGCAACTGGTGGATTCACATTGCTGCCCTTTTGATTAGCACTGGAAAGACTAAACCACTACGCCACCAGGATAGCCTTTCTCTGTACTAGGTTCATTTAATTGCATTCTCCTTTACTCCAGAAGGAAACCCTCGTGGCGTAGTGGGTTAAGTGCTACCTCTGCTAATCTAAAGGTCGGCAGTTCAAATCCGCTTGGTGCTCCTTGGAAACTCTAGGGGGAAGTTATAGTCTGACCTTTAGGGTCGCCATGAGTCAGACCTGACTCAATAGCAAAGAGTTTGGAATTTTTTTTTTGCTCCAGCAGACTGTGTCAGAGCAGATCAAGGCCTTTTAGATTTTGTGGTCAGGCCCTGGGGCTGTGGCCAGTCACTCTGAGAGGCTTGCTCCTGAAGATGGACACTGGGGGTGTACCCTGAAAAACCAGGACAAAGCAGCAGGAAGCTGGGGCCATGGCAGTTAGCAGCCAGTGATGCTGGATTATAAAGATCTGGGAGGGGCTTCCTGAAGGCTGGGAGTAGCCCGACCTGCAGGTTGGGTGCCCTACCCCTCCGGGGATCAGAGACCTTGTCGGGTTGTGTTCACATGGAAGCGAGATGGGTGCCCAGCAACATGCAAGGACACCAAGTGGACCTACTGTTCTGACCCCAGCAGTCTGTGCCCCTCAGAGGTGGGAGCAAGTCACATCATCTGGAAGTTCTCAGAGCTCTTGACTTCAAGGGACGGATGCCCCGTGCACTACTTTAGGCTGAAAGGGAACTCATATGGGGGCTGCTGGAAGCAAGGTAGAGGAGGGGTGACCTGAACCCCCAAAATGGCTGGATCTGGGCTTGACGCCACTGCGCCCTCTTCAGCTTCTCGTCCCCTCTGGGTGGTGGTCAGGCCTGGGCCAGTCACCTGCTGTGGCGTGCTTGTCCCAGGCAGTGGAAATGCCTGATGCTGGACCAACACGGCTACCGACAGCTCCAGAATCCATAGCTACCAGTGCCCATCCCAGAGGGGACACTGTGTGGATCACCAGCACCCTAGATCCTGTGCTAACCGGGCTTGGTTCCAAAGAAAAGCCTGGGCTGAAAGCTTCCAGTCAGGGTATTTATTTGGGGGTGACCCTGTGGTATAGAGGTACTGAGTGGGGAGAGAGTGACACACTTACGGAGGACGAAGCCACGCCAGCATGTGTTACTGAACTGGTTGCTACTGTGAGTGCCTGATCCCATCAGGACCTTCCAGGAAACCTTGGACTGTGCTTCAGAAATATCCACTTAAGGGGCACACTGTCACCTACCAGTCTGTCAGGTTGAGGTGGCTTGCATGTTGCTATGATGCCAGGAGCTAGGCCACTGATATTTTATATTTTGAATACCAGCAAGGTCATCCACGGTGGGGTAGGCTTTAGCAGAACTTCTAATGTAAGAAAGATCTGGTGATCTACTTCTGAAAATTAGCCAATAAAAACCCTGTGTCTCACAACAGACACTGTTTAACTTACTTGGCTTTGGACACGTCATCAGCAAGGATCAATCACTGGAGGGGGGTGGCCTGTTTGGTGAAACAGAGGGCCAGGGAGGGTGGGGGAGACCCTTGGAGATGTGGATTGTCACAGTAACTGTAATAATGGACCCAGACACGCCAGTGATTGTGACGATGACACAGGACCAGGCAAGATTTTGTTCTGTAATAGTCAACGTTGCCATGTATTGGAGTTGACTTGACGACATCTCTCAGTCTGTCTGTCCTTCCTTCCGATCATCTATCTCCCCATCTACCTACCTTTCTCTCTCTACCTACCTCTCTCTCTGCCTTTTTCTCTTTCTCTCTCTCTCTCCCCCCACCCATCTGCCTGCCTCCCTCCCCATCTCACCTATCTAAGGGACAAAAGGGAGAAGCAGTTCCCCCACGGGGAGGGTTTCCCAGTGAAGCATCAGATCCCACCCTCTTGGCTTGTGCACATGTGAGTGTGGGTGGGGTCCCTCAGGTGGTGTGCACCACAGCTGGGAAACCCAGGGCAGGAAATGAGAGACTCTGGGTGCAGCGAGGGGGCTGAGGACCACAGCAGGAGGCAGGGTGATGCCTGAGCAGAGCTGCTCAGCGTGGCCAGAGTGTTGGGCAGGGGTGAGGCTGAGAGGATGTGGGTTGGACACTTGATCCTACACGCCCCTGTGGCTGCTCTGTAAAGGTGGCAAAGAGAGAAAGCTTGTCTGAGCTCTGCCTCGTGGAAATCAGCCTTGGGCTGTTGATAGTGCTTCTCCTTCCCGTTTGTGGAGTCAGAGGTCAGGTAACGCCCCTGTGCCACTTTAAACTGGCTGAGTCTCTCATCACACCACTTGGACTCTGACTGGTTTTCTTCCCTCTTCCACGTTACAGGAGTGTTATCATGACATTGGGCCTACCCAGAAACCCAGAAACCCAGAATCAGCTCCTCATCTTAAGGTTGTCTCTTTATTTTCTCCCTCTCTGTGGGCTGGGAAGCCCACCATGCTGGGTCTCCACTGCTGAGTCTCTCCTTAACCGGCCTCCCTAATTCCCTCAAAGTGCCGACCTTTCGTTAGGAGCTGTAGCTCTTAGCCACGCTGCCACCAGGATCTGGGCAACTCGCCTGCCTTAACCAGCCCCAGCTGCTCTTGTTCCTGGACCATCAGCCTCTTGCGTCCTGCACTCCCTAATCCGTATCTCTCTCTGCTTCTGCTGCCTCAGGCCTTCGTTGCCTGTGGCCTCTTCCGTGGAGACCTTCTCTGTCTGAGTCTTCAGCTTCTGCTGACAGCTTCTGTCAAGTTCCCAAACCAGGAACCAGTTGGAGCAGACGGTTCCCGTCACACCTTCTGGCAAACTTCTAGCATCCAGTCGCCATAGGCACAGGTCCACAGACTGTGCGTCAGATAGAAGCCCATTCTACCGGTTGCTGTTGACTCAATTCCAACTCACAGTGACCTTACAGAACAGAGTAGAACTGTCCCCAGAGGGTTCCCAAGGAGTGGCTCATGGATTCAAACTCCTGACCTTTTGGTGAGCAGCTGTTGCTTGCCATAACTCTTAACCACTGTACCACCAGAGCCTCGGAAGCCCATCTTAGCACCCAACCAATCTGATGTGAGGAAGCCATCGAATCAGTCCTTCTCCTACCCTTCTCTCATCCTAGAAGAGAGAGGGCTTCGCCTGTCATCTGTTTAGGGTCTGAGGTGAGCTAGGCCTGTGAGCATTGTGACAACTGGGACTTGTCACCCCAAATGGGTGACTGTGATAGGCAGAGTAATTTGTTGTTGTTGTTAGGTGCCATTGAGTAGGTTCCAACTCATACAACCCTATGTACAACAGAATGAAATGCTGCCTGGCCCTGGGCCGTGCTCACAGTCATTGCTGTGTTGGATTCTGTTGTTGCACTCCCTCTGTCCGTCACTCATCTTGTTGCGAATCTTCCTCTTGTTCACTGACCCTCTACTTTACCAAGCGTGATGTCCTTCTCCAGGGACTGGTCCCTCCTGATAGCATGTTCAAAGCAGGCGAGCCCAAGTCTCGCCATTCTTACTTCTAAGGAGCATTCTGGCTGGAACATTCTGAAAACTGAAGAACAGATGCATTTGAATTATGGTGTTGGTGAAGAATACTGAATCTGCCATGCACTGCCAGAAGAATAAACAAATCCGTATTGGAAGAAGTACAGGCAGAACACCCCTCCCGCAGATACACACATCCTGTGTCATCTTACACGGCAAGGGAGGGTTAAGATGGCAGATGGAATTGAGAGTGCTCATCAGCTGGCCTTGAGGTAAGAAAGCGGATCCTGGGTTATCTGGGTGGGCCCGATGTCACCATAAGGGCCCTGTAACATGGAAGGGGGAAGCAGAAAAGTCAGTGTCAGAGTGATGCGACGAGAGGAAGACTCAACCAGTCTAAAGTGGCATGGGGGGGCGGGGGGCTGCCTGACCTCTAACTTTGCAAAGGGGGAGGAGAATCAGTCAGCAGCTCAAGGCTGATTCCTGGGGGGCAGAGGGTAGACACACCTCGCTTTGCCATCTTCACTAATTCTGACACCAGTGGTCCTTCCAGCAGCACCTTCTCTAATGGGTTCGGTAATTTAGGGTCGTGGCCACACAGAACTCACAGGCTGTATTCATGATTATGCGATTTCTCAGGGAAGTAACAAGTTACAATTCAGGCTCAGGAATACTTAAGGATATAGTTCTTCCAACAGGACAGCCTCTGCCCAGCTGTGCTCGTAAGTATGCCTCCCCTTGGCCCCAGGCCTCTGCCCAAAGACATTCAGCCTTTCTCTCTGTGGGCTGGGATGCCCACCATGATGTCTGGCTGCTGGGTCTCTGAGTATCTCCTGCCTCCTTTTCTCAGCATCTTCAGGGTTACAGCTCTCTCTCTCTCAGTCTCCTGCTTCCAGGAGCTTCTTAGCACGGGGATCCCAGGTCCACAGGGCCTGCTGGCTCTTGGTTGTTCTTCCTTGGTGGTGGTGTCACCTTTTCCATCTCTGGGGTGGCTCCCCTCAAGCCCAGTGGGATGGCAAGACTGACTAGTCTGTGTGGTGGACCACAGTTAGCATATCTGCACAGTCCTGTCCAGTCACTTGGGTTAAGAGTTACAAGACTATAGCTGGAAAGACAGCACAAAAGTGACCCTTCACCCCACGACCATTGTTGGCTTTGAAGATAGAGGAAGGGGTCATGAGCCAAGGAATGCAGGCATCCTCTAGAAGCTGAATAAAAGCAAAGAAACTAATACAGAGACCCAGGGAGGAGGAGGTTGATGGGTGCCTGTTTGCCTTCTATTTTATGGGGCTGAGGTAAGCCGCACTTCCCCTGTGGTTTGGCAAGGCTTGCTGCTGGCTGACATCAGCAGGTCAAGTGGAAGCCACCCAGGGCAATGGTTCTTCTGGCTCCTAGGCTCCGTGCTGCCAAGCCGGCCTGGTGTGGGACACCCTCACCCTAGGCTGGCAGCAGGAAGAGGGGCTGCCTCTCAGTGATGGAGTCTGATGCCCACTATCTTCCTCAAAGTTGGGCAAGAGGGATGCCATGATTGGAGCTGGCATCTCCCTGGAGAGGAATCACGGGGAGGATCCTCCTTCTGTCCTCTCTTGGCTATGTCACCTCAGGTCTGCCCTATCTTGGCAGCATTGCCTCCCCTCTCTGGGCCCCAGTTCCCTCTTTTCACTTGGGCCATATCAGTGGGTCATGAAGGCCAAATCTGACCGTGCTATGGAAGTGTTTTGTCCAGTTAGCAGGCTGTAGAGGTGGCAAGGGTTATCCTTTGGGGACATGGCCACGGCAGCCAGGGCTGGGCAGGTGACACTCTCTGAGCCCTAGACTCTCAATACACAAAGAGAGGCCAGGTGGTGATATGACTGAGGTCTTCCTGATGTGGAGACTCTGACTCA
The DNA here is from genome assembly GCA_028571685.1 of Heterohyrax brucei. Taxonomy (NCBI): domain Eukaryota; kingdom Metazoa; phylum Chordata; class Mammalia; order Hyracoidea; family Procaviidae; genus Heterohyrax; species Heterohyrax brucei. Next base: position 118,912,192 of record CM053151.1, on the reverse strand, counting down.
GGCATGAAATTCCCCAAGTGGTGGGATGAACAGGAAAAACACTAGCACTGGACGGTAGCGTGAGGAGGGCCAGATGGTTCTCATCTCGGTGGTTATGGAACTTAGGACACCACAGAGCAGATGGAAATCCAAGAGTCTGTTGTGGCAAAACGTGAACTGTATGAGCAGCCCCGCCATTCTCTGTCTCATGGATGTAGGTTTTCTGTCCCCGTTCTATTCTGCTGATTTTACCTTTTTTTTGGTTTGTGCTTCTTGCTGCCTTTTTCAGTGTCCTCTCTCTCTCTCTCTTTTTTAAATTCTTGTTTTTTCCTTATGGTCCTTACAAATGAATCTCTCGTGTCCCCTGCAGCGTCTCTGGGTGGAGAAAGTGGCTGACATACTATGGTGCTCACTGAAAGACTGGGGGTTCTAACTCCCCACAAGTGTTCTCGGAAGAAAGACCTGGTGAGCTGCTTCCAGAAAATCAGTCACTGGAATCCCCCTGGAGCACAGTTGTCCTCTGACACACATGGAGCCACTGTGAGTTCGGGCTGGCTCAAGGTCAACTGGTGTCTCTGTGCAGGAACAACACCTTCCACTTTTCTGCACCCCACCAGACAGTAGTGTCGCCTTGGAGAACTGCTTCCTCCTGCCCCGATCACTCCAAAGGTTCCCTAACCTTGGCTGATGAAATACAGAATGTGTTACTCCATTCAGGACTCCTGTTCACTTCCTTGGTTAGTGTCCTGGGGTTAGGGTCTGTTTTACCAAAAGGTCAAGGCCATGTGACACATAGCAAGTGTCATGGATTGAATTGTGTCCCTCAGAAACATGTGTATCCATTTGGCTAGGCCATGATTCTGAGGGTTCTGTGACTGACTACCATTCTGTCATATGATATGATTTTCCTATGTGTTTCAAATCCTATCTCTATGATGTTAATGAGATGGGATAAATGGCAGTTATGTTAATGAGATAGCACTCAATCTGCAAGATTAGATTGTGTTTTAAGCCAATCTCTTCTCAGCTATAAAAGAGAGAAATGAGCAGAGAGACAGAGGGACCTCATACCACCAAGAAACAAGAGCCAGGAGAACAGCATGTCCTTTGGATCTGGGACCCCTGCACTGAGAAGCTCCTAGACCAGGGGGAGGTTGATGACAAAGATCTTCTTCCAGAGCCAACAGAGCTGGCACCCTGAATTCAGACTTGTAGCCCACCAGACTATGACAGAATAAACTAGGTTGAAGCCATCCCCTTGCAGTATTTCTGTTATAGCAGCGCTGGAGGACTAGGACAGCAAATAACTTGGGTTGAGATCCCTCGATCGGTAGGGTCTCCTGGTTCCACAGCCTTCTTCTTGGGATGTTCTTCTGCTGGACCCTGAGATAATGGGCCTTCTGAAGGCAGATGTATTGCTTAGAGTGGGGAGGCAGGGAAGTGGTGGTTCAGGGGCAGAGTTATTGCTTTCCAGGCGGGAGACTGTAGTCAATTACCAGCCAATGCATGTCAGGCAGAGCTACCAGCCCTCTGTCAAGGGAGGTGTGCATATTGCTGTGATACCAAACAGGTTTCAGTGGGACTTCCAGGTAAGATGGACTAGGAAGAAAGGCCTGGTGATTTACTTCCAAAAATCAGCCAGTGAAAACCTGTGGATCACGGTGGTCTGATCCACCACTGGTCATGGGTGTGGTGTAGGACTGGGCAGCATTTTGCTCCACTGTGCATGGAGTTGCCATGAATCAGGGACCAACTGGATGGCAGCTGACACCAACGAGAACAACAATTAGAGTGAGGACTGAGCAGCTCCCACACAGCTTCCTCTCCGCCCTCACTGCTTAACTGTCCTCGGAGTCCCTTTTGCTGTCATGTGACAGTCTGGAAGTGAGTGGTCGGAGTTGGTGGGGTGGCTGTATTCCACATGGTCATTCAGGGATTCAAGTTCTGGTCATTTTCTTACTCCCTAGTCCCCAGATCATTGTTATCACTGGCCTAGTTGGAGCTAGGTCACTGCCAGGTTTGGGTTCTGGCTTATGGGAAAAGGAAGAGAGTGTGGATGAAGCACTCCTCATGGCTTAAATTCTAGATCCGAAAATAGCATATACGAGGTCTGACAATTAAGTCCATGAATTAATTGTTCTACACACCTCATTGCCAAATATCACTGTGATCACCTAAGAAGTACTTCTCTTAGGAAGCTATGCACTGATGCCAGCGCCTAGTCCACCCTCCAAAGCAATTTTGGAACTCTTTCTGGAATGACCACTGCACACGGTGGCACAGTGGCAAGTATGCAGACTTCATTGTGTAGTTGTCTGTGAGGGAGTATTTAGCTAGTAAACAAATAACTGTGTTGGAACACCCTCCCTACTCACCTGATCTGGCCCCCAGTGACTTTTTTCTTTACCCAAAGATAAAGGAAGATATTTTGATGACATTCAGGACATCAAAGGTAATGTGATGACAGCTCTGATGGCTATTCCAGAAAAAGAGTTCCGAAATTGCCTTGAAGGGTGGACTAGGCCTGGCATTGTGCCTAGCTTCCCAAGGGGAGTACTTGGAAGGTGACCACGGTGATATTCAGCAGTGAGGTAGGCAGCACTTTTTCTAGGATGAGTTTCCGATCTTAAATGACAGTTCTTGTGTCACATCTGTGAGCGCCTGGGGAATGTACTCTAACTGGGTAACCCATTCCCAGCAAAGTGTCTAACACTCAGAAAAAAGGGACTAGACTTTGGTAGGTGGTGAGCCAGCTTGGTCAGGCTAGATGACAGTAGAAGATGATTGCTTTAGCTACCAGCCCTTTCCTGTTTTCCTTATTGAGACGGGAGCTGATCTAATCCACGAGTCAAGCTTACACGGGCCCACTTGAAGGCTGGTGGGACAGATCTACCAGCGGTCTCTTTGTATGAAAGACCCAGAAACTTCTTGGGCAATAACTCTGTCCACTCTGAGTTCAAGGCAAACATGGCCAAGGCAGAGGGAGGGGAGATGCTGAGTGCAATTGGCTGCCCGTCATGGAAATGTCAGTCTGGCTCAGCCCTGCAGAAGCACACTATCTTAGTGATCTGGTGCTGCTATAGCAGAAATACCACAAGTGGATGGCTTTAATAAACAGAGGTTCCTTCTCTTACAGTCTAGGAAGCTAGAAATCTGAAGCCAATGCACCAGCTCCAGCGGAAGGCTTTCTCTGTCTGTCATGTCTGGGGGAAGGTCCTTGTCATCAATCTTCCCCTGGTCTAGGAGTTTCTCAGTGCAGGAACCCCGGCTCTAAAGGATACTCTGTGCTCCTGGCTCTTGTTGCTCGGTGGCATCCGGCCCCTGTTCTCCCTGCTCGCTGTTCTCTTTCAGTCTCAGAAGAGATAGACTCAATATACAGCTTAATCCTCTAGTCTGTGTCCTGCCTTGTTGACATCACAGAGGCTAGGATTCACGACACACAGGAAGTCACATTGGAGAAGAAAACAGAAAAACCATGTGACAATGGGAATCAAGGCCTAGCCAAGCTGACACACAATTCCTATATATCACTCCTTCTTTTCCTTTAATTACTACTTCATTCTTAAAGAAGTTATTCTTAGAGGTTCACCAATACTAATTACAACAATAGTGTAGCTAAGATATGATAGAATTTGGCAAAATCAGTGACTGTAAAAACACGGCAATAAAGAAAACAGCAGCGTGTGCTTGTGCGGTGTGCAGAAGAAATGAGGTGACAGGAAGCGTCAGTGTAATTGGGTAATAAAGGCAGCTCTCAACTGAGCGCACTGGGAGGTTCAGAAGGTAAGTGAGAGCAGACAGCTGGCCTTGTGGTACACTGATACATGTGAGCTGGCTTACAGAATGTTTCTGTTATAACCAACTATGGGGACATTTGAATAAATTTCTGCTGGAACACTACACAAAAATTTTATAGGTAGTCATTTTGGTGTCAGCTCGCCTGACACCATCACCTGGTGAGGTCTGTACTCACTGTATCCCCCTAGTAATGGGACGCCCTTTGAGCAACTTCTCACAGTATAGAAGGGAACCACAGACCAGAGAGGTTAAGTAGGCTGCCCCAGGTCACACAGGGGATTAGCACTGGAGCTAGTCTTGAATCTGAATTTGCCACTAGACTTCCCCATTAGTTATGAGTCAGAACAGACTGGACAGCAGTGGGTTGGGTTTTTTTGTCCCACTAGACATGAAAGAGGAAATCTGCAATGAGACCTGGGATCTGCAGCGATTGAGATCAGGACTGTTCACTGGACCACAGGGGTGGAAGAGGGGCAAGCTGGGAAGGGTGCGGAGATGACGGCTGTGTAGGTGAAAGGTCACGGTGAGGCTGCAGCAGCAGGCAGTGTATCTGCGTTAATCAGTGTGTGATCATGGATGAGGCAATGATGGGGACATTTTATAAGGATGATCATTTGTAATCCGGCCAAACAGCATGTGATCACGAGGGAGGAGGAAGAACGGTCATTACTGAAGCCTAGTGGCAATCGAGAAGAACCTGTGAGAGCTGGAACTCACCAGAACTGCCCTGATCTTCTGAGACTGATGGACTGGAGCTGGGGTGGTGGGTGGGTGGGCTCTGGGGGATGTCTGGGGCATCAGGGCATGTCAGGGGTCTGGAGACAGAGGGTCTCATCTGAGATCAGATCCTGGACTCCTGCCAGTGTCCCACCCAGGAATCTTTCCAGAACCTCATTTCTTGGCCACCAGATGCTTTGGGAGCTAGGCTTCCCAGCCATAGTGTCTGAAGTGCTTGACAGGCTCCACCCTGCACAGCTGTGGCTTCAGAACTGTTGTTTGTGTATCTCTGAGTTGAGGCACATAAACAAGCTTGTATTTACCATCTGTGATGGCCTCTTAGAGTCAGGATGTCCTGTGCAAGACTTGTCTTCTCTGACTTCTGTAAGTGGGTGTGGTGCACACACGCACACACACTCACACACACGCCAGTCTTCACAATGTAATCGCTGCCCCTACCAGACCTCATGGTCCCACAGATTAAAGGGTCCCCTGAAGACTTGGTCCCTGGACTCTGCTAGCCCAGAGTTGAAACCAGTCCCGAAGCCAACTCTTCAGACAAAGGTTGGATTGAACTGTAAGACACGAGAGTGATGCTAGCGAAGAATGTGCTTCTTGGCTTAAACATACCTGAGGCTGTCTGAGCAGCTCCTGTCCAGATGCGAAATGAGAGGGTGGAGGGGGACAGGAGGTGGCTGAAGGGACATGGCAACTACCAGGTGGGAAGCAGGAGTGTGCTGTCATGGGGTGGTGGTGGTGGGGGCAGGTGGAGAGCAGGTAAAGAAGTATAGCGGTGTGTGTATGGGTTTTACATGGGAAGTTGGCTTGGATTGTAAACTTGCACTTAAAGTACAATAAAATATAAGAAAAAAAAAAAAAACCCTGGATGTAGAAGTGCCTTTGCTTCCCTTTGCTTTGCCTTCTGCAAACCATGGTGGCTTAGCGGGTTAAGTGCTTTGCATGCTAACCAAAAGGTTGGCAGTTCAAATCTGCCAGGTGCTCCTTGGAAACTCTGTGGGGCAGTTCTCTCACCTCTAGGGTCACTATGAGTGTGACCCGACTCGACGGCAGTGGGTCTGGTTTGGTTTTTGGCTCCACAGAATACAGTCTTGTTGCCAGACCGCCATGTGTCTCTGCTGTCACAGCTGTAGGAGCAGAGGACAAGAGTGAAAAGAACAGCTGTACTTACAAACTTATTATGTATGTAATGTAGACTTAAACAAACAAAATCTTATATTGACAAAAGTGGAGTTGTTCAGTTTGAAGCCAGGTGGGGCCCGGATCTGCGGTCCTGAGCAGCCCTTCTCAGTCCCCAGAGATGCTTGAGAGATCCAGAAAAACACAGGCAAGGAAGGTCAGGTGCCAGCTGGGAGTCAGGGGACCCTAGCTTCCAGCATGATCACACTATGTGACCTTTCAGGGTACCACGGAAACAACGTCCTGGACTCTGTGCAGACTAGTGCAGGGGGTGGGGTAGGTCATACTGCGCAGGACCTTAGCTTCTCATCTGTAAGATGGTGTGGGCTTGTATGTGAAGGTGCCTGACACCCAAAAGGGGCTCAGGGACTCCTGGTCTCCCGCCTTCCCCCTGGTAAAACCTGTGTGGTCTCTTGAGTTGACGTCTGCAGCTAGGGTTCCATGGGGAAAGTGCCATTAAGAATAAAATATAACACTTGAAAAAGTAAACAATACTTTGTGATAATTTTTGGACCTCCCAGAAGAATTGCTGCTCATGTCCTCCTAATCTCTGCTTTCCAATAAATTTGAGCTATGATATACTTTTTAATCTTCAAAGCTGTTTTGGAAACTTGGGACAGATCCTAGTAAGAAGGAAATTTGAAAGTCACACGCGGTGGTGTTAACTCTTTCACATCCAGGTCTGTCATTTTTAAAGATTCAGTGGTGATTGAGCTAGAAGAGACATTTTACAGACAGTGAAACTGAGGCCCGGAGGGGAGGAGGGCCAGTTCAAGTGGCAGAGCCAGTGGTGGCATCCAGGACTCTTATCCTTGTTTCAGTGGCAGGGAGTTTAAGAGCAAAGGCTTTGAAGTGAAAAAGACTGTCCTGGAGTCTCAGCTCGGCAGCCCAAAGTCCCGGGACCGTGGGCAACTTACCCAACATTACTGAGTGTCAGTTTTACCCTTTGGAAAGTGGGGGTGCTTCCAGGATCTTCAGGCCAATGTTGGATTAAACAAGATGATGTTTATAAAGTGCTTAGCCTCACGTCAATGTTGGGTTTCTGACGTCATTAGCTGTCATCGAGTCAGTTGCCAATTTGCGGTGAACTCAGGCACCATGGACCTACTGAAGATCGGCCGGTGAAAAACTCTGTGGATCACAATGCTGTCACCTGCAACCCAGGACAGGGCCAGCGTGGGACCACCGTACCTGGGGTTGCTGTGAGTGCCACCAGCCGACAACACCACGACATGCTCACTAGCCCCTGGCTGTCCAATGAGAAATCTCAGCCCTGGGCCGTCTTCTCTAGAGGCTGGTTTCTTCTCTCTTATTCCACGTGTCTCGGGGCTTTGGGTGAGGTTCAGTGTCCTGCTTCCTCTTCTTTCCACTTCTAAATCATCTACTTCCCTTTATAGCCCTCAGTGTGCTGCGTCTTACTCCTTCTCGTTGCTGCTCCTGTTTCCTGCCTTCCCGGCTCTGTCCTGATGGACCAGGGATGTCCGTCCCGGGTCATCCTCCATCACCACAGACATCGTCGTTCTTGCTCATGACTGCTCATCTGCCTGAGGCTGGGTTCACTAGGGTTCTGTGCAAAGGATTTATTGGGTAGTGTGCTCAGAAAAAGGAGTCCTTGTGCTCTGCAAGCAATTAACACGCCTGTCTGCTTGCTGAAAGGCTGGAGGGTTGAGTCTACCTAGATATGCTTTGAAAGAAAGGTCTGGCAGTCTACCTCCAAAAGATCAGCTATTGAAAACCCTGAAAGCCTTCCTCTGACACAATGGGGTCACCAAGAGTCATAGTCAACTGGATGGTGACCAGTAAGTTGTAACTCCTAGATAAAAGGGGCTAAGGGAAACAGGATAGGGGATGCGGAAAATGCTAAGGAAAAAGTGGTTTCAGCTGGGGACTAGTTTCTGCCTGATCTTACGGGAAGCTCTGGAGTCAGTTCTATTTCAAGGGGACAGCTTTTGTATCAGTCTGTCATGGGCTGAGGTTTACAGAGAGCAGGGAACACAGGCACCTAGGTTCTGCGCTGGGTACCAGCAGCATCAATGACACCATCTGTCTCTGTTCTCGGTTGACTTGTGTCACCCTTCTTCCCCAAAAGACAGGTTGAGGTCATACCTCTGTATCTAGAATATGATGTCATTTAGAAAGAGAGGCTTCATACTTAACTGTGTTCACATGAGGTCGTGTTGGAGTCAGGCCCTAATCCAGTGGGACTGGTATCCCTCTAAAATGAGAAGAGACTGAGGCAGACGTACAGGAAGGCAGCCATAGGAAGGCAGAGGCAGAGACTGGGGTGCTGCAGCCACCGGCCAAACGGCACCTGGACCAACAGAACACCAGGAAGGATCCTCCCCAAGAACCTTCAGCCACTTTCAGAAAGCCTGGCCCTACTGATGCCTTTTGACTTTTGAGCTCTTAGCCTTCAGAACTACGTGAGGCTACACTTTTGCCACCTAAACCCATGTAGTGTGTGGTACTTTGTCACACAGCCCTAGGACACTGATACAAACTCCAGCAACCTCCTATTGTTAGTGGCAAGGGACAGCCACCAAAGTTTCTGTCACCCATCTCAGCCACTTACTGCCTTTCATGTCCTATTCTGTCAGTTTACTTCCTTCCAAACCTGCTCTATTCCAACCTTAACTTACTTACTGCCTGCCCCTGGGAGCTCATTATGGCTAAGAAGAATTCTGTCACCGAGTTTCAAGTTCAAGACCATAGCTGTCTAGAAGGTAACACTTTCAGAAAACACACCTGCACTTCCCTAGGATTTCACTCTTCCACTTTCCAGTTTACAACTGCTTCTTTCTCTACGTCTTCCACACTGCTTTCTCTTCCCCTTCTTAGCTGGAGGACTTAAACACCACCTCCTCAGACAAGCTGGCCCAACCATCGCCTTTTTTCCACGATGTCACCATTGTCACATACTTCCTCAGACTTGACATCGTCTCAGCTGTCTACCATTTGCCCCACAATAAAGCAAGTTTCTTGAGGGCAGGCTTTATCTGGTCTGTCCACAGCTGTATCTCTGGTGCCTAGAACACTGCCTGCATGTAGTAGGTGTTCAATAAACATCTCTTGCCTGACTGATTAGGGCCCCCAGAGACCCACAAATATCTATCTCACCTAGAATGTGTGCAAAAAAGACTTTGCTTGTGAGGAAGGGACCCCGTGATGACGTAGACCTTGGCTGGTTTGTTAGGGACCTGAAGCCACATTGTAGATGCTTTAGAGCGAGTGAGGACCCCTTTTTTGGAGCCACCGGCCAAGAAGCACAGAGGTTGACAAAACACAAGATAGCTGCCAGAGGTCTCTGGTCTCTGCCAAGATTATTTCCTTTGAGGCCAGACAGAAGGGTGGCAACCTGGCACCACAGGAGATGTGTTCTGTAAGTTCCCCTCTCCTGCAGCTGTAGCGTGTCAATGTCCACGGGAAATGCTAACCAAGTTCCCATGGAGGGCCCCACCCAATGCAGTGTTTACAACTGACAGACACGGCTCAGCAAGTCTACTCCCGATGACACAGAAGACAGATGCAGTGAATTTGGCACTTGGGAATGCCCATCACGTGTCTGCAGCTGGGTGGGGAACAAAATGGGAAAGGGTGGGTGAAGAGCTGAGCCTGAATGCAGGAAATACACCTCACAACACAGCATGTCTGGCTAGTGCTTGGAGTTATGTTTCAGCTGTCCTGAGCTCCCACTTGTCTGTCAGTTGGTTGTACCATCAGGGATTGTGTGCTGCTGTGATGCTGGAAGCTATGCCCCTGGGAACCAGATACCAGCAGGGCCACCCATGGTGGATGGGTTTTGCCTGAGCTTCCAGACTAAGACACACCAGGAAGAAGGACCCAGCAGTCTACTGATGAAAAGAACTAGCCAGTGAAAACCTTATGACAAGTGGCAGAACATTGTCTGATACAGTGCCAGAAAATGAGTCTTCTAGGTTGGAAGGCACTCACAAGATGACTGGGGAAGAGCTGCCTCCTCAAAGCAGAGTCAACCTTAATGACACTGGTACAGTCAAGGTTTCGGGACCTTCCTTTGCTGATGTGGCAGGACTCAAAATGAGAAGAAACAGCTGTAAACATCCATTAATAATTGGAATGTGGAATGTACAAAGTATGAATCTAGAAAAATGGGAAAGCATCAAAAATGAAATGGAATACACATGCATCAATATCCTAGGCACTAGTGAGCTGAAGTAGTCTGATATTGGTCATTTTGAATTGGATAATCATATGGTCTTCTATGCCAGGAATGAAAACTTGAAGAGGATCAGTGTTGCATTTATTGGCAAAAAGAGTATTTTAAGATCTGGCCTGCAGTACAGTGCTGTCAGTGACAGGATAATATCTGTATGCTTACAAGGAAAGCCAGTTAATATGACTATTATACAAAAATATGCACCAACCACTAAGGCCAAAGAGAAGGAAGCTGAAGATTTTTACCAGATTCTGCAATCTGAAATTGATCAAACATACAATCAGGATGCTATTGGTGACTGGTATGCAAAAGTTGAAAACAGAGATGAAGGAATGGTAGTTGGAAAATATGGCCTTGGTGACAGAAATGGTGCTGGAGATCGCATGGTAAGACCAATGACTTCTTTACAAGTCACCAGCCTATACACATGCACCTCACCAGATGGAATACACAGGAATCAAATTGACTACATCTGTGGAAAGAGAGCACAGAAAAGTTCAATATCGTCAGTGCAAATATGGTCAGGTGCCGATTGTGGCCCAAACTATCACTTGCTCTTATGCAAGTTAAGATTGAAACTGAAGAAAATTACAAGTCTACAAGTGCCAAGGTACAACCTTGAGTCTATCCCACCTGGGTTTATCGACCAACTCAAGAATAGAGCTCACACGTTGAAAACTAATGACTGAAGACCAGATGAGTTGTGGAATAATATCAAATGAATCATCCATGAAGAGAGCAAGAGGTTATTAAAAAGACAGGAAAGAAAGTAAAGACCAAATGGAATGTTGTAGAGGCTCTGAAACTTGCTCTTGAATATGAAGAAACTAAAGCAAAAGGAAGAAATGATGGTGTAAAAGAACTCAATAGGAGATTTCAAGGGGCAGCTCGAGAAGACAAAACAAAGTATTCTAAGGACATGTGCAAAGAGCTGGAGATAGAAAACCAAAGGAGAAGAACACATTCTCCATTTCGCAAGCTGAAAGAACTGGAGAAAAAAATTTGAGTCTTGAGTTGCAATAGTGAAGGGTTCTACAGGGAAAATTTTAAACATCTCAGGAAGCACCAAAAGAAGATGGAAGGAATGTAGACAGTCATTATACCAAAAAGAATCGGTCAACGTCCAACCATTTGAAGAGGTAGCATGTGATCAGGAACTGACGGCACTGAAGGAAGAAGTTGAAGCTGCATTGAAGGCACTGATGAAAAACAGGACTCCAGGAACTGATGGCATGTCAATTGAGATGTTTCAATGAACAGAGGCAGTGCTGGAAGTACTCTCTAGACAAGAAATTTGGAAGACAGCTTCCTGGCCAACAGACTGGAAGAGATCCATATTTATGCCTATTCCCAAGAAAGGTGATCCAATCTAGTGCAGAAACTATTGAACAATATCACATGCAAATAAAATTTTGCTGAAGATAATTTAAAAGTGTCTTTGGCAGTACATTGACAGAGGACTGCCACAAATTCAGGCCAGATTCAGAAGAGGACGTGGAACAAGGGATATCATTGCTGATATTGGATGGATCTTGACTGAAAGCAGAGAATACCAGAAAGATGTTTACCTATGTTTTACTGATTGTGTAAATGCATTCAACTGTGTAGATCGTAACAAATTTGGCTGACAATGCAGAGAATGAGAATTCTAGAACACTTAATTGTGTTCATGAGGAATCTTCATATGGATCAAGAGGCAGTCGTGCAAACAAAACAGGGGTACACTGCATAGTTTAAAGTCAGGAAAGGTGTGTGTCAGGGTTATATCCTTCCATCATAGCTTTTCAACTTGTATGCTGAACAAGTAATCGGAGAAGCTGGACTCTATGAATAAAGACAGGTCGTCAGGATTGGATAAAGGCTCATTAACGGACTATGTTATGCAGGTGATACAGCCTTGCTTGCTGAAAGCGAAGAGGATTTGAAACACTTACTGATGAAGATCAAAGACCACACCCTTGAGTACGGATTGCTCTTCAACATCAAGAAAATAAAAATCTTCACAACTGGACCAGTAAGCAACACCGTGACAAATGGAGAAAAGACTGAAGTTGCCAAAGATTTTATTTTACTTGGATCTATGTTCAGCACTTAAGGAAGCCACAATCAGGACATCAAAAGATGTGCTGTATTGGGCAAATGTGCTGCAAAAGACCTCTTTAAAGCACTGAAAAGCAAAGATTTCACCTTGAAGAACAAGGTGTGCCAGACCCAAGCCGTGGTATTTTTCACCATATCATATGCATGTGAAAGCAGGATGATGAATAACGAAGACAGAAAAAGAATCGACGCCTTTGAAATGTGGTGTTGCAGAAGAATATTGAACATACCATCAACAGCAAAAAGATTGAACAGATCCATGTTAGAAGAAGTACAATCTGAGTGCTCCTTAGAAGCCAGGATGGCGAGACTGCTCCTTACATACTTTGGACGTGTTGTTAGGACTGGTCAGTTCCTGGAGAGGGACATCATGTTTGGTAAAGTAGCGGGTCAGTGGCCACAACAATGGGCTCAGGCATGACAACCATCGTGGGCATGGTGCAGCACTGGGCAGTGTTTTGTTCTGTTGTACGTAGGGTTACTGTGAGTCAGAACTGACTCCACAGCACGGACCAACAAGGGCAAGCCGAGTCAGCAGCACCTGGACAGTGCCCTGAAGGGTGGGGAGGATAACGAAATGGGGACAGCCCTACAAAGGCACCATCGGAGACAGGAATAGATGTTACGGGGAACTCGAGGCTTTGGGTAGAACCAAAATGAATCACTGGGCAAGTGTTTGAGCTTCTTCAGCTTCAGTTTTGCTATCTGTAAGTCACTGTCAGGTGGCCTGACAGGCAGATGAGAGTGCAGGCTTATAGTATCAGCAGAATAGGGCCATCTAAGCAAAGAAACAGGCAAAACGAAGGGAAGGAGCCTTTAATATTCAAATAAAGGTTCACAGAGCTGAGTGTGGGTCTGTGCCATGGCTCAGCAAGGACAAGCGAGGGCTGTATTTTCACTTCCTTGTGTTTATTTTAAGATTGTCATGACTAGCTGCTTTTGAGTCAGCTGCGGCTGATGGAGACCTTGTGAGTAACAGTATGAGCTGTTGCCTGGTCCTGTGCCCTGCTCGCAGTTGCTGCTGTGTTTGAGCCCACCGTTGCAGCTATGGTGTCAGTCCATCTCCTTGAGTGTCTCTCTCTTCTCCGCAGCCCCAGTACTTTAGCAAGCATGACATCCATTTCTAATGGTTGGTCCTTCCTGATGGCATGTCCGAGGTAAGCAAGGTGAAGTCCCGCCACCCTCACTCTGCAGGAGTATATGGTTGTGTTGTCTCTGAGACAGACTTGTTCATTCGATGAAAAGGAATCAATTCTCTCTTTCTCAGTGTCTGGCTTTCATTTTAAGGTTAACTCCTAGCATTACAGGTGCTAAGACACGTAACAGGGGCTCAAATGGCGTCACCACTTCCCTGTCCTTTCCTTCTTTTAGAAACCCTAGTGGCATAGTGGTTGAGTGCTACCTCTGCTAACCGAGAGGTCGGCAGTTTGAATCCACTGGGTGCTCCTTGGAAACCCTGTGGAGCAGTTCTACTGTGTCCTGTGGGGTCGCCATGAGTCGGCATTGACTCAGGGGCAGTGGGTTTGTTTGTGACTGGTTTTCCTTCTCTTGGGGTGAGGTAGAGAAAGGGCAGCTTCCCCCACCTGATGCTCTGGCTAAGGGTTCTGCTGACACATTCCTGAAATATGAAAGCCAACTCTTCTGTATTCTGCTTCTGTGGGAGTCATGTGACGTTGTCAGTCCTGCAGACACAGCAAGGAGCAGACAGCGGCTGGCCCTGTGGGACAGATTCATGTGCCCTGTGTCAAGCGATGAGGTGTCTGTGCTGGAAACTAGGGTGGGTGACGAGGAGTGCTGAATGGGCTAAGGAAAGTACTGTTTTAGAGAAGGCGACATTTACTGAGGGTCTGAAGGAGGGAAGCAAACACACCTGAGGTCCTGGGGGAATAGCCTGGCAAGAGAGGCAGGGTGAAATCCTCAGGACCCAGGTGCTGGGAGAGCTCAGGGGTGCTACTGAAGAGTAGTGATGAATTCTTGGCCATTCAGATGAGGAATGATGCTGGCCTGTGGATGGAGGCTCGCCAGGTCTACAGGGATTGTTTGGGACACAACACAAGGTAAGGTTAGCCAATATTGTTATTGTTGCTAGTTACTGTTCAGCTGACTCTGATGCTTGGTGACCTTAAGAATAACATCAACAGATGTTGCCAGGTCCTGTGTAGTCAATAATATACATTGATATTACCTGTAGCTAAGATAGTAGATAGCTCCTGACACCAGTGAGTGCCAAGTGCTTTACTTACTGGCTTACAAAAGCATCTGGCAAGAATAACAATGTGCCAGGCACTGCTGGCTTGAGCAGAACAAGGATCCTAACCAGAGATGCTGACAGGGAGATCAGTACCAAAATTTCAGTTTCTCTTCAGAAACAGAACAAGTAATATAGGCAGAGAGATAGGTAGATAAACCCACTGCCATTGATTCAATTCCAACTCACAGTGACCTACAGAACAGAGTAGAACTGCCCCATAGAGTTTCCAAGGAGTGCCTGGTGGATCCTAATTGCTAGCATTTAGGTTAGTAGCTTGCAGCACTTAACCACTACGCCACCAGAGTTTCTGGATAAGTAGATAGATAACCTGTCTTTAAGAGTTGGCTCGCATGATTTGGAGGATCTGGCAAGTCTGAAATTCATAAAGTCAGGTGACAAGCTTGTGATGTCTGCAGTCTTGTGTCCCAGAATTCATAGCTCAGGTAATGGGAAAGGTGAAGGGTGGAGGAGCTCCGGCAAGATGTTTATTTATACTTGGAGGCAGAATGTTGTTGTTGCTGTCACCTGCTGTTGAATTGATTCCAGCCGTGGTGTCTCCACATGTGCAGAGTACAGCTACTTCATAGGGTTTGCAAGGCTGTGACCTTTCAGAAGCAGGCTGCCAGGTCTGTCTTCCAGCGCACCTTGGTGTGGGTTCAAAGCACTAACTTATTCAAAGTGGCTTCAAAGCACTAACAAGCTGGGTACTTAACCGTTAATGCCACTCATGTACCTCAGAATAGACAAAACTTCCTTTTTGCTTTTGAGGCCTTCAACCAATAGGAAGAGGACAACTCACATTACAGAAGGCAATCTGCTTCACTTAAAATGCACTGATTTCATCACATGTAACTGCTTCATAACGGCATCCAGACTATTGTTTGATCAAACGACTGGGCACCACAGCCTAGCCTAGCCAAGTGGACACACAAAATTAACCATCACAGCCTACCACTTGTCAACCTGGTTTCCATACCAAACCCCAAACCAAACCCACTACTGTCGACTTGGGTCTGACTCTTAGAGACCCTGTAGGTCAGAGTAGGACTGCCCCATAGAGTTTTCAAGGAGTGCCTGGTATATTTAAACAGCTGACCTTTTGATTAGCAGACATAGCACCTAATTGCTACCCCACCAGGATCATACATATCTCCTTAAATCATATGTAATCTCTGGATAAAGGCAATGACAAAGTCATACTTGGGTGTCACATAATAGAACTAACCTGAATTCTTGATGACTTCTTCCAGCAGGTGAGCCTCTGGGTTTCGTATCACATGAGACAGGTAGATGTTTACTTGTTTAACCTCTGTAGTTGGGTTTCTGGCACGTGTAGCTCAAGCCAGTCCTAAGATGTACAGTGACAGTGACAGTGAGAGGAATGTTAGCAGTGATCTTGGAAACATGAAGAACCAAGGGCGGTCGATGCCATTAACTGGTATGAGGAACACTGGAAGGGAACAAGTACGGAAGGATCAGGATGGCATGAAAGAGCCAGCCACCCAGAGCCAGGTGAATCCCTTCCTGCTTAGCCTTTGTTTATCCCTCTGTTAAATGGGGATTTGAAAGCTTAATGTATCAAGAAGATCAGAAACAACAGACCCACGATGCAAAGCATCTGATAGAATGGGTTGCCAATACTCATCCTGCACGAGGAACTAAGCCCTGCTGGCGGACTTAGGATAGACCGATGTGGGAGAAGCCAGCACTAGTGGGACTCCTGTGCCTCAGCCCAAAGGGCGCCATCAGCCTGCTCTGGGCTAAGGATGCCTCACAGCTGGTGTGGTAGGCTGTATGGGCTGGGGCTACTGCCCACACCCCTGCTTCTCGTCCAGCACAAGTTTTGTTGACTCTTGGAAGTGGAGTGACAGCAAACCAGATCCAAGAAGAACTAAATATGGGCTGAACAGATGTTTGTGGGCTCATCCTTGAAACCACATTTCGTGCAGCAACATAAACTCCAAGGAACAAACAAACACGGCCTACAGGTAATGGGTTTATAATGGTTATAAAAAGGGGAGGTGACTTGACTTAGCATTCCAAAGGATTATTCACTCAGCTCTTGTTTGCCTTCCACCAAGGGACAATTTGCTAACCAGAACACTGGGGATGGGGGGCTGGGAGCCAGTGTTTGCAGAATCATGGTCTTAAGGAGTCAGGAAATAACAAGGACCAGAGGGACAATGGAAGCCATCTACTTAGCCACCCATGTGAAGCTTGAACATCCTTCCCAGCCTAGCTATAGTTCAGTCTTTCCCTGAATACCTTGAGAGACATGGTGCCTCCTGACTGTGCCCACTTCAATAATAGTGTGAGGACCCTAGCGGTAGGTTGCTGGTCTTATCTGGCTTGTAGCCTCAGAGCCAGACACAATATCTTTCGAAGTGTATACATGTCCACCTAAGTCTCTTCCATCCAACACCTTTTTTTAAATTGAGCTTTGGGCTAGGTCCCAGCGACTCAGAGATCAATAAAACTCAGCCCTTGGTCTTGAGGATCCCAGAGTCCAGCAAATGAGGTGGGTGCATGGACAGGCAGTGCCGACACAGTGTTATGGGTGCTGCCGTGGGGGCATGTAGCTAGACTGCAGATGGGACTGTCACCTGGCATGGGGGAGTCAGGCGTGCAGGAAGGAGAGAGGAAGGTCTTTGATTGGGTCTGAGTCAGCAGTGACTCCTATGGCTCCTAAGATCTAGGTGAGATTGGCTGGAGCCCCCACTTCTCATCCTGGAGAAATCCAAAGCATTTTCCAACACTTCTTGGGCACTTAAGTTCCCATGTTTCCTTCAAGCCCCGGTGTGTGAGTCCACTGAACTCATGACTTGTGTGACTGCCTCTCATCCCACCTGCAGTGCCTGGCTGACATGGTGTCAAACTTGTCATGTACTCCAAGCCTTCATCTGTTCTCACATGCAAAGCAAAATAGAATGGCGCTCACCCAAAGGGGGTGTGAGTGTGCATAGCAGAGCCCTCGAAGTTTTGGGGAGAACGTGGCAGGGGGTGTGCCTTGCAGCGATGCCAGCACCTCACGTTAACTTCCATTATCCACTCCTTGGGCCCCTTGCCTGGGCATCTCTCCCTGGCCGCTTGACTCCACAGAGTCCCAGCTTCCCGCCTCCTATGCATTTAGGACTCTGTCTTGCCCCTTCAACTCCTTCTCCTCACCCCATCCTCCCTGCTGGTTCCCAAATTCCATGCCCAATTCTGTTGGTTCCATAAAGATTATAGCCTTGAAAACCCTGCAGAGCACAGCTGTACTCTGTAACACATGGGACTTCATAAGTCACAGTGAAGGCACAGGCACGTGCAGTCCCCAGCGGGAGGAAGGACCCTCCCAGAACAGACTCTTTCCCCTCTAGGAGAGGAGACAAGTTTGCAAATAGCAGTTCACTTACTCAAGTTTTCCTGAATTCCTGCATGAAGCCCAGGTCAGTCTCCTGTTGGTCCCTGTCTGTCCCCTCCTTTTCTGGATTGAGGGCTGTTCCAGCATCCTGTCTTCTCTCTGTCAGACTTGAATGAAATCGATAGTCCCACATTCCTTTGTGCCATCCACTTCCCATCATGACTACTAGGGCATTTCTTCCATGTGAGTGCTTGTGGATTTTTCCTGGACTCTGGGAGGCAGCTCAGCATGGGAAGAGGTTGGCCCTGGCTGTGGTCAGGGGTTTCAAGCCATCCTCTTCAGCGATGATGAGGTGTTAAGGGAACTGTGTGTTCAGATGGCATTTCTTGAGAAACCCTGTGGTTTGGGAACACACTTCTCTCTAGCATCCTGTGACAAGCATCACTACTGGGGTGAGGCGGGGTGCTCTGAAATATCAGAGGCTCTTGGCATTTGGGACTCTGCCCTGGATCCTTACAGGCAGAGGAGTGAATGAATCTGTCCCCAGGCTTTGTCAACTCTGCCCGCCCCTAGTGGTTCGTGGCGTCTGGGTTGGGAGCAGGGAGGAGATGCTGGCAGAGAGAGGAGAGCAGATGGCTGATGTGTTTGTCCTCTTGGCCATTTTCCCTCCCAGCCTTGACTGTGCACCTGAGTGTCTTTCCCAGTCAGAGGGTGGGGACTGAGATGCCAGAATCAGCAGTGTGACAAACAGCCTTTAGTCCGTTCTGTTTCCCAAAGAGCAAGCTGCCTACCGTGGATCCCTGAATGCTGCTTCCATGGGTATTGATTGTGGACCCAGGTGACATGGTTTTGGAGACACAGGAGATGGGTCTGGCCTCTGATCTAACACTCTCATTTTTATGGGGCGGGAAGGATCACCGGCAACAAAGCCAGGCTTAGGGCCACCTCTCCCGACTCTTGGTTTTCCCTCACTGTGTGACTTCAGGAAAGTTAACTACCTCTCTGAGCTTTGTTTTTGTTTTTTATCTTTGAAACAAATGTAGTCATACCTGCCTCACTAGTTGGTATCACTAAGTGAGGTTGTATACTGCAAGCAAAGGACCACTGATGTAAGTTTTCAAAAACCTTGACTTCCTTCCACCTCTCTTCATCTATGATGACAGTGGTTAGGACAATGATAGTGACAGCTACCCTGACAGCCTGATGGTCTTCCTAGAGTCAGGCTCCCCCCAAACAATACCTGCAGTGGCCATCTCAGGGGACACTCAGGTGTGTTAGGGACAAATGCTTCTTAGATATAAAGATGCAAGTGAACCAACCAGCCCCAAAGCCTCTGTCCTTGAACCTGAGTGTCCCTAAGGTAACTCAGGCCTTTGGTGGACAACTGACCCCCTGCTGTAGTGAGAGGGATGCATACAACCTGACCTTGGTATCAGCCAAGGGTGACAGATCTGAGCTGTGTGAAGCCATCACCCAGCGGGACCTTTGTCATTCCCCAAACAACCTGGCATCCTGCACGTGCCCCTTGCTGTCTTCCTTTGTGACTTTGCACTGAACAAATCCCCACCTTCAGATCCTGTCCTACCTGTTTTTCAGCTAGAGAGCTCGTAGGAGACCTGGAACTCAGCTAGGGCACCTGTTCCACCAAGAGCTCTTCCAGGACCTGCAGCTTGGGCCACTGATCCTCCAGTGGGCTCCCATGGAGTTAGGGCGAGGTTACCTGGTTACATTAACCGGTCTGTGGGCTCCTCCAGGCAGGGACTGCTACAGGTTCTGCTCCATCCTCCATGCTTGGCCTGGCACATGGCATGAGGTATGTCCAGGGAGTGTCTGCAGACCCGAGGCCAACTGAACTTGGTCTGCTGAGATTGATGTTGGGGAGGGCAGGACTCAGTGAAGTCGTCACTCATGACTTAGAAACCTAAAACGTAGCTTACTTCCTCTTGATCATAAGTTACGGACAACTTGCAAAATCCAAAAAAGTGTGAAGATAAAGAAGAATGAGCAATGAACGCTCTCCCTGCCTGCACACAGTGCCTGTTAACACTTGGTTCGTTTGCTTTTGGGGTTACACTCAAATGCTTTGTTCTAATCTGTGCTTCTTCCTAGAGTTGTATCCAGGTTATGCATACAAACTTTCCCCTCACTGAACATTGTATTGTAGGCCTTTTCCTCAAGTTACTCTTTGTAAATATCTTTTAAAGTAGTTGTGTAATCTTCCACTGAGTGGATTTGCCATTGTTTACCCAACTGATCTCTTGTTATTAGGAATTAAGGTTCTTTCCACGTTTTCAGCATTATAAATAACCCCATGATGACAAGACGCTGTACACAGTTGTTGTTATTGTTAGATGCTGTCTGGTCAGTTCTGACTCACAATGAGTCATGTACAACAGCACGGAACCCTGCCTGGTTACACCGACCTCACAGCCGTTGTGACGCCTGAGCCCACTGTCGGGTCCCATCTCACAGAGGGTCTTCTTCATTGCTGACCCTCTGTTTTACCAAGCAGGACGCCCTCCAGGGACTGGCCCCTCCTGATATCATGTCCAAAGCATGTGTGACTGGATCTTGCCATCCTTGCTTCTAAGGTGCATTCTGCTTGTCCTTCCAAGACAGGTCTGTGCATTCTTCTGGCAGTCCAGGTGCAGTCAGCATTCTTCAGCAACACAGCAATTTAGAGGTGTCTGTTCTCCATCGGTCTTCCTGATCACAGTCCAGGTTTGTACACGTGTGAGATGACTGAAAATACCACGACCCGGGTCAGGGATGCCTTCAGCCTCAAAGCCACTGTAAACCACTCAGTAGTCCCTTGCTCCGTTCTGACGGCTGCTGCCTGGTCTGTGTGCAGTCTCTGCATGCGCACGTTGCAGTCTTCCAGAGTTTCCACCCTTCCCACTGTTATCCGTGATTTGTTATGATCCATGCTGCCAGATGCCTTTGCGCAGTCTGTGCACAGCGGACGGTGTATTTGGAGACGACTCACGGTCTGCTTGGTCAGAGAGTTCACATACAGATTTGAATTGCCAGCTGCTGTTGCTTCTTCTTTTTTTATTGTGACCGAGTGAAAGTTTACAATACAATTTAAATCTGCATGCCCGCCTATCTGCAGCTCCCTCTGCTCTCCTAATGTGGTGTCAGCACACTTCTCCTTTCTGCTCCATACATGTCATATCCTTTTACCAATCTCCTGTCCCTTCCTCTCCACCTTCTCCACTCCCTTCTAGTAAGAGGCCAGTAGGATGACATCCTACAGATGCACACACGATATGGTCACCCTGTGTCCCCGAGTCCAATCCATTCCTGACCAAAGAGTTGACCTCAGTAATGACCTGTGATCAGAGGCAGCAGCAGGTCTAGGGGTCATGTTTCCAGGACTTTGGACCATTACCTGCAGTCTTTTAGTGGAGTTCGTAGGGTGCACCCCTTCTTTTCCTCATGTTACCAGTGGGACTCTACAGCCACATCACGACTGTCATTGGTGGTGGCCAGGCACCATCTGGTTCTTCTGGTCACATGTTGATATAGTCACCCACTAATATGGGTCTTTCTGAACTTACAGCTTCTTTTGAAGAATGAAAAGATTTGGGTGACCCTGGGCTCATATTCCTGCAGGTGACCATTTGGTGAAGCTTACGACAGCTGATCTTTTTGATGTGCGCATGTGTGCTCTCTTTTACCCCAGTCTCTACCCCTCTCTACTGTCTTTCCTCATGAAGGTTGTACAGCAGGAGCCATTGCTCATTGTACCTACACTGATTTTTTTTCTCCAACAGAAGAGAGAAGCATTTTCACAGGTTTGTGTCTTTTGAAATTGGGGCAATGAAGGAGAGCCTGAGAGGACCCTAGTTTTCTTGGATAATGGGACAGAATATTTCTTGTGGTGGAACTCAAGACTCCTCTTAATGCTTGATATGTGAATCAAGGGTGTCCTGGTTGAAAGACTGCTGCTACAACTGACACTGTGGAAGATTTCTGTGTCCTGGCCTGTTTCACTTAAGATCCTCCGCTTGGTTCGTTTTCGCATTCGTGTATGACACACCTCTGTAGGATGGTGTCCAGCTAGGACAACTTTGGCAGCACATAAATGACATCTGACTCAAAAAGCCTTAAGCAATCAGGAAATTTGTGTTTCATGTATAAGTGTCAGTCCGGACCTAGGTGGACTTTGGGATCTGATCAGTGGCTGACGCTGTCGTCCAGGTCTCAGGTCCTTTCAGCGTGACTCTGCCCTTTTTGGTACCGGTGTCACCTTCAAGCTGGTTTGTCCCATGTTTGCCAGATGGAGACCGGTGGCCACGGAGGCAATAGGCTTGCTTATGACACCCACCATGGGGGAACAAAAGAGAAACATCTTCTCAATCTCACGAATGTTTTTGTTCAGCCTGGTTGGCCCATGTTAGGACAACTGCTGAGCTGTTGATGGAAAGCAGTTGTCAGGGGCGTGATTTGAACCGATTGGTTAGATTAATCAACATGGGTGAAATGCATGTGGAGGAGTCAACCTCAGTGTCCCCCACATGCCCTTTCCTTGACCTCTCCTGCCTCCGTTCGTCTTCATTCCAGCATCTGCCTTGTGTTTGCAGAGACTTGAGCCCAACTCTATCTGAGTCAAATTCCTTGCCCAATCCCAGCAGATAACACTTCTCCCTAAGCCTGCTGGTCAGTCCTTGCCTCTCATCTTCCACTTTTGTCCTGATGAGCAGATGGGCTGCCCTACTCTCCAAAAACCGTCACTCACTTAGCTTTCCCATCGAGAGCTTAGAATTTTTTCTCAACTGCTGCCTGTTTCAAATAGGAACTGTTTTTGAACCTTCCATGTGACCCCCAGGTGGCTCGCTGGTTAGAGCAGCACTAGAGTTGGTTTGTGGAGCAAAAAATACTGAAATGAAACCAGACTCCTGGTTTCCCCACTGTTGGGTTGTTCCATACGTACCAGCTAGTGAGTGCCGACCTGGAGTGGGGCTTTGGTGGGCCGTGAGTGGCCTGCTATCCCTGGTTTCCTGGTTTCGTATCTCCCATAACTGATTAGTCTGGGGCTGCTTTCCTGTTAATGAGCTCCCACAAGGCTCTCAGCCATCAGACCCGCTTCCTGGGCCACTGCCAGCTACAGTCCAGGAAATAATGAGTCCCTAAAGTGATTAACAGTGCAATGGTTTGGGTTTTGCAGCTGCTTGCCTAAGGCCCATGTAATTATTTTTTTGCTGTTGCTGACCCGGAGCAGGCAGGCGACTGGTCTCTGGAGACTTCTCTTAAGTGCGCATGAGGCCCACAGCCAGGACTGTGTTCCCATCTACACACGGAAGCCTGGCAAGACACTGAGCAGAAAGTGAAATCACAGAACATAGGAATGGGGGAGGGTCCCTGGGGGTCTGCAAGTCCAGTTCTTACAGTACTTGCATTGTAGGGTCACGTGGGAGGCTGGCTAGACAAGATGATGTTTGGACCTCAATGCCACCCTTCTTGTAGGGATCTGTTGCGCTTGTTCGCGGCCCTTGACTCATTCATGGTCACCCCATACATGACGGAATGCAGCACTGCCCTGGCCAGCACCATCCACACCGTCATGACCCATAGGGATTTCATTGACCAGTATTCAGAATTACATCACCAAGATTATCATCCACATTCACCTTAGTCTGGGAGCTGTATCAAAACCTGTTCAGCATCATAACAACACACAAGTCTCCACTGACAGACTGGTGGTGGGGGCACATGAGATGCACTGACCAGGAATCAAACCTGGGTCTCACCCACAAAAAGGAAGAACTCTACCACTGAACCACCAATGACGTGTTAAAAGCCAGTGATATGGAAACTTCTGCACCCATTCCTTCTCCCTCATACTTAAGGTTCCTTATTTAGAGATGAGGAAAGTGAGGCTCAGAGATGTAGTGTAACCAGGTACAGTCACACAGGGTGTTGATGGCAGCCAGAAAAAGAACCCAGGTCTCCCCATTCCCATTCTACTGCTCCCACCATCTCAGGACGAGGCTTTAGTATTCTAGTCTGTGCATCAGTGTACTTCCTTTGAGGGGGCTGCTGGCTGGACCGCTTTATGGACTCACAGGCTGATGCAGGTCGGCATTGCCCGGCCCAAGGGTGCTTAGTGGAGGGCTGAGTGGCACTAACATCCAGCTTGCCTTCTGTTCACTGTGCCATGCCTCCAGCATGGGCCCATCTGCCTGGACCAAGCTCTGACCTTGTTTTTTTTCTTTTTTCCTACTTTTTCTTCTTCTTTGTTCTGTTTTTAACATTCAGATCTTTTATTCTATGTCTACATTTATTTTCACTTTAGATTACTTGCTTTGTTGTAGTTAAGTGCCACTGAATTGGTTCCAGCTCGTGGTGACCTTATGTAGAAGAGGACAGAACACTGGCTGCTCCTGCACATCTCACAGTTGTTGAATTGGAGCCCGTTGTTGCAGCTACAGTGTCGAGGGTCTTCTTCTTTTTCAGCTGCCCTCTGCTTTATCAAGCAGGATGTCCTTCTCCAGTGATTGGTTCCTCCTGATGACCTGTCCATAGTAGGTGTCATGGATTGAATTGTGTCCCCCCCAAAATAGGTGTAGCTGTGTGGCTGGGCCATGATTCCCAGTATCTTGTGATTGTCCTCTATTTTGTGATTTTGCTGTGCTGTATGTTAAAGGATTAGGGTGGGACTGGAAATCCCTTCATAGGGTTACCTCCCTGCTCCACTGTAAAGGGTGTTTCCCTGGAGTATGGCTTGCCCCACCCTTAATCCTTTCATCCTGCAAGAGATAAAAGGAAAGGGAAGCAGGTAGAGAATTGGGAACCTCACACCATCAAGAAAGCAGCACCGGGAGAAGAGGGAGTCCTTCAGACCTGAGGTTCCTGCTCCAAGACGCTCCCTGGACAAAGACTGATGCAATTCCAGACTTCCCTCCAGAGCCGACAAGGGGGAGAACTTCCCCTGGAGTGGACATCCTGACTTTGGACTTGTTGCCTACCGGACTGTGTAAGAATAAACCTTCCTTTGTTGAAGCCATCCACTCTATGGTATTGCTGTTAGAGCAGCGCTAGCTGACTAAAACAGTAGGGGAGACAAAGTCTCACCACCTTATCTTTATTTCGAAGACACATGCTGGCTGTACTTTCTCCAAGACAGATTTGTCCATTCTTTTGTCAGTTTTTTTCCCCCAGAAGAAACTTCCACTTTACTGACAATCTTCACATTAGACAATGATACTCTCCCCACTCCACTCGCCCCTGTTCCGTCCTCCAACCTCATGGCTGTCAAGGAATCTGGGCTACTCAGAGCCGTCAGCCACGTAGTGTCGTCCTCAGACAATCCGGGAGGCAGGAACTCATACTTACTTGGTGGTCCGAGGGGAAGGACCACAATAGCTGCTGATCTGGGACAGATAGGTGGAGACATTGCGGCAGGGGATGGGCGCCCAGTAGATGGGGCACAGGAGCAGACTGGGGGCCAGCTCATCGAGATCAGGGGGTGGGAGGCAGGGCATGAAGCACATGCTTGCCACGTGGTCCAGACACACCTCGCAGGTACCACACTGCTCCTCTGTGCCTGTCATGGATTGAATTGTGCCCCCCCAAAAAATGTGTAGCAATTGGACTGGGCTGTGTTTCCCAGTACTGTGTGGTGTTCCTCTATGCTGCAAACCCTCCCTTTGTGATGTTAATGAGGGAGGATGAGAGGCAGTTGTTTTGCTGGGGCAGGGCTCAGGGTGTCAGACTGTGTTGTATTCTGAGGCAGTCTCTCAGGATCTAAAGAAAAGGGAAGCTGGCAGAGAGTTGGGGACCTTGTACCATCAAGAAGCAGTGCTAGGAGCAGAACATGTCCTTAGTAGAGAACTTGGGGTTCCTGTGCTTCAGAAGATTGATGACAAGGACGTACCTCCAGAGCCAGCAGGGATAGACTTTCCCCGGAGCAGGTGCCATGAATTTGGACTTGTAGCCTACCGGCCTATGACAGAATAAAATTTCTCTTTGTTAAATCTATCCACCTGTGACTGTTCTGTTATAGTGGTACTAGATGACGAAGACAGTGCTCAAAACTGTTGAGTCCTCACGGTCCTCAGGGTGGCTGTCTCTTCTGAGTCTAGGCGGATTGGGGCCCCATGGACAGGAGCTGCACAGGTACTGTCTCCTAGGTTTTCCAGGGCGTCCCAGGACCAGTGCATGTGGGAGGGGGAGTCTTGGATGCTGTGGACAAAGCCCCTTCTGTCTGACCGGAGCAAGAATTGTCACCTGGGGAACACTTGTGTAGTTGCTATTCTTCCCCAGCTTCACAGTCTGAATGCATCATCGTCTAGCCTCCTTTTTCATTGTTCAGCTTTTGCATACCTATAAGGCAACTGCAAAGACCACGGCTTAGAGGCACCACAGTCGTCAAAGCAACATCTTCGGTTTGACTTGACTAGGGGACATTAGATATGTGATTTGAAAAACTGAAGTCAGATTTTCATACAGTCAGATGCACTGATCATAAAGGTACCATCTGATGAGTTTTGACAACTGGTGGTCTGTGCCTCTTTCTCAAATTGAAACCAGCTGTGTGATACCATCGAGGCTGCTGCATGTAACACCGATGACTCTCTGATTACAGAAGACAGCTTGAGATTATGTTTCAACAGCTGCCTGGGGTTACATAGGACAGGTAGTATGTATAGGAGGGACCTCCTTGAAGTTCAGTGATCTAGTGGCCATCAGTGGTTAAATACACTGACTTAGTCCAGCGTCGGCCAAGTTTTGGGTAATTTTTGTTGGGCACCCAGAATCCAGCCCTGGCACCTTGTGTGTAGGCTGCTGTCCTAGTTTCTCAGTGCCCTTTTGACAGAAACACAGGTGATAGCTCTCAAGAACACATATCATAGGTCCGGCACTCAAGTCTCAGTCAGGATTGACTCCTGTCTTGTAACAGCCCCAGGTATTTCTGGGTTCCTTGGCCGTGTTCCCATGGCATCTGCCTTCTGTCTATGTTTGTTCTGCTTATCGTATAACACAGAGATGGCGAGGGTTAGGACTCCCCCTATACTGTTGCAGCCTGGTCAACACAACGGAGAAATCTCTCCTTCTGACAGGCTCATACTGATGAATGTAGGAGCTAGGACTCCAACACACATGGGAGGAGGCACAATTCAACCCCTGAAAGATATTTTCTTCTGTCCTCACCTTTTAGAATTGTGCCTGTCATTCAGCAAAGTCTCCCAAGATTCCACTCCTCAGAGTTTCCCTTGTCCTCCGTCACTGTCCCATGGAAGTTTGCTCATATCTTATTGTTGTGTGAAGTGCTGGCTGTGAGTGGTGGCTGTGGAGGAGGACTTGAGTTTGGTGTTGGTTTGGAGATGTTGGATCAATTATGTAACACCTCTAGGCTGCTGTTTTCTCGTCTGTAAAAGGGATTAATAGTGAGAATGCCCTCATCGATTGTTGCGGGAATTAAGAGATGATTGACCAACCAGTTGTTACTGAAGGGATCCTGACCCATGGGGACCTGGTTGTCAATGACTGATTTTAAAGTAGTTCACCAAGCTTTTCTCCCAAGGCACCTCTGAGTGGACTCGAATCTCTAACCTGTGGGTCAGCAGGTGAGCGCCTTAACTGTTTGTACCAGGATGGTACACATATGCGAAGGGCTGTAGCAGTAGCATGTAACAGACATCCCATCAGTGCTACACGGTTTAATATCAGTGGCACAGCAGCAATCATGATTACTTGTTTAATTCTGTCTTATTTTACAGTGACTACTTCTACCTGGTGCCCCTTCTGAATTATAACCCCCAAGGAGAGAGAATGTCCAATTTCTGTATCCCAAGCACCCAGCATGCACTTAGTAAGCCCTCAGTAAAGGTCTTTTAAGGTGAACAAAGAACCAGACCCCTAAACTGGCATAAAAAAAGCATTTCTTTTTCACTATGGAAGGACCTGTAATTCCTGGAGTCACCCTGGAGGGTAATGGCTGTATCGACAGGTATTTTCCAGGTTTTCCTAATGTGTTTGCTTGAGCCTCTGCCTGCCAGGGAAAATATGAGGTCAGGGTTCTTGCATCTTTGGGTTCTTGCTGGTGGCTTGCCCTTGCTAAGTCCCTGTTGCTGCACATAGCAGGATGCAGGAGGGGTGGCCTGGGAGCTTTGACCTTGTTTGGGAATCTGGTTCTGCCCTGCTTGTTAAATGCGTCCCACTCTGCACACTGCGAGGCTGGGTGGGGAAGGCATGGAGGTAGGGGCCAAGGCCGGTTTCACACACCAGCCATAAAACTCTCAGTCCAGAGGGAACTGGCTGGGCCTGTGTTTTCCTATTCTTGGCACAGGCACACAGAAGTGTTTGTCCCGTGGAATCCAGCGAGGCTGCAGCCCTTAAACAATAGTGAATGATTTATTTGGCAAAGCGTATTTGGGTTCCAAAGTGTTGCTAAGTGTGTAAACAGTTATTCCCCTTCTGCTTCTCAGCCAGCGGTTTCCAGATGCATCCAGGAGGAATTTTACTTAGTTGATAGGATTTTTCAAGGTGCTATTGTATCTTTCCTGTCAATCTTCCCAGCCCTGGGTTCATTATCGCTGTGTCTTCCAAACTCCTGGTCAAGAAGGAATTATTGTTCTGTAAATAAAGGAAATTAAGTTAAAAAAAAAAAAAACCCATAAGATTACAAATTAGAATGATTAGTCCCACACAGGCCCCAATCCATTTTGTATTTGAATGGTATCGCTTCATGTGCTGATGCACTGTGTCAATGCCATTTATGAACATTTAAATGGCAACAGGTAGCATCCATGCATGCAGGAGACCCATCTGTCAGTGGGGACCTACCTGTCACTATGGTGCTGTCCACGCTTCAGTGGAGCTTCCAGACTAAGCTGGACTAGGAGGAAAGGCCTAGAGGTCCATTTCCGAAAATTAGCCGATGAACACTCTACTGATGACAACCAGTAGGTGTCGTGCACAGTGTGGTCTTGAGCAGGGGGCCAGCTGACAGCACTTAACAGCAACACAACAGCTAGCAGTTGAGATTCTCTATCTGAATGGACCACCAGGCGAGAGTCAACACCACTTTGGAGCTTCCATCGTGACCATCAAAATAATTGTGAACTCCACAAACTCTGCCCCCAGAGTGCTAGTTTCCAGGATAAATCCAAACAAAGAGTCAAGAAGTGCTTACATCTTCATAATGAGTCAGACATAGGCCAGGAGCTGATTTATACCCTGCCAAGCTTTGGATTATATTTTGTTTTTTTTTTCTTTTTAATAAAAATTGTGTTCATAATTTATGTGCTGTTTTTCAGCATCTTCCTTGCAATCACAATGCATTGTGACCAATTACGTACATCATTAAATGTTCTCCTCCACAGTCATTTTTAGTGGGTGTACGGTACTTCATCAAATCATTGTATCATAATTTATTTATCCAAAGTATTACTGTTGGAATAATCATAGTGTTGCATAATTAATTTATTTACTTGCCAGACATCCAGTCAGCATCCGCTGTGTGCCAGGCCTTCCAGAGAGAAAGGAGACACAGCCCTGGCTCACAGTGAGCTCCCTGTCTGGGGCAGATCTTTGGTCACTGTGTTAGAGCTAGAAGAAGCCATGGACAAGGTGGACACAAGACATAGGCCACATAGCAGTCCTCTCTAGCGGGTGAGGGCTCTCCCCAACACCTGCTCCAAACTTAAGCTGCTTGCACTGGAGTGGGGAGGCTCACACTGGGTCAAATACCAGTGGGATAACTGCACATGTATGAGGTCTGACAGTTAAGTTCTGGAACTCATCCTAGAAAAAGCACTAGATATCTCACTGCTGAATATTGTTGCAGTCACCTTCCAAGTACTCTGCTTGGGAAGGTAGGCACTGATGTCACCATCAAGTCTACCCATCAAAGCAATTTTGGAATTCTTTTTTTGGAATGGCCCTTGTGCATGGTGGCACGATGGCAAGTTGGTGAACTTAATTATATAGTTGTCCGTGATGGGATGGTTAGCCAGGAAACAAACAGCTGTATTGGAACACCCTCCATTCTTACCCGATCTGGCCTCCAGCAATGTTTTTCTCTACCTGAAGATAAAGGAAATTTTCAAAGGAAGATATTTTGATGATATTCAGGACACCAAGGGTAACACAACGACAGCTCTGATGCCCATTCCAGAAAAAGAGTTCCCAAATTGCTTGAAGGGTGGATTAGGCACTGGCATTGGTGCAGAGCTTCGCAAGGGGAGGACTGCGAAGGTGACCATAGTGACATGCAGCAATGAGGTGTGCAGCACTTTTTCTAGGATGAGTTTGTGAACTTAACTGTCAGACTTCCTACAGAAGTTTAGTATAAAGTTACTGACATAAAGGATACACAAGGAACAATCTATAAACAATTAAAAAGTATACAACGCTGTTGTAAATTCTGTAACAATCGATTCTTACAGAAGTCTTACAGAATCAGTTTTGCCGAACTATAGTCAGCAAGAAGGACTGACACACTGGCTGCAACAACGGGCTTAAGCGTACGATTGTGGGCACGGCACAGGGCCGGGCAGGGTTTGGTGCTGTTGTTCACAGGGTAGCTATGAGTCAGAACCAACTGAATGGCACCTATCAACAGTGTGATCATCAGGGAAACCCCGGTGGCGTAGTGGTTAATGGTTAATATATGACTGGCATTAATGGTTAATGGTTAATATATGATTGCCATTGACGGCAGCTGATGTCAATCATTTTAATTTAGACTGACAACAAGATGAAAGAGAAGCAATGCAGACGTGTCCGCGCTTCACTCATTTATCACTGACATAAGTGATGTCTTTGCTGGATCGGGTCACAGTTCTTGAATACTGGAAGAATAGGTCCTGACTTCTTGAGTGCAATTCACAGTGTAACAACTACGGACAAGGGTACTCTTTACAGTTTAATATTCATTGTTAACACTGTGTCATTCAAGTTCTAAAGTGTCCATGACAAATCAAATTCCAATTTGTAGCATCTGTTGATTGCTGTGGTGTAAATTCTTTCATCACTGGAGAATCCAAGCTACTGACATGCCATTGCTGAGAACACAGGTAAGAAGTGGTGTCAGCAGCGTGGTGCTATCTGGCAGATACAGTAGACACAAAGAAACTCAAAAGGATTGGCAATGGAATGATGCAGAGTAACTAGGAAGGGAAGTGATTTGAGCATTTAAAATAGGATTTATTATATATTTATATAAATACATACATATTTAAATATACTTTATTATATGTCATTATTACATAATTTAACTTTTAATAATGTCTGTGTTTAACAACCAGCTCACCAAACTGAAAATTTAACAGCTCACCAGTGCCAGCAAGCTCTAGCACATTACTGGGATCTAGTCCAGATGCTGTATCTGTCAAATTCCCCAGGTGACTCTGATGAATGGCCGTAGGTAAGAATCACTCACTGCCTAGGGCATATGTCTTTAAATGTTTTATTTTGCTGGTGAAGTCTTTATAATCACTCGGAAAATTGAAGTACCCTCTGGAAACCCTGGTGACGTAGTGGTTAAGTGCTACAGCTGCTAACCCAAAGGTTGGCAGTTCAAATCTGCCAGGCACTCCCTGGACACTGTGGGGCAGTTCTACTCTGCCTATAGTGTTGCTATGAGTCAGAATTGACTCCATGGCAGTGGGTGTAGTTTTTTGGTTTATCACCCACCTGGAAACCCTGATGACATAGTAGTTAAGTGCTATGTCTGCTAACTCAAAGGTCGGCAGTTCAAATCTGCCAGGCACCCCTTGGAAACTCAAAGGTGCAGTTCTACTCTGTCTATAGGGTCGCTATGAGTTAGAATTGACTGGACAACAGTGGGTTTGGTGTCTTATCATCCATTTGTGTGAATACATAGATTGTATATCTTTAGGAATCTTACGTTTATATGTTGCTCCTTTTTCTTTCTGAACCCATAGTATTATGGATTTAATTGAGTCCCTCATAAAGATACATTAGAATCGTAGCCCCATACCTGCGATTGTGGCCTCATTTGGGGGAAAAGACAGATTTTCTTTGCAGATGTTGCCAGTTAGGTCAATGAGGTTGTTAACAGAGCACTAGCTCCTAACCTGGCTGACTTTCAAGGGGAGGGAGTCAAGTCACCATCAGCACAAAGTGGATTCCTATGAGGAGGAGGCCAGACAGACCTCTGTTCACTAACGTCTCTGCCAGTTCCGTCACCAGCCATCTCTATAAGGCAGTCCACACCCGTCTTCTGGGTTTCATGATTTGCTGCAATGGGCATGCAGAACACATAGACACACTATTATGTGGTCTGTTAGGGAATCAACAGGCGACAACTTGGGATCAGGACCAACTTGGAGTTAAGAGCAAATAGCCCAGGATACAGGGACTCAATCAGGTCAGCTCCCAACCAGGACACCTTTCTGCTTCTGTCTGGCTGTGCTCACAGGAGACATCGTTTCTCAGCCTCACCACTGGGCCCCTCTTGGCCTCATCTCTTCTCAGGCAAGTGATACAGCTCTCTAGTTCTACCAACAAGTGTCTGGACATACCCCACTCCACCAGCAAGCCTCCTGCCTGAGGACGCTCAGCTGTCTCTGCTCCACAGGCAGAGAAGCCCACCTCAGCTGACTTGGGCCAGTCTCCTGGTTTCTGAGATGGCATTGCTACTGCCGTCTCATGCCATCTCCAGTGTTAGAGCGCTCTCTGTCTCTGGGGTCCAGGCAGGTCTCAGGGCAGGGACCCCTTCTTTAAAGGACATGCTCTGTTCCAAGTTCTTCTTGGTGATGGTGAGGTCCCTGAGGTTCCCCTCTAACCCCTGTGCTGTGGGATCAGCCCTTATAATCTAACATGATGGAAAAACTGACCTCCAAAAACATGTGTAGCAATTTGGCTAAACCATGATTCCCTGTACTGTGTGATGTCCCTCCACATTGTAAACCCTGCCTCTATGATGTTAATGCGGGAGGATGCTTCTCAGTTATATAGGTGGGGCAAGACTCAATGTGTAAGATTGTATTGTGCCTTGAGGTAATATTTTGGGATATAAAGGAAAGGGAAGTAAGCTGAGAGTTGGGAACCTCATACTGTCAAGAGGCAGTGCTGAGAGTACAGCATGTCCTTCAGCAAGGACTCAGGGTCCCTGTGCATCAGAAGCTCCCAGTTCACAGTAAGATTGATGACAAGGACTTTCCTCCAGAGCCAACAAATAGTTCCCCTGGAGCTGACACTCTGAATTTGGACTTTTGTCCTATTGGACTGTGGCAAAGTGAAATTTCATCTTGTTAAAGCCATCCACTGCTGCTGTTTTTGTTATAGCAGCACTAGATGACTGAAACACCTTGGTACACCATAGTCATTTAATTTTCACAGTAATCTACCAATTCCTATAAAAGCTTTATGTACCTTATTTGTATAGTAAACTGTCCAATCATTGCCAGATACAGAAAAATAGACCAATCACAGGGTGGTCTGTGGCTCAACCAATTATTTTTGGCAATTTATGAACCTAGGGCGAGAAAGACCATATGTAAAGGGAAGCCCACTGCTCTGTGGAGGTCACACAGGAATAGGGTGGGATCAGATCCCTTCTGAGTGTTGTGTTCTGAAAGGGGGGACAAGACAGCATATGTGAGTGACCACCTGGGAAGATGCATCCACAAGCAGCATTTCCTGCTGAGGAGGCCTCAGATGGAGGGAGCTGCTGGGGTGAGGAAGCAGTTCAGATTCTAGGGAGAAGACAGGGATGGCCCGCTCTCTGCTGGTTCCTCCTTCTCATCTTCTATCTGTCCCATCCATCCCAGGACCTCCATCCTCCTCCATTAGTTTGTCCCATCTCTTCCACTTGGGTCTGGCTAGTCCCCTGAGTTGGCTAAATCCTAGGCTGTGGACTAAATTTGCTCAGTTCCAAGACCCTATTTCTGAGTGCCTGTGATACTCATCCTGCTAGCCCCCACTTCCCGTCCCTGCAGGGTTTAAACACAAACTTTGGATAAGGAGAACAATTAGAATGGTCTCCAAGGCAACAAGGGGTGTGAGTAACTGCACGATCTGGAAGGATCAAAAAGCAAAATCTAATTGCAGAGGAAGTGTCTGTCCCTTGGGAAGCTGACTTAAGCCAAGGCTTGACACATGCCTTTGTCACAGCTGAGCTTTCTGATGTTGAGAATTCTGGGTTGCGATGTGCTTCCTACGTTAAAATGTCAAGAAGATAAAAATCCTCTGTTTTCTTTTAGTAATTTCTCCAAGCAATTTCCTTTTTTTAGAACCCTAGAGGAGAAATAAAGTGTGTGATGTATGTGTGATTGTTTTTGTTTTTGTTAGATGCTGTTGAGTCTGTTCCAAGTCTTGGTCACCCTATGTACAGCGAAGTGAAACAACGCCTGGTCCTTCCTTGGCCATAGTCACAGTCACTGCTACAGGCTTCAACCCATTGTTGCAGCCCCTGCATCAGTCCATCTCGTTGAGGGTTTTCCTCATTTTCCCTCACGCTTTACAATAACAAGCATGATGTCCTTCTTCAGGGACTGGACCCTTCTTATAACATGACCAAAATACGGGAGATGAAATCACACCATCTTTCCTTCTAAGGAGAGTTCTGGCTGTAATTCTTCAAAGATAGATTTGTTTGTCCAAGTAGCTGGTGTTGTGAGGTGCTGTCGAGTTGGTTCTAACTCGTAGCAATTCTGTGCACAACAGAAGGAAACACTGCCTGTTCCCGCGCTATGCCCCAAGTTTCCTGTGGTATGCTCAATATTCTTCATCGATAAGGTAGTTCAAAGGCACCAATTCTTCTTCGGTCTTCCTTTTTCATTGTCCAGCTTTCACATTTATGTAAGATGATTGACAATACCATGGTTTGGGTTGGGCACACCTTAGTCCTTAAAGTGACATCATTGCTTTTTGACCCTTGAAAAGGTCTTCTGCCACGGATTTGCCCAGTGCAAAGCATCCTTGGATTTCTTTACTGCTGCTTCCATGGGCATTGACAATGGACCTGAGTAAAATGAAATCCTTGGCAACTTTAATATTTTCTCCATTTATCATGATGTTGCTTGTTGGTCCAGTTGTGAGAATTTTTGTTTTCTTTATATGGAGATGTAATCCATAGTAACGGCCGTGGTCTTTGGTCTTCATCAGTAAGTGCTTCAAAGCCTCTTCACTTTCAACAAGAAAAGTTGTGTCGTATGCATAACGAGTCTTCTTCTAATCCTGATATAGTTCAGACTCTTGGATTATTTAGCATATAGATTTAATAAGTACATTGAAAAAATACAATCCTGATGAATACTTTTCTTGGCTTTAAATCATGCAATATCTTCTTGTTCTGTTCAAAGGACTGCCTCTTGGTCTGTATGTGCATTTTCCTCATAAGCAACAATTAAATATTCTGGAATTTTCATTCCTTAAAATGTTATCTATAATTTGTTATGATCCATACAGCTGAATGCCTTTGCAGCATCAGTAAAACACAAGTAAACATCTTTCTTGTATTCTCTGGCTTTATCTAGCATCCATCTGATATCAGCAATGATATCCACCTTTCCACATCATCTTTTGAATCTGACTTGAATTTCTGGAAATTCCCTGTTGAAGTGTTGCTGCAACTGCTTTTGAACGATCTTCAGCAATTTTTTCCTTGTGTGTAATAATAATAATATTGTTTGATAGTTTTCTCCTTCTGTTGGGTCACCTTTCTTCGGAATGGGCACCAGTGTGAATCTCTACCAGTCCACTGAACAGGTAGTTGTCTTCCAATAACAACATCTTAATTGAAACATCTCACGTGGTGTTCCATCAGTTCCTGAATCCTTGTTTTTCATCAGTGCCTTCAGTGCAGCTTGGACCTCTTCTTCCAGTACCATCTGTTCTTTTTTATTTTTTTTTATTTTTATTTAACATGACTGAGTGAAAATGTACATTCACGTACAAATTTACATGCCCACCTATATGCAGCTTCTACTGCTCTCCCTGTCCGGTGACTGCACACTATTCCTCTCTGCTCCGTACATGTCTCATCCTCCCAACAGCCTCCTTTCCCCTCCTCTCCGTCCACTCCCCTTCCTCCAGCCAGAGGTTAGCAAGATGATATCCTATAGATGTATAGAACCATAAAGTGCTTCCAATATATGGTCACTCTGCATTGCCAAGTCCAATCCATTCCTGTCCAAAGAGTGGACCTTTGTTATAATTTATGGGAAAGGGAAGCATCAGGGCCGGGGGCCATGCTCTCAGAGGAACCCCCAAACCACTGGACCATCAGTTGAGGTCTTTTAGTGGAGGTCTCATGATGCACCCCTTTTTATTCTTGTGTTGCCAGTGAGACTCTTCTCTGTGAGCTCCATCTTGGCTATCACTGGTGGTGGCCGGGCACCATCCGGTTCTTCCGATCCCAAGTCGATGTAGGCACCCACTCTTGTGGGTCTCTCTGTCTTCTTGGTTGTCTTTACCACATGTCATTTTGGTCCTCAGTGAGCATCCGTTCCTGCTGAGTTGGGACCATTTGCTGTGTCCTTGGATGGCAGCTTTTAAGACCCCAGACGCCACTCACCAAAGTGGGGTGCAGAGAGCTCTCTTAGCAAAACGCTAATTATGCCAATTGGCCTGGAATTCGCCTAAGAGCATGGTCCCCCACCCCCCGCCCCAGCTACTCTATCCTTACAGTATTGAGTTAAGATGGAAGGAGTACTCAAGTTATTCTGAAGTCCACTAAATGTTGTTCTTGTTTCTAATGTGTGCTATCACCGCTTTCTCCCAACTAGATTTCTAGTAACTATCTAAACTAAACCCTCCCCCCATCACGCTCCCTCCCTTCCCTCCCTTGCAGCTGTCAAAGAGTCTTTTCTTCTATAGACAAGTCTGTTTTTGAGATCTTATCATAGAGGTTGCATACAGTATTTGTCCCTTTGTTGCTGACTACTTTCACTCAACGTAACGTCTTCCAGTTGAAACCAGGTTAGGAGATGTTTCCTGGAATCATTGTTATTCTTTATCATTGCGTAGTGCTCCATTGAGTATATGTATCATAGTTTACCTATCCATTCTTCTATTGTTGGGCATCTGGGTTGATTCCATCTTTTTGCTATCGTGGCCTGTGCTGCAGTAAACATTCTGGTGCACGTGTCCATTGATGTGAGAGGCCTTGATTCTGTAGGATATATTCCAAGTAGTGGAATTACTGGGTCAAATGGTATATCGATATCCATTTTTTTAAGGAAGCGCCAGATTGCTTTCCAAAGAGGCTGGACCATTTTGCAACCCCACCAACAGTGTAGGAGGGTTCCGCTTTCTCCACAGCCTCTCCAGCATTTGTTGTTTTGTGTTTTCTGGATCATGGCCAATCTTGTTGGGGTGAGATGGTATCTCATTGTTGTCTTGATTTGAATTTCTTTAATAACTAAAGATCGTGAACATGTCCGTATGTGTTTTTGGGCTGCCTGGATCTCCTCTTTAGTGAAGTGTCTGTCCATCTCCTTTGCCCATCGCTTAATTGGATGGTTTATCTTCTTCTTCTTGATATTTTGTAGTATCTTATAGATTACGGAGATCAGGTATCAGTCTGACATAGAGTTGCCAAATATTTTTTCCCATTCTGTGGGTGTTCTTTTAATTCTATTAATAAAGTCTTTGGATGAGCAAAAGTGTTTGATTCTTAATAGTTCCCATTTATCTATTTTCTCTTCTGTTGATTGAGGTTTCTTTGACAGATTTTGGAGTCTGTCCTCACTGTGTATTAAAACTTCCATTGTTGTTCCTACCTTTTCTTGGATGAGCTTTATCGTTTTAGGTCTGATATTTAGGTCTTTTATCCAGTTGGAGTTGGTTTTTGTATAAGGTGTAAGATATGGATCTTGATTCAGTTTATTGCAGATGGATAACCAATTTTGCCAGCACCATTTGTTGAAGATACTGTTTTTT
Source organism: Heterohyrax brucei (assembly GCA_028571685.1). Taxonomy (NCBI): domain Eukaryota; kingdom Metazoa; phylum Chordata; class Mammalia; order Hyracoidea; family Procaviidae; genus Heterohyrax; species Heterohyrax brucei. The sequence goes on along the minus strand of CM053151.1, from coordinate 118,874,752 downwards.
CCCCAGTTTAATGTCTTAGGGCCTTTGTCGAATATCAACTGTTCATAGGCAGATGGTGTCACCTCTGGGTCTCAATTCTGTTCCATTGATCGATCTGTCTGTTCTTGTACCAGTACCAGGCTGTTTTGGCCACTGTGGCAGTGTAGTATGTTCTAAGGTCAGGTAATGAGAGGCTTCCCAGTGTGTTCTTCTTCTTTAGTAGTACCTTACTTATCCGGGGCTTCTTCCCTTTCCAAACAAAATTGGTGATTTGTTTCTCCATCTCATTAAAAAATGATGCTGGAACCTGTATTGGGATTGCATTATATAAATAAATTGCTTTGGGTAAAATAGACATTTTCACAATGTTAAGCCTTCCTATCCATGAGTAGGGTAGATTTTTTCATTTATTTAAGTCTCTCTTAGTTTCTTGTAGTAAGGGCTTGTAGTTCTCTTTGTAAAGGTCTGTTGTTTCTCTGGTTAGATTAATTCCTAGGTACTTTATCTTCTTAGGGGCTATCGTAAATGGTATTGAGTTGATAATTTCCTCCTTAACAGTCTCATTGTTGGTATAAAGGAATCCTACTGATTTACTTATGTTTATCTTGTATCCTGAGACTTTGCTGAACTCTTCTATCAGTTTGAGTAGTTTACTTATAAATTCCTTGGGGTTCTCTGCATATACAGTCATATCATCTACCATCTGTTCTTGATCATTATGCTACTTCCTGAAACGGTTGAATGTCAACCAATTCTATTTGGTACAGTGACTCTGTATTCCTTCCATACTCTTTTGATGACTCCTGTGTCATTTAATGTTTCTCACATAGAATCCTTCAATATTGCAACTTGAAGCTTGAATATTTTCTTCATTTCTTTCAGCTTGAGAAATGTCAGTTCTTCTCTTTTGGATTTCTATCTCTAGGTCTTTAAAAATGTCCTTAATATACTTTACTTTGTGTTCTTGAGCTACCCTTTGACGTCTTCTGTTCAGATCTTTTATTTCATCATTTCTTTTGTTGTAGTTATTTACTCTATGTTCAGGAGCAACTTTCAGAGTCTCTTCTGATATCCATTGTGGTCTTTTCTTTCTTTCCTGTGTTTTTAATGACCTCTTGCTTTTTTTCAAGTATGATGTCCTTGATGGCATTCTACAGCTCACCTGTCTTACATCATTAGTGTTTAATAGGTCAAATCTGTTCTTGTGATGGTCTCAAAATTCAAGTGTAATACACTCAAAGTCATACTTTGGCTCTTGTGGACTTGTGCTATTTTTCTTCAGCTTCAGCTTGAACTTGCAGATGAGCAATTAATGGTCTGTTCAGCAAGTGGCCACTAGCCTTGTTCTGCCTGATGATATTGAGCTTTTCCATTGTTTCTTTTCACAGATGTACAGGTTTGATTCCTGTGCATTCCATATAGTGCACGTGCATGGAGGAGACAGAAAACAGAAATTCAAGATGCCAAATGATTCGAGAGTTTTCACTAGCTGGAAAACTAGGCTTCGTAATCACTTTGTCTGTCTAGGAAGGAGGCAAATGTTCTGGAAGCTTCCCAGAAGTGCATGAATCCATGCACTTTGTGAGCAGTTTTGGGGTGTGAGGCAGCCTAGATTCTCATCTTGCCTCTGCCTCCTTTCTGGGAGCCATGGTGCACCTGTGCTGGGACCACAAAGGGACCTTCAGGAGTCTGACCCAGGAAAAGGGCTGACCAGGACTCTTTCAGTCAGACAGCACAGCAGTGCTCACCAGGGACCCATAGAAGCTCTGAATTTCTTTCTAATGTTCCACCAGCCAGTCCTAGAGGTGCCTCTCCCTGAGCCTGCAGCCGGAGAGTATTGCATGACTGACAGCTGCTCCAGAGATGGAAAGAGGCAGGACCCCGGGAGGTGGGACAGAGAAAGGAGAAATAGTTTAGCTCTCTAGTGCCTGCAAGGCAGCAAGGGCAATACAGAAAGACTTGTATGAATTAAAGAGCTAGAGGGAGGTAAGCTGAATACAGTGAAAGACCTGTTCCTGATGCCCATGTCTGCCCTCCTCTGGATTTTATGGGTTAGAAAATATGGCTCAAATCCAAAGTAAAGTACCGTCAGCTTTGTACATCCTCTGGACTCTGCGTGTGTGTATGTGTGAGACCGTGTGTGTGTGTGTAGAGCTGCCTTGATGAAAGGATGTTTGTTAATGAATGTCTCCACCCCCAAACTCCTTCAATTGAAGGCTTAGTGCTGGAGTTCCTAGTAGGACTAAGTCCAGCTGGCAATAAGAGGAGTCAGGGGGTGGCTGGAATGTAGGAGGTCTACCCAAGAGCCTGCTCTGAGAGGGCTAACGCCGAGTTCTGTGTACAGAGCCCTAGCTCTGAGCTGCAGGGACGCACTAGATTCCAGGGGAGGCAAACCTACAGCCAGGTCAACAACAGGCACTGAATTCCACGCACATTTTTGGAGGCCAGGTAGCTAACATGGGAGAACACAGAACAGGAATAAACGAATGGATGGAGAAAAAGATGGGTTCAAAACACCAGGTTGAAAATAGGACTGGGGTGTTGCTTAGCACTCTGTATTCTTTCCGGAAAGTTCCCATGCTTGGAGTACTACTACTGGGCTGAAGCCAGCTGACATAGACTCACAGGCCTAGACTGTGAATCTCTTGGCCAGCTTGGCATTGAGCAACAGCAGTTTGGAAGCTTCAAAGTGGCCGTGGTAGGACCAGCTACACCACGGACTTCCCTGGGGGCTGCTGAACCACAACACTTGTGCCTGTGTTACTACAGAACATTGTCTCAAAATCAACTTTTATTGCTCACTGGCATGGTGTTTTGTGACTGCATTGACCCCCAGCCCCCTTAAAGTGAAACATCTGGAGATGCCTGGGTCAAAAAATAACTTACTCTTTGCAAGGATCACATCAGCTTCATACAGCGGTGATGCGTGGCTGTATCTGTTTAACCACAAGCTCATCTGCACTGGGATTTAGTAATTTTTTTCATTTTGTCTGGTTTAATGTAGCCCCTCACTTTAAATTAGAAAGGTCTGCTGAGGTCATCTGATGAGGAACCTGATAGGTGGGGCTTCGGCTCAGGAACCCCCTCCCCATTTCCAGTTGATTGTCTCGTGTTACTCCACCCCTTCCCCCCCGCCGTCCAGCCTCACATGTGGATTTCAAACAAAGGGCGAAAATGTGCCTTCCCCTATGGTTTAGAGTCAATTTCCTGGGAAACCAAGCCAGGGTGCGCCTAATTCCACCTCCAGGTCCATGTGACTGGACAAAGCCTGGGGCACCAACCTCTCTGTCACCTTCCAGACCACAGGAAACCTGGTCAGCAGCCTCTGCCAACACTTCAAGTGTCTATTTCCTCAGCTCTGGAATCCAGGGAAGAGAGTCCACCCCCTGGTGTCTGGCCCGTGGAGTGCCTTTAAGGGGAACCTCTCCCTATATGGCGCTTGGTTTTCAGCTCTGGGCTCGTTCCCAAAATAGGTGCTCAGGAAGTGGCTGTGTTTTACTCAGTTGAGGGAAGGGCGTCTTCCAGAAAGGACGACGATTTCAGGGGCAGAATTGGGCAAAGGGAAGGCAGAGAGACAGACCTTTGAGGCGGTCATCAAGGAAGGGGTGTTATGTCTAGTACTGTGGGCTCCAGTCTATCAGTCAGATGTGGGGGAGGGGTGACTCAAAGAGGCCATGACTAGTTTCCCAAGGGTAGCTTGACATGCTTGCAGCAGTTTTGCTGCAAAGGGCTTTGGGGACTATGTATTGTGTGCTTCCTCTCCTTGTTTTCCAAAAGAGGAAACAGAAGCCCAGAGGGCTTAAGGACATCCTCAAGATCCAAAGGTAGTGACTGAACTGTGACAAGAAGCCAGGTCTCCCAACAGAGGTGCACGTTGCTCTTGAATGCTTCACTGGTCCTTCCAATTCACCTTGTCCAAAGCCGAAGCCTTGACCTTCACCTCCAGACTTAACTCTTTCTAGGATTTTCTTGTTAGACTGCCTAAGTGTCTCAGTAGTGACTCTAAGCTCCAATTCTGGCCAGACAGCTTAGCAGCCCTTGCTCTAAGGGATGCCTAGTGTGTGTTATCAGTAAACCAACAGCCAAGTGGGTTGAAGTAGCTGAGCCAATGTGTAGACTGAAGGATACAGAGTCAAGCCATTAGGGTTTGCTAGTTTGCACATAGCCAATCCCAGCAAGGATGTGAGTAGCAAGATCCCTAAGGGGAATAATTCCAGAAGGGAGCATCACACTAAGAGTGGAAGAACTCTGACGGCTTCAAAGCTCTTGTTGTGTGCCATAGACCTGCCTCATAGGGCTTCCAAAGCTGTGTCCTTATGGGAACAGACTGCCACATCTCTCGCCCTCTGAGTGGCTGGTGGGTTCCAAGCACTGACCTTTTGGCTAGCAACCAAGGACTTAACCATTGCACCACCAAGACTGCTCTGAGCTTTCCCAGCTCAGTGATTCTTACCCTGTCTGCAGGGATGCATGTTGAACCTCTTCTTCCAATTCCTGAAGGGCAACTCTCTGGCTGGAAGTTTCTTGCTCTGAGAAAGCCTTTAAACCCTGTGCAGTCCACAGCAGGAAGGAGAGAATTCACAGCTGTGAGGCTACTAATGGACTTTCATGGGCACCCGTCTAAAGACAGACTGTGCTTGTCTACGTGTGTGTGTGTGTGTGTGTGTGGTATATATGTGTATGTGTTGTACATCAGTAAAAAAAACTTCTGTTTAGGTAGAATAAACAACTTTACATTGGATATTCTTATACTGCCAAGCCAGCCAAGTGTCGTTGAGTCAGATCCAAATCATGGCGACCCTTATTGGTTGATTGTATAATAGCCAAGTGCTGTCGAGTCGGATACATACATGTAATTCAAGAAAGCTGTCTTTCAGGTTTTACTTACTACTGTGAAAAGCAGCACCTTGTGCCTTCTCTGTTTATTGGCTGTGTCCTCCCCTCACCACTAGCTGTTTTCCTAAGTGCTACACTATTTATTTTTACAGCAACCTGTGGAAGAGGATTGGCATGGTAACACTTACAAGGAATGCCTCACAGGGGCAGGATGCAGCTGGCAAACAAACTCAGGGGATATGTGTTATTTGCGTAAACTACAATAAAGCAGTTCACTGAAGGTCTTAGATGCACCTTCTGTTCTTCCCTCCCCCTCATACTCCTCACCTGGTTGGATACCTTACTTAGTAATTGCCTCATCATCTGCCCAGTTGCTCAAGTCTGAATTCCAGGATCCCTTGGATCCCCCAATTTATATGCTATGCCCAAAAAAGCCACCAAGTCTGCCAATTCCACCTCTGGTTTTGTTAGGTGCCGTTGAGCTGGTCATGACTCATAGTGACCCTGTGCACAACAGAACAGAACACTACCCAGTCCTGTGCTGTGTCACAATTGTTTCTATGCTTAAGGCCATTGTTGTAGCCACTATGTCAATCCATCTCGTTGAGGGTCTTCCTCTTTCTCGCTGACCCTCCACTCTACCAAGCGTGGTGCCCTTCTCCAGGGACTGATCCCTCCTGACAACATGTCCAAAGTGTGTAAGATGCAGTCTTGCCATCTTTGCTTCCAAGGAGCTCTCTGGCTGTACTTCTTCCACAACAGATCTGTTTGTTCTTTTGGGAGCCCATGGTACGTCAGTATTCTTCTCCAACACCATGATTCAAAGGTGTCAATTCTTCTTCAGTCTTCCTTATTCATTGTCCAGCTTTCACATGCATATGACGTGACTGAAAACACCATAGCTTGGGTCAGGTGCACTTTAGTCTTCAAAGTGGTATCTTTACTTTTCAATACTTTAAGGAGGTCCTTTGCAGTAGATTTCCCCAAGGCAATGCATCTTTTGATTTCTTGATTGCTGCTTCCATGGACGTTGATTGTGGACCCAAGTAAAATGAAACTCTTGACAACCTCAATCCTTTCTCCATTTATCATGATGTTGCATTTATCATGAGTAAGTGAAGAGGATTTGAAAAACTGATGAATCTCAAAGACCAAAGCCTTCAGTATGGACTGCATCCATCTCTATAATGTCTTAAAAATTTGTCTTTGGAACCAGACTGATAGGGTGTGAAGCTTGGCTCTGCCACTTACTAATGACTTGCTGGAGGTGAGAGACTCTGTGCTACTTAACCTTCCTGTACCTCGAATTCCTTATCTGTAAAATGAGATAAGGGTAATGGTAAACATGTTGTCCTGGAACAATTACTAATAAAGTCTCATTTGTTTCTCAAGGGTCCTGATTTGTCTGATAAATGATAATGGTTAACATAATTGAGCTTACTGATGACTCACAGCTGTGTTCTTTACCAGGAGTCGCCCTTTACCGCAGGAAGCTGTCTTAGCTAGAGTTGTACCCCTTCCCAGGGAGTGGCCTGTGGCCAATACCTAGCCGAATAGGGATACGAATATTCAGCCAATTTCCTTCAATTTGTGGCAACTCTAAAGAGCAAACCTAGCCCCAGAGCTTCTTGTTGGATTGTCTGAGGTCTCCTCTTCTTCCTCTCCAGGGAGTATTCCCCAGTATGTCTTTCTCCCCAGTTCCCCAACTGTTGGGTTGGCTATCAAATGGCCTTCCTGGGTGGGAGAGGGGACGCTGGTCTGTCTGAGTTGTCTAGTGCTTCCATAACAGAGATACGACAAGTGGATGGCTTTAACAGGGAGAAATTTATTTTGCCACAGTCCAGTACGCTACAAGTCCAAATTCAGGGCATTAGCGCTAGGGAAAGGCTTTCTCTGCTGTCTGTGGAGGAAGGTCCTTATTGTCTACCTTACCCCGGACTGGCAGCTTCTGAGGTGCAGGGACCCTAGATCCTTTGTGAAGGGTGTGCTCTGCTTCTCACACTGCTTTTTGGTGGTATGATGTCCCCAACTCTCTGTTTCCTCCTCCTTCCTTTGTATCCCAAGAGATTGCCTCAAGGCACAAAACAATGTTATCCCTTGAGTTCTCCCTCCCCATCACAGCTGCCACCCATCCTCCCTCATTGACATCACAGAGGCAGGGTTTGCAGCATGTGAGGAACACTGCCCAGTACTAGGAAGCATGACATAGCCAAATTGCAATACACATTTTGGGAGGATACAATTCAACCCATGGTCCCCAGTATGTGATGAGTAGGTGGCCCAGTAGGCTGCCAAGAACCAAGTTGGTAGTCACTCGAGGATTGAGTTGGCGTTAATGGTGAGACAGCTGTCCCAGTCTTGTAAGGCTCTTTGTGGACTAAGGTCATGGTGGTTTGGGAAAGTGGGAAGTCTAGTCCTATGTATATTCACACATCTCAGATACGACTCCTAGAATCATGACGTATGGAAAGTCTGGGACTAAGGGAAGTATAGCTTTAGTAGATTAAAGTTGGCGGAAATTGTTTGTTATTCCCAACATTGAAGGAAGGAATCAATTTTTCCTCCTCTTAAATTTGAGTTGGCTTTAGTGACTTGATGACTGGGCTTTAGTGACTTGCTAGACTAATGTTGAATAGAGACGATAGTTGTGTTTTTTCTTAGGATAATTGTGAGCCTAACTTTTAAGAGTACTGGATGTTTCTGCATTACCCTTTTTGAGTTCTGAATTGCCATGTGAAAAGTTCAACTCCCACTATCCTGAAGCCACTGTACTGTGAGATGTCCAAGCCACATACAAGTTCCCAAAGTAGACAGTCTGGTCGAGAGTCTCAGCTGAGCCCAGCTTTCCAGTTATCTCCTACAAGATGCCAAATATACAGGTGAAGTTGTCATAGACCCTTCAGATCAGCCCATCTGTCAGCTGAATACCACATGAAACTGAAGAATCACCCAGCTGAGCCCTGATGGAATACCTGACCCCCAAAATCATGAGATAAAATAAATGGGTTATAGTTTTAAAGCACTAAATTTTGGGAGTGGGTCGCCATGAGTCGGATCCGACTCAATGGCACTTGGCTTGGCTGATTTAGTAAAAATGGATAATCTTAATAGTAGGATATTAAAGAAGAATATATAAAGTCCAGAATGGGGTCAGAAACTGCACTACCAACTTGGACTGAACCTGTGATCCAGATCTTCTCTCATTCCAGCCATGGATCCTTTGCAGACTATGGGACAGGTTTGAGGTTACCGAGTGAAGTTAAATGGGTTCAGTTGTGAGGACTGGACTGATGGCAGAGACCTGTGGCCAGGAGCATGACTACCAAACCAAACCAATCCCACTGCTGTTGAGTCCATTCCGACTCACAGCAACTCTATAGAACAGAGTAGAATTGCTCAGCCGAGTTTTCAAGGAGTCCCTACCTTTTGGTTAGCAAACATAGCACTTAACCAGTAACCACCAGGGTTTCCTCCACAAGACCTGAAATGCTTTGCTCATTGTAACAAGTCAAAGTGCTGAAAGTCTGGTAAAATGCAGATGGTATTGGAGATAGCGCAGGAAGCCATTTAAAGTTGTTAAAAATTGTGCAAGTGGTTTTTCCTTAGCTTAGGGGCCCTGCGTCAGTCTCCAATTATTGCTGTGTTGTCTATTTTTCCCTTCAGTCCTTCTATCATTGTTTGCTTCATATATGATGGCAGCTTTGTACATAGATGTTTATAGTTATCATGTCTTCTTGATGGATTGACCTTTTTATCATTATAAAGGGTCATTCTTTGTCTCTAGTAACAATTTTATATGAAAATCTATTTTATTTAATATAGCCATTTCAGGTCTGTTTCAGTTACTGTTTACATGGTATATATTTTTCTGTCTTTTTACTTTCTACATATTAGTGTCTTTGAATCTTGAGTGTGTCTGTTGTGGACAGTATATGGTTGGATTTATTTTTATAAATTTGCCATGCCAATCTCTATCTTTTAACAGGAATGCGTAATCCATATACATTAATATAATTATTGATCAGATAGAATTTGCATCTGTCATTTGGGTAATTGTTTTTGATATGCCATGTTTTATTTAATTCTTTTTTCATCCATTATGACCTGTTTTTGTAGTAGATATCTTCTAACATACTTTAATTTGCTTGTCTATGCTATCCCAAAGGAACTGACATGTGTGTGTGTGTGTGCTGGGCATCAGTAAGAAACCTTGTCTTAGATACCCACTGCTGTCGAGTCGAGTCAGACTCATAGAGACCCTGTAGCTCAGGATAGAACTGCCCTATAGAGTTTCCAAGGATCATCCAGTGGGTGTGAACTGCTTACCTTTTTGTTAGCAGACGTAGCACTTAACCACTATACCACCTGGGTTTCTTTTGATTTAGGTAGATTTAATTAATTTTACATCAGATATTTTGATATTGACTGATAATGTAATAAATGTATGTAATTTGAAAGAACTATCTTTCAGGTTCCACTCACTACATCAAAGCCAGTGACGTGTCACTTCGTTTGTTTGCTGGCTGTGTCCTTCCTCTGCAAACTATTACTGTAAGTGCTGTATAGTTTTGAGTGTTTTCTTTCTTTTTTCATAATTGTCCTGGGAATTCAATTAACATCTTAATTTATAAAAATATAGCTCAGATTTATACCAATTTAATTACAATAGTTTACAAAAATGTCGCAGCCTCAGTCTCTCCCCCTCCTTTGTGCTCTTAATGCCACACTTATTACATCTATATATATCATCAGCACAGATTTATGATGACTGCTTTTCCGAGTGGTCCTCTAAACAAGTAGGAGATAAAAAGAGCTGCAAGCAAAATACATTTACTGACTTTTATATTTACATGTATAGTTACTTTTACTGGTGTCCTTTATTTATTCATATGGCTTCAGGTTACTGTCTAGTGTCCTTTTATTTCAGTCTCTCTTTAGAGTTTTCTGCAGGGCAGGTCTACTGGTAGAAAATTCTCTGTTTTTGTTTATTTGAGTATATCTATTTCTTCATTTTTGAAAGATAACTTTCTGGATATTAAATTGTTGGTTGACAGTTTTTTTCAGCACTTTGAATATGTCATCCTACTGCCTTTTGGCCATCATAGTTTTTGATGAAAAATATGCTGTTAATCTTACTGAAGGTCTGCTGTGTTTTAGGTATCTAGTGCTGCTATGACAAAAATACCGCAAACAGATGGCTTTCACAAAGAGAAATTTGTTCTTTCAAGTCTAGGAGGCTAGAAGTCCAAAGTCACAGTGCCATCTCCAACAGAAGGCTTTCTGTCTCTGTTCACTGTGGAGAAAGGTCCTTATCATCAATCTTCACCTAGTCTAGGGGCTTCTCTGTCAGGAAACTGGGGTCCAGAGGGCAACCTCTGCTCCTGGTGCTGACATCGTTGTGATGAGGTCCTCATGTCTCTGCATCTTTCTCTGTTTTATATCTCAGAAGAGAGTGGCTCAAGACACTATCCAACCCTGTAGATTGAGTTCTGTCACATTAAAATAACTGCCACGAATTACGTTTCATCAACATCACAGAGATAGACTTTTCAACACAGAAGAAAAAAGCATCAGATGACAAAACGATAAATGATGATGCAGTCCTGGGAATCATGGCCTAGCCCAGTTGGCAGGCATTTTGGGGGACACAATTCTATCCATGACACCTTCTATGTAATGAGTAGGTTCCCTCTTATTGTTTTCAAGTTTTTCTCTTTGCTTTTGTCTTATGACAGTTTTATTATGATATGTCTATGTGTAGATTTCTGTAACTTTATCTTAGAGTCTATTGAGCTTCTTGGGCATTCAGGTGAATGTTTTTGAGTAAATTTTTATATATTTAGCCATTATTTCTTCAAATACTGTTTTTACCCCTTTCTGTCTCCTCTCCTAGGATTCTCTTGGTGCATATGTTATGTGCATTTGCTGATACGCAAGTTCAAGATAAAGCTGCAGGAGAGTAAGTCCACAAGAGTGAAAATACTATCTTCATATATTCCACCTGAATTTGGGGACCACCTCAAGAACAGATCTGATGAACTGAACACTGGTGACCAAAGACCAGATGAGCTGTGGGAAGACATCAAGTACATCACACACAAAGAAAGCAGAAAATCCTTAAAAAGATGGGAAAGGAAGAAAAGACAAAAACAGATGTCTGAAGAGACAATGAAACTGGCTTTGGAATGCAGAGTTTCTAAATCCAGTGGAAGCAATGATGAAGTAAAAGGCCAAACAGAAGATTTCAAAGAAGAGGTTGAGAAGATGAAGTCAAATATTATAATGAAATGTGCAAAGACCTGGAGTTAGAAAACTAAAAGGGAAGAACACACTGGGCATTTCTCAAGCTGAAAAAACTTAAAGAAAAATGTAAACCTCAAGTTGCCATTTTGAAAGATTCCCTGGGCAAAATATTGACTGATGCAGGAAGCATCAAAAGCAGATGGAAGGAACACACAGAGCTACTGTACTAAAAAGAATTGATTAATGTTTAACCATTTTAGGAAGTATCATATGGTCAGGACCCAGTGACAGTGAAGGAAAAAGTCCAAGCTGCAAGGAAGACATTGGTGAAAAACTGGCCTCCAGGCACTGATGGAATACCAGCTGAGATGTTACAACAGATGAGGAGATGGAGGTCACTGCTTGTCTCTGCCAAGAAATTTGGAAGACAGCTACTTGGTCAGCTGACTGGATGAGATCCATATTTGTGCCCATTCTAAAGAAATGTGACCCAGCAGAGGTGGAAATTATCAAACAGTATTGTTAATATCACACACAAAGAAAATTTTGCTGAAGATCATTCAAAAGCAGTTTCAGCAGTATATCAGGAGGAAACTGCCAGAAGTTCAAGTCAGATTCAGTAGAGGACATGGAATGGGGTGTATCATTACTAATGTCAAATGAATCTTGGCTGAAAGCAGTGAATTCAAGAAAGATATTTACCTGTGGCTTACTGACTATGCAAAGACTTTTGACTATGTGGATCATAAATTATGGATAATACTGTGGAAAAAAGGAAATCTGGAACACTCAGTTTTGCTTATGTGGAACCTGTATGTAGACCAAGAGGCAGCTCTCTGAATGGAGCAAGGTGATACTTCACAGCTTAAAATCAGAAAAGCTGTGGGCTGGGTTGCATCCTTTCATCATACTCAGTCTGTATGCTGACCAAATAATCGTAGAAGCTGGACTATACAAAGGAAGAATGTGGCATCAGGATTAGAGGAAGACTTGTTAACAACCTGTGACGTTCAAGGTTGACAGCACATAACAACAGTAACAGTATTGTTAACTGTTATTGATGGTGTTTCTCAGACTGCGTATTCTGGATAATTGTGTTTTTCAACTCTAGAACTATTACTTGGTTCTTTTAGAAAGTAATTTTGCCTCTTTATTGATATTCTGTATGTAGTGAGATATTGTTCTTAAACTTTAGTTCTTTAGACACCCTTTCCTTTAGTTCTTTGTACATATTTAAAATAGCTGACTTAAATTCACCAGTCCAACATCTGGGCTTCCTCAGAGACTTTTTTCCCCCTCCAAAAGCTGCCGAGCAACTGATTTTCACCAAGATTGAGTGCTATTTTTTAAAAAATGCTAGTGAAGAGCAAGCTAAGGGTATGGGAATTGGTCAATTTGAAGGACAAGAAACTTCACTGTTCTTTTCAGCCACTTTTCTTGAATAAACACTCCTTGAATTACTGAAAGACTTTGGGTCATTTTCAGTTCTTAAGAAGTTGAATCTCATTGGTTTCCCTAGTGTTCTTGTTGCCTTCTACTGGGTAGAGAATTTCCAGAGGTAACTTTACTCTGCTCCTTTAACTGACATCGTCCCTGTCAGCGCTTTGTGTGATTCATCAGTGGGGTCACTCTGGATTTCTGAAGTTTGACAACTCTAGTGCGGAAAGGACGGAAACAGTCCACGTCTTAAGATCCAGATCTGGTTGAAAACAAGCCCCTAGATTCACTATGGCTCCAGATGACAGAAGGGGGACCAAAGAAATGGGCCTGGAGGAGACAAATTTGGTGCAAATTCCAGAGATCTTCCCAAAGCGGCAGTGGTCTTACTGAAGTGATTATTTCCATGCTTAAAGAGTGAATTTTCTGTCTCTGAAAGAGTTCAAGGGGAAATGAGTCTATTCCTGTTGGGGATACAGAGCAGAGATTCTTTACATGGGAGCCGAGTGATCCCAAAGTCTAATAATTTAGAGATTTTGTGTGTATGTGTGTGAGGTGAGGACAGGTATGCAGCTCCTTCTCTGAGACCTTGGGACCAGATGTTTTACAGAATTCAGACTGTTGTAGATTTTGGAATTAAAATACTGTGCATATGCCATAACCTATGTAATTCCTTAGTGGGATATAAGAAACACTGATCAATCAAATGCACTAATGCTAGAGAGCAAATCATAAAACCACGAATAGCTTCGCAGCAGGTTTTGCTGCCAAACAAATTCAGGTCGGGTCAGACTTTCCCACCAAATCTGGAAAAGCTTTTGGTTTTCAGAGCTTTCAAGGGTTTGGCATTGTGGATAAGGAGTTATGGGTCTGCCTATTAACTTTTAGAAGATTCCACTGATGTGTAAAAACAGCAATTTTTAGACCAGGGAGCATGAGAAATCCTTAAATTTCATGCAGAAAGAGGTAAACCAACATGCATAATAGTACTGTGTTGTTAAGTGCTTTCAAGTTGGTTCTGACCCATAGCGACCCCACAGACAGTAAAGTTTTAGACCTGACAGCAGTATTTCATCTCCACTGTCTAGCTGGTACTCACCACAACCTTACGAGGGAGCAATTGTCGTCTCCCTGTGTCACCAGGTGAAGGAACTGAGACTTGAACGTGGCTAGCATTGCGTAGTCAGTCAATGCTGCTGTCTGCATAGGAATCTAGAAGTTTAAGTTCCACATGCCCAATGGCCATAATTGCAAAGCTTGCCAGCTGGTGGCTGAGAAATGTCTTTGTTTCAGGTAGTGCTGATATACAGTGGGAACGTGCCTCTATAGTTGTGTTGAATGTTGGAATTCTCCCTTATAAGGTGACGAATAACTAAGGCCTCAAGCCTCCTGCTTTTTCCCACTGGTCCAGGTTCTTTCCTGAAATCCCTGAAAGACCTCTACACTACAGTGGCTGAAGGGTAGGTACCTGGTAGACCAGAGAGCCTTCTGGCCTCTGCTCCAGTACTATGGGTAAGAGACTGTACCCTAAGAGTGACTATATTTTGACTATCACACCCATAAGGTAGGGCAAGTTATCAACCCCTCAACTCTTGGGGGGCCCGAATTCCTGAGCATGTTGCTTTATGCCACCAGGGGTAGTCCCTCACTCATCCATCCCTGATATTTTCTCTGTGTGCCCTACTGAGAAAAGGACTGAGAAGTCTTGGTAACTGCATGCCTGGACTGTGATGGTAAGGACTGTGTGCCACTTGACTGGACCATGATTCTCAACATTTATATGTGATCGCTGCCATGATTGCATCTGTTGTGAGTAATCAATCAGTTTAAAGGGAGTTGCCTTGGAGGCATGGCCTGCATCCTTATACAAGCAGATGTTCTAGCTTTTTACTTGTTCTGGATCCTGTGACTGTCTCCTGTTCATCTGACGTCTTGAGAGACTGCATCTTACACCAAGGCTCTGTAATAGTCCATTAGGCTCTGTATTTCTTCACCCTTCAGAAAAAGAAGACTACAAAAACACCAAGCAGTCTATTGACCAAGAGCTAGGGAGACAGAGAACACTCCAAGGATGTATCCACAATGCTTGTAGGCAATCATAATGCTTGCAGGCAGCCTCGTCAGTTTCACGAAGTGAGAATGAAGGAGAAGCACCTTCCCCCAAAACCTAAGCTACTGATTTCTGTGCAACAGTTTCAAGATTCAAAAAGACCATGGAAAATCTCTCCATGTTTAGAAATGTTATCAGACCATTGCCAAAGCAAGTCAGTTTGGAAAGTGAGCTGGGCAAATGGATGTTTGGAGACGAATACTACCAGGGTAGCCTGCTCTCTCTGGGATTCCCGACAATGGGATGGGCCGAGGCAAGTGCACAGCACTGCTCATGGAACGCTCTGCAGCCAGGGCAGGTGGTGATTGTGTAGGAAGCAGGAGTGAGGCCAAAGTCCGTGAGAATCAACAAGTCTGAAAACATCAACAAAGGCAGGAAGTGGCGGGACAGGAATGGAAGTCGTTAGAACCGTAAGATTTTGTCTTCAAAGTGGATTAACTTAGAGAACTAGAGTGCAATGGCTCTCAGGAGAGTTACTTACTGTTGAATCTCTAAATTTCAGTGAGTGGATCCACACTTGCTACTAAGGAACACTGGAAGTCTGTATTGTTCCCAGAAAGATTTGTTCTTCCGGCAGTCTACGGTGTATTCAACATTTGTTGCCAATATCACATTTCAAAGGTATCAGTACTTTGTTGGTTCTTCCATATTCAGCATCGAGCTTCCACATGCACAGGAGGCAATTAAAAATACTATGGCTTGGGTAAGTGACATCTTAGTCCTCAAAGTGACATCTTTGCTTTTTAACACTTCAAAAAGATCTTTTGCAGCAGATTTGCCCAAGTGCACTACATCATTTGATTTCTTGACTGTTGTTTGCATGGGTGTTGATTGTGGACTCAAACAAAATGAGTGTTTACAGGTGTTTCTTCTCAATTTGAGTCATGTCACATCAGCAAACGAAGGTCTTCAAAACTTTACTCTAACCACATCACTAAAGTTGACTCTACTTTGAGGAGGCTGTATTTCCCTAGTTGTATTTTGGATACATTCCAATCTGAGGCGTTCATCTTCCACCACTATACCAAGCAACGTCCTGTTGCTATTCAGAAGGTTTTCACTGGCCGGTTCTTCCAGTGGAAGTTCCCTAGGTCCTTCTGTCTTAGTCTGGAAGTGGCGCCGAAACCTGTTCACCGTACACGACCCTTCTGGTATTTGAAATCCCAGTAGCATAGCTTCCAACATCACAGAAATGGGCAAGCTTCTACCGTGTGACAACTGACACATGGATTTCTCAGCCTAGTTCTCAGCAAAGGACTTATGAGGACTTTTAGTAGCTTTTGTCATCCCCTCAAACACCCACAATTTCTTCCTCTCTAATGACCTGTTCCATAGATTCCAACCACTTCAGCTTTCCTGAAGGCTGATTTTTGGCTCTTTAGATTAGCTGAACTATGTGTGTGCTTCAATCACAGCACGCAGCATTATGGTTGGGCAATTGTTGCATGGAGGGGTCTGAGGTGACTGCGGAGCTCACCCTAAATTTTCCCCTCTCAAGAGTTGTTGTCTTATTCTACCCACTATCCGCTGCCTAAAAACAGTGGCCTCATACATTTTTTCAAGTTTTATGATTGTTTGTGATGGGAGGATGAGTTCAGTATTAGTTATTCATCACGCTGGAAAAACAGAATCTCTCTTTAAACTTAATCCTTTTCTCATAAATATTTAAAAATATTTTTATGCAGTCATAAAGTTGTTTTAGTGCCTCTATATTATTACACTCACATGATGTGGTTTGATGTCTTCAAGTGAGTTCCAGCTCATAGCGTTGCTGTGTGCAACAGAATGAGACACCGCCCCATCACACGCCATCCTCGCCATTATTGTCCCTGAGCCTACTGTTGCAGCCACTGTCAGTCCGTCTCCTTGAGGGTCTTCATCTTTTTCATTGATCTTTTACTTTACTGGAAACCCTGGTGGCGTAGTGGGCAAGTGCTATATCTGCTAGCCAAAAGGTCAGCAGTTCAAATCCTCCAGGTGCTCCTTGGAAACTCTATGGAGCAGTTCTACCCTGTCCTATAGAGTCACTATGAGTTGAAATTGGTTTGACAGGAGTGGGTTTGGTTTTCCTTTATCAAGTATGACGTCCTTCTCCAGGGACTGATTCCCCCTGTTAACCTGTCCTGACTACAGGAGACACAGTCTCGCTGTCCTTCCTTTAAACAACATTCTGGCTATATTTCTGCTAAGATAGAATTATTTGTTCTTCTGGAAGTCTATGGTGCATTCAATATTTGTTGTTAACATCATAATTCAAAGGCATCAATTCTTCTTTGGTCTTCTTATCAATTGTCCAGTGATTAAAAATACGAAGTGATTGCAAATACTATGGCTCGGGTCAGGCGTAACTTAGTCCTAAAACTGGCATCTTTACTTTCTAACTTGTTAAAGATGTGCTTTGCAGCAGATTTTTCCAGTGCAATAAGTTGTCTGATTTCTTGAGTACTGCTTGTGTGAGTGTTGATTGTGCATAAGGGAAAATGAAATCTTTGACAACTTCAATCTTTTTTCTAGTTATCTTGATGCTGCTTATCGGCTCAGCTGAGAGGATTTTTGTTTTCTCTATGCTGAGGTGCAGCTTATTCTGAAGACTGTTGTTTTTGATCTTCACCAGTAAGTGTTTCGAGTCCTCTTTGCTTTCAGCAAGCAATGTGTGTTATTGGTGTATCACAGATCATTAATGAGTCTTCTGTCAATCCTCATGTTTTGTTCTTCTTCATATAGTCCATCTTGTGGAATTATTGCCTCAGCATGCAGAGAGAATAAGTGTGAAAGGAGAGAAATGGATACACACTTTTCCTGACTTTTAACAATGCAGCATTCCCTTGTACTTTTCAAATGGCTACTTCTTCCTCTTTCTACAGGTTCTGCATGAGCACAGTGAAGTGTTCTGAAATTCCCATTTATCACAAGGTGATCCATAACTTGTGATGACCCACACAGTTGAACACCCTTGTGTAGTCAATAATACACGGTGAACATCTTTCTGGTATTGTCGCCTTTCAGCTGACCAGTTGGGGTCTGTCTTTCCCCTTGTGTGTGTCTCCATGTCTCTTCTGCTCTTTCTACCAGCTACTCTTCAGAAGCGATTAGAACTAAGACCCCCATACTGGCATGCCCTTCTGGATGTAACAAATGAAAACTCCTATCTCTAAACTGGGTCATATTTATAGGTACTGGGATTAGGACTTCAATGTATTTAGCAGGGCCGGGGGATGCAATTCAGCCCCTAACAGTGCATATAAATTTAGTTTTTAGGTTCTAAGTCAGCACATTGTCAATGTCAAGAGTTGTTTTAATTTTTTAAAGTGTGTACATCTGATACTGATTTCTAATGAAAATAAACAAACTCTTATTTTAGTTAGGTGTATTGAAAAAGTAAGTTGGACTTTATGTAGCAGAATTAAGATTTTCTTTTTTCCTTTTTACATCCAGTGTTTTTTAGTTCTGTTCCTTTTTGCTATTTTCCTCTTTGACTAAACAAATACCTTCCTTTAACTCTGTCTTACCAAAATATCCATAGCTTTTTTTTCATCTAGAATGAAAGTTCCCTTGTTCAGTTTGTTGACCGTCTTGTTCAGCATTAGCTTTTTTAAAAAAGTATTTCTGAACTGGGCTCACAAATTCACAATAAAGTGGAGACTTTCTAATTTTACATCTATTTTCTTTATGTAATTTTGTCATTTTTATTTTCCTGTTGCTTCCTCCTGGCCCCAAGGACACCCATGCTAGAATTTAGACCTATCATTGTGTTTAGAATTCCTGCTTGTTGGTGACACTAAGGATATCACCATCAGTTTGGGAGCCACTGGGATGGGAGGGCCTTGGCTTATAGTTGAGCCCTGGTTGTCCCTTCCACTTTGTTCCTGACTCCAACATTTCCAAAAAAGCTCTAGCTACAGGCAGGCGAGCTATTTTGTTCCACCCCTTTTGTGAATAGAAGCCACTTTGTGGCTTCAGTCAGTATCTGACTATATGAGCACTTCTTCCCTTTGACCTTGAATTTCACTCAGTGTTTTCCATTTTCTTTCCAGTCTATAAAGATGGTATTTTGCTTTTGAGCTCCATTGTCACCCTTAAATTCCCTGGATAGTGTGGTGGTTTAGTAACTGACTACTGGCTGACAGGCTCGTGGCTCAGACCCACTCAGAAGCACTTATGAAGACAAGCCTGGTGCTCTGTTTCTGAAAGCTGACAGTCTCAAAAACCCTGTGGAGTACAGTTCTGCAAGGACTCGTAATGGGTCACCATGAACTGGAGTCAACTGGATAACAACTGGCTTTTGCAGGTGAAGCATGAACTAACCCATCTCCACCGGAAGGCTGGTGCTAACTTGGCCCAGCTGGAATTCCCATTTTCTCCAGGGCTGATAAACTGAAACCCTACTGTGACTTAACCCATAACTCAGGGCTCCTTCCCTGGGACAGTTATTTTATTAACAGGTGTTTTTTACACAACCTGGGAAAATGCTAGTTTAGGCTTTTGCTGCCCTCTGGTTCCAATGTGGCCTTCCTCCAGTCCGTTGAACTCAACAACTGTTTACTGCGGTCAGCTATGTTTAGTTGGGGGCACTGGGGATTGAAAACACAAAAACAAAGCACTTGTTAAGTGTGTTAACATCTCCTAATACGGTAAGACAACAGCTGCGTGATTGCTTTTCCCAGAATGGCACTTGTTTGCACGTCTTTGGAGACGAGTGGGAAATCTATGCTTCTGAGCCCAGCATTCAAGGAGTGCCTGACCTCACTGCAGCCTATCAGACTTTTTTCCCTTCCTGCTCCCATCCATCTGTGCTTCTGTTCCCCATCACAGTCACTCCCTGCCTCTGCCCTTTGCCCACACCTCAAGAGTTTTTGCTGGGAACTGTCACGCAAGCTGTTGGGTGTCCTAGTCTGTACACCAGAGCAAGTGTGGGGCTGGGGACATGGGTGTGGGATCTTCAGGGTAGACACAACAGCGAAGTCATGGGAACAGGTGACCTCACAGAAGGAGAGACGATGCAGCAGGAATCCAGTCACAAACTCCATGTCCTATAGATGAATGAGCAAAGCATCTTAAGTGACATTCTTTTGACACAGATGTGCTTTGACTACTATACCTGTCACCATCTAGTCAATTTAGACTGATAGCAACTCTATAGCGTTGGGTAGAAATGCTCCATTAGGCTTCTGAGGGATGCTTGATGGATTTGAATTACAACCTTTTTGGTTAGCAGCTGTAGCACTTAACCACTATACCGCCAGGCTTTTCTTGACTATTATAATCTTAAAAAAAAAAGAAAGAAAGGATGTCACCCTCACAAGGAAATGTTCTCTTTCCTGATTTTAAAGTGAGCTGGTAGTAGCAAAATAGCATTTTAAGTTCATGCCCTTTTCACAGAGATACAGTTTATTTGACTATCATATTCATTTTTTAAAAAATGTGTCTTTTTTTAAACAAAGAAACGTTCTTTTTCCTAGTTTTCTTAAAAGAAGCTTCCCTTTGGGTGTACCTTTTGATTTCCAACTTTTAATGGAGACCTAGTTATATTTCATGAAAAGCAGAGACTTGTTTCTCTATCTCAAGGAAGACAATACTGCAAGTGCCTGATGGACACAATGGATGTTCAGTTTCATCTTTGGGGAGACAGTAAGGAGTGGTGGAGACTGTGGCAAAATCACAAGTTTTTTTTTTTTTTTTTTTTCCCCTTGATGGAGCTGTTGGGTGGATTTGAACAGCCAAATCTTTGGATACCAGTTGAATGTTTAACTACTGTACCACTAGGGCTCCTTCCAAGGGAGCATGAATGAGATAAACCTGGTTTTCCTGTTTCCTTGGCTCAGCCTCTCTCTGGGTGTGGGAAAGCTTAGTAATATGGTATCAGATGGTACTTGTCCCGTCTCTCTAAGGCTCCTACATTGAGACCTGCAGGGGTGCTTATTGTCACACTATTGTAAACCCTCCCAACTGTGCAAGGCTTCAAAGCGAACTTTTGGTGTCCTCATCCCACCTCCAGCCAGTGCTTACAGGGAGGGAGCCTGTCGGTGAGAATACCGTTGAGAGAGGTGTAAGATATGGCTACCCTCTACCCATCGAGGACAGCAGGGTGCCCTCCCCAGTTCAGGCTAATTGAAAGAGACTTCAAGAGGATCCTTGGCATGCCTGGCCTGTATGCCTGGATTTGACAGGTCTAGAGACAGGCACCAGCCTCTAAAGGCCAGCACGAACTACAGGTGTGTCTGAGAACACGGGACAGTGCAGTCACAGAGGAGGATCAGGGGCGGGGTTCCCACTGGCCAGGATGGAAACCTGGACAAACAAGTCTCAAGACTATGACTACATTTGCTGATAAGCAAAATGAAAACACTTGTGTACCCTCTCTCCCAGGCACTCTATGGGAACATATTTGCTGAAGTATATTGCTGTCTTTGCAGGTCAATGGCTCACCTCTTCATTGTGCAGATCTCTGAATATAAGCTTGAGGAAAAGTATTGTAGTGGAAATTCCTGGTGCAAACTCTATTTCTGAGGGTGAGTAAACATCTTTTCTGTCCCCAGAACTAGAAGCCCAATGGCAGTTATAAGTGACTCAGTTTTGGAGCCTTTCCCATTTTTGTGGGCACAGTAAGGATTTGGACTCTTGTCCTCTGAGTTCCTCTCTGGTTTTCTTACACCCCCCCACCCCGGGCTGGTGTTATTTGTGTGCCGAGGTGACTTACCTGGGGCTCTTTCTTCATCCAGTGGATGGTCACTCTGTCCCCAGAAGAAGCTTGCTGGTGGTCAGTGGTGCCGATGTGAATAGAGTGGAATAAACCCTTAGAGATTGTCTGCCCACGGAGAATGTCAAATTCAGAAACTATTTCACCACTGGCATCAAAAACGATCTCCCTTCTGTTGGGGGTCTTGAAATGCACCTTCCTGAGGTGATGCAGAAGCTGGGAGGAGGATGAGTGATGTCATACATGGGCTACAGAAGCCCCTGAGGTCTGTGCAAAATGGCTTATGTCACAGGAGGCATAAAGTAATAAATGCCAAATCCATCACTGTTGAGTCAATTGCAACTCATAGCAACCCTATAGCACAGAGTAGAACTGCCTCATGTGGTTTCCAAAGAGCACCTAGCAGATTTCATCTTCCAACCCTTTGGTTAGCAGCTGCAGCACTTAGCTATTATGCCACCAGGATTTCTACAGGAGGTACAAGGCCTACAAAAATGAATACTTTCAGGGGTCCATGACAATGTTTTTAACTTATTCAATAATCAGAAGAAAAAAATGAATAATGTAATAATGAATACCTGACAACGAATCCAGATAGGATTTTATCAGTTTTTTACCAAGGCAGTGGAACAGTAGAACTTTTAATATATTTTTTTAATGGAGGAAGGGGTGCCCATTTAAATTTCAAATAAATGAATATTTTAAAGAATAAATATAGCTCATCTCAAGTTTAGGGTATTCTTAAAATAAAAAATATATATATTTATTATTTATCTGAAATTAAAATTTGGGACCAAACCAAAACCAAATCTGTTGCTGTTGAGTTGATTCTGACCCATAGTGACCTAGCAGGACAGCACAGAACTGTTCCGTGGGGTTTCCAAGGAACTCCTGGTGTGTTTGAACTGCCGACCTTTTGGTTGGCAGCCAAGCTCTTAAGCACAGCTTAAGCTATACCAGGGCTCCCCAAACGAGTATACTGAGAAGGTATTCACTGCGGATTTGAAATTCAGTTTTGGAGTATACTTATGCTAAAAATTTATTCACTGCTTACCTGAAATTTGGATCTGGGCCATACACATTAAACACTTCATGGTATGTATCTGAAATTCAATCCTTTTTCTTTTTTTGTTTGAATTGTGATTTTGTTGACAGTCTACAGCTCCTGTTAATTTCTCATACTAAAATTTTTACATTCTGTCTCAGTCATTTAGAGCTGCTGTAACAGAAGTGCCACCAGTGGGTGGTTTAACTAAGAGAGGTTTATTTTCTCACAGTCTAGCAGGCTAGAAGTCTGAATTCAGGGAACTAGCTCTCTGAGAAGGCTCTTGTCCACATCAGCTCTGGAGGAAAGTCCTTGTCATCCTTCTTCCCTGGATCTGGGAGCATCTCAGTGCTGGAAACTCAGGTCCACAGGATGCACTCCTCTCTTGGTGGTGCTTCTGGTGGTGTGAGGTCCACCACTCTCTGCTTCTCTTTCCTTTTCTGTCTTGTAAGACAAAAGGTGGTACAGACCACACCCCAGGGAAACTCCCTTTGTGTTGGATAAGGGATGGGATCTGATCTAGGGCATTGCATCCCACCCTAATCCTTTGTTACTCACAGGTAGAGATTATCAGTTATAACACAGAGGAAAATCACGAAATGGAAGAGAGCCACATGATACTGGAAATCACGGCCTAAGCTGACACATTTCTGGGAGACACAATTCAATCCCTGGCATGCATAGTATTATGTGACACTATTTACAGTCCCTATAATGTGACAGTACACTTCCTGGTTCCACCCTGGGCTCCCTGTGTCCCTCCAGCCAGCCCCTATCCCTCCCTTTCTGTCTTCCCATCCTGTCTCTGGACAGGAACTGCCCCCTTTGGTCTCACGTATCCGCTTGAACTAAGAAGCACATGCTCCATAAGAACTGTTTTATGTTTTGTAGTCCAGTCTAATCTTTGTCTGAAGAGTGGGCTTCGGGAAGGGCTTCAGTTCTGGGTTAGCAGAGTGTCTAGGGTGGAAAGATTTATGATTTTTCACAGAAAGCTAAAAATACACATTTTTGTGTATATAACCTCAGTTTTAAAATATAGTCTAAACGGTTTAAGAAACACTGCGGTGACCAAGGAGACACTGCCTCAGGGTCCAATTTGGAGGGTGACCCACCGGTTTATAGCCTTAGACATAAGGTGGTAACATGTCCAAAGTCAGTGCGACTGCTTTGGACGTGTCATCAGGAGGGACCGATCCCTAGAGAAGAACACCATGGTTGGTGACGTGGAGGGTCAGCGAAAAAGACGAAGACTCTCAATGAGACGAACTGACCCAGTGGCTGCAACATGGAGCTTAAACGTATCAATGACTGTGAGAATGACGCAAGACCGGACAATGGCCCTTTCTGTTATACATGGGGTCACTATGAGTTGGAAGTCCCTGGATGGCGCCGAGCAACAACAATGAAGACATTGTAGAAGAAGAGGGCCTAGGTCAGAGATCAGAGGAATCCTGTCATTTCAAGCTCATGTGGAATTTCACAGTCTTTCAGGAACTAACGAGTAATCATGCCCGGATGTTAAAACATCTGGTGAAGGGCTCATGAGGACCGTGACACACAGGATTCTTAACCCACTAGTAGTGAGACAACCACATGTTATTATCTCCTGATGTGATGCAACAGGCAGCGTCTGAGACTTCCTACGAAGAATCGTCGCCAAAATCACTCAGCCACAGCCTAATAAGCCTCTAAATCTACCGCCTTCCTGGAAATTCGAAGTTGGAAGAGAACGTTTTAAAGGATGTTTTAAGGTTGATTGTACGGTTTGACTGTATGGAATGTGGGAAATTCTATAGGGCCTGATGGCATGATTTTCAAAGGGAAAAAGGGAGGGGACTCTAGAGTGAAAAGATTTAAGAGGTCTAGCCACCAAATGGAAACCTTAGAGGCACAGTGGTTAAGTGCTACGGCTGCTCACCAAAAGGTCCGTGAAATGCCCCAGGCACTCCTTGGAAACTTTATGGGGCAGTTCTACTCTGTCCTATATGGTCTCTATGAGTCAGAATCCACTAGGCACCAGTGGTTTCTTTGTTGTTGTTTTTTAATCCACCAAATGGAGCCCTGGTGGTGCCGTGGTTAAGAGCTAAGGCTGCTAACCGAAAGATCAGCACATCAAATCTATCGGGTGCTCTTTGGAAACCCTATAGGGGCAGTCCTACTCTGCCTTTAGGATCCCTACGTGTTGGTGTTTATGCAATGGCAAGTTTTTTTTTTTTTTTTTTTTTAAATCTGGTTAAGGAAACATTAATTTTATATACACATGATAATGGTTTATGGCTCTATGTTTTAAAAGTCTTTATCGGTTGGAGACAGGAACTGAAGTATTTAAGAGTGAAATAGTACGAGTAGGACAGTAATGAGATCAGCAATGTTCTGTTGTGATCCATAGATGTTTACCAGCTAATTTTTGGAAGTAGATGACCAAGTTTTTCTTCCTAGTCTTAGTCTGGAGGCTCTACTGAGACACGTCCACTATGGTGATGCTGCTAGTATTTGAAATATCAGGGGCGGAGCTTCCAGCATCACCGCAACACCCAGCCTATTACAGCAGGAGAAGCTGACGGATGCGTGATGATCTATTCTTACAAGCCACCCAGTTTGCAACGTTTTTTCTTTACAGCACCCCAGAAATGAATATGCTTCCCCACAGTGTACACTACCAGTGACCTATTTTTAATGCATACACTGAGGCTGCATGTCCACAACTTAACCTTTAGCACATGGAGAGCAGTCTCAGGATAAGTCAAGCTAGAAACCACCTTAGGAGTTTAAAATCGAGCCCTGTTGGTTTGGGGCTTAGTCACCCAAAAGCTGTAAAGATAACCAGATAGCACACCCTGATTTCCACAGGAGAGGGAAAGGTTTTCTTTCCAAGCTGACATCTCTGTCAGGGAGCTGTTTCTCTCAGATGTTCTTGAATTAATAATGACAATTGTTCTGCCAGGGTATAAGTTTTTTATTTTCTTAAAAGGGCCTCAGCAATGCTTACAAATCCAAACCCACTGCCACTGAGTAGACGCTGACTCATGGCGACCCTATGGAACAGAGTAGAACTGCCCCCAAAGAGTTTCCAAGGAGTGTCTGCTGAATTCAAGCTGCCAACCTTTTGGTTAGCAGCTATAGCACTTAACCACTGTGCCATCAGGGATTCTGCGACATTCATATAGGGCAGCAGTGAGAAGTCAAATAGCAGATTGAGCAAACCTGCTGCAAAAGACTTCTTCAAATTGTTGAAAAGTAAGCCTGTTGCCCTGAGGACAAAGATGTGCCTGACCTAAGCCTATTTTCAGTCACCTTGTATGCGTGAGAAAGCTGGACGATGAATAAGGAAGAGTGAAGAATTGATACCTTTGAATTATGGTGTTGGTGACGAATATTGAATACACCATGGACTACCAGAGGAACAAACAAAAATCTGTCTTGGAAGAAGTACAGCCAGAAGGCTCCCTGGAAACCACGATGAGACTTGGTCTCACATACTTTGAACATACTGGAGAAGAATATCAAGCTTGGTAAAATGGAGAGTTAACGAAAAAGAGGAAGACCCTCAAGGAGTTGGATGGACACAGTGGCCGCAGCAACGGACTCAGGCACAATGATACGGTGACGAGAGCGAGGGCCAAGCAGTGTTACCTTCTATCGTATCTAAGGATGCTAAGAGTCAGAACTCGCTTGATGGCACCTTACAACAACAACATCAAAAGTCAGAAATGGACTCAGTGGCAGCAGGTAAGTTGGGTCAGTGATAACGCCTTGGTCTCCCACTTATGGGACAAGACTGGGAATGTCCTTATAGATTCCACTGTCACCGCTACATTGAAACAAAGAGCAAGCAAGAAATAAGACTTGCCATTGAGCTCTTGCCACTGTGCCTGGCACAGCAGTATTTGCCCGGTGGTTGGATGAGTTGGCACATTAGTTATTACCTATGCGGTCTGAGGAAATAAACCCCGGTGGCGTCGTGGTTAAGTGCGACCATCTGCTGACCAGAAGGTTGGAGGTTCGAGTCTACCCTACCCAGAAGCACCTTAGAAGAAAGGCCTGGCTACTAACTTCTGAAAAATCACCCACAGAGCACAGTTCTGCTCCGATACCTGCAAGGTTGTCAGAAGTCTGAGTTAACTCAACAAGCAACTGGTTCTTTGGTTTTTAGTACAGGGCTTGGCGCACAGTAGGTGTTCACTGAAAGCTGAACAAGTGACTTTTCAGGAACATTGTGGAACGTGAGATGCCGCTTGCCCCAGGCAAGACCACGGTCAGGCTGGCTGAAGAGGCTTTCAGCTATCTTTTTATCAGGCCCACAGCTGACACACTCGCTTCCAGAATGTGCATTTCCTTCCTTTGACTCAGCGTCCTCTCGTGGTCTGGACAGATTAAGATATCTACCACTGATCTCCCTCCCAGGAGACTCCTGCCACGAGATCCCAGCACCCGGATTCTTAGCAGAGAACCGGAGGGTTGTGCAGAGTTTGGTCTGGGGCAGCTGGAGGCTGTGTGACTGTCCAGGCCCCACCAATGGACTGTGGCTTCCTCTGCCTCTGGCCAGTGGAAAAGAACACCAGCCTCCACTGAACCTTTACCCGTGTCAAACACAGACTCCACCGGCCCAGCAGCCTTGGCAGACAGACACTCTCCACGTTCTGCTGGCACCTTTGGGGCAGCTCTGACTTATGCTGACTCCACGTGCAACGGAACTAAGTGTTGCCCCACCCCATGCCACCGTCAGGATCGTCGACGTGCTCGAGTCCATTGTCGGGGCTGCAGTGGACTTGGAGTGCCCGTGAGGCTCACATTTCAGTGCCGTATTGGGCAACGTACTGTTGTGGTCCAGAGTCTTCACTGGCTAATGTTTCAGAAGGAGATTGCCAGGCTGTTCTTCCTACTCAGTCTCAGCCTGGCAGCTCTTCCACTGTGGGTGACCCTGTTGATAGCTGGTGGCATAGCTTCAGCTTCTAGCATCACAGCCACGCACAAGCCACCCTGGTATGACAAACTGATGAGGAGCAGTGGGTTAAAAAAACCCTCAGAGAGGTTGCGTGACTGGCCCTGTTCATCTGGGTAGCCAGGGATTCAAACAGGACCCTGCCCCTGTACCCTCCATCTGCTTGGTCACCAGCAAGTAATAAACACAGTGTTGAAGGCTACGTGCCAGCCTGTTATAAGCATATTACAGGCGCATGCCACAGGGACTGGTACTATCTCCACGTCACCAATGAGGGAAGAGACCTCAGGCCATCCAGCCAGACAGCACAGAGTCAGGATTGAACCCAGGGACCTGGCTCCTGAGTCCAAGTGCTTAAATTTGCTTCTTCTCATTCTAGTGCCACCGTAGCCACTACATTCTCGGGACGAGCCACCCAGTAGGTTCCCAGTGGGTCTCCCTGCCCTGTGTCTTGTCTGCCTTCATTTTATCCCCAGGTCCTCACCCCACCACCTGAGTCACTTTCCTAAACCCCAGACCTGGCCGTGCCAGTGCCCACTCAGGACCCCCTAGCAGCCTCTCTTGTTTTTCACTAGTGCACACAGCCAGGAAAGCCATTCATCTTGCAGACACTTCATAAAATGCTTACTTCACTAATAAAACTTTGTCTCTATTTAAAAATGAATTCAGCATTTCCAACGGGCCAAGCACTGCTGGGAGTGTGGGTGGGGTCATGGGGGTACCCACCAGGAAACGAGTAGTTCTGAGTCACAGACCTCACAGGTGGTTAGTTGCCAGAGGTGAGGAGGGGTTGCCATCGATCCTTGACTTGATCCTTGACTTCACGCAGGCCCCCGTATGTAGAGGACCATGCCTGGTCCTGGATCCTTCTCTTGACCACTGAGATGTTTCAGCCCACCGTTGCAGCTGTTGGGTAAGCCCACCTCAGTGAGGGCTTTCCTTGATTTTGCTGACCCTCTATTGCAGAAGGTTTACTTGTACACATATAAAAATTATACAGCAGGACTGGGCAACGTTGTGTTGTGTTGTACTTAGTGGAGCCGTGAGCTGGAGCAGACTCGGTGGCAACCACCGTCACCACCACCAACATATTTTCTGTGTGTAACTATAGAGCTGTCTACAGGGTTCACATCTTGACTGGGAATTTCTGGGTGATTGGGTTGAATGTGGATTGCAAAACTGCACAGCTCTTCCAAATCTGCCCCCTGAGATTCCCACTCACCCCATCTCCCGACCCTCTTCCCAGTGTATGCTACGGTTCCTGTTCTTCTATTAGCTCCCCTTCCGCTGCCTCGCCCAGGGCTGGGATGAAGCATCAGGAGATGACGGGAAAAACCATCCCACTATTTCCCTGGCCTTCATGAAGTGGTACCATCATTAGGTTATTATGCCCAAAGTCCGGAGGAGGAAACTGAGTCTCAGAGGTGAACATCCTGCCTGGCGTCACACAGCTCCTCCTTGGCAGAAGTGGGAGGGGGGTTGGTTGCTGCATGCGTGACTGGCTTTTCTCTCCTTTAGGGTTCCCACGGCGACAGGAACTTGTGTATCTGTGTAGCCAGTCACTGCTGGCTCTCCTCTGAGAAGACAGCAGGATCTGCCGTCCTGTGTCAGCTCTGTCCCTGGGACCTGACCTAGCGCCGGGCACACAGAACACTCTCAGTAGATCTCTGCTTCTGGGAGTCCGCATGCACAATGGACAGTGACCTTCACCCAGACTTAAACTGCAGGCCTGGGGATGCAGCTGCCTACCACAGCTGCACAGCCGCAGCTGCAGCCAGAGCCAGAGCCAGAGCCACAGAAGCAGCCACGGCCACGGCCACAGCCACGGCCACGGCCACGGCTGCAGCCACAGAAGCAGCCACAGAAGCAGCCACGGAAACAGCTGCGGCCACAGCTGCAGGTATAGCCATAGATGTAGCCACAGCCACACCCCCCCGAAGCAGCCACAGCTACAGCCACGGCCACGGCCACAGCCATGGAAGCAGCCACGGCCACAGCTGCAGCCACCGAAGCCGTGAGCACCTTCACGACCTGCACTGGCTGCAGCAGCCCCACCTGACGCTCCTGAGGGAACTCTGCCTCCAGCTGCCCAGTGTCTCCACTGTGCACTCCTGAGTTGTGGGAGGGGATGGACAGACTGGCAAGTCCAGGGGGTTCCTGGGATGGCAGGGAGCTTGCACCACTGGGCTTCACGGCTGCGCTCCAGGGCCTGTTCAGGTTGGGGTGGGCGTCTTTCTCGGTGCTGCTCTGGCTCCACAGGTAGATGGGACAGGTGTGACTTCTCCGTATGAGACAGGCTAGCGCCTAAGTGGCCCGAAAACAGGCAGCCAGCACTGGGCACTCCCGAGAATTCTCAGTAAGCCTTGGCTCTTCCCCCAAACTCTCCAGCCTGTTCCGCTGCATACCTGATACACCGGAGGAGGCGTTCCCAACCGTACCAGCTCACGCTGAGCCTCTGTCTCCTTCTTGAGTTTTCTGCAGCATCAGTCACTTTGGGGGCTGTCAGGCTGACAACTTGGGGTGCTCCTTTGTCTCTCCCTCCCTCATTCCTCTTCCTTTCTTCTCCCCACCCCTCCCCTCTCCCTCCTCTTTCCCCCTTCCCCTTCCTCCTCTCCCTCCCCTCTTCTCTCTCTCTTCCTCTCTTCATCTCCCCTTCCTCCTCTCCCCTTCCCCCTCCCTCTCTCTACCCTCTTTCCCTCTGACTACCCCTTCTCCCTCTCCTCCCCTCTAGCTCTTCCTTTCCCCTCCCCATCTCCCCTTTTCCCCTCTCCCTCTCTCCTCCCCCTCCTCACTAGCCCTTTTCCCTCCTCCTTCATTCTTCCCCCTCTTCCCTCTCCCCTGTCCCCTTCTCCCGCTCCTCCTTCCTTTCTCTTCCCCCGACTCCTCCCCTCAGCAAATCTCTGTTGAGTGCCAGCTGCTTGCCAGGCACCCCACCTCGAATACAGCAGAAATGGGCCCTGTCCCTGGGGAGCTCACAGGCTAGCTGGGGAGACAGACTGACGGATGCACATGCTGTTAGAAGCTAGCCTGGGACCTGTGGCGGAAAAGACTAAGTGACACCCAGCAAGGTGTCTTGTTGTGGGCGGTTGGTCAGGGCGGCTGAGCAGAGCTGGTTCTGACGCAGCAAGAGGGAGGTGGATTTGGGGCAGGGGGGGCGGCAGGGGGGACCTGAGCTGGGCAGAACCCTGCAGAGGCCCTGTGCTGTGGGGGAGGGGCGTGGAGCCCACGTGGGCAGGGCTGTGTTGTTGCTGAGAATTGACCAATAGACCCTGTTTGCCCTGGACAAGGGGCGTTCCAGGGATATTGGTCTTTTAGTGCTAAAGTGGAAAGTTCTGGGCACAGGTCACCCAGCTGGCCGGGTGAGACCTCCAGGAGCTGTAGCTGGCCCTGGGGGTCCGAGGGGCCAGCCACGCAGTGAAGTGTGGGTGAGTGGGCAGCGCCCTGGGTCCCAGGGAGGTTTGTGTCAGGGGGGATTGACCTGGCCTGCTGGCCACTGATGAGCAGTCTGAGGCTCGCTTTTCTTTTCACTGGCTGGCTGCACAGTCACCAGCAGGACAGTGATGATGTCGCTGCTGGCCTGGCTACCTGCTCTGTGTGGCAGCTCTGGGAGGACTGGGTGTGATGACGGCTGTCTGGCCCTCTTTGGCCTTCCTTTTCTTGCACAGTCAGAGGTCACGCCTTGTGTTCCCAGGGGCCTTCTGGATGTCAGCTCGCAGCCAGAGGAGTAGCGGGGTGGGCAGGGCTGAGGAGGGGACCACTCTGTTGGGTGTGTGTCGTTATTGACAGCCCGGGTGGCAGTGACCCTGTTCACAGGGCCCACCCTGCATTCCCACAGAAGGCACAGGGGCTCACTGGCACCACCTCCATTAAATCTTACCCAGCCCTGGAGGCAGGCACTTGGATTAGTGGTCAGCTGCCATAACAAAAGGCTGTGAACTTGGTGGCTTCAAACAATGCGTGCATGTATTACGCTACAGCTCTAGAGGCCGGAAGTACAGAGTGGGCCTCCCTGGGCTAAAGTCCAGGGGAGGGGGCAGGGCAGGGTCCTTCTGGAGGCTTCAGGGCAGAAACTCATCCCTGCCTTTTCCAGCTTCTACAGGCTGCCTGCCTTCCTGGGCGGGTGGCCCTCTTCTGTCGTCACTTTCTGCTCTTGTTTCCACTGTCGTGTCTCCTTCACTGATTCTGATCTCTGGCCTCCCGCTTCTGAGGACCTGGTGATTCCATTCAGGGTCCACCCAAATAATCCAGAATACTCTCCCCCAGCTCAGGACCCTTAATTACATCTGCAAAGTCCTTTTAGCTGTAGAAGGTGTGGAGAGCTTTGTTGTTGTTAGCGACCTTATGCATAACAGAGTGAAAAGCTGCCCAGTCCCACGCCGTTTTCATCACTGTGGGTATGTTGGGGTCCACTGTGACGTCTGCTGTGTCAGCCCATCTCACTGAGGGCTCCCCTCATTTTGGCTGAAGCTCTACTTGACCAGCCTCAAGGTCCTTGGTAGTGATTGGTCCTTCCTGGTGATGCATCCAAAGTGAGCAAGCTGAAGTCTCCCCATCCTCTCTTCTACGGAACATTCTGGCTGTATTCTTCTAAGACTGATTCATTTGTTCTTCTGGCAGAAATGTTACAATATTTTTCATCAATGCCGTAATTCCAATGCAGTGAACATCTTTGGGGGGTCAGTCTCCAGCCTACCACACTGCTACTCTTGTTCCCAT
Source organism: Heterohyrax brucei (assembly GCA_028571685.1). NCBI lineage: Eukaryota > Metazoa > Chordata > Mammalia > Hyracoidea > Procaviidae > Heterohyrax > Heterohyrax brucei. Next base: position 118,842,747 of record CM053151.1, on the reverse strand, counting down.
TGCAGAGATGAGAAAATTGAGACTCAGAGAACTCGTGTCACTTGCCTGAGGTCAGGGTCAAGATTGGGATGAAAGCCCAGGCTGCCACCAAGGCTTCCAGGTTCATTCATGGGCTTGATGTGGCCCCTTTGTGAGAATTAGGAGAAGGAAACTCTTTCTCTGGCTCTGTGCTGGGGGCCTGGACCCATTCTCTTCCTGCTTTCAGTCACACATCTGGCCTCCACTCAATGCCACATTCCCCATCTTGCAAACAGCCACTCTTTGGAGTCCGTTTTGGCACCCATGGGTGCGGACACCGATAGCAGACTGCTCTTGGAATGTAAAATCTGCTGGAAACAGCTTGAATGTCTGCAATGGACAAATGGATAACCAAAATGTGGTCTATCTATACAATGGGATACTGTTTAGGTATAAAAAGAGATGAAGTACTAATACATGGGACAACGTGCATGTGCCTTGAAACTGCTGTGCTCAGTGAAAGAAGCCAGTGATGCTTCTGGCCACACACTGTCCGATCTTGTTCGTATGAAATGTTTGGAAAGGGAACATTCATGGTGACAGTAGCTGCTTGGGGCTGGGTTTGGGGGTTGAGTGGGGACAGAGGTGGATGGAAGCTAAAGAGTGTGGACTTTCCTTTGAGGTGACAGCATTCTTAAATCGAGTGTGGTAATGTGGCATAGACACTAAAAATCAGTAAATTTTACACTTTAAATGGACCAATTGCATGGTCTGTGAATTTCATTTCAGTAAAACTGTTAACTAACTGCAAACCCACACAGCATTAGGAGAGAGCAGAGAATCCTGGGGTCCTGAGTTCCCAAGTGTGCTCTAGATAGGTGAATGACAGCTCTGAGGGGACACAGCTCCAAGGGGACACAGCCGTCCTCTTGGCCTCTTAGACCCCTGGCCTGCAGAAAAGAGGAATCAAGAAGGAGACAGGAAGGGAGCTTTAAGATGTGGGGCCGAGGGCAGGGTCCCCTCTTGCTGAGGCCAGCGGGGTTCCCGAGTGAACTGGCAAGTGCCTGCCTCCTTTAACCGCAGTGGCCAGTCTCAGCCCCAGCCATCTCATCCCTCGAACTCTGGGACGGGCAGCTACTGTTAGTGAATCTTCCCACGTTTTTTTCAAGAAAAAAGCAGATATCTGAATTATTTTGTTATTGTTGTCAACTAATTAAAATAAAATTTACAGTGTAGGCTGAAGGGGTTTCTAGAAGGGCTGAGAACATTCGGCTTGTTGACCTGTTTTCTGGGTTCATGGACAGCCATGTTCAACAGTCACTGAATGGTGGAAACACGATATACATTTTCTTTGTATGGGTTATGTTTTGCCAGAAAGCTTCATTAAACTATGTCAGGAGAGGTCTGGGGGCTGGCTTCCGCTCATGGCTTCCAGGTCGTGAGTGTCTGGTTTGTGAGGTATGGTCAGTGAGCGCATGGGGAGTTTTTGGCAGATTCCCCCCTGGAAGCTATGGTGTAGTGGTCCTTCTGGGGCCCATGATCTATTGAAAGGCACCTAGGGCACCTCAGAGCCTCTGTGGGTCCTTCGCGCACCCACCTGCAGGTACCAGGTCAGTAAGGGGCCATGTTTCTCACTAGGTTCCTGGGTAGTAAGCAGCATGGATGGGCTGGAAGCCTGTGCACGTCACGGAACCCCATCTGATTCTTCCTATTTCTGACACCACACTGCCCCCTGTGGGCCATAGTTTATGGTGCTCTTCCATCTGACTTTCTAGGCTCGGCAAGTTACGGTGCGCCTCTTAGGGGCAATTTTTAAAACATGAATTAAATGTACCCAACTTCCTGAGCAAGGCAAAATTTTGAAAGGTCTTCCAGCATGTTGAAAATTGAGCATCCCCACAGGTGCAGACAAACACATGCATGCTTGCCTTCACAGACACCGCTGTAGTTCCACACATGTAGCGATAGATGCATACAGACACATCCATCAACTCATGCTGACAAGCACACACACCTATGTGCACACACAGAGACACGTGCTTGTATATGTGGGTCTACAGTCTATGCACTCACATACACACAGGCACGCACTCACAAATGTGTTTGCACTCACAGGCATGCACTCACACACACTTGCAGACGTGCACTCACCCATGCACAGGCATGCACTCACACACACACACACACTCGTATACATGCAGACATGCACTTGCCCACACACAGGCATGCACTCACACAAAGTCACATGCACAGACGTGCACTCGCTCACACATGGGTATGTACTCTCACACACAGGCATGCACTTACACACACACTCGCATACATGCACTCCCACACTCGTAAATGCGTCTAAACTCACAGGCATGCAGTCACACACACTCATCCACACACAGACATACACTTGCCCACACACAGACATGCACTTGCCCATGCACAGGCATGCACTTACACACAGACACTCACATGCATGCAGACATGCACTCACCCACAGACAGGCATGCACTCACACACAGGCATGCACTTGCACACAGACACTCGCATGCATGCAGACATGCACTCCCACACTCAGGCATGCACTCTCACACACACACAGGCATGCACTTGCACACATAGACACTTGCATGCACGCAGACATGCAGTTGCCCACACACAGGCATTCACTCGCACACACGCACACAGACACACTTGCATGCAGACATGCACTCGCCCGCACACAGGCGTGCACTCACGCACACACAGACATGAACTAGCACATATGTACAGTCTATGTACCCCTGTCCCAGGTCTATCCACTCAAGCATGCTGTGATGGATTGCATCGTGTCCCCCCAAAGTGTGGGCTGACTTGGCTGGGCCGTGGTTGTCCATTTTGTGGTCTGACATGATTTTTCCTGTGTTGCATCCCACCTGCAGGATGTTAATGAGGCGGGATTAGAAGTGGTTACATTGCTGTGAGGCAGGACTCAGTCTACAAGATTCAGCTGTATCTTGTGTCAATCTCTTTTGAGATATAAAACAGAAAATCAAGCAGACAGGAGAGGAACTGTATACCACCAAGAGCGAAGTGTGTCCTTTGGAGCCAGGGTCCTTGCACTGAGATACTCCTAGACCAGAGGCAGATCAATGACAAAGACCTTCCTACAGAGCCCACAGAGACAAAGCCTTCCCCTGGAACTGATGTCCTGAACTTGGGCTTCTAGCCTGTGAGTGAATAAACTTGCTTGTTAAAGCCACCCACTTGTGGTTTTTCTGTTACAGCAGCACTAGTTGACAAGACACACATATCTGTACAGACATGTGCTTACACACTTGCACTCACACACACAGGCACACACTCAACTCACATGCCAGGGCACATACAGAGGCACGCACTCACACACATAGCCATACGTGGACACACCCTTTGTGCCCTCAGATGCACACCCACGGGCTACGCGCTCATCCAGCTCTCAGCTGAGCCCAGGAGACGGGGCCCTTCTCCTGACACCCTGGCTTCTTTCAGCTTTTATGACACCACCATCTCCTTTGTCATCTTCTCTCTCCGGTTGCTCTGTCTCTGCCTTGCTAGGTCACTCATACCCCTTGATGCCACATTTCAATTCAGAAGTTTGCAGGGCCTTATTACACTGGCTGTACCTGCCTGATCTCACTCTGTTGGTATGCAAAAAAGAAAAGGAAGGAGCTTGTTTGACACCTTCTGGTTCTTTGGGAGCAGAACCCAGCATAGTCTGATACCAGGGTCAGATCCTACTAGTCACTGGGACTCTTAGTGACTAGGGCCACAAGAGACCAAAGGAACCGGTAGGGTCAAAGCCAAGGCCAGGGGCCATGTATCAGCCAGGAAAGCTGAACCTGTTTCATTTCTTTTGGTATCATGAATCATCACTTGCTGCCAGCTTATTTATAAGTTTATTTGGTTGTTTCTTGTCTACGAGAAAGGTGGGCACTTGATTTTGGTCGCTGATCTGTTCTAGTGCCGGGTCCATGATTGGTCTCAGTCACTGCTTGCTGAAGGAACAAACAAATGTGCTTCCCTTTTCTTTACTAAGAACTGGAGATGTGTTTTTCTTTCTAGGGTACCAACCTGGTTAGGAGGCCCCCTCTGGGATCCCCAGCTTCCCATGTCATACACTGACACCCAGCTGATTATTTGCCACCCCCTCACCCCAAGATTGAGAATAGGGACCTTGCCCCATTACGTCTCAGAGCCCAGCCAGAGGCTGGTGCGGTGGCGGCTTGGCAAGTGTTGGCTGGTGGGGCCACCACATGGGAGACTGTCCAGCGGACCACGGGGACTTGGGGAGGGGAGAACGGTTGGCCAGATTCGAGGGCAGAAATGAGCTAGTTACCGGGGAAACTCATGTTATTTGTGTTGTTTGCAGAGAGACCCCCTCCTGCCCCCGCAGTCTGGTCGTGTATAAACATTAATCACAGTGCCTCTGCTGGCCTGGAACAGCCACTGCTCTGCGGGTGCCCAAGCAGTGAGGGGCCTGCCCAGGCCAAGTGGAAAATCACAGCTGGGCAGGCTTTGGGGACCATGCAGCTACATCAAGTAGCCAGCCTTGCCAGCCACCAGGGAACTCGCTGGGAACTCGCCCCCTTCTACTTCTCCCACTCCCAAAGGCTCAGATGGCTTCCCAGCTCTGGGAGATGGTGAGGGAGGAATGGCTACTCCCACCAGGTGCCCAAGGGAGGTGGCACCTTTTCACTTTACTATAGGCACCACAAATCATGCAGCCAGGCCAGATAGTGGAGGGAGCTGGCTGGTTGTGGAGAATGATTCCTGTTCTGCTGTCCTGGGGGCCAGCACCAGGGCCTGCCGTTGGGTCTGGGTGCCTCTGCAACCCCAGGCTTCTTGGCTGCAAACCCGTGAACCTCACAACTGCTAGGCCCCATCCTGCACCTGCCCAGAGCAGACCCTGCCTGCCTTCTAGGATGGCCAGGTGCTGAACTGGTACCCAGCGTTTTGGCTTCAAGATCCTGTCTGCTGTCAGCGACTGCACAATCCACTGGTCCGATCCCTCACACTGTTCCTGCCTTGTTGAGGTCCTGGCAGCCACACTGGACCTCATATTCAGCCCGATATGGACTCTGCCAAAGGGACCCTTGTTCAGAACACATCACGGCAGGCCACCACACTTGACAGTGACATTATTTGTGCCTCTCTCTCTTTAAAAAATGTGTTCCATGGCAGGGGCTCTTCCCTGGCCTCAGTGTCCCCGCTCCTAGCACAGGGCCTCCAGCTGTTGGAACTCAGCAGACAGGAAGGGGTATTTTACAGCCATTAGGTAGTTACTAAACCCCGGTGGAGTAGTGGTTAAGTGCTGTGGCTGCTAACCTAAAGGTCAGCAGTTTGAATCCACCAGATGCTCCTTGGAAACTACGGAGCAGTTCTACTCTGTCCTATAGGGTCACTATGAGAGTCGGAATTGGCCCAGTCGCAAGGGCTTTGGTTTAGAATAGCCACCAGAGCCATTTCTGGATTGTAGTCCAGGTTCCACTATTTACCAGCCACATGGCCTCTGGCAAGAAAACCTCCAAGCTTGGAGTTTCTCAGTTGTGGCATTACCAGGTGCAGCGATGGCATTGGTTACAGCAGCTCAGAGACCCGAACAGTGCCCGGTCCCGCGTTGTCCACACAATCATTGCTATTTGTGAGCCACTGTTACAGCCATTGTGTCCATTCATCTTCTTGAGGGTCTCCATCTGTTTCATTGACCCTCTGCTTTACCGAGAATGATGTCCTTCTCCAGGGACTGGACCCTCCTGGTAACATGTATGTGAAACGACATCTCACCAACTTTGCTTCTAAGGAGCATTCTGGCTGCACTTCTTCCGAGACAGGTGTGTTCATTCTTCTGGCGATCCATGGCATATTCAGTATTCTTCACCAGCACCGTAACTCAAAGGCATCAATGCTTCTTTGATTTTCCTGAGCTGTTGCCCAGCTTTTGTATACACATGTGGCAACTGAAAATACCATGGTTTCTGTCAGGCACACCTTAGTCCTCAAAGTGCATCTATGCTTTTTAATTCTTTAAACAGGCCTTTTGCTGTAGTGAGGTACGTTGTTTGATTTCCTGACTGCCGCTTTCATGGGCATTGACTGTGAATCCAAGTATGATGAAATCCTTGATAACTCCCATCTTTTCTCTGTTTATCCAATGTTGCTTGTTGGTCCAGTATAAAAAAAGGGGATACGTGACTGTTGTCAGTTGCAGGTGAGCTGGCCTCCAACTCCTGGTGACTCATGCACAATGGAACAAATCCCTTCCCAGTCCACACCGTCCCCGCTGTGATCTGTAACCAGTAGTTGGTTGTTGGAACTAGATCACCAGGCCTTTCTTTCTGGTCTTAGTCTGAAAGTGCTGCTGAAACCCAAGCAGCAACACAGCAGGATGCAAACCTCCGCTGATAGACTGCACAGGAGGTACACTGGCTGGGAACTGAGCCCAGGTCGCCCACCTGGAAGATGACAATTCTATCACTGAACCACCAGTGTCCCTAGGCTGACAATAATGCTGAGTTCATAGTTGTCATGAGAATTGAGTTAATATATATGTAAAGAGTACAGAGTAGCCCATGAATTAATTCACCGTTTCTAGTGAGTGAGTGAATGGATGAATGAATGAAGCTGTGTACTTAATGTCCTCCGCAGTGTTGAAATCTACCAGGCTGGTCTTCCCACTATCATTTATTCATTCACTGAACATCTGTTTGGTGTTTCCTGTGAGCCAGGCACTGTGCTAGGCGCTGGGGGTGCAAAGGAAAATGAGATGAAGTGTTTGTTCTCAGGGATGGCTGGGGAGCTGGCGGATAAAGGGATGCAATATGCTCCTGCAATAGGTTCCAGGTGACTTGGTGGAGAGGCGGGGCACCAGGGAGGAGGGGACCCATCCTGGGAGGGGATGGGCAGGGAAGCATCAGAACAGTGGTGGCATGAGAGCTGAGCCTTCCAAACAGAAGTGGATCATGTCCTTTATGTAAGTCACAAATTGGAAACTGACAGAGGCATTAACGTCATTTTAATTATCATAATAGAAAATGATGACAGTAACAACAGTACTAATCATCAAAGGGAGAGAATGTCACCAACACATCTTTACATCCTGTTAGGTTAGATAATTTTATAATCAAAAGAGCACACGGAAATCCTACAGTAAGAAATCGCTTTGCACTGCAGTAAAAGTTAGGGAGCTCCCAGCAACACTGGGTGCTTGAGTAGAAAGGAATACAAGAGTGAAAATACCTTTTCATGAAGGAAATTGCTTACATTCAAGTTGATTATGAAAACATCAAGAAGACACAAACATTTATGATTTTCTCAGAATGAAGAAATGGTGTCTGGCCAGTGGCTTCTTACAAGAATAAGGTTTCTGTAAAATTTTAAATAGTATAAAGAGTATTACTATACTTTCAACTGGGGGGGGGTGGGAGAGGGTACAGAACTGGGTTGGAGCTTGCAACAAAAAGGCCGATTTTCCCAAAGGCTGCCCATCGGTCCTCCTCATTCTCATTCTGCTTCCTAAGCAACCCCACCTTCCCACTCCAGAGTACTTCTCAGACGCTTTGGTGAGGGGCCACAGAAACACAAAGTCACCAGTGGGAACAAGTTAAAACCATCCACTCATCTGCTTTTTCAGGGTTTCTCCATCCAGGCTGGGGCTCCTCATGAAAGCTCTAGAAATGGAGTCACAAGATCCATCAGGGTTCGCCCTTGGATGGAATTCTTTGAACTCAGGGCAGCAGCTACGGATTTTAGCTTTGGGCAGCTGAAGTCATTGATTTATTAAGTAACTCTCACATGGGGAAAAGTGGAACTTTGTAAAACACCCCCAGTTTGAGAATCTGAGACAGCGCGGCCTAGTGCAGGGTGTCTCAACCTCAGTGCCATTCTCACCTGGGGTGGGATAATTCTTGGTTGTAGGGCCATGTTCAGCACTGGCATCCAGGCTTCTAACCACTAGATGTCAGTAGCATTCACTGTGTCTCCAGACATGGTCCCATGTACCCTGGGAGGCAAAACAGGCCCCGCTGGGAATCACCAGAATTGAAAACTTTGCAGCTAGGAGCCACCGGTTCAAGAGCGTGTTCACCGGCTGACCAGCTTGACTGTGCAATTCCCCCAAGGTCTTCAAAAGCTGGGTGTCCTCCAGCTGAAAGGTAGAAAATCCCCTCTTGCCAGCTGTCAAAAGCCCTCATCAGACCCCACTGGATCACTGGAACAATGTTTCGGGCTGTGAATGTGGAAGTTCTCTGGTTCATTAAGGAGCAGGCAGATGGTGGCTGGGCCTGCTGTGGTCACTCAGGGCATGAAGACAGAGAGGCTCTCAGAACGGGGGCCCTAAGTTTCCCAATAGCCAGTGTCACAGGCACTGCCTCCAAAGCCCCTGTGTCCTTGTCAGGGTCACGACCAAGACAGAAGGGGCCCCAGACCTCCTCCTGGGGAGAGGGGAAGTCGGCCTGAAGAAGGACCCAGAAGTATATGACAAGATCATGTCATGGCTGGATGGATTGTTTCAGGCAAGGATCATCCCCATGGCCTCAAAGGTCAGTGCAGACCCCCTGCAGGTCTCAGGGTCCACGGGGCCTCTCCAAGGACAGGATTCTAAGCTTTTCTCTGTGTCCCTTTTCTGTCTTAATAAAAATGTGTGATTTCTGCAATAACTTAGAATAACTCAGATTCACATTCCAGAATTTATGTCATTAATTTTGTGTACTTTTGGCCACAAAATTCTGGTAGTGATCATTTCTAGTGTTTGGACAGTTGGGGGGTGGGAACACACATGGAATATGTCCCTCACTCCTGGACCCCGGGACAGTACCCTTCTGTAGCATTGCTCATCTTTCATCACCATGGTTTGGGTTTTGTCCTCTGCCACTGCTCCCCAAGTCTGTCATGTGAGAAGGGACTGGCCAGCACTTATGGGTGCTCTGGTGATCTGGGTTACTCAGTGTGGCCCATTTCCTGCTTGAAGACCATGGACTCTGTCCCTTTGGGTTCTCAGTACACCTTCCTGTCTCCTCAGCTCTCTCGTTGAGTGACCACGGTCAGGAACCCATGGAGAGTGGCAGGACAGGTGAACATGGAACATTCTGGCTCTGCCTACTCCATTTGGGCCCTTGAGCAGAGGGCCTTGTGATACTCGCTCACAACAGCTCTATCTACTGCTGTGACCTCCACTGGGGACAATCAGTGGGCATCTGCCAGGGCAGGGGAAAGGGTCCAGGCAGAGACTCCAGTCCTAGATGGGAGCTGGTAGACCAGATGGCCCCTTTGCTTCTGAGGAATGCACAGCTTGCGAGCCAGAGCCCTTGGCTGGGCGCCCACTTACTGTGTGACTTCAGGGGCCTTCCTTGAAAATAAAAGGTCCTGTGAATTGCTATTGAGTTGATTCCAACTCATGGTGACCCTATGTTCACAGGGTAGAACTGTGCTCCATAGGGTTTTCAAGGCTGTGACCTTTTCGACGCAGATCACTATGCCTGTCTTTCAAGTTGCCTCTGGTTGAGTTCCAATCACCAACCTTTCCCATAGCAGCCTAGTGCTTAGCCTTGGTGCCACCCAGGGCCTCACTCACCTAAAGGCCATGACTGGATGCTTTCTACACCAAAAACGATTGAGTCACCTCTGACTCACAGTGAACCAACCCAAAGGACAGAGTAGAACTGCCCTGAAGGTTTCCAAGGAGCGGCTGGTAGATTCGAACTGCTGACCTTTTGGTTAGCAGTTGAGCTCTTAACCACTGTGCCACCAGAGTGAATGATCTTAAGGTCTCTGATAAACATTTATGTGTCTTCCCCAGCCCTAGTGACCAGTGTGGAGGGGAGAAGACTTAGTTTCTGAGAATGACACTTGGAATAAAGAATGTGGTCGCAGACTCTCCAGGACACAAACCTCAGCCTTAGTCACTGGCCCAAGAATGGTCCATTTTGGAGGGGCTGATTCGGATAACAGCAAACACCCAGCCAGCAGTAGAGGCCAGAACTGGGTCTGAACCCCAGCTCTCCAGTCATCAGAGGCTGGTCCTCAGACACACAGCCTGGCCTCAGTTTACTCAGCATTAAAATGGGACAATAATTACTATGCATACCTTTGCAGCCTCACCCCTAGGTTGCTTTGAGAATTAGATGAGATATAAACAGAGCACAGCATGAGGCAGTAGTTTCAGAAACAGCAGCCTAAGACTAACAGCTAAGAACAATCTTACTAATACTGGTAAATGAAGGTCACAGTCCTGAAGAGGGAACACACCATTCATCTTGGAGAAATCAGGCAGCAACAGCTCACGACAGTCACAGCTGCATCCCTCCGGCCGCCAGAGAGGGCCCATGCCATTTGTTAATGGGTTTGGCAGCCTTCCATTTGCAGCAGGGTTGGGAAGGGCCTGCTGCCACTCCAGGTAAGTGGAACAGCTGTCCCCTGTTCCTTCTTCCGGATCAGGTCGATAAGGTCGTGGGAATACTTGGAGAGTAGTCCCCTCTCACTGGGAGTGGGGCCTTCTCATTCTGACAGCAGGACAGTCTCAGTCACCTCTCAACCTTGATTTCATGGAAAAGGAGCTGGAAAGCAACGATTCAGGGCAGAACAGGCTGTGTGATCACCTGTCGGCTTTTCCTGGCAGGAGAGTGCTTTTAACGTGTGGCTGGGTTGAGTGGCCCCAGAACCCTCCCCTTGCTGGCCTCTAGGGGCAGCAACTCAAGGTCTGGCAGACAGCATGCAGCTCTTTGCAGTGAAGAGTCCCACATACAGATGGAAATAAAGCACGAGATTCCATTTGACTCTGACACACAGGAGGTCACTGTGAGTCAGGAGCCACTCCATGGCAACCGGCCCTTTTTTATGGAGCCTCCAGGCCTTGAAGAGCCAAACTACAGTGATCACAGAGGGACATGCTCAGAAAACATTCCAGCAAATGCAGGATCCTTCTGTAAGGAGCAGCCCATGGCGAGGTGAGCCCCCTTTTCCTCATACTGACTCATCAAATCTATGGGGCCCTTGGGGCCAGCCCATCTGGGGAGAAGCCATACTGGGTTCAAGGACTCTTCCACCTCTCTTTCTGCAGCACTCCAAGTTGGGACCAGACCTGCCGAAATGACTGCCCCACGCCACTCGGCAGCGCTGGCTGCAGGGGGTCACATTCCATGTGGGTCCCTCTGCTGGGCTCCCTGTTCTCAGCAGGGGGTCCGCCTGCATGTGAACTTGTAAAGCCTGTCTCTGGGAACCCCTCTGGGGCTTTGCAAAGGGACTTGTGTACAACCTTACACAAGGCAGGTGTCTAACCACCCTGGACAGCACCCCTAAAGCCTGACAAGGGAATGCACCACCCAATGGTTCTAGTTTCAGAGCCCAGCTTGGCCACTTGCGTGTGGAGTGGCCTCCATCAGGGAAGTTACATTGTTTCTCTGACCCTCTGGTACCTTATGGGCCTATTTCAGCAACGACGCTGCCCCGGACATTTAAAGGCTGTAAAGTATGCGTGAATCTAGCTCAGTGCCTGGCACGCAGACTCAAGCAGTGGCGTTTGGTCTCTTTCCCCATTCCTAACATTCAAGACAGGGAGGACGGTGCAGCTCAGCCCGTGGCTGGAATCTCCCCTCTGCTCCATAGTCAGGTGCTCAGCACGCATCTATCTTCACTGCTGTCTGAGTGCTAACGGGACAACCAGGTGAAGACCACAGGAGGCTGGGGCTGAGCGGCACAAAGCGAGTCACAGCCGTCTGTGACAGAAGGCTTGGGAAAGGTGGCTCCTAATATACATCCCCATCAATGGCCCTGACGTTGAAAAGGGAGCTGAGACTTGAAAGTTGAGTGCGACATTTACCTTGGGAAGAAAACAAAAGAACACAAAACTTTGTGACTGGAAGCACAGGGCAGAGCCCCTTTCCCACGGGGCAGGGGGTGGGGGGTGTGGGTGTGCTGCTCTGGGAAGCTGAAGCCATCCTTTTCTCCCTGACCCATTCCACCATGGCAGACAGAATGCCACCTCCTCGGGCTAGTTCGAGAACAAACCCAGTCACCTCCTCTTTCCAGGGCTGCAGGCTTTCTGAGGAGGAAAGACAGAGAGTGCTGGGGCTGGGGTAACCCATAAAAATGTCAGTCTAATAGACTGTGGTCTTGGGACAGACGTGGGGGTTGGATGCAGCCACGCTTTCTGGAGCCCTGGTGCAAACGAGGGCTGAAAAATCATCCACCCCAGCTTCTGGGTGGTTCTAGCAGAGTGCACGGCCTCACAGCAGTTTCAGAAGGTGCCGCAGACTCACAGTTTCTCGCCCCTCCTCCCCTGCTGCTGAGGTCAGGTGGCTGTCCGTGCTCTCGGCCTCCACTTGAAGCTGAAGCATCTGGGGGTGGACACTTGGCTGCTGGTGACAGATGAGGCCAATAAGAGCTGGTGGCCGCCAGTAGCATTGCCTGGAGGCTGGGCAGGTAATTCAGTTACCATGGCAGCTATGGTCAGCCTCCTGAGATGAGTGGCTGTCTGTGGACAATTACAATGTCCCTTTGCCTGGCATCGAGAATACTCATTTCTCCCGAGAGCACAGCGGTTAAGTGTCTCCAAACACGCCCAAGAGCTTATGGCTGGTTTCTCATTTATAGGTGGAATTCATGCCACTTACTTTCTTTCTAGAGTCTGCAGGCAATTCAAGTGGTTCACGCGCTCAGCTGGTAACCAAAAGGTTGGAGGTTCGCATCTACTCAGAGGCCCCTATACTGATAAAGCAGACACTGAAACCTCTAAAGGAAGCACAGTTCTAGTCTGATATCTGGTGGGGTGGCCAGGAGTCAGAGCTGGCAACTGAATTTTTTTCATTTTTATAGTGTGGGCAAAAGGCCAGAGAAAGCCACTGTGGCTTTACACGGGAGGGTAGCCTTGCGGGACTCAGGGGGCACTGTGGCAGTGAGCTTTCCTAAGGCAGGAAGAAAATGGGTCTTTTCTGATGTGGCTCCCCCAGTACATCCCAACGGGCCCTATCCTCCCTGGGGAGCACCCTTGATGGCCAGGGCCCTGAGTCACTGATTTTTAAGGGCCCTGGTAATGCAGCGGTGAGGCACTCAGCTGTTAACTGAAAGGTTGGCTATCCAAACCCACCGGCCATTCTGAGGGAGAAAGGACCTGTCCGTCTGCTGGTGTAAAGATGACAGCTTTGGGAACCCTATAGGGCAGCTCTAATATGTCCTACAGGGTAACTGTATTGACTCCACGGCAATGGGTTTTTTTTAAGAACACTGACTCAGGCAGAACTGCGTTCAAAGCCACAAGACAGCCTCATAGCCAAACCGGAGGTTAAAATCTAGGGTTCTAAACCGCCTTCTGCTCTTGTGTGCAGCTTCAAGATGCTCTGGAAATTCTGTCCAAGGGCACCTTCTCCATCCATGCAGCTGGGAGGGCTTAGCTGGAGTAGCCCTGGGCCAATTTAGGAAACATTCTTTCTGCTCCAGCTCCTCTGCTACCCTGCCCCAGGAATGTAGGCAGTCCTGACCCTCAGCACCCCCATCAAACAATCAGATGGACCTCAGTCTTTTCATCTAAAATCCTGTGAGTTTTCAAACAAGAGAGAACATCCTCACTTTGGTAGCCTGGAAAGTAAACTAACTGCCTGGTAGACAGAATTCTAAAGACAGCCTCTCTTCTTCCCCAAAAGGAGGGGAAAGTCCACCCAGCAGATAAAAAACACCATCAGTATCCCAGGGGCCTGTCTGCTTACCAGTAACACCCTCATCTCTAGGTTTCTTGATTGCTTGGTGTCTGAAGTGAGACAGGTGCTGTTTCTAAGTCAAACTAAAACATTCTATGGCCCGTTAAATGACTGCCACCAATGTGTTGAGGAGTTGAATAGCAAACCAGGATTGGGTCAGGAACACTAATTGTCTGAGGACCACACTGCCCAGTCCCCACCCTCCAGACTTGATAGGTTTGCATAAGAACAAGATACAAGAGTGACTACTTGCTGTCAGAGATCACCAGAGCATGTCTCTATTTGAAATGTCACTGGCTGCTCCATCTGGTCTCAACGCTTGGGATGCAGTTTCAAGAATTCTCTGCTTTGCTTTTCAAGGTCTTCCCTTGTGTCTTGTCTCCGGGAGCTGGACAACCACGTTCCGTTTTCTGAACCAGCTTGATGCCAGACGGGCCATCTGAAACCAAGGCCACTGGGAGAAATTCTGGACACATGGTCACTGCACCTGCAGAGGCCATGTGCCCCGCAAAACTTTTGATTCTATAATGTGGCAGCAGCCAGATGCCAACAGCAAGACACGGCCGAGTGCGCAGCTTGGCGGGGCCCGGCACTCAGCCCAGGGTGGCTGCCCCTCAGAAGGTGAAGGCGTACACCACCCCCACCACCACAATGTTCCCCAGCGTCGCTATGATGGCGATCCAGAGCAGGACGGCGTCGTTGGAGGACCGCGGGGCCTCCTCTGGCTGGCCGTTGGACGCTGTGTGGACGTTGCCAGAGGAGTTGAAGAGGGAGTACTCGGTGCTGAAGTCCTCATTGGGCGAGTCCATGAAAGCACCTCCCATCATGGGCAGCTGTGAGGGAGGAGAGAGAGTGAAGCAGAGGTTATAGCATAGCTTGTGTGCAGTGTTGGTGGCTTGTGTGTTGCTGTGATGCTGGAAGGTATGTCCTCAGTATTTTAAACACCAGCAGGGTCATCCATGGTGGGCGGGTTTCAATGGAGTTTTCAGACTAACAGAGACTAGGAAGAAAGGCCTGGAGATCTACTTCAGAAAATCAGCCAAGGAAAACCCCGTGGATCATAACAGTTGAATTCTGACACTTCAACTGGCTTCCTCTGGCTGCGTTACCAGGAAGGACCACTCCCTGGAGAAGGACACACCATGTTTGGTAGAGAATCAGTGAAGGTGACAAGAGACGTGTGGTGAAAGAGACTGGCACAGTGGCTGGACCAGTGGACTCAAATCTACTTATGGCCATAAGATGGTGCAGGACTGGGCAGTGTTTGCTCTTTTGTATGGAAGGCTGCTGTGAGTTCAGTAGCTAACAGCCACACTATAGTGCAACTCCTGGGGACTGGAGAGGACCTGCCCTTGTCCAGGGAAACATGACCCATGGAGCAAGCCCACTCAGAACCGGAACTTTGACTTGCTGGTGGTGGTTAGCCGTCAACGCCAACTCAGCATGACTCCCCGTGTGCAGAGTCGAGCTGCTCCACAGCGCTTTCAAGGCTGTGACCTTCTGGAAGTAGCTCCCCAGGCCTGTCTCCCCAAGTGTCTCTGCTGGGTTCGAACCATCAGCCTTTTCGCTAGTAGGTGCTTAATCATTTGCACCACTGGGAGAATCCTATAACTTCTACTAGGGCCTGTAAAGCAGGGGTTTCACTATTTTTTTTTTAATTTAAAGTACATACTTCAATCCATAACAATTAATGTTCCTAACAACCTTTTAAGCCCTGGTGGCATAGTGGGTAAAGTGCTACATCTGCTAATCAAAAGGTCAGTAGTTCAACTCTGCCAGATGCTCCTTGGAGACTCTATGGGGCAGTTCTACTCTGATCTCTAGGGTCGCTATGAGTTGGACCCGACTTCACGACAGTGGGCTTAACAACTTTTCGGAAAACTTGATGGTGTAGTGGTTAAGAGCTACAACTGCTAACCAAAAGGTCAGCAGTTTGAATCCCCCAGGTGCTCCGTGGAAACCATATAGGGCGGTTCTGTTCTGTCCGATAGGGCCACTATGTGTCAGAATCGACCTAATGGCAAGGGGTTTGGGTTGTGTTTTTGGAAGAACCTTTTCAGACTATGATTCTTACCTCACTCTACAGATGGAGTCACTCCAGCTGAGATCAGCTCATCGGCTTGCCCCATAAGCCACTTATCAGACCTCTAGGCCTCTCCTTCTGCATGCGAGGCCCTTCCCAGAACACCACAGACTGATATGAATACCGTTATTCCCTTTTCTAATTTTAACAGTAATATGCACTCAGAGGGAGACATTAAGAAAATATAAAAGAGTATAACAAAGAAAAGGAGAATCATAATTCTGCCACTTTAGGACAAATGCTATTCATATTTTGATAGGAATGTATCAACGTATTTTTCTTCCCAGTCTTTTTCTCAGGTCCTAGTGAGGGGTGAACGATTCAGTGCTCACCTACTACCCAGAAGGTTGGTGGGTCAGACCCCGATAGATGTGCTTAGGAAGACAGGCCTGGTGATCTGCTTCCCAAGATTAAGAACCTCATGGGGCTGTTCCAGTTTGCACACTCGGGGTCACCACGAGTCAGAATTGACCCAGTGGCAACTAGCAACAATGACAACACAACAGTCTCGTGTGTGTGTGTGTGTGTGTGTGTGTGTGTGTGTGATAGAGAGGGAGATAGAACACACACAAACATGTGGTTTAACATCCCTGCATCATTAAAAAAAGACCATCCGCATCCATAAGAATACCACTGCACAATATTCTATTGCAAATACATGCATAGGCTATAATTTAACCATTCCACAGAGCTGGATGTTTGGGCATTTCCATTTCTCCCTGTTATTAATACTGTACTTATAAACATCCTTGTGCATATACTTACCACATCTTCCACTGGTCTTGTCGGGAGCCGTGGGTGAGCCCCCAGGCCCCGACATACAGGAAGCTTGTAGGGCTGAAAAAGCCCGCGCCCGCGAAATTCAAAAGGCCCGCGCGCGGGAAAAACTTCCTGCCTGATGTCACTGCCTTAGTCTTATGTATATCCAATCCCCAGCCGACAACTACCTCACTCCAAATGTCACTCCATCCCTACGTCACTTGATCCCTCCCTTTATTCCTACCGCTATAAATATACCTCATTTTGATAATAAAAGGGGGCTTGATCAGATTCTTGTCTTGCCTTCCATTTTTCCGCCTTTCCTGCTTTACTTTCACAGGCTCTCCCTCGTTCCTTCGTTGATTTGTTCCGCGGGCCGGGGCAAAACTGGCGCCCAACGTGGGGCCCGAGGTACGGAGCTGCTGAAAGAAACCCACCACGGAGAAGGAAGTCCTGGCCAGGCGTCCTGAGCGACCGCACCGGGTGTGAGCTCGCTCGACTGAAGTTTCCACGGGAAAAGCTGCCCGTGAGTCAAACTTGTCCTGATCACCGCGGGAGTAGCCGCCCTGCGAGTTGATCTCAGAGGTAAGTGGTGGTTGGTAGACATGGGACAGGAATTAAGTTCGCATGACTTGTTTCTTACCGGCATTGAAAAATCATTGGATAGGCGGAAAATTAAGGCGAAAAAGAAAGACTTAGCTCAGTTTTTTATGTTCCTATCAGACATTTGTCCGTGGTTTTCACAGGAAGGCAACATTAGCCCGCAAATCTGGAAACGGGTTGGAGATTGTCTGAATGACTATTATAAAACTTTCGGACCCGAGAAGGTCCCAGTCACTTGTTTTTCTTATTGGAATTTGATAAATGATGTCCTCCAGAGTTCTCATAATGCTCCTGATGTTCAACATCTAGCCCAGATGGGTGAAAAGGTTATGAAAGAACGGTCCCGTCCCCCCTCAGTTTCTCTTGATATTCCAGAAAAACCTCAAGCCTTTGGAACACACACACCCCCGCAAGGGAGTCATACTGATCCCCCCGAGGGGCTTCACCCGTCCCTGAGAGCTTTCATTGATAAACCCGATTCTAACGCATTGTCCCCTGAGGGTCAGACCACTCTTGAAGAAAATGCTGCTCATTACCATGAGAATGCCTACCCCTATACCTTTACGGCCCCTGCCTTTCAGAGACCTCCTCATCCTCCAGACCCTCCTAACCTGACTGCTCCACCCCTTGGCCTGGAACCCAGCTGTCCTCCCCGATCGACTGAAAACTCCCTTGATCAGGATGTATCAACGCTAGAAAAACTTGTAGCTCGCAGACACAGACAGTTAGATCTCCAAAAGGAGCTCCAAGCCCTTGAGCAAGAGCTTAACTCACTCCGCCTAGCCCAGGATCCTAAAACTCGATCCGGGAACAATGTGTCAAAAGGTGCCCCAGGCCGTCCTAGGACTCTCCTCACCTTTCCGGTAACTCGTAGCCAGCACGGGCAGATAGAGACTGAAATAGAGAGTGAAGAAGAGCAGGAAAGCCCCGAGATAGAAGAGGAAGAAACCGAGAATCCTGATATAGATGCTGTCCAACCTGACAGCCTTAGCCCCCAGAAATATCGCCGCTTAAATGTGAAACATGTTAAAGACTTAAAAGCGGCTGTCAATAACTACGGCCCGACAGCCCCTTACAGTATAGCATTGCTTGAGAGCCTTAGTGACCGATGGCTTACACCTAATGATTGGCATTTCTTGGCTCGGGCCTGTTTATCAGGGGGAGACTTTGTTCTCTGGCGTACCGAATTTGCTGAACTGTGCCGAGAGACGGCCCAGCGTAACGGAGAAAGCCGGACCTCCCGCACCTGGACGAGAGATAAACTCTTGGGGAGGGCTCCATATGACACCAATGAGAAACAGGCAAATTTCCCCCCTGGTTTATTATCACAAATACAAAACGCCGGCCTTAGAGCCTGGAAACGTCTCCCCCCCAAGGGCGCAGCCACCACCTCATTGGCTAACATCCGCCAGGGACCCGATGAGCCGTATAGTGAGTTCGTCAGCAGATTAACCGATGCTGCCGAAAGGCTAGTGGGAGAAGGTGAGACTGGCAGTGCCTTTATCAAACACCTTGCCTTTGAAAATGCTAACCCCTCTTGCCAAGAAGCCCTACGACCTCATCGCAGAGGAGATCTCTCCGATTATGTCCGACTTTGTTCGGGTATTGGAGCCTCTCATGCTATCGGCGTTGCCATAGGAGCAGCGCTTAAGGGCTTGAACCCCAGCTCATTACAAAAAACTTGTTTTAATTGCAAGCAGCCTGGCCATTTTGTGCGCGAATGTTCCCTGGGAAAACAAAATCGTGGGCCTCCCACCTCAGTGTGCCCCCGATGCAAAAGAGGCAAGCATTGGGCTGTAGATTGTTATTCCAAAACTGACATCAACGGTCAGCCTCTCCCCCCGAAACAGGAAAACTCCCAGCGGGGCCAGCCCCTGGCCCCACCCTTGGAACAGAACCTAGGGGCAGTCAGGTTTGTTCCCCAAAAGCAGACACAGAGACAGGTTTCAGCTCCCTCTGTCGCGCCACCCCTGGAAGTGCAGGGTTGGACGTACGATCTGCCATCAGTGCAATACTAACCCCTGAACAGGGCATTCAGGTCATTCCTACAGAGGTCCGAGGACCATTACCCCCAGAAACGTTTGGATTGATAATAGGGCGTGGCAGTTCCTCTTTGGCCGGTCTTCAGATCCTCCCAGGAGTCATTGACAATGATTATACAGGACAGATATCTCTTTTAGCTTCTGCCCCCTCAGGGCCGGTATCCATACATGCAGGTCAAAGAATAGCTCAAATCTTGTTGCTCCCTTTATTACCCACACCCCATAGGCATTTAGTTCCCCGGCGGCCTGACGTCGCCTTCGGGTCCTCAGATGCATATTGGATACAACCAGTCACACCCAATAGACCAAAACTTACTCTCCAGTTAGATGGTAAAGCCTTTGAAGGAATAATGGACACAGGAGCTGATGCTACAGTAATTTCAGCTAAATATTGGCCTTCCAACTGGCCCTGTGAGACCTCAATAACTCATCTTGAAGGCATTGGTCAGTCTGTCAATCCTAAGCAAAGCTCAAAAATTCTTACTTGGAAGGACTCTGAGGGTAACTCAGGACAAGTTCAACCTTACATTGTTCCGGATTTGCCTGTTAATCTGTGGGGTCGTGATGTCTTATCCCAGCTGGGGGTCATCATGTGCAGCCCAAATGAAATAGTTACCCAACAGATGCTTAATCTGGGCTTCCTACCGGGACAGGGATTGGGAAAGAATAATCAAGGCATGAAGCAGCCTCTTCTTATAACGCCTAAAAATAATCGTTCAGGCTTGGGAAGCGAAAATTTTTCGTAGTGGCCATTGACTTCCCTGTACCCCACGCTGATAAAATTAAGTGGAGATCTGAGTCTCCAGTGTGGGTAGATCAATGGCCCTTGACTGAGCAAAAACTCGCAGCTGCCACAGAGTTAGTGCAGGAACAGCTGGCTGCTGGACATTTAGAACCAACTACCTCTCCTTGGAATACTCCTATATTTGTGATAAAAAAGAAAAATGGGTCATGGCGACTCCTTCAGGACCTCAGAGAAATTAATAAAACCATGTTTACAATGGGGGCTCTCCAACCTGGACTCCCCTCCCCTGTCGCCATTCCAGCTAATTACTTTAAAATCATTATTGATCTCAAAGATTGCTTCTTCACTATCCCTCTTCACCCACTTGATAGAGAACGCTTTGCGTTTAGCCTCCCAGTCATTAATTTTAAAGGACCAATGCAGCGCTATCACTGGAAAGTTCTCCCTCAGGGCATGGCCAATAGTCCCACTCTGTGTCAAAAATTTGTTGCTCAGGCTGTAGACCCTCTCAGGCGTCGGTGGTCTTCCATTTATATCATTCATTACATGGATGATATTTTACTGGCGGGGGCCTCCAGCTTAGAGGTACTTAGGTGCAGTCAGGACCTAACTTGCCAACTAACTTCCCTTGGACTTCAAATTGCCCTGAACAAAATACAACTTGCTGACCCTTATTATTACCTCGGTTTCGAATTGAATAATAATCAAATCACCACTCAAAAGCTTCACTTAAAAACCTCTCATCTACACACACTTAATGATTTCCAAAAGTTCCTGGGAGATATTAATTGGCTCCGACCATACCTCAAACTTACAACTGGGGAATTAAAACCATTGTTTGATACTCTTCATGGAGATGCCAGCCCCCTCTCTCCCCGCTACCTCAATCCGGAGGCAAAAAGGGCCCTTCGCATTGTTGAAGAGGCCATACAGCAACAACAGGTTACCTTCATAACTTATGAACAGCCCTTTGCCCTTATTGTCTGTGCCACACTACATACACCCACGGGGGTTTTGTGGCAGAATGGCCCTCTCCTGTGGATACACCTATCCTCCACCCCGACTAAAGTTCCCCTCACCTATCCCTCCCTGGTGGCCAAACTTATAAGACTAGGCCGAGAAAAAAGCCGCCAGCATTTCGGCAGGGACCCTGATCAGCTTATCCTTCCTTACACCAAGGAACAAACAGACTGGCTCTCTCAAAATGATGATGACTGGGCAATTACCCTAGTCACATTCCAGGGTACTATAGATAACCATTATCCTTCACACAAACTCCTCCAGTTTGCCCAGAGGCACCCCTTCATCTTCCCCAAAATAACATCTACTCAGCCCTTGAAAGGAGCCTCCCTGGTTTTTTCAGATGGATCTTCCTCTGGTATTGCCGCGTGGGTTATAGACTCACAGGAAAACAGTGTCCAGTTTCCTTACAGGTCTGCCCAGCTTGTAGAGCTTTTCGCTATCCTACAGGTCTTCACAATACTACATGATGTTCCCTTCAATCTTTACACCGACAGTGCTTACATAGCTCTCTCAGTCCCAGTGTTGGAAACTGTTCCTTACATCAAAACATCTTCCAACGCTGTACTTCTTTTTCAACAACTTCAGGCACTCATCCTAAAAAGACAACACCCCTTTTTCATTGGACACTTGCGTGCCCATACTGACCTTCCAGGACCCCTCTCCGAAGGCAACAACCTTGCAGATAAACAAACACACTTGGTCCTCTCAGCTACCCTAGAGCCCATTACCAAAGCCCAACAGGCTCATGCTCTTCACCACCTCAATGCTCGTACACTCCGCCTTATGTTTAAAATTACCGGAGAACAGGCGAGACAAATTGTTAAAAACTGTCCTGCATGCGTAACTCTTCTGCCTCTCCCCCACCTAGGAGTTAACCCAAGGGGCCTGCTCCCCAATGAAATCTGGCAAATGGATGTTACCCATATTCCTGAGTTTGGTAACCTCAAATATGCCCATGTGACCATTGATACCTATAGTGGGTTCCTCCATGCCACCCTCCACAGTGGTGAGGCCTCTAAAAATGTTATAGCACATGTTCTCCAATGTATTGCCATCATGGGGAAGCCCCAACAAATCAAAACCGACAATGGACCAGGATATACATCACAAACCTTTAAAAATTTCTGTGGTCAATTCCAGATCAAACATGTAACTGGCATTCCCTATAATCCTCAGGGACAGGGCATAATAGAGCGAGCCCACCAAACCCTTAAGTATACCATATCCAAACTTAAGACAAACACTGTTTATTCCACTAAAGGTTCCCCTCGTAACCTCCTAAATCATGCATTGTTCATCCTTAATTTCCTACAATTAGATCTTAATGAAAAATCTGCGGCAGATCGTCTTTGGCATCAGGAGACTAAAAATCAATATGCCAAGGTTATGTGGAAAAATCCCATAACCCACAAATGGCACGGTCCTGATCCGGTTCTTATCTGGGGAAGAGGCCACGCATGTGTGTATGATACTGCAGAAGGGGCCCCTCGGTGGCTACCTGAACGTCTTGTTAAGCCCATCAATGATAACCCCATTTCCAGGGAAAATACCCCTGAGAAGCCTTCTCCTCTTTTGTAGGCTGTGAAGGCCGCCTGTGTCCGGCATTGCTGGAGTGAAATGCTGAGAAAACTCTGCGATATGGAAGTCAACAATCCATCACAGATAAGCTTTTTAACCTTCTTGTTAATCATTTTTCTTACATATGAAGGATTTGCCCCTACCAACCCCCATGCTCCTTTTAGCCTTAAATGGGCTGTTATAAACCTAAATGATAATTCCATACTCTATAATGTTAGTGACACCAAACCCTTAAACACTTGGTGGCCTGACCTTTCCTTTTGCCTTAAAGATGTCATCCCACGCATAAAAGAATATGCCTCTAAACACGTGTGCAACTTCGGGCTTTATGTTTGCCCCAACTATAATAAAGGCGCTCACTGTAGGACAACCGATTCCTACTTCTGCGCCAAATGGAGTTGCGTTACCTCAAGTGATGGAAATTGGAAATGGTCCACACCTTCTTCAGACCTCTTAAGTTTCTCCTTTACTAAGTATTATGATAAAATCAAAAGATTTATTTCCTCTAAACCATGTAACAAAGACAGATCATTCAGGGATCATTAAGGACACTATAACTAACCTCAGAGAGCGATTAAATCAGAAACAACGAGAATGGGGAAGCAGCTCAGGACCGCTTGATTTTAACTTTACCGAAACTTCATGGCTTACTAATCTACTTCTCAGTTTTGCTGGCCCTGTTTTAGGAATATTACTGTTCCTGACCTTCGGCCCTTGGACATTCAGAAGAATAACAAGCTTCATCAAACAACAAATAGATGATGTACAAGCTAAACCTATTCAAGTTCACTACCATCGCCTGGCAGTTGACGAAGCTTATGGCATTGAAATGGGGTACCCTAGCTTCCTCCCCACGGGGACAGCATGAAAAGTAGAGGCATGCTTACCTCCTTACCAATCTGGCAAGAGAGATATGGGTACTGGTGCGAGTGCGAAGCAAAGCATTGCAAGGGAAAGTTAACACTAACTCCTCTACGTTTCCCTGGGGCACACCTGGCTTGCATAGAGGTTGGTATCTATCTCAACATCAAAACGGCTCTGCCTCTCCTCCTCAAAAGATACCAAGAGCCATAAGTTCTACACGGAGCAGCCTTGGTCAATACCCCCTCGCCCAGTTAAAGCCCACCTCCCATTAATTAAAACAAAAGGGAGGAGATGTCGGGAGCCGTGGGTGAGCCCCCAGGCCCCGACATACAGGAAGCTTGTAGGGCTGAAAAAGCCCGCGCGCGCCAAGTTTGAAAAAGCCCGCGCCCGCGAAATTCAAAAGGCCCGCGCGCGGGAAAAACTTCCTGCCTGATGTCACTGCCTTAGTCTTATGTATATCCAATCCCCAGCCGACAACTACCTCACTCCAAATGTCACTCCATCCCTACGTCACTTGATCCCTCCCTTTATTCCTACCGCTATAAATATACCTCATTTTGATAATAAAAGGGGGCTTGATCAGATTCTTGTCTTGCCTTCCATTTTTCCGCCTTTCCTGCTTTACTTTCACAGGCTCTCCCTCGTTCCTTCGTTGATTTGTTCCGCGGGCCGGGGCAGGTCTGTTGCTGTGGACGTCACCACAACACGGTGACTTGCATGCTGCCATGATTCTGGAAGGTATGTCACCAGGATTTCAAATACCAGCAGGGTCCCCCATGGTGGATAGATTTTATTAGAGCTTTCAGACTAAGACAGACTAGGAAGAAAGGCCTGACAATCTACTTTGGAAAATCAATCAATGAAAACCCCATGGATCACAACAGAAGCTGTCAGCTAGAGCAGAAGATGAGCCCCCTGGGCTGGAAGGCACTCAGGACACACCGCCATGGCAACAATGGACCCATTTACATCAGTGGACTGTGTGGTCACTGGCCCCTTGGGAATGGCATTCTTGGATGAGGTTTCCATTCAAAGCAGACTTAGAGTTTGGGGTACAACCACTAACTTCAAATACCAGGAGAGCTGTCATGTAGAAAAGAGTATAGCCCAAGGACGTAGAACAAGAAAACGAGCTTCTTCTTGCTGAACGAGACACTAACAGTGAGGATAACATAAAAAAATAAGCCATTGCTGTTGTGTTGATTCCAACTCATAGTGACCCTATAAGAGAGCACAGAAGTCCCCTTTAGGGTTTCCAAGGAGTGCCTGGTGGACTCAAACTCCCAAGCTTTTGGTTAGCAGCCATAGCTCATAACCACTACGCCACCAGGGTTATGACATACCCAAACCCCAATGCCCCTGAGTTGATTCTGACTCATGAGTCTCCAAGGAGCACCTGGCAGATTTGAACTGCCAACCTTCTGGTTAGCAGACATAGCACTAAACCACTACGCCATCAGGGTTTACAAGGATGACACAGAGGGCCGTATTTCCTCATCCAGGGAGATCAAGTCAAGACCAGAAAAATGCTTCTTTGAGTGCTAAAAGGAGGAGCCAGGTCCAAGATTATTTATGAGGAATGTAGTCTTAGAGCAAGAACTCCATGAAGATGGAACTTTTCCTGTTTGCCACTGCATTCCCAATGTCTGGAACAGAGCAGGCACTAAAAAACCAAACCCAAACCAGAAAAGGTAGGAGTCATGTATCTGTTAGAAGTTAACATGCAGAATACATAAAGAACTCTTAGAAGTCAATAGCAAAAAGACAAATAATCCAGTTACAGAATGCACAAAAACTTGAATAGCTATTTCTCCTGGAAGATACCACATGGCCAACAAGCACATGAAAAAATGCTTGCTCAGGATTGTCAGTCATTTAGAAAAACCAACCAACCAACCAACCCACCCACCCACCCACCAACCTTATTTCTGTCAAGTCAATTCTGATTCATAGTGACCCTACAGGACACAGTAGAACTGACCTACAGGGGTTCTAAAGAGTGCCTGGTGGATTTGAACTGCTGATCCTTGGGTTACCAGCAGTAGCACAGCCACTATATCACCACGGTTTCCTGTTGGTTATAAACCCAAAAACCCACTACCATTGAGTCAGGTCTGACTCATAGCAAACCTAGAGGTCAGAGTAGAACTGCCCTATAGAGTCTCCAAGGAGCAACTGGTGGACTTGAACTGCTGACTTTTTGGTTAGCAGATGTAGCACTTAACCCACAATGCCACCAGGGTTTCCTGTTGGTTATTAGGGAAATACAAATCAAAACGAAAATGAGGTATCAACTGACATTTACCATGATGACTGTTATGAGAAAAAATGGAAACTAATCAACGTTGATGAGGATGTGAAGATACTGGAACTACCATGCATTGCTCGTGGGAATGTAAAATGATGCAACTGCTGTGGAAATCAGTTTGGTAGTTCCTCAAAAAGTTAGATATAAAATCACCACAAGACCCAGAAATTCCACTCCTAGGTATGTACCCTAGAGGCTTGAAAGCAGGGACTCACACAGACACTGGTACCCTAAGGCTCATCCGTCCCATCATTCACAACAGCCCAAAGGCAGAAACAAGCATCCATTACCAGATGAACAGATAAACACAGTGTGGTATATAATATAACAAAATATCACTTAGCCATAAACCTCATAAATGAACTTCTGGTACCTGCAATAACATGTATGAACCTTGAAAAAATTGAGCTGAGTGTATAAAAGTCAGACACAACAGGACAAATATTGTATGATCCCACTTACATAAAACACCTAGAGTGGGCAAATGCACGGAGACAAAAGTTGATTGGTGATGACCAGCGGCTGGAGGGGGAGGGGATGGGAGTCACTGCTCAAGGCGTGCTGACCTGGTTTAGGGGGTTGGAGAACTTTTGGGAATCAAAAGTGGTGATGGTTGCATAGCATGATGAAAATAATTAACGTCATCAAGTTGAAAACTTGAAATGTTTACGATGGCAGTCTTTTGGTTTTTCTCTCTTTCTGTGTTGTTAGCAGGTCTGACTCCTGGTGACTTTATCTACAACAGACTGAAACACCACCTACGCCTGGGCCATCGTCACAATTGTGGATGTGTTAGTGTCCATTGTTGAGAACAGGGATCTGCCCATTTTGCTGAGACTTTCTCTTCTTTGATGACCCCCCACTTACCACCCATGATGTCCTTTTCTCACGATCTATATATTTTTTACCCTAATAGAAGTTAAAATAAAACGTGTGAAGGAATGGAGTCGAGGACCTCCAGAGCAATCCTAGGACAGGGCGAGATGTGGGGTCTTTACTTTCAGTACCAATGGTTCCCCGTTGGCTGGTCTCCAAGTCCATTTCTTCCCTTCTCTGAGGCTCAGGTTTTCATTTCAAAACAGAGAAAGTAATAAAACTGCCTCACAGAGGAGGCTGCTGGGAGGGTCTCACCGTGTCTGGAAGCAAAAGGCAAGTCTCAAAAGGACCTCAGATGCCAATTCTCAAATTACTCTCCCCACACACAATACCACTGTACTATGCAGGGTGGCACAGTGGTTCAGTGCTATGGCTGCTAACCAAAAGGCTGCAGTTCAGATCTGCCAGGGGCTCCCCGGAAACTCTATGGGGCAGTCCTACTCTGACCTAGAGGGTCACTGTGAGTCAGAATCGACTTGAAGACTGTGGCTTTTTTGGCTTTGGAGCAGGGACGCACACCCACCTAAGTGAATGTGTGAATGTGGACTGTGACCACCTGAACCAGCCTCAAGGGAGCAGCTGTCTCTCAGAAAGGGGAAGGTGGAGGGCAGAGATTCATTTTGCCTGTAATTCTTGATTATAAGATAAACGAGGTGCACATGGTGAAATACAAAACTGGTCTAGTCTGGTCAGTGGGTACATGTGTGTCTGTGCCTTTTTGGTGTACTTTTAAAATTTTGCAAAATTGAAACCAGTGCTTTGAACGTGGGGTTGGGTCATGGATTAAATTATGCTACCCCCAAAATGTGTCTATCAACTTGGATGGGCCACAATTCCCAGAGTTGTATGGTTTCCCTCCATTCTGTAACTGTAATCTATGTTAAAGAGGATTAAGGTGGGACTGTTACACCCTCACTAAGGTTACCCTCCACATCCTGTAAAGGGAGTTTCCCCCAGGTATGGCCTGCACCACCTCCTATCTTACAAGAGATAGAAAAAAGCGAAGCAAGCAGAGACTGGGGACTTCACACCACCAAGAAAGCAGTGCCAGGGGCAGACAGTGTCCCCGTGCAGAGAAGTCTGGGGAAGGACTGATGACAGGCTGACAGAGAGAAAGGTTTCCCCCAGAGATGATGCCCCGACTTTGGACTTCTAGCCTGCTTTATCATGAAGAAGCAAATTTCTCTTTGTTAAAGCCATCTGCTTGTGGTATTTCCGTTAGAGCAGTGCTAAGTGACCAAGACAGGGTGTGTCCCCTGAATGTGACAGTTCAAATCTTGCCTGTGGAATTAAAGCTGTCTATATACTAAGTGTGTGTGCGTGTGTGTGTATGTGTGTGGGTGTGGCACTTGCTGCTTATCTGACACTCACCTTTTATTTGGCAATCCTAGACACAGGGCCTCACTTTGGGCCAAACCCTAACTGACTTCTCCGGCCTCAGGATTGGGGCTTTGTGGCACATGGTGTCCCAGCACGTTGACAGCGGGGGTGTAGGAGGGCAGACTGTCCTGGACACTGGGGCACTGCCCCTGAGGGGAGGACCACAAAGCTCCCATCCCTCCCTGGAACTTCCCTGAGGAAGGGGAAGCCTCCGGGTGGCCATCTGTTTCTGCTGAGGAGGCGGAGGTTACGTAAGTCTCCCCGAAGTCAGCCTCCCTGGAGAAAGGAACAGAAAATGGTTTCAAAGAGAAATCTTCCAAGGGCCGTGGCCAGACCTTTTCCTGAACAACGGGTACCTTTCAGAGGAGGGGAACTGAGCGAGAGGTTTGTTTATAGAGGCTCTGTGAAGCGGGCCTGTGGTGAGACCCTGGCCTTCATGAGACCCCGTCTCTTAGAAGCATTCTCAGCCAGGCCTGCCTCTGCCTGCAGGCTCCTGGCCCAGCCACAAGTGAATCTGAGCCTCCTGGGCTGTGGATTTTAAAGTCAAATTTGTGCAGAGGAAAAGCACTCAGACTGGCCCACATCCCCAGAGGGCTGTGGGGCTGCTGTGCTCCTCTGGGACAGCAGACCTGATCCCGGCCCATCCGAGCCAGGCCTCTCTCACCCTGACCATTACTAACTGGGGAGCGGCTCAACCCCAGCACTCAGAAACCAAGACCAGACTCGTCATCAAGTCAATGCCCACTCACGGTGGCCCCATGGGTCACTAAGTAGAACAGAACCCCACAGGGGTTTCTGGGCTGCATTCTTCCTGGGAATAGATCACCAGGTCTTCCATCTCCAGGGCTACTGGCTGGGTGGGTTTGAACTCCCAACCTTTGGGTTAGCAGCTGGTCAAACACCACTTGTGCCACCGAGAGACCCTGAACACACAGAACCAAGCCAGCCAAGTGCCGTCGAGTCGGATCCAACTCACAGAAGTCCTTTCAAATACAGAGGAGGCCAGAAAAGTCAGTTAGGGTTGGGCCCAAAGTGAGGTCCTGTGTCTAGGACTGTCAGATAAAACCTGAGTGTCAGATAAGCAGCAAGTACACACACACACACACACACACACACACACACACACACACACACACACACACACACACACACACACACACACAGAGAGAGAGAGAGAGACAGACACACACACTTAGTATAAACATGGGATATATGTATACAAAAACCACTCCTTGTTTATGAGATTTGAATTTAACTGAGCCTCCTGTATTTTTATTTACTAAAGCTGATGACTTTATGAGGGGCCAATCAGAGAAAAACCTACAGTTTCACAATGTGTACAGTGGATCACACTCAAGTTTTGCCTCTTCAGAGCACACCATCTGTGGCCCAGGCCCTCTGGGGGACTTGGTTCATTGGAAAATTCCAGAGAAGCTTCCAGCCAGCTTGTGAACATTGTAAGAATAATTTTTCTTGTCACAGAATTCTTGAAGGACCTCTACCATCTAAATACAAAGGCTGGATGGATTGGGAGTGTCGTTTTTCGTTCTTTATTCATTCACCAAACACTGAAGTCCCACCTGGGACAGGTGCTGCTGGGAAGACGTCAGGGATGTGTTGGTCACGCAAGACCTGTGGCCTTCAAGGGTTCAACATTGAAAAGGGCAGAGACTTAGACAAGCAATCCTAAAATGGCATTATGCACACATTAACAGAGGCAGGAACAAGGCAGTGGGGGTGTTAGGAAACATGTCAGCTATATAAGAACTGGAAAGTTTGAGTGAATGACACTGGCTAAAATGGAACCCCAGCTCTGTTTCTTCCTAGCTGTGTGACAGGGGCATGTGACTGCTCCTCTCTGTGCCTCAGTTTTGTCATCTGTAAAATGGGAGTAACAGTAGGAATCACCCCACAAGGTGCGGTCTAGGGAGAAGCCATCCACCTGTGATTCTTGGATGTAAAGTGGGAAACCACGTATTTCAAAAGAAAACAGCCAGGTAGCAATGGTGGGATTCTGGATTGCCCAGGAAAACGGATGACCCCACGATCGGAGACACACTCCAGAGGGGGAGACTCTCCTTTGGTTACACGTCCACCCCTCACACACAGACGCACAGGCTCCTCATTGAGCACAGGCTACAGGGGGCCGGGGGGGGGGGGAGGCGATGTCTGCAAACCTGCACAGCTGAGTACAAAAGGCAACTCGGCTCTGCCTCAGGGGGCTTGGGTGAGGAATTTAAGTGGAAGTGGAGTGCCACCTTGCTCTGTTCATTTCCTCCCCTGGGACCTTGGGAAAGAGCTGCGAGAATGCTCACGAGCACAGGTTTAAAGATATCTGCTTCCTGAGGTGCTTATGGTGGGCCAGACGTGCCTCGACCCTTGGCAGAACCAGGAAAGTAAGCATACTTTTGGAAAGGCTGAGAGCATTACAGAAGGGAGGGGAAAAGGCAATTCGCCTCTTTGGAAAGCATTTCCATGGAAACGCAGCACACGCAGCAGGAGGAACTGCCTTCTAGGCAGCACACAGGCTTCTGATCACCAGCGAGCAAAACACGCGACCTGGGGCTGAGAGACGTGCTCACAAGGCCGTGGTCCAGGACTCCCGGGACCCTGTACTCTACCGTGTGCCCACTGTCCACAGTGAGGACTTCAGTGAGGGGCGCCCCTGGAAGTCCCAGGGCTTGGCCCCAGCCCGGCGGGTTCACAGTGGCTCTGCCCTCCCTGACTACGACACTCCTCAACAGTCCTCTGCTGCCTGCAGTGGGAGGGTGCTAAGGAATGAACTGTGTTTCCCCTAAAAGACAGGTTAAAGTCCTCCTGCACCCGTGAAAGTGACAGTGTCTGGGAAAACCATTTTTCCTTGCAGATTGTACCGGCTAACTATATTATACCAAAGTAGAAGAAACCAGTTGCCTTTGAGTCAACTCGTGGGGACCCCAGCTGGATCAGACCACAACTGCACCCCATAGGGTTTTCAATAGCTGGTTTTCCTTTGTTTTCAATGCAGGTTTACAGAGCAAATTAGTTTCTCATTAGACAATTAATACACTTACTGTTTTGTGACCTCGTTTGGCAACTTTACTGCGTGTCAACACTCTCTCAAATTTGGGTTCAGTCCAGCTGATGGTTTGGAAATAGACTGCCAGGCCTTTTTTCAAGACACCTCTGGATGAACTTGAACCTTCGACTTTTGGTTGGCAGCCATGCATGTTAGCCACACACACCTGGGGACTCCTACCAATGGCAGTGATGGGGGTGGTGTCCTAATTACAATCCCTTTTGAGTGATCTTGTACAAAAGAGAAGGACAGACATGGACACAGAGCCACACACAGGACAAGAAGGGCTCCATGCAATGACAAGAACAGATAATTGATAAGCAGTGAAACAACGCCAAAGACTGCTGGTAGCCACCAGGATCTCGAAGAGAGGTGGGGAGCACTTCCTCCCGCAGGAGGAAACGATAGGGCCAACATCCCGGTTTGGACTTCAAGCCTCCAGAACTCTGAGAAAACACATTTCTGTTCTTCAAAGCACCTCCCACCAATGTTATTTTGTGATGGCAGCTTCAGGACATTAAGGGTAGAACCTCCCTGCCTCTGCTGGCTTGGTTGTGAGAAGCTGCTGGCACTTCCCCTGGATGTCAGCAGCTGAGCAAACACAAAATAATGGGGAGATTTTTTATTTCCTCTGGGGAGTTAACTGGCCAAGGCTCTCATGAATTGGTACCTATTTCCCTTGGATCAATTCAATAGCTCCTTCAGAAAGATCCAACATATCAATGGGTACTTTCCTCCGTGGTTCCTCCTCTTTCTAATAGTGGTATACTCCCATTTACTGAAAAGCATCGAAGTCTCAGATGGATGGACAGATGGCCCACCTGTTCAATTATTCATTTATTGGCTAAACAGACATTTCATTGAGCAACTAGTACATGCCAGGGTTACAGGCTGGAAAACAGAGACACAAAGTAAAACACCATGTGACCTCTATTCTGGAGGAGTTTAGTTGATAGGAAAGACATTCGTGAAAATAAGTACAACAGATTCCATCACGTGTGCAAGTGGCTTATGAAAAGTTAGCAGCTAAGTGGCAAAAAAAAGAGAAGTCTGAAAAAGCCCCACACGCTATGGTTCTAACCACATGATGTTCTGGAGAAGGCAAAGCTATGGAGACAGAACGAGAGTCTGTGCCTGTCAGGGGCTCAGGGGGATGGCTGTGGGGGATGAATAGGTGGAAGACATTTTTAGGGCCATGAGACCTTAAGGGTGGGCATGGGACATCATGCATTTGCCCAAGCCTACAGGACTGTGCAACACACAGTGAGCTCACTGTCAGCTACGCACTTCAGTCAATAACAATGCATCAGTATTAATCCATCAGTTGTTACAAATGGACCACAGGAAGCAAGATACTAAGAATAGAAGGTAGTGTCAATAGTTAATAGTTAAGTGAGAGCTTGGTGGCATGACTCCACCCATAATCACCTGGGAAGCAAGGCTGAGAGATCACAGCTATTGAAAATCTTTTTCTTTAAATGCCAGAGTCTCCCCCAACCAGACCTGATGGAGCTCCCTGATGAGTCTGCTGTACACCCCTCCCCATAAGGACACGTGAACCTGCTGTACCCCCTTCCCCATAAGGACACCTGCATGAGCGGGAAGAAGAAGGGACAAAGCCTGCACAAGCAGAGCAGGACTAGTTGTACTAGGAAGATCCTGAAAGGCTTCAGTGAAGAGGTATTCCTTGAGCCGGGTCCTGACAGATGGGTAGTAGTTTCTCCAGCAGAGAAAGGGGGCTGTTCTGTCCAACGCTGTTAAAGCAGTTGCCACCAAGTTGATTCCAACTCATGGCAACACCACATGTGTCAAAGTAGAACTTGACTCCATAGGTACTCAATGGCTGATTTTTTTGGAATTTGTTTGCCAGGACTTTCTTCCAAGGCTCCTGTAAGTCTCTTGAACCTTCAGCCTTTCGGTTAGGAGCCAAACACAGTAACCATTTCCACCACCAGGGACTTTGTGACCCCTCTCCTCTGCCCTCCCCTCACTTGTTTGGGTCACCGTCCCAGAAAGCTGGGGATGGCTGACATAAGCCAGCTTGAGCCATGGGCAGCCATGCTCACAGTTATTTTGGTAAATGCGACTGGGTCAAAAGCCAGAGGAAGACTCTTTTTTTTCCCCATCTGTGTTCAGAAAGCCGTGTCAGAACTCCCTGCCTGTGCACGGGAGGAAGAGAGAGACTGCTGCGTTCTAAATAAAACAGAGCAGAGAGGACAAAGGCTCTCAGCGCTGTGTGCAGCGTTCCCACAAAGAGCAAGGCTGACCAGGTTAGTGGGCTGAACGGAATCCCAGCATGAAAAACCTGAATGCCAGGGAAGAAAGTGAAGACTGAGAAGTGATTTTCATTATTCCTCAAAAAGACCCACAGTGTCTGTGTGGTGTAGTGGTTAGAGATCAGCTGCTAACTGAACAGTCAGTAGTTCAAACCCATGCATCTCCACCAGTAGAAAGATGTGGCAGTCTGTTTCTGCAGAGATTACAGATTTGGAAACTCCGTGGAGCAGTTCTGTTCTGTCCTATAGGGCTGCAATGAGTTGGAATTGACTTGATGGCATTGGGTTTTGGGTTGGGCCTACCAAAAATAAAAAAAAAGCAATTGCCATCAAGTTGACTCCAACTCATGGTGACCCTACAGTTGTCAGAACAGAGCTGTGTTCCATGTGGTTTTTAATGGCTAATTTTTGAGACACAGATTGCCAGTCCTTTCTTCCGAGGCACCTATGTATGAACTCACATCTCCAACCTGTCAGTCAGCAACTGAGCATGTTAACCATTTGTACAACCCAGGGACTCCAGACTGCCTACCAAACACAAACCAAACCAAACCAACCAAGCCAACCCAGCCCATTGGTGTTGAGCCCATTCTGTCTTATGGATGACCCTGAAGGACAGAGTAGAACTTTCTCATAGGGTTCCAAGGCTGTGTCCCTTAGAGAAGCAGACTGCTACAGCATTTTCTGGCAGAGAGTGGGTTCGCATCACCCACCCTTTGATTAGCAGTCAAACACTGAAAGTATCACACCGCCAGGACTCTATTCCCTCCTATAAAAAAAAAAGACAAAAAAACAAATCTGTTGCTGACTCGATTCCCACTCATAACGACCCTATAGGATGGAGAAGAACTGTCTCATAGGGTTTCCAAAGAGTGGCTGGTGGATTCAAACTGCCAACCTTTTGATTAGCAGCCAAATGCTTAACCACTGTACCACAGGGCACTTCCTTGTCAGTTGGCATGTTGGGTGACAGAGCTATGCTTGATGAATCCTGTTTCTGAGATTGGCTATCCACTCTAGGGGTGAGGAGGGGTTCAGCCAGGGGCAAAGGACATATGAGCCAGGAGAGTGGAGTCTTCATCCCGCAGCTGCAGCCCAGACCTCAGTTTACCTCTTTAAAACAGACCCGTTAATCCCTTATCCACCTCCCAGGGATTTTACGAGCAACAGATCAAAAGATTCTTTTTGTGCAATACCAAACCAAAACAACCAAATCTGTTGCTGTTGTGTCAGTTCTGACTCATAGCAACCCCACAGGGCACAGCAGAACTGCCCCATAGTTTCCAAGGAGCACTTGGTGGATTGGAACAGCTGACCATTTGGTTAGCAGCTGTAGCTCTCGACTACTACACCACTAGGGTAAGCCACATGATTTTTGGCGGGCTGACATCCATCCCTTTTGTGATTCTGGGCAGAAAAGACCTGGGCTTCTATCTGTGATCCTCAGTGCTCAGCATACAGCAGGCACTCAATAAACACTCCCTGGCTTGTTTGAGCAAAAGCAAGTCCATGCTATGCTCTAGGGATAACTCGCCCTCTGCAGAGAAAATCATCTCAGGACACTGTGGCATTTTTCAGCACACTCAAGAGGTTGACGAGGTACAGGACACCCCAAGAAAGGATGTGCCCTGCATCCTGGCACCCACGAAGCTCTTCTGTGCTGTGTGTTGAAGAAACCTGGCTGGCTTTCTGCTGAAATGCCCTGCACAAAAGAGCTCTGGGCTGATTCCCTGCGGGCTTGGAAACATGTACTGGGTGTCTGTGATCGTCACCAGTGGCTGAGATCTGAGGAGACAGAATTTTCTCTAGGAAGAAGCAGAAGATGGCTTCATCCCAAGTGAACCAGACAGTCCCAGAGTTTCAGATTCCACAGACGTGGCCGTGCTCTCCAGGGCAGCTTTTGCCAACAGGCAGAGAAGCTCAATGGAAGGGAAGGAGAAATATCCATGGGCCCTTTTTGCTTTTTTCCTGTTTCTGATTTTTGTGAGCAGTCAGTGACAGCGGCGTGCCCTGTGTGGCTGAGGCAGACAGTGTGCGCCTGGGGCTTTGGGCCTGAGGGTGAGTTCTGGCTGGGCTCCTAGTGGGCATACAGCCAAAGTCACTGTTACTGACCGAACTGTGTCTTCCCTTAAAACATGTGCTGAAATTCTAACCCCTGCCCCTGTGGAGATGACCCTGTTCAGAAATGAGGGTCTTCTTTTGCCGTGTTAACGAAGTCACGCCCACCCTAGCAAAGTGGATCCCTAGACCTAACCCTTCAGAGTTACAAACAGAGCAGAGCAAAGAGACACGAGGGTATTTTGGACGACACACAGTGAAGACAGACATGCATGGCAGGAGCATCCATACTCCCAGGAAGCCAAGGACTGCCAGATACTAAGGACAGGAGAGGATGACCCTGGAGCCATGCTCTGAAGTGGGACTTGTAACCAACCTCCTGAGCTGTGAGAAAATAAACGTCTGATCTTTAAAGGAACCCACCTGTGCAGTTCTGTTACGGTGGCACTAGGTGACCAAGACAGCTTACTGCACCCCAAGCTCATTTTCTTTACCTGGCTGTGAAATGACACCCCAGCTGCCACGCCTTGCAGAGGTTCAGAGATGACACTTGCACACAGCTGTCCTTGTTAGATGCCGCTGTGTCCTGGTTCCAACTTATGGCGACCCCACATACCACAGAACAAGACGCTGACTGGTTCTGCACAATCCTCAGGATCGTTGAGTGCCTTCCAATCCAGAAAGTTCATCTTTCACTCCTGGGCAGTTTGTCCTACAGTGGTGGCTAGTGCATTGCAGGGATGCTGGAAGCTATGTCACTGGTATTTCAAATGCCATCAAGGTTACCAGTAGGGAACAGATTTCAGTCGTGCTTTCGGACTAAGAGACACTAGGAAGAAAGGTCTGGTGATGCACTTCTGCAGATTAGCCAATGAAAACCTTAGGGATTACAACATAGTACAGCCCAATGGGAGCTACATCAGTAAGGAACCAGAAGAACTAGATGGTACCTGGCCACCCCCAAAGGCTCCCCAGATGGGGAACACAATGTAGAGTCCCTGATGAAGCACGAGAAAAAGGGAACAGCAAGTCTAGAACTTCATTAAAAGACTGGACTTGATGCCCTGATATTGTAGAGGGTCCCCTGAGAACACAGCCCCTGACTTGCTGCTAGCCCAGAGCCAAAAGCAGTACTGAAGCCAACTCTTCCAAGACTGGACTACGGGACACAGAGTGATGCAGGTGGCGTGTGTACTTCT
This sequence comes from Heterohyrax brucei, assembly GCA_028571685.1. Classification (NCBI taxonomy): domain Eukaryota; kingdom Metazoa; phylum Chordata; class Mammalia; order Hyracoidea; family Procaviidae; genus Heterohyrax; species Heterohyrax brucei. The sequence goes on along the minus strand of CM053151.1, from coordinate 118,806,240 downwards.
TGGCTTAATATGTATAGGAGGCTATCCACTGGTTCCCCTCTAGAGAGGAGGGGACAAACGTTGGTTGAGTGGACACTGGAAGTACAGGGTGGAAAGACAGTGTATGCTGTCACTGGGTGGGCAGAAAAGGTAAGAGTTATCTAGAGGCATGTGTTCGGGATTTTATATGGTAAATTGATTTGGATCATAAACTTTCAGTTAATCACAATAGAAATAAAATAAAATTAAAAAATACTGCCCAATATATTGCTGGAAGATGAGCCTCCGGGACTGCACACAGTAGGCACTTAATGGAGTGGCTTACTGGAGAAAAGCCATCAGCTTGTAAAAAGCCACCCGCACAGACTTTGACTTGGAGTGTGCTGCTGGCTCAGACCAGCTGGAGAGAGGATTTATCCTCAGAAAGTTTGATTAACTCCTGGTTAAGGATGACCCTGGTTAGCAAGATGAAGGAGTATTCGAATAACTGTTGTGTTGAGGATTTACAACAAAGCTGTGGAATTATGCTGAAGCATTTCTTTCTTAAACATCACTCACCCAAAGGCATCTTCTGTTACATACTGGTTACATAAGAGGCTAATAAGTGCTGCTTAAAAGAAGACAGTATGTTAAACACACACACCAATTTGGCCCTCAGTAATTACATTACGGTTGCTTGGATGTACACTCCCAGCCACAGGCTATACAGCACTGTGTTTGCCATGTGTGAAGCACTGACAAAGAGCAGTTGACAGCTCCTTCAGTGAATTCATGCAATGAAATCACGAGTGAAAGAAGAAACCAGTCTACAGGACAAAGAGTCTGCACGAACCATAGACTCATCTGCTCTGAGACCGAAAGAACTAGATGGTGCCTGGCTACCACTAGCGACTGTTCTACTCGGGGTTATAAAAGATGAACCCAGATAGAATGGGAGAAAAAAGTACAATGGGAACTCCTATTTATAAACAAACAAAAAATCAGACCTACTGGACTGGTGGAGACTGGAGAACACCCCAAGAGACTGTTCCTGGAGATATTCTTCAGACCTTGAACTCCAGCTAACCCCAAGGTCACCTTGTAGCTAAACAACAAACTCGTTCAAAAAAATGAACATCACCAGTAAGACCTGTGCTCCTTTAAGACATCGCCTATAAGAGACAAAATGGTCAACAATGACTTTAAAACGAAGATGAGAAGTGAAGGGGGCAGAGAAGAAGATGAATGGAGATGGAGCAACCGGAATGGAAATAATGAGACTGTTGATGCGTTGTGAAGACTGTAACCAATGTCACTAGCAGTCTCGGTAGAAGCTGTTGAATGGAAACCTAAACTGCTGTGCAAGCTTTCATTGAAGGCATAATAAAACATTATTCAGGAAAAAAAGAAAGCAGAGGTGGTAACACATAGGCTCACTGTTACCACGTAACGCAGCAGAGAGATGGTGCAGAGACATGGAATTGGATCTTCTGTATCCGACGTCTGATTTGGCTACCAATACATTGTGTGACCTCGGACTAACTGGGACCTTCTCTGAGCCTTCCTTTTCTCACCTGTGAAATGGGGACAGTGAGAACACATTTCCTCCTTCACCGGGTTGCTGTGAGGATGGAACAAGTGGACAGATGGAAAGACCTGAGGGTGATTCTGCACAGGGGCAACGGTGACTTCACAACTAGCAGGTGAGCTGCTGACAGTGGGTTCAGTGGTGGTTCCCCGTGAGGCATGTCCACATCTGAGCTAGCGGCATCTTTCAGTGTGACCTTATTTGAAAACATAGTTAAGGGTTTCAAGATGAGATCACTGAGGATTTACCAGGTGGGCCATAAAACTGGGGAACAGGAGGGGATGAGGAGGAACTCAAGACGGAAGGAGAAACAGAGGCCAACAAGGGGGGAAAGGCTGCATGGAGATGAGCGGAGGAAGGAGCGCCGGTAGCAGCTGGCAGCCACCAGCACGAGGAGCGGGCGCCGGACAGATGCTCCCTGAGGACTGACTTCAGCTGCTGGCCTCCCGAACTGGGAACGAAGGAATTCCTGCTGCTTTGAGATCCCTAGTTATCAGCGATTTGGGGGAATCCTGTGGAAACCAATACACCTTCTGCACGTTTTTTATTACGTGCACTGCAGTAGCGGCTGCTGTTCATAAGGTCTTCACTGGCTCATTCTTTTCAGAAGCACACTGGCAGGTCCTTCTTCCTGGTCTGTGTTAGTCAGCCGAAAACTGTCTGCCACGAGCGACTCTGCTGGTGTCTGACTACCGGTGGCACAGCTGCCAGTGTCGCAGCCACAGGCAAGCCCCCAAACTTAGGAGAAGCGGTGATGGAGAAGAGTAGTGAATGTACCACGGACTGCCAAAAGAACCAACAGATCTGTCCTGAAGAAGTGCAGACAGAGCACTCCTTGGAAGCTAGGATGGCGAGGCCACGCGTCTTACATTCTCCGGACATGTTGTCAGGAGGGATTAGTCCCCGGTAGAGGGAGGGCCAGCGAAAATGCGGAACAGCCTCAGCCAGACGGATTGACACAGTGGCCGCAACAATGGGTTTAAGCACAAAAACGACTGTGGACACGGCACAGGACCGGGCAGGGTTTCATTCTGTTGTGCACAGGGTTTCTGACTTGACGGAACTGACTTGACGGCATCTCACAACAGTAGAAGTTGCTAGTGTTGGTATCTGTACTTCTACTAGTTTAAGACGGTCAGTGTTCTTGAAAGAACTTTCTTAAAGTCTGAAACTAGGAGCTCAATACTTTCCTTTCAACTCAAGACCTGGAAGTAAATATGCAGTGAACTAGAGAAATGGGATGGGCCGTGTGTGTGGCACGTATGTGTGTGATGTGTGCATGTGCACACATGATTGTCCAAGGTGTGTGTACACGTGTGGTGTGTGCCAGGTGTGTGTGTGTGTGCGGTATGTGTCTAAGGGGAATCAGGGACCCCTCTGCTCTCCCCCAGCCAGACAGCACTTTGGATTCTCCCATGGCTGCTGTGCGGATGCACAGTGTGTTTCTTCTCAGAAAGGTGTGTTTGCCGGAGGTGCTGAAGGAGAGAAGAGTGCTGGGTGGCGGTGGGTGGAAAGAGGCCCCTGGCCAGAAGGATGCGCTCCCTGCTCCATTTAAGTGGGCAGTGTGTGTAGGGGTGGAGTGAGTGGGGAAGAAGTCAAGTAGGTGGGCAGGGCAGAAGGGTGTAGACAAAGGACAGTCCACCCCACTGGCACGAACCAAAAAACCCAAACCCAATGCTGTCACATTGATTCCGACTCACGGTGACACGGTGACCCTATGGGACAGAGTAGAACTGTCCCATAGAGTTTCCAAGGAGTGCCTGGCAGATTTGAACTGCCGACCTTTTGGTTAAGACACGTAGCATTTAGCCACTACGCCACCACGGGTTCAACAGGGAGCCCTGAATTGCTAGCCCGCTGCGAAAGACAGAGTGTGTGGGATTAAACCGTCTGCTTGAGTGAAACTCAGCATACTGTTATTACAGTGTGTCTCTCCTGCGGGAAGCTGAGGGGACGGTGGCTCCGGAGACCAGGACTTGCCAAAGCTCCCAGCACACGGGAACCAGCTGGAGCCCAAGTCGGCAGCTCCAAGCCCACCACTTTCATCTTCATCAGAGAATGTTGTGTGCCACTGAGCCACACAACCACCCACAGGGTAAGGCTCTGCCGGGGGCCCCCTGCCCAAAGTCTGCACACATGACAGCGTGGCAGGCAGACAGGAAGTGAGAAGCACCGTGACAGTGGTGAGCCAGAGTCCTGGGTGGTGCAAGCAGTTAAGTGCTTGGCCACCACCCAAAAGGTTGCCGGTTTGAAACCCCCCAGAGGCATCTCGCAAGAAAGTCCTGGCAATTGACTTCTGAAAGGTCACAGCCATGTGATGCACGTGGGCTCATCCTGAGTCAGAATCGACTGAAAGACAACTGGTTTGGTTTTGAGTTTAATGCCAAGGAGAGAGAAATTCCTTAGAGCTAGGGGTCAAGGGCATTTGGCTTTCATGGGACAGGGGTTTCTGAACTTGGCCTTGAAGGAGGGGATATTCATTTCCTGAGGCCGTGGCTCAGAACAACAGAAGTTGATGCTCTCACAGCTCTGGAGGCTAGAAGCTTGAGCTTGAGGTGCCCGCGGGGTCATGGTCCCCCCGAAGGCTCCAGGGGAAGACCCTCCCTGGAGTGTCCATGGCTCACAGCAGTCCTTGGTGTTCCTTGGCCTTGGCCTTCACCTTCACACAGCCGTCGTTCCTGTGTCTCTCCTCTTTCCACAGGACACCGGTCATAGTGTCAGAACCCATCTTCCTCCAGTGTGACCTCCTGTTAACTGATAACATCTTCATTCCAAACAAGGCCACGTGCACACATACCACAGGGTCAAACAAGGCCACGTGCACAATGCCATAGGGTCAGGGTTATCTCTCTCAGGGGACATGACTGAATCATCACTTGGGGGAGGAGGGCGTTCCCAAAAGAGCAGGCTCCACTGTCAGAATGTGCGCTTCAGCACAAAGTGAGGCCAGGAAGGTAGGTTTGGGCTCCAGGCCTAGAGGGAGACCTGGGTCACAGTGACCGAGGGTCAGCCAAAGGACTGGGGACTCATGAGCAGAGGGAGCTGAAGAAAGGGCAGCTCAGGAGGGGACTTGAGAGAAGCCCAGCAGGTAAGAGGTACCTGCCGCAGCCCAGGGAGAGGTGAGGATGCTGGGTAGGCGGCGATCTGAGGCCTGTGGCAGTGTAGGGGTACCCGGGGGCTGTGGCAGTAGGGCAGGGACCTGGGGGCTGTGGCAGTGGAGTGGAATTTGTTTATATGTCAAGGAACATCCCTTCTTGCCTAGTCCCCTGAGCAGGTGCCACCCCCAGGTTAGAGACTATCCTCAGTCCCACTGCAGGCTGGCAGGTGAGTAGAAGTACACAGCATGGAGGGCTGATACACCCAACTGTGTGCTTCAAATCCTCCTCCACTTCTAGCTCACTGTGTGACCTGGGCAAGTGACTGAACCTTTGAGCCTCAGTTTCCCCATCTGTAGAATGGGAAACAATGATGACAGCTCTTCCTGCATGGGTGGTTGTGAAGATTAACGCAGATTAAGTGTTCACAGCAGTGCTGGCACTTAGTAATTGCCGAGCAGTTAGTGCCACGACTATTCTTACGAAACTATGTGCCCACATCAGCACATATCATGTTCGAAACAAACTGGGTACTACAGGTAGCAGTGAGCCCATTTTGGATTCACAAATGGACTCAGAGAGGTGTGACTTGCTCAGGGCACCCATCAGGGACAGGGACAAGTCAGGGCCCTGACAGTGCAGCTGGTGTCCCTTTGCAACCATGGCCACCTGGTGGAAGACGACCTATCAGAGGCTGGGGTTTGTGGAGGAGGGTCCTTCTGACTCTTGTTTTGTCCTCCTCTTCCCTAAAGGATGACCTATTGGGCCAGGCTCAGGTGACTGTTGTCCCTTGTCCCCAAAAGCTTTCTGCTTGGGACATCAGGCTCCCCAGAGCCTTTTTCAACACTGCTCCTTAGTCTCTACAGCATGTGGGGGTGTCTGGGTGTGTGGAAAAAATCTCAAGGCAAGTGGCAATGAAAAATTGTTCTGACATGCTCTGCCTAGCTTTGAAACCTTCTCAGAAGCGGTGAGGGATGTGAGTCTTTTAAGAAGTTTCCAGTCAGAAGGCAGGAGATTAAAAACCCCTGGGAGGGCTTGATAAGATGCATAACTTTTAAGTAAGTGAGTACTTGCAAGGTTTTTACAAGCAAAGAGGGAGAGTTATGTGCTGTGGGCAGGAATTTAACAAAACAAAACAAAAACTGTTGCAGTCAGTCAATTCTGATTTCTAGTGACTCTATAGGACAGAGTAGAATTGCCCACAGGGTTCCCACGGGAGCCTGGTAGATTCAAACTGCCAACCTTTTAATTAGCAGCTGAGCTCTTAACAACCACTGCACCACCAGGGTTTCCTGGAGTGGGGGTGGGGAGATACAAGATAGAAATGATGTCACCAAAGAATTTTCTTTCTAGTGGAATAAAGCAGCAGGAGTCAAGGCACAGCTTTTTCCAGGAGTCAAAAGACGTGTTTGTGAGTAGGGAGGAGGGAGGAAACAAGGAATAAGGGAGAAGAGAGAAAGGAAAGAGGGAGAGAGGAGGAAGGGGACGCAAGGAGGTGGAAGGGATGAAGGAAGAGGAATTACGTTGTGCACAAGGTCAGCTAGAGAGGGATGGTGGAAGGTGGGGGATCCATTCCCTGGAACCAGCAGTGCTGGCATCAGCGAGATCAGTGGGTGCCGTCACTGGAATCCCGGAGGGCCCTAACTAGGAGTGTGCACAGGGGCACCTTCAGAGGCCTTGAAAATGTTCTACTTCTTGATGTGGCTGGAAGTTACCATGACAATTGTCAATATAGTTGTGTAACAGGGTTCCCAAGACCACCCCCAGGGTCACTGATTTCCTGGAAGGACTCAGGACGCAACATCCAGGCATAGTCATGGCCACGACTTGCTGTAGTGCAGAGATACAAAGCAACATCAGCAAAGGTAAAAGGTTCACAGGACAAAGTTCAGAGGAAACCAGGCTCGAGCTTCTAGAGTTTTGTCTCCATGTGGAGTCACCCAGGAAGCACTTTATTCTTCCGGCGATGAGGTGTGACTGCACCTACAAAGCACTGTCTACCAGGGGGGCTCAACAGAGACCCAGACACAGGGTTTTCAGTGGGAGCTGGTCACGTAGGCACCCTCTGCCCAGCACACATCAAAATTCCAGACTCCTAGAAGGAAGCAGGCATTCAGCATAAACCACATGGTTTGTACAAATGGTTTAGGTACAGTGAGCCACTCTGCTCAGTGAGGGGAAGGTGGGACCCTTTCTAAAATCACATTCCACGGTGCCAGCCAAGGGCCCATCTTGTCAACAGGCCTCTCAAAGGTCAGCACTCTCAAGAACGTTCTGCTCTTTTCTGCAGAAAACATACAAGAATCAAGTTGTATGTGTGCTGAAGAGTTACACCTTTGACTGCATCTAAGTAGAGGTGTCCTTCCTTATCCTGACAGAGAACATCCTCAAGAAACCCACAGTGAACACCGTGCTTATGGGGAGACAGCTGATGCTTTCCCCCTAAGACTGGGAACAAGATGAGGATGTCCCCTCTCACTACCCTTAGTCACTATCACACTGGAAATCCTAGCTAATGCACTTACACAAGAAAAGGAAATCAAAAGAACACAGGTTGGGAAGGAAGAAATAAGAGATGATATGATAGTGTGTGTCATAAAATTCCCCCCCAAAAACCTCCCCCAAATTCCTGGAATGAATAAACAATTATAGCCAGATAGCGGGATACAAGTTTAGCAGGTAAGTCAGCCCTCAGTAAAAGAGCAAAGTCAGAAACAAACAATAGAACAGAATCCAAAGACATCTTCGTTTGAAATGTGAGAGAGATCATGAAAAAATGGACACAGATTTCTGAGGAAGCAAAGCAATGACTCAGCAGCAACCCTTTGTTTGGACAGAGAAGAGGGAAGGTTATTACATATTTATGTGACATTTAAGTTAAAGCTGCATCTGGTCTGTATCTTCCCCTCAAAAGGCCAAATGTCATTCTTTTTACCAAGAAGAGCCCATAGCTTTGCTGTAATGTAAGTTTTGTTTTAAAAATCCTAGGTTTCCAGTCCACCCAGAGGTCCTTGGAAGCAAGTCCTGGCCACCTACTTCTGAAGAACGAGCCTTGCAAACCCTTCGCAGCACAGCAATTATTACTGCTTAAGAATTACTGGAAACCCTGGTGGTGTAGTGATTAAGTGCTATGGCTACTAACCAAAAGGTAGGCAGTTCAAATCCACCAGGGTCTCCTTAGAAACTCTATGGGGCAGTTCTGCTCTGTCCTATAGGGTCGCTATGAGTCGGAATCGATTCCATGGCAGTGGGTTTTGGTTTGGTAAGAACTACTGCCTTATAACCTTGAGCTTATGGATATCTGTCACCATTTGTGGCAATATTTGCTGTAGAACATTGCTCACCCAAGGTTACAGACAATGTTGATAGTCAGGAGATGATTTCTGTAGCTGGGGATCAGCAGCCCATGGACTGGAACCTCCCAGAACTAGTTCAAATCAGCTCCAAGGAGTCCGGCTCCCGGCTAAAAATCTAGGTGTGATTTTTCAGGCCTGACTGCAGGCAATTGCAAAGACCCAAGCTGGCAGCCTCAGGGGAACGCTGCCCTCCTGACCAGGCCCGTGCACGGCCCTGTGTTGCAGTCTCTCAGGGAGTCACTGTAGAGGACTCAAAACTTCACCACCTCCCCGTCACACACCCACACCCACACCCACACCCACACATACACCCCAGCTGTGCTCCTTCCTAGCCCAGGTGCCACCCTATAGAGGCTTACAGGGGCCTCCCTCAGGTGCCCCGCTGAAGCCACCTTCTCGGGCAGAAGGAGAGTGGGCCTTGCAGACCCTTCTCACAGTGTACTCAGTACCTCCTGCCCCCAGCCTCCCCGCTTGCTCTGCTCCCCATCTCGGCATCCATAAAACAGCAGAAGTGTCTTGTGTGGGGCTCCCTCAGCAGTGAGACAGTCCCCAGGTCTATGCTTATCCACCTGACCCTTAACTGGGTGCCACTCCTGAGAAAATGGGGAACAGGTACAACCAAGCGCCTCCTCTGGGTTTCTCTTGCTGTACATTTGCAGTAAGTGATTCGAGGCCAGTGCAGAAACAGCCCAGATGTCAAGATAGTTCCAGTTGCAACAGAAGTCTCAGATTGCAGCCTAAGCCTTCAGCATCTCTCAGCCTTGCCTGGTCAAATGGGCAGTCAAGGCTACCAGGTGGACCAAGCCCTGGGCAGACACCTGGGCATCTAAACACCCACACAAGAGGAGTCTAAGGGAAGAAACTGGGCCAAATCTAGCTTGTCCTCAGCAGGCTTGGGGTCCCGTGGACTCCACGCTGGCAGTTGACAACGGGCAGTTGACAAAAGGACTGACCCACAGCAAGCCTGGGAAAACAGTTCAGCCCTAGCCTGTGTGTCAGAGTGCTGGGCACTTCCAGCCACAGGCTCCCGCCTGGAAGAGATGGTTTTGTTTGTTTTCCTTTTCCTTTTTATTGTTGTTAGATGCTGTCAAGTCAGTTCTGATTAGCAATCTGACGCACAACAGAAAGAACACCACCTGCTCCTCTGCCATCCTCCCACTGGTTGCTGTGTGTCAGCCCATTGTTACAGAGACGCCAATCACAATCACAATGAGATGTCATTTCTCTCCCATTAGGATAGCTCAGATTAAAAATAAAAATAAAAAAGAAAGAAAGAAAACAATACATGTTGGCAAGATGTGGGAAAACTGGAACCCTTATCCACTACTGGTGGGAATGCAAAACAGTGCAGCCATCGCGGGAAACAGTGTGGCGACTCCCCCAAAACTAAGATGAAACGATCACCTTCCCTTTCTTGACATTATCCTTTGGTGCACAAAAGTTTTTAGTTTTGATGAAGTTTCATTTTTCTCTCCATTGCACGTACTTTTTATCCTCATATCTAAAACGACATTGTCTGAAAGAAGGTCTTAGAGTTTGATCACTACATTTTCTTCTAAAATTTTTATGATTTTTACCTCTTATATTTAGGTCATTGGAAACCCTGATGGCCTAATGGTTAAGTGCCTCAGCTGCTAACCAGAAGGTGAGCAGTTCAAATCTGCGAGGAGCTCCTTGAAAACTCTGTGGGGCAGTTCTTCTGGCTATAGGGTTGCTGTGGGTTGGAATCAACTTGACGGCATTTTTTTCTTCCCTTTTTGATTATTTAACTCACTGAGTTAGCTTTGTATATAATTTTAGCGTTAGGAGTCTAGCTTCATTCTTTTGCATATCATATCAAGATCCAGTTGTCCTGGTACCATTTGTTAAAGAGACGATTCTTTCCCCATGAAATGGACCTGGCCAGAGACACATGGGTTTATTGATGCGTGAGTTTGTTTCTGGGTTCTGTTTCACGGGTTTACATGTTGATCCTTATATCAATACCGTGCTGTTCTTGTTAATCAAGCTTTGTGTGTTTTAAAATCAGAACATGTGAGTCCTCTAATTTTGTTCTCTCTCCCTCTTTCTTTTTTTTTTTTGCTGATGCTGCTGACACATGCTCTTTGGGGGAGGGGCTACAGAAGCTTCTTTCTGGGCTCCAGTTAGGACCTCAGAGAAACAAGGTGGTAAAGACTATTGGAGCCACCTTGCAATTCCATACCAGTTGAAGGATTGACTTTTCCAGTTCAAAGCCCAGTCAGCCGGACTCTGCGTCTCACACCCTTAAGCACCATCCTGCCTGAGTACCTAAACAGAGCCGGAGGGAACACCGCGTCTTCTCCCTCTTCTTGTTGCAGTTGAGCTCGTTCCAACTCATAGCAGCCCTACAGGACAGAGCAGAACCATCCCTGTGGGGTTTCCAAGGCAGTGGTCTTTACGGAAGGGACCTTTCACATCTTTCTCCTGCACAGCAACTGGTGGGCTTGAACTGCTGACCTTTAGGTCAGCAGCCAAGTGCTTCAACCACTGCAGCACCAGCATTCCTCCACCTCCCAAAAGGGCACACGGTATGTGAGCTGCAGAGCCACGACTAGAAATCAGCCCAACTTGAAGCTCCTCCACCTTTCTACCCCCCTCAAGGGCACCCTGGGCAGTCCTGTATTCTGCACATGAAGTGCTCGGAGGGCCCGCCTGCTGCCAGTGCCCAGCAGATTGCTGTGGAATGCCAATGGCATGTCAAGTGTTCTGCAAGAGGCCTGCAAAGCCAGCTCACCCCCCTAGAGGCTTTTGTTTTGCTTTCATTAATCAGTTTCCTCTCGGGAGCAGCCAGCATGGCGCTTTTACTCGCCAGGCCGCAAACTCGTCTTCAGCACCACATCGTCTTCCCTGCGTCTCAGAGGAGGCTCTCGGCAGGCCTCTTGTACTGAAATGGTACCATAATGCAATCACCGAGCATTGTCACCTGTGGACACTTTCCGAGGGCTTCTTGTTTGTTATCCCCTTTAATCTTTCCTTAAACCTCAGAAGGTAGGTTCCATTTTACAGATAAAGAAACTGAGGCCCAGAAAGTAACTCACCCCGAGCCTGGAGCTCTGTGCTTCAGGCCTCCTGCTGCCAGCTTACCGGGTCCTCAGCACCGGCCGGAGAGCTCAGGGCCAGGTTGGTGCTTCCCCAGCGTGTGACAGGAAACCCGAGGCCTGGGCCAGGGAGGGGTGGGACGGCGGGGGCTGTTTTTGTCCCACGTGATAGGAATCACACAGCTGGGTCAGGCAGGGACACAGATTTTACTGTTAAGGACCTAAGTTGGTTCCAACTCCTAGTGACCGTGTGCACTACGGAACAAAACCCTGCCCAGTCCTTTGCCATCCTCAGTCATTGTTACACATACGCCCGCTGTTGCAGCCACTGGGTCAGCCTGTCTTGTTGAGGGTCTTCCGCCTTTTTGCTCACCCTTTGCCTTACCAAATGTGATGTCCTTCTCCAGGGACTGGTCCCTCCTGATAACAAGTCCAAGGTAGACGAGACGAAGTCTCACCATCCGCCCTTCTAAGGAGCACTCTGGCTGTGCTTCTTCCAAGTCAGATCTGTTTGTTCCTCTGGCAGGGCATGGTGTCTTCAATATTCTTCACCGATGCTCTAACTCAAATACCCTGACTCTGCCCCACGCGGCAGGAACCACGAGGGCCGGGTCACGGAGCTCCAGTGGACAGAGGGGGAGAGAATCAAGTGGCTGCAGGCTGGGTCTGGTTATGATGCAGGGGGTTCTACTGTCTTCTCTCAGTGCTCCACTCTATGCCAGGCATGCTGAGGAAGATTCCAGAACACTACTTCAAGGACTTCCTTGCAGCACTTGTAGAAGGTAAGCCGTATACCTCCTTTAACAGACTGTAGACACTGAGATCAGAGAGGCTAAGCAGGTTGCGTAAGGTAACACAGCAGTGGCGAAGCTGAGGTGCAAGCCCAGATGCATGCAGCTGCATTTATGTGGGATACAGACAAAAACATTCCTGGGAGAAGTATCTCCCAGGATCCTGCATTTATGCACTGGGTTTGAGCAAAGATTTCGTTTGGGCCATCTTTTCTAGGATGTTTGTCCACTAGCTGTGAAGTAGGGGGAAAGGGCACATTTGTTTCCTAACTAGGGCAATACACATGATGTCTCTGTCTGGGGCCAAGGCTGGCCGGGTTTGCTAGCAGCCCTCTGTAAAAGAGTGGTGTTTCCGGAGCATGGGCTCCTCGGCTGTGCCATAAACCCACTGTACAACCCGGACTCACTTGGGCAGCTCCACATTGCCCCCATGGGACTCAGAAGGCAAGGGAGACCAACCCAAACACGAAGGTCACTTTGCCTGCTCTGTCCTTTGACTCTGATCCAGGAGTCTCATGTCTTCTGCCAGCATCTATGAAATCATGGCCTGCTAACGTGCCAGCAGGTGCCCCAGGGTGTTAGTAGTTAAGCACTTAGCTGCCAACTGAAAGGTCTGGGGTTTGAACCTCTCAGTCACTTTATGAATGAAAATGTGGCAGTCTGCTTTGTAAACCTTACAGCCTTGGGAACCCTATGGGGGCAGTTCTCCCCTATCCTATGGGGGTGTTGTGTGCCAGAATCAACTCAATAATGGGTTTAATGGGTACACATAGGCCCTGGAAGGTGCAATTAACATGATTGGCTGTGAACCAAATGTTGGCAACTCAGGTTAACCCTGAGGCACTTTGGAAGAAGGTCCTGGAGGTCTGCTCCCCAAACATCACCCACTCTATTAACCATAGTTCTACTCTGACACACCAGGGGTCAACAGAACTGACTTGACAGCAAGTAGTTTATAACTTACAAGCAGGGTCGAATCTCAGATCCTTCACAGTTTTTTGACATATTTGCACACAGGTTAAAAAAAAAATCAGTTGCAAAAATTCTGGAAGAGTGATCTGGCTGGACGGTTGCATTCAGGAAAGAGAGAGGTCTCATCAGTACAAGTCAAGGATACCCACCATTCCAGAAGGCAAGGTTTGGCTCTCACTGGTCACATTAATGGGTGTTATTAGGGTCAGGTTCAAGGAGGTGAGAGAACCTGCTGGAAGCCATGTCCTGTTTTTAGAAAATAATTTTATAGGGACACTGACCTGGACTTGGAAGTCTTATTGGTGAAGATTCCAAAGAAAATATTAATTTGGGAAAAGAAAACAGTTGACAGAAATGGCAACATTTAGCTGAAAACGAGGTGATGGAGAGGAAGGATACAGGATGAGTGTGTTCACCCAGGGTCTGTGCAGTCCCGTACACTTTGTGGGCTTACATGCAGCATCTGACTTGCTTCTGCTGCCCACTCAATGAACCAGGGCGTGCAGTTCCTACTAAACACATGAAGCCTCCAAGAAGAGCATCCGGCTCTGAGTCAGAAGTGACAGGACGAGGACTGGAACATCAGGCCTCCTGTGTCCCTCTCAGACGCTCTCCCCTGCCTGGCTCAATCACACCACATAGTTGTAGGGTTCGACTCCCCTCCTGGGGCTTCTGAGTCCCGGCTGGCACCCACCAGCAGCTACAGGGAAGAAAACTTTTGGCTCAAGAGAGGAGCTCATAGTGAGTAATTACTATTTACTTGAGCAATTACTGAGGAGCCCTGGTGACACAGTGGTTAAAACACTCAGCTGCTCACCAAAAGGTTGGCAGTTCAAACGCATCGTCCACTCTGCTGGAGAAAGATGCAGCACTCTGTTTCTGTCAAGATACAGCCTTGGAAACCCTATGAGGGCAGCTCGACTCGTCCTATGGTGCCTCTATGAGTTAGAATTGACTCAAAGACAGTGAGTGGGAGCATTTACTAAATGCTCCATTACCATATTTAAGCCTCAAAATTCTGTGGCTTATCACAAATGATGATGAACCGCCACCATCCCCTGGCACAGCGGAGCGTGCTCAGTGAGGTGACCTGATTTGTCCACTGCCCAGGGCAGTGCCGCGTTTGGACCCAAGGCTCCCTGACTCCAGTGGAAGTCACTGCCTCGTGAGGTGGTGAGCCTCCCATCCCCGAAAGTGCTCACCCTTCATAAGGAATGATGCCGAGGGATTCTGGCATATTCTGCTCACTGCATCCTCAGCATCATCTGCCGTTTCTCCATCCCCTCAGCCCTGATAACTGCTAATAATCCCTGGTCCCTACACCTTTTTCCTGGTCTACAGACTTCATAGAATGGTGATCATACAACATTTGTCTTTTTCTATCTGACTTACTGTGTTCATTTTTTATGGTTCAATAATTTCAATTTATTAACAGTATTTTTGAAACAAAAGAATCCCGTAAAACCATTTCCTACAATTATCCCCTGTGACTGCTTTTCCTTCAAACTGGAAAGTAAATTTTTTTCTTGCCACTGCAATTTTTTTCCAGGTGTACAATTTATTGATGACAATGACAATAATTAGCTGTGTGACCCTACCCTTATTCAATGTGATTTTTTTTCACTGTTAATTCCCCTTTCACTCTGCCTCCCACCCACGGTAACTACTAATGGGTCTCTATAGGTTTTCATTTTCATTTTTTATATGAGTGAAGTCACACCTCTCTGTCCTTTTGTGATTGACTTACTTGGCTCAGTGTAATATTCTCAAGCTCCACCCACGCTGTAGCATCTATCAAGACCTCATTTCTCTTATTGGCTGAGAATGGGTGTTCTGAGTTCAGTGCCTCTCGGCAGGCATTTCATGAATGTTCCTGTTCTTTGTAAATGAGTGGCACAGAACACTATCAAATTCTATTCTATTCATTTTTAAGGAGCACGAATATTTATGAAATACATGGTGAGCTGTATTAAACTCAGAAACAGCATCTCAACCTTCCCTGGAGGATGCGGCAGGCTCTTCTGAGTCCCAGGTGGCCTTCAGTGGGATGACCCGCTGCCTTGGTTGGCTCAGGACTGTCCAGGCTTAGCACGGGAGGTCCCTCGGTCCCCAGCACACTGGGCTACTTGGTTTTACCTTTGAGTCACCAGAGGCCAGGTGGGGCCAGCCAGACCTCTATTGAAACACAAATCCCGTCAGTGAGACCTGGAGCAGGAGTCTCAGCCTCTCTGAGTGTCATTGTCCTCATCTGTAAACCAGGACAACATGGGACTGCTCAGAGGGTGAAACAAAACATGACACAGGGAAAATGTCGTTTTCTGGGGCCAGTGCACAGCCAATCCCCCCGCAGGTGGATGGGGCTGGCTGCAGGGACTGGGAAGTCTGAGTGACAGGATGTGGGCTGTGGATGGAGGACTGCTGGTCTTGGGGAGAGCTCTGATCTGGACCTAAGGAGGAAGTGCCTGGCAATTGACAGAAGAAGTGGCTTTCTATCTAGTTACTCTTGTCTGTTCGTTGATCTCCTGATCTCCCTTGCAGAGCAAGTGGTTAAGCCTTTGGATGCTAACCAAGAGGTTAACGGTTCAAATCCACCAACAGCTCCTTGGAAACTCTATGGGGCAGTTCTACTGTGCCCTACAAAGTCAGTGGAATTGACTCAGTGTCAGTGGTTAAGGTTTGGTTTGTTTTTTATCTCTTTTGATTCGTGTATTAGAAACTTACCAGGTCTAGCCCTGGGGTCAGTACCGGGGACCATGACATGAATGAGACAAGGTCCTCTGCCCTTGAGGGCCTCAGATGGGGATCTGAGCACAGACAGGGGGCATGATCACTGCCTGGAGCACAACCTCCCTCCTTCCTGCCCCCTCCCAGGCCTGGTGAGAGCCTGTTTGAGCTGAGGAACAACTTGTTCCAGCCACACTCCACTCTGCCCTTGACAGGCTCCAGAGAGGAGTTTGCAGGGTAACCAAGGGCTGGGCTGTGGAGGTTTATGACACAGACCACATTGTTTAGGGCCTAGATTTCCCCACCCTCACCCAATACCTGGCAATCCATCTGCTGCTTTCCAGTGTTGGCACCTAGGCTCTAGGCTTATTGGCCTCAAACCCCAGCTTAGCTCCTTCCTACCTAGCTGGCATTGGGCAAGACCCTAAAACCCTCTGGGCCTCAGTATTCTCCTCTCCGAAATGGGTGCTATAATAGTATTTTAGGAGTCACTGGGTGGCATTAATGGTTAAGAGATTAACTACTAATCTGAAAGTGAATGATTTGAACACACTCAGAGGCACTTTGGAAACCCTGGTTGCATAGTGGTTAAGTGCCAAGTCTGCTAACCCAAAGGTTGGCGAGTTCAAATCCCCCAGGTGCTCCCTGGAAACTCCATGGGGCAGTTCTATTCTGACCTGTAGGGTCACTATGAGGTAGAATTGACTCAGCGGCAATGGCTTTTAGAGGCACTTTGGAAGTAAGGTCTGGCAATCTGCTTCCAAAAGTAGCCATGAAAACCTGATGGAGCCCAATTTTTCTCAGGGACACCTGGGCTAGCCGTGAGTCAGACTCAGCCTGACAGTAATGGGTTTGGTCTTGGGTTTAATGCTGCATCCCTCATGGGGGGTCGTGCAGCACAGAGTGGGCACTTAGTAGGTCTTCAAGATGCACCCACGCCATCAGTTCCTCTCTTCTTCCCACCTGAGAGCGGGCTGTTGCTCACCTGTCTGCACACCTAAGAACCCTGTTCTCTACGTAATGCGTGTTCTCATGAGGTGGGGAGGATGATACAGATGACAGTGGCTGGCTACAGCTTTCTCTGGACTCCTGGCACCAGCAGCACAGCCTGTCTGCGTGGCCAGCCTTGCCCGATTGATAGGCTGTTGGGACACACAGTGAATCTCTACAGGGAGGGAAGAAGGACTGGCAGGAATTCTGAAAGAGTGGGCAGGAGACGCAGGTGGCACTATTCAGCTCAGCAAGAAGAGTCTGGCAGGACATTAACTACCCTGCGGGTCTCTCTCAAAGCTGCTGGAAGCACAGTCTGAATGCATTTCCAATCAGCTCCCAGAGCTTTGTGCTGAGGAGATGAAAGAGGGCCTGAATGAGGATCTCGTGGGGTCGGGGGGGGACAAACAGGGCTCCAGCTGCTGGCTGAGGAGGTAGCTTCCATCCTGGGCTGGTGGCTGGAGCAGTCGGCTTCTGTTCCCTTGCTCTCATCCTTCTCTGAGTCCAGGTGCCTGGGATCCAGCCGTAAAGAAACCTGGCCCTGCCCAATTTCTGACCATCAGCATGCAGGTCTGACTCCTAAATCACCAACTCCCTTGATGTCATACAGAATATCCTGAGAAATCCGGGCAAGGATGGCAAGCTGGAAAGAATCTGGCCAGTCCACACATGGTTTGGCTTTCTAACTCTGGTACCAGTGGGTCGCCGGTGAGATAAGTATGTTATTCCCATTTTATGGCATTCAGGAGGAAACAGAGAGCTGCTGGACCAAGGTCCAGAACTGGGAGAAAGGATAATGGTCCGTGCTCCTTTTTCCACAATGAGAAGAAAGGATGGGGACTGGAAATGTAGTTACCAAAAACACAGGCTTAAGAAAAAGTCTGCTTCAGGGCAAGATGCAGTGATGGATTGGATTTACCCTCTCACCTGAAACAACCAAAACCACAGATGAAAATGGTTTCAGGGCACTGGACGTCAGTGATCAGGACAGAGGCTCACGACCTTTGTGAGATGAGAAGCAAACAAGGCAAGCCCTGCAATATCCCCAGCTTACTGCCTGGAGAGATTCCCAGGCCATGGTCCAGGCAGGGAGCCCAGGCAGGAGGATCCTGGAGGACTCCACGAGCTGAGGAGAAGCTGACAGTCTGGGAAGACCAAGGCAGCTAGAGCTCTCAGGGACAGCACAGAGAGGAGAGTCAGCACGGAGAGGTTTGCAGAGAAACCCCTCAAATATTTAGCACAATACTGACCAGCAGGTGTTAATGGATTGAACCGGGTCCCACTAAAACAAGTGTTGTAAATCCTAATCTCTATGCCTGTGATTATAATCCCACTTGAGAATGGGTTGTCTTTGTCATGCTAATGAAGCACGATTACTGTAAAGTGTGCCTTGAGGAAATCTCTCACAAGATAGAACAGCAGACTGCAAAAGCTGAGATGGAGTGCCAAAATAAATGCCACGCCACGTGGAGACCTTCCAGGAACTAAGAAACAAAAGCTGAAGAGACAACGACCTTCTCCCAGAGCTTACAGAGAGAGAAAGCCTTCCCCTAAAGTTAGCATCCTTATTTCAGACCTCTGGTCTCCTACACTGTGAGCAAATAACATTTGTTAAAGCCATCTACCTGCAGTATTTCTGTTACAGCAGCACTAGATATTTAACACACCAAAGTAAGACCCACCTAAATGTGTTGCCGGGAACAGAGCCTGATACCTATAAACCAAACCAAACTCTTTACCACCAAGTCAATTCTGACTCATAGCAACCCTACAGGACACAGTAGAAGTGCCCCCATGGAGTTCCCAAGTAGTGTCTGGTGGATTCAAACAGCTGACCTTTTGGTTAACAGCTGTAGCACTTAACCACTACACCACAAGGCTCCCCTGACAGCCATATAGGGGCAGAAATAATGCCTATTCCCACCAGCCAACTTAAAATCTAATATTCATAAGACACTGGTTAGAATATTCAGAAGGGTCTTGCCTCAGCAGTGGAGAATACTTACTCCTAGACTAAATATGGCTCTGATGTCACCTAACAAATGTTAAAAAAGAACCAAAAGGATCAAACTGTTATTAATTCTATCCCGGATCAAGGACCAAGAATATTTATAGACCTATAAGACAAAAAATAATACATGTGAGGAGTGTGCTTCTTAGTTCAATCAAATATATAAGACCAGATGGACAGTGCCCATTCAAAAGCAGGACGAAAAGGCAGGCAGGAACAGGAACTGGATGAGCAGACACAGGGAACCTGGAGTGAAAAGGGGGAACATACCGTCACATTGTGGGAATCACAGCCGATGTTACAAAACAACATGTGTATAAATTTTTGGATGAGAATTAACTTGAGTTGCAACCTTTCACCTAAAGTACAATAAAAAGAAGAAAAAGAGAGAGAATACTTATAGGAATAAGAATTTAAAAAAATCCAGCACCTAACATGTTAATACTCACAATGTTTGCTATTTAATTTTAAAAAAAAATTATCAGGCATGCCAAAACAGCAAGAAAGTATGACCCATAATACTCTGCAAAATCAAACAATGAAAACTGACTCAGATCTGGCATGGATTTAGAGTTAGTTGACAAGGACATTGGAACAGCTTTTATAACTGTATTCCTCATGTCTAAAAAGACAGAGGAAACACTGAACGTGTTAAGTAGACATAGACGATATAATACAAAAGACTGAAATTATAGTTTTAGAGATGAAAATTACAATGAGAGAAAAAAATACGCTACATGGGGTTAATAGCAGATTAGATATTGCAGAAGAAATTATTGGTGAACTTGAAGATACAGTAACAAAA
This sequence comes from Heterohyrax brucei, assembly GCA_028571685.1. Taxonomy (NCBI): domain Eukaryota; kingdom Metazoa; phylum Chordata; class Mammalia; order Hyracoidea; family Procaviidae; genus Heterohyrax; species Heterohyrax brucei. The sequence continues at coordinate 118,786,891 of CM053151.1, read as the reverse complement.
GCTATCCAAAACAAAATACAAAGAGGAAAAAATGAATTTAGCCCCAGTGAGCTGAGAGATAACTTCATGTAGTCAAATATACGTGTAACTGGAGTCCCCAGATGAGAGGAGAAAGAAGGGGGAACACAAAAATACATAAAGAAACAATGACAAAAGTTTTCCAAACATGATAAAAAGTATAAATCCACAAGAATCTCTCAGAATCCCAAGCATCAGAAACACAAAGAAAACTACAGTAAGACACATTATAATTTCTCAAAATCAGTGAAAAGTGGAAATCCTAACAGCTGTCAAAGGAAAAAAAAAAAGACATGTTAATGTTCAGAGGAACAAAGAAAGACAGTGGATTTCTCACTGGAAACGATGGAAGCAAGGAGACAGTGGAGAAATATTTTTAAAGCACTCTTCAAAGGAAAAAAAAACTATCAACCTAGGATTCTATGCTCATTAAAAAATATTCAGAGACAAAGACAAAAGAGGAGAGTTTCAGATGTACAAAAGTTGAAAGAATTTCTCACCAGAACTCCTGCCAATATAAGAAACACTAAAGTCCTTCAGCAGAAGAAAAATACCATGTAGAAATGCAGATCTACACAAAGGAACAAAGAACACTGGAAAAATAACTACATGGGCAAACCAATTCGATTTTTTTCTCCTCTCATTTCTTTAAAAGAGAATTGACAACAAAAACAATAATAATGTACTGTGGGGTTTATAACATATATACAGGTGCAGTGGTATAGAAGGCCTGGTAATTTGTTTCCATAAAGATTATGGCCAAGAAAGCCCTATGGAGCAATTTTACCCTGTAACACATGGGATCACCAGGAGTGAGAATCGACTTGACGGCAGCAAGTTTTGTTGTTGTTGTTGTTAGCTTGGTTATAAGGTTCTTACCCTATATGTGAAGTATTATAATATCACCTGTAGATAGGCTGTGATAAGTCAAAGATACCTACCATCAATCCTAAAGCTATCATTAAAATAGAAAAACAAAGAGTTATAGTTATTATACCAACGCAAACCAACCAAGCCCATTGCTGCTGAGTGGATTCTAACTCAGAGAGATCCTATAGCACAGAGTGGAACAGCCCAAAGGGTTTCCAAGGCTGTCAATCTTTATGCAAGCTGGCTCCTCATCTTTCTCCTGCAGAGTAGCTGCTGGGCTTGACCTTTAACCTGTTGGTTAGCAGCTGACTGATTAACTGCTGCACTACCAGAGCTTTCTCATTGTGCATGCCAGCAGAGATGATAATATGGAATAATTAAAAAAAAAAAACAAACAAGAAACTTAATCCCGAAGAAGGCAGAAAAAGAGGAAAAAGTGATCAAAGAAACAACTGGGCAAAAAGAAAATAAATAGTGAGAGAGTAGATTTAAACCTGACCTTGCCCATAATCACATTAAAAGTAGATGGTCTAAAAAACTCCAATTAAAAGACAGAGATTTTCAGATTGAGTTTTATAAAATAGGCTGAAGTAACACAGAGACCTTGGTTTGAATCCCAGCTTCATGATCCTGGTCAAGTATTACTGCCTCTTTAAGCCTTAGTTTTTTCACCTGTAAAATGGATCTAAAAAGTGTCTAATCCCTGGGGCTGTTGTAAAGATTTAATGAGATGCTATGTATAGGACCTGACTCGACGGCAGTGGGGTATGTACAAACTGTTCAACGCTGGGCTGCCTGGTACCCACACAAGCATTTGATAAATGTCAGTAATGATGGGAAAATACATAGTATCTTGAAGGGCCAAGACATGACACACACGCTTCCTTTGCAGGGTAAAAGGAATTGAAGTTCGAGCCCCCACAGCAGGATTGAGAACAGAGCAGGTACCCACCTCTAGATGTCCTAGTTTTCTTTGTTCCATGAGATCTGATGTTTTTCCATATCAGATAGAATGATCGGACTCTTAAAACACGATCTAGAAATCTGATTCACACAACACACTGCCAATTTTTCACTCCTTCTTTAACAGCTCACTACACTCCTGTCTCTCCCAGAGCAGGTCTAATTAGAGACAGAAAATACTGAAATCCTCTAAATGGGACAGCGAAGTACAAGACAGGCCCTTTGGCTAAAAACACTTAAGATAATAAATAATTTGTATTTTAATGATAATTCTAGCTTTCAGAAAAAGGAGGACTTCATAGCCAGGCTCCCTGGAATTCTGCTTTTCTGCGCAGTGGTGTATTCCTCTAGGGACAGAAAACTTCTGTTCATCTCTGCAGATCTGCTGGATGGATCCCACAGGCCCTTTGGTATAGCTAAGACGATTTCAAGAACTAACAGAATTGCCTCTCTGGTATCACTAGATATTTTGGATGATTTTTTATCCATGAAAAAGGTAACAATGGAGATTAACCATGTTGTTAGGTGCCACCGAGGGAGTTCTGACTCCTAGCGACCCGAGGTACCGCAGACTGAAACGCGGCCTGGTGCTGTGCCATCCCTGCCATTGTTGTTAGGTTTCAATTCACTGTTGCAAACCCTGCCAATTCACCTCCCAGAGGGTTTTCCTCTCTTATACTGGCCCCCTACTTTTACCAAGCGTGATGCCCCCAAAATTCCCAATGGAGAGCTAACAAGGAGTATGTTAGCATCTTCGCGAGGATTAGTCCCAGGCGTGTTGTCTTCCAGAAAAAGTCCAAGGTAACCACGGCGTTCCCGGTATGGCTGTGTCCTCTCACCCAGCAGGGTCTAGATTCTGAAAGCCGAGCTGAGGAAGTAGGCAGGGGCTGGAGCAAGCTCCTCAAGGATAGCCTCCTCCAGGAAATTTTTTCAGATCTCCCCAGAAGGCAGTGATTTCTGTCACCCCTCCAGTTCCTAGGCATCTGCACCTATCCTATGTCCCATAGCTCTTTTCCCCATCACAGCTCAAGAAAGGCCCTGTTTCACCACGCATTGCGTATTAGATTGAACCATATGAAACTGCCATCTCATGAAGCAAAAGAGGTCAGATATGGGTAACTTCATGCGGTCCTACCTAACAGAGTTATGGCCTACCTCCTTAGTGGTATACTTTTCTCCAGGGCTCGCTTGACAGTTTACAAGGTTTTGTCAAGTTCTTCCCACACCTGTCCCAGGTCTCTCTCCAGTCCAGAGATACAACATGGGCAGACCCAGAATGAACCCAACCCACGGAACTTTACTTTTGGGGTTCAAGTGGCAGCCAGTTGTCAATAGTCTGCTGTTCACTCATTTGCTCCTCCTGGGTGCATACGCTGCTCCCCAGATCAAGACGGAGCCTATGCTTGCCCTCCCCTGAGATCTGGATGAGCCTTAGTGACTTTCTGGGCCCGGAGCAGACAGCTTTGGTGACATTCTGGAACTCCAGAGGTTAGGCCATGAGAAGCCTGCACTTTCAGCTAGGACTCCTGGAACGCTTGCTCTAGGGGAAGCTGATTGTCCCACAGGAAGTCCAAGAACCCTGACACATCCATGCTGGGAGGAAGCCCAAGACACTCAAAGACACCCATGGAAGATGAAGTGCTGACTGGAGAGAGGCCAGATGTGTGAGCGAGGCAGTCATCTCAGAAGTGGGACTGTAACCCTGGCTGTCCTGGTGGATGCCACATCGAGCAGAAACCAACACTGAGCCCAGCCTGCCTGGATTCTCATCTCACAAAACTCAGCAAAATAAAATTTTAAGCCACTAAGCAACTGAAATAATGAGCCGAAACAACCCACATTGTGGGTAGTTGGCTTGTTAAGTTCTGATACGTTGCCAACATTTAGAAATCCAGAGACTTGTATGAAAATCAGAATTTTCAGCTTTCTTGAAAACCCATAATAAGCTCTGGTGGCCCTGCACCTGTGAGTTTGCACGGCAGGAGGGAGGACCCAGAACTGGGTGGCCTCTGTCCGCTCTGCTTGCAGGCCAGGCCTCTGCTCTCCAGCCTACCACGGCCCCACCCCCCATCCTGACCCTGCTCCAATCCAATGAGGTTGCCTGCCCAGCCCAGCCACTCTGGCCTCATCTCCCACTGACCTGGTCACCTCCATTCTGCCCTAGCCAGCTGGCTACTTGCAAACCCCAACCCTAGCAGGAGGTGCTGTGTCAAGCTTCCTTGTCATTGCAGAGCTCGCCTCTAACCAAAAAGTCAGCAGTTCAAATCTGGGCTCCCAGAGTACCTGGGCTCATCTCTGCTCTGTCATGTGTCACATGTCAGGGCCTGTGTCTCGTCAGCCTCCTCCTCCCAGTACCTTACACAAGAAGGACCTGGCACCCAGCACTCATACAGGAAATGGACTGACTGACTGAATGGTTCCTTTAGGAAGGCAATTTGCTCCCATTTCACAGATGATAAAACTGAGGCTCACAGAAGTGATCCTTTTACTGCCTCTCTAAGACCAGTGGTCCCTAACACAAGAGCTAAGATCCCTATTCTTTTGTTGTTACTACTGTTGTAGAGAATGTACACAGCAAAACTTAAATCAGTTCAATAATTTCTACATGTACAGTTTAGTGGCATTGATGACATACTTCTAGTACCGCAACCATTCTCACCCTCCTTTCTGAGTTGTTCCTCCTCTGTTGACATAAATTCACTGCCCTCCAAGTTTTGCATCTAATTTCTGACTTCTTGTTAGTTTGGTCCAACACAGAGAGTTCTGGAAAGACCACAGTGTTCAAGGCGGACCTTCTTGACTATTTATGTTAAACATCAGCGGTTTGAATCCACCAGCCATTCCTCGGAAGCCCTGTTGGGTGATTCTACTCTGTCCCATAGGTTCACTATGAGTCAGAAGTAACTTGATGACAACAGGCTTGTGTGTGTGCCTGTTACTTGGTTTAAAGAAGACTTTAAGAGGCAGTTTTTGGTTTAAGGTTTGAAGACTATCCTAGGGAGACAGTTTTGGGGGCTCATTCCGCCTCAGTGGCTCCCGAAGGTCAGGATTTATAATCTAAAATTCTGTTCTGATCTTACCCCCTTTTGATCAAGATTCTTCTCTAGAATCTTTGAAGATCCTTATTCTCCATGGGGCCGCAGGCTCTTTTAAGGACCAGTTAAGCAACGAACATGAACACAACGTAACGTGTACATCACAGGATGGATGCATTCCCTCCAGCCACGCAGGATCCCTGACCCCCTCCCAGCACGTGGGACCACAGCAAGCAAGGACTGGCCTCGTGACAGCAGAACAGGCTCTGCTCCTGACTCTTGGGCTGCTGGCTAAGCCACCCTGGCTCTCTGTTTCCACTCTGCCTGTGTGATGGCAATAATAAAGTCACCTACTCTGACTCCATGTGTCCCACCTCTGGCAGGTTTGATCTAGAGAAAGCAAGCACCTCACCTTGACAGCAAGTTCTGAGGTTCTATTATTCCGGGGCTAAGAGTTCTTGGGTGGTACAAAAGGTTTACATGTTCAGCTACTAACCAAAAGGCTGGCAGTTCGAGTCCACCCAGAAGTGCCTTGGAAGAAAAGCCTGGCAACATACTTCTGAAAAACCAGCTGCTGAAAACCTGATGAAGCACAGTTTCACCCTGACACCCATGGGGTCGCCACGAGTTGGAACCGACTAGTGGTGTGGAGTGATCTAAGTATCTTAAGTTGCTGAATCAATTCTGTGTTGGGTGACTGCCACCAACCACATGGCTTTTTATGACCTGACAGTGACCAGAAAAGCCAAAGCTCTGTGTCCTCCCAGGCAGGGGTAGGAGAATGGGTTTAAGCACTGGGCCTCAATGTGGGGTGCAAGCCGGAACCAACTGAGAGTTTAAAGAAAATATTGATGCCCAGTTCACCTGCAGATCCTGATGTGCATGTCTGGGGTGGACATGGGCAGCAGGACCCTTAAAAACTTCCAGATGATTTTAGTAGTAGCAACATTTGAAAACTACTGGGTTTAGGTTAAGGTACCCTTGTGGGGCACTGCTTCAGATTTCAGCTGCGAAGTGAAAGGTCAGCGATTCAAAGCCACCAGTCACTCATGGGAGAAAGATGTGCAGTCTCCTCCTGCGAAGACTGCAGCCTTGGAAACTCTACAGGGCAATTCTCCTCTGTCCTACAGTGTTGCTATGAGTTAGAATCAGCTTGACAGCCACAGGTCTGGATTTGAGATTGGTCTAGTTGGACTAGTTCACTAGAGGAATAGTGCAAGACAGCACTTCAGTTAAGGTCTGAGGCCACTGGTGTGCTTGTTCAACAGGACAGACTGCTGTGATATCTACCGCACACCCCGTATCCAGCACTGCTCTACACGCAGTAGGTTCCTATTGCAGACTTAGTAGGTATGATGAAGTCCTAACCCCTGGGACTGTGAATGGAACCCTGTTGGGGGAAATAGAGCTTTTCTTTCCAGATCCTGTTGGTTACATTAATGATGTCACACTGGAGTGTGCTGGGTCCTAGTCTTGTGTGACTGTTGTCTTACAAAAAGAGAAGGCCAGTCATGGAAAACAGGGGACAACGCACCTACAAGCAAAGAGGCACCAAAGGTTGCCAGGAACCATCATAAATTAAGGGTGAGGCATGGGACAGTACCTCTCTCGGAGCCTCAGAAGGTGACAACTTTGCCAGTACCCCGAGTGGGACTTCTAGACTCTGGAGCTGTCAGAAAACAAATTTCTTTTCTTTAAGTCCACTCACTTTCTGGTGCCCTGTGGAGGCCTATGAGTTTAGGACAGTCCCTAAAAGCCCACCCTCTGCCTTCCGGGATGGAAGCCTAGGGCCCCTTGTGCTTCCCATACGATGGAAGCTTCCTCCAGAGCCAGTGTCCCAGGATTCCCAGTCACAGAAGTACAGGCTGCTTCTGACCCAGCTCTGAAGTTCTAGCATGTCACCGATACTGACCCTTTTGTGTAGGCAAGTCACGAGGCCAACCCAGGTTTCGAGGGGATCAGATGTCCCTCCTGATGTGCAGAGCGGTGTGTACACACAGAAGGGAGGGAAGGTGTGGAAAGCCAACATCTTGGGAGACTGGTGACCACATCAATGACACAAACTTAGGACTCAGCCCTCAAAACGCTATGATGCTCCTTCCTCCTGTGGTCAGAACTGACCTGATGGCACCTAACAACAATAAAAAGTGACCCCACACCTCTTGGCCCAGAATGTCCCTCTTCACAAGGAAATCCCATAAGGGGAATCAGCCTGGAGTTCTAATCCATCTAGAAGCCAATTCTCATAGTCCTGGTGTGGACAAGCATACATGGGTCTATCGTGTGTCAGGCACTTTGCTGTGCCTAACTCTTGATCTGTCCCTCTTGTGGGGCCTTGGCTTGGCCCATCGTTTCCCCAGTAGGCTGTAAGCAAGAAGACAGAAAGATCTAGGTCCCATTCGACTCCACTCCCCGACGTTCCCGTCCCAGTGCCTGACATGGCGTGTGGCATAAGGCAGGTCCTCAACATTACTTGAACAGGTAGACGGATGTGCAGAGATTCCTGCCAAACCACCCAGCGTGGAGAGAAAGACCGTGTAGGAGGTGTTACGGGGAGGGGACGACTGTGTTACACGCATCTAACAGTCACTTCGGTCCTGGGAGTAGAACAACCTGTTTGGTAAAGCACAGGGTCAGCATAAAAGAGGAAGACCCTCCAGGAGATGAGTCCACAGTGGCTGCAGTGAGGGGCTTGAGGATAAAAACAACTGTGGGCATGGCGCGGGACCGAGCAGTGTTTCGTTCCGTGGCCCGTGGTGTCACTGTGAGTTGGAACTGACTCGATGGCACCTAACGACAGCAAAGGTCCCCAATGAGACCCTTCATGGTGCAAACAGTTACCGGTAACCTGGTGACACAGAGGTTAAAAGCTAAGGCTGCTAATCCAAAGGTCAGCTGTTCCAATCCACCAGGCACTCCTTGAAAGCTCTCTGGGGCAGTTCTCTGTTCTATAGGTGACTGTGCATCAAAACTGACTTGACAGCAAAGGCTTTTTACCTTAAAGGCTAGAGATTTGAGTCCTCGTAGAGGTTATCTGGGAAGGGGGCAGCCACTGAGAACTGAGGCACAGTTCTCTGACACACACAGGGCTGCCACGTGTTCGCTGACTCAGTGACCACAGGTCCCTTATACTGTACCTCTCTCAAAGTGAAGCAGTAAGATGGAAAATCCAGTTGCCCTGCAAACATACAGGCTCAGAGATCTGAAGCCCTGTTCTCTTTCTTACTAACGGCACCTCCTTGGACAAACTGCTACATCTCCCTGAAGCGTGGTATTCCGATCTGTGAAATGGAGCAACAGTGCTGACGTCATCGACTTGTAAGGATCCCAGGTAACAAAGTGAGCCAAGGGCCTGGTGGCTGGCACAAGGTAGGTGCTTGGCAAACGCTGGTGATTCTCCCTGTCTGTGTGGCACACGAGGTCTCTGGCCCTTGCTCTAGTGCAGTGCTGAGCTTGTAAACAATGCCAAACATCCGGCAGCATCTCCTGACCACAAAATTCAACCGTAAACAAACACCAAAAGAAAGCAGCCGGTCTGCCTGCAGCCTCCGCCCATAGGTGCTGAAAAGCCCTTTTTTGTCGTTGTTGATTGCAACTTTGGATGCTCTTGATGCACACTGGGTTAAAAAAAAACTGTCACTGAGTCCATTCTGACTCACAGCGACCCTATGTGACAGCGTAGATCTGCCCCTAGAGTTTCTAGGGAGCACCTGGTGGATTCAAACTGCTGATCTTTTGGTTAGTTGCTGCAGCACTCACCCCTTTTGCCAACAGGGTTAGCACCAATCCACTTCTTTCATAACCAAGGACACGCCCTTGGGTGGGTTCGAGGGGGGGAGGCAGAAGCAGGCACAATGTGGGCTCTTCTCCCTTCAGAAATCCGGCAGAGACTGCTCAAGTACCCCCCCATCCTAACATCACACCCACTTGCCAATATTTATAAGCGTGGGAGCCTAAAATCCAGCAAAAAAGGCCAGCATATCTCCCCGTAGCAATTAGCATTATGGAAAACAGGTTAGGAGGCAGCCAAGGAGTGAGAATCAGTGTTACCCTGAGCCAAGAGAGGGGGAGGGGAGTCTGTGTCTTCCGTATCTGTGTTTGGGGACACACTGCCTGCCTGTAGTCTGGGTTTGCTGTTTTATGCAAAGGATTCCACCACCGGTGAAGTTTGGGGAATTGGGAAGTGTCCCTTTAAACTCTGCTCCCTGTAAAAGACAGCGGCAGCAGGTGGGGCCTCTTACACACCCCCACAGAACACAAGGGAACCTGGGTGGCTGCTATACTTCTATGCTCCCAAGTAAGCAACCCCACAGAGGGTGCGAGGTTGGTGTCTGGTACTATAAGGCTAATTGTCCTGGGCCCCATGCAGTCCTTTTCTGGAGCTACACTTTGCTCAGTGCTGGGTCACCCCAGGAAACAGATGTCTGCCTTTGTTCTGGGTCAGGAGCATCAGGGTGCAGACACAAAGACCACCCTACAAGAGAGGGAGAATTCAAGGGGGCTCTCCTGTGCACAAGCCAAGCGTTTCGAGGTCATCTGTGTGCCTGGCCGCTGGGAATCTATTTGTCCCCAGGAAAGAGTTATGGTCAAGCTCCACGCTGAAGGCTAATTTACAGACTGAGCACAAAGCAAAGAAGACCAAGCCACTGCTGCGAGGCGGCGCCGGCGGTCACAAAGCAGGTCTCATTGCCTTCCTCGCCCCGCTGTGAGGGCGGCCTGGCTGGGGCCCCGTACTCCTAGGGGAGAAAAGAGGGGCTCCCTCTGAAGGGAGGTCGTCAGCAAACAACAGATTCCCGCCACGCCACCGAGACCGAGTGGGAAGAGGGAGGTTGCCTGCCCACAGGGCATGGTCTGGGCTGCCCCGGCCTTGGGGGGCTTGGGACATCAGGGAGGGGACGATAGGAGGGGGGTTCTCTGGGACGGACAACTTGCGGTGCTTTCCCAGAGGCCAGCTTGCAGGTTCAGGGAGCAGCTGAACACGACGGCGCGCAGAGTGCATGGCCGCCCCACCCCAGGGAGCTGTGCCCGCCATCCTCACATGCTCCTCGGGTGGGGCTGACTAGCGAGGACCGCCCGGCTCGGGACAAAGGATCGGGACGCAGCTTTTGAGCTGGAGCCGCCGCCAGGTCCCGAGCTCTGCAGGCGCGCCATGCCCAAGCAGGGAGAGCGAGGCCGCGAGCCTGGGACCTCCCCAAACTTGGAGACCCGAGGCGCGCGGAGAGGGGCCCCGTTACCTGCGCGGCCATGAAGGACAGATCCATGGTGATATTGTCGCGACTGCTGGCGCCGCCTGAGCTCTGGTCCTCCCGGCAGCCGCCGCCGCCGATCCAGCCGCCGGTACACCTGGCGGGGCGCGGGCAGAGCAGCAAGCAGGCGCCCCCAGGCCCTGGCAGCCCCCGCGCGGCGGTGCGTCCGGAGCTGGCGCGACACTCACGGCTGCCTCCGGGCTCCTGGCTCCCGACAGCTACAGGGCGGAGGGGCCAGGCGCCAGGGACTGGGCGGGGCGCGGGGAACTGAGCGCCCCTCCACGTGACCGCCCCAGCCCCTCCTTCGGGGGCGGGGCCCGGTGGAAACCTTGCGTTCTCAGCAGCATCGCCCTGCCAGGGCCCTGTGGGGAAACTGAGGCCTGCCTGGGCAAAGGGCATTCCCAAGGCCACCCAGTTGTTCGGTGCAAGAGCAGCCTCAACTCGAGTCCTGAGCTGTTGCTGCTCATCCCACGCAGTTGAGACTAGCCATCCAGGGGTGGTGGACAGCGCCTTCCTGGGCCTGGCGTGTAGGATCAGGGTGCCTCGAGTGCTGTCCAACCTTGCGCCAGGGTCAGGTGTGCTCCCAGCACTGGAACAGGGCAAAATGCTCTTCCAGTCCCAGCTCTGCTACGTGTCGGGTTGTGTGGTTTGGGCAAGTTAGTCGGCTGTTCAAGCCTGAATGTCTTCATCTGTAAAACGGGGATAACGGAACCTAAGGAGCAAACGAGATGATGTATGTGGCACGAGGCACCAGGAGCAGTCACCTTCCTGTCCACTCCATGTCGCATGGACTTGGGGAAGATGAAAGATGCTTGAGTGAAGAAGGGCAAAGAGGATTCTAGGATGAGGGGACAACTGCTGCAAAAGCCAGGAGGTGAGTGAGGACCGTCCTAGTGGAGACACTGACCCTGGTGGAGTGTGATCGGAGGGGGCGGTGGAGGGGTGGCTGGGGAGGTGGCTTTGCCCTGAAGGCCTGTTGGGCTGGGGCGGGATTCTCACTGGCAGTTATGATGTAGTTTGGCCATTGCATGACGATGTGATCACTTCTGTGATGAGATTTGGTATAACGTGGTCACCAATCTGCTGTGAGGAGCCAATCAGCTGAAAGGAGTTTCCTTGGGGGCATGGCCTGCACCCAATATAGGTGGGCACTTGGCCAAGGCTTGAGGTCTTATCTCACTCTGGATCCTGCCCCTGGCTTCTGCTGGGGCTTGAGCTGGCAGCTTACCTGCTACCTTGCCTGCCGATCCTGGGATTCACCAGTCTTCGCAGCCTGTGAGCAGGAGTCCTGTTTTCTGACCTGCTGATCTTGGGTTGGCCAGCCGCTGTGGCTACACGAATCAGGAGAAGCCTCCAGCCTGACCCACGGATTTGGGCCCCTCTAGCCTCCACCACCATTTGAGCCATTTCCTTGATACAAATCTCTCTCTATAGATATTGATGTGCTCTACTGATTTTGCTTCTCTAGAGACAAGACAGAGGCACTCCCCACTTACCCACTTGCCCTGTCCTCCACAGCGCATGGCCCACTGTCCTTGTCCCACCGCGGTCATCCACCTCAGATTCCTTCAGGTGTGGGGAGAAGTGAGAGCCCTGGACCCTGAGCGCTCCTGCAGGTCTGTGCAGAGGCTGCTGACAGCGCAGAGCGTTGGCTACTCGTCCATGGGCCACATGTCAGGGTGACATTTTCAGTGAGACATTGAGTCCAGCTTCTTGGACAAAGGGCAGAACTGCTTCCTGCTTACTCTAAAATGTTGAGTCCCCAGGCTGAGTGCTGTGTGCAGGTCACACGTGTGTGTATGTGTGTAATCCTTCACGGGCCACTGGAACTTTCGAGGCCTGGGGAGTGTGGTCATTAGCGGGCAAGAGAGGCCATAGCAGTGGCTTCCTTGCCCTGAGGTCCTAAGCTGTGAGTCACTGAGCTGGCGCCTGGTTGCTGTTACCACCTCTTATTCCTTAAATGGATGAGGCTGTGGTGGTGCAGTGATCAGACCTTGACCTTCCATGCAGGTCATGTGGGTTCAGTTCCTGGCCAGGGCACCTCAGGTGGACCCATCGCCCATCTGTGAACAGAGGCTTGAGCGTTGCTGTCCCGTTAGACAAGTCTCAAGGAACTTCCAGACTCAGATGGGCTAGGAAGAAAGGCCTGGCAATCAGCTTCTGAAAAGTCAGCCTATGTAAATACTTATGGATCACAAAGATGCGGTCCACAGATGATCACAGAGACAGCACAGGACTCAGCAGGGTTTCGTCACCTTGTAAAGGGGGTTGCCGAGAGGCCAGGGCAGCTGACAACATTCCTTCAGGCTGGCGAAGTGGTCTGATTATCTTTGACTTCCAACGTGAGAACACGGACACCAGCAGCAGGGAGGGGAAATATCTGCCTCTAGACTCAGGTATCAGGTCATGTGCCCTGCGTGGGGATAGCACAAGGGGGTATGCCTCTGAACAGTACATTTGGAGAAGTGGAACCCCCGCCCCCCGGCCGTGGAACCCCTGCAGGGACTCCACCCCCCCCACAGAATCCCTGCAGGGAACACCCCCCCAACGTCTGCATGGAACTCTCCATGGAACTGCTGCAGGGAATCCCACCCCCTGTGGAACCTCTTCAGGGAACACCCAGCCACCTAGGAACCCTACAGAACCCCCGCAGAACTGCAGCCAAGTGCTTAACCACTGTACCACCAGTGATCCTCTCCAGACCTCGGAAAACAGAAGCTAAGAGAGGTTACAAAACTTGCTCAGGTTGCTTAGCGAATACAAAGTAAAGATTTAAATCCAGATCTGGCTGAGTCCGAGATCCATCTGCGTTCTACTCCAGCATTCCTGCCCACGAAGAATCTGTCTTCTAGTCAGATGAAGCACAAATAATTAGAAAGTAGATTCGAAAGTAGAAAGTGGATTCGTTTACCCATCCACTCGTGATTTAGTTCAGTAAGAATGCCACTCATCCACAGGAGTGCGTCCTGAGCACCTGCTATGTGCCAGGCACTGTGTGCCTGGAGAAGTGATGAGAGCTGTGCCCAGCTTCACCAGTGATGATGAGGAGCTGGGGCTGGTCAAAAGCTCCCTGTGTGGCAGACTGTAAAGCTAGGTTTTTGTCCTGGCTCTGCCACTGGCTGGCTGGGGGACCCTGTGAGCCAGAGTTTGTCTCTTTCAGGGGGAGGCTTACATGTAATGGGGGAAAGAGTGCCCAGCACTGTAGCTGGCACACAGTAGGTGCACTGTCAGTGGAAGGAGAGGGGGAAAGGTAGTTAAAACCCAGAGGGGGAAGGAGAAGGGGCAGTTTTACACGGGGATTGCACACGTGCTTGTGCTTTGTTCTAGTTTTCATGCACGTTCTGCAAAAATGAGTCCATGAGAAGATTATAAAGTGAGCGGGGATTGTGTCTTATTTATCTGTGAATTGCATCAACACCTTGCAGATGCCCAGCTCCAGGAGAGTGCTCTGAGAAGGGTTCATGGATGGGAAAACTAATGAGCCCATAAGCATTTGTGGCTGAATAAGTGAACTAAGCAGGAGGTGAAATGCTTACTTTGCCTCGATGCGTCATCTGTTTTTGTTTGCCTATGTGCCCACACAGCACGGCTGATTAGCATGAGTGAAAGCCAGATGGCTGGAAGCTCTCCTGTTTGGTGTTCACTTCCCTAGTGTAGGAAGGAAAAGGATCTCGGAGCAGGGTTCCAGGGCCATTGTTATGGGGAGAAGTAGAAACATGCATCTCTGAGCATCTTTCTCAATATGTGTGCTGACATTCAATCAGTCATTCACTCTCAGATAATGAGCAGGCTCCTATCAACATCTAGAAACTGTTGGTTCAGTAGTAGAATTCTAGCCTTCCACTTGGGATGCTGGGGTTTGACTCTTGGCCAATGTCACTCGCGCACAGCCTCCACCATCTGTTAGGGGAGGCTTGCAAGTTGCTGAGATGCTGAACAGGTTTTGGCAGAACTTCCACACTAAGATAGACTAGGAAGAAAGGCCTGGCTATCTAATTCCAACAGTCAACCAATGAAAACTCTATGATTGCAACCATCCAGTCTGCAAACCGTCGTGGGGTTGGTGCAGGACTGGACAACGTTTCATCCCACTGTGTATAGGGTTATCATGAGTCAACTTGCTCAGTTGACAACAGCAGCCAAGGGCCAGGTACTGGGCCAGGCGCCCTGGAGGTGACTAAACCTTAGTGGTCACAGTTCCATGGGACAGAAACGTGCCAAGGTGACAAACAAAGAAGAGGTCATCATCCAGCTTTATAACACACAGTATGCACTGCTGCGCTAGCCAAGAAGGTAGCGACTGGCCACATGGGACTACCAAGCACTTGAAATATGGTTAGTCTGAATTGAGATTAAAAAGAAAAAAAAAAGCCCACTGCCATCGAGTTGACTCCAAATCATAGTGACCCTGTTGGACGTGGTAGAACTGCTCCATGGAGTTTGCAAGGAGCACGTGGTAGATTTGAACTGCCGGCCTTCTGTTTAACAGCCATAGCATTTAACCACTATGCACCAGGGTTTCTGAAATGAGATAATAGTGTAAATAACATAATAGATTTCAGATACTTATTATAAAAATACCTCATGCTTTTTAAATCTTGATTACCTGCCAAAATGACAATATTTTGGACATGCTGGACTAAACAGATTACTAAAATGCATGTCATCTGTGTCTTTTTACTTTTTCACTGTGGCTGTTAGAAAGCTTGGAGTTTCAGGTGGCTCAGCTCCTGTCTGAAAGAGTGCTGGTGTGGACACTTTAGAGTGAAAAGCTCATCTCAGCTGGCAGGCAGGGACACTGAGGGGCTGTGGACAGGCTCTGTGGCTTTCCAAGAAGGGCCTGTTCGAGGCTGGTGGGCAGAGAGGAGGGTAGACAGTATGCCCCAGTGATCACCCAGCATGCACGGTTCTAATCACAGTGTTCTCAGCTGCCTCCGACCCGGTTCCGACCCAGAGCCATCACATATAACAGGACAAATGTCACGGGTCCTGCTCCACCTTCAGGATCACTGGTGTGTTTTGTGCCCCATGTCAGAGCTAGCATACCCACATCTCACTTGGGTTTGCCTCATCTTGGCTAACTTTAGCAAATGTGGCATCTTTATCTAGACACTGGTCTTCCCTGATGGCATGTCTGAGGGAAGCAAAGTGAGGTCGTGCTGTACCTCGCATCTGCAGAGTACTTTAGTGTGTTTCTATGGCTTATTTGTTGGTTCTTTTGACAGCCCAGTTTCCCAAGCAGACATCACAGAGAGCCATTTCTCTATCTGGGGGAAGACAGCAGTCCACTGTACCCAGACCAGGGACCTTGCCTGGCCACTTGGGAGTACGGAACGCTTGACTTCGGAGATCAAGGGTGTGCCTCTGACACAGCTGCTCTGTGTCTGCCTGTGATGCTCCCACACAGAAAGGAAAGCAGTTCCCTCTCCCAGACCCACTGGCTAAATCCTTGCTTGCCGCCCACGCTAGCCATGTTTCATAAGAAACTTCCAAATCTCCAGACACCGTTTCCAGAAGTGGATTGCTCTCTCTGCTGCCTTTGTTGGCTGTGCCTCCAGAATCTGATGAACTCATTTTAATTAAAGTGCTGATTGCAGTGGGAGGAAATAATGGGTGAGGCACAGGACTGCTGGCAAAAGGGACAGGGCTGTGATGCAGAAGCTGCTGGGAAGCCTCTTCTCTGGGTTTTGCCTGCCTGGGCAGCCGCATTCAACCATCTCACGGTTAGAGCAGCAACAGGGCTGAGGGCAGCGGTAACCATTGCTCTCTCTGGGTGCTCTTATTTTCCTGTATGTGAATTGCCCGAGCTTCTCAGCACAGACCTCTTGGTCACCTACCCAAAGCAGCCCTGAGAGGCAGTCCAGGCCACAGTGAGGTCTCCTCACGTTGGGGTTGCTGTCAAGGTCATGCAGCTGATTAGACTCCGAATGACCTGATTCAGGTTCTGCAGATGGAGCTAGCAAGTTCGATCTCGTAATGGGTGGCAAACTGGAAGTAGCAGTCAAGAAATTGGGGAAATCTGCTGCAAAGAGCCTCTTCAAAGTATTCAGAAGTAAGGATGTCACTCACCTTGAAGATGAAAATGCGCCTGACCCAAGCCATGGAATTTTCAATCACATCATATGCATGCAAAAGCTGGACCATGAGCAAAGAAGGCAGGAAGATTGATGCCTTTGAATTGTGGTGTTGGAGAAGAATGTTGAGTATACCATGGACCACCAAAAGAACAAACAGATCTGTTCTGGAAGAAGTACAACCAGAGTGCTCCTTGGAAACAAAGATGACAAAACTGCATCTTACATACTGTGAACATGTTGTCAGGAAAGATCATTCCCTGGAGAAGGACATCAGGCTTGGTAGAGTGAAGGGTCAGCGAAAAAGAGGAAGACCCTCAATGAGATGGATCGACACAGTGGCCGCAACAATGGGCTTAAGCATAAAAACGATTGTGGTCATGGCTCAAGACTGGGCAGCGTTTCGTTCTGTTGTTCATAGGGTCGCTATGAGTTGGAACCAACGGCACCTAACAACTTTGTAAGCCATTTCCTTGCTGTAAATTTCTCCATGTGTCTATATGCTTCAGTGGTTTTGCTTCTCTAGAGAACCTGGCCTAAGACGTTGCTAGGAAGTAGGATCTTTGAAAATGTTATCAGTTAATTAATGTGAGATCATACAGGAACTGAGTGGGTCCTATATGCAAGCTGAATGGTGTCTTTATAAAAAAAAGAGTGACACAGAGCAAGGATGCCACGTGGTATTGCATCCACAAGACAGGGAACGTCTAGAGCTACCAGAAGCTGGGTAACAGGCGTGGGCCAGACCTTTCCTCAGAGCCTCAGAAGGAACAACCACAGTGGACACCCAAAGCTGGTCCCCAGCCTCCAGAGCTGTGAGACAACACATTGCTGTGTTTCAAGTTACCCATTTCATGGTATTTTCTTAACCACAGGCCTAGGAGGCTGAGAGAGACAGTGGTAAAACAATACACGGTGAATACTTGGCCTGGTAGCTGTACTAGGGACTTGCTCAATAAAAGAGATCATTCTTGTTCTCAGAAACCCTGGTAGTGTCGCAGTTAAATGCTATGGCTGCTAACTGAAAAGTCTGCAGTTCGAATCCACCAGGTATTCCTTGGAAATGCTATAGGGCAGTTACACTCTGTCTGTAGGGTGGCTGTGAGTCAGAACTGACTCAACGGCAGCAGATTGGGGTGTTTCATTGGGTCCTAACGTGCCTGACCTGCTTGACCCCCTTTGGCTCAAGGAATCCTTGGCTCAGGTTTCCCAGGTCAACGTCCATCCCTAGCACGACTCATTAGGGGAGCATCTCCTTTCCCAGCTGGTCCCTGTAGGGGCCCCTGGGACTTCCTCCAAGGCCAGCCTTGATCTCAACCAGTCGAGAAGGGTGGGCTTGGTTATGGATGTCTGGGACACTGACATTGCCAGAAGACTCTGCCCATTCAAGTTCCCTGCCATCTCTTGGGGCACAGCCAGGCCTCATGGGCATCCTGCCTTCTCTCAGCAATGAACACCGCAGGGGGTCTAGCAGCAGCAGTAGAGAATCCCTGGGACAAAGACCTTGTGGATTTCCAGTGATGGATAATTACGCTAATTAGTTTAATTATTCCCCAAGCAAAAAATCATCACTCTGGAGATCCACTGACGCGTTTCATCCAAGGGAGCCTGCATTATGGCATGGCTACCTCCCTAGGCCGGCCAGTGGGCACTGGGAAGGTTTGGCAGTGAATGGGTGGGAGGTAGCAATGCTGACGGTGCCTGTCCCCAGCACACCACTTGGACTCAAGTGAAAACTATTTTGGAATTTAGTGGTGACCTCAGGCTCAGAGGCAGTGTGTGACACATGAAAGACAGCTGAAGTTAAAGGTCTCCCCCTCTTGTTCTGCCCAGACAAACCAAGAGGAGCCTGGTGAGGGACAGAAACCACTGCATTGCCCTGGATCTCGGCCACTGGATGCTACCTGATCCAGGAACCCAGGGCAATGCACTGCCCCTCTGTGGTTGGGCTGGATTAGCGGTTCTCAAGCCTTTCAGTGGTAGGGCAGGATAGTGGTTAGGAAGGCCCAAGTTTGAGTCTTAGCTCCAGGTTTACACACCTGGGCAGGCTGTTCATTAGCCTCGAGCTGCCCTTTTCTCTCTTAAAATGGGGATGATCACAGCAGCCGTGTCACTGGTACTGGTACAAATTGCATGAGATAATGAATTAAGGTGAGTGACTAAAGCACACAGCCGTTAACTGAAAGGTCAGCAATTTGAACTCAATGGCCAGTCCATTAAAGAAAGACATGGCAGTCTGTTCCCGAAGATTACAGTCTTAGAGACCCTTTGGGGGAAATTCCATTCTGTCCTATAGGGTTGCTGTCTACCAGGACTTAGTTGATGGCACTGAGCTTGGTTTCACTCATACCTAGCTCTCAGGAACTATTTCTACTTTATTTCCTGTTACCTTCACTTGGGGTTCATAAATTGCAGTTCAGTGCTATGTCTGCTAATGGAATGCTCAGCCGTTCAAACCTACTAGGTGCTCCTTGGAAACTCTCTGCGGCAGTACTGCTCTGACCTACGAGATCACTGTGAGCTGGACTGGACTCAGTGGTAGTGGGTTTTCATAAATTGAATCAATGTTGCTCTGTTGAGAAAGTAGAAGACTGCATCCTTCCACCGTTCTGCAGTGAGGTGCTGACCGTGTCCTCCCTCTTCACTTTCGGAGACACTTCTCCACTGTCACCTCTGAAAGGGGGCAGTTGTGGCACCATGAACCAGAGGCCCTGTAGCTTGCTGACCAGTCTCATGCCTGGCCAGAAGTGGGCCTGCTAGAGGTTCCCTGTCCTGGAAATTTGTCATTGAGATATGAAGGCTGTGCCATTGGTAGTTGGGGAACTGTGCTGAGTTTGCACCGTGATAGAACATAGGTGAGCAGAGAGCAAGCAAGCATGACCCTAAGACTTCTGGTTGGCCAGTCAAGTGGTGGTTTTGTCATTTCTTGAGATAAGAACCCTGAAGAAGAAGTGGAAGGAGGAAACCAAGAGAACAGTTATAAACATGTTGCAGTTGGCATGCTGATAGGTTGTCCTACTGCAGATGTTCGTTAGGTTGACAGCCCTGTAACTCTTGAGCTTTCAAGAGGAGTCTACAGATGGGGGAGATGGTAGGCTGCAGCAGGCAGTTGGCCGATTCCAGCGCTGTGAGTGTGCTGTTCCCATAGACTGACTGGGTTAGACTGAGGGATCTGATAGGGCTGCTTATTCAGTATCCATGGCACCCTTGCTACTGGCCAGGCTCTGTGCTAGACACAGAGGATTTCATAGTGAATTCTTTGTTCATGGTTCCTTCCATTCTCGTGTTGGTGTCAGCTGTTGTTGAGTTGGCTCTGGCTCACGGTGGCCTTATACACAACAGAACGGAATGTTGCCTGCTTCTGCCCCATCTCCACGATCTTTGATGTGTCTGAGCCTATTGCTGTGGTTCTTGTGTCGGTCCCTCAGTGAAGGTTTCTCTTGTTCTTGCCGACCCTCTACTTCGCCCAGCAGGACGTCCTTTTCCATGAATTGGTCGTTCCTGATGACATGCCCAGAGTAAACAAGATCAAGTTTTAGCATCCTCACATCTAAAGAACACTCTGGTTTTGTTTCTTCTAAGATGCGTTTACTTGTTCTTCTGGCCATCCACAACATATTTAACATTCTTTGCCGACTTCATAATTCGATGCATCGATTCTTATTCGGACTTCCCTTTTCCTTGTTCCGCTTTTGAACGCATGTGAGATGACTGAGAAGTCTAAGACTTGGTTCAAGCACACCTCAGTCAGGTTTGCTTCCGAGAACTTTGAGAAGGTTTTTTTTGGCAGCAAATTTTCCCCATACAATATGTCCTTTGATTTCTTGACTGCCGCTTCTACGGTCCAACTAGAATGATCTAACTAGAGTGAAATCCTTGACACCCTTGTCTTCATTGGTGATGAGTGTGCTTATTCGCTGCACTGTGAGGATTTTTCCTCTTTCCGTTACATTCAGGTGTCATCTGTATGGAAGGCTGTGGTCTTTGATCTTCAGCAGTAAGTACTTCAAGTCCTCTTCATTTTCAACAAGCAAGGCTGTGTCATCTACGTATCACAGTCATTAATGAGTCTTCCTCCAATCCCGATGCCATGTTCTTCTTAGTTTGCTGCCTCAGAATACAGATTGAAGAAGTAAGGTAAAAGCATACAGCCTTGCCACATACTTTTTTCCTCCAAGTTTGAACCAGGCGGTATCCCATTGTCCAGTGCCTCTTGATCCAAGTACAGCTTTCTGCATCAGCACAGTTAAGTATTATGAAACATATGCATATGTATGTATATGTATAAAACATAGATATATGTATATGTTAAGCATTAGAAAAGTATATGTGTGTGTGTGCATGTTTATATACATAGGTATATATGTATGTATTTGCAGTTCAAACCCACCAAGTGGCTCTCAGGAGCAAAGACTTGCTGATCTGCTCCTGTAGAGATTACAGCCTAGAAAATCCTATGGGGACAGTTCTACTCTGTCACATGGGGTCACTATGAGTCAAAAGTTGACCTAACAGTGCCCAACAACATATAAACACACAATGCACACACACACACACACACACACACACCCCATAGGTTCCCCTCTCTCCTCAGCATTTCCAATTTGACACATTAAAAACTGCATTAATCATCTGTGCATAGTAAAGAAGGTCATCAGCTGTGGTAAAGGAAGCTGTTTAGCGTTGCTTACAAAATATCAGTATTGCTGCCAAAGAAATTCTATGTAGCTTTAGAATAAAATCTGTCAATCAGTCTCTGAAAGGGGGGATTGTTGGAAAGCAAGATCAACGAGCCACGAAAGGAACATATATTTATCTGCCAATTTGGTGCAGCAAACAGGGAAACAGTGTTGGAATAAGACCATCAGCTCTGTGACCGTCAAGTGAGGAATGGTTAATAAACTAGATGTATCCATTGTGTGGTATGCTGTAGATTCCGGCCCATAGTGATCCTGCAGGACAGAGTAGAACTGCCCCACAGAGTTTCCAAGGAGCACCTGATGGATTTAAACTGCTGACCTTTTGGTTAGCAGCCTGAACTCTTAACCACTATGCCATTAGGGTTTCTCTTGCACTATATAAAACCAAACCAAACTCATGGTTATGGAGTTGATTCCAACTCACAGTGACCCTATAAAACAGAGTGGAACTGCCCCGTAGAGTTTCTACGGAGTGCCTCGTGGATTTGAACTGCTGACCCTCTGATTAATAACCATAGCACTCAACCACATGACCAGGGCCCAATGGTATAGTATACAGCACTCTGAAAAATAAAGCATCTCTCCATGAACTGACTTTACAATTTCTAGGACATCAAAGAAAAATCTCCGTTTTTAATTACGATTTAATGCATGCAAAGTAAAATTTAGCCTTGTGAGTGTGTGATGCTGCTAGTTTTGACAGGTGTAGGTGTCTTTAGTGTCTTAGAGCTGCTATGACAGAAATAGCACAAGTGAGTGGCTTTAGCAAACAGAAATTATTTTCTCAGTGTTTAAGAGATCAGAACTCTGAATTCTCGGGCCTGGCTCTCAGGGAAGACACTCTGTCTGATCCGGGACAAAATCCTGTCCCTTTCAGCTTCCCTTCCTTGGCTTCTTGGTGGTTTGCTTGTGTCATGAGTCTTTTTCCACTTGTATCCCTTTGTTTCTGGACATAATCAGCTGTTTTTGTACCTCAAAAGTGATTTAAGAGGCCCTGGAGGTATAGTGGTTAGATGCTATGTCTGCTAACCAAAACGTTGGCTGTTTGAATCCCCCAAGCGCTCCTTGGAAACTCTATGGGGCAGTTCTCCTCTGCCTTGTCGAGTTGCTATGAGTTGGGATCGACTCAGTGGCAGTGGGTTTGGTTTGGTTTTCTACAGTAATAAGACCTCATTAAGAAAACGACAACATCATCCATATTCTCAGCTAGGATTAACCTCAGATCCGTTAGTGTTTACTCTGGATTCCCTGCCCACCCCTCTTCATGGCCAGAGGCAGCCACTAATTTCTCTTCTGCCCCTGTGGATTTCACTTGCCATCTTTGTTTCCAAGGAGCACTCGGGCTGTGCTTCTTCCAGAACTGCGTCTTACATACTTTGGACATGTTGTCAAGAAGCATCAATCCCTGGAGAAGGACATCATGCCTGGTAAAGCAGAGGGTCAGTGAAAAAGAGGAAGACCCTCACGGAGATGGACGGACACACTGGCTGCAATGATGGGCTTAAGCATAAGAACACTTGTGGGCCTGGAGCAGGACCAGGCAGGTGTTGGTTGTCCACAGGGTCACTGTGAATCGGAATCAACTCGACATCACCTAACAACAAAAACATGGATTTGACGTTCAGGACATTTCATATTGATACAATCACACATTATATGGCCTTTTGTGTCTGTGTTCTTTCATTTAGCAGGATATTTTTTTCTAGGTTCACCTGTTTTGTAGCATGCACCATTAGTTTCTTTTTATGTCTGAATAATATTGCATTCTATGTGTGTATGACACTTCATCTATCCATTCATCAGTTGATAGCTGTTTGTGCTGTTTCTACCTTTTGGTTGCTATGAATGTTTCTTCTGTGGACCTTTATGTACAAATTTTTGTATGCATATTAATGTTTTCAATTTTCTTGGATGTATCCCCAGGAGTAAAACTGCTGTGACATATAACTCTATGTTTAAATTTAGGAAACTACCAAACCGCTTTCCAAAGTGGCTGCCCCATTTTGCATACCCTCCAGCAATGTAGAAACTTTCCACTTTCTCCACATTGTTGCTGACACTTAACATGATCTATCTGTTTTGTTTTACAGGCTACCCTAATGAGTCTGAAGTGATATCTTGTGCTATGGCAAAATGGGTAAGTGTTTGGCTGCTAACCTAAAGGTCTGCAGTTCGAATCCACCAGGCAGTCTTTGGGAACCCTATGGGGCAGTTCTACTCTGTCCTAGAGGTGGCTGTGAGTCAGAACTGGCTTCACGGCAACTAACAAAACAAATGATTAATGATGTTGAATGTTAAAAATGTGTGCGTTGGCCATTTGTCTATCTTCACTGAAGAAATGTCTGTCCATATCCTTTGCCCATTTTTTAAAATTAGCACTGTTTTCTTCCCGTCTCCCCACTCAACATAGACATATCCAAACCTAACCCAAACTCACTGGTGTCGTGGTGAACGCAGTTCGTAGAGACCCTATGAAACAGGATAGAACTGCTCCATAGAGTTTCCAAGGAGCACCTGGCGGATTCGAACTGCTGACTGTTGTGGTTAGCACACTTAGCATTTAACCACTGCACCACCAGGGTTTCTGCATAGACATATAGACAGGCTTCAACTCCTTGAGGAATGTGAAATCCTAATTATAATGAGTTTTTTCTGCCCCCATGTGGTGTGTTCCAGATATTGCTAGGATTATGTTGCACTGCTCATAGGAATATCAGAAACCCTGGTGGCCTAGTGGGTTAAGTGCTATGCTTATTAATTGAAAGGTCAGCAGCTCACATCTGCCAGGGGCTCCTTGGAAACTCTATAGGGCAGTTCTACTCGGACCTCTAGGGTCCCTATGAGTCCGACCCAACTTGACAGCAGTGTTTTTTTTTTTTCCATAGGGATGCCAAAGTATTACGTATTTCCCTAACACCAGTGAACAGTGCTTCTGTGCCTCCTTCAAGGGTGGAGGGTGTTTTTCTGACCTGTCTTTCAGCTATAATGAGTTTGACTTGTGCTCAAGGAAAATCTTACTATCGAGTCGATTCCACTAATAGAGGCACTGTAAAGCAGAGTAGAACTGTTCCATGGGGTTTCCAAGGAGCGCCTGCTGGATGCTACTTGCTAACCTTTTGCTTAGCAGCTGTAGCTCTTAATCAGGTGCTAGCAGGGCTTCTGGCAGCTTTTAGGTTCCTGTGGCTGTCAGGCATTTACAGCACCTCTGTTCACTCTACTAGCTTGTAAATCCCTTGAGGACAGGAAACTACTTAATTCTCTCTCTGAAATTCTTATATTTTCAGTAAGAAAATGAGATAAAACAGTATCCTTCTTGCAGGGCTGTGGTGATGATTAAATTACCCTCAAATGAAAACATTTTGTAAGTTACCAGGTGCTATCCAGATCTGTTCATTCGCTCACTCACAAACTTTGGGAATGGTTTCTGCTAGCGGCACACCACTCGGTGTGGGGGTCACGGAACACACTCTGAGGAGCTCCTGGCCGAGTAGGTGAATGGGGAGAAGAGTTTCAAAGACTGCAGACTTTGCCAGGTTGGTGTTGTGCAAAGCACCGTGAGGGGCTGCAGAAGGGAGGGGTGCTTCGCTGTGGACAGAGGACCAGTGAACACTTTGCATAGGAAGAGGACATCAGAGGCAGCCTGGTACCTCAGCCTGACATCACCATCTGGCATCACAGCCTGGAGCCTCAGCCTAGAACCTCCCCCGGGAATCTCAGCCTGGGCGCTCAGTGGGGAGCCTCAGCTCAGGAGCTCAGCCTGGCATCTCAGCCTGGGCACTCAGTGGGGAGCCTCAGCTCAGGAGCTCAGCCTGGCATCTCAGCCTGGGAGCTCAGTGGGGAGGAGAAACGTGATGCATCCACAAGAAGAAACTGTCACTGTTGGTTTGATTCCGACTCAGCAACACTATAGGGAAAGTTATCTGCATACATACATCAATGGGTAGAAGGCAGGTGAGGAGACACCCTCAGAAAACATCCGTAAGTCCTGTAAGAGGTGTTATGTATTGAATTGTGACTCCTCCCTCATTGCCACTGCTAACCAAAAGGTCGGCAGTTCAAATCTGCCAAGTGCTCCTTGGAGATTCTACTGGGCAGTTCGACTCTATCTATAGGGTTGCCATGGGTCGGAATTGACTCCATGACAATGGGTATGTTTTTGTTCTCTCTGCAAAATATGTGTTGGGTTTGGAAGTCTCATTAACTACCTGTGTTATGCAGATGACACAACTTTGCTTACTGAAAACTAAGAGGACTTGAAACACTAATGAAGACCAAAGACTATAGCCTTCAGTACAGATGACACTTCAACACAAAGATAACAAAAATTCTCGCAACTAGACCAATAAGCATCATCATGATAAATGGAGAAAAGATTGAAGTTGTGAAGCATTTCATTTTACTTGGATCCACAGAAAATGCCCTTCAGCAGTCAAGAAATCAAGTGATGTATTTACATTGGGTAAATGCACTGCGAGACACCTCCTTAAAGTACAAAAAAGCAAACATATCACTTTAGGGACTAAGATGGGCCCGACCCAAGCCCTTTTCAGTCACTGCATAAACATGCAAAAGCTAGGCAATGAATGAGGTAGACTGAAGAAGAACTGATGACCTTGAATTGTGACGTCTGTGAAGAATATTGAGTACACCATGGACAGCCAGAGGAAGGAACAAATCTGTCTTAGAAAAAGTACAGCCAGAACACTTCTTAGATGCAAGGATGGTGAGACTTGTCTTAAATACTTGGAAAATGTTATCTGTAGGAAGGACCGGTCCCCAGGGAAAGGCACTCTGCTCGGTAAAGTAGATGGTCAGTGAAAATGAGGAGGACCTTCAGCCAGATGACTTGGCACAGTGTCTGCAACAGGGACCCAATGTGACAGCCATGAGACAGTGCAGGACAAGGCAGGATTTTGTTCTGTTGTACACAGGATTTTCTTCTCTCGTACTCTGCTGTGAGTCAGAAGCCGCTCAGCAGCACCTAACTGAAAAACACACCATGATGAAAGAAGTGGATGCTGTTCAATCATTCACTTAAAAAGTGTTAAAATGGCCAACTTTGCTGTGTATGTTTTCCAATAATATATTAGAAGGAAACCCTGCCTGGTCCTGCCCCATACGCGCGGTTATTGCTGGGTTTGAGCCCAGTGCTGTAGCCGTTGTATGAATCCATCTCATCGGGGGTCTTCCCCTTTAGTGCTGACCCTCACCTTACCAAGCCTAATGTCCTCCAGGGACTGATTCCTCTTGACAACAGGTCCAAAGTACATGAGATGAAGGCTCACTATCCTTGCTTTCAAGGAGCACTCTGGTTGTACTTCTTCCGGGGCAGACTTGTTCATTCTTCTGGCAGTCCTTGGTGTATTCAGTTTTCTTTGCCGACACTGTAATTAGAAGATATCGGTTCTTCCTCATCTTCCTCATTCATGGTTGTGCTGCCATCACCATATTCATTTCTATAAGTTTTACGTCTCCCTAATCAAACTCGGCACCCTATCGGTAGTAACACCCATTTCTTCCTCCCCTCTGCCCCAGTAACCACTAATAACCTTGTCTCCTGTATCTGCCTCTTTCAGATACCTCACGTATGTGGGATCATACAATATTTGTCCTTTTGTGTCTGACTTATTTCAATCAGCATGTTTGCAAAGTAGCCACATCATAGCATGTGTTAGAATTTCTTTCCCTTTATGGCTGAATAATATTTCATTGTACATACACGTTAAGGAGCCCCAATGGTACAGTGGTTAAGCGCTGGACTCCTAACCAAAAAGTTGAAGTCCACCAGCCACTCCACAGGAGAAAGGTCTAGCTGCCTGTTTCCATAAAGATTACAGCATTGGAAACCCCGTGGAGCAGTTCTGCTCTGTCCCATAGGGTTACTATGAGTTGGGATCAACTTTACAGCAATAGGTTTGGGTTTACATCATCTTGGAGCAAAGAAATAACTTTGAAGGGATTTTAGCTGATAAAGAGAACTCTCTTTATAGTGAATATACATTTCACATGCTGACCTAATGAGAAATACTACTGTTAAAATAGACTTGGTAAGGATGGAACTTTGGAAATCACTCGTCTAAGTAAAAGGCAACAGACATTGTACACCAGTGCTCCTCAGTGCAGCAATACTCACAATAGCCCAAAGGTGGAAATACCTAAGTGGTTACCAACAAATGAATAGGTAAATAAAATGTGGTGTGTGTATACAAACACACACAGACACAAGGTCTGACAACTAAGTCCATGAACTGAATTGTTCTAAGTGCTATACACCTCACTGCTGAATGTCACCATGGTCATCTTTGAAGTACTCCCCTTGGGAAGCTATGTACAAATGTCAGCACCTAGTCTACCCATCAAAGCAATTTTGGAACTCTTTCTGGAATGGCCGTTGCACACAGTGGCACAGGGGCAAGTTTGCAAACTCAGTTGTATAGTAGTCTGTGAGGGACTTTTTGGCCAGTACGCAAATAACTGTAATGGAACATCCTCCCTACTCACCTGATCTGGCCCCCAGTGACTTCTTTCTTTATCTGAAGATAAAGGAAATATTGAAAGGAAGACATTTGGATGCCGTTCAGGACATGGTGGGTAATATGATGACAGCTCTGATGGCCATTCCAGGAAAAGAGTTCCCCAATTTTTTTGAAGGGTGCACTAGGTCCTGGCATCAGTGCATAGCTTCCCAAGGGGAGTACCTGGAAGGCGACCACAGAGGTACTGAACCTTGTTAAGTCCCTAAACTTGCTGCCATGCCACTGTCTGCAATGGCCATTCCAGAAAGAGTTCCAAAGGGGCTTTGAAGGGTAGACTAGGCGCTGGCATCTTGACAACAAGATTTTTTTCTGGGGAGGTGATTTTTTTAAAAAATGAATTTTGAAAGAGGTTTACACATGTAGGCTTTTTAGAATAGAAAAGGTTCAGTAATGATGCCTAGAATTCTGAACATTAAATGCTAAGAGCCAAGTGACAGGTGGTTGAAAGATGAATTTCTCTCAGAAGAACCTGATGACCGTTTCAGCAGCTGACAGCCAGCATTCATCAAAGCCATTGCCTTCAGGCCCTTCTGAAAAAGGAAGAGAGAGTACGGTCCACATGAAAAATGACTGATTGGAATGGAGAGTAAGAATAAGTTAAGATTTAAGGCTTTTGAGTTCTTAAGAATAAATTACAGCTTTATACTTAGGATTATATTATAATTAGGATTTCTTTTTACCTGGGTCCACAATCAATGCCCATGGAAGCAGCAGTCAAGAAATCAAAAAATGCATTGCACTGATAAAATCTGCTGCAAAGGATCTCTTTAAAGTATTGAAAATAAAGATGTTACCTTGCAGACCAAGGTGCACCTGACCCAAGCCATGGTATTTTCACTTGCATCATATGCGAAAGCTGGACAGTGAACAAAGAAGACAGAAGAAGAATTGATGCTTTTGAATTGCAGCATTGGAGAAGAATGTTGAATGCACCATGGACTGCCAAAAGAACAAACAGATATATTCTGGAAGAAGTACAGCCAGAGTGCTCCTTGGAAGAAAAGATGGCGAGACTGCATCTTACATACCTTGGACATGTTGTCGGGAGGGATGAGCCCCTGGAGAAGGACATCATGCTTGGTAGAGTGGACGGTCAGCACAAAAGGGGAAGACCTTCAACATGAGGGGTTGACACAGTGGCTGCAACAATGTGCGCAAGCATAAGGATGATTGTAGGCCTGGCACAGGACCTGGCAGTGTTTTGTTCTGTTGTGCGTTGGGTCACTATGAGTTGCAACTCACTCGAGGGCACTTAACAACAACAAGTAAGATTACGGGAGAAGTCTAAACCTTCAGCTCATGGATTTCTCTTCAGTCGTCTTCATAGGCTGGTCGTTGTCCAACTCCGCTTTTAAGGAGAAATCAAGGTCAATTGCTAGAAAGAGGAGCAAAGAATTTGACTAAGTCACAAAATGTGAAAAAAAAGATCAGCAAATATATCAACAGAAATGTCTGTTTAAACAAATTAAAACAATGTTAATTTTTTTAAAAAAACTCATGATACTGGCAAAGATTTAAAATATCAGTGGTTAGTATTTCAAGGGTAGCATGAATGGGCACTCCTCAAACTGTCTAGTGGATGCTGTAGTGTGTTGTCCAGATTCCCCTGCAGAACAGTGTAAAAATGACTAAAACTCTCTGAAATTTGAACATAAGGTTTACTCTGAGCAGTTATTCTATGTGCACATAGGGAGAACATTTTGATTCCAGGAAAAGAAGCAAACGGCTCAAAGAAGCTAGGTGCTATGGGGCTCATTAAGAGAAGAAGGAGAAATACAGATCAATCATTGGTTAAACTTAACATGACTGATTGAACCCTGCCTTCCCCTTATCAGTTCAAAAGGTAGTCTCTGCCTCTCCGCTCAGCCATATTTTTTTGAGATGCAAATTTAACAAAGATTGCTTTGAACAGAAAAGAAAGGAATTGCAACTCTGAGTAAAAGAAAAGTGGTTGGCAGAGTGATTTCCGTCAGGGATTTCCTCATAGTGAGTATTTGTTTTTGTGGGCAAGAAACACCTTAAAATCAAAGTAAGACATCTATTACTAATTTTGACAATAGAGACACTCATCTCCCAAGCTGCCTGGACTGTTGGTTGCTCCTGACCTGTGGCTGTGTCCTTCCTTAAGAGGCATCTCCCTGGAGATCTCCACTCCAGTGACTGGTCCTTGTGATGGCATGAAGGTTGTCTCAGTCACCTAGTGCTGCTATAACAGAAAGACCACAAATGGATGGCTTTAACAAAGAGAAGTTTTTTCTCTCACAGTCTAGTAGGCTAAAAGTCCAAATCCAGGGAGCCGACTCCAGGGGAAGGATTTCTCTCTCTGTCAGCTTTGAAGTAAGGTCATTATGATGCATCAGTCTTCCCTTGATCTGGAAACGTCTCGTCACAGAAACCTCAGGTCCGAGAGACATGCTCTGCTCCTGGGACTACTGTCTTGGTAGCATGAGGCCCCCAACTTCTGCTTGGTTCTCTTTCCTTACATCTCTTCTAAGATAAAAGGTAGCGCAGGTCACACCCCATGGAGAGTCCCTTTACATTAGATCAGGGATGGGACCTTAGTAAAGGTGTCATAGTCCTGCCCTAATCCTCTTTAACATAATCCAGTCTTACCCCATGAACCACAGGCAGAGATTAGCGTTTAAAACATATGGGAGACTTACAATCGTAAAATGTAGGACAACCACACAATACTGGGAATCATGGCCCAGTCAAATTGCATACATATTTGGGGGGCACAATTCAATCCATGACAAAGTTCCAGCCTTTTGACCTTCATTTGGGGCACCTGGAGGAGACACCCCACCTCTAGAGCTTCCTGTGGCTGATTTTGAAAGTGTGTCAGAATTCAGCTTTCCTCCTGCCGGCCTTGCTTCTGTCCCATCCTTGGTCACAGGTGTCATTCTGAGAACGCTTCTTGGTTACACAATAAGGGCCAGCATGAACCCACTCCCTGACAGGTGGAGACTGATCCAGTTCCCACTCCTCCAGCCTCACTGCCTATCCCCATACCAGCACTCTCTCTCTGGAGTGAGGTCAGAGCTCAGTAGTCAGGAGGTTGTCCTTCAGACTACCAAATTGACAGACATCAGCTGAAAGCTTGAGGAGTCCATATATCACCCCAACCTCCTGACCTGCTGGCCACAAACTCAGAGTTGGTTTCCCAGTATCCCTTCAGGATGCCAGCTGCAAACTCAGAAGTCCACACAACATGCTTACCTTCTGACCTGCTGGCTCCTACTATCCCTTTGAGTTTGGTAATTCATTGAAATGACTCAGAGAACTCACAGGGAGTGAGCTAGGACTACAGATTTATTATGGCTGAAAAGGACACAAAGACATGCGTATGGCAAGGTCTGGGAGGGTTCCTAATGGGGAGTTTCCATGTCTCAAGGGACACACCCATGACCAGGTGTTTTCTCACCAACCAGGAAGCTCTCTGAGCCTCCATGTTCAGGAGTTTTATTGGCTAATCCCGCAGGATGGGCAAAGCCATGCCTCTTGGGGCCAGTTGATATTGGCCTCCCTGGTGAGTTCCTTTCCTGGTTTGGCCAGCCCCCACTTGGCAGTACAGATTTTCATATGTAAGCTGTACTTCTCAGACCAAGGCACCCTAGTCACCAGAAAGATTCTTTCTCCAGAGCCAAGGACAAAGGCCCCCTTACTTAGAGTAAACCTGATTACTTTATCCCACCCTAACAAGCCTCCTGCACACAAATCTGCATCTCAAGTCCGTTTCAGTCTAAGATGACTGCCAAGAAATGAATATATCTATCAATGTAAAATCTAGCCATCTTTTTTCTTCATGAAATCATATTAAGAATTTTCTAGCATAAATCAAATTGATAAAATTGATACACATCCATGTTTTCTAGTTCTTTTGTATTCCATTTTTAAAAATATAATTCTTTATTAAACCCTGGTGGAGTAGTGGTTAAGTGCTATGGCTGCTAACCAAAAGGTCAGCAGTTAAGATATACCAGGTGCTCCTAGGAAACTGTATGGGGCGGTTCTGTTCTGCTTATAGGGTCTCTGTGTGTCAAAACTGAGTCGATGGCGTCGGTTGCATTTGGTCTTTATTTCAACTTTAACTCCTGTCAGTTTGTTGTGTAAAGTAGAATCTAATTAACTTCCCAACCCAATTCCCGCACTACAGTTGACTCCAACACTGATAGTGGAATAAGCTGCTTCCTTCCTCATGGATTCTGAATGCTGTGTGATTCGATCCTAAGCAAAACAAACCAACCAACCCAGTGCTGTCGAGTTGGTTCCGATTCGCAGCGACTCTATAGGTCAGAGTAGAACTGCCCCATAGAGTTTCCGAGGAGCACCTAGCCGACCTCTTGGTTAAGAACCGTAGCACTTAACCACTATGGCATCATCACACACAGAAAGTCTGATTTGGGAGTGTTCCCGGGATTTGCGTCTCGGCAGGACCATCAAGATTTATATTTAGCCAACAGGTGGCGCTGGTGCATAAGAAATGAGCCTCTACTTGAGTTTTTTTTTTTTTGTTTTTCGTTGCCTCTGAGTTAACGTGGCTCCTGTGATTTGGGGTGTAACAGAACAAACTGTCTTCCCCCCCTGCACCATCTTTAAGGAGCCCCAGCGGAGCAGTGGCAACCCTGACGGCACAGTGTTTAAGTGCTATAGCTGCTAACCAGAAGGTGAGCAGTCCAAGTCCACCAGGGGCTCCGTGGAAACTCTACGGGGGCAGTTCTGCTCTGTCTACAGGGTCGCTGTGGGTCGGAATCGACCCCACGGCAGTGAGTTCTGTTGCGATCGGTCAGCATTTGTCGGCTGATTGTCCAAAATACATCACTAGGCTTTGCTGCCCAGTCTGCCTTAGTGTGGAAGCTCCAGGGGCCTGTCCTCAATGGGTGACCCCACTAGCATGTGGAATATCAGTGGCGTACCTTCTAACAGCATGGCAACAGGGGAGCCACGGTGGACGACACACTGGCAGATGGGGGCAGGGGACCGACTGGCTAAGTTCCCTCCCTACAAGGGTTCCCCCTCTCTGAACCCAGGGTGCCCTGCAGAGCTCGACTGGGCCACCTTCTGGCTGGGGCACGTGGCAGAGAGGCCTCTTCCTGCTGTGGTTGGCATGAAGGCCAGTCTTTTAAGTTAGAGTCTGGTAGAGGATTCAAACTGCTCTCCACACCCTCCCTCAGGGAATCATCCGTCCTAAGAAACAGCAAGCTTGTTGGCTGAAAGGCTAGGACAGAGGCTGCGAACCCTGTAGTCAACCAGCCTGAAGTCCCAGCTCCCAAGACAGCAGGTGCGGCTTTTGGGTGAGTTACCACTGCACATGCAGCTCTTGATGAAAAGCTAAGTACTTAGTGATCTTATTAGGTGACATTCTCTTGGAGAAGAGCCGAGTGACTGTTGTGGTATGATCCAAAGGCTTCGGGAAGGGCCTCACCGCCCCCACATCTCTTTGTGAAGGCACCTATGTTTACATCTCTGTGGATCTCTGGCCCTTGTCTGTTCTTCAGGGTGGGAGGAGGCAGGGAAACTGGGGGAGGAGCCTTTGTTTTCAGTGAGGACTCAAGTCTTGGTTTGATGAGATGATGTGTGAGATCATGGCAACAGCACAGAAGCTCTGCAGGGTGGCTGGTCTCTGTCACGGTCAGCAAGGCTAGGCTTAGTCAAGGCGCTCTCCTTGGGTCTTTCTCTCCCATACCACTGGGTCTCCTAGGACCACCTGGGTGCAGGTCAAACAAGCAGACTTGCAGTCCCTTACCCAGTCCAACTGAATCCGAGTGGCTGGTGCAGATCTAGTAGTCTGCAAGTGGAGACTGTGGGGGTGGGGCAGTCTGATGTACCTGCTGATGACAGGATAAGGTCCAGCCTCTCACTAGCATGTCTTAGAAGCGCTGCAGTCTGGCCCCTGCCTAACTGCCTAGCTTATCTCCTGTGTACCCCTTCCCCTACTAGCACGCATGCATGCACACGCATGTGCGTGTGCACTGTGACCCAGTCTCCCCCTCCCCCGCAATGTGCACCTGGAATTGGTAGGTGCTCTGGGGTGTTCCAGCCTCTTGTGGCTTTGCTCATGCTGGTGCCTTCTCCTCCGCGCTGTTTCCCACACCACCCACCAGCCCCCATCTCTCCTGGAACCCTAAGATGAGCTGCTTGTGCTCCACGCTGACCGCACTGTCCCCTCCTCTCTGAAGCCTCTGTAATCCTCTGTCCCCAGAAGAGGATGACTCCACCTTCCTTAATGCCCCCCGCCCCGGAACATGTCCAGACTCCTACCACTTCACCTGCTGTATTTTGTGTGCCTACTGTCCCCTCCTTGCCCGAAGGCAGCACCACGGTCTTATTTGTCACTGGAACTCCAGGGTCTACCCCAGGGTGACCTGCACCTAGAAGAGATTTCTTAGCTCTTTGTTGGATGAATGAATGGCTTGTCTACAGAGCTCCCTCTTGAGGAGGAAGAGCATGGTACGTGGTCATCTGAGTTTGGGGCCAAGAGGCATTGGATGGGTCAGCTCTGATGAGGGTGAATGAAGAGGGGCCTCAGGGGAGTATGGTGGAGCACCCTACAGATCATTACAGCTTGTCATGGATTGATTGCGTATGTGTTGATTTGACTTGACTATGAGTCCCAATATGGTGCCCTTGCTCTCATGTGTCGTGAATCCTACTCTGTGATAACTCATGATGGAGAATGGGCAGCAGCTGTGTTGGTGAGGCAGGACTCAAGCTACACGCTTGCGGAATATGAGAGAAGTGAGCCGAGGAAGTTGGGAACCTGTACCACCAAGAGAGAAGCACCGAGAGCAGAGCACGTCCTCTGGACCCAAGGTTCCTGTGCCAAGATGCTCTCATCGGATTTGGACTGTGATAACTTCTCTAATTGAATGGACTTGTAACTTGTTAGTGGATTTGCAATTTACCAAACTGTGACAAGAAAAGCTTCTCTTCACGAAACCTTCCACTCGTGCTCTTTTCTGTTAGAGCAGTACCAGGTGACTAGGACACAGGTACAAGGAAGGGAGAGTGGGGCACGGAAATGGAAGGGGACTTTGGTCATCTGGACATCTCTCTCATGTTCACTGAGACCAGCCTTGGCCATTTGGATGGAGCATCTTTCAGAAGGCTGGCCTCCTTGCGGTTCTCTACACACCCCTGAGTCG
This sequence comes from Heterohyrax brucei, assembly GCA_028571685.1. Lineage (NCBI taxonomy): Eukaryota > Metazoa > Chordata > Mammalia > Hyracoidea > Procaviidae > Heterohyrax > Heterohyrax brucei. The sequence continues at coordinate 118,752,304 of CM053151.1, read as the reverse complement.
TTTAGACTCTTGGCGACTAGCAGAGGTCTTGGTATGTGGTAGGTGCTGGTCAGTGTTGGCTGAGAGGAGAGAAGTTGAAAGGATGCAAAGAGTTGACTTCCAAGGGGAGGTGGAAAGTAGCAGGTACAAAGCCAACCTGAAAGGGAAACAGCATGAGCTTTGGAGTTAGGCACTCCTGGGTTCAAGAGCCAGCTCTGCTATTTGCCATGGACCTTGGGCCAGCCACCTAGCCTCTCAGAGCTGTAGATTCCTCCTCTGTCAACGAAGGTGGGGACCTTGTCCATCCATGAAGAGCTGCTGTGATGATCTGAGATGAGCATATCAAGTCCTGACTCATGGCAGGTACTAAGGACATAGTAGCTGTTCTTACTGAGGTTTCTGGGAAGATCCTTCTTCTTTCTAGGATGAGTGGTACCCAGCAATTCCTGTCTAATGTGGTTCTGAATCCCACCAGGCAGATGTGTGTAAGCTCCTACCCTGGGTTGCTTAAGCCCAGACCTGCTCTCTGGGACACCTTCCTTTATTACTGTTCTTCATGGCTCTGTCCTACCTTTTGAAAAATTCTTCCTTTTTTCTCTGCCATCTTGGCAGCATGTGTGGTGGACACTGAGGGACAAATCATCCCTGGGGACTCACTGGCTCTTTGGGTTCACATGGTGTTCTAGAAGGTGGGTGCAAAGACTTGGTCACTCAGGACATGTTGAGTCTGGACTTTTGCCTTCCTTGATAATATCCGCACAAACTTAGTACACTTCTGGTCTGTTTGCTCCCAGCCAGGCCCAAGTATTCATAACTACGCCCAAAGTTTATTCTCAAATTTGTGCCCAACCTGTATTATTTCTTTTCCCTGTGCCCTACTACCCACCCCCAACTTGCTGGAGGCTCCACTGAGGTTGCCTGGAGTAGTAGGTAGAACCTACATCCTTACTCTGGTCTTTACTGGGCAGTTGGCCGGACATTTGTCCCTTAAAGCCTTTTTTGATCCCCGCACTTCCTGTTGGGGATCTAGAATTGGTTGGTTGTTTTCATTCCTCTAAGGCGCCAGATTTCTGAACGTTCTCTGTGTCCCCACTGCTTTAGTGTCAGGCCATTTCTTCTTATAAGATCTTATCACACGCGGCCGGTAACACCCAACACACATCATTCATGCTAAATTTTCCAATCCCAGCCCTGGAGTTGTCAGTTAGTTGAGCAAGCATATCATCTGCCTCCCAAGTAGCTGTTCACCAAACACTGTGCTATTTTCAAAAATAATTTATTTTACTTATGTTGTTGAGAATAGACTTAGCGAAACACACACCAATTCAACAGGAGAATTTGGTGACTGTGATTATGTTCTTTGAGTGGTGCAATCATTCTCACCCTCCTTTTTTGAGTTTTTCTTCCCTTCCTAAGATTCCTATCTAATCTTTTGAGTTGTTTTTACTAATGTGACTTGGCATAGTTCCATCCTAAGGCATAACTTGACTCACTGTCTCCTGTCCACTACTGAAGAACTGATGTGTGTTTTCTTTGTTGGGGTGGTGGAACTCCATATCCAGTCCAGCTTACGTTGTAGTCAGTATAATTAATGTCAGTCACCACAACAAACAAACCCTGAAGTTGCACAGGGTATGCAAGTTTTGTAAGGGCTTTGGGTTGCCTAGTAACAGACTCAGAATGGCAGTGCTGTGAGGAAGGCTTCCTGGGGTTGCTCTTGTGGGAGATACCTGTAAGGAGGGAGATGAGGAAAGAAGGGTCAGACAGAGGGAGAAGCTGACAGTGTCCCATTGTGGTTGCAGAGGGGCCTCAGCTGATTCAGGAGGAACTTGAGCTGAGATGGTCCTTGAGCCTTGACCCAAATGGGAGCAGGAGAGCTGGGTCTTTGTATTCAGGTCTCAGTTAATCATTGGCTTCTGGCCGTAAGTTTGGGTGAAGCCACGCCCAGCTGCATGGACAATGCCCAGTGAGGGGGTATGGCTGTCAGAATCAGCAGCCGGGAAGCGTGCACATTATCCCCAAAGAGGGATTCTGAGGGGAACATTGTGGTATCCAGTACAATCATAAAAGCTGTCCTCAGGTAATACAAAGGGTCAGGTGCTGCAGAAAGCTCACCAATCTGCAGCACTGAAGCAAGGGTACCCAGAGGACACCTGGAAGGCAAGGGCTTCTGCTAACCTCAGATGCCTGCCCCTGGATGTCCTTGAATAATGACAGTGTCTCTTTACTGCTTCATATCTCAGGCAAGTACCTGTCGTTTCCAGACACTAAATTGGAACTGTATTAGAACTGGATTCTGGGAAACAGTTTCCCGCACTTCCCCTGTGATGCAGAGAAGGCAGTAGCGGCTGGGGACAGGGTCAAGCTGAAACAGGTCACGTGATGGTGCTGTGCACCCCCTAATTATAGAAGACACAAATAAGCCAAAGCTTGTGGGAGCCTTTATGGCTGAAGACGTTATTCTCCGAATTATCCAGCAAAGGGGAAATCTGAACCAACCCACACACTCAATAATGGGAAACATTTAAGCAAGTGGGACGTGGAATGTGAGATCAGGCTGCAAGCTCCTCTGAAGCCAACATGGGCCTCCCACAGCCTGACTTGGACCCTCCATGAGCGTGTGATGGGGGTGTAATTAGCATCGCTAGTGCCTGAGACCCACCTGTTGGTTTGTCATGTGGTGGTGGCTCACATGTTGCCATGATGCTGAAAGCTGTCACTGGTATTTCAAATGCCAGCACAGGACAGATTTCAGAAACGCTTCCAGACTGAGACAGACTAGGAAGAAAGGCCTGGAGAATTCCTTCCAAAAATTAGCTGTTGAAAACATATAGATCACAATGAAACATTGTCCAGTATAGTGCTGAAAGATGAGCCCCTGGGGTTGAAAGTCACTCCAGGGACACAGAGGCCAGGACGACAGGAGGAAATGTACCAATGACAGTGAAGGTGGTGCAGGACCAGGCAGTGTTTTGTTTTGTTGTACATAAGGGCACTGAGTAGAGTCAACCCGGTGGCAGCTAACAACAGCGTCAACAAAGGGGACAGCACGCAGCAGCTGGATGGAGGGTGGTGGCCACGATGGGAAGTGGGAAAGGCAGGATTCAAATACGCAGGCATGTAAATCGAGGCAGGAGCGAAAGAAAAAGTTATCCCAAAGGTCTAAGGCACTGCCCTTGGCAGCAGAGTGGTTGGGGAGGCAGGGGGTGGGGTGTGGAGGTCACCCAGATCCTGGCGGTCAGTCTGTGGGGAGGCAGAGCCTCCAGCTCGAGGCTGGTCAGTCCGGCTTAGCTCAGAAAAAGGTGTTCACTGAGTGTGCGGTGAGTTTCCTGGGCTGCCATAAGAAACCACCAGAAACTGGGTGCCTTAAAGCAATAGAAACATCTTCTCTCCGAATTCTGGAGGCCCTAAGTCTGAAATCACGGGGTGGGAAGGGCCATGCTGTCTCTCAAGGCTCTGGGAAAAGATCTTTCCTGGTCTCTTCCAACATCTGGTGGCCTCGGGCATTCCCTGGCTTGTGGCTATATCACTCCAGTCTCTGCCTCTGTCTCCCCAGGGTTGTCTTCCCACTGAATTTGTCTGTGCCTCTTCCCTTTTTTATAAGGACACCAGTTGTCATAGTCATCTAGTGCTGCAATAACAGAAATACCACAGGGGGATGGCTTTAACACAGAGAAATTTATTTCCTCACAGTAAAGGGTCGCCATGAGTCAGATCCAACTTGACGGCACTTGGCTGGCTTAAAGTGGGCTAAAAATCCAAATTCAGGGAGTCAGCTCCAAAGGATGGCTTTCTCTTTCTGTGGGCTCTGGAGGAAGGTCCGTGTCCTCAACCTTCCCCTGGTTGAGGATCTTCTGAGGCACAAGGACCCCAAGTCCAAAGGACACACTCAGCTCCTGGGCCTGCCGTTTTTGGTGGTATGAGGTCCCCAATTCTCTGCTTGCTTCCCTTTTATATCCCAGGAGACTGCCTCAAGACAGCAAACAGTCTTACACATGGAGTCCCAGCCCACTGACACAGCTGCCTCCCGTCCTCCCTCATAAACATCATACAGGGAGGATTTACAACATACAGGAAAATCACAGGGTACCAGGAATTATGGCCCAGCCAGAGTGCTCCATACATTTTTGGGAGGACACAATTCCATCCGTGACATCAGTCATATAGGATTGGGCTCACCCTACTCCAATATGACTTCACGTTAACTGTTGGCATCTTTGAAGACCCTATATCCAAACAAGGTCACATTCATAGGTAGTGGGAGTTAAAATGTAACCATGTCTTTTCCGGGAAACCATTCAACCCGCCAGAGAGCTGATAGGTTTGCATGCCTTTTTGAGGGAGTTTGGAGTGAGAGTCCCAGCTGATCATAAAGTTTCTTTTACCAGCTTATTCTCTGTGGCTAAATTCCCCTAAGAGGCCTCAGTGGAAATGCGGGCCAGGGGGAGGCCAACTCAACTATATCTTGGTTCTTGAGCCAAATCTTGTGTAAGTCCCTTGGATGAATTAGACTCAAATTCCATGCTATTGAAATGATAGGATCGGAATGAAAACTCAGATTGGCCGTCATCAAGCTCGTGGCCTTTTCCAGCATCTCTTTGCTCCTGTCCAGTGTGGCAGTTAGAACAGCGTGTGTGGGAATGTGCACACTTCATCATCACTGTCATCGTCATTTCCAGTCATCAGTTCATCAACAGACAAGCCATCAGGGCCCTCTTCTAGATGCTGAGGACAACACAATGACTGATACGGTCAGACTACCTGCTGCCACGCACATCCAAGGTGGGGAGGGACAGGCCAAGTAAACACGGCGTATGGTGATAGTGTATTGTTTTAAGTTGTTGTTGAAGTTGGTTCTGATTCACGGGGACCTCATGTAAGACAGAACAGAATGTTGTCAAGTCCTGCACTATTGTCGCGATCACTGGTGTGTTTGTGTCCATTGTCGTTGCTCTTGTGTCAATCCGCCTAAGAGTTTCTTTCATTTTCGCTGACCCTCTATTTTATGAAACAGGATGACCTTTTCTAGTGATTAGTCTCTCCTGATGGTGTGTCCAAAGTTAGTAAGCCAAAGCCTTGCCATCCTATTTCTAAACAGCCTTTCGGTCGTGTTTCTTCTCAGTCTGATTCGTTAGTTCTTCTAGAATTATATTCAATGTTCTTCGCCAGCATCACCCTTTGAATACATCAGTTCTTTTGTGTTTTGCTTTCGTTGTCTGTCTGTCACTTGAAAACGACACAGTTGAAAATAACGTCTTGAGTCAGTCATACCTTCGGCATCTAAGTGACATTTTTGATTTTTAAAACTTTAAAGAGGTCTTTTGAGACATATTTGCCCAAGGCAATGTCATCTGGTATCTTGACTGCTGTTTCCATGGATGTTGATTGTTGATCCAAGGAGAATAAAATCCTGAACTGTAGTTTCTTCTCCAGAATAGTGTATAACCCATTGCTATCAAATTGATTCAAACTCATAGTAACACTACAGGACAGAGAACCACCCCATGGATTTTCCTAGGAACACCTGGTGAATTTGAACTGCCAACTTTTTGATCAGTAGCCAAGCTCTTAACCACTGTGCCACCCAGGCTCCTTGAGGTAGTAGAAGCTGACAGTGGTCAGGGCAAACACAAAGCAGGAAGAAGTATCAGAAATGAAGGGTTCAGTGAAAAGGAGGAGCTAGCAAGAGGGAGCAGCCAGGGCTCCGGGGGAAGATGAGATCAAAGGTGGGGTCTAGGACACAGACCTTGATCAGAGCAGATTAAGGCGGGGTGGATGCAGGAGATGGATTGAGGAGGCTTTACAAGAGAGAGGAGGAGGTGACCTGGCAGCTGTGAGTGCCAGGTACCTAAAGGCATATTTCTTGAGCATCTTCTATGTACTGACCACTGGCATCGAAGCAACTCACAGGTGCCATTTCCTTTAACTCTCACCTCCAGTGGCTACTGGGGTCAGTAGCCCTCCCCTCCTGACAGGTGAGGAGACTAAGGCTTAGTGGGACTAAACTGCTTGCTCTGTGAGCCCCCATACTGAGTGCAGCAGAGCCCTGCTCAGGGCTTGACAGATCTGGTGGCATGAGGAAGGAAGAGAGTTTAAAATGGTCATCTTGGTGGCAGTATGGAGACATAGGGATGCTACTAACGAATACTTTCCTTTAATGGCATTGTTTTGGTCTCCAAGGATCACAGATCTCAGGCATTTTTCAATGGGAAAGGCCATCAGTGCTCGCCTGGCCTAAGGCCTTTATTAGTGTTATTACCAGTGCACAGGGACTAAGACCTCGGGAAGGGAAACGAGCCACCCAAGATCAGACTCTGAGTTGGCAGCTGCTGTGGGCTGAGTGATGTCCCCTAAAATGAGATGCTGAAGTCCTGTGAGTCACATACCTGTGAGTGGGCCTTCACTTGGAAATAGCATCTTTGAAGATGTCATCAGTTAATACGGGTCATACTGCTGTAGAGTGGGCCCTAATCCCGTCTGAGAGCTGCTCTCATAGAAGACCAGAGACACAGAGACACACAGGAAAGAAAGCTGTGTGACAACAGAGGCAGACATGGCACTTACACATCTATAAGATGAGCACTGCCAAGGTTTGCCTGCATCCCCAGAGGCCAGAGGAAAGGCCTAGAGACACAGAGACACACAGGGAAGAAGACCGTGTGACAGTGGCGACAGATGAGAGTGAGGTGTCTACAAGGCCTGGAAGACCAAGGTTTGCTTCCATCCCCAGAGGCTGGGAGAAAGCTTGGACAGACTGTCTCCTGGAGCCTTCAGAGGAAAGGAGCAGGTTCTGCCAACACCTTGAGGCTCCACATCTGCCCTTGGGAACTGTAGAGGGAAGGGTTTCCTATGGTTTAAGCCACCCAGTTTGTGGTACTTCCTGCAGCAGCCCTAGGACACTCCTACCAGCCAAGCTGCGTGCTCGATCTCAGATCTCCCGATCCCTGGCTCCATTCTTCAATCTCAAATAATGGCCTTTCAGGGGCTGTGCAGCGGGGACCTGGAGTCCCTGGGGGTCGCACACCCACCGGTTTCCTTCCTTCATCTCCTCCCAGGGCAGCACATCTGCCACTCATCAGTGACAGACACTGTGTGGCTTGTGCTCCAGCGGATTGGTGCTCTGGTCTCAGGACTTCAGCCGCAGAAGGAAGAGGGTGGTGCACAGTGAAGCACGCCTTCCCGAATTCTCGCTTCCTTCAATCTTGCATGATTTCAGTCATTAACTTTGGGGTGCATTGTCAGACTGCTCAGTTCCCTGGAGGCAGTCATGACATCTGTGGTGTGTGAAATGCTGTTCCAGGTAGAAAACTCCAGGCAAAGAGGGTGTTCAGCATCGGGAGCTGACCCAGTTTCTCAAAGCCCTTACAGAGAAAAACAAAGGGTTTGTTGTGCTTAAAATCCAGCATGTCCATCGCTGCTTGTCTGGGAAATTTCTCCTTGTTCTGGCTTCAGGGGCCTTTCCCTTGAAGGCACCTCTTGTCTCAGGGACATCTGCATCCTCCCTGCGCTCCATCTGAGGACATGGTAGGGCAGTCCGAGGCCTGGCTGCTCTGCAAACAGGCCCTTTTGTTTGCTGAGACAGCAGGAACACTGGATGAAGCGTCAAGCAGCCTGGGATCCAGCGTTAACTTTTCTCTTCCTTAGCTGTCCAGTGTTGCTGGAGCCACTTACCTCTCTGGACCTCCCCTCTTCTCCTCCTTCCTATGGGGTCTCTCCTAGCCTGTGGTTACAGTGCAGCATGACATGCTTTTCTAAGCCATCCCATTAAGGGGTGCAGGGTGGGGTGCGGGAACATAAAGGGCTTGGGCACGTGCAGAGAGATCCAACTTGAATCCAGCATGGTGCTTATTAGCTGCGGGACCATTGCTCATTACTAAGCTGCACTTTCCACATCTGTAAAATGGGGTTAGCAGAGACTGTGTGAGAGAGCTCTCGCGAGAGTTCAACGAGATAACGTGCATAGAAACCCGGAAGTTAGTGAGAGCGTGACCCACGTGAACTCGGAGCGTGTTTGTTGCTGGAGTGTCGCCCTGTCCTTCTACATTGTGGGCTTACTGAAACAGGAACTCACTTTTCCTGTTTTCACCTTTGGTATCGGGCAGAGTCGATCTTCACAAAGGCAGAATAAATGAATGCATTGAATGACTGAACATACACACGAATGGACAAATGGGGAGTCGTCCCTGGGTGGTACAAAGGGTTAATTGCTCGGCTACAAACCAAAAGACTGGAGGTCTGAGCCCACCAGGGTGCCTTGGAAGAAAGCCATGGTTATCTGCTCCTGAAGGGTCGTAACTGTGAAAACCCAATGATCACAGTTTTACTTGGTAGACAGGAAGTCGCCTTGTGTTAGAATCGACTCAACAGCAACTGGTTTCAACTGGTTGGACACATGGGAACTGGGAAAGAACATGGTTCTGAATAATCTTGACCTCCGATTTTGAAATACGTTTTTAGCCATGTCACTATTGAGATGGTAGTGTTCTCAGGAGTCTTAACATGTAAGAGTCGACAGCAGGGCTCCCACTGAAGTGAAGGTGGGGTTACCTGGACCCCTGGCTCAGCCCACCTCACAGCCTCACTCTTCCGTGAGCTCCACATAGCATCATCTCCCCAAAGCTCCACAGACTTCATTATAAAACACATGTTTAGCCCACCTTCTCCCATCCACCCCCCTCCCCGGCCACTAACCCATCAATCCATGGAAGCACCCCAAAACAGCAGCACCTGTCTCCCTGCAGACGTGCTCTGTCACTGTCACTCACAGAGGCTTGCAGTGTCCAAAGATTTGAAAAGATACAACAGGAGGGACGTTTTCACACCACCACAAACTAGAAAACCCTCACTGAATGGAACAAACTTTAGCTAATAGCAACCATAAGCCTGGAAATAATGTTGCAGCCAGGGAAGTGACTCGGTAAAAAAGACTGGAACTTGGTTGACAGATGTCTTTGAACGAGGACTGTAGAGAAGCCTGGCAGAGGGAAAACAAATTGTTAGCTTGGACTGCGGGGCGTCAGGGTAGGTTTTCGCTCTTCTTCCTCGCCTCCTTTACTGCTAGCATGAAGCTGCTTTGCAATATATAAAAATTAGGGAGTAAGAAATGATGGAGTTGCTTTTACAAAGGTTTTTTTTGTTGTTGTTATTCCATGGTAAGCTGTTTCATTAGACAGTCCAGAACACATTCGAATGGGAGAAGGTATTCCACTGTGTGCATGTGTGTGTGTGTTCATGTGGGTGTGTACAGCACTTGGGGAAGAAAATCCAGGTGAGCCCAAGCCTTGCCTCAGCTAGGAGAGCCACAGCCCCCTCTCAGCCTCCTTTCTCCAGCCTCACCCCGTTAGCCAAGGTGATGCTTCCCGAGGCTGGGGCTCCCAGCTCAGAGCACTATAAGTACACAGATCATCCCTTGCCCTGTTCTTAGTTCTTGCAGATTCTGGAGGAGGGAAATGAAGTCCGCCCCAGCGAGTGTCACCACCGGGAGATATGAACATTATAAAGCCTCACAAAATGCCAGGCACTCCTGGACAGTTTTTTTCTCTCTTTTCTTTAGACAAAGGATGCTTGGGCTTAGCAAGATGTATTTCAAAGACCATGACCCTTGGAATAAAGGAGACCTGGATTACAATCCAGCCTCTGTCACTTACTAGCTATTTGACCTTGATTAAAATATTTCTTCTACCTGGGTCTCTGTTTTCTCATCTGTAAATGGGGATAGTGCCAAGGCTACTAGTTGCTGTCAAGTAAATTCCAATTCATGGAGACCCTGTGTGTTTCAGAGTAGAACTGTGCTCCACAGGGTTTTTAATACATGATTCCTCAGAAGTGGATTATCAGGCCTTTCTTCTGAGATACCTCTGGGAGGACTTGAACCTCCAACCTTTCAGTCAGTAGCTGAGTGCTTAGCTGTTTGTGCTACCCAGGGACTCCTAATTGTCACTTACAGCTCTGTGATCTTGAGGAAAATACTTCTTCTACCCAAGCTCTCTGTTTTCTGATGTGTAACTGGAGACCAACATAGGGATGATGAGAAGATTAAATGAGACAATGTACACATGTATCGATGTCTGTCAAGCATCAATAAAGACTAGCCCCTACTCCTTCACAGAAACCCTGGTGGCATAGTGGCTGAGTGCTCTGGCTGCTAACTATAAGGTCGGTAGTTCAAATCCGCCAGGCACTCCTTGGAAACTCTATGGAGCAGCTCTACTTTGTCCCGTGAGGTTTCTATGAGTTGAAATTGACTTGATGGCAGTGGGTTTGTTTTGGTTTACTCCTTCCTATCGTGGTAAATTGAGATGACTTTCTCCCTCCTGCTCTTCTCCCTGTCTCACCTTCCCAACTTCTAACAGTTAATACTCATAATGGTAAAGAGAATCTGGAAATATGTGACCTGATCATGGCCCCCTCTCTCCCATCTCCTTTCATGTGTGTTGCCTGAGGAGTTCCAGGGCTGGCAAGATCCCCTGGAGCCCTGGACTTGTGTCAGTTCCAAGTGTGAAGTTTTACCCCTTGTGTGGGGATTGAGCAAGGGCCTGGAGAACAGCTTCTGCAAGTTCCAGGGTGAGGAAGCTGCATGTCAAATCCTCGGGGGAAACTGACCCTCAGAGATTGGAGGGCTTCAGGAGGATAGAAGGACATTCCCCCATGTAAGTGGGTGTGGCCACTTTGGACACCAAATGCTGAAGCAGCTGATGAGGCGATGGGCCAGGTTTTCCCCGCCTTTGATACAGAGACAGCATAAGAAGATTTGAGAGGAGGGACGCTTCCCCAGCAGGGAGCCTTGGCAGGAGGCAGGTGCCCACTTCTGTGACACCAGCTATACCTTCTCCCTGAAAATCTTCTGCTGCTTAGGATACTTCAGTAATCAAATTAAACCTGAGCACTAAAACATGACAAAGAAAATAACATATCTGATGGGGCACAGAAGCTGGAGAGAGGGAGGTAAGTCAAGGCACACAGATACACGGAATGAATGCCCAGCACAATAGAGTAGTTGGTGGAGATAGACAACTTGAATTTCAGAGCAAAAGAGCTGTATAACAAGTTTCAAGGGACATAGAAAGAAAAATCTCCCAGACTGAAAAAAGGTGATCTTTTAGCTTAAAAAGATGAATAGGAGATGTTAGTTAGGGCCGATGTCCAAATTAATGACCCAGGAGGTCCTAGTGCATGAAATATGTCAAACTTTAGAAAATACAAAGACTTGGAAATTATGAGAGAAAACATAAGAAGCTAGAAGGAGAAATGTTGGAAACTTAACATGTGAAAGATAGGAATTTTGGAACATGAAAAAGGGATAGACAGGGAAAGATAATTCAAAATAAATAACAGAAGACAATATTCCTGAACCAAAGAGAAACCTGAGTCTGTGGTTTGAAAAGGTTCACCAAGGACCAAGTTGGATTAACAAGAACAAGGACTGACTTAGGCATATCCTGGAAAATCCTGGAACTCTAAGTACACAGAGAAAAATCCTACGAGCTCCTTGGCGGAAAGAACAAATCACCTACAAAGGAGAAAGAATCAAACTGATATCAGATTTCTTTTCTGCATCAGCTAGAAGACTGAAGACAGAGGTCTAGCATCTACAGGTAACTGAATAAAAAGGAACAAAATCTAAAATCATGGACTTAGGTAAAGACATCCTTCACCAGATGTATATATCCACCTGATCCATATGAAGGACATGAAATTCTCACCACATAATGAGTAAACCCAAAAAGAGACCTGAAGGCAGGGGGGGATGAAGATGAGGATGATGAATAGTGATATATTCTTGTCTGTAACATACATAAGTTGCCCCAAAACAAAACCAAGCTTGTTGCTGTTGAGTCCATTCCTATACAAAAATTAGCAACCTTTCTTGCTTCTTGTAATAAGCATCTGGAAATGGAAATGGGGGAACTATTCATTTGTAGCAGTAGTAAAAGATAAAAGATATTTAGAAATAAATATAACAAGGAAGGACAGGGCCCATCTAAAGAACATTATAAAACCTCATTGATGGGTATGAAATCAAGATCTAATCAAATAAAAAAGGGAAAAAATGTGGAGCAGAATTCAAATTCTTAGAAAATCGAGGCTTACTGGAGCTATTGAGACTGAAAGAATCCTCAAATCCATTGCTCTGAGAAAATCTTCAAACTGTGAGCTAAAATCATTTCCTGAAATTACCTTTAAGCAGCTGTTTAGCTAAATCCCTAAAGAATGTTTACCATAATCATTGCACTTTTTAAAAAGGTTTATCTATATGAGACCAAATTGTCAACAGTAATGCTAAAGCATGAGTGAGAGATGTAGGGGGTTAGTGAGTCAGAGTCAATGTTGGTGAAAAAATGTGGGCAGAGACAGCTAGAATGGTGACACAGTGTGAAGTATGTCACCAATGTTAATGACTTTACATGAAGAAACTGATGAATGGAATGTGTGCTCTGCTGTGTGTATTTTCACCAAACTTAAAATTTAAAAAAAGATCTAATAAATGACAGTGAGTTATAAAAACACACCTTACCGTACAAACATCAGTGTGCCCCAGATAAACATGTAAATGAAGTAATTTTTTTTTCCTTCTGGGATGTGGTGATTGAATAAGACATGTAAGTTTATAAAGAAAAACAAATACCTGATAATCACCCCCATACATACACCAAATGCATGTGGGTTTGCAAATAGGCCACCCCTCACATATCAAAGGTATAGAGAAACATAACTATTTGCTTTATTTAGTATTGAAATACGATGTCATTGGAACCAAAACAATCTGGACTAGATGTTCAGTGAAACAAAACGTAGCATGCAGAAATGTTAGCTGTTGTTGAGTTCCTTCCAACTCATACCAGCCCCTTATGCAACAGAAAAAAATCCCGCCTGCTCCTGAGTCATCCTCATAGTCTTTGCTGTGCTCAGGCTCATTGCTGTCGCCATTGTGTCACCCCATCTCGTTGAAAGGCCTCCTCTTCTTTGGTGACCCTCCACTTTACCAAGCATGAGGTTCTTCTCCAGGGACTTATTCCTCTTGATAACACGTCCACAGTACATAAGGTGAAGTCTCACCATCCGTGCTTCCAGGAAGCATTCTGGCTGTGCTTCTGCCAAGACAGATTTGCTTATTTTTCTGTCAGGAGTACAGTCAGTATTCTTTGCCAACACCATAATTCAAAGGCATCGATTCTTCTTTGGTCTTCCTTATTCATTGTCAATGCATCATTTGAGAATACCATGACTTGGGTCAGGCACACTTTAGTCCTTAAAGTGATACCCTTGCTTTTCAACACCTCTAAGAGCTCTTTGGCAGCAGATTTGCCCAAGGCCATACGTTGTCTGAGGTCTGTTGATTTCTGCTTTCATGGGCTTTGATTGTGGATCCAAGTAAAATGAAATCCTTAACAACTTCGGTCTTTTCTGTGTATACGATGATGTTGCTTATTGGCCCAGCTGTGAGGATTTTTGTTTTCTTTATGTTGAAGTGCAATCTATACTTTGATTTTAATCAGTAAGTGCTTCAAGTCCTCTTCACTGTCAGCTAACAAGGTTTGTCATCCACAGAACGCAGGTTGTTAATGAGTTGTCCTAAAGCCTTGATGCCCTGTCCTTCATACAGTCCAACGTCTTGGATGATTTTTGCCCAGCATACAGACTGAGTGAATATGATGAAATGATACAACCCTGACACACACCTTTCCTGACTTTAAGGCACACAGTATCCCCTTATCCCCTTGCTCTGTTTCACTGTGTCTCTTGGTCTCTGTACACAATTAAATGTTCTTGAATTCACATTCTTTGCAATGTTATTCATAATTTGTTCTTACCCACACAGTTAAATGCTTTTGTACAGTCAATAAAACACAGGTAAACATCTTTCTGATATTGTTTACTTTAAGCCAAATCCGTTAGACATCAGCAGTGACATTACTTATTCCACAAACTCTTCCAAATCTGGTGTGAACTTCTGGCAGTTTTCTGTTGATATACTGCTGCCAGCACTTTTGAATGATTTTTAGCAAAATCTTACTTGTGTGTGATATTAATGGTACTGTACAATAATTTCCTCATTCTGTTGGATAGCCTTTCTTTGGAATGGGCACAAATACTGATCTCTTCCAGCTGGTTAGCCAGGAGGCTGTTTTCCAAATTTCTCAACATTGACAAGTGAGCACCTCTGGTGCTGTCGAAATAGTTAGCAGTTGGCCTGATATTTTAGGATACGATAGAAAGGTGGTTCAGTATGGTGGGGAAAATGAATTTAGGAACAAGTAGTGCCGGCCCAACTGGCTATCCATCTGGAAGCAAATGAAATGGAATCACTCACTATTTTAGAGCATACAAAACATTGAGATGGATTACAGACTTGTATTAAGCAAATAAAATGAAATTGATCACTATTTTAGATCATTCCAAAGCTTCAGATGGATTACAAACTTGTGTTAAAAAAGATAAATAAAAATTTTGTCAGATAAGTCATATTTGTACTCTAGAGGTGGAGTTGTCGTTAGTTACCATCAGGTCAGCCTGACTCATGAGGACCTTCTGTATCAGTGACACATTGCTTGCTCCTGCGTCATCGTCAACAATCGTTGGTACGTCTGCGCCCACTGTTGCAGCTAGTGTGTCAGTCCATCTCAAGGAAGGCTCCCCCGCCATGGAGAAACTTTCTGCAGCGAGACCTGAACCAGGAAGCTAAAGAAGAAGAAGGAGACATCTATGGATGTATAAAAAATGAAAACATACACATGGCAAGAGGTCTCAGGAACAATGTAAACAAGACATATGGTATGTTTGGAAATAAATGTCTGTAGCCCAGGTAACAGTCTATATATATATGTATATGTATATATATATAGGCTGGCATATACGTTTTAAAATTTGGTAAGAACCAATAACAAAATTGCCAAAAAAAAGAGACTGAAAATATAAGAAGTGTGTGTAACAGGAAATTCAAATGACCAAAAACGGTATGAAAATTCACCAGTCATCAAGGAAATGCAAAATACAGTTACAGTGATTTGTTGATAATCTAAAGGCTGTTGCCAGAGGAGATACGAAAAAAAAAAAAAGGCTTTCTCCTACATTGTGGGTGGAAGTGTGAGTTGTTTGTACCTTTCAGGAAAGCAATCTGGCAGCATCTGTTAAAATGAAACATTCATGCGAACCTTGACCAGGCAGTCCAGTTCCCAGGAATACATCTGTGAACATGCCACCACGGGCAGGTAACTACAGAGGCACAAGGAGGTCTGTGCAGTGCTGTTCACTGGGACCAAAAGGCAACTGGAATTGGACAGCTTGGAGTCAGCGTCCAGTTCCTAACACCCATCAACTTTCATTGCCCTTGGCACTTGTCTGAGAACGGCCACCACTACCATCCCAACTGACCAGAAGATGACTCCAGCTCACGGTGACCCCATGTGTGTCGGAGTAGAAGTGTGCCCCATAGGGTTTTCTGTGGCTGAGTTTTGGAAAGTAGACCGCCAGGCTTTTCTTCCGAAGCCTCTCTGGGTGGAGCTGAGCTGTCAATCTTTTGGTTGGAAGCCGAATGTGTTCATTGTTTGCAACTCCCAGGGATGCCCTCCCTGGGTGATTCATATTTTTAACAAGATACTGCAAAGACCAGAGGAAACTCAACAGTCTCTGGGGGCAGAGGGTAGCCTGAGACCCTATCAGAGGAAGCCGCAGGGAGGTGGGTGTTGACTCAGGATCCACAAGAACTGACTGGGCTCTGTTTTGCAGGAAGTGGGGCCCCTGGAAAGCTTCTGAGCAGGAAAAGACGTGATAAGATCAGGGTCCATGGAGGGGGCACTGAATTTGTAGAAACCACTTGCCTGGCTTCTCTGCCCCCTTGGGGACTTGCCTTCTGTTTCCAAGGGAAAGATTTCTAACTGGGGACTAGAGACCACAGTGGGCTACGTGGAGTCAACAACCATCCTTAACATTTTAAGCAGCATTTAGGGGTATTTTAATTTGGGGATACGTGTTGTCTTGGGAAGACGGTTACTGTTTTCATCAGAGTCTCAGAATGACCTTACCCCACCAAAGTTAAGAACCATGACTCTAGGGTGACATTTTTCTAATAAATTAATCCATAGTCATGAGTAAATAACCTATCGAGAGAGAGAGAGATTGAGACTCGATTTTTGAGGAACTGGCTTATGAAACCGCAGGCTGCATGGATTGTAAAGTCTGGATAATCTACATGTGTGTATGTGCGTATGTGTGTGTATGTGTATGCCCTCTGCTCTGAAAAGGAACCCTTGTGAGAAGAGATTGTGTTTGAGAAATTTCTCTCCTATCCCAAAGCATCCTTGAATTTTGGAGGACATACCTTAAGAGAGAAACGAATGTACGTTTGATTCTCCCCTCAAAAGTCTCTGGGATAAAAATCTTTGCCATTCCTTCTGCTTCTCTGCAGGACATTTCTCCTGTGTCCCCTGCCTCCCCTCCTAGAGTGTCCACCGCAAACTCCTCAGCACGGGGTGGAAGAGGTGAGGGGTTTGCACAGTGGGAGCAAGGGAGGGGCCTGGGTCCTGCCCTCCGCTCAGAGGGTACAGGTGAGTGGGCCGGTGCAAGCACAGGTGAGTGCAGTGAGCCACAGGGTGGAGTCCAGGCCTGGACTGTAAGTATGCTGCAACAGCTGAGCCACCTGCCCCCACCAGGTTTGCCAGGACCTTCCAGGTTTTACCACTGAAAGTCTCACTTTGCAGGAAGCCCTTTAACCCTGGGAAGCCTGGGCAGCTGCTTCCCCGGCTGCAGGTCTCTGGCTAGCTTTTGCTGCTCCAGCTTGGTGCTGACTCTGGGACCAAAAGGGCCACCTCGTAGTGTGAAGGGGGCTGCCTGCCCTGCCAAGGTGTCAGTGGTCAGTCTGAGAGGATTTGAAGCCGTCTTTCCCTTCTTGGGGACTTACACACAGAGTCTCAATCTTATTGTGCACAGTGCCACCTGGGGGCAGCTCAGCAGGTCAGCGTCAGCCCTGCTACAGAGAATCTGGGCTGGGAGGCCCATCAGGGCTGGCAGGTGGGCCTTTATAGCCAGCACCCCGGAGGCACTGATTTGGAAGCTCCTCAAGCCAGGTTTTGGGAACCATGGCCCCGGAGTCCAGCAGGATGTCCAAAGCTATTATTCTCCTAGACCGTCTTGTGATGCTGGACTACATTCAGCGTTCTTATGAGGGGCTCGTGATCAACAGCCATGGGACCCTTTTCAGAGTCTTGGTTCTTTGGGGGCTACTGCCAGGACCAAAGTTCCTGCGTTTTCTCTTTCATCTTCATAGTAAGCCAGGTTGGAGCTGTGAATGCCACCAAGTCACAGGTAAGACAGGCTGGCATTCAGTCACATTGTAGTGCTGTGTTCTTTAACCCTCAGCAATGATCCATCCACTCGGCAAGCCACAGACAGACATCTGCACTGACCCAGATCCTGGGTAAGCGAGGAATGAGCAGGACCCTCAAGGTCATTGCAGCAGGGAGAAGGAGGGCCAAGGGACAGAGTGTTCCCAGTGGGCTCCATGGTCTGGCAGCATCATGGCCCCTCTAAGGTCTGCATTGCTGAAAGTATGCCAGGAACAGAGCACCTCCCCCTCAAGGCTCTAGACTTCTTGGCAGTGAGAGACAGGCGCCCACTCCTGAACTGTACTGAGTTACACTGAGGAGAGAAGGGGCTGCGTTATACCTCCTCATCACTTCTTCAGCTGGTTCCTGCCTCTGACTTGACTCTTCAGCCATGCCATTGGCTCATGCTTCCCACCTGTGCCCATCTTGGTTCTTGAGTCTCCTCTGCCTGAGACGACCTCCTTGCCCAAGAACTACCTCCTCCAAGAAGTCCCCCTGGGTGCCCTCTAGGTGTGACCAAGTGCCACTGCTCACGTCCTGAGCCTTGGTTCCTCACTCTGTCACTGGCGTGTTTGACTCATGCCCTGAACTTGATAATCCATACAGCCAGGAACTTTGTTTACTCAGCTAGGATTGCTCGTCCCCAGCACAGCTGCTAGCAGGTAATCAGAAGCCATTTGCCAAGTGGGTCCATCCCTTGTCTGGGCCTCAGTCTCCACCAGCTGTGATGTGTGTGTGAACACCAGCTGCAGTGTTGGGTCAGGGCTCGGCGTCCTATGGGATGAGCACACAGGGGGTTCTTAGCAAAGAATCTTCCACAGAGTGGAAGAGCCCCTTGGGTGTGAGCAGCACAAACTCTCAGCAATTTCTTTTCTCAAATCATCATTTCCCCCTTGTAGGTCTGCACTCCCCACCAGACTTTCTAGGGGGAAATGCAAGGTAATAAATGGACAGCTTCCATCCTCTCCTAAGTACAAGTAGAATTTTAAGTGCCTGTTAAACTGTGAGATATTCCAAACACAGGTAGAAGCACAGAGGATATTGTGTTGCAATGTGTAGCACAGCAAGAGGATCTGCAGAGCTTTCTCCAGGTGATAGGCAAGGGGATGATGGAGTGGGCAGAAGCTCCCGAGATGCGAGGGTATGGGCAGACAGAGAGAGCTCTGTTCTCTGCAGCAGCTCTCTGCACCTGCTCAGGCTGAGTCTCAGGAACCCCAGGAAGCTGAGTTCTCAGGGTGGAACCTCTGGTTTTGTTCTATTTTGTCTCGTTTTTAATTTCTTCTCTTTTATCTTCTGTTTCTGATCTGATTCTCCTCTCTTTTCAAGCACACTCATGCTCAGATATTATATGCCATTCCAAGCATTTGTTTCTTCCTGTGTCTCAAAAACTATATAACATTGTTTCTAGAATAAATGTCTAACATTAAAAAAATGGGAAATAAATAATGGTCTGTTTTCTGCATGGTTTTCAGTCCACATTATGCTTTTGAAATAAAGCTGGACACTGTGAACATGTACACAACAGTTTATTTTCCACTGCTGCAATGATGAAAGGCTAGATTGCTTTTGAGTCTTTGCTATTGTAAGCAACAGTGCAATGAATATCTCTGAATATATCCCCTTGGCTCATTGTGGCAGAGTTTCTCTAAGGTACAGACATAAAAGTGGAATTGCTGGGTCACTGAGTATAAACATGTCCACTATAAATACCACAAGGCTGCTCTCCAGAAAGTCTATGGCAAATTATACATGTAGCAACACTGTATAAGAGTTACAGTATGCTCACATCCATGCCTGCACTTAATAATATCCAACTGTATAATTTTTCCACTCTTTTCCCTTGCTGACCACAGCTGAGCACAATTCTTTGAAATTCCACCAAAAGCCCTAGAGACGGAGGTCAATTGGTGATGGAAACCAGATCAGTAGGGTGTTGGGGACTGGAGTCTGGTGTCCAGTGGGAAAGAATGAGGAAGACAGACAGACAGACAGACAAGGAGATACTGATGGTTCCTACTGGCTCCCCTGAGTCTTGGCTGCTTCTTGGTGTTCCTCTTCCCACCCTGAACCCTCCCTCACTCCTGCTTCCTGCAGTGCCTTTCAGCCCTTGTGAACAGATGCCATTGACCAAAAGCAACTGGAGTTCAGGGGCAAGGATCCTGACTCCTCACTCTACCTGCTGTCGCTTTTTAAAAAATACTAATATCCCAGCATCTCAAGGGCAGCAGATAGCCTATGAACACAGCTGAATTATTGCAGTATTGCACTGAAAGTCCAGAGACAGTCCACTTGCTGGGCCACCAGAGGCTGTCCAGTCAAGCCATCACCACGATAGAATGTGAAGAAGACCTTTTAAAATAACACAGATATTTGTACAGACAAGGAGAGGTATGTCAACAAAAGAGTTAAATGTAAACACTTAGGACACAGGAATAGATATCAATTAAAATACATTAAAAAAATTGATATGTTCATGATGATCAGCAGAGGCCCTGAGAAATATAACTGGTGCTGTGCTTAAAAAAGCTTTATATTTTTATGTTATGCTGATGCAGAAGAAAGAATATGAAATAGGTTTTGGTGCCAGCATTAAAACACCTTTAAGGAATTTCCTAATTAACTACACTGAGTATGGAATGCATAGTGAATTCTAACAATGTGCCCCATGGGGTCTGGGCAGCCAGGCAGGACAGATGGTAGACAGAAGTCAGGTATGGGAGTCAGAGATCCAGGTTGAGTGCTGGCTGCAGTGTTGCACAGTGATGAGGTGGCTGTTATTATTTGCCCTGATCCATCCACAGCCTGTGAGTGACGGTCTCACCACGCTCAGCTGACCTCTCTTCTTCACTCATTCTTTTCCTTAATCAGCCAACAGAACTTGATCCCCAGATGCTGACACTGTCAGTTTTGAACATCTGCCATACTTCCTGCGTGGTGCTGGTCACTGGGATGCAAAGATGACAAGATCTAGGGTCCGTCTGTTAATGACAGACAATGCAACCCAGACTGGCTTATATAGGAAGGAAGTGCACTGCTAGCAGAATGGGATGTTCCAAAGACGGCAGGAGGGCCCGGGGGCTTCATGGTGTCAGGGAAGATGCAGGTTCTTCCATCTCTCTCCTCTGGAAACCACAAGGCATGTTGCACACTGAAGCTGGAATCTTCCTCGTCAAGAATAGTAGCCAGGAGCCATCAGGCCCATGTGTTTCCTCATCCATGGCCAGAGGAGAGAGGCAGAGGGTTCCTAACCACCAACTCAACAGTCAAAGCCCCGTATTCCTTCTGACTGGACCTGCTCTCATGTCTGCCCAGAGCCAACAGCTGTCTCCAGGAGAATGCCATGAACCAGCTGGTTTAGGGCTGGGTTCAAAAACCAATTCCTGCTAAAGGGGATGAGATTAAGGTAGTATCTTGGACCAATACATACCCGTCCCTGTACCTAGAATCGATTTCCCAAATTTCATCCTGCATAGGGAGGGGTGGGAAATGGTCAAGATATTGGGCAATCGACCCCCACGTCCATCCTACAGACTGTCCTCAAGGAACTCACAGCCTAATTGGGGAGATTTCCATTCAGGTTAATTACTCCAATGCTGTGATAGGAGCTGATAGTGGTGCAGAGGTATAAGGAGTGACTGAATGAATCTTGAGTCTGAAAGATACCTGGGAATCTCCAAGTCAGTTGGAGAGCTGGAAGGGAACACAGGGAAGGATGGAAAAGC
Source organism: Heterohyrax brucei (assembly GCA_028571685.1). Taxonomy (NCBI): domain Eukaryota; kingdom Metazoa; phylum Chordata; class Mammalia; order Hyracoidea; family Procaviidae; genus Heterohyrax; species Heterohyrax brucei. The sequence goes on along the minus strand of CM053151.1, from coordinate 118,731,282 downwards.
TATCCTAGGAGGGACAAGCCAAGGTAAAGGTACAGAGATATGCAAAGGCATGTTATATTCACCTAACTGAGCAGTTGGTGGCACTAGTCTAAAGGATGTGAGTTAGGAAGTAGGAGGTGACGTCCAGCATCCTAGAATGCCCCAGACCTGGGTGCTCTGCCATTGTGGTTAAGCAGCCTGGGCGTGATGCAGTAAGCCCAGAGGAGCCATGGTAGTCTCTTAAATAGCAACAAAATGCAATCAGATGGATACTGCAAAATCACATTAGCTCTTTAGTCCCTGGAGGGGCTGATTTTAGCATCTAGGGGTCTTTGCCTAAAGATGGGCAAAGATCCATCCCCCCCAACTTTGTCGTCCTTCAGTTTGTCAGCCGTCATGGATTGAATCGTGTTCCCCTCTAAATCTGTAGCAGTCTGGCTGGGCCATGACTCCTGTTTTTGTGTGATGTCATTCCTGCTGTAAATCCTGCTTCTGTGATGTTAACGGGGGTACACGGGCTGCAGCTGAGCTGGTGGGGCAAGACAATGTGTGGGATTGCATTGTGGCTTGGAGCAGCCTCTTAGGGTATAAAAGAAAGTGGGAGAAATCTGAGATTTGGGGGACTCATGCCACCAGGAAGAAAGCAGTGCCAGGAGCTGAGCATGTCCTTTGGAAAGGACTGAGGTCCCTGCACTTCTGGTCCAGGGGAAGATTGACCACAGGCACCTTTCCCCAGTGCCAGCAGAAGGGGCCTTCCCCTAGAGCTCACACCCTGAATTTGGACTTTTAGCTTACTGCTTACTAGACTGTGACAAATAAAATTTCACTTTCTGAGGCCATCCACTTATGGTGTTTTTGTTACAGCAGCACTAGGTAACTAAAACATCAGCACTTGTATGTTTCTGCCAATGACTTTGATTGCAGGAGAAGCCCGGGAGCCTAGATTGTGACTTGCAGGGCTGCTTCTGCAAATCTGATACGAAACTTCCCGTTGTGAAGCTCTACTCAGCAGCACTTCCCTCCCTCACAGGAAAATGACAGCCAGTGACGAATGTGCAAATGCAAAGGTGTTGCCCAGAGCATTCATTGGAGGAAAGATTAATAGAACCGGTACTTGTCCTGTGTTTGGGCTTCGGGTGGAGCTGCTGATTTTAAACCAACCTTGAGTCAGAGTGCTGACTTTCTATTCCCTATCGGATGAAACACAGTCTTAATCTAGACCAGCTGGCATTGCTTGCAGTGTCTGCCTTTGTTTTGAAGGCTGTTGAACAGCTGTAGTGACTCAGTGATACCTGATCCATCTCATTCTCCTTAGCACCTCTGACTCTCTCAGTCTCTGTCCCTCTAACTCTCTCTCTCATGTGCTTTCTCCTTCTGTCTCCACTTCTCTGCTGAGGCAGTAGTTCATGTGGATTCCCTATAAATGTCTCTGCCAAGCATTATTAAGGATTCAGAGAATCCTTATGGATTTGCAATTCCCAGTCTTATTGAAGAGACAATTTATAGTTGGAACACAAACAACAAAGCACGGAACATTTGCAGGTGTCCGACAGTGATGCCAGCTTTAAGCTGCAGTCACCTTCTCACACGTGGTTGGGAAGTCTCTCCGGAGGAGGTGTTCATTGACCTGGGCCTCCAGGATAAGCTTGGGAGGCTTTGGACCCACAGAGAAGTTCAAACTGTCTCCACTGAGACACTCCATTGGGACAGGCCTTGTGATGGGTCCTGAAGGTTCACATAAGTCAGGTACAGCCTCTGCTTTCAAGGAGCCCAGAGTCCAGGTGGAAATAGCAGCATTCCAGGAGCAGCACACAGCATGAACAACTAGCCGTGTTTGTCCTGAGAAGTTGGGCTCATCTGGATGCTGGAAAATGTTCTCTGCTTTCTCCACACAGAGTCTTCACCTGTAAAGGGGACAACAGGATTCCATGACCTTTCAAGCTTTCCCAGATCTAGTATCTTTTAGCTCTTAAGTTCTGGTTCAGTGAAACAGAGGCAATATTCACTGTCCATGGTGCTGACGGACCTCCTGTGGCCTCTGCTGTCCTTGGTGCTGATTGATGAAGGCACACTGGAATCAGGATACTGGTTTTAGGGAATTTGGAAGCCTCACCATCTGCTTGATGCCCTCCACTATACCCTGCTCCAATAACCTGACCTCTTCTGAACCAGACAGTGACTGCTAAGGGTGACCAGTGGAGGCTGGAGGGTGAATATGAGGCCATGACTTCCCTTGCCCTTCAGAGGAGGTTGGCAGGCCTAGGGCTTGATCTTACTTCTTTTGTAAGGAGGCCTGGAGGGATAAGTAAAGTACACGAAACTCAGGAACATGAATGATTATGCTTAAGATAACACAACAGCAGTCTGACTTTTGGTGCTGTGGACCCTTTTTCTGTGCTCAGGGGCAGTGCCCCAAAGCCAGGGTTAGACCCAGGTCTCCCGGCAGTACCGAAGCTGACATTCTCCACACCAGACCTCACTGTCTCATCCTACTGTCACAAGTCTACATCTCAGCCACCTCACTGTTCTCCAAAGCACTGTCTGAACCACTGTTAATGTCAGTCTACAAGCAAGACAGTGCACAAGATCAGAGCCTTGGGTTGGGGGGGTCACATAGGTGATGTGGTATGAAGTTTCTCATGTCCTCCTACTGTGTTTGAACTTCAGAAACTTAACTTCTGCTTCCATGTTATGCAAGTACTACCTGGGAAAGTAAGCAGAGTAGCATGTAATTATGGTGAATCATTTAGCAAGCAATTAGGGAATAGAGAACAAACAAGCCACTGTAGCCAAAGCCCACTTTTGATCACTTGGCACATCTTCAGAAACCAGAGCAAATATTAAGAGAATGAATCCTTGCCATCCTGTCAGTCATAAGGAAAGCATATCTAGTTAATTTACTTATGCAGAGTTGGCACAGCATCCAGGCTCCTCCGAGTTCTGCAAGGTGAAGTTTTGCTCAAGGTCATACTTTGAATTCTGGGTTCCCTCTCTGTGAGCAGAGACACAGCCCATTCTGACACTGCCTTCTGTCTATCCCTGGCCTGGCTGTCACTGACAATAAACTCCACACAATCTTGCTATTTCACCAGAGCATCTTCTGTTTCACCTTTGAGAAATCTCTGTGTTTGGAGGAGGAGTGGGGGGTTTCCAGTGACTCTCCAGAAGTCTGGTTGTGGCACTTTTGTTGCACCCAGACCACATGAAGGGTCAGGGCTAGCTGGGAGAGTCACGAATATTAGAAACTGAGTGGGTAGTTCCAGAACCATAGAACTACCCCCATCACGGTTGAGGCTTGTCTTAAAAAGCAGATGCCTTTTGGGTAGGGCAGTTATTTTAAGTCACTCAGCTCATGGTCATTCCCTGGTGGTGCAGAAGTTAAATGCTTGGATACTAATCAAAAGATGGGTGGTTCAAATCCACACAGGGCTCTTTGGGAGACAGATCTGGCTATCTGCTGTCATACATTACAGCCTAGAAAACTCAAGGGGAAGTTGTACCCTGTCACATGGGGTCACTATGAGTCAAAAACTGACTCAGTGGCACCTCTACGGCCTGAGGAAATGAGTACAGCTTAAGAGCCTTTCATAAGCAAAACGTTCTACATGGAAGTTAATTTGAAGACCCCAACACACGTAGATTTAGTGATGTATATTCATTTTGTGAGCGTGTTCTCAGGTTTCAGATCTGTCTGAGCATCTTTGGGTGTGCTTCTTGTCTCTTGTCCCTGGGATGCTGCCTGTCCCTGTATTTGCCTATAAGACTCAACACAAACAATGACAACACAGTGACTGTAAAGACAAAGACACAGAACTCAAGTTACGTCACTCTTGCCTTCTGCATGGCTACTTGGAATGGTGTTAATATTTTATAGTTCAAATCAGTAAACCATTATGGCCTGATTTCAGCACTTCTATGTGGCCAGTATAGATTTTAGCTCTTACATGAAATACTTTACTGAATTTGCATTGCATCTTTAAAATTGAAATCTATTCTTCTGTCTTAGCTGTTCACAGTGTGTTTAAAGGGGGAATAAGAAAAATAATGTTGTTACTGATCCTATATGACTATGGCTGAAAATTTTGTCATACAGAGGTGGGGAAAAACAAATCAACCAGTTGCAGTTGAGTCAGTTCTGACTCATGGCAACTGCATGTGTGTCAGAATAGAACTGTGTTCTGTAAAGTTTTCATAGCTGTAACCTTATGGAAGCAGATCACCAGGCCTTTTTTCTGAGATACCTCCAGGTGGACTTGAATTGCCAACCTTTGGGTTAGTAGTCACTTGCATTAACCACCCAGGGACTCCTTCATCTAGCAGAGAGTTGTTACAATATGGTCCACTGCAGAAGTAGGCTCTGCTAAAAGTTGAAAACCCTAGTTATCTTCTTCTGTTGGCAACCAGAGAAAGATCAGGAGAATCCTTCCTGAAACCTTTAACCAGCACAAAATAAAATAACTGAAGATACTAAGGTGTGAGGTTTCACAAGGAAATTGCCCAGCCAGACCACCAACATGGCTACATTCAACAAGCAGCCCCTAGTCAATAGTCCTGACTTTCAGTCAGCTTTTTAATGCCTGCCTGTGAACACTTCCCATCAGCCAAGAGATTTTGGGAACATACTCATTGTCAAAACCTTCAGAACAGAAAGTCAGAACAAGCAAGCAAGCAAACAAACAAAAACCCACTTGAATTAAATAAAAGCTAGGCAGAGAGGAGGAAACTTAAAAAAAAACCTTACTAGTTTCAACATTTAATATTTTTTATCTTCATTTACAGAGGGGCCCTGGTAGCTCAGTGGTTAAGAGCTTGGCTGCTAATTGTAAGGTCAGTGGTTGGAACCTACCAGCTGCTCCAGAGGAGACAGATGTGGTTGTCTGCTCCAGTAAAGATGACAGCCTTGGAAATCCAAGGGGGGACAATTTTACTGTGTTCTACAGGGTCACTATAAGTCAGAATTGACTTGATGGCACTATAATTGGTTTTTGGTTTCCTTTTAGAGAAGAATTCTTTTTTAAAAAATATGGAGGGATTCTACAAAAAGAATATGCTAACAAAGAACTGTTGGAAATGAAAACCTATGATAGCAAAAATGAAAAATTCAAAGAGTAGCAAAATAGAGGTGAGAAATCTCTTGGAAAGTTAAGTGAGAAGACCAAAAGATGGGAAAAGTAAACAACAAATAATAGCAGAGAATGTGAGAATCAGTTAGGGAGCTCTAATACTAAAATAAAAGTAGTTTCATAAAAAGAAAAGAGAAGAAAGAGAAAAGGGGAATTTAGCCATTAACATTTCAAGCAGGTTCTGAGAGTGGAAGCAGCTATCTGTAGTTCAGAAAGATTCATCAAGGCCCAGGACAATGGAGGAAAAAGAGACCCACACTGAGACACGTCACCCTGACATTTCAGAAAGCTGAGGCCGAGTAGAAATCCCACACACGTTTGGAGGGGGAGAACAATATTCACACAAAGAATGGAGAATCAGGATGACTTCAGCTTTCTGAGAAGCCCTGGATGCAGGAAGACAGGGGTGCAAAGCTTTCCAATACCAGAGGAAAACATTTTCCACTTAGAATTCCATGTCTAGCCAAATGATAGCACAAATGTGAGGATATTTTTAGAATTCACCTCCCTGACATTTTTCCTGGGAAAGTTATTGGAGGGTGTGCTACTGCAAAATGAGGAGTGTGTCAAAGAAGAGGAGGCATGTAAGACAGAAAATGGGTTTGACACAAGGAAGACCAGGAGGGAATTCCCAGGATCATGGCAAAGGAAGATCCCAAGAGGTCAGCTGGGTAGTGGGTGGGTCCAGCTTGGAGCAGGACAAAAGGTCCCAGGAGACATATCTCTGAGAAGGTGAAACAAATAGATCACCCGGTGCAAATGGACACACTGAGAGAAAACTTATACATCAGGCAAGTTCAGGACTGTAGCAGTAACACACACAGAAAAGACTTAGCAAATGGATGTGGGGAAGGTGAGATGGTGAAATACAGGGGTGTTATTCTGATCTAGTGAGAAGTAGAGACAAGATGGGATTCGGTGCCCAAGAGATGGGTTAGGAGAAGCATTGGTGGAGCAGAAGAAGGCAGGGAAGCCTGCAGACACCAGTGAAGTTCTCCCTGGGAAGCAGAGCAAGAAGGAAAGACGACAGGGTAGCCCTGCTACGGCACCAGGCAAGAGCACGCAGGATGATGGGGAGTCATCTAACTGAAGATGCCCTCTGGAGTTTTGCATCTTGTGGAAGTGGACCTGCATAGTGCTCGTGCACATTCAGCCTTTGGCTGGGAGCAGCCCATCAGAAATGTGGCCTTGGCGTCAACATGGTGGTGGACCAGGAGGACAGCAGCTGGGCCCTCAGTCAATTATGTTCCCTGCAGTCAGGGAGCTGAGGGTGTATTTTTAAGCTTCCACACCAAGGACGACAGACTGGATACTGCCTGGCTCAGCATCCTTTGGCATTCCCATAGTCCTCATAATGGAGAGTTGGCTACAGGGCTCAGTAAAAGGAGCACTGATCACGGAAACTGATGGTGTAGTAGCAAACAGTGACATCTGCTAACCGAGTTCAGCAGTTAGAATCTACCAGCTGTTCCTTGGAAACTCCGTGGGGTAGTTTTACTCTGTCCTATAGGGTAGCTGCGTTAAGGTCAACTGCACGGCAACGGGAGGGATTTCTTCCTCCCTCCCTCCCTCTTTTCCTCTCTTTCTTTCTCTTTTTAATCTTGTTGACAGGATGGGGACAACAGTGTTATGTGATGGACCTAGGGAGTGCTGATCTGTTGCTGTTGAGTCAAGTCCAACACACAGTAACCCTCTGTGTGTGAGAGTAGAGTTGTCCCACAGAGTACTCTGTCACTTGGGGTAGCTATGAGTTTAAATCAACTAACAGCAATGACAATTTTTATGAAAGCAGATCAATTGCCAGGTCTTTCTGCTTTGGTGCCCCTGGACCTTGGGGGTGCAGAATGGGGGCTACATTTCATAGTGGAAAGTTAACACATAGTACCCCAAATGAAGCAACATAAATATACTTTCTATATATATATGGGGGTTGTTATGGATTGAGTTGTGTCTCCCCAAAATGTGTGTCAACTTGGCTAGGCTGTGATTCCATTCCACCCATTCCATTCCACCATTTTCCCATTGGAGGTGATTTTCCTGTGCGTTGTAGGTTCTACCTTCTATGATGTTTAGTATGGTAGGAGTAGTGACGTTTATGTTCATGAGGTAGATCTCAATCTACAGCATTAGGTTATGTTTTAAGTCAATTTCCCTTGAGATATAAAAGAAAACTACAAGAGAGAAGGAGACCTCATGCTATGAAGAAACAAGAGCCAGGAGAATATTGCATCTTCAGATCCAGGGTCCCTGTGCTGAGAAACTCCTTAACTCAAAAAGTAATGACAGACACCTTCCCCTAGAGTCAACAGAGCAAGAAAGCCTTCCCCTTGAGCGGGTACCCTGAATTTGGACTTCTAGCCTCCTAAACTATGAGAGAATCAATTTTAAAGCTACCCCCTTGTGGTATTTCTCTTACAGCAGCACTGAATGACTAACACAGGGGTTACTATGGAAACAGACAACAACAAGAATTTGCTGGGGTTGTCTCTGAGGAACAGAAAATGAGCAAAGGAGGATGAGGGTGGAGGTGACCAAAAGCATGTACACATAACAGCTGGATTTTAAAGTCCGCTGATATAAGCCTGTTCATAGCAAGTCCCCTGTTCATAGCAAGTCACGGTGATGATGACCTGCTTGACCCACAGTGTGTGTTCACCTTATCGCTGCCTCGTTCTCTCCTTCAAGGGAGAGCAATTAGTCACAGGTGGTAATTTTTAAGCATCCCTTATTAAGTGAGTGATCAGAGCCTTTTAGGTTCCATCTGCCTCTCAAACCAGCTGCCTTATGGGATGCCCGGGCTGATGTTTCACTCCGCATTAATTCTTACAGCGTGTGGACACTCTCCCTCCCTGCCACTCACCCTTCCCTGAGCAGGTTGAATCTATGTGTGGAGCAAACCCCTTAACAGTGCAGCTGGGGAAGCTGGCATGTGCGTTTTAATAAGCAGAAAATGCCGGAGGGGAGAGTGGCCGGCTCAGGTGACGTCAGCCTGCAGATGGGGTTGGCAAGTACGTGGAGCCTGAGCTGCCTGCAGCCACAACTGCTGCAGCTGTGCCCGCCAGGCAAGGTGGAGGGGGCAGGGAGGTCCTTCACACACCTGGAGGTCCAGTCCAATGGATGGGCCTCGTCGGGGAAGGCCTGCCTCGGCCGTGCCGAAAGGATGTTCCTACAGAGGTCTGCCCCAGAAGACAGCAAGAATCTTGAGGAAGTCTGGCCAGCTCTGCCTGTTACTGGAGGCTCCAACATGCCATTCCTTTGGCAGATGGGCTGCCTGGGCCTGTGTGTGGCTGGTTGTCAGCAGAGGCAAATAAAAACAGAGCTTACCTGGCCACCAGGGCCCCTGGGACTCAGGCTCTGCTGCTGCCTGAGGGCCTAGCCAGTCTCCTCTCGGGGCCTCTGTTTCCCTGTCTGTTAAAAGAGGGGTCCTCTCCATCTCTCCCTTCCACTACTGGCTGGTTTCTCGTCAGTGTAGTGACCATGAATTTTGTAGTTGTGGGGCACTGAGTCAATCCCAATTCATAGAAACCACGAGTGGCACAGTGGGCTGGCCCCACAGGGTTTCTTAGCTGTAATCGTAATGGGAAGTAAGTTCAAACCTCCAGCCCTTTGGTTAGCAGCCAAGTGCTTAACCACTGCACCACCAAGGCTGCTGGCACACACAGTGGGTCTGCCATAAAAACTGGCCAAGCCAAAAACCTGAAGGAGCAAATAAATGAATGAGGGTGGCCACCACCTCTGGGGGGAGCTGTTTGGGATGGTCCTCTCTCCTTCTGACTGGAAGAGATAAAGGGAGCAGGAAGGATGGGGGCTGGCAGGAACATTTGAGAATAAACAGGGGAATCCTAAGCTTACCTTTCTGAGGGCAACCCCCAGGCAAGGGAAGACCAGCCTTCATACAGCCCTACACCAGAAGGCCTAGGCCTTGGGTTACCATAGCAACGGCAGCTGGTGGCCAAGGGAAGCTAGATGACACTTGAGAGGTTTCTTTCTTTCTGTTTTTCAATGAGCTTTCCTTCTGCAAGAAGAAGGGTTGGTGGGAAAGAGGGCCAAACAGAGAGGTGTCTTGGGGGCAAAACATGTCTTTAACACTAAAGAATCTGTCCCTTTTTAAGGGAGCCCATAAGGTTGTTCCATGACTTCGTGATAGTGTAAATTTGAACAACTGAAATGGCTACTGAGTTGCTTCTGTGTAGCAGGCACCTTGCTGCACCCTTTACACACACTGTGACTTCTGAGATTAGAGGGTTCTGCCCATTTTACAGATGGAGAAACTGAGTTTCAGACAGGCAGCGTAGCAGCTGAGTTCAGGTTGGCTCCAAAGCCTGTGCTTTTAAGCCCTCTGCCAAGTTGCCGTGGGGTAACTGGGGGTAAAGGGGAGTGGATGGGAAGCCATGGTTCTCCTTCATTTATCTTCCTGAGTAACGCCTTCAGAGTGGGTTCCCTCTAGACCCCTGCCATCTAAAGCAATCCGCTTCCTGTTCCTGGAGTTCACAGAATGCTCTCAGGGTACATCAGGCCACCTGTGGCCAACAGGCTGTGGCTCTGAAGTTCAAGTCCTGTGGCAGGAAGAGGCAGAATTTGGTGCAGTGGTTAATGTACCAGGTCTGAAGTTCAAATCTTGGGTCTACCACTCAGCAGTATGACCTTGGGCTGTGCTTCTGTTTCCTCTCCTGTTAATGGGGTGAGAATGGAACACTATCACCAGGCTGTCACAATGAAGGAATGAGCTAGTGTAAAAGGTGCGACACAGAGCTGGCACCCCCAGAAGGAGCCATTTTACTGAACACACTCATTTTACAGGCCAGAGGAGAAAGGATTGCCCCAAAGCCGCACAGCCAACTAGTCCAGAGCAGCAGCCTGGACTCACTCCCCTTGTTCTCAGGGTGGGTGAATTGTTTAGCACACAACAGGGCGGCTGGAATCCCTCACCCAGTGAGCACAGACCGTCCCCACAATGCACCCAGCTTTGGGACACAGATATAATTACAACACAGGGCCAGCTCTCTGCAGATGCCTAACTGGGAGGAATTCATTGCTTGAGGGTGACCTGCATCACCACCCCTCTAGGTTTAGGTTTTATCACGGAACATTATTATAATTCATCATTTGTGTAATTTGTGCTGCTTTAACATAATAACTGTGACTCAGCACTGCCCATTTGCTCACTGTGACAGGTCACTGCTGTGATTACAGGCTGGGCATGAGTCCTGGAGGGTTAGGACCAGTGTCCTGGGGCAACTGTGACATAAACACCGTAAGTTGGGAGCAGGGTGGTGCTTTACAGAATAGAGAGTTATTTCCTCACAGTTCTGGAGATTCAAAGTTGAAATCAGAATCTTGGCTGTGTTGATTCTTTTCTTGTTGGTAGCCATGGGTCTTCCTTGGCTCCTTGGCTTGCAGGCTGTCTTTGCATGGCATCTGCCTTCCCTCATGTTTCTCTGTGTCTCTTCTGCCCTGTTTATAACTCAGAAGTGATTAGGTTTAGGACCCAGCAGACTCTACTATGATCTCCTTAGCATAACAAAAGAAAAGCCTTGTGCCCACACAATGTCACACACACAGGTAGAGGTCAGAAGCTTAACACGTATTTCTGGAGGGATTCAGTAACACAAGGCATGAGAGCTACATGGGTGTCCTGGGATGTTAGTGCTAGAAGTATACATAGAAAGACACAGATCTGAACTGAGGATCGTGGAGGGAAATTAGTGGCACACTTATGAGCACCCTGGAAAGAAAGAAGACACCCAGGTTGCAAGAGAATATCGAAAGAAGAAAGAGAATTTACAATGATTGAACACCCTGGCACTGGGCAAGGAGTTCTCCATGCATTCACCTGGTAACTCTTCATGGCAGGTGTTTTTTTTAATTCCCATGCTGCAGGGTGGGCAAACTGAGGCTCAGAAAGTGAGATTCAAGCTTGTTTATGGTTCATGGACAGACTAGTATGTCAAGTGCTGACACTCATACTCCAGTTGTTGTCTAGGTGCAGATAGGGTCTGGAGACTGCACCCTCTTCCTTGAAGCAGAAATGGATGGGTTAGCTTCTGTGACATGCTCTTGAAAGAACAAGGGTAAGATTCTCCTGAGACACACACTGCTGTGTTCACAGAAACCTGAAGATAAAGAAGCCATCTCCCTCTCCGGGAGCCAGCATGGAGAGCATTCCCAAGACAGGCTGGAGGACAGTGCAGGAGTGTGGGGGGCCAGCAGGGGCTGGCACTCAAGGCCAAGCAGTGTGTCTTCCAACACTGGACGCCAAGTCAGCTGGGCAGCTGCCTGCCATAGACCGGCAGCATGTCTCTGGGGGAAACTGTTGTATTATTAGAAGGTGTTGACTTGGCGCTATGTTTGCAAAACACTTCCTGGTGCCTTTTAATTTGGGAAATATTTGGTGCAATTTTCCTAATGCGTGAGCATCAGATTTCCTTGAGGGAAGGTGCATTTCAGTGATTCCTGCCAAACGGAGTAACACTAAGTGGGGAATTATTGCTACAGAAGCCACAGCTACTCCGGAAAGCCATCAGATGGTCTTTCTAGGGGCAGGGACTGGAGCAGAAAAAAGTGCTTAGACACCACCTGGTGCAACCGCCACTTAAAAAATGTGAAGACTGTGGACCAAGAAACTTCTGTGACATTCTGAAGGTCACCCAGCTAGTTTACGGCCCAGCCAGTGTGAAAATTCAGCTTCCGTAACTCATGATCCTGCAACAGGGGTCATGAGAGGATGGGGTCCAAGATGCAGAAGGCTGAAGTCTTTGCATCTCAGGGGGCTTACCAGGTCACTGTGACTAGCCTCTGAAGTGGTTTGTTCCCAGCTGGATACTGGTGGGTCCAAGACATGAGCCTGGTTTTCCTGATTTCTCGCCTGGTGATCCTACCATTTACCCATGCAAGGCCAGCCACAGAAGCCCCCACTGTCAGCTTGTCCAAAAGGAATGTTCCAGGTAAATCAAAGTTCTGAATAGATGGTGTAACAGTCCTATCTCATCTTACTTAACATTTTTTCAATACTTTTCCTGCAGTTGAGGAAATTGTCTCATTATGAATCTCTCCTCCCCAACAGAGATCAATTTCCCAGTTTTTCTTGAAGCCGGGAATATTCCATAGAGTGAGGCCATCAGAGATATCCACTCAAGTGAAATCCTTGATGGTGTCAATCTTCTGCTTTCATCATGATGTTGTTTACTAGACCAGCTGTGAGGATTTTGGTTGTTTAGGGTGAGGTGTAATCCATACTGAAGGCCGTAGTCTTCGATCTTCACCAGCAAATGCTTCAGTCCTCTTTGTTTCCAGCAAGCCAGGTTGTATCATCTGCATGCAGCAGGTCGCTAATGAGTCCTCTTCCAGTTCTGAAGCTGCATTCTTCTTCATACAGCCCAGTATCGTAGATTGTTTCCTCAGTACACAGAGTGAATCAACACGGTGAAAGATACAACCCTGATGTACACCTTTCCTGATTTTTAAACTACACAGTATCCCCTTATTCTGCTCCAGTGACTGCCTCTTGACTGCCTCCAATGAAAGGCTGGAAAACCCTACGGGGCAGTTCTACTCTGTCACATGGGGTCTCTGCGAGCTGAAAGGCAACTCGATCGCAGCTAACAAGGACAACAATAAACGACGGCGTCCAGGTGTCAGATCGAGCAGAGCCCAGGGACACAGCCGCTGTGTTCTGTGCTCAACATCTGGGGGCTGGTGTCCAGAGTACCTGAGTTCTGAATGAGCTGGGAGCAATGTGGGGGGTGAGTTGGAGACTAGTTTAGGGCATGTGGACACCAGGCCCCAGTCTCCGGTCCTTTGGGAGATTTTGTGAGCTCCAAACAATCTTTTATAAATTCCTCTTCCATACAAAGTACGTAGATTGGGCCCTGTTGTCTGCAATTTAAAAATCATTTTGGTCAGCAGCCGTGGCACTTAACCACTATGCCACTAGCCCTAGATGGGACAAAACCCTGACGTTGTAAAGACTTCGGGAGGTTGCTGTCCTTCAGAGCTTTCAGGTGCCATACCTTGCAGCAGGAGCGCATTGCATATGGCCCATGTAAGCCCTGCCCTTCTGCCCTTCCCCGGGTTCTTACACCTTTCCCTTCTGGTGGCTCCCTGTGCTGCTCTTCCCCTGCATGTAGCTGTCAGTGTGTCACCCCAATAAACAGTCTGCCGTGGGAGACCATCTAGTGGTCACTATCTTTTCCCTTGATCAGCTCTGAAGTCCCTCAAACTCACTGCAGCTCGCCGCTTCTGTCTTCTTTATTTCCTGTGAGCACCTTGCACCACACAGGTGGGCATTGCCATTTCCTGGAACGTGGCACCCAGAAAGTTGAAAAATAACTTGCCTGAGGTCACGCAGTGGCTCTTGGCAGATCTGGGATTTGGATCTGATTGATTCTTCCTTCCGAGCCTCATGGTCCCCTGAGGGGAAAGCACTCTTCCTACAGTTGAGGCAGAGGTACAGCTTAAGCAAGAACATCACCACTGAAATAGATGGCCATCGAGGAACGAGGCAGAAACGTGTAGTCTTGTTGGGCTTAACCTCATATTGTAATGAACTGTTTAAAGGAAAGAAAAACAGCTTCCTTTGGCCATGGAGAAGCCTGCCTCTCTCCTGCTGAAATATTTGTTGTTCCGTAATTGGAGGCTATCCCTCAGGTGTAGGCCAACTGCAGTGTGAGAAAAAGAGGCAGCAGGGACTCAATGGGACTGTCATAGGAAAAACTCCCCTGCTCTCCTACCAGTGGGTAACGGGGGTTTGCTAATGGCTGCTCAGGAGATTCACTGAGGATTTATTTCTGGGTGGAATTAATATCCCTTCAGAGGGCAGACTCTCAGCTGCTTCTTCCAGTGTGTGTGTTGGGGAAGGAGAGTGATGGCAGGGAGACCTTGCTGGCTTTCCTTCCGTGCTCGGCTTCCCCCTGCGCATGTGGGCTGTGAGGGTAAACTGTTTTAGATCTGAAAGCAGTTTTGTTTACAATTCAGATGATTTCCATATATTTTAAGTCAGAGGTACTGAATACATGCCCTGTGTACCACATCCGGCACCAGGAACTGGGGACACCAGGAGGCCTGGGAGGTCCTCTTTGCCCTAAGGTTCCCACTGTCAGGGAGAAGATGACGCTGAGAACTCAGAAAGGCAATCATGGTACAGTGTGGGCATGGGACTGTGGGCATCCACAGGGGTCACTAATGCTGCCTGGAGTGGAGCAGGAGCAGGGAAGGAAGGCTTCCTGGAAGAGGTGATTCCTGAGCCAAGTCAAGCAAAGAAGAGGTATTTCAGGAAGAGAAAGAAGAGATATTTCAGGATGAGCGGATAATACAGGCAGAATCACAAAAACCCAGAATACTATCTCTCAACCCCAGTTACTAATATATGTATGTAGATACATATAGATAAAGCACCTACTGTGTGTGTGTGTTGTCGCCAGGTGCTGTCAAGTCAGCTCTGACTCAGAGCACTCCTATGCACAACGGAACAAAACTCAGCCTGGACCTGCACCATCTTCACAACTGTTGCCATGCTGGAGCCCGCTGTTGCAGCTACTGTGTCAGTCCATCTCCCTGAGGGTCTTCCTCTTTGTCACTGACCCTCTGCTCTACCAAGCACGCTGTCCTTCTCCAGGGACCGATCCCTCCTGACCACATGTCCGAAGTGTACGAGACATAGTCTCGCCATCCTTCCTTTTCAGGAGCGTTCTGTTTGTACTTCTTCCAAGACAGAGCTATTTGTTCTTTTAGCAGCCCATGGAATATTCAATATTCTCCAAAACCACAATTCAAAGGCATCAATTCTTCTTCAATCCTCCTTGTTCGCTGTCCAGCTTTCACGGCTCAGCTGAAACCTGTCTGTCATGGGTGACCCTGTTAGCATCTGAATGTCAGTGGCATAGCTTCCAGCTGACAGCAGCATGCAAGATCTCACAGCACAGCAAACTGACAGAAGAGTTGGGGATCGTACACACATACTATATGCCCAACATTGTTCTGAGGTTTTTCTGTTTACAAATTTAATTGAGTCTCACAGTAACCCTGTGCGGTAGGCATTTTTATTGTTGTTTTACAAACAAGATGACAGGCAGAGAGAGATTAAAAAACTCAGCCACCCTAGTGGCAAATACAGGGTCTGGACTCAGGCAGCCTGGCTTCCAGTCTGTGTTTTTAGCGACTCAGTTGTGCTCCCTCTTTGTCTACCATGCATGTAAAAATTCCTCCCATACTGTATACATTGGTTATCACACCGACACAGATGTGCACGATAAACGCACATAAAATTTGAGTTTAAAAGACAGGAGTTTGCGTTTTCTTCCACCTCCTAAATGGATAGTCTTAGACCTCTCATTTCTGGAGATCACTCCCTGGAAACACAGCTCCTTGGAGGCGAATGTGTCACAGTGAGTGGGTGAGATCGGAGCACACCGAGCAGGGAAGTCGTATGTTTTGCAGCAAGTGGCAGCTGGAATGTGGGAGGAAGAAAAAAAAGTCTGTTGTTTTGGGATCTCAACAGCTGTTGGAATGAGTCTTCTGGTAGTCCTTTTCTCCTCCATGGTGCCGGGGAGAATAACAAGCATGTCTTTTTTTACCATAGAATTTTCAGTTTATCCAGCACACATCCAAAATCTTATTGGCCTCTCTGATACAGAAGGAGTCTGGACAATGATCATACTGACAGTTCACATACAAGGGGACAAGGCTTAGAGATGGGCAGTGGTTTGGTGCACGTCACATCCTCAGCAAGGAAACAGCAGAGCCAGCCAAAGAGGCATAACTAGGAAGACAGGTGACTTCCAGGATTAGAAGGGAGGCTTGAGTGGGGAGTGCTCTCCCTAGGTGCCAGGGAGAAGCCAGAAGATTCTAGTAGAGACTCTCAGGGTATGGACGATTTTCAATACTCCCCTTTAAGGCGTACAGCCGTTTGTGAGACAACGTTATCTGATGTCACACCTCCAATTCCTTTCAGGTTGTGGGCCTATCTCCAAGGAGAAACGGTCACATGTCCACTGAGGAAGAAGGCAGGGGCTCTTAAGCCTCTTGCAAATAGAGCCTGGGGCAATGCAGCATCTGATCTTTATTACACAGTGATAGCTTCACCCAAAAATTCAAGCAGAGAGACCCACAAGTCAGGCAGGTATGGGTTCAAAATCAGGCATTTACCCTCACTGCCTCTTTTTCATCATTTGTAAAATGCAGACAGAAGAGAACTTATCTTTTAGTGTAAATTGTGATGGTGTATGTCATGTATACGGCGGCACTTGGCACAAAGTGAAAAGACAGATGCCAAGGGATACTATGGAATGCCAAGAGCTCCAGCTGACACTGGAAACCAGGAGAGAGGCTCACAGAGGGTTTGGGCTTTCAGTCTCTAGGCTGCGAGAAGATAGATTTCTATCTCTCAAACCCACTTATTCGTGGTAGTCTCTTTATAGCAGCACGAGGTGATGAATCGGCTTCATACAGGTGGGTTTGGGGGTTTGGGGCAGAAAAGGCAGATCTTAGGTCCCCCTTGCTTCCCTCGTCTGTGTGCTTCCTAGCCTTCCACATTGCCATTGTCCTCCCCAGGGGACAGAGGGGCTCTGTGAGAGTCCCTGTTGAGCCTCCTGTTGTATTCCCACTTGCTAGCAGGGTGCTGGACAGCCGTCTAGCAGATGCTCCATAGATTTTGAGTTTCATAACTCGGCCAAACAACAACACATCAGTGAACTTTCCATGCAATAAAGAACTACATAAATGTGAATGGTACTCTTCTCCACTGAAGACTACAGAGGATCTCCTTCCTTCCTGCATGGACAGGGGGTCCACAAACCATGAACTTGGTCTCCTGCCTCTTCTGTCTGAAACACATGGCTATTCCCTCTTGCCAGCACCTAATGAGCATGTATTACTTTCCAAGCGTTGTTTTAGCACCTTGTATACATGAACCTGCCCATCCTGGCGGCGTAGTAGTTAAGTGCCATGGCTGCTAACCCAAAGATTGGCAGTTCAAGTCCACCAGATGTTCCTTGGAAACTATGGGGCTACTCCACTCTTTCCTATAAGGCTTCTATCAGTTGGAATAGACTCGAACAGTGGATTTGTGGGGTTTTTTTTCTTTTGAGTATACACAAATTTATGGGACCCTTACAACAACTCTGTGAAAGTGGTACTATCATTATCATGTCCATCTCATAGATGAGAAAACTGAGGCAATGAAAGGTTAAGTAACTAGCCTCCACCTTCTCCATTCTGGCTGTCTCATCAGCGTTCTTCACTGGCTGAATCCAACAGGGATGCCTGTTGCCGTAGGTCATAGAGTTCAGCCCCTGGGTATATGAAGTTAAGTGGGGAAGGGTAGCATGTGACCTGGAGGGGTCCCACGAGACACTCAGCACAGCTAGTAAGTGATGGCCCTAGGTCAAGCCCAGGCAGCCTGGCTCCAGAGCCCATACTCTGAACCAGCACTTCCCACTTTGAACTTGGTGGAAAACGTTGAGTTTATAGAGTAATTGGTACACCAAAGCCTCCTCTTGGGGATTTCCACTGAGCTCCTCGGGCATTCCACCTCACCAATGAATTATTCACCCTTCATGTTAATATTTGATTTCTAACAAAAGAGCTGGTTTCTAGAGTGCCTTGGTGCAGTACAGAGCTGGTCTGGACCAAAGGCTGGAGCCTACTCATTGCAGGGCTGGCTCACCTTTGCACCTAAATGTTTTAGAAGGTGAATAAGGGCTCATGGCATGTTTCATAAATGTCTTAGAAGTTGACATTGCCTGTCAGATGACGGCATATTTCTGAAAGTTGATGCATCCAGCCCAGTGAAGGCAATTCACTCAGACTGTGGCATGTTGACTCTGGGAAGAATCACATGATCCTGGAATTTAAAAGGCCAGATTTTGAGGACACTTGAGATTAGAAACTCTATAATGTCAGGTTCTGGGACAGCCTAGTGTTACCAGACCGTGGCAGACATAGACGACCTGTTCAGGCATATGTGTAGATAGGTCAACCCTGGGCTTGGAGACACCCCCTTTTCTCTCTCTTTTTGGTGCCTCTTGATGTTTTTTCTGCTTAAGACAGCCTCCACTTTTAATCTTATGACTTCCTACTCATCCTCCAAGTTTCACCTCTTCCAGGAAGCCTCCTGTGATTTTTCTAGCCTGTCCTCAAGCAGCCATAAGCAGGCCAGGTAATAGGATAGCTACTCATATATCTCTGCCACCAGACTGTAAATTAGCTTCTCCTCTTGCCCAAAGACTGTATCTGAATTCTCTCTGAAGCCCTTGAATGTGACATGGTGCCTGGCACATGGTAGGTAGTCCACCTATTGGATGAGTGAATGAATGAATGAGTCAACAGATCCTCATTTTCAGAAGAAGCTGTCTTCAGCATTGTGGGAGGAAGGCTCATGATGGTAAGAAACTCCCCAGAAAACTGTTGTCTCAGTTCTGAAGGGTACAATGGGGACCATCAGCTGGAATTCTGAGTGCCTGAAAATGGCAAAGAGATTTGTGTGGAGTGATTACTGGAGTGTTTCCTGGAATGATTTGAGATCCTAGTCCCGTAAGATCAGCCTATCCTTGCCTTTCATTCCAAGGAGTGGCTGGTGGAATTCTCTAGCAGTATGAAGCCAAAGTTTGAAGGTGTTGTGTCAGGCAGTCCTGGCAAATTGCCAGCCCTGCCACTCACTGGCTGCGGGACTCTAGTAAGGGACTCACGTTCTGTCTTAGTCATCTAGCACTGCTCTAACAGAAATCCCTCCAGTGGATGGTCTTAACAAGGAGAAGGTTCATTTTCTCACAGTCTAGGAGGCTAGAAGTCCAAATGCAGGATGTCAGCTCCAGGGAAGGCTTTCCCACTCTGTCAACTCTGGAGGAAGATCCTTGTCATCAGTCTTCCGTTAGACAAGGAGCTTCTCAGCCCAGGGACCTCAGGTCCAAAGGATGTGCACTCCTGGTTTTACTCCCTTGGTGGTATGCAGTCCCTATGCTTTCTGTGAGTCCCTATGTCTTTCTGCTTGCTTCTCTCTTTTATAACACAAAAGAGACTAGCTCAAGACTCAATCAATCTTGTCAATTGAGTCGTGCCTCATCACCAGGACTGCCAACAACCCTATCTCATCAATGTCATAGAGACATAGGACACAGGACACAAGGGGCAATCACATCAAATGACAAAACAGCAGGCTATCATACAACATGGGGAATCATGACCTAGCCATGATTGATAGGTATATTTTAGGGGTACACAGTTCCATCCATGACACCCTCTCTGTGTCTCAGTTTGCTTGTCTGTAACTTGAAGATAATCATACCTACCACATTGAGCTGTTGTCAGGTTTAAATGAGACTGATGCAGATTGCTGGGTACATACACAACAAAGTCCAGCAGACTTTTCTGTGACAGGGTCCAGTCCATCTCCCTGACCTCCCAGCACAGGTCTCCTCTCCCTCTTTGGAGCCCCTTGATGTCTTCTGGGTAGCAGTAGCACACCGTCTTTTTTAGCTTACTGGGATTTGAGGACTCACGTGGTCTCTGTTAGACTGTGACATTCCTGTAGGCAGAGCCCACCTTCCCCTCTATGCCCTCAATGCCTAGCTCAGTGCCTGCCATGTAGTATGTGCTCAATAAGTGTTTATCAGACAAATTGATTTGAACCAGTGGATGACAGAAATTACTGCATCCACTGGGTATCAATCGATTTTCTTTCTCTGCTCATAAATAGGCCTTTCAGGCAAGGAGAACTCTTTATTGGAGACAGGAGCAGAAACACCTCCATGCTGTGTGTCCATAGCCATCTGAGGTCCTCTACTAAGGGCTGATACAAAGTTGCACCATTAGGATTGCATTTTTTTTCCCTGTTGACTTCCCCCCCGCCCCCATTTAGGGGACATGAGCTCTTTTTCAACCCACCTGAAAGACAGTAACCCAACCGGCAGCATGTTAGGTCTCAACGCTTGCAAAGCTTCAGTCAGAAATAATTTGGGGACCTGGCCCCACAGATCAGGCTCTGCACACTCCTCTCCTGGTCAGCAGTGGGGGGACCCCTCATGATTAGCTACTGAGCACAGAACTGAGGCTTCTGAGTACCTTGTCTTGTACAAGGGACTGAGCTTCTTTGACTTCAGCCAGCAGTAAGTTCTGCTGAGATTAAACAAGGAAGCATTCCTCTAGGCATCTCTGCAAAGACAGAATGAGAGGGTCTGGGTTGTCAGGGTGCTCATGACTGGGTTGGACCCAGCATTAACAGCCTTCCTCGCTGCGTGGGACCCACACCTCTTCCTCTCTTACCCCCATAGAGGGTTCCTGACTCTTTTCCTCTCCCTCCCGCCACACACCCATCACAATCTTCATTTCCCTCTTCTGCCCCACATTCTAGGCTGTGCAAATACAGAATAATAGAATGCTGGGAAGCTAGGTCTGCATTCATTCTTCATTACGACTTACACCTGCACAACACCTGGCATACCCACACCCACTGCCATCAAGTCAATTCTGACTCACAACAACCCTATAGGACACAGTAGAACTGCCCCATAGAGTTTGCAAGGAGTGCCTGGAGGATTTGAACTGCTGATGTTTTGGTTAGCAGCTGTGACATTTAACCACTATTCCACCATGGTTTCCTAAATAGACACTTGCTGCTCCGACTCGACGGCACTTGGCTTTTGGCTGGCATTGAATTAGATAGTTAGTGTTCACATCAATATTTATAAACAATTTAGTTCAAGGTGTCTGTGAAGAAATAATTTCGGGGGTGCTTGGTTTTATTTTCTCAGCATTTCTTAATTTCTCTTTACTAAATATGGTAATTAAGAGGCAGCCTGAGAAGTTATTTTTAAAGTTCTCAGATCCTGTCTCAGAATTAGAGATACAATCTCTAGGAATGCAGTCCTGAAATCTGGACTAAGAAAAAAAACAAAAACAAAAATTCAGAAATCCATTGAAATTGACTTAATCAAAGAAAGAGATTTATCAAGTTCTGCAAATGAAAATAGGAAGTTAGGCAAGGCTGGACCAAGGGACTCAAATGAGGTCATCTTTGGCAGGCTTCCTCTGCCTCGTGCCCTTCAGGCTCAGGAAAGCTAATCAAACCCATGGCCGGTCAGTGGGGGAAGGGAGTAGACAATACCCTCAGGAGCCAGATGGTTCACGTGTCCATCACCCCTAGGGCCAGTGTGGGACACCAGTGCCATGCAACCTCTTGGACTGAGAATGGACTTCTCTTTCCAGGTATCTGATCTCTGCTGTATCTTGGTGCCTTGAAGCTAGCAGACATCCCATCATGTAATTTATTTGTAGTACAGGAGGAATTTGGAATTGAAGTCTGTTTTAGTCAACGAGGGCTGCTCCAACAGAAATGCCACAGAGTGGATGGCTTTAACAAAGGAAGGTTTACTCTTACATAGTCTGGTAAGCTGCAAATCCATACTCAGGGTGTCCACTCTGGGGAAGTCTTTCCCCCTGTTGGCTCAGGAGGCAAGTCCGGTATTGCATCAGTCTTTGTACAGGGAGCATCTTGGCGCAGGAACCTCAACTCTGAAGGACACGCTTTTCTCCCGGTGCTGCTTTCTTGATGGTACGAGGTTCCCAGTTCTCTGCCTGCTTCTCTGTCCTTTTGTCTCTCGTAGGATGAAAGGATTAAGGGTGGGGGCAAGCCATACTCCAGGGAAACTCCCTTTACAGTGGAGCAAGGTGGTAATCTTATGAAGGGATTTCCAGTCCCACCCTAATCCTTTCACATACAGCATAGGAAAACCACAAAATGGACAACAGTCACAAGATACCAGGAATCATGGCCCAGCCACATTCACTCCATGACAAAGTCTATAGCTCATAAAGGATCAGAGTGAGAGATGGAGATCTGGAAGTTCTGCCCCTGGGAAGAAGCCCTGGTTTCACAGTGGTTAGGCATTTGGCTGCTGGCCAAAAGATTGTCATTTTTAATCCACCAACTGCTCCTTGGGGATTTGTGGTGCAATTCTACTCTGACCTACAGGGTATCTATGCGTCAGAATTGACTCCATGGCAATGGTTTATATATACCCATGGGATTGAGGGAAAGGGTACTTCATCTCCAAGACTTCGTTTTCTCATCAATAGGACTTCAGAAGCACTTCAGGGAGTATGATGAAGAGTCAGGGAGGTGGTTGGTACATCACCTAGTGTCACAGCAGATGCTCGATCATAATAACAATAATCATTCTTAGTTAGTCACACCTGTGCAAACTCATTTAATTCTGACAACAATCTAGGTGACAGGCACTATTTTTAACACTCCCATTTCACAACTAAGATAATTAAAGCACAAGGTAGTTGGTTAGATTGCCAAGGTCATATGGCTAGCAGGTTGTAAAGCTAAGATTCTAAATTTAGAGAGTTGATGTCTAGGTCCTTACTCTAAATCATCCTTCCACCTAATCTCTGAATAAGCTATAGCTCCTTTCCCTGTCTCTTGAATTGGGTTAAGCTGGCTTTGTTCCAGTTCTCCCTGCCGCAGTCCACTCCTCTGCCATGTTCTGTACACCCAGCTCTATCCCCATTTTAGCTTCATAAGTCACACTGGCCACTGGGGTAGATTGTGCCAAAAATTTGGAGTTACAGCCTGTAGGTGGACATTGAGAGGAGTCTGCACAAATCTAGGTTTTGGAACAAGTCTGGTTCTTTATATACTTGACAGCTCACATGCTTAGAATTATGAAGCCCAGTATAAACTCCCCAACTGGACACGATCCCCAGGGCATAAAGCCTAGTGGGCAGCTGTTCGCAAAGAAAACAAGCCTATCATATTACTTGGCAGGAGACAGAGCCGCGTTTCCAAGTGACATCAATAAAATAAGTTGTCTTTTTCCCCACAAGCTGGCTATCATGTTCTCTGCAGAGATGGCCAACATGGAGCCTGAAGCAACCTCAGCTGGGCCTGCCTCCTTCTACCTTGGGTTATGAGGGAGAAACGTGTCCTTTCTCATTGAGTGGTGCCGCCTGCTTAGAGGGTGACGTTGGGCTAGTCACTTTGTCTGTCTGAGCCTCATGTTCCCTAGGTTGGGCAAGAGGCCGCTGAGGGCTCCTCTGGCTCTAGCAAGCTGTTGGTTCATGAAATATGCTGGCCATCAGTGAGGCCGCAGTGTCTGGGGAGGTCCACAGGCCACCAAAGCAAAGTGGAACCAGCAGTTTGTAATGAGATGGGTAAGTACTGTTGGGGAGGAAAGGTAATGCTGAGGTTGCCAACAGAGGTTGCCTCAGATATGTTCATGCGTTTTCTTCCCCCACCAGTGTGAAAAGAGATTCTGGGCAGCTGTCTTAAGTTGGGCTTTTTTGATTGCAAATGAGGGTAACACAAAGTCTCTAGTCCAAGAAAGGGGGAATGTAGTTAGCTTCTGGTACTCCTACTCATCCTGTGTCTTGCTGTGCGTAGATCTCACTCTCTTGGACCAGGCTTCTCCTATAAACAGAAATCAAATAATAAATGTAGACCAACAGTTAAACAAAGGAATGCTGGTGTTAATTTGTCTGGGTTCACATCCCAGCCCTTCTGCTTATCAGCTATGTCCCATTAGCAAGTCTGTTAACCTTTCTGAGCCTGAGTACTCTCACTGATAAAATGTGGATAATATTAGAACTTAACTCACAAGATTCTTGTAAATGTACTACTGACTATTACATAAATCCTAGGGATTATTACAGTTTGTGACATTGCATGGCTTTCACATTTGGGGTGTTGATACTCCTCCTAATCTTCAGTCCTAATTGGCTCACAGTGGGTCAGGCAGCTTCCTCTGTACCAGTCCACTCCGGCCAAGGGAGAGATTGTGCTGACTGGCAAAAACACTGGCCATAAGCATTTTTGATATGTGACTGAAGGGATGCAGAGATAAGAACACATTTACATGGAGTGCTTTGAAATAAATCTATGTCATTTGCAGTGATTTCCACGTATAGTTAAGCTGCTCATAGCTCACTCAATGTGAGAAGGACTTCCACTTAAGTCATTGACTCCACTGGCACCATGATCAAAAAGGCAAGGACTGAGATAGGTCTTAATGTGATTTGTGGCACCTAGTGCTGCAGGTACGTGGTTAGTCGAGGGGAATCAAGGCTCCAAATATAAAAGAAAAGAGTTTTCTGGAAAATTTCTGATTCTTTTGAACTTCCTGAGAATCACAGTTGAATGATTTGAAACACATATGATAACTAGGATTGTCTTTAAAAAGACCAAGAGTAATAAAAAGGTAGGAGTATTATGAAACTTCTTAAGCCTTACGTAATGAATGATGTTTAAAAATCTGTGACAGTATTTTTAAATTCAGAAGACACAAATCAGATGCAAGAAATTTATTCAAATTTTAGGTGTATCTTTTAAGCTCTAGTGGTGTAGTTGTTAAGAAGAGTTCAGATGCTAAGGAAAAAGGCTGGTGCTTCAAATCCACCAGCCACTGCTTGGAATCCCTCCTGGGTAGTTCTCCTCTGCCTTTTAGGGTTCCTATGAGTCAGAATTGACTCAACTGTAATGAGTTTGGTTTCAGTGTTAGGGGCATTTTAAATGTGCATTTCCTTGACGATTAATAATTTTTCATAAGATTACGGGTCATTTGTATGCCATCCTTTGTGGAATGCCCGTTCACGTTTCTTGCCCATTTAAAAAACTTGGTTGTTTTCTTTGTTTTAAAAAAAATAACTGGTCTCAGTTTTGTATACATTCTTTATATATTCTGATTACAAGTCCTTTGTCAGATACATGTATTGAGAATATTTTCTTCCAATCTGTGCCTTGCTATTAATTTTCAAATTGCATGCTTTGATGGGAAGTTTTTAATTTTTCATGAAGTATAAGCTATTTATTCTTTTGCAATAAGTGCCTTTTGTATACTATCTAGAAAATAATTGCTTACCCCAAGATTGTGTGGATATTCCGTTATAGAAGCTGTAACGGACTTAACTTTTGCATTGGTCTTTGATGTAACTTAAATTAATTTTTAATATAACGTAAGATGGGGGTCTAGTGTCGTGGATTGAATTGTATTCCTCCAGAAATAGGTGTAGCCATGTGACCATGATTCCCTGTTTTCTATGACTGTCCTTCATTTTGTGATTTGGCTGTGCTGTATGTTAAAGGGTTATGGTAGGGTTGCAAATCCCTTTGTAAGATCACCTCCCTGCTCCACTGTAAAGGGAGTTTCCCTGGAGCATGGCTTGCACCACCCTTAATCTTTTCATCCTGCAAGAGATAAAGGAAAGGGAAGCAAGCAGAGAACTGGGAACCTCACACCATCAAGACAGCAGAACCAGGAGAAGAGTGCATCCTTCAGACCTGCGATTTCTGTGCCAAGATGCACCCTGGACAAAGACTGATACAATACTTGACTTTTCTCCAGAGCCAATAAGAGGGAAAAACTTCCTCTGGAGTTGACATCCTGCATTTGGACTTGTAGCCTACCGGACTGTGTAAGAACAAACCTTCCTTTATTAAAGCCATCCACTCTGTGGTATTTCTGTTAGAGCAGCACTAGCAGACTAAAATATCCAGGCTAAAGCTTTTTCACACATGGATGTTCAATTGTTCTATTAGCGATAGTTACTAGATTTGCTTTAAGCGGCCCATTGTGGGAACCTTGGTGGCCTAGTGGCGCAGTGGCACCACTGGCCTAGTGGCAGTTTGAATGTGCCAGGTGCTCCTTGGGAACTCTGTGGCAGTCACTGTGAGTTGCAATCAACGTGATGGCAATGGGTATCTTTTTTTAAGTCAATTCTATTTTAAAAGAATTAAGAAACTGAAAGAAAATCTTTTATACTTATCCCCCCAAATACTTTTATATTTGCCATTTCTGGAGCTCTTAATGCCTTTATGTTGAGTAGTTTCCATAGTGCACAATTTTCCTTTAGCCTGAAGACTTCCTGTAACTTTGTCAGAATTTTCTTTGACACTTTAAAGATATCATTCCAGTTATTCTATTTTTTATCCTTTTATGACAAGAAGCAATGACACTGATTATCGTCGTTTCTCTGTAGGAACATGTTACCCACACTTACACCAGCTGTTTTTAAACTTTCTCTTGAACATTGATTTCCAGCAATTTAATTATAATGAATTTTATTGTGATTTTCTTCATATTTTACCTGCTAGGAGTTTGTGGATATTTTGGGTCCCAAGGCTGGACATTTTTCATAAAAGTGGGAATTTTTTTTACATTAGTTTTCAATTTTTTTATGTATCAGTCTGTCTCCCCCCTTCTTCTGGATCTCCAATTACATGTACGTTAGGCTGCTATGTTGCCCCACAGATCAGTAAGGTCATTATTTTTTTTTTAAGCTGTTTTGCTCTGTATGCTTCAGTTTGGATAGTTTCTATTGTCCTGCTTTCAAGTTTAATGATCTTCTCCCAGGTGGTAACCAAACTGCTACTAACTCTACCCAGTACAGTTTTTATCTTAGAAACTACATTTCAGTCCTAGAATTTATTCTTTTCTATAACTTCCATTTCTCTACTGAGATTCCTATATCTGTTCATCCATTATCTCCATCTTTTCCTTTAAATTATTAAACATATTTATTAAGAGATGCTATGAAGTCTTTTTATAATTCCAAAGATTTCTGTTATCTCTGGGTCCCTTTTCTTCGTGTTTTGCTAGTATTTGCTTGTCTTTCTTTCTTTTCTGTATGTGCTGTAATCTTTCATTATATTAGAAATGTAGCCATTATACATTGTTGAGAGTCTAATTTGGTTGCATTCCTTTATAGAGTGCTATGCTTTGTTCCATCTGGCAAATAATTTACTGGCTAAGCAGATGATCTTTTTCTGAACTTTTAAGAAATCTGTATTTGGGAGTTAGAGTAGAACTGCTCCTGTGGGAAGGCTTTTGTAGGCCTCAGCTGAATTCCTGGTATATTCAGCAAAGTCTCTCCATTCTGGCTAGAAGTAACTCCTATGTCATCCAGCACTGCGTCACATTCAGAATCACTGTTCAGTTCATAAGTTCTCAGTATTGCTCTCTGTTGGTAAATCTCATCTGTGTTATGTACAGCATATTTTGGCTGAAGACTTAAGAGGGCCTGTTTACAGATTTCTGGAGCTCATTCTTTGGGCAGCTCTCCTTCTCTAAACTCTGCATTGAGATTCCAGCTGCTTTAGCAGTCCCAAACTCTGGTCTCAGTTTCATCAGCTCATTGAGACTGCTTGTACTTTGTTTGGCCCTTATTCCTGCACTGTGGTCCAGATGTTGCCGCCAGGTAAAAAGCCAGGGAGAGTTCGGGGTACATGTGTTTCCTTTCCCTTAGGGATCAAAGTCCTCAGGTGCCTGTTGTTGAATGTTGTTGAAAAGAGTTGCTACACAAAGGCTACAAAAGCCTTTGTGTAGTTTTTAGTTGTTCACAGCAGAAGGGCTGGTCTGGTATCATTTATCCCATCACAGCCAGAAGCAAAAGTCCCTTTCACTTTAAAAAATAGGTAAATTGTTATGATGTGTTACTCATTATAAATATTCTCATTAATACTTAAGTTTGTTTTTGTAATCATGAGAGTTTTTTTGAAATATGTTTACTAAGGCAGCCCTAAATTGTAGAAAATCCAGAGCCTACAAAACTGGAATCTGCCTCTTACAAGACTATTTTCTTGAATGAAAATGAAGGTTGACTACACAACCACAATAAAAAGCTCCTTGGAAATCCAAGAGGAAGAAAACTCTTGAGTGTCAGGAATAGAAACTTCTCAATTGCGGTATGTCTGCCTCTCTCTGCCTGTATTATATGGTCAGCTGTTTCTGAAAAACCGCTACAGCATCTCAGCAACATGCAGCAACAAATACTGACTTCTTGTCCCCATGTCTTCAGGTTAACAAGGCTGACTCTACCCAAGGCCCAGCTCTGTTGGTTGGCTAGGGAAACTGATTCCTTGTGTCTCACTTTCAGACTCAGGCTACAAGGGCAGCAGCTACTCGAAACACATTCTCTCACTGGAATTTCAGAGTCTCAAGAGAGAAAATCCAACTGTAAAGGCCCATACCAAGCCCTTATTTGCACCTTGTCCTCTAATACTCCTTTAGCCAAAGCAAGTTATATAGCCAAGACCAAAGCAAATGGCTGGAGAAATTAAACTCTGCCCGCTACTGGACTATAGGGTGTGTGAAGATGGAGGGGAACATGCATTATTATACATTAGTAAAGAAATGGAACCAATAACTCAGTCTACCACATAGTCCATATGTCATGGACATTCTCAATATGTATATTTCTTTGACCTAGATCCATACTGGAAACTCATTTGTATCTATTGGAAATTGTATTGATCCAACTCATGTTTTTGAGTCAGACTATATACATCAAAGGTCCTTGACATGCTGATGATAAGATGACCTCTGGGTGAATCATCCATCCCTGGACCCAGCCATGATCATCTTTGAGTATAGAAAAGTCTAGTGATACTTCTTATGGAGTGCTATTGATGAGGCAGCTTCAGCTAGAAAGAGAAACGTGGATGGTGTCATGACTGGTATATCATGTGCAAGGGAGCAATTCTGGGCAAATCATAAGAACTTAAGCAGCAGTATTTATCTCTACAGATGTCAAAGGTTTGAGTTGGTGATGAAGGATATGTAAGAGAAAGGAGCATATAGCTCCCTTCTGTGAGGCCCAGGAACTTGGAAATATCTGGAAGCAAAGTCATAGTTAAAATATCTCCCCATCTGTATGGCATGGGCACTGGCTAATTAGAATGGGAAACCAACCCATCAGAATAGAAGTGTCAGTCATGATAGCACATTCGCACTAGCACCTGCCAGACGGAGACTAAAATTTGGAGACATAGTTAGAATTAATGGAGTGTCGTGGGTTGAACTGTGTCCTCCCCAAAACACCTGTCAACTTGTCTATGCCATGGTTTCCAGTATTATGTGATTGTTCATTTTGTTGTCTGATGTAACTTTCTTCTGTGTTGTAAATCCTATCTCTGTAATGTTAATGAGATAAGATTAGAGGCAGTTATATTAATGAGGTAGGCCTCAACCTATAAGATTAGGTTTTGCCTTGGGTCAGTCTCTTTTGACGTATAGAAGACAGAAGTGAGCAGAGAGACATGAGGACCTCGTACCACCAGAAAACAAGAGCCAGAGGAAGAGTACTATAGGCATCTCTTCCAGAGAAGCTCCTGTTCCAGAGGAAGCCGGATGACAAGGTCCTTCCACCAGAGCTGATAGAGAAAAAAAGCCTTCCCCTGGAGCTGGCACTCTGAATTTGGACTTCTAGCCTTCTAGACTGTGAAATAGTTAACTCCTATTTGTTAAAGCCACCCACTTGCATTCTGTTACAGCAGTACTAGATGACTAAGAAATGAAATATTTTTACTGCAAGAAAGCACAATCAATCTTGGTGTCTTCTGATCCATCGTTGGAGTTATATTCAGATATCACTGTCTCCTGTAAGAAAAAAGTGCTCAGATAAGTCATTTGTCTCAAAGTCACAGCTGAAAAACAGCAGAACTTCGACCTCCTTACAAGTAGTGAGACGTCACTCAGCAGAAAAAGTCTAGAAGGTCATGTTGGAAGAGGTGGTCACTAAGGTTGTCCTAAAAGCACTGAACGGAGGCTTTACTCCCATGTCTTTAGAAGACAAAAACTTCCATGCGGTAAGCTCCTTTTAAGTGCCACTAAAAGTATGCAATCTGTAAATTCTTACCAAACATTTGTAAGGTAGGCTTCCCATTTTACAGACCAGAAATCTGATGCACAGAGAAATCATGTATCTCAGAAAGAAAAATGCTACCTACCGTAGCGTAGATCTAGAGTACTACGGTCCTCTCTTTCGGGCGCCAGGACTGGTCTGGAGTTCAGTGGCTATTGATGACTGTTACTGACAGACGGTGACCCTGAGTAGATCTCCTTGTGCTCCATCTACTCCATAAAGATTCTTCTGAGGATCTTCTGGGACATGGGAAGTTCAAATATATGGCAAGTTTTATTTTTACAGAGGACTGCCGTATTCTCCATGGCATAACACTTTGTCTTCCTAATGCATTTATCTTTGTTCACTTTCTTTTTGGGTAGAAGGAAGTGCTAAAAATTTCTGCTCAATTGAATTTTTATCAGCTAATGAAGAGCTCTTTGTGTGCACATTACAATAAGTAGCAACTCCCAAGTCCCTAATATTTAACTTTAATTAAATAAGCCTCTGTCACCATCCCAGGTGAAGCTATGTAATTAATTCTGATAGTAAAAGCATCATTGTGTTTCACTTTTTTATCCTTATCACTATTTCTTGGTTAAAGAATTATATATATATATATGCACATACATACACGTGTTCATATAACTTAAACTTATATATACAAAATTTCATTTATTGGGCAAGTGGTTAAGAGCTCAGGATGCTAATCAAAATGGGGCAGTTCTACTCTGTCCTCTATAAGGTTGCTATGAGTTGGAATTGAGTCTATGGCATCTAACAGTAACATATGTAACATATATAATTTAAATATGATTTTAAATACAAACAAGCATACCTTGGAGATATTTTAGGTTTGGTTCCATACCACTGCCATAAAGTGAATTTTGCCATAAAGTGAGTCACACAATTCTTTTGATTTCCCAGTGCACATGAAAGTCAAATTTCTATACTGTAGTCTATTAGGAGCCCTGAAGGTGCAGTGGCTATGAGCTCAGGTTGCTAACCAGAAGATCAACAGTTTAAATCTATCAGCCACTCCTTAGAACCCTATAAGGCAGTTCTTCTGTTCCTACAGAGTTGCTATGTGTCAGAGTTGACTTAATGGCAACGGGATTAGGTTTTTTTTCCCCATAGTCTTTTGGGTATGCAATAGCATTATGTCTAAAACAACAGTGTACACACCTTAATTTAAAAAACACTTTATTAGGTGAAGGGAGAGAGAACACACAACACAGAGGACTAATCACAAAGCTAAAAAGTTTCCTCAACACAACCAAACATTTTGAGGGTCAGAGTAGCAGGGGTAATGATCTGGGGACCATGATTTCAGGTACATCTAGGTCAAACGGCATAGCAAAGTTTATTAAGAAAATGTTCTGCATCCCACCTTGATGAGTGGTATCTGGGGACTTAAAAGCTTGCAAGAAGTCATCTAAGATGAATCAATTGGTCCCTACCCACCCAGAGCAAAGGAGAATGAAGAGCACCAAAGACACAAGGAAAATATCAGCCCAAGAGACAAAAGGGCCCCATACGACAGAGACTACATCAGCCTGCGACCAGAAGAATGAAATAGTGCCTGCTACCACCAGTGACCACCTAGACAGGGACTACAACATACTGTTCCTGACGGAGCAGGAGAACGTTATGGTGCAGAACTCAAATTCACGTAGAAAGACCATACATAATGATCTGACAGAGACTACAGGAACACCCAAAGACATGGTGCCTGGACTCCGTTAACCTAGAACTGAAACTATTCTCTAAGCCAACTCTTCAGACAAAGATTAGAGCAGACAACAAAACATAAAATGATACTCAGAAAGAGAGTGCGCCAGGTGCATTGTCAACGAGCGGTAACACGAGGTCCAACAACAAAGTTCACAAACTTAATTGTTCCAAATGCTGCATACCTCATTAATAAATACTACTAGAGTCACCTTCAAAGTCCGCCTCTTGAGAAGCTACGCACCGACACCAGAGATTAGTCCACGCTTCAAAGCAACTTTGGGACTCTTTCTGGAATGACTACTGTCGACAGCAGCAAGGTGGCAAGTTTGTGAATGTAACTGTGTAGTTGTCTGTAAGGGAGTTTTTAGCCAGTAACAAATAACTGTATTGGAACACATTCCCTACTCACCTGATCTGGCCCCCAATGACTTTCATCTTTACCCAAAGATAAAGAACATATTGGAAGGAAGACATCTTGATGACATTCAGGACATCAAGGGTAATAGGATGACAGCTCTGATGGCCATTCGATAAAAAGAGTTCCAAAATTGCTTTGAAGGGTGGATTACGTGCTGGCATCAAGACCTTGCTTCCCAGGGGGAGTACTTCAAAGGTGACCGTAGTGACACTCAGCAATGAACTAGGTAGTACTTTTTCTAGGATGAGTTTGTGAACTTAATTGGCAGTCCTTGTATTTTGAAAGAAATTTTTTTTTTTTTTTTCCACTCCTGAGCACTAGGTTTCAACGATGGGCTAAAAATATTCAGCAAACCAAGTTGTAAACAGATGTGCTGTCATCCAGCCTTCGTTGTTCTATTGACAGAGCTCAGGCAGAATAGATTGAGCATAATTCTTAAGGACCCCAGGATTTTCAGCATGGTCAGTGAGCACGGGCTTCAAATCAAGGGCAACAGCTGCATTAGGCCCTAGTAAGAGAGTCAGCCTGTCCTTTGAAGTCAGCATCGATGTCTCTCTCTGGCTATCAAAGTCCTAGATGGCATCCTCTTCCAACGGAAGGCTGTTTCATCTACACTAAAAATCTGTTGTTCACTGTAGCTACCTTCATCATTTCTCTTACCATGATCTTCTGTATAACTGGCTGCAGCTTCTGCATCAGTGGCTTCACCTTGCACTTGTATGTTGCAGACATGGCTGCTTTTCTGAAACCTCGTGAACCCACCCCTGCTAGCTTCACAGTTTTCTTCTGCAGTGTCTTCAGCTCTCTCAGCCTTCAGAGAACTCAAGAGAGTTGGGGCCTTGCTCTGGATTAGGCTTGGGCTTAATGAAACATGTGGTTGGTCTGATCTATCCAGACCATTAAAATTTTCTCCACATCAGCAATATAGCTGTTTCACTTTAGCATTCACACGTTCACTGGAGCAGCCTTTTTAATCTCCTTCAAGAACTTTTACTTTGCCTTTACACCTTGACTAACCATTTGGCACCAGAAGTCAAGCTCTGAGCCTGTCTTGACTTTGAACGTGCCTTCATCACTCAGCTTAGTCCTTCCTAGCTTTTGTGTTTAAAGTGAGAGATGTGCCGCAGTTCCTTTCACTGGAAAACTCTGCCATTGTAGGGTTATCAGTAGGCTTGGTTTCAATATTGTCACATCTCAGGAAATAGGGAGGCCCAAAGAGAGGGAAAGAGGCAGGCAAACAGCCAGCTGGGGAATCAGTTAGAACACACACAACTTTTGTCGACTAAGTCTGCTGTCTTAGATGCGTGCAGTTTGTGGTACTCCCAAAACAATTACAACAGTAACATCAAAAATCATGAATCACGATCACCATCACAGACATAACAGTGTTGAAAAGTTTCAAATATCACAAGAATTACCAAAATGTGCCACAGAGAATTGCAGTGACCACATGCTGTTGGTAAAATGGTGTCAAAAGACTTGCTGGACACAGGGTTGCCACAAATCTGCAATTTGTTAAAAAAAAAAAAGCGATATCTGCAAAGTGCAATAAAGTGGAGTGCAATAAAATAGGGCATGCCTATATAATTTTATTTAAATTATGTCTACAGCCATACCTCATATACATAATTTAGATATAATCAGCTGCTTTAACAGCTAATAGAAGCATATGCCTTTTAGTTCCCCAAATTATATAACATAAAATTATAATCCACATAATGGCACTGAGATACCAAAAATATTAAAATCATGACAAGAAAAAGAAAGTTCAGGAACACAGAGGGTTTGGTCCAAGATCTGATGGCAGCGTCCAGTGGCAAAGTTGGAACTTGAACACAGATTGGCTCTGACTTCCATCCCCAATTTGCCATGATTACTTCCTGGTCCTCAGAAAAAGGAAGGTCACGGACTTGGTAGACCTGAGAATGGCTCAAATGATCCAGGCAATGGAATCAGCTGCCAACTTTTATGGAAAAAAGTGTGATAGCAAAGAACCATGGCCTAGCTCTGATGGCCAAGCCAACATCAAATCAGAATTCTCCCTTAAAGCTAAGTTCACAAAACTCTTTAATACTGAAGCCAAGTCTCAGAACTTCAGAACCCCAAACTCAGCAGCAGTCTTTAGAACTGAAAGTGCTAGACTCTTTGGAATGGAAAAAAAATTACAAAAGAAAGAATGTGGCCAACCTCGGTCAGTTAAAGGACCTTCAAGGTGGGGACCATAAGTCCTCAGATGGTGAGACCAGGGAGCCAGTGAGGACAACCATGGGAAGCACGACCACAACGTGGTACATTGCCTAATTCTGAAAGTTACAAAAACGAGTCTTCAGGAACTAACAAGGAGTCAGGTAACCTAACCACGTGTGGGCCCCAGCAGGACATACAGTAGCTTTTTTGGAACATTCAGCGTTGTGACAGAGTGCCCAAGGTCATCTTTTCCTAGGGCTGGAAGAACCTGAGACTGAATGATCCAGAGGCATCTCGGCAGCTTTAATGTATGGCTGGTGCACAGTGATCGATGCAGGACTCTGTTTCTTTGGGCTTTTGTAGTAGAAGAGGCCCATTCATGATTAAAACAAAGATGATAGCTTAGAAGTATGGGAGATCTGAGGGACCCTTTGGGTCTTGGCCAAAATTAAGATGGGCTCGCCTGTCTGTGCTTGTTCTAACTTTGATTCTTTCAATCCAAAGAGACAGATACCAATGAGATACTTTGTCCTTTCATTTGTTTAGTACCTAAAATTCTAAGGATTATTCACCATTACTTCATTGCTTCAGGCCCTTGGCTAGGGGGTGGGATGCTTAGATTGTCTGCAAGGTGAGTTGGCCTGCCCTGTTAGTGATTAGAGGCAGATGATAGAGTGATTGTTCCAGCTCTGAAAGTGAGTGTCTGTGAAGTTGGCAGGATGTTGTCCCAGGTAAGGAACATGTGGTGACCTTTTACTACCTTCCTTCCAGTGGACATACAGTCATAACTTTTATCTCATTCTGGGCACATTTCTCATATCTAGTAAAAATGAGAAAAGGCACACACATACACACACATTCTCAATAAAGGAATCTTTCAGGAGAAAATTGATACTACATGGTCTCACTTCTTGTGGCAATATGCAACCCATCATCTGGGAAATGTATGTACAGATTTTGAGTAACTTGTTTACAAACAACAAAAAATATTAACAGTCTGTTCATTCCATCCATTTCCCGAGAGAGAAGAATCACTTCACAGTGATTCCAGAACTTCCAGCCCACAAAGAGTTCTGTGTTGGGGTCTTCCATCATGGGGCTCTCCCTTAGGGATGTAGAGGTCAAAGGTCTTCTAGGATAACCATCTCAGAAGAGGAATCCGGAATTTGGCTTCCAGAACTTTATCTTCCCAATGCGTAGCCTTATCATAGACAATCTGGGTTCATGAAGCAGCTATTACAAAAGTGCTTCACTGGCCAATGGGACTGTATCCATGGAGGACAATAGGATTGGGGGAGGGCTTTCTGATGTTCTGAAGCCAGTCAGATGAGACAAGGAGCCCCAAGACCAAGCAAGTGTGGTGGCAACCTCCAAAGGAAGGGAAGGAGTTGAGGCCCTGAAACTTAGCAGAGCAGGGAGGGGGAGAAGACTGAGATGGCCTCCTGTGAGGACTTTCTGTGATTTAGCTGTCTTGTTGTTCACACAGTGGCACCAACACAGCACAGCACAGCCTTCTGGGAGCTGTACACGCATTGTCCTTTTGACTTTCAGGACGACCTGTGATCCAGATGTTACCATCTTTTTAGAGATGGGGACATCAAAGGGAATAGAGATGACGTGATTAGCCCTAGACCAACTCAACCACCAGTCTTGAAGTCTTGCAATTAGGCTCCTGGAGGTCCTCATGGGTTTTGTGTGGGTTAATGGCCTCAGATGGCCTGTTGACAAGAAACCTTCTGGGATAGTTGTTAAATCCAGTCCCCAGGGAGGCCTTACTCCAGAACCGCCCTCAGAGATCTAGGGGGGAGGACTGAAAGTGCACAAGTTCAATAATCAGCCAGGTGATTCCTATGATCAGCTTAGTTTGGGAAACAGCGACCTATCTGGATACCAGCCGTGAAAATTTGTTGTGAATGACACCTCCTTGGACTGCTCTGAGAGGTCCTGGGGACGGTAAGGGCAGTGCTTGGGACTCTCAATAGCAATGTTGAGTAGTTTATTGCAGCAGAACACTGACAGCAACCTAAATGTCTAGAGTGGGAAAATGGGAACATGTTTAAGAGTACATATGGACAACAGAAAGCGACACAGCCCCTACAAGTCGCTGGTCAAAGTCTATTTATTGACATGTAAGTGCAGTCATGATACTTTTTAACAAAAAACCACCTGGTACCAATGTTTCTACCATGACACTATTTCTGTAAATTACTACATTCTATCTACTGTATATGGCAAATGCCTGGATGGCTGTTCAGTGATAGTCACCTAAAACATCTGTGGATGCATCTGGTAACAGAAACGTGGGTAGGGCTCCACTGTATAACAACAGGGAATGTGGGGACTGTCAACTAAAGTGTGCGTTCTACCTGCAGGCAATGACTTGTTAGTATTTCAAGCCACCTGGCCTATAGCTTCTGCACTGAAGAGTAACAGTGGTTGTTTCTGAGTGGTGCTATTTTGGGATTAAAAATAATAAAAAAAATTTAGATTTAATTCAAATTTTAAATAAAAAAGACATAGAATTTTTGTGGACTATAATTCTCTACTGATAGTGACTATAAGAGTGTAATTTATGACAGAAAAAGTAGGGTTGTGTTGTTGAACAAATTACCCTCTTTTATTCTGGGAATCCCTCGTGGCATAATGGTTAAGTGCTATAGCTGCTAACCAAAAAGTCGGCAGTTCAAATCCAGCAGATGCTCCTTGGAAACTCTATGCAGCAGTTCTACTCTATCCTGTAGGGTCACTATGAGTTGGGATTGACTCAATGGCAGTGTTTTTTATTCTTGGCTGACAAAGTGCTACTTCTGATCCTCTGTAGAAGAGGATGCTAGGCCAACTAGAAGCATCTTCAATCTGATAGAGGAGAGGACATGCCCCCAAAGCTGTGAGCCTTGGGCCTAGGGAGTCTATTTTAAGGATGAGGTGGGGCAGAGCTCAGGACTTGAAAACTCTGTTTAGATGCCACTGACATGTTTAATGGGAAAAGGCTTTGTAGTCTTGCTCCCAACAACCAGTTCCTTCTTTTTCTCTTTATGGAGGTGGGTTTGGATATGGATCTCCAGATTCCTGAGCTGTGTGACTTTAGGACTTAATCCCCCCGGGCCTCCACTAATTTGTTGGTGAAAAAAAAGTTTTAGAAAAACCACCTCAAGGCCCCTCCCCCAGCCCATCCTGTAGAATCAGTGGGACCCTAAGCCCTTCCTTTGCCTTCCTAGGGTCCAGGTGCCTCACAGCGAACTTGAGAAATGTTGGGACATCCCCCCCACCCCTGCTGAGCCCCAGCTCCCTGATGGCTGTTCACCTGAGGGCTCTAACGGTTGCTCTTTGACTGTGAAGGTGAAGGCTGTGCATTGTGGTGCTGATATCTGAAGCGAGTCTGACTGTGTCACAGTCCTGGGGCCTTTGCTAAGTCAGTTCACCTTTCTGGGTTTCCATTTCTGCATCAGTTAGATGACATGGAAGACCTACCTGAGGGAGCTTTCAAGTGGATTGATGAGATCACGGGGGCAGAGGTGCCTGACCTGTAGGAGGTGCAACTGTTTCCCTGACTGCTTTCGTATAGTAATAACCGCCCCCTCCCCCAAAACCCACTGCTGTTCAGTAGATTCTGCTTCATAGCAACCTTACAGGACAGAGCAGAACTGCCCCATAGAGTTTCCAAGGAGTGTCTGGTGGATTCAAACTGCCAACCTTTTTGTTAGCAGCCATAGCACTTACCCACTATGTCACTAGGGTTTAACGAAAACCCTATATAGTAACAGCTGCCATTCACCAGGCGGGCATCCTTGACAGTGCTGTTGGTGGTGGTACCATTGAATTGATTCTGACTCTTGGAGACCCTACGCATGCAGAGTGGAACTGCTCCTCTGGGGTTTCAAGGCTGTGATGTAGAAGTAGATCACTGGGACTGTCTTCCAAGGTGCCTCTGGGTGAGTTTGAATCACCAGCCTTTCAGCTAGTAGTCACTATCTTAAACATTTAGGACATTCAGGGACACTGTATACAGTGACAGTAGTTACCACTAACTGGGCACTTACTATGGGCCAGGCTTGTGCTAACAACTTTAGATGGCTGTCTCGCTCTGTCCTCTATGATCCTTACAGAAATTCTACCCCTTATACAGGTGGGGAAAACTGAGGCTTACAGAGTTGATAGGAACAGCTCACAGTCACTCAGATGGTAAACAGCAGAGATGGGATTGAGAACCAAGGGGTTTGTACTCTTTGTGGTTCCAAACCACCAGGCTCCACTGCCAGTGTTATGCCTGGCTCTCTGCTGCTAGGGCCCAGCTTTCTGAGGTGCTTTCCTGGAGAAAGGGTGAAATCCATCAATTTAGCCACACTCCCTTGGCCAGCTGTATTGTGATCAAGAAGTGGCAGGGCTGATGGGAAGGTGTGTTGTGAGACTGAACCGGCCAAACAGCTCCAGTAGAGAGAGTTCCAGCCTGCATACAGTGGAGGCCACACAAGTTGCTAAAGGCACATGGACTTGAAACCAGAAGATCCAGTTTTGCTGGCTTCTAGCTGTGTGACCTTGAAAAACTGACTCACCTTCTTGAGCCTGTTCCTTTGTCTGCAAACAGGATCACGATGCTGTTATGGCTTGAATTGTGCCCTCTTCCCCCGCCAAAAAAGTGTATCTAAGTCCTAAACCCCGGTGCCTGTGAACGTAACTGTTGGAAAATATGTCCTTTGAAGATGCTATCAGTTACATTATCATAAGTCTCCCAGATGCAGATGGGCCCTAACCAATGAGTGGTATCTTTATAAAAGAGGAAGAGGCACCAGGAGACAGAAGGGTGACTGTGTAAAGATAAAGCTACATCCCAAAGAGTGCCTGGGTCTACCAGAAGCTAGGAGACACAAGAAAGGACCCTGACAGCCTTTTGTGTCCCTAATACCTTGCAACATGTTTTTTTTTCATTTTCAAAATGGGTTATTTGTGAACTTGACATAACTAATGTCATAACGGTACTCTAAATAATCTGTGCTTTTACTACACCAGTTATTCTGGCCTCTTTCCAAAGAGATGCAGAGACCCGCCAGCTCCTGTGGCTTTGGTCTCCCTCCTCTTCTTCATTCTCTTGAGAAATGACCTTCAGCCTAAGAGGAAGGCTGCCTGGTAATTTTTGTATCTACAATTTCCTTACACCTTATCTCAGTCAGAAACACTTGACAGGCTAGTTCTACTAGCTGAGGAATTTGTATGCAAGCTTTGTCTCTGCCTGTTATAAGCACACAGATTAGAGTCTAGGTGTCTGACATACATATCTGTAGTTTAATACAGAGTTTCTTGTGGTTAGTTTGTGATGTATACAATTATCTGTGGGCTACATGCCTGAAACATTTAAGTAATGCTTGCCAAAAGTGGTATCTAAACTCTGATGTAAAAATTTGTCTTTTGAGACTCCACGGAGAACAATAGCCCACATTGCTCTTGAGTCTCAGGTGGTATCATACCTCCTAATAAACCTTCTTCTGCTTTGTGATTTGGAGATGTGTCATTGGCTCAACAGCTCCAGGGCAGGGACTCTCATCCCATAACACTTTGTAGAGGAGTTGGTCCAACTGACACCCCTAAACTTGAACTTCCAGTCTCCGGAACTGAGACAGAACATTTCTGTTCTTACATGTCATGAGGTCGCAATGAGTTGAAATTGACTCAAAAGTACTTAACAACATGTCACCTAGTTGGGGATGTTTTGTTTGAGCAGCCACAGCAAACAAATGTGCACACACACTTCACAGATTGATGTGCAGATCCCAGAGATGGGGACCAAGTGCTGGGTCAAGTGTGGAATCCTGCTGTCCTTTTGTTTACTGAGTCAAGGCCTGGCTTTGGCTAACCCAGACGCTGAGGATCTAAGGACATTTATAGGCTCTCCCTCCCACCTAGAAGGAGTCCTTGTTACATAGTGCTTAAGTGCTTGGCTGCTAACCAAGCACTTGGTTGGTGGTTGGTTCAAACCCACCAACCAGTCCACAGAAGAAAGAGGTGGCAGTCGGATTACAGGAACATTTACAGCCTTGGAAACTCTATCAGGTACTTCTATTCTGTCCTGTAGAGTCACAATGAGTCAGAATGTACTCAGCGGTGATGAGGGAGTCTCTGAGTAATCCCAACGGTTAATGCACTGGGCTGCTCACTGAATGTGTAGACGTGCCTTGAAAGAAACGCCTTGAGATCTACTTCTGAAACATCAGCCACTGAAAACCCCATGAAGCCTGGTTCTCCTCTGTCACACAGAAGGCCGTGAGTTTGGGCAGAATCAGCAATAACTGGTGCCCCCACCCTGCTGCCCCAAGCCCCTCATGACAGCTTCAGATGCCTGGAGAAGCTGAGGGTCTGCCCGGTGCGCGTGCGTCATCTCTGCCAAATCAGAATGGACATAAGACAAAGCATGGCACGGCTGCAGGAAAAGGCAGCGCCGTTCAGCTTGGTGGTCACTAAATGCTCTGCCTGACGTCCAGGCTGTGGATCTGGACCTGGGAGAACCATCCAAGGAGCCGTTCCCAGGACTGCAAAGGCAGTTTTTCCCCTCAGTGAATTCCATATTAGTAAACTGGAAACATCACGGGGGCTTCTGCCTAACAAGCAAAACAGC
This sequence comes from Heterohyrax brucei, assembly GCA_028571685.1. Taxonomy (NCBI): domain Eukaryota; kingdom Metazoa; phylum Chordata; class Mammalia; order Hyracoidea; family Procaviidae; genus Heterohyrax; species Heterohyrax brucei. Next base: position 118,690,622 of record CM053151.1, on the reverse strand, counting down.
TTCTGTTTGACAGAGTCAAATACTTTCTTAAAAATAAAAAATAAAACAACAACAAAGACACACAGATAAAAAGACAGCATGAAAAGCTTTCTCAGTCTTCTCCAACACAAAGAAAGACATGAACAGGTTTTATTCCATTGCACCTTTATTTATTTACTTGTTTTTAAAACTCTGTTCACTGTTCATATTTTCATACATTCTAGAATCACACAGGACCTGTCAGATAGCGCCCTCCTTCAACACTCAGCTTTCTAACCAGCCTCCTTTTGCCCCTTGTTCTAACTTAAGGGATATCTTGTCAGTGCCCAAGGTGTTCCCAGGGGGCTGTATTTTCATGAGGAGGGGACTAAGAGGTGTGCAGAGCTGGTGCTCAGTAACTCAGTCAGCTGTGTGCCCTGACCCCAGACTGTCCCCTTTTTGCAACTTTTCCTCGTTTTCCATTCCATCCCTTACCTTGCAGCATCCACGCCCTCACAGGGCCAAGGAATCAGGGGTTTGAATCCCAGTAACCGTGTGACCTTGGGGAAGCTTCCTGATCTCTCCAAGTCTTTGTTTTTTCTTCTACAATGTGGGGAAAAGATTCCTTATCTCACAGGGTTACTGTGATGATTCAGTGACTTAAGGTATGAAAAGTGCCTGGCTCTCTGCCTGGCCTAGACTATATCCTTAATATGATACCTGGCTAATCAATGTTACAGCCAGGTGCTGAGAGCAATTGCTTTATAGAAGAGCTTGGTCTCTTCACACTGCCCAAGAAATGACTCTCTAATGGTGGAATTCCAGACACCACCGCATGGGAGAGGGAGACAGCTGACAGCAGAGACTCCCTGGGGGCATCATTTGAATTCAACCAGGCAAGCTGCTGTCTCTTCCACCCACTGGCAAGGCCGGTGCCAAGTAAGTGGCACTGGCAGAGAAATACTGACCCTCTCTTTAAGACTAGGCTTTCAACAGCCAGGTAAGAACCTGTTTCAGGGAGCTGGGCAGACACGGCACACTCATTTATTCAATGATCCCTGCCAGGGAGGAAACAGCTTCATGTGGGTATAAACCAGGAACATTAAGAAGCATAGTAATTCTTTAGGGTGATCATCAGTCTCCCCCAACTGCCCTTCAGAAGTCACCGGTCATGGGGGTGTCCTCATCCTTACAGCCTGAGGAGTTGGATCACCCAGTGTGAGCTCTCACATGAGGGGCTCACAGCCCACTAACTTTCAAAGGGTGACTTGCTGAGGAAGGAATTATCCACCAAGGCAGAGCTGACCTCGTCTTTCTCCTTGCTCGCCGTACATGGCCACTAAAATCAAAATCTGAGACACCAATGGTCACAAGAATGAAATAATAATGCTGCCAAGAAGAAGCCAACATTCTGCTTTATGCTTGGTCCACAAATTGAGCCTTGCTCTGTCTCCTCAACAGCAGTCCTTAGTTTTTCCAAGCCAGCCATTCATTCAGCTCTTGTTTCTGTGGAAGTCTCAGTACAGATATGGTGAACCCAAGGTCTGCACGTCCACCATCACTTTAAATTTCTCCTTCAACAACAAACAAGCCACTTGACGGACAATCTTAAGTCATGTGCCCACCAAGGCTGTGGCTGGTATGATGTGGGAACATCCTCCAGGAGAGACAGACAGAAAGAGAGAGAATGAGAGTGAGAGAGAGAGAGAGAGAGAAAGAGAGACAGAAAGAGAGAGAAGATCTGCAGGCCAGGGCTGCAGGAGACAAAACTCAGGGAAGCTCTATGAATCTGGGAGCGCCTCTCCAAATATTTGGTTCATGCTAAAAAAAACAGCACATTATTAAAAATAGATATTTATAAATCTTGATATGAACAGATACACACATCAAGCCAATGGAAAAAAAGAAAAAGAAGTTATCTTCCCAGTATCAAAGAGTGAGATGCTTTTGATGAATGGGCTGCCATCCAACGATCACCCCTGTTGTGTTTTTGTACAAAACGGCTCATCGAATTGAGATGAAATGCTTGTCCTAGGAGACACACAGTTGAACTGCCTGGTTCTGTTATTTGAACTGGTGGCCTTTGCCAGCCACCTGGGAGAAAGGCTTTCTGCATCCAACCACTCACCTAGGGCATCAACAGTTGATCTTCCCAGCCTTCTTTTGAGACCCCTGACAAAGACGTGGTGTTCTTCATGGTGTGAATGAGCTGGGGTGGATTCATTGTGCTTTAGTATCTGCTCCTTGCAGCAGGATCCGTTTATGGTTATGACCCCTTTGGAAAGTCCGAAGGTGCATTTGACAGAGTGGTGGGTGTAGGTCGAGCCTGTTGGCCCCTGTGGTGTCCGATCACAAATCCATAAACACACAGGACTGCCATCCTGGGGCCATGCTGAGCCTGCTAGGGAGCCCCTGGGCCCTTCACAGAGTGGTGTATATGTAGACAAAGATGATGACGATTAGGTTCAGAATGGTCCCAATGATGCCCAGCATTGCCAAGATACTCTCCTCTTTGCTCTCTTTTTCTTGGCCTCCTCTGTCTTCGTCATTTCCACTCGTGATTACCATCTTGGTTGCAAATGTCTTTATCTTCCTCCCCAGGCTAACCTGTAATTGGAAAAATGCAGCACAGAAGATGAGCATTTACAGCATCCTCTAGACAGCAAGTCTGACCTAGCGGGGGGCGCAGGAGTCATGCTTGGGGACCAGACCCGGGGTGGGCATGGGAAAATCACAGCGGGAGCCAATCAAGGGACACGTTTACCTTGGCAGAGAAGAAATGGCATAAAACGCTCAACTTGACGTTTGTGTGAAGGGTTTAACCCAGACCTCCAGCCCAGGTACCACTCACTCTGTCGCACCTGGTCCTCTCCTCTCACCTGAGCCAGAAACTAAGACAGCACAGAGCGGAGAAACCACATTGTGCGTATTCTCTGATGGCACATCCTGGATCACACCCAAGAGATGTGCTGCCCTGTGTGTTCATGAAATGTGTTTGAGCTGCCTCACAGTCCCGGTGGATCTGAAATGCGGGCTGCTGGTTGAGCAGGGTGGACAGACCCGGGGAATGCTATGCACTGAGGCTGAAGAAGTAGGAGGTCTGCAAAGTGTGTGTGAGGACAGGTGCCATGACAAGCTCTTATCACCCCTAGCGGGAATACATACCAGTGTAGCCATGCTGGCGGGAAGGCTGAGTGGCATCACCCGAAAGAGTAAAAAGACACCTATCCTACACCTGGGCAACCAGTTCCCCAGCTGTGCACCCTATAAACGTCTGCACGGGGAGATGTGCACAGGGAGGCTGTGGACCTGTGCCTGCAATAACAAAGGACTGGAAACTACTCAAATGCACATCAAGAACAGACAGACGGACACGCTTGGCCGGTGCCTACAGTGGAGTATTATACAATAATGAAAAGAACGAGCGACAGCTACACACAGTGACAGGGACAAAAATCCCAGTACTTAATGCCACAAAAATGTCACTATCCCATCCTCTCCTCTCCCTCCAAATACCATCATCCTGACATCTAACAACATAGATTAGTTTTTCCTGTTATTTGAATTTTGAATATAAATGGAATCACATGTGCAATATATCTTCTTCTGAGTGATTCATGCTGGTTTTTGAATAGTATTTCATTATCTGGAGACTGGTGACAGAGTGGTTAAGAGCTCGGCTGCTAACAAAAGGGCTGGTAGTCTGAATCCACCAATTATTCCTTGGAAACCCTATTTGGCAGTTCTACTCTGTCTACAGAGTTGCTATGAACTGGAATCAACTCCACGGCAACAGGTTTGGCTTTCTTTAAAAAATGTTTTTTTATTCTAATTTATGACCACACCCACAATCTATGTATCTAGTCTACTGCTGACGGGATTATGGTTGCTTCCAGTTAGGAGCTCTCATAAGGGGTGCTGCCACAAAGATTCTCGGACAAGTCCTCTGGTGAACACAGATGTGCACTTATCCCTATTAAACATTTTTGACATGGAGCAAAGTCAAAAAGGGTCAGAGTAAGCACCACATATTCATCACCTAAATGCCACCACTAACATGTCACTGTACTTCCCTTATCCCATATCTGGCCTCTATCCAGCCATTGAGAGCCAAATCTGTAATTTACTTAGAAGGGCACCAAAAGGAGAATGGTTTTCCCTTACACACTACACTTCCCCTTAAATACTCCAAAATGCATGTATTAACTAGTGTTCAGCACTGGTTTACAGTTTTTTCTTTTGATGTAAAATCAATAGGTGCACAATTCCTTATTGGCTATATAAACCCAAAGGAGCCCTGATGCCCAATTGTCAAGCACTTAGCTACTAACCAAAACATCAGTAAGCAGACCCCACCAGCATGTCTTCAGAAGAAAAGACCTGGTGAGCTGCTTCTGTAAAGGTGACATCATGTAAAACACCACAGGGCAGTTCTACTCTGTCATATGGGGTTGTTACGGGACAAAACTGACTCCATGACACAACAAGAACAATGCATATACCCAGGAGACGTTCTGCTAGGATATAGGGTGTGCATATATTTGGCTTTAGTCATTAAGCGAAACCATTATAAATGCAGAAAAGACAGAAGTTGCCCCAAAATTTCGTTTACTTGGAGTCACAATCAACACTCACAAAAACCTTAGTCAAGAAATCGAATGATGTAGTGCTTTGGGGAAATCTGCTGCAAAAGACCTCTTGAAATTGTCAAAAAGCAAAGATGTCACTTTGAGGACTAAGGTGTGCCTGACCTAAGTCATTGTATTTTCAGTCACTTCATAAGCATGTGGAAAGTTGGATAATGAGTAAGAAAGACAGAAGAAGAATTATGCTGAATTATGTTGGCAAAGAGTCCTGAATACCTATACTGTGGACTGCCCAAAGAACAAACCAATCTGTCATGGAAGAAATACAGCCAGAATGCTCCTTCGAGGCAAGGATGGCAAGACTTTGTTTCTCATGTACTTGGCTCAGAAAGAACCGGTCAGGTCCCTGGAGAAGGACATCATGCTTGATACAGTAAACATTCAAAAGTAAACATTCAGTGAGAAAGAGGAAGGCCCTCAGGGAGACGGGCTGACACCACAGCTGGGACAATGGGCTCAGACACAGCAACTGTGAGGATGACGCAGGACGGAGCCGTGATTTGTTCTGTTGCACAGAGGGTCCCCGTGAGTCCGAACTGACTCCGTGGCACCTAACAACAGGTCCTTCCAAATCATTTTTCAAAGCAGTTGTACCTGTTGGCTTGTTTCTAAGCACTGGATTGATTCTTCCATTTTGGTGATCGCAGGGCTCAAGCTTTGCATAAAGTCACGAGAAAGCGGGAAGGGCCTTAGAAATCTACCCCCGTCTCTGTGCTGGGCAGACATCTAGCCAAGCCTCAGGCATCTCTTTTGGGGGGCAGGGTGTGGGCCTCTTTGTTTATTGTCTTTCAGCTTAGCTAGACTGCGAGCCCTGAAAGGGAAAGCTTTAAGTCCCCAGCTGCAAGCGCAGGGCCTGACATGGAACAGGTACTCAGGAAGGCTCTGCCAGGCAAGCGACAGGATCACAAGGGCGGGGTCTGGCACCACCTCGCTTTGGAGGGCAGGAGATATGATGCCACGGCTGGTCTAAAGAGGTGTAATTAGTGCTGCCTTTATAACCAAGGACCCAACACAGTCACTCAAGCAAAACTAAGTGCCGTCGCAGAGGCCGCTTGGTTTCCAGGCTTTATTTAGCCTCTTCCCCTGAGTTAACCCCAGCATGTGGATGACAGCGATGGAGAGGGCGGAAGGACACTGGGAGATCTGCATGGAAACCAAACTAGTTGACAGACAGGAGAGGGGAGAATAAAATCAAAATAAACTAAAATAACAAAAGGCACAGGCTAGGCAACATCTGACGTAAGCTTGCAACGCAAATATAAATTCATTCCAATCACCGTGTATTGAATGCTAGCTATAAGTCAGGCACTCTACTCCCTGTGATAAACCAAAAAACCAAACCCATTGCCAGTGAGTCGACTTCAGCTTATAGCAGTGCTGTCAGACAGAGCAGAACTGCCCCACAGAGTGAGGAGCACCCGGTGGATCTGAACTGCCAACATTTTGGTTAGAAGCCTAGCTCTTAACCAATGTGCCAGCAGGTTTTCCAGTGACAGGAAGCATAAAATAGAATGAAAGCTACTAGGAAAGAAAAGAGAAACAAAAACTATTACTCAAACACTCAAATAATCAAAAGCTATTAATACACACAAAAAATAAAAAAATGAATTCACAAATGATGTCTACAAACACTAAAGACTATACAGATACTTTATCTGAATTAATGAGTAGTTAGCAAGGGTGCTCAATGTAAAATCAATATAAAAATCAATTTCATTTCTAAACAACAGTTAGAAAAGCTCTTTTTAAGAACAACAGTAAATAACTGGAAAGACACATAACACTCATGGATTGGAAAACTTTATACTGTTAAGACAGCAATACTCCTAAAACTGATCTACAGATTAAACACAATCCCTATCAAAATCAAAGCTTGCATTTTTTCAGGTACTGAAAAGTTGAACTTAAACTCATACGGAAATACAAAATATCCAAAACAACCTTGAAAGAATTAATTTGGTGAACTCAATCTCAAACCATGCTACATAGTTACAGTAATCAAGGCAGTGTAGCATTGAAATAAACGTAGATATATAAAAAACCTGCTGCTGTCAAGTAATTCCAACTCATAACGATCTTACAGAATAGAACTGCCTCCACAGTGTTTCCAAGGAACACCTGGTGGATCTGAACTGCTGACCTTTTGGTTGGCAGCCATAGCATTCAACCACTATGTCACCAGGATTTCCACAGACATATAGATCAGTGGAGAAAAATCACGTGTCCAGAAAGAAACCCTTATATGTATGGTAAACTGATTTTTGATAAAGTTTCCAAGATAACTCAGTGGGGAAAGAACAGCCTTTTAACAAGTGTTAGTGAATGGAGAAGGGATTGGGATTTTATTTTAGTTGGTTCCACAATCAACGTCCACGAAAGCAGCAGTCAAGAAACCAAAAGATGCACCGCACTGGGCAAATCTGCTGCAAAGGACCTCTTTAAAGTGTTGAAAAGTAAAGAAGATTAAGGTGCACCTGACACAAGCCATGATATTTTCAACTGCATCACACGCATGTGAAAGCTGAACAATGAATACGGAAGACAGAAGAAAAACTGATGCCTTTGAATGCGGTGTTGGGGAAGAATACTCAGTGCACCCTGGACCACCAAAGAACAAATAAATCTGCTCTGGAAGAAGTGCAACCAGAGTGCTCCTTGGAAGCAAAGACAGAGAGACTGCATCTCACATACTTTAGACATGTTGTCAGGAGGGATCAGTCCCTGGAGAAGGACATCGTGCTTGGCAGAGTGGGGGTGGGCAGCGGAAAAGAGGAAGACCCTCAACAAGATGGATTGACACAGTGGCTGCAACAATCGGCTTAAGCATAAGAAATCGTTGTGGGCATGGTGCAGGACGTGACGATGTTTCATTCTGTTTCACATCTGGTCTCTGAGTTGGAATTGACACAACGGCACCTAACAACAACAGCAGTGGGATGACTGGACAGCCACATGCAAAAGAATGAAGTCAAACCCATTCCTAACATCACATATTAACTTAAAAACGAGTCAAGGACCTAAATGTAAAAACAAGATCTATAAAACTCTTAGGAAAAAATAGATCTAAATCTCCATGATCTCAGATTAGGCAATAGGTTCTCAGATAGGACACTGAAACACACAAGCAACAAAAGAAAAACGGATAAACTGGACTTCATCAAAATTAAAAACATCTGTGGTGCAAATGACATTAGCAAGGAAGTCAAAAGACAGCCTATGGAAAGGGAGAAAATACTGACAAAGTGTATGCTCAATATGAGACCTGTATCCAGAACACATCTAGCACCTTTACCATTTAATAATAAAAAGACAAGTTAATTAAAAAATGGGCAGAGAATTTGAACATTTGTTTATCCAAAAAGACATACAAAAGGCCAATAAACATATGAAAAGATATTTCAACATCATTCCACATATACACACACAAACCTGCTGCTATCAAGTTGATGATGACTTACAGAGATTCTATAGGACAGAGTAGAACTACACCATAGAATTTCCCAGGAGTGCCTGGTGGATTCAAACTGCTGGCCTTTGGGTTAACAGCCATAGCATTTAACCACTATGCCACCAGAGTTCCCTTGATGTCATTAGTCATTAGAAAAAGGCAAATCAAAACCACAAGGAAATACTACTTTACATTCAGTAGGGTGATTATAATAGAAAGTCAGATAGTAGCAAGTGATGTCAAGGATATGGAGAAACTGGAACCTTCATACATTGCTGGTGCGATTGTAAAGCAATGAAGCTTCTTTGGAAGACAGCCTTTCAGTTCCTCAGAAGGTAAAATTGTTTCCGTATGATCCAGCAACTGCACTCTTCAGCATATACTCAGGAGAAACAAAAACATACATTCATACAAAACAGGTATACAAATGTATGCACTGATACCAGTGCATTCGTAATAGCCCAAACTGGAAATGACCTAAATATCCACCAACCAATGAATGGATAGATAACATGTAGTATATCCATACTATGGAATATTATTTGGCAATAAAAAGAAATGAAGTATTGATACATTCTTCAACACGGATGAATCATGGTAGCATGCTGAATTAAAGAAGCCAGTCACAAACGATCACATACTTTATGAAATTATTTATAGGAAATGTCCAGTATAGGAAAATCAGGAGATATAAAAAGCAGATTAGCGGTTGCCTGAGGTTGTGGTGGAAACCCTGGTGGCACAGTAGCTAAGACTGATGGCTGCTAACCAAAAAGTCAGCAGTTCAAGTCTACCAGATGCTCCTTGGAAACTCCGTGGGGCAGTTCTGCTCTGTCCTACAGGGTTGCTATGAATCAAAACTGACACGACTTTTTTAGTTTTCAAGGTTGTGGAATCATGGGGAGTGACTGCTAACGGGTAAAGAGATTCTATCTGAGTCAATAAAAATGTTCTAAACTTAGACTTTGGTAATGGTTACACAACTCTGAAAACCAAGAAATTAAACATTCAATTATACACTGTAAATGGGTGAGTTTTGTGGTTTATAAATTGTATCTCAATAAAGACATTAATTTTTAAAAAGCCTTTACAATGTTATCTCAAATATAAAGTGTCCACCCTAGACACTCTGTTAACCCAGAACTAAAACTGTTTCTGAAGCCCACTCTTCAGACACACATTTGACTGGCCTACAGCACATAAAACAGTTGAATCCGCCAGGTGGTCCTTGGAAACTCTACTGGGCAGTTCCACTCTGACCTCTAAGGTCGCTATGAGTTGGACCCTACTCGATGGCAGTGGGATTGGTTTGGGGGTCCCCCCCCAAAAGAACACTATAGTAAAATTGTGAAAAACACACTGGGGGGGGGTGCAAGCTAGGAAAAAAAAAGCAGACATACGAGAGTTATTTGCATAGAAATACACGACTGGTCACGTTTCTTAAGTCGGTAGATACACGGATGGTTTGTTCTTCATACCTTATATATTATAAATATGCTTTTGTCATCTCTTCAATAATTGATAGTTAATAAAAGCTGATTAACAGTAAAATAATGATCATAAAAAGTGAATTCCAAAGACACCAAAGCCATAGCTGTTGAACTGATTCACACTGAGCTCACACGTTCCAGAGCGCCACCGCGTCATGGGGTCTTTTGGGGCGGACTCTTCAGGAGGGCAGATTGCCAGGCCTTTCTTCTGTGTCGCTGCTGGGCGGGCCTGACCCACCCACCTTTGGGTGATTGTTGTCATTGTTGGACGCTATCAACTCGGTTCTGACTTGTAGTTTCAAAAAAAAAACCCAAGCCCACTGCCATCAAGTTGATTCCACCTCACGGTGACCCTAAAGGACAGGGTAGAGCAGCCCCAGACAGCTTTCCAGGAGCGCCTGGTGGATTTCAAGCACTGGCTTGGCGGTTGGCAGCGGTAGCCCTTAAATGACTCACAGTCAGTAGCCTTTAAAAACAAATGAATAACTAACGCAAACCACTTTAAGAAACAGAACAACAGGATTCTAAAGATGGGGTGTACTCAGCGCTATGATTGATGGCAAAAGCAGCCCCCCACTCAGTAATCAGGAAGGGGACCCCTCCACAGAGACAGAATATCCTGCATCAACACCCAGGGTGCCCTCACGGAAATACAGAGAGACGGCCAGCTCGCTTCTCAACAACGTTCTCAGCAGGCTGGTTCTCTGCTGGTTGCTTCTGACAGATACTCTCATGAGTCTGTAATAGTCTGTGTCTCTCTGAGAGCACGTCTTGGAAAATGAAACACACAGATCTACAGAACGTGGATACACAGAATACACAGGTGGCATGGCTGTAGAGGCTGCAGGCAGCTGGGGGAGTGCCCTGAACAGGGGACCAGGGTTCAGTGTGGCCCCTGCGGGCACAACTGGTCAGTGTCAGGAGGTACCAAGGTCACTGCTCATCTGGTTTGCTCTGCATCTTTAGCCTTCTTTTGGAGTCAGTGTACTGAGTTTCTTTTGGAACCCATCTAGTGGCATCACAGAAGAAAGGCCTGGTGATCTGCAAGGGCACAGTGAGGGTGACGAGAGCTCAATGGTGATCTCCAGGTTGCATCCTCCACCCCCCATTTCAACATGAATAGACTCTGACAGCCAAGACCAAGCAGCAGAAACACCTTCCTCCCTCTTGTCTGGCTGCCTCAGTCAGACGCCTTTCATATTTGTGGCCCCTTGGAATGTCCTTCTGAGCCTGGCCTGGTGCCCCCTTGGACCTGCACTCAAGGGCAAGTGCCCCGCTCTGTGGTCCCCCACCTATGCCTCTGGCAGTCTGAGACCCAAGAAACTCCATGGAGTTCTACTCTGTAACACGTGAGGTCACCAAGAGTAGGAATCCATGACGGCGGCAGTGGGTGTGACTTTGGTCTAACGGATGCCATCAGTGAAGGTACCACGAGAGGGCCTGGGACTCATGCTCTGCCACCAGACATTCTGTCTCTGGATGGGAGTCTCTTGTGGAGTCACACAAGATGGGGCCATTGCAAACACTGGTTCATCCTGGCTGTGACATCTTCATGAGATTCCATTAGCTGCTGTCACCTGGATGGTTGGGACTAGCCTGCCTGTGCCCTCCTGAGAGCTCAGTTCAGTGCAGGGCATCTAACTGGCTTCAACTCCTGCTGAGAATTTCCATTTCAGCACGTTCCCAGGTGGTACCAATGCTGCTGCTTAGGGACCAATCTGAGAACCACTAGTGGAGCCAGAGTCCCCAAATTTTATTATACAAAAGAATCATCTAGGGATCTTGTTAAAATTTAGATTCTAATTTAGCATATCCAGGGTGAAAATGCAAATTCTCAGCAGGTGTTTGAACTGGAATGAACTAGTTGGAAGCCCCAGCTTGGCAATTCCTTCCATTCTGTGAACAACCCCATTTCCCTCCAAAAAATAGTGTGTTTCTCTTATGCTCATCAAAAGACCTCGCCAAAAAGAGAAAAAGGAGGCCTACAGACTGGGGGAAAAAAATTTCTGGTTATTACAAATCAGACAAAGGGCTAATCTCTAAAATCTGTAAGAAAATCCAACACCTCTAAAGCAACAAGACAAATAATCCAATTAAATAACGGGCAAAGGAAAAGAACAGACATTTCATCAAAGAAGACACTGAAGTGGCCAGAAGACACTCGAGGAAGTGCTTGCAATCACCAGCCATTTAAGAAATGCAAATGAAAAAAACAAAAAGATACCAACTCACACCCACCTCATCCCTTCCTTGGCATTGCTGGCAAAAATTAAAAAAGAAAAAGGAAATAACAAATGTTGGAGATGCTGTGGGAAGATCTGAACTCCCATGCACTGATGGTGGCAATTCAAAATGATGCAATCATTATGGAAAACGATACAGCACTTTCTTGGAAAGCTAGAAATGGAAAAGCCATTATGACCCAGCAATCCCACTCCTAGGAATATCTCCTAGAGAAGTAAGAATCATCCCACAAAAAGACATATGCACACCCATGTTCACTGCAGCACTGTTCACAGTAACAAAAATACGCAAACAACTTGGATGCCCATTAACAGATGAATGGATAACCTAACTGGGGTCCAAACACACAACGGAGTATTATGCAACAATAAAGAACAAGGATGAATCTCTGAAGCACCTCAAAACATGGATGAATCTGGAAGGCATTATACTATGTGAAATAAGTAAATCACAAACAAATATCGTGTGAGACCACTACTGTAAAGACTCAGGAAAAGGTTTACACACAAAAAGAAATAATCTTTGATGGTTATGAAAGATGGGAAGGGTGAAGAGGAAAAACACTAAACACACAATAGGTAAGTGGTAACTTTGATGAAGGGTATGCAGATACTGGGAAACCATCACAACTTGTAGAAGGCAAGATCATGAAAGCTCCACAGATATGTCCCAGCTCTCTGAGGGACAGAATTGCTGAGCCGGGGGCTTTGGGGACCATGGGTTCAGGAAACATTTAGCTCCACTGGCATAACATAGTTTATAAATAAAATGTTCTACATTCTACTTTGGTGAGTAGCATCTGGGGTCTTACAAGCCTAGGAGTGGCCATCAAGGACACTCCAACAATCTCATCCCTTTGGGAACAAGGGAGAATGAAGAAAATCAAAGATGCAAGGGGAATGCGAGTCCCAAAGACTAACGGACCACACTACGATAGTGTCCACCAGACTGAGTCCAGAACAATTAGACGGTAGCCAGCTATCATCACTTACTGACACGACAGGGTTCTGGACAGAGCAGGGAAAATGGAGAACAAAATTCCAACTCACAGTAAAAGACTAGAGATACTGGCTGGACAGAGACTGGAGAAATCCCAAGAGAATGGCCCCTGGACATGCCTTCAGCTCAGTAATGGAGTCACTCCTGAGGTTCACCCTTGGGCCAAAGATGACTGACTGCTGCGGAGTCGGATCAGACTCACAGCGACCCTAGAGGTCACAGCAGAAGTACCCATAGAGTTTCCAAGGAGTGCCTGGCAGATTTGAACTGCGGACCTTTTGGTTTGCAGATGTAGCACTTAACCCCCCACGCTACCAGGGTTTCCCGAGTCAAAGATTAGTCATGCCCATAACACAAAATGAAACTAAAGGGGCATGCCAGCCTAGAGGCAAGGACTGGAAAGCAGGAGTGGACAGGAAAGCTGGTAACTGGGAACCCAAAGTTGAGAAGGGACCGTGTTGACATGCTGTGGAGTCGTTAACCAAAGTCATAAAACAGAATGTGTACAGAATGTTTAATGAGCAACTGGTTTGTTTGTGAATCTTCATCTAAAGCACAATTAAAAAAAAAAAGAAATCCATGAAAACCAACAAAAAATAGTCTTTGCTAAAGGTAGCTGGAGCCCGTCACCTATTAAGAGTTGCTGCTTATAGCCAGAGAACATTTACTTTGGGACGGGATATTCAAGCTGATTTTGATCCTTCATCTGACCTTCCAAGTCCCCCTAGGAGAACTTCACTAACCGTCTGTCCCACTTTCTCTTGAAGACTTCCAGTAACTCTGGAACTTCATGCCGCCTGCCAGCAGCTCAGTTAGGAATGCTCTTCTTATCTTTAAGACAGAACTGCCTTGTAGCTTGCCTCCACTGGAACTATTTCTACAACTAGAAACTAAACCAAAACAAGCCCTCTTCATCTTCTGCAACACAGCCTTCCAGATATGTGAATACCAGTGGGGAAGAAGTGCCATCTCTGGCCTCAGGTACTCCTGGCATCCTGTCTTGGCTCCCTGCCCTATCAGTATGTGACCTGGGCAACCTGGTTCATCTTTCCCAGTCTCAGTTTCTTCATTTGGACCACGGAGGTAACAGCTTATTGGATTAAAAAATGCGGGCAGTGATGGTTCCGTGGCAGAATGCATACCTTCCCAGTGGAAGACCAAGACTTGATTCCCAGCCAATGGACCTCATGGGCAACCACTACCTGTCTGTCAGCGGAGGTTTGGGTTTGCTTCAGTGTTGCCTGGGTTTCAGCAGAGTTTCCAGACTAAGATGGACTAGGAAGCAACCTGCTTCCCAATTCCAGCTAATAAAAAATCCTATGGATCACAAAGATCTGACGCACAACTGTTCACGGGGATGGTGTAGAATCAGGCAGCGCTTCATCACTTGCTGGGCTGCCATGGATCTTGCAGACCTGACAGCAACAACAAGGAGTAAAGGTAATACGTGCAAACGACTCAGCTCAGTGAGTGACAGCTGTGATGATTAGACGACGGTGACAATGACTACATCAAAGACGCTGCTGATGATCGAAGACAGCTCTTACGTCCCCATGAGCCTTCTCTCCTGCAGGTAAGCATCCCTTGTTGCCTACTTGTCCCTGCAGGCCCTCCTCATCACAGTTGCTTCCTCCCGGGAAGGTCCATCCTAAAAGTTCAAGTTAGCCACAAGGTAAATACTATTTCAGGAAACGTGTTCCCAGCCCAGGTGAGATGGGGTTATCTTGACCCTCCTTCTGGATGTGGCATGACCATCCATATGGCCCAAATCTCTACCAGCTATGGGGCCTCCAGGCCATGCTGAGGATTCATGACACCACTGAGCCACCTGGCTCCCTTCCTGTTCCAGGGATGTGAGTGGTTAGCACTCCAGGCCAGGTCTGTGCACCTGACTGTATCCGATCTCAGCGGGCTGACTTCTGCTCACTGTTCCACCCTGCTGAGATCATCTCAGATTCTAGACAGTTCTGTCTTCCTCCACTGTTGCTCTCCTGCCTGCTTCAGGTGATGCACAAACCGGACACGGACAGCGTCTGTGTTGTTGTTTGGTGCCACTGAGCTGATTCACAGGGACTGAACATGCCAGAGCCCAACTGCCCTCTAGGGTTTTCTAGGCTACATTTATCATGAGACCGAATCACCACATCTCGCTTCCTTGAAACAGCTGGCTGGGCTCGAACCATCAACTTCTCAGTTAACAGATGAGTGCTTAACCTCTGTGCCACCAGGGCAGTTTACAGCCTTTATACTGTTCTCTCAGTGATCCGCCTTCCAAGTTTGGACCCACTTTCCAGATGAACAAGAGTTCACTGACAAGTCTGTTCAGATACTGTGATTCTGTTATTGTCCCCTGTCCACATCCCTCCATCCTTCCTACAAGGGGCCCTTCAAGTCCACTACTCCTCAGCCATGAGGTCAGACTTCCCGCTGGAGAAGCAGGTGACCGAGTGATCCTCGGCCCCTGGGCCATGTTGGCTCCAGCGCTCCCTGCCCCCCTTCTTTGCTCTTGGAACCCCCTCTGGGATGTCCCTCAACATCAAGATCTCTGTGATACTTCTTAACCATCAAAGATCTGCTGTCACCAAGCCACTGCTCAGTGACCAAGAGCAAACTGGGGACTAGCTAAAAAACCATGACATGACCCCTCACCGACAAGTCACAGGGCAGATAAACACGGTGGTGATGCAGATGGCATGGCGAGATGAAGGTACCCAATAGTGAGGAGAGAGAAAACCCCAGGATATTAGAATTAAGAGCCACTTATGATTAGAAAGGAATGATTACACAGGAATACGGCCTGGAGGAAAGTCATAAATATTCTGCAACACAGCTCATGTTGTTACTTTCACGTTTTTCATTCTTGAAACCATCAACAATAAGTAAATAAAACCACGAAGACTCCAAGTTCCTCTGTTTCCTGCAACCCTGGAATACCCGTGCCACCCAAGGGACAAGGACAAGGTGTTAAAAACAAGTGCACAGGGAGGAATCTTTGCATCAGTGTCTTTTTGCTTCAGAGGCTGGATCCAAACTTGAAAGGCGTCACTGTCACACGTGGAAGTGACAGACAGTCGAGGTTCTGATGGACCAGCCACAGTGTTACAGAGACGTTCAGGTTGGATGGTAGTTGGCCTCGGTGTCACTGTGCTAGCAGAAATTGGGTGTTTTAAAATAGTGCCCATCTTGGAACTAAATCTCAGTTCCCTGACTTGCTAAAAAGGTACCAGGACTTCAAGGAAAGGGGGAGTAGACTTATTCCATTCCAGTTCTTTCCATGATACACTTTTTTCTGGAGTGGTTTGGCTACAACTGGGATTCGAAGTATTTCTGTTTGTCAAGAACATTTCCCTGTTTGGGGAGTGAGGAAGGTTCACTGTGATCTTAACTGCATGGATGACTCCTGCCTGGGAAGCTAGACAAGCCAGAGACAGCCCATGGCTGTATGGTGCAGAGCTTCAGGGAAGCATCCACCTCTTCCCCAAGAAGAGGCTTCAAGGTGACGTAATACACAGAAGCCTTTGGGGGACCGAAGGCTCCAGCTTCCAACAAAAGGTAGCTAAGCACCTAAATCAAGCCAGCCCTCACTAAGCAATAACCAAAAACCAAACCCACTGCCACTGAGACGATTCTGACCCCTACA
This sequence comes from Heterohyrax brucei, assembly GCA_028571685.1. Taxonomy (NCBI): domain Eukaryota; kingdom Metazoa; phylum Chordata; class Mammalia; order Hyracoidea; family Procaviidae; genus Heterohyrax; species Heterohyrax brucei. The sequence continues at coordinate 118,674,197 of CM053151.1, read as the reverse complement.
GGACAGAGCTGAACTGCTCCATAGAGCTTCTAAGAACAGTCTAGCAGAATCCAAGTCCTGACCTTTTGGTTAGCAGACCAGCACTTAACCACCACGCCACCAGGGAGCAGTGGGTATGTGCAAATAGAAGACAAGGTCACTGGCCTCCAGGAGCTCATATAAGCAAATAAAAGGACTGCTATGGCCCTGTGAGGGGCCTCCAGGTAGTGTGGAGCGTAGTGTGAAAGCTCAACGTGCTCACCTGCTGACCAAAAGGTTAACAGTTCAAGGCCACCCAGAAGCACCTCGGAAGGAAGGCCTGGTGCTCTACTTCTGAGAGCTCAGCCTTTAAAACCATATGCAGCACAGTTTTACTTTGGCACACATGTGGCAGTCATGAGTTGGAATCAACCGGATACCAGCTGGTACTGGTGTGACAACAGGTGACCTAAAAGGCTAGTGGGACTAGGTCAGTCAGGGGTGACAGAGGAAGGGAACCCAGACAAGTAGACTGGCAGGAGCAGAGAGAAAGTACACCGCCAAAGGCCGCAGCAAGTCTGTGCCAAGAAGCATCAGGTGCCAGGCAGGCAGGGGAAGAGCTGCTGCTGTAGGGGCAGACGGGATCACACAAAGGTGTTTTGGAATTTATCTAGTAGATGCAATAGGTACACGGATGTTGAGTTCATGAATTTTTTAATCAGCCATGTAAATATGCTATCTTGTTTTTTTTCTTTTTGTATGTATGTAGGGGAGGAGAGTCCCTCAGTGGTACAAATGGCTAACAAACCTGGCTGCTAGCTGAAAGGTTGGTGGTTCAAGCTCACCCAGAGCACCTCAGAAGAAAGGCCTGGTGATCTGCTTCCAAAAATCAGCCACTGAGAACTCCATGGAGCTCAGTTCTACTCTGACGCACATGGGGTCACCACGAGTCAGAATTGACTTGATGGCAACTGGTTTGGTTTAGGCTTGACGGGTGTGAGACATGTCTCAATAATTTTTTAAAGTCCACTTGCCTCCTCAAATCTGACCCCAGTAGTAGTGGCTGGTAGCTTCCTTGTTCTCCAATATGAAGTGACTGGACCAAGTGACTGGACCAGTGGCTTCTAGCTCCATCCAACACTCTGGAGTGAGTTCTTATTCATGGGTTTTGGGGCCTTCATGAAGTCAGCTGAGAGCTGAGGTCTCAGTGACAGGGACCCTGAGTCCAGGTAGGTCTCCAGCAGGGCAGGGCAAGGGATATCCAAAAGACAAATCCCAACACCTGCCTAAGCCCAGTCTAGGTAGCCACAGAAAGCCTCAGTGTCCTCAGATGGCCAATGAAGGAAGATGACAGGTGGGTCATCCCCAGTAAATGGAAGCCACTCCCAGGGTTCTAAAGAGCCAGAGAAGAAAACAAGCACTGGGAAACCATTTAACAGGGTCAACAATGGTTTGCAATGATTATTGCTAAAAACTAGAGCAGTCTCCCTTTCTAAACGCGAAGATCTAGCTTTGCTTGTGAAGTTTCTATGCTGTAGCCAGAGATACCCTGCCAGCTACACAGGGTGACAGCAATCAGAGCTGCTAGTTCATAAATAAAGGATATGAGGTGAGCACTGGATAAGCATCCACCCATTACAGATTAAGTTACATTCTGCCAAATAGGTGGTGGGATCCCAGCTCCTGCATCTGTAGACAGAATGCTGTACATAAACACAGTTTTGCCATGTTCATTAGATTATACCCAAATAGTGTGGGTTCTAAATCAAATCACTTCTGAGTCATAAAAAAAGCAGAATGCCACAGAGACAGACCCTCACACTAGGGAAGACCGACCACCAGGGAAGCAATGAATGCACCAAGATACCAAGAAGGAATCAACACAGTCAACAACAAATGCAATCAGTGATCTCTAAGAATGTCAAGATCATGACAGACATGGAAAGACTGGAGAACTGTTCCAGATCACAGGAGATGAAGAAGGCATGATGCTTAAATGCAATGTGGATGCTGGGTAGATTCCTGGACCGCACAAAGTTCAGCAGTAAAACAACTGGTGAGATTTGAATCTAGTCTGTAGTTTAGTTAATGGTATTGTTCCAATGTTGACTTCTCATACTTACTACAAAATGTTGACTTTACAGGAGCTGAGGAAGGGGTAAAGGGAAACTCTCTGCACTAGTTCAACTTTCCTGTAAGTCTGATTTAGTTTCAAATAAAGCTTAAAAAGAGGTAATGCTTGAACTCATCATTCAATTATTTTATGCATATGCATACATTTATACCTGATCATAAAGGCCTCTGCCAGGCCTCATTTAAGGATTTCCTTCAAATGTAGATCCCACAGCAGCAGTTAGAGATGCTCAAGAGTCTGGGTTTGAACTACAGCCTGTCCTCTTTGTAAGCCTAGAGCCCGCAGGTATCTGGTGGGAGGGGACCCAAGCAGGGGAGAAGGATGGTTCCGGGTCAGTCCTTCTTTATAGGAGCCCCAGAGTCCAAGGGAGCTTCTGGAACATTCTGCCCAAAGTACTCAGCCAGCACCAGAGTCCTAAGGGGCAGTATCCTGTAGTAAGGCATTATGGGGTTCCCAGCCTGGACAGACCCTCCCCTCACTGATTGCCCCCTGCAGACCCAGTCTGTCCTGATTCTCAGAAGCTATCAGGATGGAGGTCTGGAAGAGGCTTCGCCATTTCTCTGGGGCTGAGCCTCAAGGACTGGCTTCTAGTCCACCCGCATTTCCGCACTTTGGGTGGATATCCAAGCTCTGCCCAGCACACATCTATGGCCACTTCTCAGGACCGTGAGCTGAGTGCAGGCTCTGAGTGCCATCCCAGGAGCCTGTTAGGTGACCCTGAGCCAGAGACACTGCCTTTCATTCCTGTCTCCTAACCTTCTGTGAGGAATGTCCTGCCCCAAACCTACCCTGCTGGCTACAGCTGTACTCTGAGGCCCCAGGGCCGGCCTGCCCTCCTGAGCCCTGCTGGGCCTCTACACTCATCTCCCCAACTCCCTACCCCTTGGCTTTGCTCACCCATCAGTTACCTCCCCAACTGACACTGCCTCCCAGAGCCCCCCTGCAGGTAGATGGCTTGCCTGAACTCTCTTGTCTTCCAGACTGGACTTTCCCCTTGGTCTCATGAGCTAGGACCTGGCATAACCGGTCACTCAGGCTTCACGGCCCGTCTCTATCATTGCCAGGCCAGGTATCGATCTCTTCCAGCAGACCTACTACAACCACGTTACGTGTGGAGAGAACCGTCACACCCAGACTCTGGATGTGATGGTTTACACGTGGTTATAAATCCGTTGACACGCCCTCACCCACTGAGCAGCAGGGTGCCTATGTTTCCAGTCCTTGACTTTGGGGCTCCTTGGACGAGAGCATACATTCCAAGTGACTGAAAGGAATGAACCATGCCTCACCCCCCACCAATACACACTGGAATTCTAACAACCTTTCCTGTGGATGACAAAGAGCTTACCTGAGAAGAGCGAATTCTAAATCTGCTCACTTCTGAATTATAAAAAGCACATTCGATACAGAGACGTATACATGGGACAGCGGGAGGGTAGATAAATGCCATGTGAGAATTCTCTAAAAAGCCAAGGTGCCAAGGGATGCCCAGGACTACCAACAAGGAAGGAATCCATACAGTTTGGATCCTAGCCTCCAGAACCATGAGAAAATAAATTTCTCTTCCTTAAAGCCACCCATGTGTGGTACTTCTATGACAGCAGCACTAGGGCACTAAGACAGCAAACCCGTGGCAATTTCTGAGCCTAAATTTAGGAGACTGGTGCTTCTCCTCCCTGTTTCTTGGAACTCTCCACTCTGGGGGGAGGTGAGCACCATGTAAGCAGTCCAACCACCTTGAGACTGCCTGCTATGAAGAAGCCCCGGCTAGCCACGTGGAGAGGAACATGGAAGACAATGCCTCCGATGCCCAACTGCTTCAGCTGTGCCTGCCAGCCAGCCAGCCGAGCCCAGACATGAGGGAAGCTGCCTTTGCCTCCAGCACCAGCCACCATGACTGCAACTGTCTGAGAAAACCACCCAGCTGAGCCCAGCCACCCCACAGACTCAAGAGAAATAAAAATAACTTCTTGTATGATGCCACTAAGCTTTCAGGTGGTTTGTTACACCGCAGCAGATAACCAGAATGCTGGCTAACAGAGATTGTTTGAAATCCTTAACAAGAAGAAGGCTTTATTCTCCAAGTACCAGCAAATACTACTAGTGAAGTTTGACAGATGCAGATAAGTGAGTATTCTGGTGAAACAGTAAAGATGATGAACACCAATTTCTGTTCTGTAAAGGGGGGGGTCATAATTTTCTGGAGAACTGAGAGCTGTGTGAGCAGAACCTTGGACTGAGGTGGCATCCGGTGTTTGCTGTTGTCAATAGGATGGTTCATTCTGGAAGCCTGGAAGCTCAATTCTGACCTCTCACAGATCCAGATCAAACTGGGCCTTGAGTCTCCAGTTTGGTTTACTAGTGCAGGGATAAACCCCCTTGGCTTTGTAGACACCCTCCCGTCTCATTTTCTTTTGGCTAAATGATGTTGGACACATTTAAAACAGAAGACAGAGCTCCAGAAGCAACTGAGCACCTCCTAGGAGCCATGTAGTTTTAGTCTGATGGTAGCTGACACTAGAGAGGCAAAGGTTTGTCTACTCAGGTCAGGGCTGGGCATCTTGGACATCTCCCTGCATGTACCTCTCCACATGGCTAGCTTGAGCTTCTTCACAGCAGGCAGTTTCAGGGAAGCTGGACTATGCTAAGTACTTTCTACACACCAACAATTTTATTCTTTACAACAACTGAAGCAGCAGCAGCCCCATTTTACAAGTGAGGTGAAGGGGGAGCAGGGATGGGAAGGAATGTCCTCAGGTCCTACAGCTGGAAGTCCAGCTCTGAGCCCACCCTCCTAAGTGCCCCAAATTGGTAATTGCTACAAGTGGTAAAACTCTCCCCTTCCATGTGGGAGACCCGGGTTCCACTCCCGACCAACGCACTTCATGCAAAGCACTACCAGTCTGTCAGTGGAGGCTTGCCTGTTGGTTTGATGTTGAACAGGTTTCTTTGGAGCTTCTACACTAGGATGGACGAGGAAGAAAGGCTTGGTGAAATACTTCTGAAAACAGACAATGAAAACCGTGTGGGTCACAGCAGTCTGATCTGCAACTGATGATGTGGATAGCGCAAGACTGGGCAGTGTTTCTTTCCTTTGTGCCCGGCGCTACCAAGAGTCGGAAGCTGACTCGATGGCAGCTGACAACAACAACGTGGCAACAAGCCTCCCTCACTTCTTTCATCTTTGTACTTCAGTTTCTCTGTCTATAAAATTGAATAATAATATCTGCCTGAATCTTGAAAGCCTGGGAGCAGCCATCTAAGATATCCACTGGTCTCATCTACTCAGGAGCAAGGAAGAAAGAACAAAACTAAAGACACAAGGGAAACCTTCTGTCTTTTACTTCAATCGTTCTTTTGCCTGAGCTACTCAATGTTTAACAGCAAGTTTCAGAGTTTCCTCTGTCATCTATTTTGGTCTTTTCTTTCTTTCTTGTTTTTTTAACGACATATTGTTTTCTTCAAGTATGATGTCTGATGTCATTCTACAGCTTGTCTGGTCTTTGGTCATTAGTGTTTAATTTGTCAAATCTAGTCTTGGGATGGTCTCTAAACTCAAGAGGGATATACTCAAGGTCATACTTTGGCTCTTGTGGACTGGTTCTAATTTTCTTTAGTTTCAATTTGAACTTGCCTATGAGCAATTGATGGTCTGTATCACAGTCAGCACCTGGTCCTGTTCTGACTGCTGATATTGAGCTTTTCCATCATCTCTTCCCACAGATGTAGTAGATTTGATTCTTGCAGATGCCATCTGGCGAGATCCATGTGTATAGATGCTGTTTACACTGCCGGGGGTGGAGGGAAGATATCTGTAACAAAGAAGTTGTTACTCTTGCAAAATTCTGTCATGCAATCTACGGCATCATTTCTAACACCAGGGCCATATTTTCTAATTACTGCTCCTTCTTGTTTGTTTCCAACTTTAGCAGTCCAAACACCAGCAATTATTAGTGCATCCTGATTGCATATTCATTCAATTTCAGACTGCAGAAATTGGTAAAAATCTTCAATTCTTTTCTCTTTGGTCTTATTGGTTGGTTAATAAATTTGAATAATCATCATATTAACTGGCCTTCCTTGTAAGCATTATGAATACTATCCTATCTCTGACAGCACTGTGTTTCAAGGCAGACCTTGAAGTATTTTATTTGACCATGAAAGCAACGCCATTCTTCTTTGTCATTCCTGGCATAGTAGACCACAAGATGATCGGACTCAAAATGGCCAATACCAGTCCATTTCAGCTCATTAATGCCTGGGACACTGATGTTTACACATTCCATTTCATTGCTGGTGATTTTCAATCCTCCTACATTCCCACTTTGTACACAGCACATTCTGCTTATTAATGGATGTCTGCAGCTGTTCTGTCTCATTTTCATTTGTTCCACATCAGCAAATGAAGGTCCCCAAAGCTTGACTCCATCCACATCATTAAGGCTGACTCTACTTTGAGGAGGCAGCCCCTCCCCAGTCATCTTTTGAGTGCCTTTGAACCTGGGAGCTTGTTTTCTCACACTGTATCAGACAACATTATGCTGTTATTCATACAGCTTTCACTGGCTAATTCTTTTCGGAAGCAGACCGCCAGGTCTTTCTTCCTGGTCTTAGTCTGGAAGCTCAGCTGAAACATGGGTGACCGCAATGGTATCTGAATACCAGTGGCACAGCTCTCAGCATCACAGCCATATACAAGCCCCCACAGTACTGCAGACAGACAGATATGTGGGGGAGCCACGTTTTGTTTTGTGGGCCTGTGTAATAATCTTTCTTTCTCAAGCCAAAGATTGGACAAGCCCATTAAACAAGACGAAAGGAGCACACCAGCCCAGGGGCAAGGACTAAAAAGCAGGAGGGGACAGGAAAGCTGGTAGCTAGGAACTCAAAGTTGAGAAGAGAGAGTACTGACACATCATGGAGTTGTTTAATCCGTGTCATAATACGTATACAGTTTTAATGAGAAACTAGCTTGTACTGTAAACCTTCAGCTAAAGTAAATAAGGAAAGAAAAACACACAAAAATAAGACCTACCTGCTAAATGCTCCATGGATTGAATGAGAACATAGTGACGAGTGCTGACGACACAGCAATCATGGATGAATCACCTACCTCCTCTCTCATAAATCCCGGTGGTGTAGCAGTTAAATGCTACTGCCAACGAAAATGCCAGCAGTTTGAATCTATCAGGTGCTTCTCGAACACTCTATCGCGCAGTTCCCCTCCATCCTGTGGGGTCACTATGAGTCAGAATCAACTCGACAGCAGCGGGTTTAGATTTCACCTCCTCTCTCTGATACTGCTTTTTATGTTCAAAGTTGCAAGTCAAACGCAGATGCCACTGAGTCAACTCAGACCCATGGTGATGCCATGTGTTTCAGAAGAACTGTGCCCTGTAGGGTTTTCAACGGCTGATTTGCAGAAGTCGGTCACCAGCCCCGGCCTCTAAGGCCCCTCCGAGCGGACTTGAACTGCCCCCTTTCCAGTAAGCAGCCAACTGTGTTAATTGTTTTGTAGCCGCACTCAAGAACAGCTGAAGTGGCAAATAAAGAACATTCATTGAGAAATGTATGTGTATATGTCCATTCTTTTCCAGGGTCCCACACAGAAAAGACTAATCCTTCCTAAGGAAATCCAACTGGAAGTTCTGATCAGAGTAGAACAAAAGACACTGAAACAAGTGCCAAGAAACGTGGACTTGTTCCTCTTCCAAGATGGGGCTGTCAGAGTCACCAAGTTCACCGTACAGCGAGTGCTGAGAAGGTCCAAACAACAGGAAAGAGACGTGGCTCAGAGAGTCCTTCTGAGAAGCAGGCACCCCTACTCCTCTCCTCTTGATGGCCAAGCACCGTGTGTTCCCATTTCTAAACATTTTTGGGGGTTCCCACGGTGTGGTAAGAGCAGCTCTGTAAGTGTTCCTGCTGAGCCAACGGCCGGGCCAGGCTCACTGTGAATCACAGCCTGTATTTCATGAATATTTTTCTTCAGAGGCCGGTAGTCATCAGCATTTCACTTGCTCAGGAATATTTGCATTTTAATGTGACTTTTTTCAACACAACCAGACAGCTCAGAGCAGGGGGTTCCCATCTACCGAGATACAAAAATCTCATCTGTGCGTACGGATCCCTCCAGCTGTGCTGGCGACCGAGCTGGAAACAGCATCCCAATGATAATTTTCTGAAGAAAACTTCTACTGATGTTTGGAGAAAAGTCGGGTGTACCCTTTTGACACAGCGCTTGACCACATCTAACAGGGGGGAAACACTTCTAAAAAATTGATTTTGCTCTAAGTTGCCACCACTGAAAACAATATGATGTGGCCCTTGTCTACCTCTCTAAATCTCTCCTGCTCTCCCCACCACTCCATTCTGCTTTGGCTACCCTCATACCCTTGATCTCTTTTGAGCATACCACCCCAGGGCCTTTGCACTTCCTGTTTCCTCTACCGGAATACACCCTGCCCAAACTTTTGCACTGGCTTGTCCCCTCTGATCATTCAGGTTCTGCTCCAATACCTGGGGTGGACAGGAAGGAAGAGTCTTCTGGACATTCCACTCTTGTCTATTATTTGTTAGTTGCTGCAGAGTTGACTGTAACTTACAGCAACCCATGCCTATGTACCAAAACATACCCACTGCCATAGAGTTGATTCTGACTCACAGTCACCCTATAGGACAGAACAGAACTGCCTATAACGTTTCTAGGGAGCAGATGTGGATTCAAACTCTGAGCTTTTGAGGAACCATTCACTGTACCACCAGGGTTCCACCGTGTGTCTACAGAAGTCCCCAGGCTCCTATCGGTCTCCACTCACTTGCCCTACTTTGTCTTCAAAGACTAACCACTACTTGCAAGTATATTTTTCACTTGTCTTCCCCACTTGGAATAGAAGACTTCTGTTTTCTCCACCCCTAGAGCCCCAGTGTCAAAGACAACGCCAAACATAACGGAAAAGCTAAATAAAAAGCATGTAAGTGAATGAATAAATGCCCTGTTTCCAGAAGAGTTACGGCTCATTAGAGTTAAGTGATTTGTCCACATAGCACTACTGACTTCAAGTAGAAGTCAGAGATGTCAACTCAAGGCATTGAGTCCAAGTCCATTAGTTTAACATCTCTGCCTGAAATTTGCATATATTTCCATAATCTGTAAATTCTGACTCAATCTAAGCAGCCTGGCTCCCTTGATGTCTTTATTACATCAATATGGAGCTGCCACCCAGGAGGTGCTCAGAAAACGCTTATGGAAAGTGGGTTTGAAGGCAGGGACCCCGCTTGCCAGTCTGTGACTCTCAGGAAAGAAGCGGCACGTGAAGGGTCTTCCAGCCAGACTGCTCATTTAACTTCTGCCCTTCTCTAATAATCCAGCCACATGGTCGTCCAGATGTCTGTCTGAGCATCTCAAGGGCTGCATGAATCACCAGCACCCAAACAGTGCAGAAATAACAGCCTCTGTCAGCCCTGACAGCTAGAACGTTCCTACTCCGAGCTACACACCACCACTTACCTACCTCTCTAAGCACACAGCTTCTGAGACGATTTCTTGGACTGTCTCCTACCCATCTCAAACATTATGTTAGGAAATAAAAGAGGGAATCAATAAATGATTACTGAAAATAAACGGAAGGGGAAAATACACGCCTGAAAAATGGGTAAAGGCAGCAATAAAATTAAAAAACAAAACCCAGCAACAGAAAGCATGCATAAACCACACACCCTCGGCCTTGTCACAGCCCATATAAATGGTCCAGCTCTGCTCTCCATGAGCCTGTGTTTGCCGGTCCATAAAATGGGGATTTGGATGAGGCGGTTTCCAACTTTCTAAGACCATGCTGCTCCCCTAACTGTGGCTACTTCCTGTCACATCCAGAGAAGTCTGAAGTCCTACCCCTCTCATCCCCTGAAGTGCACACTGCTGGAGATGCCGGGCCTTGTCACCAGGTTAGCCACTGGCATGGATCAGGCACATGGTGCTGGCAAAGAACACTGAGTACAGGGTGGACAGCCAGAAGAACAAACAGATCCGTCTTTAGAAACACAACCAGAATGCCCTGAGATGGGCGGATGGTGAGACTTCAGCTCCCTTACTGTGGACGAGTCATCAGGAAAGAGCAATTGTCAGAAAAGAACACTGAGTGCTGTAAGGCAGACGGTGAGCGGAAACGAGGGAAACCCTCCGTAAGAGGGACTGATACAAGAGCCACCAAAGGGGACTCCACCATACCAACGATCACGAACATGGTGCAGGATGGGGTGACATTCTGTTCTGTTGTATGTGTGGTCACCAAGAGTTGGGGCCAACTTGACAACAGCTGACAATAAGCGCCCGTGGCACTGGGTCAACAACATGACGACTCCCACACTTTTGTGTCTCTTGGCCTCGGTTCTTTCTGTGTCCTTAGCTGTGTCCTGCACTCCTTTTCTGCTCCATCTAACAACAATCGGCTCCTACGGTGGGGCCCTGCTGTCATCTCTGCTCCAGTCTGCCTCAGGCCCTGTCTTAGTCCTCGAGTGCTGCTGTAACGGAAATTCCACAAGTAGACGGCTTTAAAACGAGACATTTTATTTGTCCCAGTCCAGTAGGCTACAAGTCCAAATTCAGGGCATCTGATCCAGGCAAAGGCTTTCTCTGCTGGGTCTGAAGGACAGTCCTTGTCGTCAATCTTCCCCTGCACTGGGAGCTTCTGAGACACTGGGACCCCAAGTCCTTTCTAAGAGGCCCCGCTCCCAGCACTGTTTCTTCCTGATGGCATGACATCCCCAACTCTCTGCCTGCTTCTCTTTCTTTTATATCCCAAGAGACTGCCTCAGAGCACAACACAATCTTACCCACTGAGTCCTGCCTCACCAACACAACTGCTGCCCATCCTCTCTCATTAACAACACAGATGTTAACATCACACAAGGTTTGCAGCTCATAGGAACATCACGCAATACCCAGCTAAACTGCTCCTCGCACCCTCCCTGACCTCGCATTTGGCGGTGTTACACTTACCGTAAGATTTCATATGCTGTTAATGAATAAAGAAATCAAGCTCTGGGCAAAGCACACAGCAGGGTGTGTTGTGATGCAGCAGACAGTGATGACACCAGTGTAGTGTCAGCCTTGGTGGAGACGGTGAACGGCACAGAAGGCAAGAGAAAAGGTGGGAAATAAGTAAAGTATGTCCCCCCCAATGTACGGTGAAGTCCTATCTCCAGTCCCTCTCAATGTGATCTTGCTGGGAAATACTGGAGAGTGGGCTCTAATCCAATAGGACCAGTGTCCTTATTAAAAAAGAGACACCCAGAGATAGAGAGGGAAGACAGGCATGCTGGTGTCACCTATCCACAAGCTGAAGGACACCAAGGATCACCAACCGTCCCCAGAAGCTGCTGCGTGACAGGCGTGGAACAATTTCTCCCTCAGAGCCTCCAGAAAAAGTGGACGTGGGTGACACTCTGATTGTAGACTCTGAGTCCCCAGAAAAGTAAGAGAATAAATGTCTGTTGTTTTAACCCACCCAGTTTATGAATGATGCTTCATTATGGCAGGCCTTGGGCACCAAGACAGAAACTATTAGCTTCATCTTAAAAAATGAGAAAAAGCGCTGTGACAAGATGAAGGAGAAAGACATCCCTTTAAAGATTAAAGAGAAGCTGACAGAAGAATTTAATAAAGACAGATATGACTGAGAGGAGGAATGAATAGTAGAACAGAGACAAATCTTTTTTCTGATTGGGAAGTTCATGGCTACGGCTTAAAGTCCTGCCTGAAGCCCAGCCCTGGCTCTGGCTCTTATTGCCTGATTGATCTCCGGCAAGCTTCTTGCCGTCTTTAAGCCACAGAGTGGAAGCACACCCAGGATCGTGCCTGACACAAAGAAACGAAACCCCACTCCCATCAAGTCGATTCTAACTCATAACGATCCTATAGGACAGAGGAGAACTGCCTCCCAAGATTTTCAAGGACTGACTGGTGGATTCAGACTGCTTGGTTTGCAGCTGAGCTCTTAACCACAGTAAACTCCCTCTCTTTCTCTTCCTTTCTCTCTCTCTATATATATGTATCAGACTTTTATTATAAGCCTGTGTATGTATTTGATTTCTTACCATGTGTATGTGTTAATTAAAACAGTAATTTTTAATGGTGACTAAAAAGATAGGCCAAGCAGGATAGAAATGAACCAGAATCAGGACATAAGCTACAAAGTCCTATTTTAGAGCCCACTTGGAAAAGTGGGCTAGAGACCAAAAGCCACTGGCCGTGTGACCTGGCTATATTTCTCAGCCTCATCACTGAGCTTTCATTTTCTCAATGGTTCATTCATATGTTACCTAACAAGCATTTTAACAGGTCCCAACCTGGTAACAGGGATCACACTACGAGCTCAGGATTCAACAGATGCACACGGCGTGTTGCGTGCTTTTTATTTTTTTATCTCCAAATGAAAAGAACACCTGAGGGTGGCCACTGAGAGCAGGCAGCATGTGTGACGAGAGCGCAGAGACGAGGCACCAGGCTGCAATGGGGGTCACAGCTGGGGGAAACGTGTTCCAGCAGCAGCAGCAGCAGCAAAAGAAACGTCTCAAAGGAAGTAAACATGAACTCAGCAGCAGTCGCAAAGGTTTCAGGCACAGAGAGTTGGTGGTGAGGCCATTTGCCCAGAAAAGCACACCGGGGAGGATCTCAGAGGCCCCAGAAGCCCCTGATGAGAACTCACTGGGGAGAGTTTAAAATCCTTGGTAAAATGTGATGATAATTCCTACCATGCAGAAATGCCGTGAGGTTTGGAAACAATGTCCCTGGGGAGACCTGACCCTGGGACCTACTATAATTACGTGTCAGGAATCTCCCTGGGAAGCACGAGGTGGCCTGAATGAAGTACTGGCCACAAGGCACATCTGGTGCCTGGATTCTGGCTTGCTGTATTTTCCCCCCAACTCACTCCCACTGTGGTTACCCAAAGACACACACTCACACACACACACACACACACACACACACTCACACACACACACACACACACACAGAAAGAGTACACACACACACACAGGAATGCACACACATGCACCAAGTATACACACATGCAGGAGTGCACACTGGCACACACGTGTAAACACACGCACACGCATGAGTCCTATGCTGGCACTAGCTCTCCGGATACTGAGCTAGAAGGGGATCCCACAGCCTCTCTCCCGTATGCAAATCTGCCCAGCCCCAGGTCTAGCTTCCTGCCCCTCCCACAGGTCCACGCTGCATCCCAGTGCACCTTGCCTCCAGTTCTCCTGGTTAAGAGAGATTTTGTTTGTCCTGTCTAGACTGCCCTTCTTCTGGCTATTTCCTACTCCTCCTTCAAGACACAGCTAGGATGCTCTCCATCCTAGAGAGAGTCTCCTTTAACCCAGATCTGGATTCACTGCCAGTTCTGGGTTCTCTGAACTCCTGGAGCTTATCTTGCTGACAATGTTGACCACCATTCCCTAGAGATGTTGGCTGCTTCGCCTACCCAGGCACCAGGCTAGAGCCTGCCCGACTGACTCCTGTTCTAGAGCCTGCCCCATTCATCTCTATTCTAGCTGCTGCCCTCCCCAGCTCTGTCCTAGAGCCTATACTGCACAGCTTTGCCTAGATCTTATTCTGAACAGCTCTTCTAGAGCCTACCCCACCCAGCCGTGTTCCAGAGCCAGTCCAGACCATCTCTGTTCTAGAACCCTCCCTACTCAGCTTTGTTGTAGAGCCTGCCCTTGCCTATATCTGTTCCAGAGCTTTCCTCACCCATCTCTGATCCCTCAGCTCCCAACACAGTGAGGAGTGCTCAGCAGACGTGTTCGGTGTGTATGAACAATCCGTCTTGCAAGAGGTTGCTGACACAGCACCCCCCTGCCCCCAACACCAATGTATCTCTGAACCCCAAGAGAAACTCAGTTTGTGAGTACCCACCTCACCCTAGACTGCAGTCATGTTTCTAACTTCAATGCACGTCACTTCAGTCCCAGCTGAGGCTGGCTGAAGGGCAGGCAGCTTTTGTTTTAAGATTGTTCGAAGCTCCACAATGGAGCAGAGAAGTGGGTCAACCCAGGGAAACGTGTTCTTTCAGGCATAGCCTTGGGTTTGTTTTGTTTTCTTTCCTTAGTGTAAAACCTAACAATCTATAGACCCACAGCTCAGCTCCTGCAGAAGGCCACAGATGGTGTTCCTCAGCAACTGGGAAGTTTGTACCAAGAAAAACCGTGATCCAATATGTGTGATGGCCACTTGTAGCCCCGCCAATCCTGTCCCCTCCAGGGTATCCCGCCTGATTTCCATGAAGGTAGGATGAATATCTTCCCCTCATCTTCCTGCTTAACATGTGGCTCCATGTTAAGATGGGGATGTTTGTCCCAAAGCAACTCCAACAAGTTTTTATGGAGAGCTGCCTCCTTGGTCCACGCCTGCCACCCCTGCCTCTGAGCTGTTACCACTGGGACAACATGACCCCATATCCCTGAAGCCAGGCTTTGGGCATCATCTCTCACTGCTCCTCAACTGAGTCTGGCCCCTTCCCCCTTAAACACCTCCCAAGTCACAGTAGGAGCTGGCATTAACCTAGCGCATGGTTTCACAATGCCCATCGACCCGAGCCAGGCTCTTTCCAATTGCCTCAAATGCATCTGCCAGCTAGCCAGTGAAAAGGAACACAGGAAACGGACACATTTGAATTGTGGCGTTGGCCAAGAGGACCAAATGTACCATGGACTGTCAGAAGCATGAACAAATCCGTCACAGAACTACATCTAGGGTGTTTCTTTAAAGACAGGATGGTTGAGAATCTGGCACACTTCCTTTGGATACTCCACCAGGAAGGACCAGTAGGTAGAAAAGCGCCTGGTGGCTGGTAAAGCAGAGGGTCAGTGACAACGAGGTAAGCCCTCAGCGAAACGGATGGACACGACAGCACAACAGCGGACTCGGACGTGTCAACCACCATGAAGATGACGTGGGACTGGGCACTGTCTGGTTCTATTACACACCAGGCTCCCGCAGTCGGAGCCCACCTGACAGTGGCTAACATCAAGAGCAGCATCTCATAGACCCCACAGCAGCTCTTCAGGGGGTTCAGAGAGTGAGAAGATGTCCCAGAGTCCCAGAGCCCTTGAGCAGAAGCATAAGGTCACCACATGATGACCAAAAATGAGAACCCCAGGGACAGAGAGACAGCCAAGCCTTTGCTGCATGCAACATGCTTCTGATCAGTGGGAAAGGAGAACCAGGCCAGCGTGAACACTGGAGCTTCATGACAGGTCCCAAAACACTGCTGCACCTTGGCTTCCCTGAAGTTGGAAACAGATGCCCCACTGAGCAGGAAACCCTGAGGAAGAATGCCACCTCCAGCTGGAGATGGCCCTGCACCCCAGAATCTGCAGATGTGCCCCAAGTGTCCCTACTCACTACATCCAGGCAGCACCCCAAAGAGATGCCGAAAAAATGCATGCTGTCCCCAGAGAGCTCCAGACTGGTGGCGGCTGCTGGCATGCCCAACCTGGCAGAGAGGCTGAGGACATGGGGGGCTGTGAGGCACCGGCAGAGGATGGACTAGACTCCCGAGGGGAAGATGGCACTGACGGTGTGCCATTTCTCTACTAAGGGTGTGGCCCACCTGGGGTCCCCCACACTTGCTGTCTCTCTGAAAGGACACATTGCCTACTTAGATGCAGGGAGACGCCAAACACCTGGAGGAGAGCCGGCTCTCAGTATGAATATGGCATCAGAGAAGCTGGGGTCAGAAGTACCCTTCCCACAGTGCTGTGCAGGGCACAATAAGGGATATGGCCCTGGCACTAAGTCACCACTGGTGCAGACCCCAGCTCACTTCTTGCTGTACCCTCAGGGGCTCTGGCCTGGACAAACGGAGCCTTTCGCCTCATCTGTCCATTCAGTCCCTTAAGTCCCGTCCACTAATCCCACAGAGTTAACTCTGACGGAGCGTTATAAACAAAACCTCATTACACACGAGTCGGATCCGACTTGACGGCACTTGGCTGGCTTTGGCATTACACACATGACGGGACTGCTGTGGAGACAGGGCTGTTGTCAGTTGCCGTAGAGTTGATCCTGATTCATGGCGACCCCACACGTGCCACAGAACCGTTCCACGGGGTTTACAAGGCTGAGAATTTTCAGAAGGAAACCACCAGGTCTGCCTTCCAAGGCACCTCTGGGTGGATTTGAACTAACCACCCTTTTGCTAGCAGTCAAGCATTTAACCCTTTGTGGCACCCAGGGACTCCAGAGAGGGTGGTAGTTATTCTATAAGTGGGTGGTTTTCTCCAAGAAAGCAACTGGTGAAGAAAGTCGAGGCCCTCTCCACCCAGCCTCACCCGGTCTCTTGGTCTTAGTGACGGCCACAGAGGGCACTAGATGAGGTGGGAGACGAGCTGAGCTTCTACTAGGACGCGTCTTGAGAAATCAGTCCATTAGTGTGCATCTGTGTCCACAGAACACGGCTTCTACTGAAGTGTTGGCCGGCACAGATTTCTAATTTGCCAACGTTGGCTCTACCGCCCTGTTGCTGACAGAGCCGTGTTTCTAAATACAGACAAATTATATTGCTTCCCTGTATCCCCACAATGGCTGGCTTCCAATGCCACCCCACGCCACCCACTCCCTTCCTGGGCTCTCCACACTCCCCTAGACCTCAGGCCTAGTCTCTGTGTTCATCTCTGGCTTGGGGTGCCCTCCTTCCCGTCTCCAGTTGATGCTTCCTCCACATCCTCCAAGGCCAACTTAGGTCAACACTCTGGGAAAAATGTCCAGAGTCCCTTTCTGCATAGCTTCTTCAATCACCGTCAGCAGGTCAGGCTCACCTGCATGACAGGTAACTGGGTCCTCACCTGCCTCTCTTACCAAAACGGACCTTTAGTAGGAGTCGCACAACTAGTTGTGTCACCTTGGACAAGTCACTTGACCTCCGTATTAAGCCTCACTGTCCCCACCTTGTATGATGGAGGTAGCAGCCGTACCCAAGACAGTGAGCGTTAAGAGAGTAACGTTCTGAGCACAGAGGCTGTGCAGAGTGGGTAGTGCAGGCCAGTTCCTTTGGCCGCTCACAGTGTTCTGTGATAACCAAATGGCCTCTGAGGACTCCGTAACGGCTATAGGTCCCCACTGAGTGTCCACAGACCAGTTCAGGTCTACAACCAAACTTACACTAAAAAAAAAAAACCTCACTGCTGTTGAGTCAATTCCGACTCATAGTGACCCTGCAGATCAGAATAGAACTGCTCCATGCAGCTTCCAAGGACTGCCTGGTGGATCTGAACTGCCAATCTTTTGCTTAACAAACATAGCACTTAACCCACTACGACACCAGGGTTTCCAAAACTCTTACGTATTTGTGACAAAATGAGAAAAAGAAGAAAAATGCAATGAGCTTTTTTTGTAAAATTAATTTTGCTAATTCTAAGATTATATTCTTCCTAATCTTTTTTTAAAATCATATCACGGTGACAACACAGAGTAGATAAAAATGTGATAATCTTATGCCAATTCATCAGTTACACAAAAGTATTCAGGTATATGTATCCAAAGCCTGTCAAGCACATCTTAAATCACAGAAGTTTAGAGGCAAAACTGGAGGCGCCATTCCTTTCTCCCCACCCCTGCAAACCTTTGTCCCTATGACAGACCCCGGTTAACGTGGTTATCCATAGCATGTGACACTCATCCTAGCCACAGCTGTTGAGACTGGGGAGAACCCTGACCAAAGCCGAGTGAGTCAGCTTCTCTCCTGGGAATGCAGGTCTCCAGAGAGAGAGAAACTGAGTAGGGTCAAGCAGACAGAGCAGGGAGGAGGTGGCCGTTTGGGGTAATCGTTACTTGACCACGTCCTGAAAGGAGCAAGAAAAGAAAATCTCAGCTGAGAGAAAGATTAACCCATAGAAGGCAGACGCCCAGGGGCCCCAGAAAGGCATGGAGACCTTCCAGCTGCAGCCAACCGTCCAGTTATCATTTCTTCCTCATGAAGCTGGCCTGTGCTACTTGCTTTAGTTTCCATGAAATGCCAATTCCTTATTTTTAAAAAATCTACCATTACTAATGAGAACTCTCTTGCTGGTGCATTTGTATTTTTGCCTCTCAAGGTTTCATGTCAAGGAATTCATTTTACTTGGATCTATACTCAGTGTCCATGGAAGTCCAACACAAAACGAAACCCACTGCTGTCAAGTCAATTCCAACTCACAGCAACTCTGCACGACACAGCAAAACTGTCCCATAGAGTTTCCAAGGAGCACCTGGTGGCTCTGAACTGCTAACCTTTTGGTTAGCAGCTACAGCACTTAACCACCGTGCCACCAGGGTTTCCAGTGAAGAAATAAAATGATGTATTTATTGCTTAGAGCAAATTGGCTGCAAAAGACCTCTTCAAAATGTTAAAAAGCAAAGATGCCACTTTGAGGACTAAGATGCACTGACTCCAGAAAATGCCAGACATGGTATTTTCGAACACCTCGTGTGTGTGCAAAGGCCAGACAATGAGTAAGGAAGACGGAAGAGCTGATACAACGGAATTACGGTGTCGGTGAAGGATACTGAAAATACTGTGGACGGCCAGATGAATGAACACATTTGTCTTGGAAGAAGGACAGCCAAAATGCTCCTTAGAAGTGAAGACGTTGAGACTTGTCTTGAGTACTTTGGACATGTTATCAAGAAGGTTCAGTCCCTGGAGAAGGACGTCTTGCTCAGCAGAGCGGAGGGTCAGCAAAAAAGAAGACCCTCAACGAGATGGACTGACATCGTGGCTGCCCCCAAAGGCTCAAGCCTAGCAAAGATTACAAGCATGGTGCAAGACCAGGCAGGGTTTCCTTCTGCTATTCTTAGGGTCACTGTGAGCCATAACCTGTGAGTCAGCACCTCACAGCAGCAACCACAACAGACATACCATGTCTTAGTTAAAAGCACAGGGGCTCAGCTGCTAACCAAGAGGCTGGTGACTTGAACCCATTCAACAGCTCTGTGGGAAAAAGACCTGGTGATCTGATCCTGCAAGATTTCCAAAACCAAAAAACCCACAGCTGTCAAGTTGATTCCAACTCGCAGCGACCCTGCAGGACAGAGCAGAACGGCCTCCATAGAGTTTCCAAGGAGGGCTTGGTAGATTTGAACTGCTGCGTCTTTCGACTAGCAAACACAGCACTTAACCACTATACCACTGCGGTTTCCCCTGTACGATTACAGACCAGAAAGCCCTCTGGTGGCAGTTCTACTTTGTCACATGAGGTCTTACGAGTCAGTATTGACTCAGCTGCACCTAGCAAGTCTCATGAGGTCAGAGAAATGCCTTACGGTGGGTTTGGCACAGAGCAGACACTCAGTGAAGAGTTGCTTCCTGGATGGCTGGATGAATAGACAGATGTGTGGAAGGGTGGATGGATAATCTTAAACTGGCTGGAGGGGTGTCTGATTCTTGCAACCCTGGCCTACCTACCGAGACCGAGGGCCTCTTGAGGGAGGTCCAAGAGAAACATCTCTCTACGGCACTTCCACAACTGAATGCTTTCAGGGAAATTCCAAGTGAAGGACTTTCTAGACTCTGCTTTCAGAGGCAAACCAGGAATCAGAGAGAGGGACTGCTCCCAGGGTTGTATGGGGAGCTATCTGTGCTTAAATCCAGCCTCATAATGTAGACATCATCTCCATGAAGGGCCACAAGGAAGAGGAAGCTCAGAATCACTAGGAACATTGTGGTCCTGGTCAACCAGTCCTCCAGGCATGAGATAGCGCTGGGGACCCAGAGAGGAGCTGGGAGATTCAGTCTAGAAGAGAGAGAGGGCTGCAAGGTAGCACTCAGAATGGAAAGGTGAAGTTACGTAGGTAAGGGGAACGGAGGAAGACGGGGAGAGGTGTGGAGAAGGGAGCAGGGCTGGAGAGGGGGGAGGGTGTTACAGGTTGAACTGTGTCCCCCCAGAGATATGCTTGAGTCCCAGCCCCCGGGACCTGGGCACGCAACACCACTTGAAAATAAGGTCCTAGGAGATGTTAGTCACTAGGTTAACCTCGTTTCACACTGGCAGAAGGCAGGTCCTAAGCCAGGACAAGTCGTGTCCTTTTTACAAGGAGACTCACACAGAGGGAAGAGATGGAGGCAGAGATTGGGGTGGTCACTGGCCGTCCCCAGAGGCTGACAGAGAGGCCAGAAACAGCTTTCCTTTCAGCCCTCAGATGGAGTCAACATAGTTGATGCCCTAGTCTCGGGTTCTTGGCCTCCAGAACTGTGAGAGAAGACACTTCGGTTAAGTCACCAGTTTGTGTTACTCTGTTACAGCAGCTCCAGGATGCCAGTACAGGGTGGACAAGAGATGGGAGAGGCAAAGAGAGGGCAGGGAGCAGAGGGCCAGGCCACGTCCGTGGCTACCAGGCGCAGAGGCACAGGCCGAGGCCTGTGATACTTTTAAATGCATTGCTGTGAAAACTTATAGGACAGAGCAGAACTGCCACACAGAGTTTCCAAGGAGTGGCTGGTGGATTCGAACTGCTGACCTTTCGGATAGTGGTAGTAATTTTTAACCACTGCACCACCAGGGATCTGACATGATACTTTTAGGAGCCTACAAAAATATTTTAATTTCTTTTAAAATCAGAAGAAAAAAACTTCAGAGCAGAAACAAATGTTTTCTTATATAACAATGACATATTTATCTGTATTCCCATTCATTCGTAAAATACACATTTTAATAACTCTTAGGGAGGGCAGAGCTCAGGAAGCAGAAGTGACTGGGCGCTGAAGGCCAGAAGGGGGTTTTGAGGGAGGGGAGGGGAGGAGGGGTCAGTGGATGGAAGGGGTGGTAGGTTCTGGCCAGCTCTTCTCTGAATCCTAGGAGCAGACACAGCTTTGCTTTCTCCTTCTTTGCTGTCTCCCTGACAGCTTTGGGAGGGCCAGCGGTGCGGAAAACACACACTTTGATGGAACTCAGTGACCCACAGCCCAGGGTGCTCAGTGCTGTAACCTTAGAGGGCTGCTGAGGGTGTGCTGGGGTCTGAGCACCTGGGTCATGCCTGCTCTGCCTCTTGCCAACAGTCTACCCAATGCAAATTGCTCAGCTCTCTTTGGTGGCTTATAGCCATCGAATTGATTCTGACTCATAGCAACCATACAGGACAGAGTAGAAGTGTTCCAAAGAGTTTCCAAGGAGCACCTGGTGGATGTGAACCAAAAGGTCGGCAGACATAGCACTTAACCACTACATCCCAGGGTTTCCCTTTGGTGGCTTCAGACCCTGCAAAATCTTTGAGGTTCCTCCCATCATGGGGCAGAGTCTAATTCCCTGGCCTGTGAGCGCGAGCTGGCCCTACTGACAGCCATCCACTTGATTCCCAGTCGCTGAGATTCTAAAGGACAGAGTAGAATTACCCACAGAGTTTCCAAGGAGTCCCTTGTGGATGTGAACCGCTGACCTCTTGATTAGCAGCTGCAGTTCTTCCCCACTGTACCACCAGGGAGGAGTGGGCACATACAAATAGAGGACAAGGTCATCAACCTCCAGAAACTCATATAAGCACTTAACCACTATGCCATCAGGGTTTCCGCCCTAGTGACTAGCTTCTAAGAAACAGGATCCAGGAGAGCAAGGCAGTGTGACTTCCAGGCTTGGACGTAAGAGGCCAGACAGATGGATGCTCCCGTGAACACAGCCTAAAGCCCAGAGCTACCATGAAGAAGTCCAGCTCCTCTGATGCCGCAGTGCTGACGAGACCACATGGGGAGTCCACCCACACAGGGACAGAGAAGCGATGGCGGGAGTCCAAGGCGCACCCGCCCTCCCTCGCTCCCCTGGGCGTCTTCCCAGCCCAGACGCCAGACCCAGGCATTAGGAAGGCTTTCGGACACTTCTAGCCCCCGCCCCAGCTGACTGCCACTGCAGGAGAGGAAGAAACAAACCAGTCCAGGCAACCCCTGGATCCATGAACAAAATAAACAGTTACAACTGCCTGAAGCCACACGTTGGAGGTGCATTTTTTATGTACCAATACGCACTCCCTAAGCCTTAGTTTCATCATCTGTAAAATGGGAATCATACAGTTTAAATGAGACTACGACAAGAGCTTACTCTGCACAGGGTCCCTACTCTGAGTAAGCACCCAATATACAAAAGCTATGATTACCATTGTTATTGTTGTCCTCATTTCACAGATGGGAAAACAAGGCTCAGACAAGCACAACTGTCCAAGAATCACCTAGCGAGCTGGGGCTGAGTTTCGATGGACATCCAGGTCTGTCTGACTCCCAACAGTTTGATGCTGAGAACTGCTTCAGATAGAAGGCACACTCCCAGGAAGAGGATGTGCAGGCAAGAAACTATGTGGGGATGGAATGTCACTCTGATGGGATGGATGTGGGCACAGGGCATCTGTCCGCCAAACACAGGAAGAGCTGGGAGGTTTGGGTGTCTTTGCCAGAGAAGTCAGACAGACTGAGATCGGACACTGAAAACATCTTACTAGGGACTGCCATGCACACTGGCACGCCAACCACACGTTTTCCAAGACGTGCTCTCAGCCACCACCGGGGTCAGTCCCCACTCCATGGGACCTTTCTTATAGCTTCCCTCTCCTCTTTCATTAAACTAAGAGTCAATGAGATGATGAAACCTATGAAATTTGCCAGCAGGTAGAATACTTCTGTCTCAATCTGCAATCATATACGGACCTTCTGAGATTACTTACACAGGGTATATGTGTCCCAGGGAGGGAAATCTGGTAAACGACCCCATCAGGCCTGTCCATGTGGCTGTGATGGAAGCATCTGATGAGTGGAAACACATCCACCTAAGCAAGCCTGGAACGTTTCACTGGGAAGAAATCATCCAGCAGAACTGGCAGCAGCTTCTCACGTGCTTAGAACATGCATGAAGCCTTCGTGGTTCAGTGGGAGAATCCTCACTTCTCCATGTAGGAGACCCAGGTTCAATTCCCAGTCAACATACTTCAAGCGTAGACACCACCCGTGTGTCGGTGGAGTTGGCTGTTGCTTGGTGCTGAATGGGTTCCAGTCAAGTACCCAGGCTAAGACAGACTAGGAAGAGAGGCCTGGCGGTCACTTCTGAAAATCAGCCAGTGAGAATCCCATAAATGCCAATGGTCTGACCCACAACCCATTCTGGGGACGGTGCAGGACTGGACAGCCTTCTGTTCTGTTGTGCCTGGGGTCGCCGGGAGCCAACTCCATGGCAGCGAACAACAACTTGATATGGGACAAAGCAGCCACCAGGCCAGGTCCCCCCCAAGGGACTTACTGTTGGCCTTACTATTGAGCAAGTAACTATCCACACTGGTTCCTCAAGCCCTCAGTCATTCACCGACAGGACTGAGAATTATTACATGTACAGCAAGCTGTGTCCCACGCACTGGGGACTCAGAGTACAGTCACGCTAGCAAAGAAAGGGGAGACACAGATGGTGGCACCGCAGGGCCATTGAGTCTAAGCTCAGGGCAAGACAAGGGGCTGTGAGTCTGGACAGAAGGCTGTCCCTTGAGTGGATGAGGCTTTGAACGACATACAGAGATCTAAACTGAAGGCTCTGCCTTTTTTTCTTCTTTCCCCACCCACATCCTGAGAACTTCTCTAGGGGACTCTGCCCTCTTGCTGCTAAATTCTTTTTTTTCAGCTTTTAACCAACATCCATGCAAGAGTCAGACACTAAGCAACATAGGAGCTGGGGAGATTCAGGGGTCACCGCCAGCCCTCTCCAGCTCTGATCAGCTGGGACTCTGGCACTGGACCTGGCTTCCAAGCTTTAAGGAACAGGAACAAGGAGAAAGCCGCGTCCTCCACGCCTGGTTGGCAGCAAGACAGTGTGATTACGAGCTGTCCCTTTCCAAGTGGACTTCTGCCAACACTGGGCACTGGCCGGCTGCACAGACCAGGACTGACTCCAACAGGACCGAGATACCCCGATGTGGCACAAAGCCACAGCGTGACCCTGATCTGGTTGTTCCAGCTCCCTGGGCCTCGGTTTGCTCACCTGTAAATGGGAGGGTGGTGCTAGACCCTGTGGTCAGACCACAATAGTGTGGCGAGCCCTGTACTAGGGCCAGCTCTCCCTCGGGAGGCCAGCTGCTGCCATGCTTTGCCCTTGGCATGACTTGGCTGCCAGCCTGCCTCCAAGAAGGCTCTATGCCAGGGCCAGCCACCCCCGAAAACGGCTGAACACTTATTTGTCTATTGGCCTGGAGAGCATCCTTTTTTCCTCCCTCCCCTTAGCAATGAGAAGGTGGGGGTGGTGGACACAGGCAGCAAAACTACCTGTGACCTCTGGAACATTTGTCCTCGGTCCCCTTTATCCAGCCAGCTTGGCAGAAGGCAGAAGTCACCCATCCTGCCAAGGATGCTGATTTCTAAGCAAGTGGTCACACAGGGCCATGTGCTTCGGCTTCCATGCTGACCCTCTTTTCTGCCCATTGAGTCCACTGCTGGGAGAAGCGCGGGAAGCTGGCCGCACATGCCTGCCCTGGATTCGCTCCGCTGTGGATGTGGGTCTGAGAGCATTGTTTTTAGGCCAGGAGCAGCCAGAATGCATCTGCAGGGAAGCGCAGGGAGACCTACGGCTCGGTGAATCAGGCTGGGACACTGCCCGCTCCATTTCCTGTTGGCCAGAGTCCACTGGGGCTGGACAGCAAGTGGAAGAGCTAGAGGCTTCCTCGCTTCCCTCCAAGCCCCAGCAGGGTGCACTGAGCTGGGGCCTGGTCAGCAGAACACAGAGCATCAGGCCTAGGTACTGAGGGGCTGCCTCAAAGAAACACAGTGCCTCGAGGTCACTCACGCTTTGCATGTCAACAAGACAGGCACACTCCTTCCCTGATGGTGTTTCTTTTTACACATTTTACACGTCTTCACTGTCCTGTTACACAGAAACCCATGTGGGCAGCTGGGGCATGAAACATGATTGCTAGCTAGTGTTTTAAAACCCATGCCCTGACTCCAACACCTGCTGTGGCTCCCTATTACCTACAAGTTATGAACTGCTCAGCCTGGCATTCAGGATGCGCCCTTCTCTGATCAGAACTGGTACAGCCTTGTCGGCCCTGTGCTGTCCCAGCCGTATACCACCATTCACTCACCCACCCTTGGCCAGCAGGCTCCGGCCCCTTTGCAAGTGTTTTACCTCCCACCTGGAATGACCATCCCCCTGCTCTTTGCTAGATAAGCCGATGGTCCTTTTCCAAGTCTCAGGTCAGATGTCCCCACCCTTCCCCATCCAAACCAACCGGCTGTGCTCGGCACAAGCAAGCCACTCTAATTAGCGGCAGGTAGTTACATAACACGTTTTCCCCAACTGACTTCCACTGCAGGCGGGGAACACTGCCTTTACCTTCGCCCCCCACGTCACCCTGTCCCTGATCCCTCACTGAAGGTGTGGTCAGTGTGCTCCTGTGCAGGCATCTGGAACAGGACAGATGCTAGGAGCAAGAGTGTGCCCCTGGATGGATTCGCAGGTCAGCATCTCCCACAGGCAGGAGCCAGGAGGTTCCACGGTTTTCATGACCATTTTCAGGCTCACAATATCACTGGTCAGGCTGATTTCGGGGAACCAAGCACTTTCTCTACGTGTTGGCAATGTATCCTATCTCAAAACGCCACAGATCTTCCCACTTAGGCACTCAGCTTGCCTCCAGACAGCCCGTCTCTCCCTCCCACGTACCAAAGGGTTGATACTTCCAAGAGCAGTTTGTTTAATCCAGGTCTCAGGAGGGCTATTCACTAAACAGGCCAGAGCCCTGCTCCCTGGTGGGGCAAGATAAAGAAGGCCAGATAAATACTTTCTAGACCTAACCTTCTATGTGCAAGAAAGCAAGAGTGGGAGCTGCAGATAAAACCTCACAGCCTCTCTGCTAGCTGCAGGCACACGCTGTTTTGTTTCCTTTGTGTCTCAAGACCTGGAACAGAGTCTGGATGTAGCCAGTGCCCTGCAAGTGTTTGTGGAAAGAGGAGAGGAAGGGTCAGCAGGCCTGCTGTGATTACAGGAGGTGGAAGAAATAAGTCAGCCCAATAGGGATCCAACCTAGTTCTCTAATTTTCTTTGGAAAGTTCTAGAACCGCTTTGACAATCCAGTATGGTAGTGAGTTGCCCTACAATACGGTGCCTGGAATTAAAGGGCTGCTTCTAAATCACTATTTACTATGGTAGAAGGCCCAAATGGTTTGCATTTAATACTAAAAGCTGGCAGTTCAATCCACCTGGTGCCATGGAACAAAGGCCTGGTGATCTGCTTCTGGAAAGATTACAGTCGAGAGGGCCAGGTATCATGCTCTCAGGGGATACCCAGCTCAACTAGCATAACATGGTTTATAAAGAAACGTTCTATATCCTACTTTGATGAGTAGCGTCTGAGGTCTTTAAAGCTTGCAAGTGGCCATCTGAGATGTTCCACTGGTCCCACTCCACCTGCAGCAAGGAAGAATGAAGAAAACCAGAGACACAGAGGAAAGATAGGGACCACAGCCTCTACCAACCTGAGTCCTCACAACTAGATGGTTCCTTGTTACCACCACCAATACTGGGTCGCAGTCAGGATTGCAGAAAAATGCGGAACAAAATTCTAACACACATACACACCAAACCAGACTTACTGGCCTCACAGATACCTGGTGAGCATGGCTCCTGGACACCCTATTTTGTGACTAATGTCACTCCTGCGATTCATCCTCTAGCCAAAACCCACTGCCTCCAGGTTGGGCCCGGAAAGGAAATGAGACTGAAGAGACACACGCACACAAGAAGGCAGGGGGGCACAGCCAAGGTGGGGATGGGGAGCCCCAGGCTGAGAAGGGGACAGTGTTGAGGTGTCGTGGGGTTGGCAAAAAATGCCACCAGATATGTACTAACTGTTTAATAAGAAACTAATTTGCTCTGTCAACTTTCATATGAAATACAGGAGAAAAAAAAAGAAAAAAAACCATACAGCCAAGAAACCCCTTGGAACAGTTCTACTCTTTAACACGGGGGTTGCCATGTGTCAAATTGGTTTGGTTTTGCTTGCAGGGCCCAGGTATGAAGACCTGACAACTGGGCCACTGGATCCTCAGTCCAGTTGGGTGTTCAAAGCAGAGGTGGGGAGGAAATGGCAGCTCCTTGGGACTGCTCTCACCTTCCGGGCACCTTGACCCTGTCACCCCCAAGTGTCACATGCTCTTCTGCGCGACCTGGGGGCCTGCTGTGTGGGTTTAAGGAATGTCAGAAAAGCTTGTGTGGTGCTGGGGAGGCAGGCGGCACGTTGTAGGAGCTGGGGTCCCTTGGGTCCCCAGAAAGGGCCCTGTCCTCTGCTCAGTGACGCAGAAACAAAGAGGTCAGGGCAGAGGAGGGGCACAATGCTTCAGAAGGCTCACTCTGGGCGCCCTGTGGAAAGCAAACTGCAGAGGGTAAAGGGCATGCAGGAAGAACGGCTGGGGAGACACGAGCTGGTGGGTGGGGGCAGAGAGCAGCCAGCACGGCGGAGGGGCGATGGGAGGGGTACTAGCTCCTGAGTGTTCTGGAGCCAGAAGGAGCAGTACTGATCAACCACTAGTGAGGGAAGTAGTGGCTCAGTGGGAGAATTCTCACCTTCCACGTCAGAGACCCAGGTTCAATTCCTGGTCAATGCACCTCACATACAACAACCGCCTGTCAGTGGAGGCGTACATGTTGCTATGATGCTGAGCAGGTTTTGGCGGCTCTTCCAGAGTCAGACAGACTAGGAAGAAAGGTCAGCGAAAACCCTAGGGATCGTAATGGTCCCATCAGAGCCAATCCTGGGAGCAGAACAGGAACAGGCAGCATTTCGTTCCACTGTGTATGGGCACCATGAGTCAGACGCCAACTCAACAGCACCTACAGCTACTGGTAAGAACCAGTGCTTCTCGTTTTTCAGAGCATCTGCGATGACAACGACCTGGGGGTACGCCAAAAATGCACACTCTGGGTCTCCATCCTCAGCGATTCTGTTCCTATGGGTCTGAGGCAAGGCCCAGGAACCTGCATTTTAAATGAGCTCCCTGGGTGCTTTCACAGCAGTGGTCCTGTGATCACACCTGGAGAAAGCCAGTCACAGCAGCTGAAACCAGAGGCGGCCCTGAGTGGGCAGCAGCTTGGCCCTGTCACCCAGGTGAGATGAGAGCTGACAAACAGGTCCCATGGTTCCAGCCTAGGCTGCCCCTGCCTGCCCTAGCCTGCCTCCACCACAACGGCTGAAGTCCACTGGATTCTAAATTAAAAACTGGTTGCTGTCGAGGCAATTCCAGACACACAGCAGATCCGTGCTCCTCCGGGTTTTCAACTGGCTGATTTTTTGGAAACAAATTTTTCTTCTGAGACACCTCTGGGTGGACTCAAACTTCACGGCTTCCAGTTAGCAGCCAAGCGTGCTAAGCGTTTCCAGCACCTGGGGACTCTGGATCCCTAACGCACCCCCTTAAAGGGAGAAGGGTGATGGCTACTCAAAGGCGCAGGGCAGACCTCCGGCAGCTGGCTTCCCAGCACCTAGTGGTGTCTAGCAGGTAGCTGGTGCTCCACGACTGTTGCTCAGGTATGGAAGAGTGACGCAGGTCGGGGCCCAGTGATCAGGCCAGAGCAAAGAGCAGCAGGCCCCCGATGGAGGAGGTGGCCTAGACAGATGGACACAGACTCCACAGGTATGTCCTCTTGCGGGCATGAGGACGGCGGCCCCACTGGAGAAAAATCTCTACGGGAGATTTCTAGACTAGGCAGAGTCATGTCCTGGGTAAGACCAACACTCCTCTGAGAAATCAAGCTTATTTTTCCATCTTTCTTTTTAGACAGGCAGCAGCGGACGTAGACTCCCATTTCAGTCCTTCACTTTTGACACTGTAAAACTGTTTCCTTTTCAGGAGCCCTGTCCACTGTTCAGTGGGACGGTGTACATTCACAGATCACTATCAGCTTCTGTGCTGTACTCTCCTGACAGATTCACTTCATTTAAAAATATAAAACTGGTCAATACTGATCATTAAAATAAGAGGACGATCATCATCAGCCATTTCCTGAAATAAAAAGACGTGAGTCCCCAAGGGATGTGGGGAGGGCTAGGTCCAGGCCAGTCTGAACTTGAACAGCTTTTCTGTGGCAGAACGAAGCCGTGTGCTGGTCAGGGTCCCCACACTGTCCTGGCAGACCCGGGATAGGAAGAAACAGGGATGATGGAAAAATGTGATGTCTTGGCATTGCCTATCTGCTCTTTTGCTTTGGGATGCTACTGGTGGCCATGTAGCATCTCGTCACAGAACAGTGAAGAGTCCTCGGACGGTGGCAACAGTTATATGCTGGGCCGTTTGAATCCACCCAGAGATAACCTCGAAAGAAGGGCCTGGTGAACAGCTTAGGAAAAGTCACAATCTTGAAATCCCTACTCAGCACAGTTCTACTTGGACACACAAGAGGTCACCATGAGTCAGAATCACCTTGATGGCAACTGGCTCGGCCTGGCTCTCCCAACTGGGAACCAATCAGCTCTCAAAAACACCACCATCTGACTCAGTGATTCAGGCTTAGTAAAACCTCATCTGCCAAAGCAATGAGCCCAGCAGACACTAAGGCACGCCACTCCTTAATCCATCAGTGGCGCTGGCAATGGAGCAGGGTTTTAAGCCCACGTAAAGTGTCATCTACACTTGTCATAAGCTATGTACGAAGACAGCATAAGAACACCTAAAATTCACCAGTGAATTTATTCTGTGATTCTTGAGGCTGGAAAGGATGCTAAATCATTTTTACTTACTAGGCCAGGTCCCCAATAACTGCTGGCCATCATCACAAATCAGGAAAGGGACTTCCCTGCCTTCTTACCTCACTCCCTCCTGATCTTCTGCAAGACTCCATTTGCTGTGTAACAGCCACATGTGGTTCACATCTGGCCCCAAGCTCAAGCTACGTGGGTTCCTCAAGGAGTCTCCTTGGAAACCTACAACGTTATTCCTCATTTACCAAATAAAAAAACAAATTGTAACAAAAGAGGAGGCATACTGTGACGTGGGCAAGGGGAGGCAGTCAGAATAGAATGGAGGTGAAAGTTCTGGGTGTTTTATGGCAATATGATACAGACTGTGAAACTGTTCCTAAATCACAATGAAAAGAAATAAAAACAAAATAAAACCTAAAAAAACCAAATAGTGCTGATAGTTCTGATGTTGCTCATTATTTTACAGAGCACATGGGAATCATAACCAAGGGTTCTAATGCATTCCGTTGTGTCACTGTCTGCGTCTTCTCATTAACCACTGACCAGGGAACTTAGCCAAGCCAAGCCAAGTGCTGTCGAGTCGGAAGGCTTCAGCATATAAGCCGTTGAGCAATCCACAAGAGGTGAAGGGACAGTCTTGTTTGCTAAGACACTGGCAAGGCAGGCACACGGCTAGAAGTATTTTAAACTGCTGGCAAAGAGAATCAGCCTGAATATTATTACTAGAATGTCAGGACAAGTCAGGAGGGCAGTGGTGGTTCAGCAGTAGAATTGTTGTCTTTCATGCAGGGGACCCAGGTTCGATTCCCAGCTAAGGCATCTCTGGCAGAGCCACCCCTCATCTGCCAGTGGAGGCTTGCATGTTACTAGTATACTGAACAAGTTTTAGTAGAACTGCTAGACTAAGGCAGAGCAGAAAAAAGGCCCGGCAACCAACTTCCAAAAATCAGCCAATGAAAACCCCATGGATCATTCTTCTGATCCCACTGTGCCCAGGATGACCAGAGTCCGAGTCTGACTTGAGGAGGGCAGATGTGACTACAGCTGACAAAAGGACTAATGCTGGGGCTAAAGCGCAGCTCCGTGAGTGCTCTTCACTCTGTGTGAGCTGCCTGGTTAGAAGGGGATTCTGTAATCTCCTGTTTTTTGCATGGTTTATACTCCAGGTCCGCAGACCTGCCAGAAAAACAAAAAAGAGTATTTTCTGTCCTATACTTACTGTGACTGACTTTCTAGAGACCATGCCAGATAAACCACATGATCACAACTCCATCGGGGGAGCTTGAGAAGCTCTGCAGAACTCACATTCCTCCCCCGCCTTGAAATTCTAAAAAGTCGTAGGTGAACCCTTAAGCTCTTATAACTGCTCCTCCCAAGGCCTTCTAGGGGGTATTGTTTTGGAGACGAGCTCATGTGGCATCTCAGCAAGGAGTCACAGTCCTCTTCGGAAGCTGTTATGTAACTTTTATTCCAGGGCCCTTCCAGGCAGTGCAGGCTAGCAGTGCCTTCCAGACCATCCCACACATCAGCTTGTGCTCTCTTGCAACTGAACCTCAGGGTGACAGAGGACCAAAAGGAGTTCTTTCCACTTCCCCCAGGAACTACCCACCCTAAGCCTTTCAGGGTAACGCTTGGCGTATCTCTGAATCTCTCCAGAAACATCCAGCATCATGCAGTGAGAAAATAAAAAAAATAAAAGAAATCCCATGTCCTAACAGAAATCCCAGTGAATTCAGAAGTCTGTCGACAGCCAAAATAGCACATACATAACCCACGTGAAATCTTCCACATGGCTTCTCCAGTGCCATGGTGGTATTTAGACACCTGGGGTGAAGGACACAGTTTGGTGGCCAGACACACTGCAGCAGTGGTGTAAACGAGGTGTGGTGTGGGGTGGTTTAACTCAAAGAGAATGCACTTGACTCAGCTGCCTGACCATCACAGAAGTCTGAGCCGGACACTCCCCCTCTCTGAGTCCGAGGTGCTTCATCTAGAACCTGGGGTTAACGGCCTTGATGGCACTGGGGTGTGGAGACAAAATGTTTAAGGACTACTGGTACCTCTCCCTCCCCTCCACCTTTCTCTGAAAACCACTGCAGCTTCTTAGGCAGCCTGACCTCAGACAACATCCCATGGAAGGTGTTCAGGGAAAGCCTGCAAACCAACTCTGGCAAAAAAACATCACTGCCAGACCTACGGATTTCTCACCATGTTTTAGTTTCAGCAGCTCAAGGCTCTAATTAAAGTACTTTCCATTTTCAAAACAACTGCAAACAGTAATTACACACTTCCCCTTCTTACCTTCCAGGAACAGGCTGAGACGGAGGCTTAACCTCCGAGTTCCCTGGACCTCGGAGCTGTAGCATTAGGATGTCATATGATTCCTACCCCATTGACCCAAATTACGTAACGATGCCTGCATCTCTTGCTACATGGACCCTAGAGGGGGTCACTGTCTATGCAGTCCCCTCAGATATATGCTGAGATCCCACCATGCAAGAGAACCCTAATAGGGAAGCTGGCATCATCTCCTTTAAAAGGAAGGCTTATAAGATTCCACATTCAGAGTAGACTCTCCACTTAGGGTAATACACAGAATTTCATAATGATACATTCTGTATTGTTTTCATGGATGTCTAATTGAAACTGTTACATAACCTGAACGTACAGAACATTCTGGGGCTATTAATAACCAACTGCATCCAAATACCAAGGATTCTTAGAGTGGGAGGCAATCATGAGGATGTCACACAGTGACACACTTGTACACACACACACACAGTGCTTATATGCACAATGGGACCCAGAGAAAGGGCATCCCCTGTCCAAAGTCACCCAGCAAATGGACAACACAGGAGCAAACCCCAAGTTTCCTGGCCTCAGGAGGATGTCCTTTGCTCTATGCCCTCCGTGTGTACATGCGAGCATCCTGAGTGATGCTCAGTTGCCATAAAACTTGAACTTGGTTCCCGCAATGCTGAGCATGACAGATATGACCACAGGCTAAAAGGCTAAACCTCTGAGTAAGAAATGTTGAGCAAACACAGCAAACAGCTCACTGTTTCATACATCTCACAAACCTCATTTACTGGTTACAGATACCTTTCCCAGTGTTCCAAGAGATATCAGACACATCAAAAACGTATTCTAATTACATGGCCACGATAGGGACCATGTGGGAAGAAGTGCAGTTCAGACAAAGCAAAACTGGGGGAAAAAAAGGGGGGAATTTATTTTCAAAGGCATGTCTCCAGACTGGGAGGGAAAAAAAAAAGAAAAAAGAGGAAAATATGGGCAAAAAGGATGAAGTAAAAACTGGCTATCAGGGACTGGGGTAATGTCTGATTGTCATCTGGCTTGGACTGCAAGTAGCACGATGTATGACACAGAAATCATTATTTCACAATTACACTGCCATTTGAAAAAGTAACAACGAAGATGGCTTCTCTGCCTTCATTTCTATTCAAAACCCCACTGGCTGTATCACGAGGAGCTTAGGAAATTAACATCCTACGCAAGACGCATTTATTTTGCTTTCGTGTACCCTGCAAAGTTGGACAAAAATGAAAGCTTTGCTCTGACTTTGTAAATTTCAAATAGTCACAAGTGCCTCTGGGAGCTGAGTTTGTGGGAAAAGGTAAGACAAGTCCACTGCACTCGGAATTCAATAATACTTCCGAAAAAGTCCTATAACAATGCTACTCACGGCCTGCAGGTCAAGGTGCTGAACTGAGCTGCGATTAGCAGGTGAAGACATACCAAATTAAAGCCAAAACCAAACACACTGCTGTCGTCAGGTCAACTCATAGTGACCCTAGAGGTCAGAGTAGAACTTCCCCACAGAGTTTCCAAGGAGTATCTGGTGGATTAGAACAGCCGACCTTTTTGGTGAGCAGATGTAGCATGTAACCCACTAAGCCACAAGAGGCAAGGTCTAAATATTCTTGGTCCACCTTTCTCATCACAGCCTGTCCAGGTTACCCAGGCTCTACTCATCACTAATATAATCAGGAAACAGACTTTAAACACCACTTCGTTGATGTGCACTAATTGTTGAGGCCAATTTTATTTATGCAAATCTGATGGATTCTTTCTGGAAGGGACAAGCAGACTCCTCCGCTTGTCGCTGTCTAGCCGGCAGGGCACCGAGTTCACGCACTGTATTTCATCAGTTCTTAGAGATAATGGCATCTCTGTACATGAAATGCCTCACCCAGCCATCACCCCAATCTGGCACCTGGAAACAGTTTACAGCCACCAGGCTTTGGCCCAATAAATAAGCCACTAAAGCACTGTCCAGGCATCACTTCCTGTGGGCAAGACCTGAATCTTACAACCCGCTTAGCACCAAGTCCTGTTTGTGGAGGTCAACCACTGATTCAGTGTAGAGTTATCGGTGTATAGGTTTATGTTTGATGGCTCCCCCAACCCACATCCAGCCCTCCTGCTTCTTTCACTCACTTCAGCGAGTTGCTGGAAGGAATCTGAGAGGCCACCCAGCCCTATCCCCCTTACATTAACACGGAAACAGAGGACCTTATTGCTAAGGGACGTCTCCTGCATCAGGACCAAGCTGGCACAGGCTGCACAGACAACCAAGCCCTGTGCCTTGTGACTCAATCATTTCAACTAGCTGCTCAGACCAGGACCAAATGTTTCCCTGGGGCTGGCCCCTCCAGGATGACCTACGTGATACAAACTAAATGACGCAAACTGGATATCTGGGGGGAAAGTGGAAGTCTTCCTGTCTGCATTCAAGCCCTCGCCCCTTTCTTTGGGGGCAGAAGTGTGAAGTTCTACTGATGAGGAAGGCTGGAAAACAGGAGTCCATGTGAGAGGAGCCCCAGCACCTGTTAGGGACCCTGGCTTCCAGCCTTACACTCTAGGGACAGCTAGCCTTGACTGGCCCTCACCCGAGCAAAGGTTGAGGAAGCACTCAGGAGTGGACGTTAGGCTGGGTTCCCACTGCAGAGCAGGGCACAACAGAGAAGACGGGGACAGCCACTGGATCCTTGACCAGGCCTAGGAAAATCTGAATGCCAGGCAAGAGCTCCCAAGGGAACACAGGACCCTCCTGCCTTAACTCAGCAAAGTGGCTTCTCATGCTTAGAGTTCACACGGGGGATCTGAAACAACCGGACACAGGGAGGGACAGAAAACCAAAAAAGGCTACCTGCGATTTACTCCATATGATCAGATACTTATGCAAAGACGAATTTACACACACACGACTCTGAAGACAGGAGCCCTTAGATGAACGGGGACAGTATGTTCCTTACAAAGCGACCGCTGGTGAAGAAGCAAGGAGCTCCCTGGTTTCCACTCTCGGACCCCCATTTCCTAGCCTGCTGACCTTGATCAAGCCATTCAACCTCTCTCGGCCTCAGTTTCCTCCTCTGAGCTATGGAAGAAAACAGGACCCTCATCTTTGGGTGGTTCTGAGGTGCACAGCCCCGTGCAGCCAAGACACCCATTACACGGTCACTAAACACGAGTCTCCCCAAACCAAGAGTCCAGACCCAGGTCCCACATAGTGGTATCTTTACCGAACAGGTCTCCTGCCTGCGTGTCTAGCCCGCATCTGCCTCCCGGATGGCGAAGGAAAGAACCAGGTTTCGAAGTCGCAGGGGCAGTTCACCCTCCAGGCGGCGGCTGGGGCCCCGGGTAGATCTAGGGGTTCAATTGGAAGCTCTGAGTGTTTCCAGGCTCTGGGTGGGAGCGGGGGCTTGGAGGCATCCTCCAGGCTGTGCGAAGGGGCTTTGTTCCCGAGGCGGAGGGCCTGGCTTACCGAGCAGCGCATCCGGAGGCGGGCAGAGGGGCGCGCGGGGCACGCAGCAGAGCCGGATCCCGGCCCGGGCCTGGGGCGCCGGAGCCGGAGGCAGGCGAGGACGAGAAGGGGAAAGCGGAGGCTGCCGCCGGCTCCTGCCTCATTCTCCCGGGCAGCGCCGATCTGCTGGCCACCTCCGGCTGGGGCTGGCCGCCAGGCACCGGTTCCGGTGCGCGCTGTTCATGTCCCCGTCCGCGGCTTGTGAGGTGTGCGCGCAGCCGGGTCGTCTCCGGGCGGTGCCCAGAGGCTCCTCGTGCCCCGCGCCGGCGCTGGGCGAGAAGACCTCGGGAAGCGGCACCGAGGGAAAGAGAAAAAGAGAGCGTGAGAGCACGGAGCGCTGCGCCCCGCGGGACCGCCGAGCGGGCACCCAGCATCTCCGCGCCGCCCCACCCAGGGCGCCTCTGCGCCCGCGCTGCGTGCCCGCTAGGTTGCCGGGCCCCCGAAACTTTAGCACATGGCCAGCCCGGGACCGCGGTCTGGGAGCTGACGGCGGAGCGCCCCGGTATCTCCCCGCCGGCCCGGCCCGAGCGCAGCTTACCGGCGACGGGGGCGGCGGCGGCGGCTACCGAGCGCAGAGCGGCGCGCACGGACTGAGCAGCAGGCAGGGGCTGTGGCCGCGGGGTCCTCGCGGGGAGGGGCGTCTAGGCGGCGGCGAGTGGCAGAAAAGGCGGGTTAGGGCATCCTGGGCAAGGGCTGCGGGTGAGCCGGGGATCTGCAGGCCCTGATGGGGAGGGTCGTGCGGCCCCCGCCCCGCCTCGATGCTGCTGACGCGACTCGGGCTTCCCCAGCCCGGGTCTGCAGAGCCAGCCCTGTTACCTAGCGACTCGCTCCGGGGAGCCCACGCTGACGCGGACGGCAAGCGGGGCTGCGGCAGCGAGGGAGGGGAGAGGAGGGGGAGCTCGGGTGCGTGAGGGCGGGCGGCGCGGCCCGGCTCCTCCCTCCTCGTCCGCTCCGCTGGCGCGCACTCCCTCTCGGGCCCCGCCGGGGAGAGACGGGGGAAGACCGGGCCTGGCCGGCCGCTGCAAGACTGAGGTTCGGCCAGGTGCTGGATAGATGGGGGCCTGAAGATGCTCCTTCCCGCCCAGGAGCTGCAGCAGCAGGTGGCGGCGACCTGTCCCACGGGCTCGCCGAGATGAGCCCGGCCTGCGCGGGAGCTCGGCGAAGTGGCGTGGGAGCGTGGGTGTGTATGACACGCTCCCGCCCATGTGGCGTCAGTGAGGACTTCGGGCCACGGGTGAAGGAGCCGCCTTCTTCCTCTGTCGCCTTCTTTCCTGGGTATTTTGCCCCAGCTTTCACGGAAGGAGGCTTGCTCAGCACCCTGCCTGAGCCCTACCAACCTTCCGGACACCAGTGAGACGCTGGTGGATGGGGGCATCTGCGTGGATTACACCAGTCGGTGGTGCCTCTCCCCTGCCCTCACCCCTGTGTTCTTTTTGCCCACTTTGGGAGCCATTTAAACCTGCCCGAGGACGCCCTCCAGCCTCTGGATTTGGTACTGTTTGGCGCCAGGTTCAAATCCTAACCTTATTGGTCACCCCCAGAGCGTTGGATAAGTTGCTTCAAATCTTCAGCCCTCAATTTCTGCTTCAGTAAAATGGAGTCTTTGACTCCAAAGCTCCATAAATGGGAACATTTGCTTCCTGTGAGGTGTGTAGCCCCACTCTGGTTGTACGAGACTTCATGGAAATACAACCAAGGGCGGCCCAGGAAAGCCAGGGAAAAGTTGGGGAAGAGAAGCCTTGAAAAGCACGGTCGGAGGAGGCTGGGAGGCTTTTATAAATGAGAGATACACGTTGCTTGACTCTACTGGGTCCCTTAAAGCACAGCTGGGGCCATAACCCAGCCCCCCTTTTTCTGGGGCTCCCCTCCTCAAAGGACGCCCCCCACCCCCAGCCTCCTGAAATCACAGCGTGCCACATAACAGTAGCCATCAGCTGTCTTGCCCAGGGACCTACTCCACATCCCGCTGTGCACCCTACTGTCTGGTGTGGATATCCCAAGAAAGACAGAAGGCAGACATTGGAGACAGGGAGGGGAACAGGCTGCCTAGGACACCTGCCACCTGGCAGAGGGTCTCCAGGGGTAGATCTCTCCCCTAGAGACTCTGGGGAAATAATGGTTTCGATTGACCCAATGGTAGGATGCTTTCTCCAAAAAAAAAAAGGAACGAGATGCTGATAAGGCCCTTATTGAGAAACCCTGCAAACCCACCCAAACAGAAACCAGTATCTTAGGAAACTGAGGCCCGAGGAAACACTTTGATGGGAAGAGCACTTTGTCTTCCATCCCAGGGGCCAGTGTTGAGTTCCAACATTGCCAGTGAGCCTGGGAGCAGCAGTTTTTATGGGTGGTGGAAAGACTGCGTCCTGGTGCCAAACTGGCTACCTTTTGGTTCTTCAGCTCCAACTTCCGGATATACAGATAAAAATCCGATCTCTGATTTGGTCAGAAACCTGGTGTTGACGTTAAACAAAACCTCAGAGCTTGTATTCGGTGCACAACCTGTGTCCGTGCCCCAAGGCAGCACAAGCGTTGACTTCAGCATGCAGAGATTTGAAAAAGGTTGGCTTGCATGTTCCTACTTTACAGGGGCGTGGGAAGGGACGAGAGAGGGGGCGAGGGGGGTAGGATTCCCACCCCCACCGCACCTTGTGCTGTTATCCTCAGGCTTTCCTCAGATGTTGAGGTGAGGAATACACAATCAAGCTGACAGCTAACAAGTCCTGGACTGCCCTCAGCGGCCTCTTTCCAGGCCCTCCATCTGCAGTGCAGTGGAAGGATGACTTCCCCAATTCGTAAAGGAGCACAGTGTTAGGCACCAAGGACAGAGAGACGAATTAAATAAACTGCCTTTGCTTCAAGTTCTAATGGACTCATTTATAGAGCTCTTACCACACAGCCAGTACCAAGGGCTGTATCTCCAAGAACTCATTCAACCTCACCAGCCATCTAGAAGGAGGCTCATTATCCCTGCTTCAGAGAAGCAGCTCAGAAAAGCTGACGACAATCCTTGAAGTCACACAGATAGAAAATGGTGGATTTGAGAGTTACGGCCTGGTCTCCCTGACCCCAAAGCTCAATTTCCTAACCACTACCCTATACTATCTGCCACACTAAAGGAAAATGGGGACCATGATGATACGATAATACGTGTTGCTTAGAATTACAAAAGAGATGTGTCTGTAAAGTCACAGCAGTTCCTGGCACAAAGTAAGTTCTTAACAAAAGATAGCTGTTATCATTGTTGTTGTTAGGTGTGGGTCCAACTCAGAGTAACCCTGTCATGATGCCCTGCTCTGTCTAGAATTGATTAAGCTGTATTGTAGAGATCTCCAAGGATGATTCTTGGAGGCATCGAGGCAAAGCGACCACATCTGTCTGTAAGGACGGAGGAGGGGGCGTTTGAATTGAGTGTCCAAGGATGAGTGGGTGCTGGGCAGGTAGATCTGGCAGGAGCAAGAGGAGGCTCATTTGGAAGACTGTAGGGATGTGCAGAGAGTGTGGACAAGCAGAGTGCATGGGCAAGAGCTGAGAAAGACCCAGGACACAAAGCAAGGGCTGTATGGGTGGAGTATGTCTTGGGGTGCTAAAGGGCACAGGCAAGAATGAGCCCTGGGTCTGCAGAGGGACTCCCCTCCCTCTGGGATCTGGAGGGATGCAGAGATGGAGCTGGTGTCCTCCCTAAAGAAGGGGGCAAGGTCATCTGCTGAAGCAGATAATAGGATGGTGTCATGGATTGAATTGTGTCCCCCCAAAATACGTGTAGCCATGTGGCTGGGCCATGATTCCCAGTATCTTGTGACTGTCCACCATTTTGTGGTTTTCCTAAGCTGTATGTTAAAGGATTACGGTGGGGACTGTAAATCCCTTCAGAGGCTCACCTCCCTGCTCCACTGTAAAGGGAGTTTGCCTAGAGTGTGGCTTGCCCCACTCTTAATCCTTTCATCCTACAAGAGATAAAGGGAAAGAGAAGCAAGCAGAGAGTTGGGGACCTCGTACCATCAAGAAAGCAGCACGGGGAGAAGAGCGCCTCCTTCAGACCTGAGGTTCCTGCACCAGGATGCTCTCTGGACAAAGACTGATGCAATACTGGACTTTCCTCCAGAGCTCACAAGAGGAAAGCCTTCCCCTGGAGCAGACACCCTGAATATGGACTTGTAGCCTGCCAGACTGTATAAGAATAAACCGCTCTGTGGTATTTCTGTTACAGCAGCCCTAGCTGACTAAAACAGATAGTAAGTTTGGTGGCAGCAGGGCAGAGCATCTGGAGAGAGCTCTCCAGCCTCCAGGCAGCCATGCATGCGAAGACTTGCTGGGTTTTGCTTGACTAAGACACCTACTCCTAGAGGCAAAGGCCTCACGAGTCCTGGTAGGGCAGCACTCTGCAGGCCTTGGCAAGAGACACAGTACAGTACATGATCCCTGTGCATGAGACAGGGCTCAGAGACACTTGGAAGGTATGAATAGTACACCCATTCTCAATGGAGAGAAAAATGAAGTCAATGATTTCATTCTACTTGGATCAACAGTCAGTGCCCGTACAATACATCAAATGATGTTTTGCACTGGGAAAATCGGCTGCAAAGGACCTCTTTAGCATGTTAAAGAACCAAAGATGTCACTTCGAGGTCCAATTCATGATCTTTTTGATTGCCTGTGTGCACATGAAAGTGCAGAAGGTAGACCTGATACATTGCAACTGTGGTGTTGGTGTAGAATATTGAATATACTGTGAACTGTCAGAAGAAGGAGCAAATCAGTATTAATAAAAACAAGCAATAATGTTGTGGGAAGGACAGAGTTGAGTTGTTACTACTATCTTATGGCCCACAATGCCCTAACTATTTCATGTCTGGCTCTGTACGGAAACAGTGGACTGACCTCTGACTTAGAGCAACTGAAACACCAAACAGGTTGCTTTGGGAGAGAGGTAGTTCTCTGTTGGCTGCAAAACATTTCTCTGTTGCAAGCAAAAATGGAAGGCCTATTAAGCAGTAAAGTTCCAACAGGCTTAAGTGACCTTTAAGGTCCCTTCAAGATTCTAAGAATCCACCAGTTAATGACACCTATTCAGATGTCTTGGCTGCCTGGCAGTCACAACAGTCCTCACTGCTGCTACTGTTTTTAGCTGCTGTGTAGTCTATTCTGACTCACGGCAGCTCCATGGGTGCAGAGTAGAACTGCTTTACAGACTCTTCTTGGCTGGGACCTCTCCGAAGCAAATCACCAGTGACGTCTTCCAGAGCCCCTCTGCATGGGTTCAGACCACCAACCTTTCACTGGTGGTTGAGTTTGGTTAACGTTTGCACTACCCAGGGACGGCTGGTCATTACTATTGATAGATAATTCATCACAGAGCGGTAGTTATAGTGTGTTCAGTCTACAGGTTTTCATCACCAGCACCTGAAGCCCATCAAAACGAGCAGGGGTTTTCCCTACGGGTTCAGTGATCAGACAGATAGCGTACAGATCCAGGCAGATCTCGAGGGTGAACAGCTGCTGGAAATCTCTGTACACGCAGCGTCTCTCACTGGGAAAGACTCTTTCAAATGTGAGCTCACCAAATAATGAATATGCTGAAGATCTTTTCTGGGCCACCAATATACATGTTCCTCTATAGGGTCACTATCAGTCAGAATTGACTTGTTGACAGAGGGCTTTTGTGTGTGTGTGTGTGTGTATTCAAAAGGAGTTATCTATCCAGATAATAGTGGTTCAGTGATAGAATTCTCACCTTCCCTATGAGAGATCCAGGTTCAGTTCTTGGCCAGTGCATCTCATGCCTGGCCACTAACAGTCAGCTGGTGGAGACTTGCATGTTGCTAGGGTGCCGCACAGGTTTTGATGGTACTTCCAGACTAAAATGACCTAGTCCATCTGCTTTGGAAGATCAGCCAATGAAAACCCTACGGACCCCAAGGATCTGGTCCTTAACTGACAAGGGAGTGGCACAGGACTGGGCTGAGCCGCATTTTGTAAGATTCTATCAGCAAATGAGGACCAACTCAACAGCAGCTAGCAATACATACAGAATTGACTAAATTAGCTCCATTGGGATCTTTGGGGACATCTTTCAGCAAACTTGCTACCAGGCCTGGAGCTAAATCTGAGGGAATCTGAGGGAGGCAGAGACAGGAAGAGACTCACTTAGCCAGGTACATCTCTCCAGAAAAGCTACCTTGCTGCAATGAGCTATTAGTAGAAATTTGTTTTCTTTCCAAGTGAGAGTGAGAGAGAGAGAGGTCTATAGCCATTTCAGCATCTTTTTCTCAGCCAGATTAGATACAGTAGTTTCAATGTCCCCATCTCCAACTGTCTTCCAAATACCATGATGGAACAAAAGAAAATTTTCTCCTCTGCTAACTAATCCACAGTCTGTGTGCAAAAGCAAAGCTTTTTTAAAAACCAGAAAAAGAGAATGTCCTCTTAGGAACAGCAAAGCCACATTGATTGAATCCTGTTCCAAGTGTCCGTAATCCTAAGTGGCCTGGCCCAGTTCATACCACAGTGGATTCCAGGTACCGATTTTTTTTTAAAGCTATCATCTCTTAGTGTTTTTATGTTTTCCCCCAATCAAAGCAAAGTGACAGCAGCAAGAGCAGCACAGGGAAGCCCTACACTCATTTTACTTTTTTTTCCCCCTGCTATTTTTGTTTTTTGGTGACAGATAACCAAAGTATTTGACTGCAGGTTGTCTCTGGAAGATTTTCTGGCTGAGAGACAGATACTCCTATGAGCTTTTCTCCTGAGAAGCTTCCAGATATTATTCAGCCACTTAATCATGTGCCAAACCTATCTGAACCAAAGTTACGCTTGCTCTCCAGCTGGAGGAGATAGACTTGCTCTGTGTTTATCTAGAATTTAAAGGGACCACAGAGGATGTTGGGGACTTCCTCTTGGCATGGGAAAGCTCTGTGGACATTTCTAAGTGCTCACAGGGAGTCCTAAGCCCATCACTCTGTTGTCTTCTCTCCCCATTTTCTGTCTGTGGCACAGGCTGTCTCATCTCAGAGCTGAGGTCTCGTCTGTAGTCTCATCTTCCTGTCTGACCCCTCCAGCTGGTCATGGACCAATGAAACTAACCCTTGCTTCGTTTCCATTATCTCCCTCATCCATAGCTTGGATGCTTAGGACTTCTAACATGAGAGTGTTCCTTGTATTTTACAATAACTTACAATGCAGAGGGCCAGGTAATAATAGTCTTGTCTCCAGTTAATTCCAAACAAAATGATTCCTAGGTATTTTATATATAATTACTTGGTGTCTGCGTTCATGGTTTTGGCTCCCAAGGTAAAAGTTGGAAAGCATCATTGAATTAATTGCTCCTAGTACACTCATGCAGACCTTATCTTATTCCAGGGGTGACTATTGGTATAGTAATTCAGTTCAGCTGCAGAGATATTCTCATAAAATAGACATTTCCATAAAACTACT
This sequence comes from Heterohyrax brucei, assembly GCA_028571685.1. Taxonomy (NCBI): domain Eukaryota; kingdom Metazoa; phylum Chordata; class Mammalia; order Hyracoidea; family Procaviidae; genus Heterohyrax; species Heterohyrax brucei. Next base: position 118,631,153 of record CM053151.1, on the reverse strand, counting down.
GAGAACATAAAGGCTGCCAAAGTTACTCATTCTTCCTCATTGTCTCAACCATCCATAATGTTAATTGCTCTACAAGCTGACAAATATTCTCCAGTGACAGTCAAGCCATAGCAGTGGAGTGATAACATGTCACAAGCTGGCACATGATAACAGACCATTTCTCGAACCTGCTGCTCTATGCTACACACACCCAGTTAGGCATGTCATCCACTGATGTTGAAGCAAATCACCATAGTATCTCCTCGGTTGTGTCTGCAGAAGGCATCTCTTAACTAGAAAGAAAGTAAAGAGTTTTGTACCTTGTCTTTCCAACTGAGGGCCTTGCTAAGACTTGCATTTGCTCTCAGCTGGAGGCACACTTGATCTGTTTGAGACTCTACATAGATCAAGTCCAGTTCAGGAAAGCTAGTTTCTTCCACACCATTGTTAGCTGCTGCTAAAGCAGCCCTTGACTCCAGGCAACCCCATAAACAAAGGAATGCAATGTGCCCACTCAGTCTCATGCTGTCCCTATCAGAAGTAGACCTTCAGGTCTTTCCTCCTAGTCTGTCTTAGCTCTGCTGGAACCAGTTGAGCATCATAACAACAATCAAGCATCCGCTGACAAGCGTCCGCTGACAGATGGGTGGTGGCTGCACATATACAATGTATTAGCCGGGAATCGAGCCCAGGTCTCCAGCATGAAAGGCAAGAATTCTACCACTGAACCTTCACTACCCTTTCTCTTGCACACGAGATACTGCTAAGTGAATGAAGGAGGAGGGGCTTTGGATTACTCACCAAAAGGTAATCTCTCATAAAAGGTGTGAAAGCTGAAGTGAGGGGGTGCTTAGATGAATAACTCATCTACGATAACTTCTAAAGGCATTGAATAAACAAAGCTGACACATTCAAGAGGCATAATCAGGGTATTCAAGTCTCTCCTGTAGTTTCTTTATCATCGTCATCATTATCAAAGAAAACAAAACCAGTTGCCATGGAGACCACTCCAATTCATGGCAGCCCCTTCATTAGAGTAGAAATGTGCTCCAGAGTTTTCAATGGCTGATTTTTCAGAAGAAGATCACCAGACCTTTCTTCCAAGGATCTTCTGGGTGGCCTCAAACCTCCAACCTCTTGGCTAACAGCTGGTAACTGTTTGCAGCCCCCAGGGATGCCCAGCATCCCCATAGCCAGGACTGATTGAGCATCTATTCTGTGCCGGGAAACCCTGGTGGCACAGGGACTAAGTACTGCAGCTGCTAACCAAAGAGTAGGCAGTTCATATCATCCAGGGGCTCCTTGGTAACTCTGTGGGGCAATTCTGCTCTGTTCTTCAGGGTTGCTATGAGTCAGAATTGACTTTACAGCAATGGATTTGGTATTCTGTGCCAGGCACCGTGTCAGGCATTTTCGCAGACATCATTTCAACCTAAAAGTCATAAAAACAGTACAAGTCCATAGTGTTATCCCAATTTTACATACAAAAAAAGTGAAGATCCCTAAAATCCAAGACTGACCTTGAAGAAAGCAAACTTACATGGTAAAACTTTGAAGTGTTATAAGCCATTATCAGCATTAATTTAAGGATAATTGTAAGATATACTTACATCTGATCAGCCAAACAGAGGCTATAGCTAGTGCAGCACTGTATGTTTCTGTCACGTCAGTGAACATAAATGCAGAACCTTCAACAACAGTTTCTTCTTCGTCAGTGTACAATCATTTCTCCTTTTCAGAGTAACACAACTGGCAGTGTCTGCAAGACTTACCTCTTTGCCTTTTAAATGGCTCAGATTTTAAACTACTGCTATTTCCAAAGTTTACCCACTCAAAACACTTTGTCATTGTGCCTACTTTTGGACAAAGAAATGTTGTTCTTCTGTATCATTTTATTATCTAAACCATTAACATTTAAGTGTCAACAACCTTGCTAGAACATTACCGTAATCAATTATATTTTTAGAGCTCACTGAAAATACAAGTCCAGAGGGTACCTCTGTGTTACCCTCCAATGCACATCGATCTCCTTTCAGAGACTGTCACCAACTGGGTTACATACTTATCCACTGCCATTGAGTCGATTCAGACTCATAGAGACTCCATGGATCCCAGAAAAACTGCTCCATAGAGTTTTCCAAAGAGTGCCTGATGGATTTGAACTGCTGACCTTATAGTCAGCAAACATGGCACTTCCCCACTACACCACCAGGGTTTCCAAGCACTGAGTTTCATAGCAGCGTTTGAAGAACAAGTCCTACTGCTAGATGAGGTAGGGTGGAAAAAGATAGAGAGAGTGAAATCAGTAGAAATGAAAATGCTTTTATGGTGTGCCCCTTGTCCAATCAAATAGTCATTCTTACAGTGTTGCCCTCCTGTTTGGGCGAGTGTGTGTGCATTCAATCCAGTGCTGGAGCGGTTCCCAAAGACAAGGAGTATGCGTGGTAGTGCTGAAAGCAGCTGGCAGCAAGGGGTCTCTCACGATGACTCTGAGTTATACTCCTCAAGGGAAGAGGGAACAAAAAGGGAAAGTACAAATACAGCAAAATCTGTCCTACAGAGTTATGTTGGACTAGCCAAGCTTTTTTGGCAAAGCAGTACAGAATATGTTTATCCTGTTACTTTTAAGTATTACAACTGAAGCGTGACTAATTCCCCACAGTCTGCTTCCATAAAGATTTGCCGCCTTGGAAACCGAATAGGGCAGTTCTACTCTGTTCTACAGGGTTGCTATGAGTCAGAATTGATTCAGTGGCAGTGGGTTTGGTTTTTTGTGTAATCTACATTGGGGGTTAAGTATGACGGAGGGGTAAAGAAAATGCAAACTTATCTTTTATGGTAACTTAGGAAAATGCTGCCTTGAAAAGCTAGCACAACATTACCCTTATCTCCCCTGATAAAATGTAAACTGTTTGATATGCATCACCAATCAAACCACCACAGTCCTGGAACCAGGACTTTGTTTTGTGCAGTGCCATCTGAGATGCATAGGCAAGCAGGGCCAACCTGGGAACAGAGGGTTTAAGGCAGCTAGAGAGTTTGTGTTTGGTCTTGGCTCTTATTCTGAGTCTGAATTTCTGGGAGAGTTTCACAAGGCTGTGTTGATTGTTTCACAAAGTGGCAAACACACATGGCTTGCAAAAATCCTTCAGGGTCATTTGCCCTGTATGCATGACAAGTGGTGGTGTGATGGTAGCCGTGCCTAGTTACCCTTTATTGAACATCAGTCACCAACATTTTGGAATGCCAGAATGACACATCTTGTTTTTATTATTATTTTATCTCTCTCTGAAAGCTGAGAGATGGTTCATATAATACCTTCACTTACAAAGAAAAAGCTGAGGGTCAGAGATAATAAGGATTTTCCCAAAGCCACTGCATTGCCACCGTTATCTATTGCTGTGTATCTAATTACCAAACAAACAAATAAAAGAACAACTTAGTGGCTTATAAACAACATACATTTATTATTGGGAACATTGGAACAGCTTAGCTGGGTCCTCTGCTCAGGTCTCAAATAAAAACATTTGATGTGTCAGCCAGGGCTGTGGTCTCATCTGAAGGTTCAGCTGGGAAAGGGTCCACCTCCAAGCTCATTCAGATGGTCGTTGGCAAGGTGCCTTTCAAACTGTTGGACTGAGGTTCTTAGTTCCTTGCTAGCTGTTGATAAGAGGCTACCCTCAGTTCCTTGCCACATAATACTTTCTATCATGGCAGCTTGCTTCATCAAACTGTGCAACCTAAGAAGGCAATTGAGAGAATCTGTTAGAAAGACAGAAGCCAAAATCTTACGTAATCATGCAAGTGATTATCTCACTCCTTTGTTGTGTTTTCTTGGTAGAAGCAAGTCACAAATCCCGCCACCTCAAAGGAAAGGATTACACACAGGTGCGAATACCAGGAGGTGATATCACTGATGCCACCTTAAAGTCTGCCCGCCACAGCCATCCCTCTTATTCTAGCAAGTGATCTTGCTGGCATCCAATCTCTAGACTTTCTTCTCATGTTATTAACATCTTCTCATCAGCTAACTCTTAGGATTTGAGGGTCACCTCTAACAGCACAACACCTTCTTCCAAGAAACTTTCCCTGCCAATTCTACTCCCCTTCTTCTTCTTCTTCCTCTTCCTCTACCTCTTCCTCTCCCCCTTCTCCCCTTCTTGCCATTGAATTCCTGTAGCTTTTGTAGTAGCAGACATGATGACCATGAAGTCGTTAGGGTGCACTTTTGTATGTATTTGGTTGGTGGACCCTCAATACATGCTTTCAAGGGATCTGTGCATCATGCAATCCAGAGTTCTGCAGAGGTTACCTAGGGATGATTGATTTTTTAGGGTAAAATGAAAGGCAGTATTCTGACTGCAAATCTCCCACACCCTCCAGATCTTCCACCTTCCTCTACTTTACATTAGACTTAATTTGAAGAAAGAGTCCATGCTAAATAGATATTTGAGAGCCACCTTTCAGAGAATCAGTCTATGAATGATAATCAGGTTCCCCAGGTAGCCCACCACTTGTAATCAACTGCTTCTTTAAGAAAATGCATTAAAAAATCAAAATTTGATCACTAGGATCCCAAAGACAAAATCAAGAGAAAGCATATTTTATGTGTCTTCTTGAACTTACCCAGAGAGGTCAATCTTTCCATCCTCACTGCCCCAGTTTTATTTCAGGCACTCATACTTCCTTACCTGAATGACTGCTACAGGCAACCCATCTGGCCTTCTTGCTTCCAGTTCATCATTTATCCTCCAGGCCAAGTGATTGTCCTAAACTGTATAATGTAACCACGCCATTCCTTTACCCAAACCATTTCAGAAAATATCATCCTGGACAGCAGCAAAACTCTTTAGTTGGCTTACAAGACCTGTCATGATCAGCTGTCTTTCTTTGCTGTTTGCTTTGATGGTTCCCACACACAATTCCCACCTTCCCATGGCAGAATGAAAAACAGCTACCACATTCCGCACTCTCCCCTGTAGCTAGGGTGCAAGTGTGTGACCTGGACTGTACCAGTCAGTCCACTCATTTGAGACTTGGGTGCAGGAGTGAGTTCCAGGATGCAGGAGCTCCAGTCATACCTCAGGAGATTATCTCTGGCAAGCACTACAGTGAAGAAATCTGATTGCTTTGAAGGAATTTCTGGTATCCATTCCAGTATGATCAGTGCCCCATGAGAGGATGGATAATTCAGCACCATGGCTAGCGACACACATCCTAGACAGCCTTATGCATTTTTGCTTTGATTGGCTTATGGCTTCCCAAATCTGGAAATTAAAGATTGAAATAAAAAGAGCTGTTGTACCACGTAGGAACTTAACTGGGGGAAATGACCAGTATTGATGTGATTTACAGTCTCAATATATATGAAAATATGTGGCTCACTTCTTGTGTGGTTGTGAGTACATAATTTTCCGTAATGCTTGTCAGACAAGAAATTTAGATTAGTTGCTTTTTTTTCAACAGAGTTCTAACAATTCTTGATAATCCATTTATTTCAGGAAAGAAAAATCCAGTATTCTTGCAGTTCAGTGATCTAAAAATATGCTAGAAGGGAAAAAATTATTTTATAGCCTTATGCAGAAAGTGTGTCTTTTTTTTTTCTTTTGCTGAATAATATTCTTTGCTTCTGCAGAGTCATGTACATTCCCCACTGGCTTGGTCCACATTGTCAAAATAGTTGAGCTTTTTTCACTTGCTTTTTTTAAACACTTGAAGGATGTCAGCATGCATCTTGGCAACACTGGAAATGGTCCTCAAGGGCTTCTCTTTACAGTACTAGAAGAAGGTAATCTCTCAGATTTGCTAGTTGTAGGAAATACTTTCATAAATATTTTCAGCTGAAAAATATTGTAGGACTTCAACATCTCTGATCTTATGGTTTTAAGACACATTGAATGGAAAATGGTTTGTAAACTCTGAAGCACCGTCCAAATGTTTGTTGTCTTTGTTAGAAATATTAGCAATGATTTGGTAGGATTTATTAAGAACATCTGTCAAAAATAAGGTAATTACAGAGAGGGTTTTAAAAAACAGGGGTTTTAGTACAAGAAGTTCAGAGAGGAACCTGCTTAGTGGGCCTGACTCTCAAATTCATGGTGGTTGGGTCCATCTCACCCAGCAGGTGTTGGACTTCTGAAGTCAAGAGCTGTGCTGTTTACCTTTCTGCCAGCCTCTTACCCATACGAAGCACCAGGCTTGCAACAAATGCTTCTTGCTTTGAAATGAATGCTTTTCTGAACCAAGTCACTCAAACCAAGCAATTGTGTGTGTGATGTAAGGACTGAATTTGCTTTCACCACAAAACTACGTCCTGTGGCTTTCCTTCCCTTTTCTTTTGGCTTTCTGTGCCCTCTCAGAAGTCATAAAACTCCAAAAGGATGCTAATTAGAAATCAGTGCTACTCAGATAAAATTCTTTAAAATGGCAGCAGTGAAGAGGGAACATTATAAAGGGATATGCAAAACAGGTCATTATTTTATTATGATGCCTAGCATTTAATTAAACTTTTAATATAGAAAAGTCAATGTAGGACGTCTGTTTCGAATGCTTGTAAAGGGAACCACATATTTCAAAGGCTAAGAGCCCCTGCTAACTTTTTTGTTGTAAAAAAAAATAAAAAGTGAAATTGTTGACCTATATCAGGGTTATCTGATAAGACAGGTTCAATCTCTCTTTGTTTTGGGGAGAGACAGGGTTGCTTATGATTCGTCCTGGATTTTTATTCTTTCTAGCCTATCTCCTGTTGTCAGACTGGTAGGACATATCTTGGGAAGACTGTGAGAACTGTTGACTAGACCACTATTTTTTACTCTGAGTATGACCTTGGGCAAGAGAGTTTATCTTAGTTTTTTCATCTGTAAAATGGGGGTCATAGGACTTGCCTCAGAGGTGTCTTAGCAGAATTAAATACCTCCACAAGAAAGCACTTTATCCTCTGTCAGGGATTTCTTGCCTTCCATCTTCCTAACCCTTTCCCTTTTCTTTCTTCTTTCCTTTCTTCCTTCCTGTTTTCCCAATTTCCTTCTTTGTTTCCTACCTTCCTTAAACTTGCTTTCAGTGTTGGAGCAAGGTATCTCCTCCTTGAGAATGGGAGAAGGAATAAAAGGTGAACAAGACTGAAATAAATCCATGGATTCATAAACTGTTCCAGTTTGGTTTTTGCCGGTAGCAGTAAGAGGAAGTGAGGAGGAGCCAGAGATGGAGACACAGGTGGACTCCAGACTTTGGTGCTGAGGGGATTCCAGACCCCGCTCAGACCTTGACCATCACTGAGACCTAGAGCAAGTCATTTTCCCTCTCTGAGCCTTAATTTACTCTCTTGCAAAACAGGGATAGTAACTGTATCCTAGCAGCACACGAGACTGTGGAGGTCAAAATCTTATAGGAACTGTAAAACTCTACCAAAAAAGTAACCATTTTGTTGTTAGTTAATAATGACTGCAAAAGCATAGGAAAATTTTAAATGGCTACACCAAAAAGGGAATAGTATCAGATTAAGCCTTTCATTTTAAAGACTTGGAACATGAATTCTAGCGCGGTGGCTGAAAGTGATAAATGATTGGTTCGGGTAACAGGGGATGATTGTAACTGGAAGTTACCATTGATGACACTGTGGCTGAGTACTGTGTTGTGGTTGTTGTTGTTAGGTGTTGTTGGGTCACCACTCACTCACTTGCAGGGACCCCACATGCACAACAGAATGAAATGCTGCCTGGTCCTGCTCCATCTGTACTTTTATTTCTTCATCTGTATTTTTTGCGTGTGTATTATGGGTTGGATTTGGGGCAAAGTCCTAAAGATAGAGGAATAAGCCAGAACGTCCCTGGAAAGGTGTTTTTTTGTAGAGAGACAGGAATCTGTAGAAGCAGAGGGTCTCCAGGGGATTTATAGGTATATGTGTATGGGGGGCAGGAGTGGTCATGGCTGGGATATTATCTATCAGTGAATTCATTCTTTATGGAATCTAATGCATTTGCTTCCAGGAAACCTCCTGGGTTTTATCTCCGTTGTTATATCCATTACATTTGCCGTTGATTGTTAAGTGCTTGGGCAATAAAGCTACTACTTACCACTTTACTGAAAAAGTCGGGTCTTCATTGTTAACCTCTGACTCATTCCTTTATTTCCAAAAGAGCTCTATAAAAACAGACACATAGTACTTAAGAACTGAGCAGGGCCCATTTTAAAGAGATGTGTGCCAGGACCCATAGAGACCAGGTGACTTGTTCAAGGTCACACAGTAACTTAGTACCAGGGTTGGAACAATAATGCTGGTTTCTGTGCTCCCTGTCCAGTGCCTTTCTCCAAATAGCTCTAAGATGTTCCCATCCCCCTGCTGTGACAGTCTTCCTCCCAAGGCATCGCTGCCTGTTTGTGAACCAATCATTCGGAATACAAGGTGAAATTGCCATGCCCTGGACACATTTCTCCCAGAGAAAGAAACCACTGACAAGTGATTGAGTTTGGCATCGCAAGTAAACTCATTCTGGTTGGTAATTGTGGGATGCTCTCTACTTGCTCGGTATGCTTTGTGGCATCCTAAAGCCCTGGACAGCATTGTAAGACTAGTGATTCTTTAGCTTCTCATCTTCAGTGGGAAGTGTTAGAGATAACGGTGAACTGGAAGCCTGAGCTCCTGAATCTGGCCCCAGCTCCTCTCCTCATGTTCCCTGTGACTGTGGGCTTACGCTGCTGTCATTCATTCATTCATTCATTCATTCATTCATTCATTCATTCATTCATTCATTCATTCATTCATTCAGTTAGTCACACAGCTATATAGTTCATTCAATCATCATCTGCTCAGGGCCTTCTTCTAGGCCCTGCGGATGTACCCGCATGGTCTCTGTTCTTGAGGGACAAAGTCTACAGGGCAAAAAGGACATAAAGAAAAATCTACACAGTGCTGCAGCACTTGGATGGAATTGTTCCTGATTTTGGATGGGTGGTGTCCAGGGAAGACTTTACGAAACAGGTGAGGTTCTAGGTAAGTAAGCCGTGATGGATGGTTAGGTAACGAGTGAATTTCAGACATAGGAAACAATACAGGTTGTTTGATTCATTCATTCAACCACTAACTCCATTAACCATTGTTAAGCATCCCCTACGGACCTGGCGAAAAGAAAAATGAAAAGCCGTGTTCTCTACCTTCAAGGAGCTCCCATGAGTTTGAACAAAGTCTCCAGGGCATGAAGGAGTAACTGGGTTCAGGGAACAGGAGGCAAAGTACTCTGGCCAGAGGAAAGCCACCGGGGGAGGAGCAGCAGGAGAAGAGTCTTGAGAAGAGGACAGGGCCCTTGTGTACCGTAAAAGGCCTTAAGAACCATGATAGGAAGTTTATGACTTACCTGGAAGATTGGAAGAATAATTCATAAGTAGCTCAGTGTTACAGATTGAATTGGTCCTTCCCCTCCCAAAAATGTGTGCTCGAATCATAACCTCTGTGCTCGTGGGTGTAATGTAATATAATGTAACATTATCACTTTCTTCCATAACGCAAACTAACATTAGTTAATGAGACCATACCATTGTATGGTGTGTTCTAAATCTAATCACTGCTGAGTTATAAAAAGAGCAGATTAGACATGGAGAAAAGCACATGTTGGGGAGGACAGACGCCATGTGACGATGGCCAAAATCCAAGGAACACCCAGCATTACAGACAAGGAAAGAATCAACATGACTGAGACCCTGATTTGGACTTTTAGTCTCACAAGAACTGTGAGAAAATAGATATTGGGTTTTTAAAGCTATCCACCTGTGGTATTTCTGTTACAGCAGCACTCACAGACTAAGACCGGAGATGACATTAGCCAACTGGAGTTTTGGGAGATGTTTCTCGTTGAAGTGAAGAATGAATGGGAATGGGAAGGGGAAGAGGAAGGGGAAAGAAGGGGAGACATAGTGGTCTAGATAAGAGCAGAAATGACAGATTATGAATCCAAAGAGTTCTAATGGTGCACTGGTTAAACACTCCATCACTAACAGAAAGATTGGCTGTTCAAGTCCATCCCACGGCTCCGCAGGAGATAGGCCTGGCAATCTGCTTCCTGAAAAATCCAACAGGGAAGCTCTCCTCTGTTACATGGGGTTCCTGTGAGTCAGAATTGATTCAGTGGCACCCAACCACAACAATTTCAACATTCCAGTGAGAAAAACTCACTGTGTGTGTCTCTGTAACAAGCAGGTACTCAGTGCCAGAAAACAGCAGCCCTATACCGCCCCGCCTCTGGCCGCAGAAACACTGCCGCTGTGCTGGGCCGCGGGCTCTGCTCTGGTCGTGCCTGGGACCTGAGCTGAGGCCCCTCTGGCCTCAGTCCCACGCTGCACCGATGATGTACTCGGGTGCTGACAACTACCGCTTGCAGGACCTGACTTTTCCACGGACATCGAGGGTCTCACAGTTTGTGGCTGTTGGCAGCTAGTGTGTGAACCCTGACTCTTGGCGGTGAACCCTGACTCTTGGCGGACCAGTGCACAATGGAACAAGAAGTCCCCATGATCTGTTGCAGATCAGACTGTTACAACCTGTAGTGTTTGTGTTGGTTGATCTTTTTCAAAAGTAGATCACCAGGCCTTTCTAGTCTGAAAGCACCCCTGAAATCTGTTCCCCATCCTAGCAGCGCACAAACCACTATGGACAGCTGCCAGCCTGAGGCAGTTTTAATACCCTGACACTCCAGAGGCACAGGAAGCCAGAGGAGAAAAAGGGGCCTGGGCTACAGAAATTGGAAAGCCCTGTGAGGAGGCTGGGATGGATGGGGAACAGAAATGATGACGGGATCTCGGCTAGAAGAAAACCAACCTTGTTGGACTAGAAAACTGCATGGTGGCCCTGGCAGGATGGTCTGGCTATCTATGGCCGAGGGCTGTCCTGAATGATCAGTGCATACCTGTTCGGTCTGTGCCTTTCCACATGGGTGATGAGTATGGAGGCTATCACCCGAAGGTAAGCTGTTAAAGCTACCTCACTCCCAGAAGGGAAGAATCATGTTTTTGGTTGTGGGACAGCTGAGCAGGAGGTAAGGGCAGAAGGAGAACTGAGAAGGAGAAAGGAGGTCACCTTGCAGGAGACTAGTAGCACTTGATGATGGTAGTCTTGGAAGCCCAACAGAAGACTGGAGAAGACAGTTGTGCATTCTACCTTCTCCTCTTAGAGACCATGATGGCGACCAGCTGCCTCAGAGCTTGAGTGCTGCCTTCCTCTGCAACCCTAGTTCTTGTCCGAACCTTGAGCAAGTTACTCAACTTGACTGTACCTCAGTTTTCCCCTCTGGAATATGGGGCTCACTTGTCATGTTCTGTTGAGATGAAGAAAGGAAGTAATACATTTAAGTCTCTGGCATAGCACTTGGCATGCAGTGAGCACCAAATGCAGTTTGGCTGTTGTGACTATTTTTGTACAACCCGTAGGCCCTCAGTTTTCTGCTCTGTCTGTCGAGTCACATGACAGTGAAAGAAGCAATGCCTTTAAGTCCCATGCCGTGAGCATGTCATGAGCACCACACGCAGTTGGCAGCCGTGACTGTCTCTGCAGCCCCCAGGGGCCGTGGTTTCTTATCTGCATTGTATGCCACATGTGGAAATTTCCTTGAATGGTTCTTTCTTTCTCCCTTGCAGCAGAGCCCCTCTGAATCCTCAGCTGCTTTACAACCAGCCAAGAGATTCTTTTCCTCTGAAAGATGCCTGGCAGCGCCATCCATTTTGCATGAGCTCCTCCTTTAGAGAGCAAGTTTTCAAAAATGAACAGAATTTGGAATGGTGTCTCTCCCCTCGGCTGCCGCCTTCCCGCGAGCCCAGGGCAGCTGGGAGGAAAGGCGGTCAGGGCTTCTCGTTGAGCGTCTCTGCTGGGGAAATCCTTGGGTTATAAATAGCGTGTGTGTGTGTTTAATATGATGGACTCATTTTCTGTGATCATAAAATCCATGGATTCTATTTATAGCCACCACGTTGCTTGCTAGTACCCAGGGTTTTAAAAAATAGGCTCCAGGAAATAAGATGTGCTTGGACAGCTCTCTGGGTACAGAGGCAGCAGAAGAGGTCTGGAGATTTGGAACTGGGATTTAGGGTCATTTCATTAACCCCTTGCTGCCTCTGAGCTGCCTTTGTTCAGATTCCCTCAGGTCTTGTGCCTTCAACTTACATTACGTTTGCTCAGATGAAGAGATTTATTCGTTCATTCACTGAGAACCTGCTCTCTGGGCCAGTCATAATGTTACCCGTTCAGAAAATAAATAGCTTGGTCCTGGTTACCAGACACTCACAGCCTGGTCAGGGAGACTGTCCTGTAAACACAGGAGTCTGTGATGACAGGGTGTAAGCTTTTGTGACACATGTGTGAATAAAGGCCTGGTGAGCACTGGAGAGGGTGTTCTTAGTTCTGCTCAGGGCAGCGGGAAAGTCACTGTGGTAAGGTGGATAACTGCCTGAAAGACACCCAGGTACTAATCCCTGCAGCCTGTGAACGTTACTTTACATGACAAAAGAGATTTTGTGGTCGTGATAAAGATCTTGAGAGGGAGAGATTACCCTGTGGTTATGGAGTGGGCCCCATGTAATCCCAAGGCTCGTTATAAGACAGACACAGGAGGATCAGGAAAGCGAATACTATGGGCCCACAGAAGCTACCGAAGGTGTGACCTGGGAAATTGCTACGATGCTGGCTTTGAAGATGAAGGAAGGGACCACGAGCCAAGCAACACAAGGGAAGAAGCTCTGGAAGCAAGAAAAGGCAAGGACACGGATTCCGCAGAGGCTCTGGAGGGAGTGCAGCCCTGCCAACGCCTTGCTTTGGTGGTTATTTGTTACAGCAGACCCAGAAGCTAAGGCACTCTACCACCCTAGGTGGCACTTCAACTGGATTATCATAATGGATACCTGATGTTTAGGGTCGTCCAGTATCCATTCTCTTCTCTTGGTACCTGTCTTCCAGGCTTTGGCTTCCAGTCTCACTTTCTTGGCATAGCCTGTGACTCAGTTAGACAGGTTCACCTCCAGCTCTAGGATGGGCATCTAATTCAGGCAGAAACTGATGAATGTAAGTCCCCTTTTAGACCACACATTGCTTCAGGGCTGGTGTGACACACTGTGATCCAATCGGAAGAAAGCCTACAGGTCTGTTGGATTGTTATCAGCTAATGATGTCATACTGAGGAGGGTGTGCAGAAAAGGTGCTCTCTGGCCGCCCCGTCTCCCAGGAATGAACAAGCAGTCTTCTTGGGTCCATGAAGAAAGAATCGTCCTGAGAAGGAAGTCACACTGAGGCAGTGCGTCTTGGAAGTGTTTGGAGAGTCACAGGGTCCCGGCGTGTCCCTGGGCTTGTAATTTCTGATGTTGTTGATTGCTCTCAAGAGTTGCCTCACATTCATGGTGACCTAATGTACAACAGAAGCCTGTGCCATCTTCATGGTCGCGGTACCCTCAAGTCTACCGCTGTGGCTGTTGTTAACATGTCTCTTTGAAAACTTCCCTTGTTTGTGCTGACCCTCTACCAACCATAACGTCCTTCTGCAGTGGTTGATCTTTCCTGATGGCATGTCCAAAGTAAACAAGACAAGGTCTTCTCATCCTCACTTCTAGAGAGTATTCCAACTGTGTTTTTTTAGGACTGATGAATTTTCAGATACACAAGTCAATCATATTTTACTGTTAAAAATGGTTTCAGAATTTCTGTTACCAGCAACTCAAACATCAAAATATACAGCAACAAGTTTCTCTTATGAAAGAAGTGCAGAGACTGGGACTTGAGTTGGATGGAGAGGAGAAAATGAAGCCCAAGGTCTTTGTGTCACCCGAGGAGAACCATCTAAGGACTGGATCGCAGTACTGTCGAGAGTCAGATCCCAAATACATGTTGATTCCAAGACCTTTGTTTTCTAGATGAGGAGACTGAGGTATAGATGGCAAAGGTTAGTCCATGGTAACACAGTGCACCTGAGCCTGACACAGAAGCGGAAGTCACCTCTCCAGTCACTTGGCCTGGTCCATCTGAGCTCTGTTCTGACCCAGCTGTGCTGCTGGGTACATGGCTGGCCAAGTAAGAGTCAGGTCAGCTGCACAGTGTCAGGTACCCAGAAGACACACCAGGGTTGTCTATAACCCCAGGGGGTCCAGTTGGCTTCTCCTAGATCACACTCATTTTACAGATAAATAAACTGGTATCTCTAAAGGAAAATAACTCACACAAGATTAGATAGCAAATGCAAAGCATTGCTGCATCTAGAGCCCAGCTTTTCTGACTCTTTGTCTTGTGCTATTCGGTTGACACCAAACTGACATCCATAATCAGGTTCCAAAGCTAGACTGTACTAGCCTTCCTTTGTTTGGTGTTTTCACTGGCTGGAACATGTATGGCATTAGTGTATCAAATAAGAAAGTAAAATTAATTTGTTGAACTTTGGAGACACGTGACAATTTTGTGTCAGGCTTTATACTGTGTGAGAGACTTCTTTCTAGAAAATGGCATCATGTTGTAGTTAAAGGTCACATTTCAACAAATGTGCCTCTACTCTCCAGCCCATCACCATTCCCAGCTCTAGGTCCACTGTGACCATTTCTGTTTCTTCTGGCACATTCACAACACTCTATAAACAACACTGAGACCCACTAGAATGTAAGACAAGCTATCCTAGGTTCAAGAGGTGGTTTTGGAATCAGATCTGGGTTTGAATTCCAGATCTACCAATTGTCACTTTGTGACCTTGATCAAGAGACTTCGTTAGTTCCCTCTCTTATAAAATAGGTCTAATCATCACTATCTCTGAGGTGAGTGGGAGCATTAGATAGATATAAGATGTCGCATATAAAAAGGGAAATCAAGCCCAGTGCTGTTGAGTCAACTCTGACTTGTAGTGACCCTATAGGTCAGAGAAGAACTACTTCGTACAGTTTCCAAGGAGTGCCTGACGGATCCAAACTGTCAACCTCTTGGTAAGCAGAGGTAGCACTTAACCACAACACCAGCAGATTTCCTGATGTTGCATATAATGTATGCAAAATACTTAGTTTGTGGCTCTGTTGAGCGATCATTATTTTATCAGTGTTGTGTGTCATGATAGTCAGAAGTGACAGGTACTGGGAGATAGAGATGGGAAAGGCTTTTAATAGCCCTCAACATCTTTATCCAAGGACTTACACCAAAAGAGAAGTCAACTTTTTTCCACTAGGACTCCAAAGACCCATAAAATGCAAATGGAAAGACTGATGGGGTCACTCTAACAGATCACAAACCAAAAAAATCAAACCAAACCCAGTGCTGTTGAGTCGATGCTGACTCATACCGACCCCATAGGATAGTGTAGAGCAACCCCACGGAGTTTTCAAGGAGTGCCTGGAGAATTTGAACTGCCAACCTTCTGGGTAGCAGCCGTAGCGCTCAACCACTATATCACCAGGGTTTGCAGAAGATTACAGTCCATGTAAAAATTATCACACAAGACAAAAAGAAAGAAAATATAAGACGTGAATGGACAAAGGAGCCCAGAAAAGGAAAAAAATAGTACCAACATTGGAAATAATGCAGTAGTAAGTCCAGTAGGAATTTCAATGATGAAATGGTATAACTTCTTGATTGACGAGCTGGTTAAGTCCCATGTATGGCCAACATGGAAGGACTGAAGAATAAACTCTCTGAATGCCACAGCCAGGGGAGGTGCTGATAAAGCAACACAAGAAGAGTTTCCAGTCATTTATTTTTTGTACAGTGAGAAAGGTGTTTTCAACCAGAATACTTTTTTCCGCAGTTGTGTCCTTTCTGCCAAGCGTAAGGGTCTAGAAATCTTGCCTCCTCCATGACAGAGAAACACCTGCATGTTGAGAAAAGGGAATTATCTTGTGTTTTCATCACTGACTGGATCTTTGCAGTATCACACCGGGAACAGGGAGCCAGAGCTGTAGACCAGAGTTAGGAAAGACTTTGCTCCTATATTATGACCTTCTTTGAGCAATTAAAGATATAGGGAGGGGAATACTTTCCCTAGTTGCTATGATACTGCTGGTTGTCCACTGACACCCACTTTCTCTTACTTCTTTACTTAAAAAATTCTGATTTGTGGAGGATAGTGAGGCATCCACACAAAAAACAATGAAAAATAATCTTGCATTTCCTAGCCTTTCTTTCAGACAGTTGTGAACATAGAGATGCAAGCAGAAGTTTCAGAGTGGGGCTTCAGGAAAGCACTCCGAGGGAACAATTATTCTTTTATGTACCTTTTTGCTCTTTTCTCCTTCCCCATGCTCCTGCCTGGAATGTAGTTGTGATGACTGGAGCTACTGTCCCCTTTGTGCCACTATGAAGGAAAGGCTCAGTTTATCACAATGTCCCTGGTCCTGAACCAGTCAATACCAGCCACCTCCTGCTTCTGAACTTATTTTTATGTGAGCATAATAAATTCGTATTTGTTTATATGTTTGTTACTTGGATTTTCTGTTTCCCCACTCAGACGCAAATCTCTGGGTGATAAACACGTGATATAAGATGTCTTACTTACTTAGTGCTGCTGTAACAAAAATACCCTGATGCTTAGCTTTAATGAATAAGAGTTTATTTCCCCTGTGAACTCATGGCACCAGCTGTAGGGGAAGATTTTCTGTCTGTGTTGGCTCTGGAAGAAGGTTCTTATTTCCTGGTGACTTCTGTTTCTCCATTCCATAGTGACCTTCACGTAGCGAAACATCTACTTCCCCATCTATGCTGTCTTCTTTCTGGACCTAATCTGTTCTTTCTACATCTCAAAAATGATCCATGTAAGACATACCCTACACTGATCTGGCCTCAGTACCATAACAAAGAAAGCCCTATTCCAAATGAGATTACATCCACACAGATGAGGTTAGGATATACAACACATTTCGGTGGGGGACATCATCCAATCTGTAACACTTGGACATGTCACTTTCAGCATAAACTGGCATGAACTGTGCTGCCATGTAGAACACTCAAGAGGAATGTCATACGGTGAAGAACCAAAGCAATAAAAGAGAGGTTTTAGGCAGGACCAGAGCTTTTTAGTTACCTCGGGCCAAAACTGTACCACCAACTCCCCTCTAGGAAGGATTGGTAATTATGAGTATAACCCAACAAACATTACTCCGTAATTTTACTCTTTCAACAATTATGAGATAGCCACAAGTAGGAGCTTTGTTTTAGAAGAAAAAAAGTCATTGTTAGTTGCTGTCAACTCTAACTCGTGGTGGTCTCGTATACGACAGAACGAAACATTGCCTGGCCCTGTGCCATCTTCATAACCACTGGTAGGCTTGAGTTATTGCTGCAACTGTTGTGTCACGAGGGTTTCCTACACTCTCACTGACCCCCAGCTTTACCAGTCGTGATGTCTTGCTCTACGACTGGTCTTTTCTGACGATGTATTCAAGGTAAGTGAGCTGAAGCCTCACTGTCCTTGCTTCTAAGTAGTGTGCTACTTTTATTTCTTCTAACTGTTACGTTCATTCTTCTGGCAGTCTACAGTACATTCAGTAGTCCTCCCCAACACTGCCAGACGACAACAGCACCCACTGATGCCATCTACTTCCTTAGTTTCACAATTCAGTCCACATGAGTCGGGGTTTGACCTTTCACTTGCCTTGGATCATTGATGCAGACCACCATGGATGTATGTCACGTCCGTAATCTAAGTCCTTGATCCTTAAGAACAACAACGTAGTTAAGGGTATACTGAAGAACACTGGGCTCAGCCCGAGTTTCTGGTGAAACATTATGTTTTGTTTTATCCTTCACATGCCTGGAGGGTAGCAAGCCTCTCTTGGAAGTCAGCTAGATCATGCTGATGAAATACCCCTCTCATGAATCCTAAGTCACAGACTTTCCTTAGCATAGATCAGTCACACCACACTCTTTTGTAGTCTGTTCCAAGAGATTGCTCAATGTCTATTGCCCCCAGCTAACTGCATTGCCTGAACTCTGCCATCCTGTACACGTGTCTCACAAGACGAACGCTTAGCTTTGGAGATAGTGGCTCACCACCCTCCCACCCAGGTGTTATAAACCCTCGCTTGTTGCTTTTTAAGAAAATAAGGAAACACAGGGCTCCTTCTGGCAACAAATACTAGGCTCGCTTCTAGTAAATTACAGCTGCAGCTCTACACTTAGTCCCTTGTACCCACATAACTTTTGTGTTAGCACCATACCAGAGTGCAATCTTTTTTGAAGACACCACGTGTGACAATTAGGGATTCAATTTAAGATAAACTCCAACTCTGTGTGGTGCTGCCAAATCCAATAACTCCAATTAGATGACAACACCCAACAGGGGGAGGCTGTGTTTTCACAGAGGACATGTTCCACTGTAGCTGCAGCCTGATTGCTAAACTATTAACAGTTGAAGAGACATGATCTTCCCATTGAGAAAATATGATATATTAACTGTCACATAGAATTTGCTAAGATTAATTCTTTAGCTGCTGCTGTCAGCTGCCTCTAGCTCATGGCAATCCCATGCACTCATGGAACAAATTGCTGCTGGTTCTGTGACATCCCTGTGATTGGTTATGGATTAGATTGTCGTGATCCATAGAGTTAACACTGGTGGATTTTTGGAAGTAGATTGCCAGTCTTTCTTCCTAGTCCATCTTGGTCTGGAAGCTCCTCTGAAAATCGATCAGCACTGTGGCTACATGTAAGGTGCCACTGATACATGAGTGGTAGTCTTGCATGAGATGTACTGGTTGAGAATCAGACATGGGTTGCCTGCATGGAAGGTGAACATTCTGCTGAACCACCACTACTTGCTAGCTAATTCTCTAGTAAGCGATTGTAAATAATTTTCACACTGTGGCTTCAGTGCAAATCAGTTCATTCCTTATTGTCTCCTTATAACACGTGGTAGTGAAAGAGACCTTCACTATCTTGCTGGTTCCAGCAAGCAGTGGTAATAGGCTCTGAGGTCACTGCTATGCCTACCACTTGTTTGCCTGATAGCTGGGGCTCAATAAATACTCGATTGGTATTTGAATGACATCCCCTGACTCTTGTTGTGGTCAGAATTCTACCGTCAACAGCAGACAAAACAACTTTACCGAGAAACAATAGCACTTGAGCTTGACCTTCCTTGAAGAATGGTTAGAATAGGATTGAAGGAGGGTCTACACACAGGACTGAGTTCTAGCCGAAGGTACAGCAATATCAAAACAGAGAGGTGGGAACACGTACAGGAAGATCATCTAATGAGGTAAGATGTAACAGGTAAGGACCTATGACCCGGGAGGCTAAGGGAGGACAGAGTTGGCCAAAGCATGCAGGACCTTCACTGCCATGCTATAAAATTCTAGGTTTTCCCAACATCACTTGGCAGGAGTAAGACAATTACGAGGTGTTTGACCTTTACTTGATGCTATTTAAAAATGCTTTTTAAACAATCAGGTCAGCATTAACACTTGAGCCAAAATAATGAACTCTCTTTTATTTGAACCAGCCAGCTAGGTCACTTCTAACCTTAAGTACAAATATGACATTTTCTGCTAAATAAACTCTATGTCAAAATGTAATGACTCCGAGGCTGCCCTTTGTAGCATTCATGCTTCAGTATGACAGTGTACATTTGAAGAGTCTCACTTCTAAATTCTTAAAACCCTCCCATCCTCTAATTCTGACAACTCCTTGACACATTTTGCTGTAATAGGGGATGCAATACAAGGAGAGAATGACTGGGCTGCCTGGTGGACCAGAACTCATTTGTTTCAATAAAACTTATTCAAATCCCCTCAGCTAAGGATGAAGACTTGTCTACTATCTTGCAGTGACCCAAGCCGTTGTTTCTGCAATCATATCACATGCATGTGAAAGCCAGACAATGAAAAAGAAAGACTGAAGGAGAATTGACATGTTCAAATTGCTGTGTTGGTAAACCCCAAACCAAGCCTACTGCTGTCCAGTTGATTCCGACCCATAACAACCCTCCTGACAGGGTAGAACTACCCCGATAGAGTTTCCAAGGAGAGCCTGGTGGATTGGAAAAGCCAACTATCTTTTTTTTATTGTAAGTAAGTGCAAGTATACAATCCAAATTGAATTTGCAAGCCCACCTATCTGCAGCTCCTTCTGCCATCCTTGCCCAGTGACAGCACTCTCCTCCTTCCTGTTCTGTACATGTTGTATCCTCTTAACAATCTCTAACTCTCCACCCTCTGCTCTCCCGCCTGGTAAGAGACCAGTAGGACAGCATCCTATAGATGCATAGAATCATAAGGTACACACACCATATGATCATATTGTGTCCACAAGGCCAGTCCATTCCTGTCTGAAGAATTGACCTCAGTAATGTTTTCTGGTCAGGGGAATCACCAGGCCGTCAGATCACCAATTATGGTCTTTTAGTGAAGTTTTTGAGGTATATCCCTCTTTTTCTTGTCTTGCCACTGGCGCTTGACATTGTGTGCCCCATCATGGCTGTCTTGGGTGGTGGCTGGGCACCATCTGGTTCTTCTGGTCACATGCTGGTACAACCACCCATTCACATGGGTCCTTCTGTCTCCCAGGCTCTTTTTCCCTCTTGTCATTATTGTTCTTGGTAATCATCTGTTCTGGATGAGTTGGGACCATTTGGTGTACGTCAGACGGCAACTTGCTATCTTGAAAAGCCAACTTTTGGTTAGCAGCCGTAACACTTAACCACTACTCTACCGGGTGTTGGCTAAAAATCTTGAATGCAGCATGGACTTCCAAGAGAATAAACAGATTATTCTTCGAAGAAATACAACCAGAAGTGTGCCTTAGAAGCAAGGATGGCAAGACTTTAATTCACTTACTTTGGACACATTATCAGGAAGGACCCACGGCTAGAGAAGGACATCACGTTCGGCAAAGTAAAAGGTCAGAAAAATGAGGGAACTCCTCAATGAGATGGACTGACACAAGACTGTAGCCGCACACTGTATAATATAAAATCTGTCTACATATCATAGTTGCAAAAAGCCATTTGGCTTTTTCTTGGGTTATAAAAACAGTATTCCAAATCTCAGCATAAATTATTAGCAATTTGCAACTCTTTTGTACGGCAGTTATCTTGTTTTCACCTTCCAGTTCTTCCTCCCCAGCCCAAGTTGTGAGGTCTGCAATGCTTTTCTGTAGCTCCTCAACATGACTGCTCGTATCATAAATTGTTCCAGTGATCTGACTGGGGTATAGTCTGAAGTTTATTTTGCATCTGTTACCATAGCATATGGGCTCCCATGGTGAGATCCTGCAGGGTCTTAGAATTATTCTCAGCCGTCTGTTTGGTTCCTAGTTCCATTTTTAAAGGAATGGGTTAATGAGAGGAAATTCTGTCATATGTATACCTTCTAATAAGTTCCACTGCCTGACTTTTTTGCTCATAATTCAAAATGTTTTTTAATAAGTAGTTTTTTTTAAATTACAGGATTATATTTCACATTTCAGAGACTTCCTTGAATAGCAATATTTAAGATACGCTCCCTTGATCAAATTTCCCTTTGCATTTTCAGAAGACTCAATATACCTGATCCAGACAGCACTAATGTTAAACTCCAAGTGTGTTTCTAGAACTCTCAAGCCCAGAAATCTTAACCATGTGCCTTCTATCCCTTTATGCCATCTGTGACAATGGAACTGTACCATGAGTGACAGATGCAGGAGGGACTAGAGACAAAGCATTAGAGTGGAGTAAGATGAGTTTCAGGGTCAGATATTTATATACTTGAATCCTTGCTCTACTGTTTATCAATTATGTGATCTTCATAATCGAATAAGCCTCTTGGAGCGTTAATGCTTTTCTCTGTACCTTGTAAAAGGGACTAGTGCTGTAAGAATTCGGTTAAACAATACAGACATCTTGGTTTTACTGAGCAGGAAGGAAACATGTCATTGAAAGACAGAAATGTATTACATTCAGTTAGAAGTATCTGAGATGTGTTTAGTCACTGTTGTCAAGTGCTGTTGACTTGGCTCTGACTCATGGTGACCTTATGTATAGCAGAGGGAAACACTGCCTGATCCTGCACCATCGTCACAATCATTGAGCCCATTGTTGCCACCCATGTGTCAATCTGTCTTATTGAAGGTCTCTCTCTTTTCTGCTGACTCTCTACTCTACCAAGCATGGTATCTTTCTTCAGAGACTGGTCTGTCTTGATGACATGCCCAAAGTAAGTGAAACTTCCTTGTTTTAAGAAGCATTCTGGCTGTACTTTCTCCAAGACAGATTTGTTCATTCTCCTGGCAGTCCACACTATCTTCAATATTACACACGAAAATCGCGGTTCAAATGCATAAAATCTTCAACCTTCCTTTTGCGTTATCTAGCCTTTGCATTAATGTGAGGTGATTGCAAAGGCTGTGGCTTGGGTTAGGTGTACTTTAGTCATCAAAGTGACACTTTTATAACACTTTAAGGAGATTGTATGCTACAGATCTGTCCAATACAAGAAGTCATTTGATTTCATAACTGCTGTTTCTGTGTGCATTGATTGTTGATCCAAGAAGACGAAATCCTTGACAATTGTAGCTTCTTTGCTATTTATCATGATGCTATTTATTGGTCCATTGTAAGGATTTTTATTTCCTTTATATTAAGGTATAATCTGTACTGAAAGCAGTAGTTATGGAATTTCATCAGTGCTTCAAATCATCTTTAGTTTTGGCAAGCAAGGTTGTGTCACCTGCATATTGAAGGTCATCAATGAGTCTTCCTCCAAACACGTTGCTGCATTATTCTTCATATAGCCCAGCTTCTCTGATTATTTATTGAATAAGTAAGGTGTTTTTAGTTAAAAAGTTGTAAGATTATGTGGCATGGAAACATCTTGTGCACTATGCAGCAGGAAAAGAACTCATTAAAATAGTGGATTAGACAAAATGTCACAATCAGTAGGATATAAAGAAAACATAGTAAGAGAAAGAAGAGGAGGAGGCCACAGAGTGTGTGCATCCATGTGACCTTGTGAGTGATGTGAGCCAGGAACTCAGGTACAGATCAACTAGGAGTGCTGGAAAGTCTGCTTAAGACTGAGGCATAGGAGCACTTCCTCGTGCAAATGAAGTACACAGTAATGAGAACAGAGCAATGTGGCCTTAAGAGCTCCTCTTTGGAAAATGAATAGGGCTAGAACTTGGGTAATGTTTGATAGAGGTCTATAAAAGAAGTTTTATAAGGAAGATCATATGAGAAAGTGTTTGTGTGCATCATACAAATGAGAGAAAGAGAGAGAAATTATTGTGTTCCTGATAGCCTGACAGCATCTTGGGCATGGCTGTTGACCCTCCCATGGGGGTGTTGCAAACTGGGAAAAGGATACACTTCCTCCTTCTCTCCAGTTATAACCATCATCACAGTGGAACTTTGGCTGGGAGTGGTGGAGTTTGTCTTGATAGCTTATGTGAGTTATATGGCTGTGTGGTTCCAAGCAATTGTAGCTGTCTGCTGCCTCAATTATTCTTGTACCCTTTGCTGCAACCCAAAAGAATTGGGTCTGCCCAAAATAGGTAGAATGGAGAAAACGTTGTCAGTACATATAAAGTATCTTGCTTGAAACAGACACTCAACAACTGTCACTTTTACTCACTTAAAGTTTTACTTAAAAAGGTAAAACTTGTTATGGATAGACAGGAAAATTTAGATCCTCTTCACTAGGTACAGTAAAATTCAGGGCTATGTTTTCTAAACAACAATTAAAATAGCCTAGTGATGTACTGCTCTCAGTATCAGCTCTTTCTTATCAGTGGTGGAAAGGTAACTTTATTGAATAATTGTGCTGAATCACAGGAAAAATATCTGAAAAAGCTATTTTGGTATAAAAATGAATTTGGATTCGGCAAATCTGAGGCAAAGATCTCTTTAAAGTATTAAAAAGCAGACATGCCACTTTGCAAAAGTGCACGTGCCCTAAGCTATGGTCTTTTCAATTGTCTCATATGCATGGGAAAGCTGGACAGTGAAAAAAAAAGGAAGACCAAAGTGACAACACTCGAATTGTGGTATTGCTATGTTTTCTTACAACAAAACAAAACAAAACACCATCAATCCACTACTGTTGAGTTGGTTTGGACTGATAGGGTCCCTACAGGTCAGAGTAGAAGAGTCCCATAGGGTTTCCAAGGCTGTAAGTCTATAAGGAAGCAGATCTCCGTATCTTTTCTCCTGTGGAGCTGCTGATAGGTTTGAATCACCGACTCTGGGTTAGCAGCTAAGCATTTTAACCACTATGACACCAGAGCCCCTTATACCAAAATAAATTTCAAAGGACAAAAATGTCAGTAGTAGTTAAAAAGAAAAGGACAAAACAAAACCAACAAAGAAAACACAGGCATGAAAAAGTAGCCGATTCCTGCATTGGTCACTGCGTGTGGAACATTGGAGCCATTTGATAAATATTTACAAAGTAGATTTGGGCACCGCTTACTAAGTGCCAGTTTCTGAGTGCATGTCGTTTAAGCCACCCAACAGTGCTACAACATAGTAAATGAAAGTTCCTGTGTTTTGTAATTAGAAACAGAGAAGCAGAGAGGCTATATAACTCACCTGAGGAACAACCATATAGAAAGTGGTAAAGATGTTATTCAAACCCTGGAGTTCTGACTCCAGAACCAGTACTCCACATGCATTCAATACCAGAGCTACTTATTTTCTAAACAGTGATTGAAACAATCTAATGATACTCTGCTTGGATGCTTTAATCCAAAAATTGAAGTTACATATTTCAATGAAAAAGTTGGAAGAATCTTGCTGAAGGTGGGAAGAACCTCACTTTCCCCTCTCTGTGCATGTGCATATGTGTGTATTTCCAATGTTTTATTATGGAAAACTTTATTTTATTTTGATTGAGTGAAAGTGTATAATCCAATATAAATTTGCATGACCAGCTATGTGCAGCTCCCACTGCTTTCCCTGCCTTGTGACAGCACATTCCTCCTATCTGTTCTGTACATGTCATATCCTCCTGACAGTCTCTGACCCCTCTCTCCACCCTCTCCCCCTCCTCCACTAAGAGGCCAGCAGGATGACCTCCTATAGATGCACAGAACCATAAAGTGCACACACAATATGTTCACTCTGTGTCAATATGGAAAACTTTAAATACATCCAGTGGTGGAGAAAATAGTAGGATGCATCCCCATGGGACCACCACCCACCATCCTGGCCAACCCTGCTGTACCTGTACCTGATCTCTCCCTCTCCACTTTGGGTCCATTTGAAACAGACCCCAGATTTCCCTAATCTGAACAAGAGGTTTGTCCCCCTGAAAACCTGAGTGCACAGGTTGTGTCTTTTATGGACCCAAGAGTATCTCCAGCCCATTCTGTACCTGGTACCTGTCAGCACCTAAAAAATACTTATCGAATGAACAAATGAATGGTCTTCAAATTTCTTTTCAATCTCCTCTTCTGATTCCCCGACACAACCTTCTACTCCTGCCACATGGAATGACTTGTGGCCACTGCAGTGAATGTATGTTTTTGCTGTTAAGGTCAAGTTGATTGCGATGCAGAGCAATCCCATGCACTGCCCAGCCCTGCACCTTACTCACGGTCTTTACTGTGCTTGAGTCCTTTATTGCAGCCACCGCATCTTGTTGAAGGTCCTCTTTTCGGCCAACCCTCTGCCTTACAAAGCGTGTTGTTCTTCTCCAGGAACTAGTTCTTCCTAACAAAGTGGCCAGAGTACATGGCACAAAGTCTTACCATCCTTGTTTCTAAGGAGCATTCTGGCTGCATGTGGTTGCATTTTATTGAGCATTTGTGTGCCGACTGGGTGTTTGACTAACTGTTGCCACAACTCTGAAAGGTGGACAGAATTCCCCGTTTCATGGACAGGGAAAGTTAGGTTCAAAGAAACTAATACCTCACCCATTGCTGCACAGCTAGTGAAAGGCATCACTTAGATTTAAACCTACCCGTCTGTCCTGAAACCCTGCTGGTGTAGCGGTTAAGTGCTATGCCTGCCAACCAAAAGGTCGGCAGTTGAGATCTGCCAGGTGCTCCTTGGAAACTCTATGGGGCAGTTCTACTCTGTCTATAGGGTCACTAGGAGTCAGAATCGACTTGATGGCAGTGGGTTTGGTTTGTTTGTGGGGTCTGTCCTGAAGACCTGTGCTCTTCATCTCATATTACCTCCCTGGGGCAGCCCCAAGGGTATACGAAGACCCTGGACTTCAGAATACCTTGTTAAACCTGTTGCCATCTAGTCAGTTTCTACTCACAATGATCTCATGTGTGTCACAGTACAACTGTGCTGTATAGAATTTGTATTTTATTTACTTTTATTACTGTGACATACATACAACAAAACATACAATATTTCTTCAGTTTCTCCATGAACACTGCAGTGACATTGGTTATATTCCTCAAGTTGTATAATAATTCTCGCTCTCTTTTTCCAAATTATCCTACCACTAATAATATATATTAGATGCCTTCTGAACAACAACCCTGCTTTCCCCCTCACCCTCACCCCTAATAACCACTAAATACTTATGGTTTTTACACGTTTGCTTAGGAAACTCTGGTGTCAGAGAGATTAAGAGCTAGAGCTGCTAACCAGAGGGTCAACAGTTTGAATTCACCAGGCACTCCTGGGAAACCTGTGGGGCAGTTCTACTCTTGAGTTTGATTCGATAGCAATGGGTTTATAAGTTTGCTTATTTCATGTAAGTGATCTCATTCAGTATTTGCCCTGACTTATTTCACTTGGCAAAGTCCATAGGATTTTAAACGATTAAAATTTTGGTCATAGATCACCAAACCTTTCTTCTAAGGTGCCTCTGGGTGAACTCAAACTGCCAACATTTTGGTGATCAGCTGAAAGGGTTGACCACTGCAGTACCCAAGGACTGGTGGCACCCTGTTACGTGGTCAGACCAATGATAGTTTCCAGCCTGTGCCTCCTTGGATGTGTTGTTACTTTTGCTGGGTGCAACTGAGTCAATTCTGACTTGAAATGACCCCCTATGATGGAGTACAACAGCCCCAAACGGTTTTCTTGGCTGGAGTCTTTATGGAAGCAGGTCATCAAGTCTGTCCCCCTGTGGAGCTGATGCGTAGATTTGAACCATTAACCTTTCCATTAGTGTGAGGATGTGCATGTTTGGAAAGAATGTGAAATCCTCCTCTGTCTAGATAGGGACTTGTCTTGAGGATGGCAAAAGCCTGACAAAAGCCCTTGAGACAAGTTTAGTCTCGGTGGACTGGAACACCAGGACGTGCTGAGAATAGCATTTACTGAGACTAGTTCAAGGACTTCCCCTTCCCCCCTCCCTGGGAAGGCCTGTTCTTCTTTTGAAGTAGGGAACACTGATAAGATGCCTTTTCTCAGTTTCTCAGCAGAAGCTTGTTTACTTTGCTCAGTAGAAGCTGGTGGATTAAACAAACTGGTGTCGGTCTCTACTTGCAAGAGACTATCCCTTTTCTACCTACAGCAAACTACAAGTTTGTTGTCAGTGTGATTTTTCAACCTCGGCCTCTCACACTCATCACACCCGTAAGTGGTGTCCCATTTCATGCCAGTCCGTGGTGTCCCATTGCACACCTGTAAGTGGTGTCCCATCTCATACTTGTAAGTGGTGTCCCGTGTTAATCACACCAACGGCTGGTGTCCCGTGTGTATCACGCCAACACATTAGTAGCTGAGTCCCTAACCACTGTGCTACCGGAGCTCCTCCCTGGATGTAGGTGTGCATTATTCTTCTCTGCTTCTGGTATCTGAGGCACGGCCCATTGGCCAGCATCATTTCTGCCCCTTGCAAGTGCTTCTCCAGTTACCCTTTCCTTCCTAGTCGGTATCAGTGCCCCAGCTGCACTAGGGTACAAAAATGGAGAGGGCACAAGGTGAACATGAAACACTTGCAGCTTCAGCAGGCTCAACGGGGGACATAGCCTCAGGGACTCTGCCCCCCACATCCACCTGGAAATACTTTAAGGGGGATCCATAGCTGCAGACGCTGTCTCCATTACAGTCCCCAGAACAAAGATGAGAGGCCCTCCAAGAAGAGCCTGCCCAGAACACTGCGTATCCTCAGCCAATGCTGATTTCAGCCATTGAGCCTCAGTCTGATAATATTTTTTGGGAAAAAAAAATTTAATTTCCAAAAATTGTAGATGTTAGAGAGCCCTTCCGGCTTTATTAATCATATCATAATTCAACTACTTTTTTAATATTGGTAGCTTAAGAAATATATTACTGAGCGGGCTAAGTGCTCTGCTCAGCTGGCAAGAGGCACAGCTTTGAGTGGGAAGCCAAGTCTCCATCTCCCCATCTGGTGGTCCTGCCACTCCGGCCAGATTCCTGAGGGAAAGTGACCATTAGGCTCCCTCGCAACCTGATCCCAGGGATTGTGGTTAGTAGCATGTTGTGGTCGAGCTCTAACTCTGCTACTTGTCAGCTCTATGATCTTGGCCAAGTTACTAATCTCCCTGTGTCTCAGTTTTGTCATCTGTATAATATAGATGATAAAAATGGTACTCATCCAGTATGGTTATTGTAAAGGCCAAATGCATTAAGACTTTGTGATGGTTAAGGTTGTGTGTCCACTTGGCTGGGCCCTAATTCTCAGTGGTTTCGCAGTTATTGAAATAGTTGGTTAGTTGTGTGGTGACGTAATCACCCTCCATGACAAGATCTGATGTAATTAGATCTGTTACGAACAAACTGTCAGTTGAAAAGAAGCTTCCTTGGGCATGTGGCCTACATCCAATCTAGGTGGCTTTCTGGCAAAGCTCAAAGACTTTTGCTTACTCTTGAGCTTGCAGCTGGCTCTTGTTCATCTGACCTCTGGTTCCTGGGATTTGAGCTAGCAGTTTACCTGCTAATCTTGGGACTTGTCAGCCTCTACAGTGTGTGAGCCAGTGGCCTGCTGTTTTACCTGGCAGTCTTGGAATTGACCAGCCTCTGAAGCCTGTGAGCCAGAAACCTACTGTCTGACCTGCCAGTATTGGTTTGTCTTCCCCTGCTGCTATGTGAGTCAGGAGAAGCCTGCAGTCTGATCCATGGACTTGGGGTATTCCAGCCTCTACAACTGTGTGAGCCATTTCCAGGATATGAATCTCATACATACGTATGTATGCATGTATGTATCCTTGTGGCGTAGTGATTGAGTGCTACAGCTGCTGATTATAAGGTCGTCAGTTCATATCTACCATGTGCTCCTTGGAAACTCGATAGGGTAGTTCTACTTTGTCCTATAGCATCACTATGAGTCAGAACTGACTCAACAGCACTGGGTTTTACACACACACACAGATACTCCTCACTGGTTTTGCTTCTCAAGAGAGCCTAGCTTAAGATACATGTCTAAGTTCTCAGCCCAGCCCAGTGACTGGTACACTGTAAACCAGAAAAACTTACCGCCTTCAAGTCGATTCTCATAGTGACTCTGCAGGACAGAGTAGAACTGCCACATAGAGTTTCCGAGGAGCACGTGGTTGATTTGAACCACCAGACTTTTGGTTAGCAGCTATAGCACTTCGCCACTGTGCCGCCAGGTTTTCCAGTACACTGTGGACACTATGGGAAACCCTGGTGGCATACTGGTTAAGTGCTACATCTGCTAACCAAAAGATTGGCCATTTGAATCCACCAGGTGCTCCTTGGAAACTCTAAGGGGCAGTTCTACCCTGTTCTACAGGGTCACTGTGAGTCAGAATCGACTCAGCAGCAGTGGGTTGGGTTTGGTTTGGTAGATGCTATATAAATATTTACTATTACTCTGGAATCCCTGGATGGTACAGTTGGTTAATGGGTTCAGCTGACAACTAAAAGGCTGGAGGTTTGAGTCACCCAGAGGTTCCTTGGAAGTAAGACTGGGTGATCTACTTCCCCAAAATCTGCCACAAAAAGCCCTGTGGGGCACAGTTATGCTCTGGCACACTGAGAGAGCCATGACTCCAAGTCAATGTGAGGACCGCTCATATTTTACTGTTACTGTGATTACTATGTTCTACGGTTATTAGTAAGGTTTTCACCAGCTAATTCTTTTCAGAAGCAGACTGCCAGGTCCTTACACCTAGTCTGTCTTGGTCTGGAAGCTCAGCTGAAACCTGTCCATCAGGGGTGACCCTGCTAGGATCTGAATACCGATGGGATGGCTTCCAGCATCACAGCAACTCACAAGCCCCCACAGTAGGACAAACTGACACACAAGTGGTTACTGTAGTTCTACCAGTCAGTAACCTCAGGAAAAAACAAACAAAAACACAAGCATTTGTAATACCTTTCCAGGAGTATGTTTAAAATGACTTGGACCTGGTTTATAGCAACTCTTCAATGAATGAAGAGGTGAGTAAAGAAAGGAATGAATTATGGAGTCTAAACGCTTCTGGATGACAGCTGATTGATCAAGGAAGTGCTTTAGACACCTGGCTTCTGGTGTGATGGACATGGGGGTGCAGGGGGGCTTGACAGGCAATTTGATCCCTAGATGAAAACAATCTTTTTAAGCCACAAATGTATCAAGCCTCCCATGTTTCAAGGAAGGCTGGCTGAGGCACACAGCTCCAGGAGGGAACCCCAGCTTGTGATTGCCATGCCTGTTTGCTCACAAGGAAGCTTGTCAGCTGATGAGGTGCCCGACTGCAGAAGTAAAAGTGAATGACACAGCCCGAAATAGACAGGAAACAGACAATTATCTCTCATTTTAGCATTTTCTCTCACACTGGGAGCACATTTAAATTCGTACCATCTTAGGACAGCAGTGATGAGGTCTCCTGGAAATGTATTTATTCTGTCACCACTCAACAAGTGCCTACTGTGTGCTGAATGCTGTGTCAGGAGGGAAGGCAGAGGGGACCCAAATGCAGGTCTTCTTCTCCCAGGGTCACAGAGAAATGCAGGAGAGACAAGTGACACAACTCATGTGCAGCGAGACAGGGAGAGCTGTGAAAGAGATTCTTAAAAAGAAGAGTGGAGGGGGCTTCTTTAGAACTGCCTTGAGGAGTTAGGGAAGGCCATGGTGGGGAGGGGATGCAATGGGGAGACATTTATGCTGAAGTTTAACGGATGAACAGAGCTTGGCCAGCAGAAAACCTGGAAGGGGCTCTGACAGAGGCAACTGCATGTGCAAAGGCACTGGGGTAAAAGGAAGTGAAATGGTCAACCAGGCCACCCACTGCCAAGAGGCAAAGAGGAGGAGGATGCAGAAAAGGCCTTTGCATTTCTCTTTCCATGGATTGGGGTAGACTCACCAACAAGCTAGTGGCTCTGAGCTGAGGCACTGACAACTGCTCCTTGATTATGCCATTCCGTTAAGTACCTTCTTCTCTCCTCACTAGTTTAATTTGCCAAAATCAGGTATCATCTGGAACTTGTGACTTAAACAATGCAGGATGCTATTGAAATGCATGCTTTGCAGAGCTATTTTCTACTTCCTTGGCCCAAGTGTATTCCCTGCTTCAAAAGGAAGTAAATTGTCTCAGCTCAGTCGCATCTCAGGGCTGGCCTGAAAACTGTTTACTACCCTGAGATTAGCATCAGGACAACAAAAATCATCATAAATGGACCAGTAAGCAACATGGTCATAAATGGAGACAAGATTGAGGTTGTCAAGGACTTCATTTTATTTGGATCCACAAGCAACGCCCATGGAAGCAGCAGTCGAGAAATCAAAAGACACATTGCATTGGGAGAATCTGCTGCAAAGGATCTCTTTAAAGTACTGAAAAGCAAAGATGTCATCTTGAAGACTGAAGTGCACTTGACCCAAGCCATGGTATTTTCAGCCGCGTTGTCTGCATGTGAAAAAGCTAGACAATGAACAAAGAAGACAGAAGAACTGATGCCTTTGAATTGTGGTGGTGGAGAAGAATGTTGACTGTATCGTGGACTGGCAAAAGAACCAATAGATCTGTTCTGTAAGAAGTACAACCAGAGTGCTCTTTGGAAGCAAAGCTGGCAAGACTGTGTCTTAAATACATTGGACACATTGTCAGGAGGGATCAGTCCCTGGAGAAGGACATCATGCTTGGTAGAGTGGAGGGTCAGTGAAAAAGAGAAAGACCTTCAACAAGACAGATTGACACAGTGGCTGCAACAATGAGCTTAAGCATGAAAACAATTGTGGATGTGATGCAAGACCATGCAGTGTTTCGTTCTGTGGTTCATTGGGTTGCTGTGAGTCAGAACTGACTCAACAGCACTTACCAATAATGACAGTGAGAAGGTAGCCCCATCAGGCCGTTTACTTCCGTGAGGTTGGGAGTATTGCTGTAAAGATGGATTGGTAAAGGTTTAATTTTACCCAA
Source organism: Heterohyrax brucei (assembly GCA_028571685.1). Classification (NCBI taxonomy): domain Eukaryota; kingdom Metazoa; phylum Chordata; class Mammalia; order Hyracoidea; family Procaviidae; genus Heterohyrax; species Heterohyrax brucei. The sequence goes on along the minus strand of CM053151.1, from coordinate 118,598,971 downwards.
GGGATTTGGCCTTTGTCCCTAGTTCCTGGGAGCTAAACTCTAAACCCTTGGAATTCCACTTGGTTCCTGAGAGACTTGTCATTCATGGAGGGTTCCAGATCACACTTGAACATTTATGCCAACGAGAGGACTGTGGAGGTGTTGGTTTTGTCAGAAACACCCACTATGTGATTGAAATCAGCTGACTTCTAAGGAGGGAAAAGAGCTACACAATATTCTCAAGCTCTATAAATGTCATCACCCATTGCCAGAGAGCTGGCTCTGACTCATAGGGACCCTACAGGACAGAGTAGAACTCCCCCACGGAACTTCCAAAGAACACTTGGCAGTGTTGAACTGCCAACCTTTCAGTTATCAGCCGTAGTGCTTGACCACTACACTACCAGTGTGTCCACCCATGTTGTAGCATGCATCAAAACTTCTTCCCTTTTTACGCTTGAATAATACTCAAGCAATAGACCCCACCTTTCCTTATCCATTTCGCTGTTGATGGACCTTGGTCTGTCTCTGTCCTTTGACTATTGTGAGCAGAGCTGCGGTGGACATGGGTCTTCAAGTCGAGATGCTTTCTGAGACAGGGTCCCTGCTCTCTGGGAGCTCAGAGCCTAGAGTACGACTCAGTCTGTGCTCAGTCACTGTATTCTGACTTAGTTAGTGAAGCCAGTCACGGTGCTGCTGTGTGAAGCCTGTCCTCCCAGTGGAATGCATGAGGTGGTGGTGACACAGGGGGACGAGGGGTTCAGTCTGTCTGGAAGATTAGGCAGACTTCCCTGTGGAGGTGGCCTTTGAGCTGGCCCTTGGAGGGAAGGACTTCCAGGAGGAGGGGACTGACTGAAGAAGGCCCAGAGTTGATTCTGCAAAAGTCAGAAGTCCTGAATGACTGGAGACCAGACTGACCAGGCACTGGACGACACACTCAATGAGAGAAGGGGCTGAAAGCATGCCGAGGACAGCATCGTCTCCCTCCACTGGGAAGTTAAGTCCCTGCCTCAGAACGCCGCAGAAGTATCCTCTCTGCTACACTGATCTAGACCCATTCTTCACATCTCAAACATTTTCTCAGACTCTATCACACTCCATTATCTCAGCTCATGGTACCCCACATTCAACTCTTAAATAGCATTTATTCCATTCATAACCATATGTGAGAGGCAACTTAGCTTATTGCTTAATGACAACAGGAGTACGCCAGACTGCTAATTAGAACCTGGCCCCCATTAGATAATGAAGTGATACAGTAGGTTACATCATTGTCCTGGTTTTTCACCCTCCTGCTCACCTTTTCCATCTCACCTTGCAGTGCCATTTCACCATAGTGGGGGCCGGTGGTTGAGGGGACGAGATGTTAACCCTGAGTTTAGCCTTGTGATTTGCTTTCACCTTAGCCAATAGAATAAGGTAGAGATGACAGAGTGACAACTCCAAGCCTAGGGTTTGCTCTGTGGCCCCTCTGCCACTAGTCTAGGAAGGATGTGCCTAGATTTGCCTGCTGGCCCCAAGAGAGGATGAGAGCTTCATGAAGCCAAGCCAAGCCCCAACTAGCTGTAAGCACAGGACTGAAAATGGGCAACTGCTCCGCTGGGCCCAGCCAACATCTGAGCCCACACTCAGCCAACAACTCATGAGAAAAAATAAGCAGTTGCAGTTTTTAGTCACTAAGTTTTTGGGGATGGTTTGTTATGTAGCAGAAACCCTGATGACATAGTGACTGAGAACTATGTCTGCTAACCAAAAGGTCAGCAGTTTGAATCCACCAGGTGCTCCTTCGAGACTTTATGAAGGCAGTAATAGTCTGTCCTGTAAGGTCACTGCAAGTCAGAATCAGCTTGATGGCAATGATCTTGGTTTAGTTTTGGTTTTTATGATGTGGCCGGAGGTAACTGAATGAGACGACCCTGACAAGTTACTCAGTTTATCTGGGACCGACTTTCGGATTTCTATAATGGGGAATTAAGAGTACCTGTCTCGTGGGACTTTTATGAGGCTTGAATGTGATAATATTCATAAAACACTTAAAAAGTATACGGTCCATTGCAAGCACTATGTAAGTACATGTTTAATAGATCCACACCTCTGTGATTATTGGAATACTGCATATCTCCCCCACATGACTTTTAGCTCTGTAAGGTCAAGGCCCATACCTGTTTACTTGTAATGTCCCCAAAGATCTGTACAATGCTTGGCTCGTAGAAGACATCCAGTAAAGACCGGTTGAGTTGATCCTGGATTTCTCTATCCTTGACACTCCTATATGGGCAGTGATGCTTTAGTGGTAGAGTTCTTGCTGAGTTCGACTTCTGATCAGTGGATGTCATGTGCAGCTACCACCTGTCTGTCAGTGCAAGCATGCGTGTTGCCATGACAATGAGCGGGTTCCAGCAGGACTTCCGGACTAGGATGCGCTAGGATGAAAGGCCAGGCAATTTGCTTCTGAAAAGTAGCCAGTGAAAGCCCTATGGATTACAACGGGTTTGATCCACAACTGATCACTGGGATTGGGACTAGGCGGTGTTTTGTCCCATTGTGCTTGATGTTGCCACGAATCAGGGGCAGACAGTGAAAGCCGATAATGACGTACGTATGAACTATTAGGTCAGATATGGGACTTCCTCTTTCTTTAACCTACCATTTAGTGAGTGCTTACCAACTGCCAGGCACCAGGTGAAGCCCCTACATACAGCAGACGCAGGAGCAATGGCCAGCCTCTCTGTAGAGGTAAGGAAACTGAGGTCAAGTTGCTTGCCTGCAATCACACAGCTGCAAAGTAGCAGAACTAAGAGTTCTCCAATTCTGAGACTTCAGCTCTCAAATTCTTGCCATCACCCAGCAGCCTCAGTGTTTGCAGAGAGCAAATCTAGACTAAACTGTGGGAAAGGACAGCAGAAACTAAGTACAGTTAAATTCCTGCAGCTGTAGGCCCCACCTGGAGTGTGAAGCTGGCCCTCAGCAAGGCGCCTTTAATTAGACAAGCCCAGCTCCTGTCCCCGGAGAAGCCAGTGAACGCTCCTCGCTGCAGAGAAAGCCTGGTGTCAGCATGTTCTCCAGAGGCCCCCACGGTGCCTCCCCCGGTCACTGCTGTGCACTTTCTGAAGGTGGCTTATTGGACTTGGCTCCCTGAGGGCCACTTCCTGCATGGAACAGGAAGGCAGCAGTGAGATGCTTATGAGGAGATTTTCTTCCTTGGGCAAGCGTTGAAGGGTTGGGATGCTCATCTGAGTCAGCAGGTCTGGGTAGCCTGGCACTTCCAGGGCTGAGCTGCTCAGGGCCGCTAAGCTAGGCTGTTCAGGTGATGGCCTCAGCAGACTCTCTGCAGGACCAAGACGGAAATGGCAGTCTCATTGCATCCTTTCCCTCTTCCCCAGGCATCTCCCACTCTTGGCAGGCAACATGTCCTCCTCTGGACCCTTTAGGAGGAGGAGTGGAGAATATGGCTTGCCATCAGCAGCCCTTGGGTCAGGAGTCTGATCTCAGCAAGGTCCTATCAGTTCCATAGCCAGTGGGCCATTAGTGTCCCCAAGCCATGCAAACATCTGAAAGCTAGATAATGAATAAAGAAGACTGAAAAAGAATTGACACATTTGAATTATGGTGTTGGTGAAGAATTTTGAATATACTATGGGCTGTCAGAAGAAATGGAATCCCTGATAGCACAGTGGTGAAGTGTTACGGCTGCTAATGAAAAGGTCAGCAGTTCAAAACCTACCAGGTGCTCCTTAGAAACTTTATGAGGCAGTTCTACCTTGCCTTACAGAGTCACTACGAGTTGGAGTAGATTTGACAGCAACAGGTTGGTTTGGTCAGAAGAATGAATAAATCTGTCTTGGAAGCAGAACAGTCAGAGTGTTCCTTAGAAGCAAGAGTGGCAAAACATCATCTCACTTTGCACATTTTACTACGAGGGACCAATCCTTGGAGAAGAACATCACACCTGGTAAGCAGAAGGTCAGAGAAATGAGAAAAACTCTCAGTGAGATGTGTTGACACAGAGGCCACAACGATGGGCTCAAACATAGCCAGGACTGGGAGGGTGGCCCGGGCCTGGACAGGGTTTCGTTCTGTTGTCCATGCGGCCGCTGTGAATTGGAACCAACTTGATGGCACCTAACTACTACAACAACAAAATATCCACTTAGCTCTTCTTTATAAAATTCATGTGTGTGCCTTTTATTTCTTTGATGAGACTGTTGTTTGATTTGTTTGCTGAGGTGCTCTGTTTTTTCATTTATTTTAAGAACATTCATCATTGCTCACTGAAGTGTTTTTATCATGCTGCTTTAAGATTTTAACGGTTCTGTATCTTAGTGTTTGCCATCTACTGATTGTTGTTTTTTGCTCCGAATGAGATCTTCCTATCTCCTAGTGTGACAGGTGACTTTCAGTTGAAATGTGGGCATTTTGGTGTTGTGTAATGAGATGCTGGATCTTATTTAAACCTCCTTTTTAGCTGGTTTTTTTGTAACACTGAAGACGTGAAGGTGCTAACTAATTACTCCCAGGCAGAGGTAGAAGTCTAGCTTCCCTTTTTGACCTCCATTTACACTTAAGAAGGCGGCTCCCCATTATTGCTGGGTAGCAGTGGAAATTCAGGTCACCTGCATGACCTCTATCAACACCGTTTGATGGGGGACTAATTACTGGCTAGCAAGGATGAAATTTCTGCCTCTCTGCTTGTCCTTCTCTGACTCAACTCTTTGAACTCTCAGTTTGTATCTGTGTGTGAGTGTGTGTTGCATTTGGCCGGAGAGAAACAGCTATCTAGAAGTTTTCTCTCTTATTAGCCTGCCCTTTCCCTAAAATGAGTAGAGTTTTGTTCAGAGTTTCTTTTTGTTTGGACCTATTTGCATTTGGGGGGCCATGGTGGCACACTGGGTAAGTGTTTGGCTGATAACCAAAAGGTTGGCAGTTCAAATGTACCAGCAGCGCCTTGGAAATGCTACGGGGCAGTTTTACTACGTCCTGTGGGGTTGCTGTGAGTCAGAAGTCCTTCCACAGCAGTGGGTGTTTATTAGCACTTTTGGTTGCTGGCTTCTTCAGCTTCAAGTTTGAAATGTTGTTGGTGGTGGTGGTTCTGGCTGATAGTGATCCCATGCACAACAGACAGAAACACTTCCTGGTCCCATACCACCCGTACTATTGTTGCCGTCACTGTGTCAATCCATCTGGTTGAGGCTCTTTCCCTCTTTCATTAACCCTCTACTTTACCAAGCATGATGTTCTTCCCCAGGGACTGATTCCTCCTGACAACATGCCCAAAGTATGTCGGACATAATCTCACCATCCTTGCTTCTCAGGAGCATTCTGGTTGTAGGTCTTCTGAGACAGATGCACTTGTTGTTTTAGCAGTCCATGGCACATTCAATATTCTTTGACAACACCACAGTTCAAAGGCATCGGTTCTTCTTCAGGCTTCCTTTCTGGTTGTCAGCTTTCCCATACACAAGGGTTGCTATCAGTCAGAACCAACTTGACAGCACCTAACAACTACTCCAAACACCATGGCTTGGGTCAGGAGCACCTGAATCCTCAAGGTGAAATCTTTGCTTTTCAACCGTTTAACAAGGTCTCTTTTGGCTGATTTTCTCAATTTGATGTGTTTTTGCTTTCTTGACTGCTGCTTCCATGGGTGTCAATTGTGGATCGAAGTAAAATGAAATCCTTGACAACTTCAATCTTTTCTCTGTTTCTCATGATGTTGCTTATTGCTCCAGTTGTGATGGCTTTTTTTTTCTTTATGTCAAGTCCAGAATACAGACTCAAAAAGAAAAACCAGGGAACTGACCACCGTGCTATTCTTTGGATCCCAAGACCACTAGCCAATTTACCTTCTCTCTACCATTTAGAGTTTCCTTATACTTTTTATGTATCAAATGTCCAGATTTTGAGTTGTATTTAGTGGGAGAAACAGGAATAGCGTGCCTGTTACTTCTTCACAGAGAAATTCCCTTTAGGATACGTTTTTAATTGGTGAAAGCTAAGAACACTTGGCTGGCTGGCAAGAGCAGACAGAGTTTACGTGTGTGTGTATTTGTGTTTGCGTATATGTGGTGTGTGTGTATACACAGACTGTTTCTACATAATCAACTAGAGGAAATAATAACGTGATTGCCATGGGGACTAGGACTAAGAAGGGAGGAGAATTATGCATCTCTCCATATTCTTTTATGCCATTTTCAAGTTTGCATCATGTGTATGTGTCAACTCTTCAACAGAATACATAAATCAGTTTAAAAAAATGCAGTATGTTGAAGAGATTTTGAAGAGTTTCTCTATGACTGTCTGCCTAAACTTGTTTGGAGGTGACATTGAGGGTCTGAATTTGAGACCCCAGTGAATGTGAATCCTGGCACAAGTGACCCTCTGGCCCTTCTCATTTGAGTCCTCCCAGCGGGGCTCCAGTGGGGTTTGAGGACCAGGCTCCCGCTGTGGATGACCTCTAGACTCGTTCTCCCCTAGTGGGGAAGGTTTGCCTTAGTCTTGACTTCCTACCACATTGAAAGAAGTTTGGAGAAGCTTCCCAGCATGGCTTCATTACTAAAAATGTGGATACTGTCTTTTGATCCTCACCTGGCCCTTTGGGTCTGTCTTACCTGGTTATACTCTGAGACGGAGAAGGCTATTCAGTAGTTTCCTTCAGCCTTCCATAAGCAACTTGCTGTTGTTGTTAGGTGTCACTGAGTTGGTTCCAAGTCACATTAACCCTACGTACAACAGAAGGAAACACTGAGCACCGCTGTGCCGCCCTCCCAATCATTGCTATGTTCAAGCCCGTTGTTGCAGCCACCGTCAGCCCTTCTTGTTCAGGGTCTTCCTCTTTTCTCTGTGCTCTGCTTTAAAAGGCACGGTGTCCTTTTCCAGGAAATCATCCCTCCTGGTAACACAACTGAAATATGCGAGAAGAAGTCTCACTGTCCTTGCTTCTAAAGGGTATGCGAAGAGGTCTCGGAGCACTTGCTGATGAAGATCCAAGACCACAGCCTTCAGTACGGATCACACTTTGACATAAGAAAGCAAAAGTCCTCACCACTGGACCAATAAAAAAAAGGAAAAAAAATCATGATAAATGGAGAAAAAAAATTAAGCTGTCAAAAATTTCATTTTACTTGCATCCATAATATATGTCCACAGATGCAACAGGCAGGAAATCAAATGATGTATCTCATTGGTCAAATCTGTGGCCAAAGACCTTTTAGAAGTGGTGTGCCTGACCTGAGCCGTGGTATTTTCAATTGCCTCATATGCATGTGAAAGCTGGACAATGAATAAGGAAGGCCAGAGAAGAGTTGATGCCTTTGAAATATGATGTTGGCATAGAATATTGAATACACCATGGAATGCCAGAGGAATGAACAAATCTATCTCAGAAGAAATACAACCAGGATGTCCCAACAAGAGTAGCTCTGGTGTTTTTGACATAAATGCTTTGAAGGACACATAGCATGTGATAGCTCTTACACAAAGGCTGATGAGACTCTTCCCAATCCAGTCCTATAGCTGGAAGTATTAGTCACCTTCTCAGCTGCTTTTGTACCATCACAGACTTTCTCGCTCTTTCCCTTGCCCTCCAGAAACTCAAACTACTTGATAATCAGTTACAGAAAGGGCTCGGCTCTCCACTCTATATTTATTATGTTATCTCTTCCCTTCTCCTTTTTCTTGTTGGAATTGCTTTCAACTGTCTTACCTCTGGAGATGTGAGTTTGTATACATAGAGTCAGGTGGAGGAAGATACTCTGTGTATTCTAGTAACCTTAACAATAATAGAAATAATAATAATGATGACAACAAATGTTCACTGAATATTTGTCATGTGCCAATGACCTGTGGTTCGCTTTTCATGTATCATTTCACTTGATCCTTATGATAACCCTCTGAGGGAGGGTATTATTGTCCTCAACTTTTGGAAGGGAAACTGTGTCTCCAAGAGGTAATAATCCATGGTGCAAACTCTGAGCTTGTAAGCAGCCAATCTGGGATTTGTAATCTGGCTATTTGACTCCACAGACCAAGCTCTTAACCACTATAGTACTACTGGCCTAAAGGGAGAAGCATGTGTCTACCTCAGGGTAAGCACACAGAAAATACTCACTGCATAGTTGTCAGATGTTGGCTCTGTGCAGCAGGGCTTTTGAGCTAGTTCACAGCAGGATCCCTCTTGCCTAGAATATGCCTGGCCTAAGTAGGTGCTCACTAAACAGAGGTGGAGGAGGATGAGAAGTGACTGCTGATGGGTATGGGGTTCTTTCTTTGGGTGATGCAAATGCCCTAAAATTAGATCATAGTAGATGGTTTCACAACTCTGTGTATATACTAAAAATCACTGAAACTCTTTTAAATAGGTAAATTTTATGGTATGTGAAGTATATCTCAACAAACCAAAAGAAAAACCAAATCCATTTCCATGAAGTTGATTCCAACTCATAGTGACCCTATGGGGTAGAGTAGAACTGCTCCATGGAGTTTCCAAGGAGCACCTGCTGGATTTGAATTGCCACCCTTTTGGTTAGCAAGCATAGCACGTAACCACTACACCACCAGGTTTAATGTATCTCAATAAAGATATTTCAAAAGATATTAACAGTAAGGGAGAATGGATATGTGGCACATAGGAACTTTCTGTGTTATCTTTGTAACTTTTCTGTAAATCTAAAATTTCTAAAAGATTTACGTATTTATTTTTTTTAAAAGCAATAAGAGTTTATAGGCATGAATTGCCCACCCCCAATTTAGGAGAGGCAAAAGAAGAAAAACGATCTACATTATTTCCCCAAGATACTGGCAGTAAATAAGTTCACTGGTTTGTCCCAAGAATAGGTGAGCGGGAAGCCCAGCCCAGATATTGGGGGATACTGCCCCACACTAGTTTGAGGGAGGGTCCATGGCCACCACAGGGGAAGGTGAAGGATAGGGGATACCTTAGATCCTGCTACCCTTGGTGTCTAGGGCAGGGATTCAGAAAACTTTTTTCTACCTGCCTTTGAACCCAAGGTTTTCCTGAGTGAAACCTTGGGGTGTTCTTGCTGTAAAGTGGGATCTCTAATGTTGCCCTGTTCTTCTCCCAGGGCCATGCATGGGGCTGTGTGTCGCTTCGGGGAATGATCTGGAGACCCCAGTGGAATCCCGTAAAGGAAGGTGGGTTCTGCCAACTTCTATCCAAAAAGTCAGAAGCAGTCAGAGGCAGGAAAAGAGGCAGAAAAGTGAACTGAGGTACCTGGCTGGGTTTGCATGAAGGTGAGGGCAAGCCACACACAGCTTTCTGTGACCTGAGCACTGGGATATCCCCCCTCACAGATTAAATGAGAGCTCGTCTACAGCAGTACCTTGTCTCTCCAGAGAGTGCCTCGTGACAAAGCCATGCATGAGCTGCAAGTTCATTGCCAAAGAGACAGCTAGTAATGAAAAAGAAGATTGGAGGGTAGGAAGGGGAAACTTCTTGAAAGCTGCCTCTCTGAAGTCAGTTTCATATTCTTTCAGGGTACCAGTATTGCCCACAAATGTGACAAAGTAGGAAATGGCAGCTTTCTGGAGCTGTCCTGGGCACTCAGACTTCTATGGGTGGATAACTTGAGCACTTTTCACAAAACAGTGCAAAGATTTTATGGAATGTTTTTGGGCTTGCAGACATTTCTTCATGTCTAGTTTTTCCTTTACTCTTTCCAGACAAACCCCAGCCAGAGGCATTGAGTGGTGAGGCTGTCTGGTTCTTCATCTATTCCTTGTTGATAACAGGCTGGAAATTGGCTGGCAGGACCCACTTCCCTTCCCACATGCCAGGACAGGCATCATTCACGACCTCAAGGTCAGAGGTGACCTTCCTAGTCAGCCAGATGTGCCTTCCATCTGGAACTTCCAAACCAGCTCTCAGAGGCAGGTTGCAACAGCATCATCTCCATTCTTAGAGCAGCAAACTGAGGCCTGGAGGGTAAGTGACAACCTCAATATGCCAGAGCCTGATGGTGAGCCAGACCTCCAGGCTGCTGGGGCTCTAAAGTTCTCAGGTTCTGAGCTGTCCCCACTCTGGAGGCAGAGGAAGATCCTCATAGTCCTTTCACAGGGCTGTGGTTTGAACAGGATTGCTGGGGCACAATCTCGTGACAGGCTGCCTCTGGATGTTGTCAGAGTGAGTATGGCTGTACTTGGTGTGGAGGGGTCCAGAATTCAGAGCCTCAGGCTTTGGAGATGCTCTTCAAACTGCTCTCAGGGACCAATGTACCCTCAAGGGGAAGAGCAGTCCATGTAGGAAGCAGAGATGGCCCAGGGGTAACTACAGGGGGGATTTCACCTTCACTAGTTTCATCAGCTATTTCTTCCATTCTTTGTCTAGGCTATGGATGGCTTTCGCCACAATATAAAGTGCTATGGAAAAGCAGCTTCAGGTTGACTCCCTGCCCATCACTGCCCCAGAGTCCCTCATCCGTAGATGCTCTGATGCCGTCACACATGGCTATCTGCCTCATGTGTTCTCCTCCCACACACCAGCTGAGCCCCAACAGCGTCTATTCAGCCAGCTGTGTGATCTCAGATACATTACTTAACCATGCTTCTGGAGCACTAAAACACAGCTGGAATCATGTCTCTCCTCTGCTTGAAACCCTTCAGCAGCTCCCCATTACCTTCTAGATAAACTGCAGCTACTTGGCATGAGTCACGAAGCCTTCACAGTCCGCCCTCTGCCCTGCCTGCTCTCCAGCCTCTCCCCCCCACAGGCCTTCTAACAGTTCTCATGGGACTGGGGTATCTGTTCCTTTGGGGCATGTTGCCTTTGAACAGTTTCCTTACTCCAGAACACCCAACCACTCTTTCTTTGCTGGGAAAACTCCTATTCATTCTTTAAAACCCAGCCTAAATGGATTTCTTCTCAGGGAAGGCTTTCAAGACCTATCCAGACAGAGCAAAGTAAGTACCTTTATAATAGCAGGTACACAAGAGCATAACCTTCGTGAGAGCAGGCACTATGTGGCATTCACTGCTGTATCCTCAAGACTTGTATAATAGGAACTCAGTAGTTTGCTAAATAAATGCAGGAATGAATTAATGTGCTATAATTACAGTCACTTGGAGTACCTGGGAGGTGCTAATGGGTAAGTACTTGGCTATTAACTGCAAGGTTGACTATTCGAGTCCACCCAGACTTACCTGAGAAGAATGGTCTGGTGATTTATTTCCAAAAGATCATTGAAAACCCTGTAGGGCACAGTTCACTCTGACACACATGAGGTCTCCAGGAGTTTAGACTGACTCAGTGCCAACTGGCCTGATCTTTTTAAGTTTTTGTCTCTCCATGGACAGAACCTCTTAAGTATGGGGACTAGCTTATTTACCCTGTAGGACCGTGGATGACAGGAAGAAATAAGTCTGTTGTCAGCATCTGTGACTGGCTTGGATGAGGTTTCAGGGTCACAGGTGTAATGGTTGTATAAACGAAGGCAGGTGTACTCCCTAAAATAACAAAGATGTTTTTGAGCCCTCATGTCAACCAACTTCGACTGCTTGGAAGAGAACAAAGAACAAAGGAGGTCTGACACCAGCAACTCTGCAGAAGCGTAAGTCCCTAGGCTCCACACACAGTGGATATTAAATGTCACCAGGGATACAGCTCTGGAAGCAGGCAGCCTCCTCATCCTGCCTCTGTGTGACAGGTCAGGGAGCAGACCCTGGAGGGAAGGGGCTGTGCTGAGCCACATGGCCAGAAGCTATAGGGCAGTGGTTTGTCTGATGTCCTTCCTGGAATGCTAAGGGTTTCCTCTGTGACCCCAGCACGTAGGAAGTGAGACACTGAGGCAGGAAGGGTCCTTAGAGGCTCTTTAGCCCAAAAGCACTATCACAGAGGTAAAAACAGGGGCCCGCTTTGCAGGGCAGGAGGGAGATGCATGAGCTCAGAAACAAGGAGACGTTGCAGAAGCAGAGGAGGCTGTGAACTGGGCAGGAGGTACAAATGGCCACTTCACATCACACAGTTAGGAGAGGCTTCTCTACACAGGTGACAGGTACTCTGAGATGTGAGTGATGAGATGAAACAGCCTGCTGATGATTTGCAGGAAGAACATTCTGGAAAGAGACAACGTTGTGTGGGAAGACCTTGGAGTCATATTGGGTAAGGTGTCAACCCTGAAAGAGAAACTAACAGCAAGATAGAAACACCAAGCAATGACTCACTCAGCAGCTCTTCTGTTGCAGGTCAGGGACCTGAGAAACTGGCCCTGAAAAGGAGATTCTTGTGTGAGACACTGAAAGGGGGCATGTTCTCAGGAGAAGTCTGTGAGGGAGGGTCTTTGTTACCTAATGCTTCTGTAACACAAATACCACAAGTGGTGGCTTTAAAGAGCAGAAGTCTATTTTCTCATGGTTCAGGACAGCAGAAGTCTGACTTGAGCATGATTTTATGACTCAAGAGGAATGTTTGAATGCCAACCAAAAGGATGGAGCTTCAAGTCTACCCAGAGATGCCTCAGAAGAAAGGCCTGGTGATGTATTCTCAAGAATCGGCCGCGAGAACAGTATGGAGCACAGTTCTAGCCTGACACACACGGGGTCACCATGAGTCAGAACTGACTACTCGGCAACTAACAACAATTTTTCAGAGCCAACCACTGTCCACGGTATCAAGTTAAAAACCCCTGACTTCAACGTTCTCTTGAATTGTTGTTAAGATCTTAGTGGCCTTATTCCGAGGCTGGTCTATTAAAATGTGATGCTTCACGCCACAGTCTGGACAAGAAAAGAGATTGTGGAAGCAGGAAAAAGACGAAGAAGAGAGGGAGGAGGAGGAAGAAGAGAAGAGGAAAAGAGACTTTGGCACACACTGACAAGTGTTGGCAAGAGTGAGACGTGTGTCCTGACAGCTAAGGCAGACTTGGGAGGCAGAGACACAGCTGCTGTCACAGTGATTTAGATTCAATTTGCTGGTGAAGAAATCCCCATCTCCAGCCACCTGGGAATGCTTGCCAGTCTGAAGCATGCTGGGAGGCAGAGCTTTCTGCTTCGGAAGCCACCAGAGATCTGAGAGAATTCTAGTGTTGTTTTTGTGGAAAGACAGTGGCAGCAATGGAAAAAAATACTAACATGAGAATTAGGGAAAGCTGGAACTCAAGTCTGTTCTGCTGCTAGCTGTGTGATCTTGGGCAAGCCCCTATGCCTCTCTGAGCCTCCATTTCTTCTTCTGAATAATGGGGGTCATTCCTCTGGCCTGGCTGGCCTTTCATGGATGGGTGAGCTCCAGTGAACATGTTGCACCTGACAGACTTAAAACACTGGATGACATCAGGGTGGTCATTGTCCAGTGGGGTGATAGCCCACAGAGCCAAGTGCACCTAGTGCACGGAGACTTGGTACCATCCCTCAGGTTCCCATTCTCCCATGAGACAGGGAGCAATCAGAGTCTGGGCTGAAATGCTTTCCGAGTTTGTTCGGAACCCCTCCCATGTACAGTTGCTTCTTCCTGTCTGCTTCCAACTTCCCCAGAGTTGAGCAATGGTCTTGTTCCTGTCCATCAGCTCGTCTGCCTTACCTTCCATCAGCTCGCTTAGACCTGGTACCAACAGCAGAGTATCAAGTGCTGTGGCATCAGCTGTCCCCCGCAGACTGTGGGTGTGATGCCATGCTGACCACCTATTTGGACAAACCTCTAGGATGGCTTTCTGGGTATTGATCAAGTCAGGTTTTCTTATCAGCCAAGGCCACTGCATTCAACTAACATGCAATGAGCACTTGCCACCCGTGAGGCACTCACAGGGGATAGTAAACGTCTTGGGCATCCAGTTTTGCTCTAAGAGAAATATCACAAGTGTGACTTTAACAAAGAAAAGTTTATCCTCTCACAGTCCAGTAGTCTACAAATCTGAATCCAGCACCCCAACTCCAGGGAAAGGCACTCTTACTCTGTCAGCTCTGGAGGAAGGTCTGTGTGCTTTATCAGTCTTCCCTTGGACAAGGAGCATCTCAGCACAGAAACTTCATGTCCAAGGGATGCACTCTTCTCCCAGCGCTGACTTCTTGGAAGTCTGAGGTCCCCATGTCTCTCTGCCACTTCTCTTTTATAACTGAGAAGAGATCAGTTTAACACACTATGTGATCTTGTAGATCACACATCAATATGAGTGTAATCGCCACTGATCCATCTCATTACATCATAGCGGCAGGATTTACAATGCCTAGGAAAATCTCATCAAATGACAAAATAGGAGACAATTCTACAATAATGGGAATTATGACCTAGACAAGTTGACACATGTTTGGGAGGACCCAGTTGAGTCCTTGACAGGACTCAAAGAGCTATCTCAGAGGAGAAAGGGAAATGCCTTACCCCATCGTCTCCAGCTCCTTCCCTAATGTCTGCTCTCAGCCATTGTTGGCAAGAGAGGGCAGGCCTCCATGCCTGGCCGAGAGGCTGGAGTCTTGGTTCTTGACAAGACCCCTCCTCAATAGGCTGGAATGAAGGAGTAAGGAGAGATGTGCACCAGGACAGGCTTTGAGGGGGTGGCCTCCAACAGGCCCCTGGAGCAGAGAATCCGTATTTCCAAGGAATCCCCAGAACCTGAGAATGTCATGGAATCTCAGGCCATAGAGAAGGTGGGCATGAAAGTGGAGTCATCAGCAAATCCCCTTGGGCCCATAACAAGCACAGCCCATCTAGCTAAAAGGTATGGCACGTGTGGCATTGTCCAACTCTCAGGAGAGGGGAGGTGACCTAACACTGTGGGAAGTCCGGTGAGGCTTGGAGAGAGGAAGTCTGCTGGGATCCTCCCATGGGTCAGTGCTGGACTAGAACCTGCGCCTTCACGGGTTAGGATTGCTCCCTGTCTTATTCACCCAGTGCTGCTATGACACCAGTACCACGGGGGGGGGGGCAGGATTTAAAGAGCAGACATTAATTTTGTCACAGTTTTGGAGGCAAGAAGTCCAGATCAGCATTTCAGCCATGTGGATTCCTTTTGTGTTGGTAGCTCTAGATGTTACTTGGTTCTTTAGCTTGTGGGGTTTGTGTGTGTGTGTGTGTGTGTGTGTATGTGAGAGAGAGAGACGGAGGGAGAGAGAGAGAGTTCTTCCAAAGTATCTGTTTATACTCTAGAGGCAGACCACGCCCCAGAGAAACTCTCCTTTTCAAATGATTGATTGATTACATTATATTATAGAAAGTGATTCCATTCCATTCCATCTCATCCCATCCTATTCCGTTATGGAAGGTAATCTGCTTTACTTAAGTCCAACTAACTTAATCACATGTAACTTACTCCATGACAGCTCAGACAGACAACTGAGAACCACAGCCCAGCGAAGGTGGCGCATAAAGTTAACTATGACACCCCCACCCCTCACTTCACACTTTCCACCTCATTCCATCCTCCAAGTTGCAGCCTGTTCATCTCTGCAAATTAGACCCCTGTCCTTTACTACTTAAGGTCCTTCAGTGGCTCTGGTCATCCCAAGGTCACTCAAAGCCTTCTGTGGTCCAGCCCCTGCTTACCTCCCCAGGATGGTTGTTGGCCAGTCTATAGTCCTGTTGGTATGCAAGGTCTTCTCGTGCCTGTAGGACTTGGCCATGCTGCTGCCTCTACCAAGAAAGCCTCTTTACCCTTGTCCCCTTTACCTGACCATTGTCTACTGCTCACCCATCAAGAATAAGCCTTTCTGGAATCTCTGGCTGGAAGAAGGAGCCTCCTCTGTGCTAAGTCCATCAAGACACTCATAGTACCAGCTGGATCACCCGCTTCCTCATTCCTCAGCAAGTCTGTTGTCTCTAGCCTGCTCAGAGTTGTCAGGCCCTAGTGAAGCACCTTGCATAGAGTTGGCACTTAGTATGGCATGTGTTAAATGAACGAATATCTGCATGGGGTGGAGCACACTGGGCTTACACACATGAGGATGGCCAAGCCAGGACAGTCCCAAGCCATTAGGCTAGTACTGGCTTGAGAGAGTAGAGTAAATAAACTTCCAGCAAAGCTGGATCAGTTCTGCTGCCTCTGAACCACCCATATATAGGCAATGTAGAAGCCAGAACTTCCAGTGATTTTCTTGGTTTTCCCCCTTGCCCTTGCTCTCAATAGGGGGTTTCCTTCATTTCTGTTCCCACAAAAGCCCTCTGTCTTGGCTTAAAATGGCCCAAAGTGATCAACTGCCTTCCTGGGTACCAAAAAGTAACAGGCTATCAGGAATTTCCTGACACTGTTTTCCTTTAAAAGGAATTTGATAACCTGTTAGTCTGTATGTAAATGGGCTTGGACATTCATTCACACCACAGGTATTTTCAGAGGGCCAGCCAGGTGCTTGGACTATGCAGGGTGCCAAGGACTCAGGGATCAAAGACATAGCCAGGCCCTCTAGGGTCTCTCTGTCTAGTCAGTAACTATGCAGTGGCTGTGTCTAGTGGACAAATGTGAGAAAACAAAGGAAAACCCAGACAAAGGACAATTGTCCTCTGTCGGGGAGAAGAGGGGATGAGTACAGAGGAGAAGATGCTTAAGGAGCGGAGAAAAACCAGCTGCCGTTGAGCCAATTCATACTCACAGAGATCCACGTGTTTCAGTGTTGAACTGGGCCCTGTAGGGCTTTCAATGGACGATTTCTTGGAAGCAGATTGCCTGGCCTTTCCTCCGAGGGACCTCTGGCTACATGAACTGCCAGGCTTTCGGTTAGCTGCTGAGCAGAATAACCATTTGCGCCATCCTGGTGATGCAGTGGTTAAGTGCTACATCTACTAACCAAAGGTCAGCTGTTCAAACCCACCGAGTGTTCCTTGGAAACTCTCTGAGGAAGTTCCACTCTGTCCTATACGGTCCCTAGGAGTCAAAATCAACTCGATGGCAATGGCTTTAGTTTTTGGATTTTGGAGCTCCTAGGCTCAAATAGGAGTCATCTAAAAGACAAAGACATGGAAGGACACCCTGGCAAAGGCTGTGCAGAGGCTTGGGGGCACAGGGGATGTGTCTGGGGGGCTGCAGACAGCAGTGGTGTGTACCTGCAGGAAAGGAAGGTGGTGTACCGTGAGGTGGGGCCAGAGCTAGGACACTTCAGTATCACAAGATGCAGCCTGAATCTTCTGCAGATCCCGAAGTGCCTTGAAAGGCTGTTAAGCAGAAAGCTGGTGAGGTCAGACTTGGCTTGAGAAGGCCCACCCAACTGGCGGCACGCAGCTTGAGAGCTCAGGGAGGGTCTGTGAAAATCAGCTCATCTGCATTACAGGAACACAAGCAGGGTGACGGGAGAGTAGAACTGCCCTCCTGGGCTTCCAAGGCTGTATTCTCCATGGAAGCAGGCTGCCGTATCTTTCTGCCACAGGGTGGCTGGGATGTTCTAACCACTCGTCTTTCATTTAGCAGCTTACTGCCAAATCACTTCATCACCAGGGCTGTGTCCAGGAAGGAGTTAACAGGATTAATATCCAAAAAAACAGATCCTCTGTCATCCTGCCAATTCTGACTCACAGCGACCTTGTGGGTGGGAGGCTGTGGGGCTGATGAGAAATTGAGCTGGCCAGCAGTGTGGGTTGGGATGACAGGTCAGACTGGGTACGGAAGCCAGGGCCTCATTGTGGATACAACTTGTCTTAGTTATCTAGTGCTGCGGTAACAGAAATATCACAGGCAGATGGCTTTATCAAAGAGAAATTTATTGCCTCACACAGAAGTATGCTAAGAATCCAAATTCATGGAGTCAGCTCTATGGGAAGGCTTTCTCTGTTGGCTCTGGAGAAAGGTCTTTGTCATCAATCTTCCCCTGGACTGTAAGCTGCTGAGGCACAGGGACCCCAGGTCCAAAGGGCACTGCTCCCTGCACTGCTTTTTTGGTGGTATGAGGTCCCCAACTCTCTGCTTGCTTCTCTTTCCCTCATATCCCAAGAAACTGCCTTATGCACAAAACAGTTTTCATATTGTGTCCCACATCACCAACAGAACTGCTGTCCAACGTCCCCCATCGACATCGCACAGGCAGGGTTTACAGCAGGTAAGCACGTCGAACAGCACTGGCAATCACGGCCTAGCCAAATGGCTACACACGTGTTTTGAGGAACACAAATACTGCTCAACTGAGTGGCTCTACCTTAACCCAAGCAGAACAGAGATGAGGCTGTGGGGCCACTCTTTCTCCAGAGGACACGTGGAGGGAACGGTGGGTTAATTCATGGTCAGGCAGTGGGAGACATGGACACTGAGTTCATACAAAGAAAGCTTCATTTGAGACAGTGGAGGTAACTGAGGGAGGACTGGAATGGAGAACAGGAAAGAGGAATGAGCTAACATCTGCTGAACACCTCTGTCCTAAGCATGCTGTAAGGCCCATCATATGCAGTCTCTCTGTTTCTCTTCACATGGCCCTGTGAGAAGGCACCATAACCCCTAACTGGCAGGTGAGGACACAATCTCAGAGAACACCCAGGGCCTCCTCCTCAAGGCCTGCTGGGTGGACAGGGTCGGGAGCCACCCACCTGACTTGCTTCCCACTGCTCTGCCAAGAGCATCACCATGTGCAGCCTGCATGCTGGCGAGGGGCAGGACATCTGAGCCTCCCACGTCATCGCTGCCGCTGCCAAATCTTGCCAACGGTTTCTGCTTTTCTGGCAATTTCAAGCCTCCTCCCCAAGGGCTCAGAGGCTGCTTTTCTCTGTTCTAAGAGGCATTTGATTGTGAATTCAGCACAAAATCAAAAGCTGTTGTCCTCGATTTTTCTCCTTCCTTTGCTGGGGAATTTTCTGTTTCATGACAGCAGATTTGAGCAATTGGTATTCCACCACTGGGAAGATTTTGTGTGCTCAGCCACCCCACTGGGCCAAGCCTCCAGACAGCCCTCATTTCCCAGGCTAGTGACTCAGTAGAAGGGATGCAAGGGACTCCGTGAGTGTCCATAACATATGCCTTAGGGTCCTTGTCTCTCACTAGTCCAGATCTATTAATGTTTATTAAATATTACATATTAAAGCTTTTAACCTCATTAGGAGCCCTGGTGATGAATTGATTCAGCAGTAAGCTGCTAAATGAAAGACGAGTGGTTAGAACACCCCAGCCACCCTGTGGCAGAAAGATACGGCAGCCTGCTTCCATGGAGAATACAGCCTTGGAAGCCCAGGAGGGCAGTTCTACTCTCCCGTCGCCCTGCTTCTGTTCCTGTAATGCACTGCCCCATCTCCGACCCACACACCCCTGTGAACTACCACAACCCCCAGCTTCCTTACCAAAGCCTTTCTGTCCCCTATGACCTTCCAGACGGTATAGTCCTTGCAGATCATTTTAGCAGTGAGTTCATGTTCCTTTAAGTCATCTGTCCCTACGGGCCCAAGCATTTGAAAGACATAAGGAAGAGCCCCTCCACCATCCAGTTAGATGCAGTGTCTTTCTCCTTTTAACTTTTTATGGATTTGTGATTCTTAGCACCTGTCCTCAAGTTAGTGTTATCTCTGTGTCTCTTATTTGCCTCTACTAGGCTGTATCGTCCTAAGGAGCAGAAACAAAATAAAAAACTAAAATACCTCATATCCCACATCTCTTTTATCAGCATCAATATACAATCCACTTCCAAAATCTCAATTTTGAGAATAACATGCTGGGACCAGGTCCCTGGATGGTGCAAATGGCTTCTGCTAAACTATGAACCTGAAGGTTGACAGTTCAAACCCGCACGAGACACCACAGAAGAAAGGCCTGGTGATCTGCTTCCATGAGATTACACCCCCTAAAGCCCCTATGAAACAGTCCTGCTCTGTAACACTGACTCATTATGAGTCAAAATCAACTTGATACCAACAGATTTGGGTTGGTTTTACGTTTGGACCACCCACCCTTCACCATCCTTCCAGCTCACTTGTTCTGATACCATCACTCCAACACTTGCCTGACTCCCTAGTGTCCCCACTCCGTTGTCCCTGCCATCTTTACTGTCCATTCTCCTTCCTTTTCTCCCCTACCTCCTTAAAACCAAACCAAATCTACTGCTGTCAAGTCAATTCTGAATCAAAGCAACCCTATAAGACAGCGTAGAACTGCTCCATAACATTTCCAAGGAGCACCTGGCAAATTTGAACTGCTGATCTTTTGGTTAGCAGATGTAACACTTAACCACTATGGCATCATGGTCAATTCCAAGGTTCCCCACTGTAATGATTCCCTTGTATACACTTGATTCCCTAGAAACTCAGATCTCCCTTCCTCCTCCTTGTTCTTCTGATGATTTCTCAACCCTGAGGTCCAGAGCAAGATGGCAGCAGGAGCATGCTCTGTCTCCCCACAAACACACACATACATACACACACAAAAACAGGCAAAAGTTGGCAGAATCAATAGTTTCAGAACTCTGAAACCAGCCGAAGTGTTATAGCAATGAGCAAATGCTCAGCAGGAAGAAGGTGACACAGAAAGTAGAAAATCTTTGTTTTTCTACTTGCCTGTGCCCCACCTCCTCCTTAGCTTAGCATGGCCATTTTAATCTTAAAGCAAGGGTGGTGACCCCTACCCCCATAGATGGAGCACGGTCCCTCACTCTACAGCAGCAGAGCAGGCTTTGTAAGCATAGGTCTGTGTGTGTCTGTCTTCACCTGTCTAGGTGCTGCATGAAGGACTGAAGCATGGTCCTCATCTCGGTTTGGCTTGGCTCAGAGCTTTCTCAGAGGTGAGGGGCTGGAGGTAGCAATCTAGGGTCATGGTTACCTGTAGCTACCTGGAACTGAAGAGTGTCATTAAGGCTTTCAAAAGCACCATGTATATGGGGAATTGAAAAAGTCACACACATCCTCGGGGCAAGATGCATACTCAAAAATGACCTGACAAGACCCCTGGGCTCAGTGCATGCCTAGCTAAGTGCTCAGAAAGGGCCCTAGCACAGAGCCGTGACTCACATCACATGCAAAAGTTGACTCAGACTAGATCAACGGATCCACTCAAAATGGATCAATGACTTAAATGTAAGAACATAGAACCACAAAACTGTTAGAAGAAAACATAGATATAAAGCTCTAACACCTTGTTTTTAACAGTGAATTTTTAGATACACACTAAAAATATAAACCAGAAGAGAAAAAAAATGGATGAACTGAATTTCATCAAAGTTATATACTTTCGTGCATTACAACACTTTATCAAGAAAGTGAAGAGACAACCTACAGGATGGGAGGGGACCAGATAGCTGGTAAGAATCGAAAATACAGAATATGCGAAGAACTTCTACAACTGAGCAATAGAAAGACAAATAACCCAATTCAAAACCAAGCAAAGGATTTGAATTGACATTTTTTTAAAAAAAAAAGATACACAGACGGCAAACCAACACGTGAAAAGATGCTCAACATCATTAGTCAGCAGGGAAATGCAAATGAGAAGTACAATGAGATGCCATTTCATGCTCACTAGAGTTGCTGTAAGAAGCCCTGGTTGCACAGGGGTTAAGTGCTCAGCTACTAACCAAAAGGTAGTGGCTTGAACCCACCAGCTGCCCCACACAACAAATATGTGGCAGTTGACTTCCATAAAAATTGCAGCCTTGGAAACCCTATGGAGGAGCCCTATTCTGTCCTAGAGGGTTGCTATAGTCAAAACTGACTTGATGGCTCTAAACAACGTTTTCAAAAAACTAAGAGTAACCAGTGACGGCGAGAATGTGGAGGAACTGGAACCCTCCTGCATTATTGGTGGGAATGTAAAATGTTGTAGCCATGGTGAAATACACTGTAGCAGTTTCTCAAAAAGTTAAAAATAGAATTGCCATATGACTTAGCATTTGCACTTCCAGATGTAGACCCTAGAGACTTGAAATCAGGGACTCAGACAGATACTTGGGCACCAATGCTCGTGACAACATTTTTCACAACAGCAGAAAGACAAACACAACCCAAATGTCCATGGACAGATGAATGGATAAACAAAATGTGGCCTCTTGTATGCAAATCTTCATGCAACAACAAGGTGACTTTTATATACTTATCAGATCATGTCAATCAAGTCACAATAAACTATAAATCCGTTATTATGACCTACAAGACTCTACATTAGGTGATATAGCCCATACCTAACTCTCCAATCTCATGTCCTGTGATGCTCTCCTCCTCCTTCCACTCTCCTCATATAGACCTTCTTTCTGTTCCTTGCATAAGTCAAGATAATTCACACCCCCGGGCTTTTGCACCTGCTCTTCAGTCTTCACGGAGTGCTCTACCCAACATCTTCATGTGACTTTCTCCACTACCTTGTCTCTGCTCAAATGTCACCTCTACAGATATGCCTTCCTTGGCTACTCTCTCCAAAATACCTCCCCAGAATCATCATTTTTCTCTTTCTCTAAGTCCTCAGATGACTTCATTTTTATGATATTTATAACTGTGTTTACTTTTTACTAATTCATATCTCTCACTAGAAAATAAATTCCATGAAAGGAAAACTTATCTTCTTCAGCACCAAGTCCCCCATGCTTACAGCAGTGCCTTGTATGAAATAGAGACATTTTTAAATAAAATATTTACTGAAAGAATGAATGTATGTCTGTGTTGTCCACAGCAAAGCCTGACACTTTATTTTTGTTCAGTTGGGAAGGCTACAGAATGTGGTAAGATCACACCACCAGAAAAAGCTGAGAGTTCTAAGTCCTAGTTCTGGCTCTATCATTAACCATGTGTCTATAGGCAAAGCACACTTCTGATGCTGGCCTCTGTTTTCCCATGTCTACAATGAAGATGTCAATTTAGATATCCTCTCAGGTTCCTTCCTGCTTGAACATCAAAGAGCTAAATTGAATTGAGCTACTCTAATGGAATTTCAGGATCAGCAGGAGGAAAGATCCAAGGGCAGTGTCTTCATGGGGGGAAGGCGATTCAGCAACACCCTTCAAATGACCCCACATACTCCTACCAGGCTTGGCACCCTTGGATACAACCATCACCAATGAGGACAGCACC
The DNA here is from genome assembly GCA_028571685.1 of Heterohyrax brucei. Lineage (NCBI taxonomy): Eukaryota > Metazoa > Chordata > Mammalia > Hyracoidea > Procaviidae > Heterohyrax > Heterohyrax brucei. Next base: position 118,576,104 of record CM053151.1, on the reverse strand, counting down.
TTGGGTTGACAACCTGAGTCAATGGGGCCGTGAGCTCAATAGTAAGGAAGTGGAATAAATGCTCAATCCCTCCTAGTTGTAAAGAGCTGCAGGCACTCAGTTTTTGTTGGTGGTTTATCTTATTAGTATTGAAAAGCACGAACTGATTCATGTTGCTGCCAAGAAAGCTTTTGTCCTACAAATATGACTCAAGAATGCAGGTCAATCAGCTTAATGTCCCATCTTCAGGAAAAAAAAAAATACAGTGCTTGGTTGAGTTTAAATTCTGCAATTGCACTCCACATGTCACTTAAATTTATTTGCTATGATATCACCACAAGACGGCTGTTAAAACGAAGACGATTGTCAGTCAGTGCTGTAGGGATCACCTTCAAGAGAAGTCACAGAAAATGTCCTGGCTCTCCTCATTAGAAACTCTAAGTCACAATCACTTCCACGTTCCTGCTGGTTTGTCAGGGTGATCTTTCAAAAGAATGGACTCCACAGGGGCTATTGTACAGAGAGAGAACTTTAAAGTTTACAGAGAACATGTTCATCTATTATCTCATTTGCCCTGACTTTTGATATACAGTATCACTGGGTCCTGAGAAACTATCTGATCTTATGTTTCAATTCTGTATTTGCCTCTCCAATTGGCCTTGAGGAAATCACTTCCTCAACCCGGTCCCTGTCTGTAATATAGAAGCATTCACTGAGTCTCACCTGGGTATTCCTAGACTCTAGAGGCATTCGAAAGCTAGAATTGAGATGCCCAAGCTGTCTCCATATTTGAAAAAGCTTAATGGGAATTCTACATCTGCCCATGATCAGACCACTTGAGCTAATTAAAACAGTATTTCTTTGCCTTTGGATGAAGTGATATCAACTCAGGTAATAGCTTAGATTCTCCAGCACAGATCAGAAGTTTGGAATCACTATAAATGATGTGACAGAAGATCTTGGGGTATTATTTTATAGCTAATGTTGGAATCACAGAATTTACACCTGTTGGACAGGGGCAAGGTAGCTCTTTAAGCACTAAGGACAGGGTACCACTTGCTTTTTCCTCACCTACCACTTTTACCTGTAAGAAGACTGCAATTGTCATGCAGTTTATTCCTTCCCCCATTTTATTAATCATACATACAAAAAGTCAAAAGCTACTGCAATTGAGTCAATTCCAATTCATAGCTACCCTATAGCTCAGAATAGAACAAGGCACACCTGGTGGATTTGAACCACTGACCTTTTGATTAGCAGAAGTAACACTTAACTACTACGCCACCAGAGTTACCCCCAATACCAAATCCATTGCCATCAAGTCAATTCCAACTTACAGGGTTACTGCGAGTTGGAATCAACTCGATGGCTATGGGTTTGGGTTTTTGATTAGTAAAATGAGAGGAAGAACAAATTGATTCACACTTACAGTCTCACAGGTAAAATCTGCCCTGGGCAATAGTGGGTAAAGAAAAGTATGTGGTGCTCTGTCCTTGGTGCTGAAAATGTCATTCTCCACCCCACGCCATGATCTCTGAGATTCCCTTCCCAGTTGTAAATTCTGTGATTCCAACATTAGTATTCCTCTGAGAATGCATTTTTATACAGTTTGGAGAGGATATTGCTATCTGTTTGCTTTTTAAAATAGCCTCTTTTAAAATAAAGTCACCCCCAGGCACAAGCATAAAGGAAAAGCAATTCATTACACTGTATACTACAGACACAGCAATGACTGGGTCCTTAAGAAAAGTCAATATGGCACCAGCTTTAGAGATATGTCTTGCAGCAAGCCCTGAATTCAGCCTCACTGGCTCCACTGAAAAAACAGATTCTGCCAGGGGACACTCTCTGACTTCAAGATTCTGTGGGTGAAAAAAAATGGTCTATGTAAACTAAAGTAAACTTAGCTGAGTTATTTCTTTTCCCCGGGCCTCAGTTTTTCTCTCTGTATGATGAGGAAGTTGGACTGACTGCAGTGGGTGTAGTTTCTCCCCACCAAAGGCCCTCTGGAGCCGCAGTGTACCCATTCCCTCATCAGATCATACTGCCCCTTCACTGCTGAATTGCCTTCAGCCAAAGAAAGCTGCCACATCTGAAAGGCTATGCTCCATTCACCCTCTTCAGAAGGGGGATGGCCCACAACCAATGTCAGACTGACATGGGGTCTTCTCTCAAAATGAACCAGTTCTGTAGTGCTGTTTGTATTCCTAAGCTCTCCATGAGATCAGGTAGAAATAAGGTTCCAGTAGAGTCTATACCTCTCCTTAGCTCCTTTTCCTGACTTATCCTGTTTCGTTCACTACCTTCTCCTCAGAAGGCTCCCTCATTACATTATGTGCCTTTGAATCTTGATCTCAGGCTCTGCTTCTAGGAAACCTGACCTAAGGCACTAATTCTTAGAAAATACCTGTAGATGTATGGATGGGTTCAACCATTCTGGGAGAAGGCTCTCTAGAGTGTGGTTGAGACTTCCTGCTGCTGCTTCCATGGAAATAGATTGTGGAACCAAGTAAAAATGAAAACCCTGACAAGCTCAAACTTTTCTCCATTTATCAAGATGTTACTTACTGGTCCAGTTGTGAGGATTTTTGTTTTCTTGACGCTGAGGTGAAACCCATACTGAAGGCTCTAGTCTTTGAGCTTCATCAGTAAGTATTTCAAATCCTCTTCACTTCCACCAAGCAGGGTTGTGTCATTTGCATAACACAAGTTGTTACTGAGTCTTCCTCCAATCCTGATGCCTCATTCTTCTTCACATAGTCCAGCTTCTCAGATTATCTGATTGGCATATGGATTGAAAATGTATGCTGAGAGGACACAATCATGACACACATATTTCCTGACTTTAAACCATGCAGTATCTTCTTGTTCTGTTCAAACAACTGCCTCTTGATCCATGTATAGATTCCTCAGGAGCACAGTTAAGTGTTCTGGAATACCTATCATCATCCACTATGTTATCCACCGTTTGTTAAGAACCACCTGCTCAAATGCCTTTGCACAGCACAGTGATTCTAGTGTGGAATGCTTCATTGCCATCTAGCCAGCAGATTTAAATCATTACAAATACCACCCCTTTCAGATTTTCTGAGTTCACTTCATGTGTTTATCTCATTGAACTTTGATGCCAACCTTGCAGAAGGTACAGCTTGCTCCCCATCTCTCCAGAACATGTTTCTCCTATGGATTACCTCTGACTCACTCATCGCTGACGAAGTAGAAGGAGAACTGTTTCGGGATTTAGAGGGTCTATGTTAGCACGTGGCTTGGCTGCCTTCTAGCTGCATGGCCTTCTATGATTTGGGCCTCCATTTCAACATCTTCATAAAATAAATGATGCATTCCTGCTCAATAGCCATCAAAAGTCTGACCCAAGGACTACATGCATCCAGACTACATGGAACCTTGTTTTAAATTCAGATGCCTGAATTTCAGAGCCCCTGAGTCAGAATTTCCTCTCTGTGTTTGTCTGCATGTTTAACAAGCACCTATATGAGCCTATTACAAACATCAGAATCTGAGATCACTGGACCACATGGCCTGTGCCCACTTCTATGTCCTGTAACTTTGTGATGGCAATTTCTCTCATAGGCAGAGATTCATGTCAAAGAACTCCCTTCAAGATATTTATCCAGAGACTTTCTGAAGCGGTCCTTTAAGCACAGTGTCACTAGCTGACTTCATCCTCATATGTCAACCCACTAGTTTTTTGTGTGCCCTCCTACCTATGACTCTGCCCCCAAGGCTATGAAAACTCTGAGTCCATTTATTCTCACTAGAAACTTTTGTAGTTGCAGAAAACCCATTTGATGCAATCGACTTGATTCCCCATGCTCTAGGCCTGCTCTCTCCATCTCTCTGGTTTTCATCCCCAGTAGTCTCCTTGAAGGATTCCCAGGTATGCTGCAAGGATTCCCAAACGTTGCTGCAAGTCTATCTGCTTTCAGTTCACATGACTCTCCTAAGCAGAAGTGTACTAGGAGAATCCTGCCAAGTATATTTGAGTAAATGCTGAGTGTCACACAATATTCAAATATGCTTCTCTCCTTAAGAGTTTAATAATTCACAGGGGTAGAGACTGCAGCTGCTGCACCCCCTGAAAATTGACATATAGTTATTACTGGGCAGCCTGGCGCTGTCCCAGGGTCCAGCCTGAGTAGGTGATTTTGGCTCTTCGGCCAGGCAGCAAATGCTCCCTTGGTACTGCAGGTTTGCACAACTCAAGAGTAGAGGGGGCAAGGGGCCAAGCTCCTCATGCAGGTGAAGGTTTCCATTGCTTGAGGTGTGTACCACTGGACCCTGCAAAAATGCAAGCCATTGGGGCAAATTGCCAACTTAATCTCATTGAAGAGTGCTTGGAGTTTATAAAGAGTTGGTTAGGGAGGGACAAGGGACCCATGACAGTTACAGCAGAAGGGGTGGGACCAGGATAGGTGAAGGACAGAGGATTCACAGTACAGGGCATAGGGGAACTGGAAAGTCAGAAAGTGCCAGAGAAAGGATGGTTATATAATAATTGTATGCTACAAAATCTGCTTAGCACTTTTCTAATCTCAAATCCAAGCTAGCTTAACCATCACTTCTGCTCCCATCAGCTGCTGCCTGCCTGCAGGAAACCACAGAAGAGCAGTTCTCCCAAACAATCCTGATCTTATTTGCATAAGGGTGGTCTGGCAGAAGGGGGAGTCTTGCCATCAGTGTGACTGCGACTGCACAGTCAGATCCCAGGAGAGCTGTCATCCTAGCTTGAGTCTCCTGACTCCCAATTACATGTTATTTTGAGAGTACCACGCCATGAGCGGAGGCTGTGAAACCTGGATAATGCTCCCAAGTCCTGTTGACCATCCCACATTTCACAGTGTTGTGTGGGGCCCATACGAGAAGGTGAGTGGGATGCCCATGGTTATAGGCCCAGTGTGCCCACTTTGTGGGAGGGAGCACTGCTGGAATAATGTACCTGCCAAGATCCCCAATCATGGCTATCATCACATTTTCCTTCTTATTTGTAGTTGGAATTCACAAGGATAGTAGCTCTCATTAGCCCCTTTCTCCTAACTCCTGCCCAGTTCTCTTTGCAGCCAATGGAAATGCCCACTTTTATGGTCAGTGGTGACTGGCAGGCCTGTTACTATCAAGGATTATATTATGTCCCACCAAAATGTTTGCGGCAATTTGGCTGAGCCATGATTCCCCATATTGTCTGGTTACCCTCTATTTTGTGATTGTAGTTTTTGTATATGTTGTAAATCCTAATCTCTGCCTGTGGTTAATGGACAAGATTGGATTATGTTAAAGAGGATTTGGGTGGGACTATATCACTCTTGTTGAAGTCACATCCCTGATCCAGTGTAAAGGGAGTTTTCCTGGGATGCGACTTGCACCACCTTTTATCTCTCAAGAGATAAACAGGAAAGGTAAGTGAGTAGAGAGTTCAGGGATGTCATACAACCAAGAAAGCAGTACCAGGAGCAGAGCTATCCTGAGGTTCCCGTGTGAGATGCTGCCAAGAGAAGACTGATGACAAAGACCTTTTTCCAAAGCCAACAGAGAGAGAGTCTTTCCCTGGAGCCAGAGCCCTAAATTTGGACTTCAAGCCTACAGGACTGTGAAAGAATAAACTCTTTGTTAAAGTCACATGCCCGTGGTATTTCTGTTAGAACAGTACTAGATGACTAAGATAGTCACCTTTGAGAGTCAGATTAGTTGGACCAATGCTGCTCTAACAAAAATATCACAAAGTGGATGGCTTTGAAAGAGAAATATTTATTCTTACACAGTCCAGTAGGCTACATGTTCAAACTCAGTATGTCTGCTCCAAGGGAAGGCTTTCCCCATTGTTGGCTCTGGAGGACAGTCCTTGTGTTGCATCAGTCTTTGTTCAGGGAACATCTTGGCATAGGAACCTCAGGTCTGAAAGACATGCTCTTTTCTTGGTGCCGCTTTCTTGATGGTGTGAGGTCCCCAACTCTCTGCTTTTATCTCTTGTAGGATAAAAGGTGGTGCAAGCCACCCTCCAGGGAAACTCTCTTTACAATGGAGCAAGGAGATGGTCTTAGGAAGGGATTTACAGTCTCATCCTGATCTTCTTTAAGACACAGCATAGAAAAATCACAAAATGCAGGACAATCATAAAACATTGGGAATCACGGCCTAGCCAAATGGCTACACACATTTTAGGGGGAGACACAGTTCAACTCATGACTCCTGGGCTGCTGGACCCTAACTTTCAGCTGGGTTGCCATCAGTCCAATCTTGAAAGCTTAACACTTGATGGATTGACAGAAATAAAAAGGCCTGAGGGGCAGCCTCAACCCAACACACATAACCCAACTCAAGAGACGCTTGCCACATACCTACTGTGCGCCAGAAACTTGACTGAGATAAATGGATGAGCTCACACACATGCACACATGCACACACACACACACACACACACACACATCCCACTACAATATGGTACAAACAGTGACTGAAGTGAGTTCAAAGTCTTCAGAGAACCCAGAGGAAAGCAACATTGACTTTGCCTGGGGCAGAGAGGCTGCTGCTGTGAAGCGTTAGTAGTGCTCCAAACAAAGAGAAGGAGAAATTTCGGAGTCGTTAAGGAGGTGATTTGAGAGACCTTCAAGGTTCACAGGACATGGAGTTACAGGGGGCTTGAGCTTCCTGGTGGGGGATAGAGGTGCTGTGATCTGGGATAGGAGACTCGGAAGAGGGTGCAGTTTCCGGGCAGCAGGAGAGACTGTGTCACTTGCTTCACGAAAGCCAACACCAGATCAGAGTGTATTTGACTCATTTTATTGAAATAAAGTCCATATTAATATTTGAAATGGCCCTACTCCTCCCTTCTCAGTCTGTCAAAACCACACTCACTCCTCCCTAGCCTGGCCCTAAATCTCATCTTCTCTGCACAGGCATCTTTAATCCCAGCTAGGGCCATAACTCCTCACCCCTAGCACTCCGCTGTCTCTGAGCACGCATCACTGACTCAACTCCTTCTTTAGCTGGAGACCTGGCCTGGTCTGCCTGGACATGCAAAGCTGGCCCACAGGTCAGTCACCCTCTCTGGTGCCCTGACCGGTGTTTGTCACCCTTGTGTTTCTCCCAGTGCCCAGTGTTACAGCCAGCTCATTGTACGATGAGCAACGGGTGTTCCAGGAAACCGAAGTGCAGACCCTCTGCTTAACTAAGAGGAGCAAAGAGGAGCAGAAACGTTTGAAGTCCTCTCCAGAAGATTTTGGAGGAAACCAATGTGCCAAACACAGCCATTATAGAGAAACTGCTCTTTCAGAGGCAGACATCCAGGCCACGCCTGCAGGATAGAGGCTGTTCCCCATCCTCCCTCCAAACCGTGTGCCTTCCAGGGCTTCACGCTGTGAAGAGGGCTGGCCCCTAAGTGGAGATGACAGGCACTGGCTCTGGCCACCCACGTCCAAGTCTCTGTCCTGTCTCTGGCAGGCTGCACTCTCGGGTGTCAGGGGCAACCCTGGGCCAGTCTTAGGCAGTCAGATTTTTTGTCTGTATTCTTCACTCAGCCTTCTGGCCTGCTGTGGTAGTCTGCCTCCCTTCTGTCCCTGAACATGAAACTGTTCCCGTGGGCTTCCTGAGATTCAAAGTCTCTGTCCTTAAATCGCTACCTTCAGCTCTGCCCCTCACATGGCTGAGTCCTACAGTGCCTTTGCAGAAGTCAAGCCACGAGCTGAGAAACCCACGACAGCAGGACGGCCATACCACACCTATCGCGACTGCAGTGCCTACCAGAGGCCCGGCCCTCAGTCGATGACCAGTGCACGTGTGTTGGATGAATGCTCGGTGTGCACATTAAACAGACCTGCTCCCCATCCTGATGCCGATGGACCCAGACACATAGGTCTTGGATGTCAAGCTGGGATCTGGGCAAACGGGAACTTGGCCAAGGAGGAGAGAGCTAACTTCCAGTGCAGGAAGTTGGTGATGCCAGAGACCCTAGAGAAGCCGATGCCAGCCCTGCCTCCTTCCCAATTTACCTGAGCCCTGCTCAAGTGATGGTGCTTCAACAGGATGAATTAGGGTCTCGGGGAAGAAATCTTCAAATCTCTTCTGCTTATATAGCAGTAGCATGACTGGATCTTAGAACATCCTTAAGGCCTAGGGCCTTCATGTCCATGCCATCCAACCTCCCATTCTATAGTCAAGGAAACAGAGGCCCACAGAAAGGGAAGGACCTGTTTTAACTCAAGAGCAAGCTAGATAGTAGCATTGTCCACATCCTTGGACCACTGTCCATTGGAACCAGAATATTTCACCTTGAACCTGAACTCAACATCAGTCAGGTAAACACTTTAGAGCAAAATAAATGAAGCAAACTCTATTAGCCACTGTAGTACCAATGATACAGAACTTTACCCTTGAAAACCTGAGAGTGAGGAGAGGTGACCTATTTGAAGTCACACCTGGAAGGAATTTGTGAAGACTTGAACTATGTCTCCCAAAAAGACAGGCTGAAGTCCTAACCCTGTAGTTGTGAACATGACTTTGTTGGAAAGTAGGGTTTTAGAAGATGCTGTCACTTCAGTTCACATGGGGTCATACTAGAGAAGGACAGGCTCCAACCCAGTAGGAGTGACATCCTAGGAAAGAGGAGAAGAGATACATACTGGAAGAACACGCATATGATGACCGGGACAGGCTGCAGCTGCCAGCCAAGGAACGTTTGGAGCCTCCAGAAGCAGAGCGACAAAAAGACATCCTCCCTTAGAACCTTCAGGAACCCTAGTGGCATAGGTCATCAGCTTGATACCACCATCAGCTCCACAGGAGACAGATGTAGCAGTCTGTTTCCATGGAGATTCACAGCCTTGGAAAGACCATGGGGTAGCTATGAGTTGGAACTGACTCACCAGCAATGAGTTTCTTGTTGCACTTCCCCCCTCACCCACCCAGAGCCTTCAGAGGGAGCATGGCTCTGTTGATGCCTTGATTCAGATTGCCAGCTTCCAGAAACAGAGACAACACATCTCTCTTGTTGAAGGTCCCTATTATGTTGTTCTTTTGTTATGGTGGCCTGAGCAGACTAAGACATTCACTACCAGAGCCCTGGTCTCCTGTCATCAGGACAACATGGCTTGAGACATTCGTGCCTTTTCCGTAAGTGTCAATTGAGCACCGTTTCAGTCCAGGGTGCTGGAAGCTGTATGGTACAGGAAAACCACAGAGTTCCCCATCAATGTGCAGGCTAGTCCTGGTGCTGCCTCTCCCACCTGTGTGACCTTGGCCAAGTCACATCATTTATCTGAGCCTCAGTATTCTCATCTGTAAAGTGGAAACTCAAAACCGAGCTCACGGCATTAGTTTGAGGATAAATCGGCTCACGTGTAGCATGCCTATTCCATTGTAAGTTGCTGTTGAGTTACCTGTGATCCATGGTGACCCCAGGTGTGCAGAGTAAAACTGCCCCATAGGGTGTCAAGCCTGGGGACATCCCAGGACTGTCTTCCAAAGCACCTCTGGGTGTGTCAGACTGCTAACATTTCGGCTGGTAGTTGAGACCTCAACTGCCTGGACTGCCTGTCTCCTAGGAGACTCCCAACCTGGTGTGCTCTACAAGGCCCCACACTTGTATACATTTTTGCCACCACCCACCTGAGCTCCCCAGGAGATGCCAGGTTCCAGGGAACTTAATCGTTCCCTCTGGTAAATACTGTGGGCCGTGAGACCTGACAGCAGTGCTGGGAGCATCTGACATTTGGAGAAGTGGCATCTCGTGGAAGCGCTGCTCTACGTACTGCGAGATGAGAGCATAGCCCGCACCTCTGGTGAAGGCCTGAGTCCTGCGTGACAGCATTGGGGACGTGGTGACCAATAAGGGGCTGTCACTCTCCATCTGCCATTGTGCTCAAGTATCAGAATACTTGGCTGAAAATGCTAAATAATTTCCTCCTCCAGAATCCATCAAAGACCAGGGTGTTTAGGGAGTAAATAGAGGAGACATTGAAAACAACTGCAAATATATTCACAAAGCAAGGAGGCCAGGCCTCCTGCCGACGACACCTCACCTTCCGCCATCTGCACTGCTCGCTCCGGGCCACAGGTGTGCCCTGTACCGGTGGGCTGGCCTTAGCTGAGACACTTACACACCTGGAGCTGTGGTTTCTGTAGACTGGGATGAGGGAAGCCTGCCTGGACTGACTTGGAAGGTTCAGTCGCTTGGTGGGTTTGAGTTCCTGGCTTGCACTGGACTGAGAATCCTTGTAGCTGGGTGTTTTGGTGTTAGCCATTGCCAAGTCAGTGCCTGACTCGCGACAATCCCACGTGTTACAGTGTGGAACTGCTCCATCGGGTGTTTTTGTTGTGGCTGAGAATACACACAGCAAAACACACATCACTGATGCAGTTTCTGCATGTGCCGTTTAGTGACATTGATGACGCTTTTCAGTTGTGCATCCACTCTTGCCCTCCTTTGCTGCGTCCTTCCTTTCCCATTACCATCAACTCCCTGCCCCTCAAGGTTCCGAGCTCATCTTTCAAGTTGCTGTTATCAATGAGATCCCATATAAATAGTTCTTAAAAGAGCATGATGTTCATGGCTCCACAGGGTTTTCTTTGGTATAACCTTTACAGTAGCAGATTAACAGACCTCGACTTGCCAAGTGGATCAGAATCTCCACTTTTGGGTTACCAGTCAATCACAAATGGCTTGCACTGCCCAAGCTCCTTTACAGTTGTATTAAAACAAAAACAAAAACAAAAAAACCCACTGCCGTAGAGTCAGGTCTGACTCACAGCCACCCTAGAGGTCAGAGTAGAACTGCCCCATCGAGTTTCCAAGGAGCGGCTGGAGGATTTGAACTGTTGGCCTTTCGGTTAGCAGATGTAGCACTCAACCCACTACACCACTGGGGTTTCCTTATAGTTGTATAGTATTATAATAGTTATATATGGTATTTATATTTATAATAGTGGTACACATATTTAATACTATACATGTAATATTACATTGTTAACATGTAAATTACATTACATTTCAATAATATATGTGTGCATATTTATGGAAATGTAATTTATTTGTTAACATTCTAATAGCACATGTATAATATTAAATATATACAAATAGACACCGTGTAGTAAAAAGCAGTAGACTTTAGTTAAACCTAATATGTAATTATTAGCCCACGTTGGGCAAGAAGATACTCATTTTTTTTTAATTCCCAATCCCCCTCTCCTTACCTTGATGGATTTTCCAGTTCTAGATATTCCATATAAGTGGGACCATACGACATTTGCCCTTTTATGTTTGGCCTATGTCACTTAACATAATATTTTCAAGGTTCTTGTGTGTGGTGACAAGTATCGGAGCTTCATTTCTCTTTGTAGCTGAGTAACACTCCACCATGTTTATGTCGGAAACCCTGGTGGCATAGTGGATAAATGCCACAGCTGCTAACCAGAAAGTCAGCAGTTCAAATCTGCCAGATGCTCCCTTATTAACTCTACGGAGCAGTTCCACTCTGTCTTACAAGGTCACTATGAGTCAGAATTGACTTGATGGTGGTAGGTGTGTATGTAATACATTTTGTCTATCCATTCCTCTGTGGATCTCGACACTTGGTTTGTTTCCACCTTTTAGTTGTGGGGAATAGTGCTGTGAAGAACACTGGTGTACATATGTCTGAGTCACTACGTTTTTTATCAACTGCCTCCCCCTCTGCTCTCTACAGTGGCTGTACCATTACATTCCCACTAACAATGCGTGAGTGTCAGATTTTTCCACACCCTTATCAACACTTGCTGTTTTCCTTTTTTTTTTTTTTTGATAATGACCTTGAAGAGTCTCTAGGTACCCTAAGCACTTAGCTACTAACCAAAAGATTGGTAGTTTCACTCACCCAGAGGCATCTCAGAAGAAAACCCTGGTTATCTGCTTCTAAAAGATCACAGCCATTGAAAACCCGACGGAACGCAGCTCTACTCGAACACACACGGGCTCACCATGAGTTGGAATCAACTTGACGGTAACTGGTTTGTTTTGGGTTTTGATACAATGGGTGTGTGGGAGTATCTCAATGGGGCTTTGATTTGCATTTACCTAACTAATATGGGGCCCTGGTGTCATTGGTTAAGAGTTTGACTGCCAATCAAAGGCTGGCACTTTGAATCCACCAGGTTCCCCTTGAGCCCTACGGGGCAGTTCTCCTCTGTCCTAAAGGGTTCCTACGAGCTGGAGTTAATGAGATGGTAACTGTTTGGTTTTTTGGTAACATCTACTATAGCCCCCAAAAGTTCTTAACTCTGGCCGTATGTTAAACTCACTTGAGAAGCTATGACAAATACCATTTTCCAGGCCCTACTTCTGACAGCCTGATTTAATGGGTCTGGAGTGGGACCTGACCATTATTCTATTGTTTTCGTATTTTCAAAAATGGCCCATGTGATTGAAATCCACAGCCGGGGTTGAGAGTCCTGACATGGGATCTATCCACTAGCTGAAGGCTTTCAGCATGGGAACAACATGGTCATTTTTATGCATTAGAAAGTCATTCCAAGCACAGTGTGGAAAATTGGCTGTGGGGCAAGTAAAAGACTGCATTAGGGAGATAGATTAGAATGTTTCTAACAAGTCTGCTCTAATTAGGATGTGTCTGCTCCAAGCATTAGCCCTCCTTGTTAGAAAAGCAGAATCTCAGGACATACTGCTCACCCCTGTTGAATGAGAATCTGCATGACAGTGTGGCCCCAGGAGGTGTGTACATGCTTGAAAACTTGAGAAGGGCGGGATTAGAAGGGGCCAGGCTGGAGATGATGGTGACAATTCTACGGGAGATGAGAGAATAGGATCTGGAAGAGAAGCAGGCAGATGTGAGGGATGCCGAGAAACTACACTCGGCACCCTTGTTAACTGTGTTGCTTTATTGTGAGGGAATGCAGGGGTTTGTGTTTTTCTAAATATCTGAATGACTTTGAGCACCCTCCAGTCCTCCTTTGAAGGTCCCTAGGGAGCCAGGGTCTTTGGGCTGGGAACCAGGGTGCTGGAAGGTGAAGAAGGTGTAGCATGGGCCCTTCGGCATTCGGTTTAAGGCTTATAAATTGGCCTGCTCCAGGAAGCTGACAAAATACTCAGCCCTGTCACCTCCTTTCCCCATTCTGGGCACATTTCCTTTCATTTCCACAAAGTCAAGCCTGCAATTATTTTCAGTTCCAATATGAGCTTGTCACTATGTGTAGACTGAAAATGGGTTGGATGTCAAATAAATACCTGACAGAGTTCTTAGCTGCACAAACTGGGGAAGTGTTTAGAGAGCTTTCAGCCCAAATGAGGATTCCATTACAATGTGTTCTGAAATTATTTATTTCTTTGGTCAGAGTTCAGGTCCTCACCACCTTTGACTGGGAGTTTTGTAGCCTTCTCCAGTTTCTCTCCACTGTGTTCTGTTCTGCACACAGCAGCCAATTGATCTTCAGATGAACAACTCTAATAAAGTTACTACCCTGCTTCAAAACCCTCAGTGTCTCCCCACTGCCTCCCAGATACAGCGTGTAGTCCTGGGCTGGGTGTTGAGCCTAGCCTGTCACAACTGAGTCACAGCCTGTCATTCTAACCTGGTATTCTGCTCCTCACCAACGGCATGGTCCAGCTACATGAGTCTAATTCCTATCCACAAATCCTCTTATTTCCAGACCATTCGAAGTTTCATTGATTGTAATGCCCTCTTCCCATACAGACACTTCTATTGGTTATCTAATTAATTTGTTATCTTCATCATCCACCAGCTTGTTATATGAGGTCTGACGATTAAGTCCATGAACTTAACTGTTGTAAGTGCTACAGACCTCGTTGCTGAATATAACTATGGTCATCTTCAAAGTAGTCCCTTTCGAAAGCTATGCACCAATGCCAGCACCCAGTCCAACTTTCAAAGCAATTTTGGAATTCTTTCAGGAATGGCCATTGCAGACAGTGGCAAGGTGGCAAGTCTGTGAACTTAACTGTATAGTTGTTTATGTGGGAGTTTTTAGCCAATAAAAAAATAACTGTATTGGAATACCCTACCTACTCACATGATCTGGCCCCCAATAACTTTTTTTTTTTTTACCCAAAGATAAAGGAAATATTAAAAGAAAGATATTTTGATGACATTCAGGACTTCAGGGATAATATAATGACAGCTCTGGTAGCCCTTCCAGAAAGAGTTCCAACATTGCTTTGAATGGTGCCCTAGGCACTGGCGTCAGAGCGTGGCTTCCCAAGGGGAGTACTTCGAGGGTTACCATAGTGATATTCAGTAATGAGATACACAGCACTTTTTCTAAGATGAGTTTGTGAACTTAATTGTCAGGCTGCATTGTATGGTGACTTGAATGCTTCCAGAAGACAGTATTTCACACCCCAGGAGGGTCACTCATGGTGGACAGGATTCAATGAGACTTCCAGACTAGTGCAGACTAGGAAGAGAGACCTAGTGACCTACTTGAAAACCTCTGTCTGTGGAAACCTTATCGGTTATAACAGAATACTGTTTGACTCACCGGCCTTGAACCATGTCCTCAGAAAGGATCAACTTCACGTTTGCTGAAGCGGAGGCCTACCAAGGGCAAGGGAGACCCTCAGCGAGGTAGACGGCACAGTAACTGTGACAACGGACTTGAACATGGTGGTGAATATAAGGATGACATAGGACCAGGCAATATTTCATTCTGTTGACTATAAGGTTGTCACGAGTCAGAGAGCACTCAATAGCAGCTATCTATCTGTCTATCCATTTTAGTTATCTCTTGCTGCAAATTACTTCAAATATAGCAGCTTAAACACATATTTATTACTTTAATTTCTGTGGGTCAGGAACTGGCACAGCTTAGCTGGGTCTTCTTCTTCAGACTCAGTCCCAGTACTGCAATCAAGATGTTGTCTAGAACTGAGGTCTCATCTGGAGACTTGACTGCGGAAGGAGCCACCTCCAAGTTCACTTACATGGTTGTTGGCATGTTTCGATTCCTTTAAGATTGTTGGACGGAGATCCTCGGCTCCTCTCTGGCTGTTGACCAAGGCCACCCTCTGGTCCTTGCCACATGAGCCTACCCAACACGGCTACTTGCTTCAGCAGAGCTATCAAAGAAGAGATTCTGCTAGCAAGACAGAAATCAGAATCCTTTTAATCTAATGTTAGGCTCAGGGAAAGGAGATTAAACAAAGCCATGGATACCAAGAGGCAGGGACCACCTCAGAAGCCACCTACTACAATATTTGTTGAAGACCTGCCACTCCTTTAAAGTTTAAATCAAATTCTGCCTCTCAGAGCTATTTCCCTATGTCCCAATCAAAATAATTCTCACTCCTTAAGCTCCTCCCTTTCACCGCTTTTTGTTCCAGAGAAATCCTTATCTTAAAGACCGTGTCAGAGACCACTGAAGATGTCTGTCTCTGCCATCATTTTAGGAGCCCTCCCACCCCACCAAGGACAGGAACCACATGTGATTGCCTTTGCATTTCATTCAGCCTATCAGAACAGAGAACACACTCAGCATATGTTTGTTGAAATGAATTGACTAGCTTTCCTTCTCTTCCAGAAGTAGCTTTTAGTCTCCCACATCAAATACAAAAAATCATTCATCTAGAGGGTGTTGATATTGGCTGGAGTTATGGATTGACTTGTATTCCCCACAGAGACATGTTAAAGTCCTAATCCCTAGTACTTGTGAATGTGAGCTGCCTTATCCATTTATAATCTTCACAATAATCTTACCATGTTGGTACAATTCTTATCCCCATTTTACAGATGAGGAAGGTGAGATTTGAAGAGTTAGGCTACTTGCCCAAGAACGTGCAGTCTAATTACAAAGCCTGTGCTCTTAACCATAACCCTATACCACCTGCCCTTTGTTCCCCTGCCCCACTGCCCCCATCCTACCACAGTTGAGTTGATTCTAACTCACAGAAGCCCCATAGGGTTTCTAAGGCTGTACAGTTCTGAAAAACAAGAGTGCTGCACCTTCCTCCTGCAGAGCTGCTGGTGGTTTCAAACTGCCAACCTTCCAGTTAGCAGTTGGTCGCTGTAATCACTGGACAACCAGGGCTCCTTAGTCCCCTATGACAAGCCAAATCCACCACTGTCGAGCTGATTCTGACACACAGCAACCCTACAGGTCAGAGCAGAACTGACACATAGAGTTTCCAAGGAGCGCCTGGTGGATTTGAACTGCCAACAGTGCCCCTTATAAACGCAGAATTCACTTTTTCTGATTGCTATTTAAAGGTCTGTCATTTCACCACAATGAACTTAGACTTGCATTGGGTCTTACCTTAGCTTTATGAATGGCACACTGGTCTGCCTGCCTGGAAAGCCAGATTCTTGTCTCACGCCCCAAACTTGCAAGATGACCTGTGACAAATCACTTGCCTTACTGATTTTCTTTCTGAAAACAGACTCTAACTAGGTAATATCTAAGGATCAACACAATTTGAATAGTATAAAAGGTTTAATTATAAACCATCATATTGCTGGTAGGTGCTATCAGTCAGTTTCAACTCATGGTGGCCACATGTGATGGAGTATAGCTGTGCCCCAGGGTGTCTTAGACTGTGATCTTTACAGGGTCTGATTGCCAGTTCTTTCTCCCATGGAGCCACTGGGGAGTTCTGACTGCCAACCTTTCCATTATCGGTTGAGCACTTAACCACTGCATCACCAGGCACTTATAAACCATCTCAGATATTTTAAATTGTATTTTTCAAATATGTATTGATATCAGACCACTGTTCAGTCTGTCAAAAATCCACCTCCCCTTTTTTTAAAAATAGGGAGATATCATTTAAGTCTCCATTTCCATTTCAAAACATCATCGTAGAATAAAGAGAATAAGCTTCAGTGATACCACTGGGTATGCTTTTTAATGAGGCCTTTTTTTTTTCCAGAATCTCTTGCCCATAAATCATAACAGACTGCATTCCTTATCACGGACCCAGAGATTTCATTGCAGAATTTGCAACGATTATAGAACACTCTCTCAAGGGGACTTGTTGGTTCTTAGAGCATTTACAATATTTCATTAAGCATCCAAGACACTCATTTTCTGTTCCTAACAATGGATTAATGAATCTACCGAGAACACGCTTATTAACACCGACATATGCTGAGGGATAATGGACCTGATCCATGTTTTCATCTCTCTTTCTCTGCCTGTGACTAAAGGGAAAAGACAGTCCAAATGAGTTACTGTCCTACACAATACTCTTACCTTCCCCGGTGTGTATGGATGGGAAAAGAAGCCCTGGGGGCAGAACGGTTTAAGCACTTGGCTGCTAACCGAATGGCTGGTAGCTCAAATTCACTAGCTGCTCTGTGGGAGAAAGATGTGGCAGTCTGCTTCCATAAAAAGCACAGTCTGGAGAACCCCATGGTGCAGTTTTACTCTGTCCTATGGGCCACTCTGAGTCAGCTGACTCAGTGGCATTGGGTTGTTGGTAGTGTGGGAGAAAGTACAATGGCCTTGCGGTCAAGTACTTGGGGTCCAAGCCTTGACTGTGTCTCTCACCTTGTGCATCCACCTTGACCTTCTCTGGGGCTCGGTTTCATTGTCTGCAAGTTAGACCAGACCAGGGATTTCTGTAGATGTGCTCTGCAGAGCTCTCTGCCCCTCCTCCTGGGGCCAGTGGGAATGCTGCTGGAGGAGAACTTGATGAAAAGGCTTCTCAGCATTAAAAGAATTGGTCAGAAAAATCACTCAACTGATTGAGCTCTAGGTCGTTGCCAGTTACTTAGGTTTTGAAGGTGATAGAAAAATATGTATTCTTTTTTTATCCTTATTTTTTAAATTTTATAACTCATGCCTTTTTCTTAAATTTTGAAACATATTTTCTGGCTAAAACAAATAGTGTATAGTAAAGCAAACATATAAATAATAAAATCTTGTGTGACTAGAGCCCCTGCTGTCAGATGGGTCTTCCTGGAGCCTCACGAGTGTTGACGTCGGGGTTCTTTGATGGAAAAGAACACTGCCTGATGCCAGGGCTGGAAGAAACCAGAGAAGACTCGTTTTTAGGGGAAACTGAGGCTCAGAGGTCAGGCAACAAAGAGGGAAGTAGACCCCAGGTCTTCTGCCCCCTGGTCCAGGCTGTTAGCTACTATCCCATATTCCTCGTCCTGCTAGTTCCAATTCGATGGCATCTCTGCTTTGTGCTGCAGTTATTTGTGGGTATATTGGCACTCTCCTTATACTGTAAGCACCTGGAATGTCAGACTCTTCTGTCACAAAAACAAGCGGCCTGTGTTTTATCTTGCCGTCTTTGGATGGCACTGCAGACATTCATCATTATCAGGAGAAGAAAGAAAACCTTATGAAAATAAATCAAATAAATCACGGTTTCCTTTTGTATAGTGAGGAACTCCTTCAACTAGAGCCCATCTCCATAAATTATGGAGCACATATCCCAAGGTGTCATCCTCTGCAGAAAACCATGATTCACCCACGTTTCCCTAACAAGAGATGTAAATTGGGTTGTCCATCAACTCGGTGCCAATCAACCACTCCTGTTCTGAGTCCCAAGTACAGAGTCAGAAATAGAAGCCAAAGCCTTCTCTCCGAGGGCAAGCAGGGTGAGGTTTTGTCACTCAGGCTTTGCCTCTTAATCTGCTCAGTGCCCACACAGGAAGCAAATGCCTACTAGGCACTAGGTACTGTGTGGCATGCAGGGAGTGACGAGACCAAGGTACAGGCCTCCTTGCATTTGTTTCCCATTGCTGTTGGAACCAATAACTGCAGAATGAATGGTTTTATACAACACAAATTCGCATAGTGTCTGGGATCTTAATAGCTTACAAGGGGCCACCCAAAACTGGACAATCGATCTCTATGTGCTTGGGGAAACAGAGAAAGAAGAAGAGCCAGGAATAGAAGGACAGGATGGAATGCATGGTTAATTGCTTCTATGAACTATTGTTTCCTTTGCCATGAGACCAAAAGAACTGGATGGTGCCCAGCTACCTGAACTGAACACTTTCATCAAGAATTTTACAAAAGAATCCTGATCAGAAAGGAAAAAACACAGAACATAATTTTGAACTCTCATGGAATGCAGACTTTCTGAAGCTACTGAGACTAGAAGAATACCCAACACGACTGCCCTGAGATAATTTTTAAACCTTAATCCTTAAACCAAAATATCCTCTGCAGTCTTCTCTAAACCAAACAAAAATAACAATGACAAACCAAATCCACTGCCTTCAAGTTGATTCCAATTCATAGTGACCCTACAGGACAGAGTAGAACTGCTCCATAGAGTTTCCAAGGAGCGCCTGGTAGATTTGAACTGCCAGCCTTTCAGTTGGCAGTTGTGGTACTTAACCACTATGGCACCAAGGTTTCCAACCAAGGGACAGTTGAGTTTAACTAGTAAAGGATGTTTGCCTTGAGTACTGTTCTCCTTTAAAGGACTATACGGGATCAAAGTCAAGACAGTGACTACAAAGTTTGACTAGGAGGCTTAGGGGGCAGTGAGTTTCTGCTCATGACGGTGGAGTAATTCAGGAAAAGAGAGCTAGAACAGTTATACAACTTGAAGAATGTAACACTGTCACTGAACTACACGTGTAGAAATTACTAAATTTGTGCAGGTTGGGCTGGGTATAGTTTCAATAACAGAAAATGACGTGAATTATTAAAAGTACAACAACACAAATTTATGATCTCAGTTTCTGGAGGTCAGCAGGCCAACCTGGGGTTGAAGTCAAGGTGCCATCAGGGCGGCATTCCTTCCTGGAGCCTCTGAGGACGAATCCAGGTGCAAGCTCATTCAGGTCGGGGGTCTAGCTCAGTTCCTTGTCGTACCGGCCTGAGGTTGCTATTGCCCTCCTTTCCACTGGGGGCCTCCCTCAGCTCCAAGAGGCACCTCTCTGTCATTATACATAGAACCTATGTCTCAGAACCAGAAACCGAGTGTGAAATCCTTTGGCTTGGGTTCTTTCTGCCCTTCCCATCAATTACATCGTTCTGACTCCAGTCAGAGAAAGTTCTCTGCTTTGAATGGCCCCTGCAGTTAGATTGGGCTCACTCAGAAAATCCAGGATAATCTCCATACTCTAAAATTCCAGCCTTGATTATACCTGCAAAGTCCCTTCATAGCCATACATCCTTATCACTTACCATCACGGTTAGGTTTCAAAGATCAGGTCATCATGTAAAACTTGGCATTATGTGAGAATGGAGGACAGCCACATCAGATCATGAAGTGGCGGATAGCTACACCATTCTGCAACACCAGATCACATCAACACATAACTGCCAAACCGCTGAGAATCACGGGTCAGCCAGGATGACACATAACCTTAGCCACCACAGGCAGCATTACTCTGTCCTCACACCTTGACGTTCTTTACTGCCATATATGTCAATAATGTGCAAAATAGTCAGATGATGGATCTTTTACTCTTGTCATAAATGCAAAATACCAGCCAATAAAATCATCAGTAAGTGAGGAGTAGGTGTACCCCCATCAGTGGTTGACTGACTGAGAGATGGAAATCTTGAGGAAACGTTTTTCAATACCTGCTTCAAAGAGCTTGTTGTCAGTGGAACCAGACCCTCCAATAGTGGGTTGCAAAGTCAAACACTTTCAGGCAAAGGACCAGAAGTCCCAGTAGGGCAAGATGCCAGACAACAGAGCAGTGGTGGGTCTGGGGCTAAGAAGGCAGTTCAAATTCCACCTAAAGGCATTCAGGTTCAAGCTTCCTAAAATCACAGTGCTTGCCAAATAAAACATATTTGTAGCCAGATATGACAAAGAGACCTAGAGTTTTCAACTAAATGAAAACTGCTACATTAGTGGTATGATAAACAGCTGTCAGCTTGTCTTACGGGGGTGGCTTACATGTTGCTACAACGCTGGAAACTATGCCACTGGTATTCCAAACACCAGCAAGGTCACCCATGGTGGACAGGTTTCAGTGAAGCTTCTAGGACAAGACAGACCAGGAAGAAAGGCCTGGAAAACTATATTTAAAAACCAGCCAAAAAAAAAAAAAAAAGACGTCCATGCAGCTCACCGCAGAATGTTGTGTGATACAGTGCTAAAAATGAGCCCCGAGGTTGGGAGGTGTGCTGATGGACAGTGATGACCACAATGGACTTGCACCTGCCAGTGATGGCGAAGACGGCGGAGGACTGGATGGTGTTCCATTCGGTTGTACAAGGGCTGACTGCTAGTCAGAGACAACTCAACAGAAGCCAACCATAAGAGAATCACAAAGAAAAGAAGCAGGAAACTGTTCTCACAGAAAAGGTAACGGGCTGTGTGTTTTTATGGTTAGAGAAAACGCTGATGGCCTACTGGTCAAGTGCTACGTCTGCTACTCAAAAGGTTGGCAGTTTGAATCCACCAGGTGCTCCTTGGAAACTCTAGGGAGCTGTTCTACTCTGTCCTCTAGGGTCGCTATGAGTCAGGGTCAACTTGACAGCAGTGGGCTTGGATTTTTTATGGTTAGATGTAAGTTCTCTGGATGAAGCAAAAAGCAGGCACTCTGGCAAGACAGCAGCACAACTGAAGTTACCTAGTCCTGCAAGTGCTTAATCTGCTGGGCAGGAGACAGGTGCTTACATGCCAGGTAGGGGTTACAGGGATTGGTGGCGGTCAGTGTCAGGTGAGCTTTCCTGTGACAGGAGAACAGCCATGCCTTCCCACACCACGTGAGACAGGTGTCACAGCTGGAATTGGAGCTTCAGGTCAACCAGAGATTTATTTCCTTTCCTGGAAGGCATTTCCTCATGAGGGCCCCAAGGGACATGGGTCAAATAGTTATGAAAGACGTGATTCACAGATGCAAGGCCAACCTGCCTGTCAGGGGCTCAGCCCAAGAAGCTGACCCTTGGCAGCCGGGGCACCTGCCTTCTGTCATGTGATTCATTCTTAATACCTGCATCCTTCACGATTAATGACCTCATCCTTTGTGTGAATTCTGGACACCAGGACAGCCACCCCCAATTTGTCTCAATATGCAGGACCCAAGACAAGGCTCCTGAGCTCCTTATCTGAAGCCTGTCATCCATAAAAAGACACTCACTGTAATACTGAGATCCTGGCTTGTTGGTGAGGATTGGATCCCAGATCGTACTCTGTTAATGTCAAATATGCTATAATTGGTTATGACCATTTGGGTCTGTGACCCCATGATGGCCAGACAACTAGATGAATCAATCCATGTGCTACTGTCTGCTGCCGACACCCCAACCAGGACACCCACTTTATGCTGTTCCCTTTGCTCATAAGGCTCACCCTTTGCACTATCACCTTCAACCACACTGTCTCCTACAGAAAACTCCCATTTAGTCCTCAAAACCCAATTCAGATATGGTGTCTTCTATGATGCCCTCTCCTAACCCCATTTCATGTTACTTCTGTATCTTCCATTTTGTATCAAGTTGGAGAGGCTGGTACGATGGTAGAAGGAGGACAGACTTCAAGATGAACCAAAAAAAAAAAAGTCAAAGCCATTGCCGTGAAGTCAGTTTCAACTCATAGCAAGCCTATAGGACAGACTAGAATTGCCCCGCAGGATTCCCAAGGCGCAGCAGTGGATTCAAACTGCCGACTCTGTGGTTAGCAGCCACTATCAACCAGAAGACACTAATTCCTCACATAATAATATTGATATTGTGTGGTATAGGATTACTATGAGTTAAGACTTCAATTGCCTAATGAAAACACAAAAACTGGTTGCCATCAAGTCAGTCATGGTGACCCCACATGTGTCAGACTAGAACTGTCCTCTAGGTTTTCAAATGACTAATTTTTTTTAAGTAGATCGCCACCCTTTCTGCCGAGGTACCTCTGGGTGGGCTCAAACCGCTAACCTTTGAGTTACCAACGAGCGTGTTGATTGTGCCACCCAGGGGCATCCCTGAACAGAGGTGTGAAAGTGAAACTTTGGTCCTGTGCAATTCCACACATGACCAACAGAGGGTGCTCTGTTCTGTAGCTCCTAATCAAAAAAACCAAACCCACTGCCGTCGAGGGGAGTCAATTCCAACTCATAGCGACCACGGAGGGCGGAGAAGAACTGCTCCACAGAGTTTTCAAGGAGCGCCTGGCAGACTTGGTTAGCCTGCCGACCTTTTGGTTAGCAGACGCAGTACCTACCCACTGCGCCACCAGGGAGTCCACAGCTCCTAAAGACAATGCGATTTCCACTTTGCAAAACTTTCAGTGTCCTGGCTGACTCTCATGGTTTTAACTAATGCCTATTTAACTGTCCGTCTTGAAGTTGCCCAGCCCCCACAGGTAAACTCCCAGCATGACTGGGCAGTAAGACGTCGCTATCGGAGCTAAAAAGCCGTTTCTGTGTTTGGAAGACCTCGGCGCAATCCCAGGATTGCCTTCAGTGGGGTCACTTCGTCAGTGGAGTCGCTGTCTTTTCAGGTCGGGCACTAACAGTCGTGTGACACACTGGTGTGAGAATCGTGCTTCTGCGCTCAATGACATCCAATCCGGGGCGAGGGGCCTTGCTCCTTCGTCCACCTCGTGCTCCATTCAACTAACCAAGTCTTCCGGAAAGTCTGCGACGCTGTTCAGGATCCCTGCTAGGTGGCACCGTGCCTAAGGGCTCAGCTACCAACTGAAAGGCCGGCAGTGTGAATCCACCGGCTGCTCTTTGGAAATGCTTTGGGGCAGTTCTCCTCTGCCCTGTAGGGTCACCATGAGTCACAACCGACTTGATGGCAACCAACAACGTCACAAGTGTGAGGAATCTTAGAGGTGAAAAACCATGCCCCTGCTCTAGAGGGGTAAGCACTCAGACATTTCAAATACCAATGCGACGGGAGGACTGTGTCAGATGTTGGGGAAGACCAGAAGAACCAATAAAACCAGTTGCTGTCTCTAACTCATGGGGAGTTCACCTGTGCCCACGTCCAGCTGTGCGTCATGGCGATTCCACATATGTCCGTGGCCAGCTGTGCTCCACAGAGTTTCCACTGGCTGACTTTTCAGCTGCAGATTACCAGCCCTGTCTTCTTGAGCTGCCTCCAGGCGGGCTTAAAACTCCAGCATTCACTGAGCAGCTGAGCATGTTGACATTTGCACCACCCAGGGACATCGAGCCCGCAGGGGGTACTTAATTCATTCCAGGGCATGGGGTCAGGAGACACTTCCAGGAAAAAAAACAGCCTTCAAGCTTAGCCTAAAAGGACGAGCAAGTGGACAGCTGGACGACTGCAGGGATGGAGGCTGGGCAGCAGGACAGCAGGAGCAGACACAACAAAGCTTGGGGATGGGCACCTTACTTAGGGACCCACAGTCAGTGTGGCTGCCATGGAGAGGTTACATGCAGGGGCCAGAGAAGGAAGGGCCTTGTGCACCGAGAGAAGACGTCTGCTTTCTTCTGATGGCAAAGAGGGGCTTGGGAAGGATTTTAAGCAGTGCTGGGACAAGGTAAGTAGGTATGCACTGATAGAATTCTCAGCTTCCCTGAGGGAGACCCAGGTTCAATTCCTGGCCAGTGCATCTCACATGGAGCCACCATCCATCTGTCAGTGGAGGCTTGCAGGCTGCTGTGATGCTGATTGGGTGTCCGCAAAGCTTCCAAACTAAGACTAGGGAGAAAGGCCTGGTGTTCTAATTCTGAAAAGCAGCCAGTGAAACCCTATGGATCACAATGGCCCAATCCTGCATCTGGGCAGTGTTTGGATCCACTGTGTGGGGGGTGGTAATCAGTACATCAGCTAACAACAACAAGGCCAAATTGTATTTTAGAAGATCATTGTTAGCTACATGGAAGTAGACCAAAGGGACAAGACTGGCTGTGGTGGACCGCTCTGAGCTTCAGTTTTCTCACCAGTAATGTCTAAGTGTGGAATAAGATGACCTTTAAGGTCCCTATGGTCCTTGAATTCCTCTTTTTCTAAAGATATAGATAGACTTTAGACCTTCAGAGTGAGCAGAAGTTGACAGCAACGCACCGCAGGCGGGGAGTGGAGAGGCTTCCAGAAAGCTGGGGTCTAAAAATACCATTGCTTAGCTGAGTTTGCCTGTCACACAGCTCTTCAAGGACTTTGACGCAGTGTCAGGAAGGTGGTGTCAGTGTCTGTCCGCAGCCCTGGGCCAGAAAGGCTGGAGTGGGGGATGAGGATGGGAGAGTGAAATCCACCTTGCTTGATGAATGTCCTGTGGGTGCAACCACAGGCTGACAGGGTTGGAGACAGGAGCTTTGGAGCCAGACGTCAGCTGGAGTCAGCTCTGATTTTCACGGGAAACAGCATAACTGGCTTTGACCATTTCTAGAAAATGGTACCAATGTGACCCTCTCTGAATCCACCTACCCCAAGTAATGCCAAGGAAAAGACTCAGAAAGGAACGTTCCTTGGGGAATCAGGTGCCTCAAGCTCAGGAGAGTTCTGTTTTGTCCAAATGGCAGGGTGGAGATGAAGACAGACTTCTTGGGAGGGATGGGGAGAGGGAGTTACCCTTCGTACACAAGCTCACCAGATAGAATGAGCAGGAAGCATATTCCTGGCAGAGGGAACAGCCTGGCTAATGACCCAAGACAGTGATCATGCCAGAATGAGGTCTGAGTGATGCTTTATTGGGAATTGGAGACTCCTTGAATGTCAAAGGACACTGGGACTGGAAAATGACACTGTACAGGTCTTCATGGCATTTTGACGAGTCCAGTGGGAGCAGCAATGACTGGGGATTACTCCGTCCTCATAAAACTAGAAATCATCTGTAAAACCTGGGCCTGGCAGTGTTTGTGTATGTGCATGTCTGTGTATGTGTGTGTGTTGGTTTTTAGAATTTTCAAAAGGATACATGCAGTGTGCTGCTATATATGTACTTTTGAAAACATGAAAAATAATTCTGTAAATTGTTTATGTGTTATCCTTAAGTCAGTAGGAATATAAGGGCAGTGGGAGCCATTACTGAACATTTTGATCAAAGACTCTTTAAAAGAATCCTGATCAAAATGGATAAAAATGTGGAACAGAATTTTACATTTTCATGGAATCCAGACTTTCTGGAGTTATTGAGGCTGGATAAACCTCAGAAACTACTGATCTGAGATAATCTTTAAATCTTAAACCAAAACTATCCCCAGAAGTCTTCTTTAAACCAGACAACAATTTAGCTTACAGTGAAAAATGTCTGTCTTGAGCATTGCACTCTTTCAAAGAATGACCTTTGAGGGGTCTAATTGGAAGTTTAAATAGGAAGCTTAGGGAGCAGTAAGTGTATGTTAGAGAGAGAGTAACAATTCAGAAAAGGAAGGTGTGCGTGGTTCCACAACTTCCGACTTGACGGCACTTGGCTTGGCGGTCACTGAATTGTCCATCGTGAAATTGTTGACTGGTATATGTTCTGTGTGTGTATTTTAAACAACAAACATAAAATAAATTATTTCAAAAAACCAGGCAGGAAGGGACTCCACCAACTTTACCCATTTCCACTCAGGAGAGCCAAAAGTTTCTCAGTATCTACAATAATTTTCTTGGAAGCAAATATGCTTTGACATTCTCCCTTTTCTCTATGCATTTTAAATATTTCATAATTTAATATTAAAACATAAAAACAGAAATCATTGTCAGCACTTACGAAGTTTTACTCTCAGTGTTCATTTAACCTCCAGCTCATCAAGATTCCACTGCCTGGCTGGCCCCACTCTCCCTCCTGGGCCCTCCCCAGAGCCTCTGCAGAGCCTGGTCCAGCCTGGTAGCAGCCCCTCAGAGACAGCCTGCTTTCTTAGACCAGCTGGGGCCTTAGAAACCAGCCACTTGACCCCTGTTGCCACTGTGGGACATTCTAAGTCCAGTCAGTGCTGCATAGATAGGATAGAGTGACCACACTGTCAGTGGGTGCAGTCCTTCCACCACCTCCTAACCCATCCTGGTCCAGAGCTGAAGAACAGCTTTCAGTCTTCTCTTCCTGAAGATGGGAAGGAGGACAAGTTGCCACTTACCTTGTACTTTTCATGAGGTGGGTGCTAGACTACCACCTACCTTGGGCTGAGTCCTCCATGCCCCCCATTCCTGACTGCTGGTGCCATCCCCAAAGCAAATCCCTCCAGAAAACTCACTGCTGCTGAATCTGCCTCATAGCTACGTTATAGGCAGAGTAGAACTGCCTTGTGGGATTTCTAAGGCTGTAATCTTTATGGAAGCAGACTGTGACATCTTTCCCCCAGGGAGCAGCTGGTGAGTTCAAACCACCAGCATTTAGTTAGCAGCCAAGCCCTTAACCATCGCACCACCAGGCCTCCTTAGATCCCTCTGGTGGCCCAGTTTCCCCACCTCCCCATGTTGCACTCTCCTGACTCGAATTTCCTGACTCCCTGCCCTTTTCACTGTTCCCTCTGGAATCCACATCTCGCAGAAGAGAAATGCCCCTTTGTTCCAAACTTCATCCTTTAGCTCTCTACATCTTGCCCTAGCCAAGGCTTGGCTCGTCCCGAGGCTGTGGCCTTCCCTAAGAGTCCCTCCAGTGAAGCTGCTTGTTCTCACACGCCCCAATCACACTGGGGCCAGTGGCAGGCTGAGTGGCTTAGGGACCGGGGGCTGCTGGAGCGCAAATACCACAAGCAAGTGGCTTCAAGGAACAGAAATGTGTTGCTTTGCTGTGCTGGAGGCTGGAGCCGTGGTGACACAGCGAAGAAGAGCTAGCCTCCTAACCAAAACGTTGGCAGTTTGAATCTCCCGGCTGCTCCCTGGAAACCCTATGGGGCAGTCCTACTCTGCCTGATAGAATCACTATGAGTTAGAAACAACCTGACAGCAGCAGGTTCAGATTCTGGAGGCAAAAAGTGTAAATTAGAGTCCCGACAGTGTTGATTTCTTCTTTGTCACTAGCCCCAGTGTTCCTGGTTCGGTGGCTTCTGGAGGGTCCCCACCTGGTGCCTGTCTTCCCCTCGTGTGTGTCTCAGGGCCTACACTGGCTTTTTTACACCTCAGAGGTAATTAGCTGTAGGATCTACTCCATGCTGGTAGGACTTCACTGACACAACAAAAGAAAAACTGTATTTCCGAATCAGATCACACCCACAAGTATAAGGACCAGGCATTACAACCCACGTTTTGGGGGGACACAGTTGAATCCGTAACACTGAGCGTTGTTCTCAACTTCGTGGTCCTTTTCAGCTGTTCTTCTGTGGCTCACACCCTCAGGCTGGTCCTTCCTGCTGGCATCAGCCAAACCCCTGGACAGCCTCCTCTGCTCCCGGAGAACGTGGGCACCTGAACCAGAGCCGTGAATACTTGACCGTTAGGGATGCGAGCTCCCAGGCCACAGGCTGAGTCAGCCTGCACATGCTTTCTGTTTGTTTGCTTGGCCTGTTATCTTTTTTTAACAGAATTTGAATGCTGTCCAGCACACAGGTGGTCTTCCCGCCACACCCCCAGCATTCCCTGCCTCTTCCCCCTTCCTGCTCTGTCTGTTTGCATCACCGACTGCCCCGGTGGTCTTCCCTCCCCCCCATCCCAGCAGGCCAATGTAGCTACACCCGTCTCATCACAGTCTCCTGACCTTCTAGAAGTCTTGCTCTGTGTAACCCACTGAATCAAACAGAATGAAGCTCCTAAGCCCCAGTTCTTGGAATGCCATTCTCACCAAGAATCCTGATTTGGTTCTGCTCCCCAGACTCCACCACGAAAAACAAAACCACACCCACTGGGGTCGAGTGGATTCTGACTCATAGTGACTCCATGGAACAGAGCAGAACTGCTGCATGGAGTTTCCCAGGAGCACCTACAGGATTCAAACTGCTGACCTGTGGGTTAGCAGCTGTAGCAGTTAACCACCTGCTGCCAGGGTTTCCCTATACCCGATAAGACAAACACATCCAGCCAGTATCACCAAAGGGAACAACGGGTACTGAAAAGAGACACTGACACTGGAGTTAGGAAATCCACGGCCAGGTCAGTTGGTCCATCTGGGGATTAAAGTGGATGCCAGTGGAGGCACCTCATAAACAAAGCTCTGGGCAACTGCCTCTGGAAACTAGAGCCTCCCGCTGATTTAGGACAATAGTAACACCTTGAGAGTAGTCGTGTAAGGGGACAGCTAGGGTGGCAGGCTCTAGAGACCGATGATCTGGATTCTAGGCTGGACTTGGCCGCTTTCTGGCCACGAGATCTTGAGCAAGTCGCTCACCTCTTGCGTATGGCCATCAAGGCCCTCGGGGGGGTGAATGGCAGAGGACTGAAGATATTCATGGGTGTGGAAGCATTTGGCAAACAGCGACATGTCTGGACCAGCAGAATCATTCAGGCCACCTGGGCCCTCTAGAAACAGGTGGCTATTCACACCCCAGACCTGTCGTGCAGTGCAGCAGAGGTGAGCAGCCCTCTGCTCACAGGACTGTTGCTCCGCGTGGTAACGTTTACACGTTCCTGTCAGCAGTTACTGAACTCTAATGACTTGATGGCTAATTTTGTTCTGATTCATATATTGCTTAATTAGGATTTTCACCCTCTAACAGATGGCTGTCTTTATTAAATCATGATCCGTTCGCTCTGACTGGAAGCAGCTGTTTTGAGGGGTAGATGGCAATTTATTTCCTGCCTGCCAAAACCAGCCGCGAGGAAGGGAACCCAGGTGGAAATAATGCAATTTGTTCTATTGAATTCTATCTGTAAAATCAGGGTGGGTTGTTTTTTGGTTTGAGGTTTTTTTTTTTAAGTTCCCCACTATGGTCCTTACAAACCTCCAGCGATTGCTGGAAGTCAGTCATCCTCTGTGATCACACGGAGGGAGCAGACACACACAGCCTTTCTCCGGCTCCCAGGGGCTGGACATGACCGCGGGGGCCAGAAAGTGCCAGGGTAGGCCAGCTGTATCTCACTGAGAAGTAGATCTATCACTCTGCAGCTTGCCAAGGAAATTGTTTTGTTTTGATTAAAGATGGGAAAGTAAGCCTCAGAGAGAGGCTGTCACTTGTACAGGAGTACCAGGTGGTCCCCTTCAGGGACAGGTCCACAGTTTAGAGCCACCTTACTCTTTGTGGGATCTCTGCAGCCGCACCAGCATTACCCTGGAGCTTGTGAGATATGCATTTTTCCCCCAACCCCACCTGCTGAATTGGAAACTGCATTTTATCAAGATCTTCAGGTGATCCGAATGCTCCTTCAGGAGCTCAGGTAGCTCCAATCCTATCCCAAGAGATCAGGGAGACTCTAGTGTGACTTCAGTGGGGGTCATTATTTCAGGAGCCCATACTAGAGGCCAGGAGATTTATAGCTTTTACAAAGGGTTTTATTTCATTCGGTGCTCACAGAAGGGTTGGATGCAAAACGTGCACTTCATTCCCATTCTGCTGATGAAGAAACTGAGGCTGTGAGAGACTGAGCACTTGCTGCCTGCCAGCCACATAGCTGTAGATGAAATTTAAATCCAGGTCTGTCTGGGGGCCAAGCCCGGCCTTCCGTCTATTGTAACCCACATTATCTGTAAATGTGAATGACTTGTTAACCACTGTTAGAGCTCAAGATGCCTTCAGCACGTCTCTAGATGTGCCACATTCATCTCTGGCTTGGGAAACTAAGTAGCTGGAAAAGACTGTCACCTCCTTGAAATTATATGCTTCACAAATGAATATTAATTATTTGAGAATACAAGTCACCCGTCAAAAAAGACAACCACCACCACCAAACTCATTGCCACTGAGTTGATTCTAACTCATAGCAACCCTGTAGGACAGAGCGGAATTGCCTCGTGGAGTTTCCAAGGAGTGCTTGGTGGATTCGAACTGCTGACTTTTTGATCAGTAGATGTAGCACTTAACCACAGCACCAGCAGAGTTTAGTCATCTGCTGGGTATCCCCAGATTGCTTAGTTTCTAGTAAACTATTTTGGGATAAGTGGCAAAAATACTGCAGTGAGTTCCCAGATATCCCATACTCAGTTTCTCCCATAGACAAGCCAGCAGCTCTCCTATGCCAAGTCTAATACATTTCACAATTAATGCACCCATACTCATTCTTTACTGTTATCTAAAGTTGTACTTTATTCATCTTTCCTTAGTTTTTAAACTACTGCCCGTCTTCTGACCAGGAACCCATCAAAGACATCACATAGCCTATAGCTATCATATGTCTGTGGGCTTCTCTTGGCTGTGACAGTTTCTTAGACTTTCCTTTTTTTTGGATGACCTTGAATGTTTTGAGGAGTGTAGGCAGGTATTTGGGAGAATGCCCTCAGTTTGCATTTATCTGATGTTTTTCTCATAACTCTAACAAACAAAAACAAACCCACTGCCACTGAGTCCATTCTGACTCCTAGCAACCCTGTAGCACAGAACAGAGCTGCCCTATAGGGTTTCCAAGGAGCATCGAGTGGATTCGAACTGCTGACCTTTCGGTTAGCAGCTTTTTCACTTAACCACTGCACCACCAGGGCTCCCTTCTCATAATCAGACAGGACTGAAATGCCTCTCATCATGTCAAGGGTGTACACGGTCAATACGACTGTTCACTGTTGATGTTGACCTTCATCACCTGGCTGGTGTCTTCAGGTGTCCTTCCGGTCAGAGTCCACCATTGTACCCCTAAGTGCATCTTCTGCCCAGCTCTGTTTCTGACAGGAAGTATGGGATCCCACCAGCTTACACATGGGCCACTGCCTGTGTCCCTGTGCCAGGTTTCAGCATCACTCTCGCCTACCCAGATCGATTCTCCTTCCAGAAGGCAGCGTACCCTTCCACAATGCAAAGCAAGCCCTGGCACTCCCTTGCCTGCATCTCACCATCACCTGCCCATTGTATGTAGAAGAACTTCTATGCCCTGGTGCTCCTGGCTCTGCCATGTCTCTCCTACCTCCGCTCCTGCCCTTCCCCTGACCCCTGGTCCCTCACCCCCCATTCTACTTGCAGCCTTTGGCCCATTCATCGCACCTTCCAAGCTTTTCACTCCCCGGGGACTTTCCTGTGCCTCACACACCCTAGAACTTCAGTTCTAGAAGAGACTCAGCAATCATATCGAGTCTCCCTTTAACAGATAAGAAACCTGAAAGTCAGAGAAGGTAGGCAGCTTGGGCAAGGGAACACAGCAACTTGATGCCACGGTTGGAATCCAGGTTTTCTGATCCCTGTGGCATTACTCAAAGTGGCCTTGCTGTGGTCATGCTAAAATAATGTCCCATATGGGACAGGGATCTGGGAATTGCCATGGGGATTTACAGAACACATCTCCCACCCCACCTCTGCACAGGTCCTAGACTTAAGGGACCACCTTTAAGACAGGGAAGGGGCTGATTTCTCACCCTCCACTCAGTGAGAGCTCTTCCTCACCTCCACAAAACCTAAACCGACTGCTGTTGAGTCAATTCTGGCTCACAGCCACCCTATAGGACAGAGTAGAACTGCCCAAAAGGGTTTCCAAGAAGTGCCTGTATTAGAACTGTTGACCTTTTGGTTAGCTCTTAGCCACTGCTTCACCGTGGTTTCCTCACCTCCATAGTTAGGCTTTAGAAAAAGCACAGGAAGCCATTTCCTGAGACTGACCCTTCAACTTTCTTCTGCTCTGCTGTGTCACACTCCCTTCAATCCCAGCCAGAGCAGTAGGGACTCGACCTTAGATCCCAGAGTTCCAAATTACTCTTGGATCAGACTTCTCAGCTCATCAGCCTTCAGACTCCCAGTGTTCAGCGGGACTGGCACCCACTGAGTGATGAATGGGTCCCCATTAATTTCCTGCCCATTGGCAGTAGAACCATCCACCTCCCTATTAAGAGAACCACGTGCTTGGCAAGGGAAAAGCCGGCAAACAAAGAGGAATATTTTTATGATTCTGCTCTGGGTGCATTCATTCGAGGGTCTGTTTAGCTTCAGGGCGAGCAGGAAGAGATTAAATAAGTAATGGATGTCATAGCACTTTCTAAACTGTGAAATGAGAGCTAAAGCACTTTCGAACTGCAAAGTGCTATGTAAACATGAGATGGGAAGGGTGTCAGCGCCGTTGGGTAGCCACATCCCAGCGGTGGAAGCCGCAATCTCGGCTTCAATATTTCCAGCTCCTTTGTGAATGTGGAAACCCTGGTGGCACAGTAATTAAGTGCTGTGGCTGTGAACCAAAAGGTCAGCAGTCTGTATCCACCAGGTGCTCCCTGGGAACTCCATGAGGTAGTTCAGCACTGCCCAATGGGGTCGCTATGAGTTGAAACTGACTCGGCATCACCGGGCGTGGTTTGGTGGGTTTGTGAATTTAGGTTCATAATATTTGCTATCCAGTGAGTGCTTTCTGCCTCCCTCTTTCTTAGGGACTTTCCTTTGTGTCAGGCTGTGTTGACACTTGTCCTGTGGTTGTTAGTTGCCATCAGGCAGCCTCTGTCTCACAGTGACCCTGTGTGTGTACAGCAGAGCAAAGCACTGCCCGGTCCTGCCCTATCTTCGTGGTCATCGGTGTGTCGGAGTCCGTGTTTGTGGGCCTGTGTATCTTCAGTGCCTTCCAACCTGGGTGACTCGTCTTCCGATGCTGTGTCAGACAATAGTCTGTTGTGATCCATAGGGTTTTCAGTGACTAATTTTTGGAAGTAGATTTCCAGACTTTTCTTCCGAGTCTGTCTTTGTCTAGAAGGTCCACTGAAATCTGACTACCATGCTGACTCTCCTGGTAACTGAAGTTCCACGGGCACAGCTTCCAGCACCACAGCAACCCGCAAAGCCACCCTGGGACAGGTGGCGGCAGCTAGAGCTACAGGGCATCAATTTAAGAATGGACGCTGATTGCTGATTAACCACTGCCCTGGTGCCATAACAGCTAAGTGCGTCACCTGATAACCAGACAGTCAGTCGTTCAAATCCACCAGGTGCTCCTGAGAAACTCTATGGGGTAGTTCTACTCTGTCCTACAGGGTCACTGTGGGTTGGAATCGACTCAGCGGTGACAGGTTTGATTTGGTTTGATTTTTTCTCTGATCAAAGGCATTTTTCTGTACGAAGTTAGTTAAGTGCAGGAAGTCCTAGAGAACCAAGATTTTGAAGCTTTATAAAAGGTGTAAACATCTATGTGAAGAGTTTGATATTTTTCTAATTATTTTTTGTGATTCTATGACTGTATAGATTTGTCAAAACTCTTCAAGCTGTGCACTTAAAGCTGGTAAATTTTACTGTATGTAAATAAAACTTCCCAAAACTGACTTTTTTGAAAAGGCATAAAAATGGAAGGACAATTTGGTATTTTTCAAACTAACAATTATTATGCTCTTAATTTAACCTAGTATCCTGATGTGCAATGGCTAAGTACTTGGCTGAAAACCAAAAGATTGGTGGTTCAAAACCCACCAGTCACTCTCAGGGAGTAAAGACCTGGTGATCTGCTCCTGTAGAGATCACAGCCTAGGGAATCCTATGGGACAGTTCTACTCTGTCCTATAGTGCCACTATGAGTCAGAAGCCACTCAACAGCACACAACAACATTCCTAGACTAGTCGGGAATCTTTCATTCAACATTACTTAGAAGTTTGTCTTTAGGATATACCTTGCAGGCTGAAATAGAGTTCTAAATCTTCAGGCAATCTTCAAATAAAAATAAAAATTTAAAAAATCTATTTCTTGGACTTTGAGTAAAGAAGATTGTCCTTGACCGTGAGAAGACAGGGGAAGGTGAGGCTCAGCCAATGAGTTGAAAGGCCTTCAGAGAAACTGCAGATTTACCTAAGAAGAGATTCTACCTGTGGATGGCAGCCTCAGCTCCTGCCCAAGAGTTTCCAAATACATAAGATTTCAGGCTTACCTGCCAGCCCCACAACCACATGTCAGTTCCTTGCCATGTGTCACCAGGGCTCTTGTTTCCCTCCAGCCAGACCACATTCACAGGTACTGGCATTAGGTCTTCAGTATCTATTTTGTGGGGGACACAATTCAATCCTTAACACCTGGGCAAAAGGAGTTTATATTCTCTGGTTCCCAGGAAGCAGGCCAAGGGACAGATACATGAAGCCAGGTGCTTTTCTGAAGTCACAAAGTTGTAAAGTGAGGCCAGAGCAGAACCAAACAGATGGGGCTGCCTCACATCTCATGTTCTTTCTGCAACACCACGTCTTTGGGTCACCTTTGGACCAGGAGCATCCAACACCTCTGTTCTCTCAGGGCTTAGGGTGGCCCCTGCATACTCAGGGTCCCTGGGTGATGGCTTTCTCCATCTCAAGGAAGAGAGGGCTGCTGTGGTGACATGATCCACAGAGGGAACATGCCACTGTAATGCCTGTCATCCGTCACCCATTCCAGCAGGAAAGACAAATTGCTAAGCATGTCTTGTGTCCTCTTTCATACCCTGGTGGAGAATAACAATTAAAACTTCTCATTGCAGGAGTCACCCTACAGGCAAATGAAAGAAAATTGAATGGGGAAATGGGATGAGAAAGTAATTTCTTTGGGGGTTCGGGTAACTTCAGAATTGTTCCGAGCGATGATCCCTCTTACAGTGGGCTTAGCTGGCAGTCTTTGGGTGGAAGCCCTTAAGAGAAAGACCAGAAAAGTTCTCAGTGGTCAGGGAAATAGAACATTTATAAATATGAATGTAAATATGTGTTATATATTCACGTGTGTACATGTGAATATATAACAATATATAACACAACCTTAACCATCACAATGTACATGTGTATCACATGTACACATGTGAATATATAACACATGTACATTGTGATGGTTAAGGTTGTGTATCAACTTGACTGGGCCATGATTTTCAATGGTTTGATAGTTGTGTGATGCTATGATCACTGCCATGATGAGATTTGATATTCATTGATCTTCTCTGTGAGGGGGTCTACTGTGAGTAGCCAGTCAGTTGAAAGGGAGTTTCCTTGGGAGTATGGCCTGTATTTAGCATAAGTGAATATTCTGGCAAGAATTGTGGGCTTTGCTCATTCTGGATCCTGCAACTAGCTCTTATTTGTCTGACCTCATGTTCGACGGCACTTGGCTTGGCTTTTGGCCTGTTCTTGGAGCTTGAGCTAGCATGTTACTTTTGGTCTTGCCTACTGATCTTGGGATTCATCAATCTTTGTAGCCTGTAAGAAAGAGCCCTGATCTCTGACCTGCTGATCCTGGATTCACTGGCCCCTGGAGCTGTGTGAATCAGGAGAAGCCTCTACCCTGACCCATGAATTTGTGACATTCCAGTCTCAACAATTAGTGAGCCATTTCCTTGACATCAATCTCTTTACATACATTTATACAGTTTACTGGTTTTGCTTCTCTATAGAACTCAGCCTAAGACATGCATTTACATCCGCATCTATATATACATTCACTTAAAATAATACTTTTAAAAAATATATCTTTGGGGGAGGTGGCAGTATACACGATCAAACATACATCCATTCCCAATTTCAACATGAACAGTTTGATGATATTGGCTACACAGTTTGTGTTGTTTTACTTTTCTCATGATCTCTACCCACGATGTTTCATTATCATTAATTTAAGTTCTCTGCCCCTTAAAGTGCTCATCTGTGCTTTACCTTAAATGTTGTCAGTTTAAGTGCACATAGATGCTTCTTCATAAGAGCACAATGCTCAAGACAAACATTCTTCATTTATTGATGAAACTGTTTTTTAGCTTAACAATGGCTTCATGGGATAGTTTCAGTTCGAATTTTAAAGATTATTTCTGGGCATTGGATTTGGGAATTTCCCCCATCTCAACAGATCTAGTAAGTCTGGCTTCCAGATGTACTTGAATTTCTGTTCCACACTTTTCCTCCTTTTGATCAGGAGCCATCTATTGGATCCTTTATTAAAGTGTTCAGAAATGGAAGCCAGGCATCATCTACTTCTTCTGATCTCATGACAGGGTAAATGATAGTTTATGGAGACAATGAAATCTGTAGCCCATTTCCTTTTCCAATTCCTGGGACTCCTTCTTTCTCTGCTATTCTAGGTGAATCAAGACTGATGGTTGTATCTTAGATGGTGGCTCAAAAGCTGTGTAAGATCCAAGGAGCTGATCGCTGAACTGACAGGTAGAAAAGAAAACAACAACACTCTTTAAATTTAAAAACCCAATACACCTGTTAAAGGGAAACTTGAAAGTAAATAAAAGCAGGAAAGAAAGAGCAACCCACTTTGGTGCTACCTGCCTTGCTCAGTGAACCCAGTCCTTCAGAAACAGATTTAGAGGTAACAGCTGATCCACTGAATGCTAGGGCTCTTTTACCAGATTCAAAGTTACAGTTTGGAAGATAAAGGAAAATGCTACTCAGTGCACCAGGCAAGTGCTGGCTGCTTCATTTTTATCATCTCATTTCATTCTTACAGTGATGCTGAGAGATCAGTGTCACGGTCCCTGCCTGAGGAATGAGGAAAGGGAAGTTCAGAGAGTCACAGCTTCCAAGTGGTGGATTCTGGGTTCACGTGTAGTTCCAGCAGACTCTAAAGTCCCTATTATGCCTGAGGACTTCAGAAGTATCATTGTGGAATAAGACATAACCCTTACCCTCTAGCTGCTGACACTCCAACAAGGATAGACGGACAGATGTGCATGACTGAGCAGAATCCCAGACAAATGCAGAATGCCAAATCCCAGAGGAGATAAGAAAGGAAAAGGTTCAAATAAAGTCCTTTAGAAGTCACAGAAAGAGCAGATTACTTTTAATTAGAACCATCACAGGGGATCTGATTAATGGACAGGGTGACATTTGAGAGGGGCCTTGGAAAAGAGGTGGAATCTTAAATGGCATATGGGGGAGGCTGAAGGTCACCTAGGCAGGGGTGACAGAGTAATGGAAGACAAAGAGGTAGAACACTCCAGAACCAAGTTGAAGGGTGTGAGTGGAAGTCTTAGAAACAGGCCTGGCAAGAAGACAGATTTGAACTTATGTTATTAAGCAGGGGAATGACATGTTCTGAGCAGCAGTGAAGCAAATCACTATGGCAGAACCTGGACACTGAATTAAGGGCTGGGGGGAGGCTGGGAAAACCAGGTAGTCTGCAGTTACTATCATAGAGCAGAGAGTTGTTAGGGTGGAAGGACAGCAGTGATGTGGGGATGAAGAGGAAGAGAGCATGTGCAAGGCAGAAATAGGAAGGCTGAGTTTGGAGAGATTTGTAACCTGAATTTCTGAGATGATGGGGGCTATCAGTTAGCAGAGGGAGCCAGGAAGAGAATCAGGCTTGGAGCAAAGCTGACTGTGGTCAGATTCTGTCCTGTTGAGTTTGAAGTGCCTGTGACATGTCCAAGAGGAAGACATGTGTCAAGACATGCTGGCGATACTGGTCTAGCACATTCCAAACTACCCTTTAGCACACTCATTGGGAGCCTTGAAGCTCATCTGTTCCAGCCTCATCATCCATGAAGTGGACCCAGCAGGGCCCTAGCCTCCAATTCCTCATTCCTCTGATGTCACTTGCCTTGGAAAACCCCCTCCCAGGGCCGTCTCCTTCATTTCCCCATCCTTGGCACCCTCCTCCTTCTGAAGTCCTAACTTCTGGTATTCCCCATTTACCCCTCTTAGGTAAGCTTCCCGTCTTCTCAAGACTTCATTGTATTGGGGGTTCTCATCAGTGTTCTGCTTCCCTCAGCCCCTGCTTCTTCTCCCAGTCTTTGGGACATTTTTCATTGCTACCCCATGATGGATTTTCTAAGCAATTCTCTCATTAGCTTCCTTGATTCCTTGCACCTCTATCCCTGAACTACACCCACACTTTGGCTCTGTTAATACAAAACCCTTCCTCCTTCCCTGCTCTTGCTGTGCTAGATGGCTTAGCAGGAGAAAATTTCTATTACTGTATTGATTGGGTCTAATAAAATTTGAGTCTCTTTCCTTAGTCGAGCATCCAAGCCACCTGCCTCAACCAAGGATCCAATCCTTCCTCAAATGGGCATCCATGTCACATGCCTCAACAGTGCACCCACGCCACCTGACAGTCTTTTTACTTTGTTCAGCTTCCTGTCCTATGCCACTTCCTATCTCCTTGCTCTGTAAGTTATCCCTTCTTTTTCCTATATCTTCCACCTCCTCTTCTCAACTAGAACCATGCTCAAATCTCTCCCACTTCAGTATCATCCCATCTCTCCCAAGTTTTTCTCTTCCTAATTTGTCAAGGGCATAACCTCGAGTTTCTAATGTCATTCAATGACTTCCGTTCACCTCTTAGCCCATTAATACTGGCTTTGATCCCAACTAACCAACCAGTTTCCATGGAGTCTGTTCTAACTCATGGAAACCCCACATGTGTCAAACTAGAACTGTACTCCATAAGGTTTTCAACAGCCAATTTTGGGGAAGTAAATCACCAGGCTTTTCTTCGAATGTGCCCGTTGGTAGACTTGAACCTCTAATCGTTCAGTTAGCGGCCTAGGCTATTAGCCACTCGCACCACTCCTGCTCTTCCGGAATGCCTCCCAGGAAGGTCATAAGGGAGCTCCCATCAGCCAAAGACAACATGCTTTTCCCACGCATCATCTAACTCTGCCTCACTTCTAGATTTTATTCTGCCTGTGGTCCCAAGGTTCTCACGGCACCACAGCCTCTGGCTTTCCTCAGACGTCTCTCATTCTCTCCCATCATTCTTCATGGGGGTCCTCTTCCTCTCATCATCCTTTAAATGTTATTACTTAAGATTCCATTCTCTGCCCATCCATAAAACCAAATCCATTGCCATCAACTCGATTCCAACTCACAGTGACCCCGCAGGACAGAGTAGCACGGCCCCATAGGGTTCCCGAGTAGTGGCTGATGGATTCAAATTGCTGACCATTCGGTCAGCAACCAAGGTCTTAACCACTGTGCCACTGTACCCCTGAGAACTTCATTCTTAGCCCAGGCCTCTTAAATTTACCTGGCTTGGGGGCTCTTATTCATTGTTTCAATTACCAATTGAATTTTAATTACTCCAAGACTGTAGCACCAACCCAGACGTTTTCTATGAGCCCACCTCCCGTTATCTGTGTACCAGATCCCTACATCTAAACACACTACTGGCTCCTCCAACTCATCACAACCACAAGTGCACTCTGTCTCATCCTTGGTGGTAGAACTATCTACCCAGTTAAACCCATCCTTGATTCTCCTTCCTCTTACCCATCATATCCAGTCGATCTCCAGGCTCTGATTATTTTAGCTCCTAAATACCTCTTAAGCCATTTCCCTCCTCAGTATCCCCCAGTGTTTTATATATGCTAAATGAGGCCTGATGAGGCAGTACTGTTCCGTGGTAGAATTCTCACATCTCATGTGGGAGACCTGGGTTTGATTCCCAAACAATGTACTTCATATGTGACCGCTGCCAATCTGTCAGTGGAGACTTTCATGTTGCTATGATGATAAGTGGCCTTTCAACAGAACTTTTAGACTAAGAGCTTCTTCCAGGAAGAGAAACCTAGCAACATACTTTCAAAAGTCAGCCAGTGAAAACATTGCAGATTACAAAGATCTGATCAGCAACCAATTGCAACACGGGCATGGAACCACGTGGTGTTGTGTTCCATTTTGCCTGGGGTCCCCATGAATCAGAGGGCAAGTCAGCAGCAGCTAACAACAACAACAATCAAGCCCCGCACCCCTCCCCTGGATTCCTACAACAGCCTCCTGTAGTAGTCTCCTATAGAAGCCTAGTGGTGCAGGGAATAAGCACTAGGCTGCTAACTGAAAGCACAGTGGTTCACAGTTCCGCATAGTGGTTCACAGTTCCACAATGGCTATGGAAGAAAAGACCTGGTGATCAGTTCCCATTAAGATTTACAGCCTAGGAAACACTATGGGGGCAGCTCTATTCTGTCACACAGGGTTGCTCTGAGTCAGAATTGACTCAATGGCATGCAATAACGACAGCAGTCTTTTACCTTCAGTCTGGTTTTCCCCAAACCATCCTCCACACTGTGAAAGACAAACCCTACAGAACCAGTCTCCCACTTACAACCTTTCAAAGGCCCTCAGTTACCCATAAACAACGTTTGCCAAAGAGGTTTTATGGACACTGGCTTCCCAGAATGTTAAAAAGTTATTACCAAGCCAATAAGCTGGACAGTTTTCTTCATTTTAGGGCTCCTCCGTCTCTAATATGTCAGTGTGTGTTGGGAAACTCTGCAACACTATCTGGACAGACTTGGTCTCAGGAGTTGGTCTCAAGTTGCATTTCACTAGATTTGTGTTTCAAAGACAAACAACTCAACAGTCATTAGTCTACATAATAAGGTCAGAGTTCCTGCAGCTGCCACCTAAGACCCACCCCGATCTTGTCCACTCTACTGATCACTCCAGCCTTACTCCAGCCACCCCCTCTAACTTGCCTCCTAGCCTAGAAAAATAGCAGGCACATGCAGACTGCTACTCACATCACCCTAGATCTTAGGTCACTGTCATTGCTCACACTGTGCACTCTGCTTGGACTGTTCTTCCAAACCATCTTCCCTTGACTAATTCCTAAGAATTTTTCAGATCTCAACAGAGTTGTCTAGGAAGCCTAGCTCTTAGTATGCACCCAATGGCCAAGCTAGCTCTGCCCAGCCAAAGCCAAGACAAGTGCCGTCGGCCCAGTGGACACTTATTCAAGCAGTTAAAGGAGAGCTGTGAGCAATTCATACCCTGTCCCTGGCCCCCTCTAGGTTTGCTGACTGCATGAGGACAGGAAGGGGAGGGCATGCACTTTCCTTATAGAGGGGATAAGCCCAGAAGATTCTGAGTCACCTTGAATCCGACAGATCCCTCTTCTTGTCGCCAGGAGTAGTGAGTTGATGGGTGTCGACTAAAGAGTGGAAACCTTGCTCCAATGTTTCCAAAAAGCCAGAAGTTTCTATGTTAGGGGGCAAGATAGAAACCTGATTAAGAAGACAATTATTTCTCTTCTGCAGGAAATGTTGGTTGGGCTTCTTTTTATCGGTGAAAAAAATATCATTTCGGTGCATCAAAAGGGTGACATTGCAGCCATAGCCCTATTGTCTGATGAGCACAGATGACACCTTCTGAGGGTCTCTTTGTGACACCGAACAGAGACACAACAGAGCCTAGAAGCAGAAAGGCAACAGGGATTCAAACGTTCTCTTGCGTGTTCAGAGGACTGGATTTCAAGAGTCTCTCTTGATGTGTTTTATCACAGTCTAAGTTACAGAAGTGACTGTCACCGCCATTTCTCAGTTGAAATCCCTCTGGTTATCCCAGCCAGAAGGGGCTTGGACCAGCATATTCAGCTTCCACTTCGCCTTCTCAGGATGTATTCTGCCACCATCCCTGGTCCACATGCAGAGGACGGCTCCCGCCTTCCAGTATTGGCTTCCTTCCCGTCCTCGTCCACTTATGCCCTACCCTCCCAATTAATCTAATTAGTTTCTGTCTCCCTAACCTTGGACTGCCCATGACTGTATGCAAAACGTCATGAAGTTGTTTCTCTACCAAATGCATCAGCAACCTGTCTCCCCAGACACGGTTTCTGGTTATCCCATCTCCTTGTAAGCAAGGCTGACACACAGTGTGGCCCCAGGGGAGGAGCACAGAAGGGGATTTGGAGTAGGCCAGTTCTGCATCGCAGACGGTTCTGCCTGTAAGCAGTCTGTTTAGTTAGGTTTAAGGCACTTAATTCTTCTGGGTCTCAGTTTTCCCATCTGTCAAATGAAGATAATGATACCCAAGGTACAAAATTTGTGGTTACCAGCTGAAAGGACCTCACACACCAAAAAACATCATTAATGTGTGAGTTGATGGAGTCAGCATGGGCTTATCTGACCTTCCCAGGGAGTGTTTCCTTATCAACAGGTGACTAGGAGGGCTAGACACAAAAATAAGTGAAATGGCTACAACTCCATGCCGGGTTCGCAGAAGTCTCCTTCCGCTCTCTGTCTCCAAGATTACCCACACGTCCCATTCCTGTGCCATTCTTGCTGTTCCCATGGCTTCATCGGAAAGGCGTGGGTGACCTTCCGTCCCCCTTTGAGCCGCCTCCGCCCTCTGCGCCCTCTGTTTACTTCGTCCCATTGCCACTCACTGAGTTCTAATTGCTTGTCTCATTAAAAATTGCAAAACTGTTCAATACTAATTACTCCTGCAGTGGGGGGGGGAGGCACTTCTTTTAAAGAATGTACACTCAAAAGCATCTTAACAGTCGGGGGCGGGGCGCGGGGGGCGGGAGTGGATGGACCACACTGCCAGGCTTCATCTTCTTCCCGGAATTAGTGAATTCTTTCTAGATTTTAATTATATTTCTCAACAACAAAAACAAGACCCATTCCCCTGCAAGGAATGCCTGCCCGCTTTAGGAAGAGAGGAGCCAGATGTGACACGAACAGCAGGAAGACAGAACAAGAGACAGTCACGGCTTCTGCGGAGTGAGCGCGCACACGCCAGACCGGCCTCCAGTGCTCCCCGTGCACCGCACCGCTTCCTGTCAGCCCCCTCTGGGAAGCAGTTACTATGCGCACCCCTATTTTACCCGGGGGGATACTGGTCCTCAGCACAGTGAAGCCCTTTGCTCAGGGTGAAGAGGCCAGGGTGTGGTAGAGCTGAAACGTCAATGCAACATCTTATGCCAGAGCCTACTTCTTACCCACTAGGCTGTCCTGCCTGAGGAGGGAGATTAGAAGCACATGTACTGTCATGGGTTGTATTGTGTCCCCCCTAAAATGTCTGTGTTGATTTGACTCGGCTGTGAGTCCCGGTATGGTGCAGTTCCTCCCACGTGTTGTGAATCCCGCCTGTGTGGTGGTGATGAGGGGGAATGGGCAGCAGTGGTGTCAGTGAGGCGGACTCAGGTTACCAGCTGTGGGATAGACGGGAGAGAAGGGGGCAGAGAGAGTTGGGAACCCCAGACCACCAAGCGAGCAGCACCAGAGCAGAGCACGTCCTTTGGACCTGAGGTTCCTGTGCTGAGATGCTCTTGTTGCGTTTGGACTCTTGGCCTACCAGACTGTGAGGATTTCTCATACTGAGTGGACTTGTAACTCAGAAATGGATTTGCAGCTTACTGGACTGTATCAATTAATTTTCTCTTCATGAAGCCTTCCAACTGTAGTATTTTCTGTTAGAGCAGTAGCAAGTGCCTAAAACATGTGCCATGAAACTGTCTGCCCTCTGAACCCCAAGACCCTGTGATCAGTCATGGTAGAGCTCTAAACAGCCCCCAAGTTCCCACCTACATTTTCAACAGCAGCCATGCAAGAGTGGATCATGATTTGAGTCCTTTTTGGGAATGTCACTGAACCTCCCTAA
Organism: Heterohyrax brucei; assembly: GCA_028571685.1. Classification (NCBI taxonomy): domain Eukaryota; kingdom Metazoa; phylum Chordata; class Mammalia; order Hyracoidea; family Procaviidae; genus Heterohyrax; species Heterohyrax brucei. Next base: position 118,532,044 of record CM053151.1, on the reverse strand, counting down.
CGCTGTTTTCTCATCTGGAAAATGGGACCAATGATCTCTGCTGTCTCTGAGCTTATGGATGAACTGGAGCTAGAAATGAAATACCACATGTAGAGAGTCAGGGCCTGCAGATCCCTTGACAACTGTATTTTTATTTTATTTATTCTGATTGAGTGGAAGTATACAATCCAGTTTAAATTTGCATGCCCATCTATGTGCAGCTCGTACTGCTCTCCTTGCCTGGTGACAGCACACTCTTCCTTTCTGTGCTATACAAGTCATATCTTCTTAATCTCCTGTCCCCTCTTCTCTACCCTGTACACTATCTTCTAGTAAGAGGCCAATAGGATGACATCCTGTGGATGCACAGAACTATAATGTGCACACACGATATGGTCACTATGTCACCAAGTCGGATACATTCCCATCTGAGCAGTTGATCTCAGTAATGATTTATGAACAAGGGCAGCATCAGGTCTAGGGGCCGTGCTCCCAGGGGAACCCCCAGGCCTTCAGACCATCAATTGTGGTCTTTTAGTGGAGTTTTCAGGTTGCACCCCTCTTTATTCTCATGTTGCCACTGGGACTCAACTTGGTGAACCCCATCAGAGCTGTCACTGGTGGTGGCCAGGCACCTTCTGGTTCTTCTGGTCACATGTTTATGTAGTCAGCCATTCACGTGAGTCTTTCTGACTTCCGGGTTCTCTTTCCCCCGTGTCATTTTTGACCTTGGTAATCATCTAATCCTGCTGAGTTGGACCATTTAGTGTACCTCAGATGGCAGCTTTCCAACTTTTAAGACCCCAGACACCATTCACCAATATGGAGTGGAGAAGACTGTCCTAGCAATAGGCCAGTTATGCCAATTGGCCTCAATGTCCCATGAGAGCATGGCCCTGGACCTCCGACCCTGCTACTTGGTCCTTGCAATATTGACAGCTGTATTTTTTTAAAGTCAGGAAGTCACAGTGAGCAAGGCTGTTGTCTCTCTGAGCTTGGGGAGTGGGTGCAAAGAGGCAGGCGAGGGCCCTCCAGCAGCTGTAGGGACCCTACAGCAGTGAAGGCGTTCCTTCCTCAGGGCTCTGGAGAGTTCTTTCTACCAATAGCCTGACTGGCCAGGGCTCCCTGCAGAAGAACCTCTTTTTCAGCTTCCATCCAGATGGGCTCTGTTGCGGATGCTGCCCAGGGTGACATATTGCACTGAGCAATCTTACTGGCTCAGTCCCTGTCAAGGCAGCCTGAATGGCTTGCCCCATCCCACGAGCCTAACTTTTTGTTTGGGGCTGATGGTGACAGCTTAGATAGAGTTCAAAGCCACATTGCCCTTAGGCATAACCGAGGTGCACGCAGACACCTTGTTAGAAATGAGAGTATCTGGTGATCCATGGGGCTGCTTTTTGTAGAAAGTGTGAGACAGAACAAGGAGGGTTGAGTCATTACACCACAGGTGCCATCTGGAGCTTTCTGGATCAGTAGTTCTCCTCTGGGAGTGGTTTGTACCCGGGGGATATTTGGCAATGTCTAGAGACATTTTTGAACGTTACAGCTGAGGTGAGAGCAAGAAGGTGTTTCCTCTGACAGCCAGTAAGTAAAAGGCAGGGGTGCTGCTGCATTTCCTGTAGTGCACAAGTCAGTCCTCCACGACAAAAAAGCATTTGACCCCAAATGTCAACAGATCTGAGGTTGAGAAACCCTAGTCTATGAAGTAGCTGCAGCTTCCCCTGTCGCCACTAGCCTCTGTGTGTCTTTCCTTAAGAACAAATGGCCCTTGAGTGTTTCCAGTCTCCTCAGTTAACACTGTGGGCCTAGAGATGCACGTCACTGTCAAGAAAAGTTTCTTGCTTTTGAATAGAATAGCAATGCTTGCCATCCTATTTTAGATCGGGGTTTTTGAGACACCTGCTAAAATAGTACATGTCATTTAGTCAGTTCAAACTCATGGTGGCCTCCTGTGTGTTGGAGTAGAACTGTGCTCCATAGGGTTTCCAGTGGCTGATTTTTTGGAAGTAGGTCACCAGGCCTTTCTTCCGAGGCACCTCTGGGTGGACTCACAACTCCAACTTTTCGTTAGCAGTTGAATGCATTAACCATCTCCTAGCCAGGAGCAGAGTATGCAGCAAAGGACTCTGAGCCCACAGGTGACTGCAGTGTCACAATACAGCAGGACTCCAGTTTCTGAGTGGTATTAAGATTCCCCCCGAACCAGGAACAACCGCACTGGAGGCAGACAGCGACCTCTATAGTAGGGAGCTGCTGAAAGGCAGCATTTTATTTGCTAGGCAGCTGCTGTTAACCACCCTGCCATCAGATCTGTGCCCAGGCTGTCCACATGAGTGGCTGACCCCCTTGGGTCACCATTACACTTTGATCTCTAGTGGTACGAACAGTTAAGTGCCCATCTGCTAACCCAAAGTTCATGGTTGAGTTCATGCACAGGAACCTCGGAAAAAAGGGCTGGCAACCGACTTTGGAAAAACCATCCATGGAAAACCGTATGGAGCACAGTTGTACTCAGATACACAGTTCTGCCCTATCAGAGTGCAGGAATGCTTAGGAAGAACAAGGTGTTTTCACCTGGACTCTTAGGGGGATGCTTAAGAGCAAAGTCTTTGGAGTCCCATCTTTGGCTTCCTAGGTGTTGACCTGGGGCAATTGGACCCCACCCAGGGCCTCCTCTTCCCTGTCTCTGATCTAACTTGAGCTGGACTCCTAAGGTCCCTCTTGCTTTGATGGCTTCTGAGCCAGATGATTACCCTCCATTCAGACTTGCCACTGGCTCTTAGGTCCCAGGGCTTGTCCTCTGATCTCCTTTCCAGAGAAGGCAGCACAGCAAGCTGACTCCTAAAAGCAACATGTGTCACTGCAGTGTGACTCCAGGGTGAGACCTTCCTCTGCATTCAACGAAACAGCACCAATACCTTCATCCCTTTTATTTTTTTAAGTGGAGCTTGAAAAAGGAGCAGCACTCCGGTAGAATGTTGACATTGTCTTCCTAATTAAATCTAGGGGAGAACCCTCACTGAACAAATGCCAATAAAATGTATCTCTGAAATTAAATTTCGACAGCTGAATCAACACTTGACGAGCAGTGGCTTTCTCCTGACGGTTCTCTGGTGCGGGTAATTCATTTTTGTACTGAGTGCTCCCTTCTCTTGGCACACACCATGCTTTCGGGCACCGTGCTGGGTATTTGGAGGCAGTGATAATAATACCAGTGATAGCAGCATCAGGTTGCCCAGGTGATGGAAGGAGCATTCTCCACGCACCGTCTTGTCCCCTCACAGCAATGCTGTCAGGGAGGTGCTGATGCTGTCATAGAGATGAAGAAGCAGGCTCAGCACAGCGAAATCAACTGTTTAATGTCACGTGGCATAAATGACAGAGGCAAGGTTCAAACCCTCATTTGATGCCAGAGCATGCCAACCATGATAGCGCTCTGGGAGCTCCTTACTCTTTCTTTGAAATGGAGCAACTGGCATTTTCTCATTCTTCTTTAGTGTGTCTGAAGCATTTTCAGAAATGTTTCTTATTTTTAGAATGGGAATGAAAATGGGCTTTTGTTAGGCAGATACAGCTTCAGACAGATCTCTTAGCTCCCTGCCAACCAGACTGCCACCCCTAGGCCTTTCGTATCAAGAAAATCTGGAGCAACCAGTGCAGGGACACAAAGAGGTAAATGTATCAGTGTGGGAAAGCCTTCCAGTGTGCTGATTCCAGTTGCTGTAGACTCAGGCTACCTGGATTTGAATCGCAGTTATACCGTTGACCTGCGAGACTTTGGACAAGTCATCTAATCTCAGTGTGACTCAGTTGCCTTCTCTGAAAAATCAGAGTGAGGATAGTACCAACCTCATAGAGCCTGGCATCTCATGAACCATTGGCTATTGTTATTATTCCTTCACAGTCTACGCAATTCACAGAATATACAGGTGAATGGTCCTCATTCTCTGATCTCAAAGAGCTCCCACTGAGTGGGACTAATGTGACCCTAAGGTTGGACAGAGTGACGCAGAACCTCGCAGTGCAGTGAATGACTGTTTTATGGTCCTTCTAGCCGTTGCTGCTTGTAACACCCACAAAATGATTGGGTGGGACTATGCAAATGAGGGCTTGTGGCTCACCAAGGGGACCAGACAGCCTTCTAATAATGCAAATAAGGCATCTGGAAACTTTGCAGTTCTTTGCCATCCTGCTAGGCTTAAAGGGAGCCGATCCCAGAGGCTAGGGGAAACTCACTATCACCAAGAAGAGCCCCGAGTGGACTGTGTCTGTCTTCTGAGCCCAGGGCCCCTGTGTTAAGAACCTGCTAGAGCCAGAGGACGGAGAGCTGTAACACCAGGGATGCCGTGGGATGGTGAGCACGGCAGAGCTCCGTGGCAGAGACACGGTAGCAGCAGGACCAGAGGATGAGCACAAGATGATGCCACGGGCTTCCCGCTCTGAGAAGCAAGGAATCGCCAATGAGCGCGCTGAGCCAGGGAGCCGGAGAGCTGAGTACCTTGGGGCAGGCAGCCTCCTGGGGGGACGGAGTGCGTCTGGGCGCTCACCAGTGATGACCAACAGGCGCTGAGGGCTGTCCTGCACTGAAGGAAGGAGGGACGGGCTCTGCCCTTCGGGCGGCCCTGCAGAACCTGCCTGTGTGCTCCCTGATCCCAGGCCTGAGTGGTGGACTCTTGATCCTTATCCCAAGTTATACCTGCTACTTCCCTAATAAACCTCATAATTGTGAGAATGGTCTGTGAGTTCCACGTGGCCATTGCAATGAATTATCTAGCCCAGAAAGGAGTACCACGGGAGGGATGGCTGGTGTCAGAATTAGTGATAAAAAGGTTGAGAGTGGAGACACGTCTAACCTCCACAGCATAGGAATCAGCCTTGGGCTGACGTTAATGGGGATTCTGTCTCTCCCACTGAAGCTAACAAGGAGGGCTGACCCCACTGCTTCCTTCTCGCAGGCCCGGGAGAGGTTCACGGGGTGTGTGAAGTGGTCAAAGGAGGGGCAGAGCGGACTCAGTGGTTGACAGCAAGGATGAGGTGGTAACGGCCACGGGTTCTGTGGACAGGTGGTCCAGGCAGAGGGGAGCCACGGAGAAGGGTGGTGGCAAAGGCAGAGGCTAACAGAAGTGAGCGGAGACCCCCGACCACAGAAGTACACAGAAAATGAAATCAGACCAACGCGTGTGCGCCTGGCCTGCAAGAAGCCAAACTCTCAGATGCTGTTTATAAAAGGAAGAGTTTATGTCACAGGCTAGAAGGAGGAATGCAGAGGTCTCGACCTCAGACTGAGTTCCTCAATTTGAAGAAGCATTCATATTTTATAATTATACATATTCCCAGAGGGGTGGAGGAAGACAATGGGCAGGATCAGGAAGTTCTAAATATCCATAGTTTTTATTGATTACCCAATTCAAGTCAGGGCTAAGATTTGGCACAGAAGTGGCCAATGGACTCTGCTTTTGAAATGTGTTCAGCTACTGTTGCCAATGTATGTGGTCATTTTAGTTCTTAATGTGACTCTTTCTGTTTCTTGACATGAGTTTGCTTGTGTTATTGCACATGTGTGGCAGCCCAGGGTTGTCGGTCAGTCATCCTGGTCTGTTCTGAGCACATCTGTCCACTCTGAGTCAGTTAGGTCTGAGCACTTCCGGGGCTCTCCGTAGGGTCTGCAGAACAACTTAGAAGAAGCGACTAATGTGGTAAGGGAGGTGACTAGAAGTAGCCTGGTAACTGCTACAGTGCTCATTAATTAGGCGTCCCAACATCTAAGGTCCCCTAACAAAAAGACTGGTTCCTAAGTCTTCCTGAAAAGGCCAGCTGTGAGAGGAAGGGCTCCCCGCAGGGCAGCACGAGTCTGTCTTCCGTGGTACCCGGACCTCCCCTTTCAGTTCCCAGGACATCTGTTGGATCCCGCAGCCGCCTTGGAGACTCGCATGGTGGAATGTTTGTCTCCTATTTTAATCACAGTCACATTGATTGCCACTGAATCTATTCTGATCCACGGTGACCCCATGTGTGCCAGAGTAGAACCATGTTCCACAGGATTTTCTTTTTATATAGATCACCAGGCCTTTCTTCAGAGGTGTCTACGTGGTCATTTGAACCTCCAAACCTCTGTTTGGCAGCTGAACGTATTAACTGTGAGCACTCACACAGGGATTCCTTTCTTTTCCTGTGGTTGTTAGGTGTCACTGAGTTGATTCCAACTCGTCTTGACCCCTGTGACAGAGCAGAGCAGCCCTGTAGAGCTTTCCTGGCGCTGTGGAACCAGATCACCAGAGTTGCTGGGTGGGTTCAAGTGGCCAAGCTTTTGGCTGACAGCCTAGCCTAACTGTTTGTACTACCAGGGCTCCTAATTGTAGTCCAAACCAAAAATCCAACTGCCATCAATTCCAGCTCATGGAACTGGCCCATAGAGTTTCCAAGACTGTAAGTCTATCTGGGAGCAGACTGCCACACCTTTCCCCCACGGAGCGGCTGATGTGTTCAAACTTCCATCCTCTTGACTGGCCCAGCACTTAACCCTTGCCCTACTAAAAAAAAAACAAACCAAACTCATTGCCATCAAGTTGATTCCGACTCATAGTGACCCTATAGGACAGAGTAGAACTGCTCTGTAGATTGCTCAAAGAGTGCCTGGTGGATTTGAACTGCCAGCCTTTTGGTTAGCAGATGTAGCACTTAACGACTGCCCCATCAGGGTTGCCATTGTCCCAGTAGGGCTACTAGATCACAGACAAAGGACACATCGACCCCACAGTACTTGGGGCCAGCCTGTTTAACCTATATTAGCTACTACAATCGTCTCAACAAGCTAGACACAAGGTGTGTGCAAGGTTGTATCCTTTTACCAGACTTATTCAATCTGTACACTGAGCAGGTAATTCGAGACACTGGACTACATGAAGATCACGGCATCAGGATTTGTGGAAGATCCATTTACAGCTTGCAACATACAGAGGACACAACTTTGCTTGCTGAAAGTGAAGCGGTTTCAAAGCACTCACTGATGCAGATCAAAGACTACGTACAGCCTTCGGCATGGATTATACCTCTACATAAAGAAAACAAAAGTCTTCACAACTGGACCAATTAAGTAACATCACAGCAAATGGAGAAAAAATTGAAGGTCCTTTTACTTAGATCCACAATGACACATGCATAAACAGTAGTCATGAAATCAAATGACATATTGCATTGGGCCAATTGGCTGTAAAAGACCTCTTTAAAGTGTTTAAAAGCAAAGATGTCGCTTTGAGGACTGAGGTATGGCCTGACCTAAGTCATGATATTTTCAATAGCCTCATACACATGAGAAAGCTGGGCAATGAATAAGGAAGGCTGAAGAAGAATTGATGTTTTTGAATTATTTCGGTGGAGAACACTGAATATGCTGTAGACGCCGGCACAATTTTGTCTTGGAAGAAGCGCAGCTAGAAGGACCTTTAAAACTAGTGGTGGGAAGACTTCACCTCACTTGCTTTGGACATGTTGTCGGGAGGAATCAGTCTTTGGAAAATAACATCATACGTGGTAAAGGGTCACCGTAAAAGAGGAAAACCCTTGATGAGAAGGATTCACGTAGTGGCTGCAACGAGGGACTCAAATGTGGCCGTGACTGTGAGCACGGCTCAGGACCAGGAAGTGTTTCATTCTATTGTATGCAGGGTTGGGAAGAGCTGGAATTGACTCCACGGCACCTAACAACGACACAATAATCCTCCCAACCGCCTTAGTATCATCTTCCTTCTACAAGGAGGAAACTGACCAGTCAGTGAGGGGTTAGACGCTTTGCCAAAGGTCACTCGGCTGAGGGCAGGATTCACCAGGCAGAGCTGACTGCACAGCGCACGCCCTTAATGATTGCATGGCAAGATAAGTGAGGAACAGAGTGGGGAACAGAGTCAGGAATTGCTCTGGGGACTCCCTGTAAGAGGAAAGGACGGAATTCAAATCTGGTCCTCAGAGGCCAGCCCATTGGTCTTGGGACCTTAGCCATGCCCTTATGGTCTGTCCTGGCTAATACTGCAGATTCATCTGTTTCATGGTCTTGTCCAGCACTGGCCCATCTGCCCCAGAACTAGCCCACCTGTCCCTCACTGGCCGTATGCCCAGCACTGGCCCACCTGTCCCCCACTGGCTGTCTGCCCAGCACTGGCCCACCTGTCCCCCGCTGACCCCCTGTCCCAGCACTGGCCCACCTGTCCCCCGCTGACCCCCTGCCCCAGCACTGGCCCACGTGTCCCCCACTGGCCCTCTGCCCCAGTACTGGCCCACGTGTCCACCACTGGCCCCTGCCCCAGCACTGGCCCACCTGTCCCCCACTGGCCCCTGCCCCAGCACTGGCCCACCTGTCCCCCACTGGCCCTCTGCCCCAGTACTGGCCCACGTGTCCACCACTGGCCCTCTGCTCCAGCACTAGCTCATCTGCCCTGGGCACAGTGAGTACCCAGGTGCCTCCAGTAACCAGGAAACACATTTCTTACTTAAGCCAAAGAACACAAATGTCTTCTGCTAGCTGGATTTTGGCTGGTTCCACAAGCTTGGCGGCCCATAGCCACCAAACAGGACAAGGTCCAGAAGGACAAGTGTTTCCCTGTGGGTCTGAAATCAGGGCTGAGATCATAGTGGGCCTTGTTGCAAGTGGCATTTGCTTTCAGCTCAGAGAAATCCATTGTTCTTTGCAGATTGGGAGGGAGGGCAATACCACAGGTACACTGGAGTCTGTTTGGCAGTCTGACTCACTCGGGATGGTGCTGGAATGCTAATAGGACCCGTCCCTGCCGGTCACCCCTCTCCCACAGCAGCCTGCCCACTCACAGCAGAGGAAGCCGGGGGTGGGGGGAGGGCACTGTGCTAGCCAGCGGCTGGCCAGTATCCTGCATGGCACCGCTGCTGACCTGCCCTAAAGAATGGTCCTTCACTTCTCAGCACCTGTTTCCTAATCAGCAAAATGATAATAACAAGGAGGACTCCTGCCAGGTGGACTGGCGTTGATGAAACCGTGGATGTAAAAGTCATTGCTCAACTAGTGCTGAATACCTACCAAACCTGTTGCCATGGAGTTCAGTCTGACCCTTGGTGACCCCACGTGTGTCAGAGTAGATCTGTGCCCCACGGCATTTTAATGGCCGATCTGTCAGAAGGAGGTCACCACACATTTCTTCCAAGTCACCTCTGGGTGACCTTGAAACTCCATGCTCCCACTTCAGAGCTGAGTGTGTTAACCATTTGCATCACCCAGGAACTCCAAACACAGTCACGTGTCACTCGACATTCATGGTATGTTCTGTGAAGTAGAATGTTACGTGATTTGGACAGCGTGCCAACACCATACTTGTTGCTGGGGTGAATAGCCTCCCTCTACAGGTTCCTGTTGCGTCATCCACCAGGCAGCATGATCTCTTTGCATACACGAGACAGGAGATAAGCGTGTTGAATGGGGGAGGCTATTTCATTCACTGTGTCCGGTTATGGCTGCCACGTCCCACTCTCCAATCAGAATTTCTGAATTCTGTTATAATTGTATGGGACCACAGATGTCTATGAGATCAGATGCTGCCTGAATGGACGTAATGTGGTGCCTGACTGTAGGTAAGAAGGAGTAGTTGTACAGCCGGCTCATGATTGATCTAGTCCCCTAATTCAGTCAGCCTGGCAAATACCAGCCAGGGCCTGGGGTTTGTATTTTGGCTCTCTGTCATTTACTAACTTGGGACTCTGGACAATGCACCATCATTTACATATCTGTAAAATGGGGACAATAATGGTGCCTCCCAGCAAGATCATCACAGGAATTACATGAGCTAGTACGTGGTAAAGCACTTACTTACAACAGTGCCTGGCACAAAGTAAACAGATGTTCACAGCCGTCAGCAGTAGTGACACACTCATCACCATGTTGTGTAATTTGTCTCCCCAGCAAAATTGAGGAAGTTCTTAAGGGCTGGGATCAGGTAATTATCCTCTTGTGACACGTTCATCTTTAAACTGGGTATTGGCTCCTTCTTGCACACGTCTCTGAGATAGCATATAATGCTCTCATCTTGGGACCCACACCTCCTCTAGCCACTGCTGTGATGACCAGTTCCAGCAAGAGCTGACTGGTTGTGCACATACAGCTTGGTGGTGTCTTGCCTCTGTACCCTGCCTCAGGGTTTGTCTCGCACTCTAGAACAACTGTCACATTCCTGGGTACTTGTGCCTGCACAACCTGGACTTGTGAGATGTTGGCTCTTTATGGGCAGCTCTTGACCAAGGGGCATAGGAGTGGATGTCCTCTGCTTTGTTCACTGGAAGACAGCTGTCAGACACATTGCACAAAGCTCCTCAAAAGGCCCATGGAACCGAGCAACCAGGTAAACCGTTCTGGTAGCCACCTTGCCAACAAATCCTTGTGTTGGAGTCCCTCCTGCCTCGTTTCACTTCCATGGTCCCTTACTCCTGCTCCCTAGGATCACATTCTCAAATAAATAACTCTGTGTCTGAAATTTTGTCACAGGTTCTTTTTCTGGGGGACCAGGCTAAGACAACCTGGTCCCCCTCCTGTGCTCTGCATCACAGTGGATGCCAATCTCACCCACTCGTAATTCCAGCACCAAGTCTGAAGAGAGAGTCTCTACTCCACGTTGCTCTTTTCTACCCCACCACCATCCCACATACTCAGATAACTCTGTTTCCTGTTGATTGGTGTAGTGGTTAAGTGCTACAGCTGCTAAACAAAAGATTGGCAGTTCAAATTGGCCAGGCCCTCCTTGGAAACTCTATGGAGCACTTCTACTTTGTCATATAGGGTCACTATGAGTTGGCATTGACTCCACAGCCATGAGTTTAGTTCAGGTTTTTTTTTAAATTGACTCTACTTGACTTCCTGTGTGTTCCACTTGACTTCCTGTTGATTCTACTTTACTTCCTGTTGGTTCTACTGCCTCAATCGTGCCTTCGACAGTGTACTTCTCAACGTTTCCACAGCCTCTGTCTTTGTCCAGGCCAGTATCATCCCTCTCCCAGCTCATAGTACTCTTTTCAGTGGCCTTTGCTTTCGGCCCTCTACAAGGTTCATGGGTAAAGAGGTGGTAGGAGAGACAGACGAAGACCAGCTCTCGTAGCAATGTCTACAGCTCTCTCTGGAGCCTTTTCCTTATCCTAAAACCAATGATCTTCTCAGATTCATAGTTCAGGAAATCTCACTCTGGCAAACATACAGGAATGATGAATTTCTGAGAGGGATAAGAAGATTCTAGAAGTAGGGTGAGAATTTAGAGTATGCCTCAAGGACTCAGCACAAGAGGTGGTAAAATCTCAAGAAGCAGGGGACACAGAAGTAAATTTGTTTGTCTTCCATCTCTTGTGTCTGGCATTCCTGCAGGATCTCAACAGGAGGGCGCAACCTCGCAGTGTGTGACAAACCAAGCCCATTTGGCGTTGGGGGATTCAGAAACCCGCTGTGAGCCACTTCTGGTCCTCACACAAAAGTGCTGCTTCATCTCCAAGCAGGGCCTGGAGCAGCCAAAGGGAATTAAATTAATAAACTGCCTAACGAGCAGGGACTCCACTCCCGCCCTCTCCGTGAATCATTCTGGCACCAACGTCCTCAGCCTTTGTGCTGATTAACAGTGGTTTCAACCTGGGGGACAGTCTGCTGTTTATGTCTTTGTCTTTGTCACCCACAGGCACTTGAAGGGGAAGAGGTCTAGAAAAGGCTTGTCTACGGTTAAAACTAAACTATGAATTCACTGTTTATCTAGATACTCATAGAGGTCATCGAAGGCTATTTTTAATAGAACTTAGAATGCCAACCATTATATTTAACTTTCACAACCCTCTAAAGGGGCATTATTGTCTCCATTTTGAAGAAGAAGAAACTGAGGTGCAGAAAAGCCAAGTAACTTTACTGGGATCCCGCAGTCACTCTTGCTTCTCTCTGTTCCCACTATGCCATTCTGTACTTCCTTTTTCATCTTTTCTTTCAAGAATTCCAGTGAGCTGCTCAGAAAAACCTCCCTGGGCCAAATGAATTGGCTAGAATCCTGACTCATTTTTCAAAAGTTGTTTTTGATGTGGAGCCAAAGGATCTACTTCCTTTCATCAAAATCCTGCCTCTCTTTGGAGGCCACTCAAGCACCTCTTCCTCCAGAAAGACCCTCAGGATCTCTCCAGGTCTCAAGTTCCTAGTTCATGCAAGTTTGTGTCCTTTTCTGGATGCTTAATTGTCAGCATTCTGTGTAACCTTTCTTTATTATTGAACTTCAGATGGTCACTTAACATTAACAATAAAAACCACTTGAAACCAAACCTACTGCCATCAAGTCAATTCTGCCTCATAGTGACCCTATAAGACACAGTGGAAATGCTCCATAGTTTCCAAGGAGCTGCTGGTGCAATGAACGGCTGACCTTTTGGTTAGCAGATATAGCACTTAACCACTAAGCCACAAGTTTCCAAAAAACATTTCATTGAAGTATGTGTACAGCAACATGCAAATACTGTGAATATACAGCATGTTGAATTGCCACAAATTGAACACAGCGGGCCAACCAGCGCTCAGGTCAAGAATGGAGAAAATGGCCAACCCCCTTCATGCCCTCATCTGTCTCCCTTCCTTCCCAGGGTCACTACTGTCCTGCTTATAACACTACAGAGTAGTTCTGTTTGGGTTTTGTACTTTCTGCAAGTAGAATTATACAGTGTCTTAGCTTGCTAGTGTTGCTGTAACAAAAAGTACCACAAGTGACTGTTTCACAGTTTTAGAGGCTAGAACTCTAAACTAAGGCATCAGGGGAGAGCCCTTCCTAGTTGATGGGAGTTCCCTGGTAATTGTTGTTCTGTGACATTACTTGGTGTCTGTCTTCTTCCTGTGTCCGTTATGCTTTTTTTATAAGATCTCACTAAGAAGTTGTTCAGTTTGGGATGGTTTCATTAACATAACAAAAGAAAGTTCCTATTTCCAATTTCCAAACATGATGATATTTACAGGTACAGGATTAGGACTTAACATATATATTTTCAGTGGAGATGATTCAGCACATAACATACAGTATTTACTACTTTGAATTTGGCTTATTTTGTTCACATAATATTTGTGAGGTCCATCCAAGAAGCATTTTTTTCTTCAACCTTATATTTGGGAGAGTCAGACATTTCGTTGTATGTAGATGTAATTCCTTCATTATGATTATTGAGTTGTATTCCATTGTTGAGTTGCATGAATGTACTACAAATGATTTATCCAGAAAATGAATGATGAGTTTTGGAATTTTCAGTTTGGGGTTATTTTAAAAAGTGCCCAAATGAACATTCTAGTACATGTCTTCTGGCAGACACTGGTGCACGTTTTTCTTGGGTATGTACCTAAGAGTGGAATTCCTGGGGTATAAGTTACGCACGCTTTCAGCTTATGTCAAAATTGACAAATATTTTTCCAGACTGGTTGTATGAATTTACACTTCCACCAATGGAACAGAAAGCTTGATTGCTCATGTCCTTGGAAACACTGGCATTTTCTGTCTTTGTCATTTTAGCCATTTGCTAAGTATGTAGTGGCATCTTGTACCAATTTTGGTTTGCATTTCCCTGATGCCTAATGAGGCTGAATTTCTTCTCATATGACTACTGGCTATTTGGATAACCTCTTTAGTAGAGTCTCTGTTCCAATATTTACCCATTCACCTACCGAGCTGCTTTCTTTTCCTTATTAATTTAGAAAAGTTCTTTCTACATTCTGGATACAAGTAAGTGCATGTTAGATACCTGCACTACAAATATCTTCTCTCACTTTGTAAGGTGCCTTTTCACTCTTCTAATAATGTCCTTTGATGATGAGAAGACTCTAATTTTAATACAGTCCCAATTGATAAGTTTTTCTTTTGTGGTTAGTGATTTTCAGAAACCTGCCTACTTCAGGGCCACAGAGATATTCTTCTGTTTCCTTTTAAGTGCTTTATCATCCTACCATTCTCATTTAAACCTACAATACTTCTGGGAATACTTTTGCATACTGTGTGAGATAAGGGTTGAGACTCATTTGATTCGTGCGTTTCTCCAACTGATCAGCACCATTGACTGGAGGGCCATTCTTTCCGCAGAGAGTCACAGCGGCACTTACAGGACTCTGTTTCTAAACCTTCTATTCTTTTCCATTGTTCTATTGGTCTTCCTTGAACCTACCATGTTCACTGTCTTAACTGTTGTAGTTTTCCATCTGAAAGTCCTCCAGCTTTCTTCTTCTTTGAAGCACCTCGGCTGTTCTTGGCCCTTAGCACTGTTAAATGAACTTTCGGATCAGCTTGCCAATGTCTGGTAGAAAAAATTTGATGCGATTGTGATTGAGATTGTTTTGAATTTATAGTTTACTTTCACGGGAAATGACATCTCTGCAAGATCGAGTTGTCAGTGGCATAAATATGTTGCATCCTTCCATTTATTTAGCCCAGCTTCCATTTCTCTCTGCAGTGTTTTGCAGATTTCAGTCTAAGATCCTGTACATCTTTTGTTATACTCTTAGATACATATTTTATTTTTATGCTATTTTAATGGTAGCTTTTCAGTTTTACTTTCTGCTTGCTGCTTGCAGGTAGGAATACCACTGAATTGTTCTGTGTATTGGTTCTATACCCAGTGAGATGGTTGGATAACTTTTCAAAGCCTGTGTCAAAGCTGGAGGGGCTCTTGGCAGTGGGGTGGACATACCTAATTCTCACACTAGGACTGTGAGATAGGTATTGATAGCCCCAGTTTACTAGGAAGACAACTGAGTCTCCACAAAATGAAGCAATTTGCTGAGGGTCACAGTTTTCTGTGTATAACAGAACCCAAGTCAGATGACGGAGTCTCTGATCACAAGGTCCATATTCCTTGTGTCACATGAGACAGGGTGACCGATATTGGTATAGGGCAAGGACCAAGAAGGTGCTCAGTGGATTTTCCATTTGCTTGTTTTGTCCAAATGCAAAATACTTTTCAGGTTCATCCCTTACTTTCTCTTCTGGTCTTCCACAGAACAACATGCATGTGCCAAGGAGTCACACTGCTTCTAGGTCATTTAAAAAGACTGCTTCTGGACCAAGACCTGGGGGGCTTTTGTTTTGCTGATCCCTCACACTCTGAATTTTCTCATCCTGGGCTTTCTCCATGAAGTATACTTTCTGCTCCTGAAAATTTTAACTTATACTAGGAGAGACACTGAGCATTTAGCACCTGGGGAGTAAAAGGACAAACAAATCCATGTAGAGGGAGGAAGAGGTTACTCAAGACAGGTAAGAAAGTCAGGAGGCAGGCAGGAGGAAGGAATGGAATCACTCAGGAGCCAGAATTGATTTCAAGACCCTGAGTTAGGTTTTGTGGAGCATTTCCTGTACCAGGGGAAGGTGTTGGTGAGTTTTCACATGTCAGATTACAGAACTGAGTTCCTCATAGCCTGCTCAAGGCACCTTAGCATCAATATATTGGGTGAAGGTGCCTCTTTGGTATCTCATTTTTTTTTCCTTCATCTTTGTGAAATGCAAATAGAAGTAGGTATAGTATCATCAGAATCTGTCTAACTTCACTTGGGATCATGAGAATCATCACAAACCCAAAGCTGATTCCCATGAGAAGGAGGTCAGACACGTCTCCACTCTCCAACCTTTTGACCCAGTTCTGACGCCAGTCATCCCTCCTATGCCACTCTCTACTTCTCTTCAGGGTTCAATAATCTATTGCAATGGCCACAGAGAACTCGTAGACGATACTTACTGTTAAGCAGGTTATTAATGAGTAGGGTAGACATCTACACGTCTGTGATCAACTGATTTTTGGCATGGGAGTTCATTCCATTCTATGGAGAAATAAGAATCTCTTCAATAAATGACACCAGGAAAATTAGATTTCCACATGCAAAAAAATGAAACAGTATCCATACTTCACACCATACACAAAAACAAGTTTATAATGGATTAAGGGCCTAAATGTGCAAACTACAACCACAAAATTCTTAGAAGAAAAAGCAGGGGCAGTGCTGTCAGGCCTACTTTTTAATAATGGACTAAGAAATACAATAGCAAAAGCACAAACAGCAAAAGATAAATAAGTGAGACCTCACAAAAATTCAAATCTTTTGTTTATCAAAAGAATTTATTTACCAGACCTACTGACCTGACATCAAAAGAGTTTATTTACCAGACTTACTGGCCTGGCAGAAACTGCAGAAACCCTGAGAGTATGGCATCTGGACATCCTTCTAGCTCAGTAATTAAGTCAGTCTCAAGGTTCATCCTTCAGGGCTCTAGACAGGCCCATAAAACAAAACGAGACTAGAGGGGTACACCAGTATAGGGGCAAGGACTAAAAGGCAGGAAGGGCCAAGGCTGGTAATAGGGAGCCACACGTCAAGAAAGGAAAGTGTTGACATGTCGCGGGGTTGGTAACTAAGGTCATGAAACAATGGATGTACTCATTGTTTATGTCTAAGGAGAAGCTAGTTTGTTGTGCAAACCAACATCTGAAGTACAATAATAAATAAATAAAAAGCTTCTGAAGAAAAAATGAAGTGAGGTAAGCAGTGCAGGGCTGAGAGGAGCGTCTCTAGTGTAAGGACCCCTTCTTCAGGAATACGGAGAAAGGAGCTTCAGTCAGGAAGCCCCCCTCCCCACCCCAAAAGTTCACACTGGAACCACAACCAGAGGGCCTCCAGTTTCCAAGAACTTAATGAAATACAATTAGGCAGCGGGATCAGCAGCTCCACTACAGGGCAAAATTCAATTCTTGCTAAAAACAGGAAAAAAAACAAGTGAAAAGACACACTACCAGCTACTCACTGACTATCACTGGAAGCCATATATCCAAAAAGAATCCAATAACCAAAATATATACAAAACTTTGGCAATAACAAAAAGACAAACAACCCAATCATAAACTGAGCAGAGGACTTGAATAGACATTTCATCAAAAAGTACATTCAGATGGCCATCCAACACATGAAAAGATGCTCCGTGTCATTAGACATCAGTGAGACACAAATCAAAACCAGAGTGAGACACCATTTCACTACCACTAGAATGGCTAAGATTTAAAAGAAAAGAACAAATATTGGCAAGGATGTGGGCAAATTGAAACTCTTATCTACTGCTGGTGGGAATACAAAATGGTACAGCCATTGTGGAAAACAGTGCAGTAGTTTCTCAAAAAATATAGAACCACCGTGTTGCTGCTAGGTGCTGTTGTGTTGGTTCCCACTCATAGGGACCGCGTGTACAACAGAACGAAACACGGCTCCATCCTGCGCCATTGTTGTTGTACTTGAGACCCTTGTTGCAGCGGCTGTGTCAACCCACCCTGCTGAAGGTCTTCTCTTTCACCGACGCCCTACTCTACCGAGCATGATGTCCTGCTGCAGGAGTTGGTCCCTCCTGATGACATCTCCAAAGTATGTAAGGTGAAGTCTCACCGTCCTTACTTCTAAGGACCCTTCTCGCTGTCCTCTGTCCCACAGATTTGTTTGTTCTTTTTGCAGTTCATGGTATTTTCAGTATTCTTCTCCAACACCATAATTGTAAGGCATCGATCCTTTTTCAGCCTTCCTTAGTCATTGTCCAGCTTTCACATGCATATGAGGCAATGGAAAATACTGTGGCTCAGGTCAGGCATCCCTTAGTCCTTAAAACGACATTTTTTCTTTTCAACACTTTTAAAGAGATCTCTTGCAGCAGATTTGCCCAATATAATATGTCGTTTGATTTCTGGACTACCACTTTCATGGGCATTAATTATGGATCCAAAAAAGAAAAAAACTTTATCATCAGTCTTTTCTTTGTTTATCATAATGTTGCTTATTGGCCCAGTTATGAGGATTTTTGTTTTCTTTATGTTGAGGTGCAATCCATATGGAATAGCTGTAGTCTTAGGTCTTCATCAGTAAGTGCTTCAGGTCCCCTTCACTACCAGCGAGCAAAGCTGTGTCATCTGCATAACGTGGGTTGCTAATGAGTCTTCCTCCAGTCCCAGTGCCCCATTCCGCTTCATACAGCCCAGCTTCTTCATTTATTTGCTCAACATACAGACTGAATAAGTATGGTAAAAGGATACAACCCTGATGCACACCTTTCCTGGTTTTCCCCTTGTTCTGTCTGAGTGACTGCCTCTTGGTCCATGTCCAGGTTACTCATGAGCACAAATAGCCAAGTGCCATCAAGTCAGATCCAACTCATGGTGACCCTAGGGTCGCCGTGAGCACAGTTAAGTGTTCTAAAATTTCCATTCTTTGCAATGTTATCCAAAAAACAACGGCGGGGCGGGGGGGCAAAAACAAGCTACCAGCTGGGTAACTAGTTGATTAAGGGTAGAGCTGCATAGCCAATTATTGACACAGTTGAACGTCTTTGCATAGCCAATGAACCCTCGATAAAGATCTTTCTGATATTCTGTTTTCAGCCAGGATACATCTGACATCAGTGATACTCTTGGTTCCCTGCCATCTTTTGAATCCAGCTTGAATTTTTTCAGTTCTGTTGATAAACGGTTACAGCCACTTCTAAGTGATGTTCAGCAACGTTTTGCTTGCATGGGATATTAATGATACTGTTAATTTCTTCACTGGGTTGAATCACTTTTCTTTGGAATAGGCTTAAATAAAGATCTCTTCTAGTCAGTTGTTCATATAACCCAGTAATTCTACTCCTAGGTGTATACTCAAATGACTTGAAAGCACAGACTTAAACAGAGACTTACACAGCATCATTCAGTGAAGCACTACCCCCAACAGCCAAAAGGTAGAAATAACCTAAATGCCTCTCAACAGATGATTGAGTAAACAAATGTGGTACCTACGTATAATGGAGCTCTAGGAGAAACAAAGCCAATAGGAGAAATGAAGTCTTGATACATGCAGCACAGTATGGATGGAGCTTGAAGATGTTACGCTGAGTGAAATAAATTAATCACAAAAGGATAGATATTGTATAACCTCCTTCATACAGAAGAGCAAATGCATAGAGAACAAAGTTTATTAGTGGTTACCAGGCGCAGGAGCGAGGAAGGGAGGTTAACAGCGATGGAAAAATCACATTGACCGAGGGCAGGGTTGCATAGCTAATTATTCTAGTTGCTGTCAATAAGTTGTACAAAGATGAATTGGCAAAAAATTGTGTGATAGATATATTTATAACAATGGCAGAAAAGGGAGAGAAAGATTGAGATAGAGAGTAGCCACTAAGGTTGCTTGTGTACAACCCAAAACTGCATGGGATTTGGTCACTTGATTTGGAGGTTTAGGGTCATGGTTTCAAGGGATATAACCAGTTAGTGGCCTAGTATCATGTGGCCTAGCTTGTTGCATGGTTCCTGGGGTGTCTTCAAGGCTTGTTTAAGTGGCTGTCCACAGCACTGATGTGAAGCAACAGGAAGAAGAGTCCAGAACAGGAGTATATGGAACATGTGACTAAATGCCTCCACGAGCATCTGTCTCCTTTGCCACGAGACCAGAAGAACTGACTGGTGCCTGGCTTCCACTGCTGAACATTTTGATCAAACATTCTGTAGAAGAATCCTGATCAAAAGAGGGAAAGTGCAGACAGAATTTCAATTTTTCACAGACTTTAGACTTCCTGGAGCCAAGAACCTCTGAAACTATAGCCCTGAGGTAATCTTTAAGCCTTAAACCAAAAATATCTCCTGAAGTCTCCTTAAAAACAAACAATGGTTTAGCTTAACTAGAAAAAATGTCTGCCTTGAGCATTATGCTCTTTTAAGAACATTTATGTGGGATCAGATGATAACAGCAACTCATGAGACCGAAACCTGAAGGGGCATTTCTGAATTATGAATTTAACAGGGGAAGAACTCAGAAAAGGAGGGTAAGAACGGTTGCACAATTCAAAGAGTGTAATGAACGTCACTAAATGACATGTGTAGAAAGTGTGGAGCTGGTGTATGTTTTGCTCTGCATATTCTCAATAACAAAAGCCAAGTGCCATCAACAACAAAAACAAAATCAAAAAAAGAAAAGAACAGGGTATAACTCAGAGTCTGGTTCAGAATCAGGAACCGTAGAAGCAAAGTCTCCCTTCTTCAGTGCAGGGCAGCCCTCTCAGCTCATCTGGCTGGACAGACCTCCTCTTGCTCTTCTGAGGACAGACTCCTCCTGGCCCTGTCATCTGTTGCCACAAGCCCTGCCACCAGGACTCTTCCAGGCTCTGCTAGCTTTGCCACTGGGCTGTTTCTGGGTTTCTCACTGTCTTCAATGTTACTGCCATTTACCTGTGTTGCAATTTTTAAGAGGATCCTTACATCCTCTCTCTTTCTCTTTACTTTTTCTTACCTTGGCTTCTCTTTCTGCTTCTTTCTGTCTAGAAAACCCCTGTGGGGCTGGCTGCTTAAACAGACAAACTCCTTGTCAATTTCAAGGCATCGCACTCCCATCAGGGCCATAAACTGGCCAATCCCTGCTCAGTAAGCCACAGACTCTTCATTTTATTTGCATCGTAGGCTATAACTCACCTAACTTGCAAAGTTTATTGACCAATCCCTGCAAGCTTCATCCAAATTACAGGGCAAGTGACAGTGCAGAGCTAGACAAAATGTACCAAAAATCAAGCTGTTTACACATTACTTAGGAAATGTTAGCCAACCTGTACAAAAGCAACACACCCTCTGTGGTTGAAACCAGGGCAAAGATAACTTCTTGGGAAGCAGGGAGGAATCTCTCAAGCTGCTTTTCCAAAGCACCAAGACAAAAGACCACCTCAAAGGAACTCATTTCACCACGATCCCATATCCACTATCCCAATCCTGTCTGCTACAGGTATTCAGGCTGGTACGTATATGTCCTGTGTCACCTTAATACACACACACACGTTGTGTTGTTGTGGACCACTGTGTTGATTCCAACTCATAGTGACTCTACAGAATAGAACTGCCCTATAAGATTTTCAAGGAGTGACTAGCCCATTTGAACCATCGACCTTTCAGTGAGCAGCCTGAGCTCTTAACTACTGTGCCACCGAGGCTCCCCCCCACCTACACATACAGTCTGTGGGAGGATGTGAAATTCACATAAATGGGGTTTTGCAGCAAATCTGATCCAGTTTCTTATTTGCTTCCTTCTGCATTGTGCTTTTTCAGTCTATTCATGTCAACGTAGTTTGTCCCTTATAACCACTGCACGTTTTCCCTTATAGGACTATCCCACATTCTACTTACACACTTGTCTGGGTAGAGGTTACAGGTCATCTCTACTCCCTTTCACACACTGATTCAGTGAACACTTGTTGAGGGCTTTCAGCCTCCAATCAGTAATCCAGATGCTGAGGTTAAGGCAGTGAAAGACTAGCACAAAGCCAAGCATCCTTACAGCAACTGTTCCAAGGATTCTTCTAGGCTGTCACATGAAGAACTAGCATTTCTGGGTCAAAGGGAAGCATATCTACTTCATTCCAGATTGGCAATCTGGAAAGGCTGTTTCCATGGCCCTCATACTCATCAGACCTAATACATATAAGACAAAGTCCCTGCCCTTATGGAGCTTGCATTCTGGTGGGGAGTTAGGCTTTAAAAGAAAAGGAAGTCTGAAGTCCTTGGTGAATAATATAATAAATCAGCGACACTGCAGAGATGGCTGAGCTGGGATTAGATATGATGAATGTCTGAAATCAGAAAGATGTTATGACCTTCTCCAGCAATGCTCTGAAGCCTGGGGAGAGACAAGGCTGACAGGAGAGGGCTGTAAATTAGAAAGGTGAAAACACAGCAGCTGTGTGGCTTGATATTACAGAAATGTATTCCAGTCTCCAAAGGTTATTGCCCCAACTGGTCTACTTAGTTTTAACAAAATAAAGCAATGCCCTGACTAACTCTATGGTTGGAATTTTGGCAACAACACAAACCAGGAAATGGAAAAGACTTCAATAAGAGCATAACTTTTAAGAGAAATGGCTCTTACATAGCCTTTGCCACCCTTGGCTCTGCACCAGGCAATCACATCTAAAATTAGACAGCAAATTAGGAGAATGAAGAGACATAGAGGCCTTCCAGGAAGTAGAAGCTGAAAAGAACAGAAGAGGAAGCAAATGTCTTGGGGAAGAAAAGCAAGGGTCATTGAGAAAGGAGGAGCAGTTGTTGAGGGTGATCAGCCTGGGTGCTAAGACTCCTGGTAAACATTTCCAAATCATAACCTTACCTGACAGAGTCAGAAAAAAAAAAAAAAGTTATTATACCACTTTGAGTTAGTCTGAATCAGAATCAACTGGACAGCAATGGGTTCGGTATGTTTACTCTCTTTATGAAGTAAGGAACACATGGCATTGGGGGATTATTTTTCTGCAAAAATGATATGCTTAAGTTGCCGTAAAGGAAAGGGGAATGTTTAGTTAGCAGGAAAACAAATCATATGATCGGTAATCCTTAACTTCAAGAGTCTTAGACACTCATCCAAGGAAAAAAGTCATCTGTGTTCACATACACAAAATTTTGCCTACAATTCTAAGGACTTCAACACTGGCTTTGAACTTGGGGTTGCATGTAAATGTAATAATCTCGTTTTGCAGCAGTGCAAATGTGAGGTCTGACAATTAAGTCTGTGAACTTAATTGTTCTAAGTGGTACATACCTCACTGCTGAATACTACTACTGTCACCATTGAAGTCCTCCCCTTGAGAAGCTATGCACTGATGACATCAGCACCCAGTCCACCCTTCAAAGCAATTTTGGAACTCTGTCTGGAATGGCCACTGCAAATGTTTGCATGGCATCAAGTTCATGAATTAGGTGTATAGTTAGTTGTCTGTGAGAGCATTTTTAACCAGTAAACAAATAACTGTATTGGGACACCCTCCCTACTCACCTGATCTCGCCTTCAATGACTTTTTTCTTTACCTGAAGAAAAAAGAAATATTGAAAGGAAGACACTTTGATGACATTCTAAACATCAAGGGTAATATGATGATAGCTCTGATGGCCATTCCAGAAAAAGAGCTCCAAAATTGCTTTGAAGGGTAGACTAGGTGCTAGCATTGGTGCATAGCTTCCCAAGGGGAGTACTTTGAAGATGACCACAGTAATATTTAGCAATGAGTACTGTAGCACTTTTTCTGAGTTCACAAACTTAACTGGCAGACCTTGTCAACAGTGTTCCACTCTGCAGAAGTAAGTGAATCTTCCAGAGCCTTCTCTGCAGTTGCACTCTTCAATAATAAAGTGCTTAAAAGCCATAATATTTATAAATATAATGCAATCTTGGTTTAAAAGAACTTTGATGGTGTAGCTGATTAAGCACTCAGCTACTAACAGAAGGCTAGCAATTTGATCTCACCCCATGACTCTTCAAGAGAAAGACCTGGTGATCTACTTCTATAAAGACTGTTGTTTGTTGAGTGTCATCCAGTTGATTTTTGTCTCATGGTGACCCCATGTCACAGGAGAAAACTGCCCCATAGGTGGTTGGAATTGACTCAATGACACTTAACAACAATGACAATCTGGGTTTATCTTACCCAGTTCCGTTGCTCTGTTGAAGAATTTGCTGTGACTTATTCATTGTTTATCCACTACCCACTGGCCCTACCCATTTGGAGACACTCTGGCCTGGTCCCAGCAGGCCTCCTTCCCACATACATCTGGATGTGGAATCTCTGCATCCTGCCTCCACCCCCTAGAAGCCCAGCCCAGTCCCACCCTCGGCCCTTTCATCACTCAACCCAGGCCCTGAATGGTTTCTACTAAGTCACAGAAGTCCCGATGTTTCTTCTAAATGACTATCTAGGCTATTTTCTCTAAGGTCATCAAATTATCAGAAGATCTGATAGATGGCTTTTCTGTGGCTTGAAAGGTTTTCCTAACTTAACGAAGGGAAGAATCTTTCAAGCTGTTTTCCAAAGAACCAAGGCAAAAGACCATATAAAAGGAAGTCCTGTCACCACAGCCCCATAACCACTATCCCAATCCTGCTTGCTGTGAAGTATCCAGGCTGGTACGTATATGTCCTTTCAAGCTACCTTCTAATATTGATTCAGTGTCACCTTAATACAACACACATTGTGTTGTTGTGGACCATTGTGTTGATGAGATACCACCCCTTAATCAAGGGATGTTGGCTGGGTTGGTGGCTTTTTTCCTTGTCTTCTCCTTGTTTGCAGTGGGGGAATGGTTGATGCAGTGGAGGTGTACGGTGAAACAAAGAAGACACGATAGAGAAAAGAAAAACCAAGAGAGAAGACGAGAAATAAATCCATAAGTAAACCCAAGTGGTACCCATGAGGCAGTCAAGCTATGGTTAATCCCCAGGTTCTCCTACAATTATCCAGATCCCGGGTTCTTAGTTAAATGCAAAGAGGATGTTCTCATTTAAGGAGTGGTGCTGTGACATCACCCTTGCTTGGAGCTCACTGGAGAGATGGCCTCAATTATCTGGAAGAGTTTCTAGAACTCAAGAGTCAGTAAGAAGCTCTTTTAGATGGTTCAGTGTCAACATACTACAGCTCATGACTTTGCCCTTAGGGGAGGCTTGCAGGCCCTGCTCAGAGCTCATCAATTTGCATGTCACACAGAGCTCCAAGAAATCCATGACTTTTCAGTTGACAAAAGATGAAAAGCTAAATATATATATATGCCAAGAGGAGAAGAACTGGCATACTAAAGGACCAGGGTAACCCTGCATTTTTTGAACATGTTTACAGGTGTGTGTGTTTACACTTATAACACATCTCAAGGCAGACTAGCCACATTTCAAATGCTCAACAGCCACATGTGGCCAGTGGCTCCAAAGCGGAAACAACATTCTTTGATGCAAAGGCCTTCTTTCAAGGCATTCTTAGAGGAATCACTCCATCAAGAAATGATGCAGGTACAAGTAATATTTGTAAAGCATACTGTGTCTATGGAATTGCCAAAAAGAAAATTAAAAGTACACCCATGTCTTAGTCAACTAATGCTGCTGTAACAGAAATGCCACAGGTAAATGGCTTTAAAAAGAAAAATTTGTTTTGTCACAGTCCATTGACAGTGAGTCCAAGTTCAGTGCATCAGCTCCAGGGAAGGCTTCCTCTGCTGGCTCTGGAGGAAGGTCATTTTCAAAAATCTTCCCCTGGAGTGGGAGCTTCTGAGGCAGAGGGACGGTGGCTCCAAAAGACATGTTCTGCCCCTAGCAACGCTTCTTGGTGGTATGAAGTCCCCAACTCTCCACTTGCCTCTCTTTTGCTTATAGCCCAAGACCTTACCTCAAGGCACAAAACAATCTTAGAGACTGAGTCCAGCCTCACCAACACAAGCACTACCAACCCTCCCTCAATTAACATCACCGAGGCAGAGTTTACAGTGTAGAGGAAAGTCACACAATACTAGGAATTGTGGCTCAGCCAAATTGTTACACATTTTGGGGGGGGACACAATTCAATCCACGGCAACCCTTAACAATCTAGATGACACCAACAGAGTGGAGAGGGAGCAGAAGAGGCAAGAATCCAAAGGAGATAAGTGTGTGCTAAGGGGCTTACCCTGATGATGGGGACAGCACAGCTATATCGTAAGAAAAGCAGACACAGTTTTTGAAGATCCCAGCCACTACTCACTATAGTCTGATGTAGAACAGTTTCTTTATAGACTATGTTATGCAGTTGATCTGACGTGACGGCACTTGGCTTTGGCTTTATGCAGTTGAGCTACATGTCCCCTGAGCCCAAGATTCCCAGCCCTTGGACACCTACTGGTCCCATTCTTGAGGTTTATTGGACAAAACAGGAGGGACGAATCACAGGCACAAACCAGTATGACTACAAATTCATAATGGCACAGCAAAGTTTCTTTGCTAAATGGCTCCTTCAATCGTGAATTCTTTTCTAGTTCATCCTTACACTAAGAATATAACCCCTCCCCTGGGGGCCCCAACTTCAGGGAATGGCTCTCCTACTGGAGAGTCTGGTGCTAGACTTTGTCTCTGTCCCCAGTTCCCCACACAGTATCAAACTGGAAGCTGCAGGACATTTGGGTTCAGCATATGATCCCAGAGCAAAAACTGCGTGAGTGGTTCAAGCAGGTTCACACACTCTCACTCGTTTTGGCCTCCAGTGTATTCATGTCATGGATTGA
Organism: Heterohyrax brucei; assembly: GCA_028571685.1. Taxonomy (NCBI): domain Eukaryota; kingdom Metazoa; phylum Chordata; class Mammalia; order Hyracoidea; family Procaviidae; genus Heterohyrax; species Heterohyrax brucei. Next base: position 118,506,019 of record CM053151.1, on the reverse strand, counting down.
ATTGTGTTCCCCAAAATATGTGGATAGCAATTTGACTGGGTTGTGATTATTCAGTGTTGTGTGATTGTCCTCTATTTTGTGATTTTCATATGCTGTAAATCCTAATCTCTCCCTGTGATTAATAGATAGGATTATGTTAAAAGATTAGAGTGGGACTGTGACACTCTGAACTAAGGGAGTTTTCCTGGAGTGTGACTTGTACTACTTTTTATCCCACAAGAAATAGTAGGAAAGGGAAGACAGGAGAGAGTTGGGAACCTCATAGTGTCAAGAAAGCAGCACGGGGAGTACAGCGTGACTTTTAGACCCGATGCTCCCTGATCAAAGACTGATGCAACAGAAGGACCTTGCTCCAGGGCCAACAAAGAGCAAAAGCCTTCCCCGGAAGTAGACACCCTGAACTTGGACATGTAGCCTACTAGACTATGTAAGAAGAAGCTTTTCTTTGTTAAAGTCATCTACTTTGTGATATTTGTGTTAGAGCAGTACCAGATGACTCAGATGACTCCTTTCTCATCAGATCAGTGACACGTTTTAAGACTATAAAAATATATTTTATCCATAATTGTAATCGTTTTTATCTGAAGAGTTGCTCAGCCTATTTAGCTCCTCTTACTCCCCAAAATGAATGGCTCCCTACACTCTGTTATTAATATTCTAGTGGTTCCCCTTAAATTTACCCACACATTTACTTAGAGGTATTTTTATATAGCAAATATAAAGTCAATCAGTTTATTCATTCTCCCATTAAAAAAAGAACCTTGAAATTCATTTCTGTTCCCACACTTTTGACCCAATTTCTACTCCATATTATCATCTAGAGATTTATTTCTATATTTTAAGAGAAAAAAAATCTGAAACTGTTTTAGACAGTATCAAGTTTCTTTTATTCTACACAGTTATATTCTACACAGTTACCAGCATCTCATTTACTTCTCCCATAGTTTTCTTTCTTTCTGACAAAGAAAGGGTCTAGGGAACGAAGTATGCTATGCCTGAACAATTTTTTATCCTCATACTTGAATGGTAGTTTAGCTGAATATAAAATTCTAGTTTAAACACATTAAGGATGCTACTTTAGTACGGCTTTCAGTGCTGTCAATGGGAAATCTATGGCTACTGAGTTTCTTGAACTGTTTTCTTTTCTCTTGTTGACAAGGATTTTTAAAAACTTTGATCTTTGGTCTTCTCTTAGGGTGTGTCTAGATAGCTTTTGTCTCACTCACCATATCCTAATAACATCTATCATCTTTATTTCTGAGAATTTCTCAGCTATGTTTGTCAAATATTGCCTCCTCTTTATTCTCTTTTTACTACTTCTGGAATTTTTCTTACACAGAATTTTGTACGTTCATTCTGCATGTCTTATCGTTTCATACTTTCTACCTTCCTAACTCCTCTGATGCATTCAGGAAGTGATAACCAATCTTCCAGGATTTAATTTTCTCCACTCTACTAATCAACCAGTGAGTTCTTAATTTCAACCACTGTCTTTTTGTTTGTTTCCAGAAAAGAGCAAACATTAATTAAGCACTTACTACATACCAGATACTGTCTCAAACACTTTACAAATGCTAACTATTCACTCTCCATAAAAGCACTATGAAGACAAACAGATAAAAAGGATGTGACATACACATCTGATAGAATATGACTTAGTCATGAAGAGAAATAAAGTCCTGATACATGTAACTAAATGGATAAACTTCAAAAACATCACACTAAGTCAGTCACAAAAAGCCAGATGCTGTATCATCTCACTTACACAAAACAAATACATAGAAACCGAAGTTTACCAGTGATTACCAAGGGTAGACCCCCAAGCCAAACCAAATCCATTGCTGTTGAGTTGAATCTGACTCCTAGCAAGCCTATAGGTCAGAATAGAACAGTGCCATAGAGTTTCCAAGGAGCACTTGGTGGATCTGAACTGCTGACCATTTGTTTAGCAGATGTAATGTTTAACCCACTGTGCCACCAAGGTTTCCACCAACAGTACAAAGGGGTAAAGTGAAGGTTGTTGCTTAGGGGCACTAAGTTTATGCTAATAGTGGTGCAGTAACTAAAAAATGAATAGTGTTTTGAATTGGATTCTCTTCCCGCCCCCCGCAAGAAAACGTGTGTATCGATTTGGCTTGGCCATGAGTCCCAGTATGGTGTGATTCTTCCCATGTGTTGTGAATGCTGCCTTCATGATATTAACGAAGCAGAATGGGTAGCAGCTGTGTTAGTGAGGCTGGACTCAACCTACAAGTCTGGATTGCTTTGAGGTCATCTGAGAGCTAAAAGGAGAGAGAAGTGAGCAGAGAGATGAAAACCTCACACCACCAAGAAAGCAGCACTGAGAACAGATTGTGTCCTTTGGAGCTAAGGTTCCTACGCCCGGATGCTCTCGCATTGAATCTGAACTCGCAGCTTACTGAACTGTGACAATACAATTTCTCCTTTTAAAGCTACCCCCTCACGGCATTTCTGTACCAGATAACTAAGACAGGCAGTAATAGCAGTTACACAGCATGACAGAATGCAATCAATAGCACTGAATGATACATGTAAAGACTGTTAAATTGGCAAATGTTTGTTGTGTATATTTTTACAATTAAAAATTTGAGGAAAAAAATAAGTAGATGAAACACTATTCATATCACACACTCGATGAACCCAAGGCACACGGGTGACTTGCCCAAGATTATCCACCTGGTAAATACCATGTGGATCCAGACAATCTGCCTCCAGAGCCTGTGCTAAGCCCGGCAGTGCTGCACCCCTGGGTGAGACTTCTTGTTACCACACAGAACAGATGCAGTACTGCATCTCCAGATATGACTTTTTAAATATCCACTTATAATTGCCTCATTTCCATAACACATTACCTTAATTTCTCCAGGGATATAAATTATGCTTGTTTTAAATACCTGTTCTGACTGCTGTGGTAGCTCTATTCCCTCAGGTGTAAGTTCTTCTGTTTGTTGTCTCTCTTTCACAGAGCTTGTGCCCTTCTATTATCTGGTGATTTTTTTTTTCTCGTAAATTCATCTTGGCAGTCCTGTTTCCTCACAGGCTGTCAGTTGCTTTGGTTTTGGAAATTCATCCGGGAAGATTACAGGAATTGTTGTGAGGCTTGCTTTTCCTTTCCAAGAAGATAACAGAAACTTTGGTGGTGAAATGGTCAGATACCCAGCTGCTAACCAAACAGTTGGAGGTTTGAACCTACCAAATGGCTCCATGGGAGAAAGACCTGGCGATTAGCTCCTGTAGAGATGACAGCTTCAAAAACCCCGCAGGGTGGTTCTACTCTGTCATGTGGAATTACCATGAGGGAAAATCAACTCCAAGGACTCAAACTACAACAACAAAACAGGAAGATATGAGGTGTCTGACGGAGAGATTTCCTCTGCTTATTTCTGGACTGGACTCTTCTCTGTTCTTCCCCGCACTGCCACCCCTCCGGGGCACAGTTCCAGCTCTTGTCCTGAGTATCACTTCCCCAGAAGGACAGACTTCATTGTCCTTCTTATCAATCAGAGGTGGTGAGCGTGGAGGTGGCAGCGAGTTCCTCAGGTCAAACAAAAAACCCACTGCCATCAATTCCAACCCCCAGCAGCCCTACAGGACAGACAAGAATGGCCCCACGGAGTCGCCAAGGAGCACCCGGTGGATTCAAGCTGCCAACCATTTGGTTAGTAGACATGACACTTAACCATTACACGACCAGAGCTCAGCAGGACTAAGTGGTTCTGCTCTGAAAATGCAGTTGATCCTTTTCCTGGTGGCCACTCCCGCTCCCTCCTCCCACTGGCTCTGACCGCTGCTGAGCGTGAAGCCCCCTTCTTGTGACCCGCTACCTCATCTGAATGGCACCTCCCTGCATACATCCTGCTGTACTCTTTACTCTGACTGAATTATGCTTTCATCATTCCTCTTTATAAACCCTGAGTTAGGTTTTAAAGATCTTTCTAAAATATCTGGAGTTTGAGAGCAGCCAGATAAAGAGCTCATGGCCTGTGCTCAATAACTACGGAGTAAGGGTTAACTCTCTCCCCTTCTACACGAGAATTTGACCGTCAGTTAACTTTCTAACCAGCTAAGAAGGTATGCCAATAATGCTACCAAGCAAGCTTTCTTACAGTAAGAAGACTTCAGGTTGGGAGATTGTGTCTGAACTAGGAGTAATAATAAATGGATTATAAATACATGATGAGGCATAAGCACTGGATGTCTCCAAGTGCAACCTGTGAATTAGACACATCCCTTGAAAGAACCCAGGAAGGCCTGTCCGGGGAGTTGTACAAGACATACTGGCTCCTGTGGGGTGTGAAGCTTCCAACTCATCTTCTTGCACCTGTTCTGTTCTGCTCTCTGGAAGGCCCAGTCACTCCCATGTAAGCAGGACACCTGGCTCCCATCTGACAGACGGGTGTCAAGTGTAGCTTTTGATGGTTTCTGAGCCAGAATGTTTAGGTGAACCTGAAAAGACCTCCCACTGGGCATCGCAGTATGGTACTTCCAAACTAAGTGCCTCTGTATACGTAAAAAAAGAATTTTTAAATTCTTTTCATAATTACCGTTACTTTTTAGCAGAAAATGCAATAAAAACTACTTACCTTTCACAAAGGTAAATTGCTTTTCCATCTCCAGATTCTGTGATTCAGGAATATATTATTTAGAAGTTTAAAAACACAGGAAATAGAAGAAAAATTAAAAGGACATTTGTTTTAGTCAGAGTCCTCCACAGAAATGCAGACACACGCACCTGCACAGAGAGAGAGAGTGATTTTTAAAACCTGGCCCAGGCCACTGTGGGCACTGGCAAGTCCAAAACCTGTGGGTCAGCTGGAAGGTGGACAACTGAGGCTGGAGAGCTCTGTTATGATCTTCAGACAGAACTCCTACTCAAGAAACAGATTTTTGCTCTTCAGGTCTTCATCCGATTCACTGAAGCCCCAGACCTATCCTTTTAAGGAGAATCTCCCTTTAAGTATAGTTAGAGTTGACTGAAGATGTCAATCCCACCAAAAATACAAACATACCTAGACCAATGTTTGACCAAACTGGGCCCTGTAGCCTAGCCTGTGATCTACTTCTGAACAACCAGACGTTGAAAAGCACATAGAGCACAGTTCCAACCTGACAGCTATGGGGTCACTATGAGTTTGACTCCAGTCCGCAGCAAGTTGTATTGCTTGGTACCCCTTTAAAAAATTGTAGAAATAAAAACTTACAATTCCTGAGATGAAAAACACAATAGATGCGCTGAGTAGTGTAATGGATACTGACTGAGTAATTCCTGAACTAAAAATTACTGGGCTAAGGAAGTCTGCCAGAATACATCAGCAAAGGAGAGAAGAATAAAAGCAGGTGAAGATATGGAGGATAGATGCAGCAATACAAATACCTACCTAACAAGTATTCCAAAAGAAGAAAATTAAAGAGAACGAAAGACAGCGTTTGAAGAAAGATGGTTGTTAGATGCCACCTAATCAGCGCCAACGTACTGAGACTGTTTACAGTAAAACAAAACACTGCCTGCTCTTTGTCATCCTCACAATCATTGTGCTTGAGCCTGTTGTTGCAGCCACTGTTTGTTTGTTTCATTGAGGCCCTTCCTGTCTTTAACTGAGCTTCTACTTTACCAAACATGCTGTTCTTCTCCAGCCACTGATTCTTCGCGATTACGTGTCCAAAGTAGACGAGACATAGTCTCACCATGCTTGCTTCTAAGAGCATTCTAGTTGTCTTTCTTCCAAGATGGGTTTGTTCATTCTTTGGGCAGTCCATGATATATTCAATATTCTTGTCCAACACCACAGTTCAGAGGCATCAGTTCCTCTTTCATCTTCCTTATCCATCATCCAGCTTTCTCATGTGTATGAGGCAACTGACAATGCCATGCCTTGGGTCAGGCATACCTTAGTCTCCAAGGTAGCATCTTGGCTTTTCAACACTTTAAAGAGTTCTTCTGCAGCAGAGTTGCCCAATGAAATGCATCTTTCGATTTCTTGCCTGCTGCTTCCATAAGCATTGATAGAGGATCCAAGTGAAAGAAACCCTTTATAACTTCAGTCTTTTCTCTGTTTCTCTTAGTGATGTCTATTGGTCCAGTTGAGAGGACCTTTGTTTTCTTGATATAGAGGTGTGAACCCTACTGAAGGCTGTGGTCCTTGATTTCACCAGCAAGTGCTTCAAGTCCTCTTCACCTTCAGCAAGCAAAGTTGTGTCATCTTCCTATGGCAGGTAGTTAAGGCATCTTCCTCCAATCTTGATGCCCATTCCTCCTCATGGACTCGTTTCTCTGATTATGCACTCAGCATACAGATTGAATAGTAATGACGGGAGGACACAAGCCTCACAGACACCGCTCCTGACTTTAAACCTTGTAGTATCCTCTCGGTGTGTTTAAATGACTGCCTCTTGTTCTGTGCACAGGTTCCTCATGAGCACACTTAAGAGTTCTGGAATTCCCATTCTTCACAATGTTATCCACAGTTTGTTATGATCCACACAGTCAAATGTGTTTGCATAATCAATAAAACACAGGCAAACAGCTTTATGTTGTTCTCTGCTTTCAGCTAGGATCTGTCTGACATCAGTAATGATTCCCTGGTTCCATGACCACTTCTGAATTTTCAGCAGTTCCTTGTTGATATACTGCTACAGCCACTTTTGAATGATCTTCAGCAAAACTTTACTTGAATGTGATATTAATGATACCGTTTGATAATTTCTGCATTTAGTTGGATCACTTTCTAGGGATGAGGCATAAATACGGATCTTTTCCAGATGGTCGGTCAGATAGCTGCCTTCCAAATTTCTTGACATACATGAGTGAGCACTTGCAAGGTTGCATCTGTTTGTTGAAGCATCTCAACTGATACTCCATCAGTTCCTGAAGTCTTCTTTTTCTCCAGTGCCTTCATAAGTGCAGGGCAGACTTTGTCCTTCAGTACTATCAGTTTCCTGATCAGATGTTACCTCCCGATATGACTGTCGATCAGTTCTTTTTGGTGTAACAACTCACTGTTCAAGAGCAAGTTTCGAGTCTCTTCTGATATCTATTTTGGTGAAGATATAAGAATATTAGAATACAAGATATTATAAGAATATTAGAATATAAGATATAAGAACATTAGATATAAGCTACATAAGAATATTAGATATAAGACTATGAGAACTTTCTAGAAATAAAGAAAAACCAACTTAGGTATGGTGGTCTTGAGTTGAGGCTCAGACGCATCCCTAAATAAGAACTGGCATAAAGAAATTGAAATTTACATACCAACTGGGAGGCAGTCATCCTTATGAGGGGGCCCTGCAGAAGGAAGAGGACAACCAGCTGTGTAGGCTATCCTCAGTGTCAGCTTCACCACAAACACAGGTCATTTTAGCAGATAGGGATAATCAGTTGCCATCAAGTTGATTCTGACTCATGGTGACTACATTTGTGTCAGAGTAAACCATGTTCCATCAAGTCCGGCTGATTTTTCAGAGCTAGGTCTCTACACCTTTCTCCTGAGGCACCTCTGGGTGGACTCAGAACCCCCAACCTTTCAAGGGGCAGCTGAATGTGTTAAATGTCTACACCAGTCAAGGTCTCTGCAATCAGCGACCAAACCCAACACTGTCAAGTTCATTCTGACTCATAGCAACCCTGTAGACAGAGTAGAACTGCCCCACAGAGTTTCCAAGGAGCCCCTAGTAGATTTGAACTGCTGACCTTTTGGTTAGCAGCCATAGCACTTAACCACTATGCCAAAAAGGTATCCATCAAAGACAGCTATTGTTAAACAAAGGAGCCCTGGTGGTGCAGTGGTTAAGTACTTGACTACCAACCAAAAGCTGGCAGCTCAAACACACCAGCCACTCTGCAGGAGTCAGAGGTCGCAATCTGCCTTGGAAACCTCAGGGGGCACTGTCACTCTGTCCTCCAGGGTTGGTATAAGTTGGAATTGTCTCAAGGGCAACAAGTTTGGGTTTATTTCATTATTATCATTATTATTAAATGGGTCCCTAGGTGGCACCAACGATCAACTGTTAGGCTGCAGTGTGACCCTACTCCGAGGCACCTTGGAAGGTAGACCTGGAGGTAAGCTTCCAAAAGATCCCCCAAACCAAAACCAAAACCAAAACTCAGTGCCACTGAGTCGATTCTGATTCATAGTGATCCTACAGGATGGAGTAAAACTGTCCCATAGACTTTCCAAGGAGCACCTGGCGGATTTCAACTGCCAACCTTCTGGTTAGCAGCTGTAGCAGTTAACCACCAGCCACCAGGGTTTCCAAAAGAGCACAGCCTTGAAAGCCCTATGGAGCAGCCCTACTCTGCACACGTGGCGTTGCCACGAGCTGGAGTCAACCGAGAGCGACTAGTGACAACGTTAGTAAATAATTAGGTCCCTAGGTAGTGCAAACAGTTTGCACTGGAAGATAAGGCACCTGTGAAATCCAACACACACGATAGAAATGCTTAAGCCCTAGAAACACATGGCAGGACCTTCTTGAACCTGGGGAAGAATGACTCCCAAAACCCACAGCCAACATCATGCTCACCGGCAAAATTTTAGCAGCTTTCTTATTCAAGATGGGGCCACTCATCATCACTCCTGCAATTCAGGTATCTTTATGCACACAGAGAGACAGAAAGACAGGTATACAGACTGATAGCAAGAGAAGTATAAGGACTGGAAAGGAAGGAGGAGGGAATTATTATTTGCACATAAATCAACTATTACAGCTAATATGTGAATTTAGCAAGGCTGTTCAGGATTGATGCTAAAACTCAATAAGAGCATTCCTTCATGCCAGAAAAACTTCATTTAAAAATACCATTGACAAAAGCAACAAAACAATATCTAGAAATAAGTTAAACAAAATATGCAACAATTTTATGGAGGATATTATAAAATGTTATTAAAGCATGTAAAAGTTTTCCCAAAATAAATAAATTCAACTAACTGCCAGTTAAAAAAACCCAAAATTATTAAGAAATGCAGATATACAAGTACATGCATAGCTAACACAATTTGAAATACCTATCAACGTGTATTTCAATGCCATCTTTTAAATCTGTTAAAGTGTGGTTTTCCCACAGTAACAAATACATGGTTAATGGGACGCAATTTTGTTTAAGTGCTACTGAGTCGCTTCTGACTCCCAGTTGCCACATGTACCACCGAACAAAACACGGCATGGTCCTGGGCTGTCTTCCCAATCCCTACACTGTCTGAGCCCACTGTTGCAGTCACTGTATCAGTCCATCTCACTGAGGGTCTTCCTCTCTTTCACTGGCCCTGTACTTTACCCAGCATGATGTCCTTCTTCACAGGCTGGTCCCTCCTGATAACCCGTCTGCAGTACTTAAGATGAAGTCTCCCCACCCTTGCTTCTGAGGGACATTCTGGTTGTACTTCTTCCAAGATACCAAAAAAAAAAAAAAAGGAAAAAACCCAAACCCACTGCTGCTGAGTCGTGTCTAACTCATAGCGACCCTAAAGCCCAGAGCAGAACTGCCCCATAGAGTTTCCAAGGGGCACCTGGTGGATTTGAACTGCCAACCTTTTGTTTAGCAGACATAGCACTTAACCCACCACGCTATCAGGGTTTCTTCTTCCAAGATAGATCTGTTTATTCTTCTAGTAGTCCACAATATAGTCAACAGTCTTCACTAACACCACAGTTTAAAGACATCAATTCTTCCTTGGACTTCCTTCCTCACTGTCCAGTTTTCCTTGTGCAAATGAAGTGACTGAAAATACTATGGCTTGGTTCGGGTGAACCTTAGTCTTCAAGGTAATATCTTCACTTTTTGAAACTTAAAAGAGGTTTTTTGCAGCACACTTGTCCAGTGCACTGTAACTTTTGATTTTGTGATTGCTGCTTCCATGAGTGTTGATTGTGGACCCAAATAAAACGAACTCATTGATCACTTCAGTCTTTTCATTTCTCATAATGTTGCTTATTGGTCCAGTTGTGAGGATTATTATTTTTTTTTTTATGTTCTGGTGTAATCCATACTGAAGACTGTGGTCTTTGATCTTGTTCAGTAAGTCTTCTTCACTTTTGGCAAGCAAAGTTAAGCCATCTTCTTATGGCAGGTGGTTAATGTGTCTTCCTTCAACCTTGATGCTCGGTTTTTCCTCATAGACTCCAGTTTTTTTGATAATTTGCTTAGCATACAGATTGAACAGTAATGCTGAAACAGCAAAAGCCTCACACAAACCCTTTTCCTGACTTTCAGCCCTGTAGTATCCCCTTGCTGTGTTCAATCAACTGCCTCTAGATCTATGTGCAGATTCCTCAGGAGCATAATTTAGAGTTCAAGAATTCCCACTCTTCACAAAGTTACCCAGAGTTTGCTATGGTCCACACAGTCAAATGCCTTTGCATGATCAATAAAATACAGGTAAACATCTTTTCAGTATTCTGTGCTTTCAGCCAGGATCCATCTGACATCAGCAGGGACATCCCTGGTTCCACAGCCTCTTCCGAATCCAGCCTGAACTTCTGGCAGGTCCTTGTCAATAAACTGCTGCAGCTGTTTTGAAGTGATCTTCAAAGAAGTTTTACTTGTGCATGATACTGACATTGTTTGATAATTTCCACATTTTGTTAGATCACTTTTATAAGTAATAGGCATAAATATGGATCTCTGCCAATCAGTTGGCCAGAAAATTGTCTTCCAAATTTCTTGGCATAGACGAGCGAGCACTTCCAGTGCTGCATCTGTTTGTTGAAACATCTCAGTTGGTACTTCATCAAGTCCTGGAGCTTTGTTTTTTTCCAATGCCTTCAGTGTGCAGCTTAGACTTATTCCTTCAGTACCATCAGTTTCTACTATTTAGAAGGTTTTTACTGGCTAGTTCTTTTCCAGAGTAGACTACCAAGGTCTTTCTTCCTAGACTGCCTTAGTCTGGAAGTTTAGCTGAAGCCTGTCTGCCGTGAGTGACCCTGCTGGTGTTTAAACACCAGTGGCATGGTTTCTAGCATCATTAGAAACATGCAAGTCCCCACAATACAACAAATTGACCGGCCAAAATGACAGATACATGGCAGTTCTCAAACTTCTCTAAAGTTTGAGAAGTACTTAAAACTCTTTGGTTTAAAGATAGGTGAGAGCCTTGCAGCAGGCAAAGTGAAGACCAGTCCAAGTTCTGTGCAGAATATCCTTGTCATTCCAAGTTGCCCATATTTAGAAATAGAATTGCATCTCTTATGGGTAAAGACTATAACTAATTTTTTTGAGTTCACATGCTCAACAATCCCAATGATCCAAAATGTGACCCAGACCCTAGAATCACAGGACAAGGACTCCAGGTGACTAGGATGGCCCTCTTAGCTCCTGCAACTCAGTGTTCCTACATTTCAGGCCGTGGAGAGACCACAGACTCTTACAATCCTAATAAACTCAATGTTATGATTTCCTGCCCACAGAAGGTTGACAGCAACCAATTTAAATGAAGGCCAAGGGAAAGATGCAGGGTCAGAGTGAGGTCACAGTGAGAAATGCAACCGCTTCAGTATATTCTTGGTTCTTTCGTTTTACACACCTCAAAAACAGTAACACAAATCTTTAGAGCGTGGAGGGGCTCTCAGCCCTGGCTGTGCCCGGGACCCACTACAGCCCAAAGATTCTGATTTAATTGGTCTGGGGCAGTGTCCGCTCAGGCAGCTTATCAGTGCTTCCCAAGTGTTTCTAATAGGCAGCTAAGCTTTCAATCCATTGGCCTAGTGGGTTAGGGCCAGTTAGTGGAGAGGCCCTTAAACAGTGACAGCTGAGTAACCTCTCTGTTGCATCTTTACTAGCTAGCTACATCACTGAAGTTGGTTGAGAGGACCTTCACTGCCAGGATTTTCTCTTCAGAGGAAAACACTCAATACCAGAAGTGATATTAACAGAACAAAAAATAACCTAAAACTCAATGATACAGAGACACATAATTCAATTCTTGCTAGCTCAGCTAGAGAACTCCAGAGAGCACCGATGGAACCAGGCAGACACCTCGGCCACTTCTTCTGTCTCCCCCTCCTAGAGCAGCGCTCAGTGTGCCCACGATGCGCTCAGGGATCTTGTTACAACGCAGATCTCCACTCCGCCGACCTGCCGTGGGACTCAAAACGGCAGTGCTCATCAGCTCCAGGTGATGCTGATGATGCAGGCAATGGCATCACTCAGGTTGGTGTCATTCAGTGCAATGACTTGTGTCAACCCCCCATGGACCTCCTCCCGTACCATTAGCCATGTCTGTTGTACTCATGTTACTCATATATAGTAATTCCCGTGTATCACTCCTTTTCCATTAATTACTACTTCATTCTCCACAAAGTTATCGACACAGGTTCATAAATACTGATTACCACAATGTTGTGGCTAAAACACCAGAAAACTGGATAAAATCAGATGACAAAATGCTGGCCAAGCCAAGCCAAAGCCAAGTGCCTGCAGCAAAAAAAAAAAAAAGTCTGTGATTGTAGTGCCTGTGAAAGGTGGAACCATGTGGTTCCAAGCATCACTGTAACTGAGTAATGACTGCTCTCCCTGGAGGGCATCAGAAGGCTGAAAAGGTAAATCTGCGTAGAGCTTTAGCCTTATAAGGATATTGATACCTGTAAGCTGCGTTTACAAAAAAAAAGATTTGGGTTACAACTAACTACAGGAATATTTTCATAAAAAATAACAAATTTCTGCTGAAACACTGAAAAATTTCTAGAGTCATTTTGGTGTCTCCCTCCCTGACAGTGTCACCCAGGGTGGTCTGTGTCCCCAGATTAAGCCAGTAGTTGCTGGTTGAGGAAACACACATAGAGGAACAAAACCAAAAAACCAAACCCACTGCTGTAGAGTCAGTTCTGACTCCTGGCCATCCCGTAGACAGAGTAGAACTGCCCCATAGAGCTTCCAAGGAGTACCGGTAGATTTCAACTGCTGACGTAGATGATGCTGACGGACGTGACCCACTCTGTCTCCTCTGGAGCCTAAATAAGAAGGATGGCTTCTTCCCTTCCAAAGAGTGAACTTCATTGAGGTTCTTAATGTCCATGCTGCTCAGAATGTTCCTGAACCAAGATCATGAGCTGGTCCAATTTTTGTCTTAACTGTTCCCTCTTCCCAGTTGGCAACTTCATCATAAACCCAACCCACTGCCGTCAAGTCCGGCCTGACTCATAGTGACCCTAGAGGTCAGAGTAAAACTGCCCCATAGAGTTGCCAAGGAGCACCTAGGAGATTTGAACTGTTGACCTTTCGATTAGCAGACATAGCACTTAACCCACTATGCCATAGTTGCGTTGAAAATTAATTTAGAGCACATCCAGCTTGGTCCATTCATGACAAAAGTGTGGCCCTGAGGTCCAGTCAGCAGAGACCACCAAGATCACAGGTGGTAGTCGCCAAGTTAACAGAGTCCAAACTGGGACAAGACAGCACCAGTTAAGGATTAAGTCAAAAGGACTGGGGTTATTTTCTTCAAGGAACATCCCTTAAGCCTTCTCAGGGATTTTGCAGACAATTGAAACACAAAGTTGCAAAGAAACTGACTAAAAGCTCTCAAATGGGGCAGATAAACCTGGGAAGCTTCTCCCACCCCCCACCCCCCCCCCAGTCCCCCAGAGTACACAATGGCTGTTGTTTCCCCCACCTGTGGAATTTCCACCAAAAAGGCTCAAGGACTCCAAAGAAGCCATCAAACTCCTTAGCCACGGTCATTTTTGTTTTGGAAACCTCTTCTCAAATAATTTTCTAAATCCCACACAACAATAACATAGACTCTTCTTTAGTACTAAGAAGCCCTGTGAGAAACTGAAGCAATAGATTGTCCTTTCCAAGAGGGTGGGGGAAGGAATCTCATTCCCGGAACATTCAGAAGCTTCTCCAGCTGAAGGAGCGAGATTCTGGAAAAGCTATTGAGTGCTAATTAGACCAGCTGGCCCAGAGAGTCCTGGGGCAAATGAGGGGGCTGGGTCAGCAGCCACACTGGCTCCCAAATGTTCTTCCCTTGCCACAAGAGGCCACCCCAGGGGCACTGTTTAAGCTGGAACTTGCTATTATTTAGCTCAAAGCTCTGGATAGGGCTGCAACCTCCTCAAGACAGCCTGTTGGCATGTCATCTCATCTCACTCCCAGTGTCTTTAGAGGCGAGAACTGCCCCTGGGAAAAGCAGCCTGAAAGCTACCAGTCTGAATATTAAACACCAACCCTGCTGGGGGCTGTGTTGGACAGAGTTTGCTAACCTTCTGTGTCTTCCTCCATCTCCAGCTTCAAGTGGCTTTTTCTCTTCTGTTGTGTTCCTAGGAAATCCAATTACACCACTATCAACTCAGGCCACCTCAGCGCCTACTTGGGAACCAGGCTAGCTGGGCAGGTAGAGTACCAAACAGTCACCTTTGCTGTCAAGGGATCAGACATCAAACTCATTTCCGCCTTCATGACATTTAAAAAGATCACAGATTATTATCTTAGTGCCTAGTCCAGAAAAGGAGTCCCTGGATGGTTCAAATGACTATTAACTGAAAGGTTGCCAGCTGGAACCCAACCAGAGGTGCTCGGGAAGGAAGCATGGTGATGCGCTTGCTGGTGATCACAGCCCTGACAGCCCTGAGCGACAGCTAAGGAAGGCACTCTGCACACACAAAGGGTGGCCACGGGTCAGAACTGACTCGATGGCAATTTTTTATTTTCTCAGTCAGAAAGATGGGCGAGACCTGGTAGGCCAGACACCCAAGGGAGAAGAGGAATGCCGTCTGCACCAAGAGGCTGGAACTGGTTTCACGTGGTTTTTCCTAGTACTTTGTTTTCTTAATTGCCTTAATGGGCAAGTGTTACTTCAAAACAAAGTGAAATTCTTTTCCTTGTTTGCTGTCATTTCCAGAGACAGTTTGATCACAGAACCCAAGGACTTTTCAAATCCATGGATCTTGGAGTGAGGGTTTCCTTCCAAATACTCACTTTGAGCCATGCTGTCTCTAACGAACTCAGAGCCTATAAAGGAAAGGGCCCGTGTTTCTCCACCACCGTGTTTCACAATAGCCGTTAGACGACCACAGCATCAGGGCTGTGGAAAATGGGGCCATGGGTGGGGGCCGCTTCGAGATCTACAGTGTTGCCAGAGGCGCTGATTCTGATACCCAAGACCACAGACTGAAGGTGCCTGCGGTGAGCAGGGAGCCCAGGGCCCGAAAGAGGTGGAGGAGCTCTAGCTCCAAGGGGCCTGGGGACAGCAGAAGTTGGTCAGTGCACGAGAGGCGCGGAGCCCCCTGCGCGGAGCCCCCGGCGCGGCGTTGGCTCGCCCAGCTGCAGTGGTTCCCGCGAGCGGGCGCCGGGCCCCCGGACAGAAGAGAGGAGCCGGGCCACAGAACAAGGTACCGGCCCGACACTGGGGTGTGGGGTCGGGGCAGGACAGCTGGCTGAGAACGTGTGGAACCCCTGGGGCTGGGGGCTGGGCCTCGGGGCTGCCTCCAGATCCTACAGGGTGGGAAATGCTTTTCCTGTTTGCTGTCATTTCCCGAGACAGTTTGATCACAGACCCCAAGGACTTTTCAAAGTAGCCCCCCCCAGTCTTCCCCTTATTTCCCCCTACTTCCCCTGTCCCCCTTGCCCCCCCGTTTCCCCCCTTCTGTTCCTCCCCCCAACCCCTGCCCTCCGCCCCGCCCCATGCCCCCTGGCACCACGCCCTCCACCTTCCCGGCCACCTGGGGGGCGCTGTGAGCCCTCCACTATAAATGGCGTCGGGCGGTGTAGCCCTCCCATCAGCGAGTGACTGCGAGTGGCACCCCGTCTGTCTTCTTTGACTGCCCCAGGCTCGATGGCCCCCCGCCGCCGCCGCCGCCGGTCGCAGTTACCCACGTTGACGGTCATGCACCCGGACCGCCTCTGGTGCTGGGCAGAGGCCTTGTATTTGGACGAGAACGAGCGCCCCTGGGTGCCCATGTACTTGGAGGTGAGCACCCTCTAGGGTAAAGCGGGCGGGAGGCAGGGGGCACTGCATGAGTGCTGCCTTTTTAGCTGGGGCCTGCAAACTGGGAGATGCCTGGCCATGTTGGGCCTTTGAGGAGCCCGGGTCTGGGATTGGGGCAGGGGGAGGTTGGGAAGGGGTCTGATTACCAAAGGACAGCCCAGGCTTCACAGATGAAAACCCTTCCAGCTAATTCTAGAGAATAAATAGGTTTACCAGGCCAGGAGCTCCAAAACCTATTGCCGTCGAGTCCATTCCCACTGGTAGCAAACCTATAGAACGTAGAACTGCTCCCATGGAGTTTCCAAGGACCACCTGGAGGATTCGAACTGCAGACTTTTGTCTAGCAGTGGTAGCGCTTAACTACCACACCACTAGGGTTTCCCCAGGCCAGGAAAACCCCCAAACTCACTGTCGATTCAATTCTGACTCAGAATGACCCTGTAGGACGGAGTAGAACTGTCTTGTAGAGTTAGTTCCCAAGGAGTGCCTGGTGGATTTGAACTGTCAACCTCTTGTTTAGCAGTCACAGCGCTTAACCACTACCCCACCAGGGTGTCTGAAGGAGGTTGGTAATTAAGGTGTAGATGTCATGTATGAATGAGGATACAGCTGCCCTGGCATGTGTGAATATGATCTTAACACAGAATTTTTCTGAGTTTCAGGGTCAAAAACAAACAACACTGTTGCTATGGAGTCTATTATAACTCCTAAGAACCCTACAGAACGGCGACCAACTGCCCCACGGGGTTTCCAAGAAGCAGGCTGGTGAATTTGAACTGCCCACCTTCTGGTTATGAGCCTGAGCTCTTAAACCACTCTGCCAAAGAGGACAGTATCAGATAATCAGAATCTCCTAACGTGGGCCCCAGAAGTCAGTATTTTCAAAAGAACCCTCAGTATACTATGATCCGATGCAGTGGTTAAGAGCTCAGGCTGCTAACCAAAAGGTCGGCAGTTTGAATCCACCAGATGCTCCTTGGAAACACTGTGGGCAGTTCTCTGTTCTGTCGGGTCACTATGAGTTAGAATCAACTGCGGTGGTTTTGGGTTTAAGCTTGGGAACTGCTAGACAGTGGAGTGTTTTATACCATCTTTACGCCGTCTTTGTAGTTGGGCGTAAATAAACAACAGTAATACTAAAAAGGCTGATATTGAATCAGTGCTGAATTGTTTCACCTGTGACACTGTAAGATGGATCCTTAGTTTTACCAGCTTTTTTCCTTAGATGGAACTCTGTTGCAAGTATCTTCTATCAGCCTGATTTTTGCTAAACAAAGGTGGAAAATACTGAAAGTTTTTCCATACGTAAACTGAACAGTTCAAAAGGAGCTTACAATATATATCAGAATGTTCATGTAATACAGGAAAAAGTTACTGAATGTTGATTGTGTACCCACTTTACAAATGATGAAACTGAGGCATAAAAATGCAAACTTGTCCAAGATAGTACAGTTAGTAGGTAAAGGCTTTTGAATTCCAGCCTCTTAACTATTTTCTGGAAACCCTGGTGACGCAGTGGTTAAGTGCTACATCTGCTAATCAAGAAGTCAGCAGTTTAAATCTGCCAGGTGCTCCTTGGAAACTGTAGGGCAGTTCTACTCTGTCCTGTAGGGTTGCTATGAGTCGGAGTTGATTCCACAGCAGTGTGTTTAGTCTGGGTTTAACCACCCTGTAAACCTTATGTATTTATTAATATTCAACTTTAGAAGTATGCATACATATACTTTAAAAACCAAGTTAAATATTTACAAGTATTTGAAGAAATTTTGGTGACTATATATGTATTTTAATCTGATTAGAGAGTTCTCGAGCATGATACTGAAACCAAGAACTAGACACTATTCCTCAAAATCCATGTAAAATTCTGCATTGAAAGTCCTCAGTAGCTAACCGGAAAGAATGAAGTGCAGTTTGCCACAAGTAACTAAAAACCCAGTATTTTTTCCTATGTAAAACCTCAAAAAAACCACTACTGTTGCGTTGGGTCAGATTCACAGAGACCCAAGAGGTCAGACTAGGTCTGCCCTGTTGAGTTTCCAAGGAGTGCCGGGAGGATTTTGAACTGCCAACCTTTTGTAAAGGTTTCCTTGAATCAGTAAGGAGAAGGTGAATGATGGAAATGAAAAATGCTTAAAGGGTGTGGAAGGTCAGACAGCTGCAGGACAAGAATAGTGATGCCCGCAGGTACACACTGCAGGGTGATCTGAATAACTTTAACAAAAAACCCAACTACCATCGAGTCAGTTCGACTCATAGCCACCCTATAGAACCTAGTAGAACGGCTCTCTAGAATTTCCAAGGCATGCCTCGCAGATTCAAACTGCTGAGCTTATGGTGTGTAGGGCTAATTGCTTTCACAGACCGAGAATACAAGTACTTACACTTTGGAAAAGTGTTCATTAAACGAAGTGTGTGTGCTGGATGTGCGTGTCAGGCAGGGTCCTAGGCTCTGGGAAGCACATGAAATGTGATAAAATCCCAGCACTTGTGAAGTTGACAGTCTGCTGGGAGCGATGGATAAGGAATATCTCTTAAGCTGGTGGTAAGTTCTGTAGGAGAATTAAAGTGGACTCTCGGGGTGGGGACAGTGAGTGAGGTGAAGGTCTTCTAGCAGTACCCCTCTTAGAGTTTTAATTTGGCCTATCATTTCTGTTCGAAAACCTTTTGAGTCTGCATTGGTGAATTTAATCCACTGTCAGTTTTTCATGTCACTGTTATGTCTGGTCTCAGTTCTGTCATTGTTGTGTATCTGTCTCTATACACATACATTTGAGCCGTTGAGTCAGTTCTGATGCCTGATGGCCCCAGGGTGGCCCCTCGTGTCACAGAATACTACTGCTCCACATTTTCTTGGGCCGGCATTTTGGGGACGGCATCCCCGGAGCACATCTCCAAGCAGTCTGGGTGACGGGTTGGGTGTTTGGGGGTGCCCTGGCTGCGACGCTAAGAACTGATCGTGGCACACAGAGCAGTCACTCACAGAGTCAGTGCAGTAATTCAGGAGAAAGATGATGACAGTGGCGTCGGAGATGGCGACAGGGGGCCTACCTCCAGATTCAGGGGTCCAGGGGTCTCTTAGAGGAAACAGGACCAGATGAAGAGCATCCTATGGAAACTGAAAAAGGCACCAAGTAGGTTGTTGGGCAGCGTGCAGACCCCACCGTGGCCATGGGTGGTCGCTCCCTAGGGCTGCTGTGATAGAAATACCTCGGGGCTGGCTCTAGAGAACCGCAGCTGACCTCAGCGGTTGAGGAGAGTGGTGGTGTTAGGTGCCTTCACGTCTGTTTGACTCACAGCGACACCACTTGACCGTAGAACGGTGCCTCAGGGTTTCCTCGGCTGTCTTTCAGGGAGCAGACAGCCAGCTCTTTTCTCTTGCAGAACCTGTGGGTAGTTTTGAACCTCCGGCCTTTTGGTTGGCAGCCCGCACTCAGGCACTGCGCCCCCTGGGCATCTGGTTTAGAAGACTAGGATTCCAGACTCAGAGCGCCAGCTCCAGAGTCATGCCCCTTCTCTTTGGACGGGGGTGACCCTGGCCTGGGCCTCCTGAGTCCTGGTGTTCTTCAGTTCTTGGTGCCCCTGGAGACCTCTGTATCTCCTGTTCATGCTTCCTTGCTTGTGTCTGCCTCATTTTCTTTCTGTGTCAAAAGTCAGGAAACCCTGGTGGGTTAGTGGTTAACTGCTATGGCTGCTAGCCAGGTCAGCAGTTCAAATCCACCAGGCGCTCCTTGGAAACTCGATGGGCAGTTCTGCTCTGTCTGTAGTATTACTAGGAGTCGGAGTCGACTGGACAACAGTGGGTTTGTTTGGTTTTCTCTGAGAAGTCACTGAGACAAGAACCCACCCTACACTGATGTGGCCTCATTCCTGTAACAGAAAACCCGAGTCTTCAGTGGGGTTAGGAGTTGCACACACATTTTGGGAGAACACAGATCAGTCTGTTGTAGCCACATAGGGAGCAGTTGGTCCCATCCAGACAGCTGAACACAGGGATCTGCTGGGTATGCTGGCCAGTCAGAGTCCCTGTGAGGTGAGTGTTTTAGGGACCATGCTTCCCGGGACACAGCATCAGCATCCTGGACCCGAAAGCACACTGGGCTGGTGGGTGGCATGGAAGACTCTGCTTGCTTGTGTTGGGAGGAGCCCTGGCCCACCTGGGCCCTGAGCCATGCCCTGTCCTTTCTTCTTCAATGCAGAATGAGGGCGACAGCGTCCAAATCCTCATGCGTCAGCAGGATGTCCCCCTGGGGAGGCCTCTGTCGTATAGCGAGATGCCTCCATTCCCTCTTCCTGTGATGTGCCAGCTGCACCTGGGAGGCGTGTACCGAGGCGTGGATTCCAGTTTCTGGCGCATATTGTACCATACCCAGGCAAGTGTGCATCTGCCAGTGGGGTGATCATGGGTGACCGTTTTCCTGTTCCTTGTCCTCCTGGGTCTGGTGCCTCTGGCCCAGCACAAGGAGCTCAAAATATGGAGCAAATTAACAACAGAAGATGTGTGAACGATTGGGTTGGAAAGAAGCTAGAACTAAATGATCAGCCCCCACCCCGGGGTCTCTGCAGAGGACCCCAGGCTTCAGGGAAGCCCAGGGTTTACTGTCTAACCCTCTTCTCTCCACACAGTTCAACGGCATGGAGGACATGCTTTTGGAGCTGATACCAGGCACCCGGCCGGCGTGACGTGGTAAGCACAGCTGGAGCCCAACACCTGTGGGTGCAGGAAGGCTGACCGCGGCCCATCTCTGCTACCCCTGGGGAGCGGGGTCAGGCTTCAGCTTGGCCCCGTGCTTTCCTTGACCACCTCCCTGGACTGCACCCGTGAGCACAGCACTGTTTGGGCTGCAGTGGCTTGTCCGTCCTCGCTGCTTTGTTGAGAGTTGCCTTTTAATCACATCGCGGAAGTAGGCATGGCTTTATGTCTACAAAGGTTTAAGGAAGGTTTAAGCGAGTCCAGTGTCTTCTCTGAGGGAGCTCATGGGGCCAAGTTTCAAATCCAGGCCTCTGACACCAAGCTCGCTTCCCTGTCCCACCCCTGGCAGCCCAGCTTCTGGCAGATTTCCCCTAGTCCTCCACCCACCCCTCATGGCAGCCCAGTCCTTCCCTACACCTGAGTGTCTCCTCTCTTGTCCTTACCCAGGTCCTGTGGTTCTGCCTCCTGTTGTCCTGTGGCCTTGAGTCCCTCTGGCCTGCAGAGGGACATCTCCACCCGTGACCACCTTTGTTGATCAGTCCTTTGTGTCGTCTGTCATCCACAGCCTCAGAGAGGGAATGGGACAACAGAGGATGAGCCCACCCTGGCATGGCTGGGCCTGTCCCCTGCCCTCTCTTCCTGCCCCTCACCCCCCAGTGGTGCCTGACAGCTTGGCACTGCCAGAGAAGACTTCGTTTGCAGTTGCTTTCTTCATTCCAGGCTTGGCCTCGGCCTTGTTGCTTCAGCAGGATGATGGCTTTCTGCCTCAGGCTCTTCTGGGCCCTCCCAGCACCGTTGCATTGTTACACACCCAGGACTGCTTCCTTCCTGTCCCCTCAGCTCCCATGCCCCTCTGCTGGAGGGGAGCCAGGGCCCTCCCCTAAGCTGCTTCACGTGGCGCTGTGTACCTGCACACACGCCTGCCTGTCCAGGTGGGTTCAGGTACCATTCAGTGGAAGATCTGAAGAGCCCGGGTCTGTGCTAAGGACTCAAAGGTCTGCTGACAAGGTCACAGGGTCTAGGTCAGCAGCACTTGAACTGGAGCCACCTGTTGATGGGGTGGAGGTTGGATACACCTGGGTGTTAGGAGTTTGCATGCCAGCGTGAGCACTTTTGTAATGTTGATTATTAAATGTAAAATGTTCATCTAACTTTGTGCTGAATCAAAGTCTATCCTTGATCTAGATTCTAGGGGAGAAAAGTGAGACTTGGCAGTTCTTAGATTACAGAAAAATTGAAAAGGAAAGGATACCCATGAATTTAGTGAATTTCTTCTACTTTGAGGTTAAGACTAGAATTTTCTTTTAAAAAAAAACCTGAGCTCTAGGAGCCTCTGTTTTCTGGAGATGTAATTTGAGAACCATGGGCACCTGGGTGGTGTAAATGGTTAGATGCTATGCTACTAACCAGAAGAGATGGGTTGTTCACACCTACCCAGAGACATCTAAGAAGACATACCTGGTGATCTACTTCTGAAAGGCCACAGCCTTGAAAACTCTGGAGTAGCTCTACACTGAAACATGGGATCGTCATGAGTCAGAATTGATTCAACAGAAAACAGTGTGAGAACCACTGGAGTAAATGACCTCGAAAAGTTGTTACCAGCTCCTTCTGGTATTCAAGCCCCCTCAGCCTGGGCTTGCCCTCTTGAGTCGTTCTGGTTCCCAACATGCCGCTTGCGCCTACCAGCTCTGTCACTTCCCTAACTGGACCCTTGTCATGTGCTGTCCTTGTATGGTAGTTTCTTTTCCCCTCCCTGTTAACATGTTCAGCAGCAAACCGAAGGGTCAGAAGTTTGGGTCCATGCAGAGGTATGTTGGAAGAAAGGCCTGGTGATTTGTTTCTGGAAATTCAGTCAAGGAACACCCTGTGGAGCACAGCTCTCTGACTCAGGTCAGGTTGCCATGAGTCGTCGTTGACTGGACAGCACCTGGTGGTTTTCTCGGGTACAGCAGGAGCCCCTCCTGAAACTGTCAAAGCTAAGCCCCTCTACCTCCCATTCTCTTTGATCATCCTCCCCCCCCCAAAACATAGGCTTCCTGTGCCCTGTTCCTTGTCCCTCCTGCCTCCTGGTCAGGACAGCTGCTATCTGATACCTCCTGAGCCAGGTATATGATTAGGAAATGCTCCCAGAAAAAGGAGGCCACTGTGGAGCCCTGGTCATCCTCACACACACGTGGCTTCAGTCCACGGTGTCCTTATCTTGTAAATAGGAGTTTTCATACGTAGAGGGTTTTTCATAGACTGAACTGTGTCCTCCAAAAAGAATGTATATAGCAATTGGCCAGGCCATGATTCTTGGTGTTGTGTACTATTTCCGTAAGCTATAAACTCTGCCTCTATGATGTTAATGAGGGAGGATGGGTGGCAGTTGTGTCGGTGCGGCAGAATTCCACGTGTTTAAGAACGTATTGTACATGAGGCATTCTTTGGGGATATAAAGGACAAGGGAGCAAGCAGAGAGTTGGGGACCTCATACCACCAAGGAAGCAGTGTCTGGAGCAAAGTGCATCCTTTGGAAAGGAGCCGGGATCCCTTGTGCCTCAGAAGCTCCCAGTTCAGGGGAATATTGACAACAAGGACCTTCCTCCAAAGCCAACAGAGAAAAATGTCCCCTGGAGCTGATGCCCTCAATTTGGAGTTGTAGCCTATGGGAACAGAATAAAACAACTTTTTTTAAAGCCATTCAATTGTGGTATTGCTGTTATAAAAGGAGTAGATGGTCACAACAGAGTTTGGTACCACGAGTGGGGTGCTGCTCTCTAACATACCTAAAATGTGGAAGCAGTTGTGAAACAGGTGGATAGAAGACTCAGGAGGAATTGAGAACTACTCACACTGAAGATGCAGATGGTGAGAAACAACAGCAACAAACTGGTAGCAGTAGAACTGAGACCAGTGCCAGACAGCATTGGAGCCAACCCACAGAGTGAGAGCTGAAGGCCTGTGCGTGGGATGCTTCCTGGCAGAGTGGGGTGCTTCCAGGCACTTAGCGGTAGATCTATAAAGCCTTGAAATAATTGCCCCAGCAGGGCAGATGTGGGCCAGGGGCCAAGCCAAGAGGCCACAGGAAGCAGAAGCTGAAGAAATGAGGAGCATGAGAAGCAGAGTTACTTCAGGCTCATAAAGTATGACCGTGACTTCAGGGGTCTTTAAAGGTGGAGCCATGGCCTCTGACCTTGTAAGAGTGGAATTGGCACTCAGCTGAACTGGGAAATTGGTGCTATCCCAGTGGGCCTGGAAGTTGGAGCTGTAGCCCAGGGCCAAGGGACCTCCACCCAGAATCTGGATAGTGTGGCTGTTACCTGGAGTCTGGAGGGCAGGGCCATTGTGCAAAATGTCTCAGGATAAAAAATTATTGTTGGAGCCTTGAGGGCTAACGTAATATGTTCTGTTGACTTATTACCTATTATCCCTTTTCCTGCAGTTTCTCACTTTTGTAATGAAAATGTCTAGTTTGTGCCTGCCTGTTTTACCACTATTTTGGAAGCAGAAAACTTGTTTTAGATTTCACAGTTGAAGAGGAATTTCTGGATATGGGACTTGGACTTCAGACTTACTGTGATGGGGTGAATGTTTGACATGTTGCAAGAATGTGATAGGGGGGCAAAGGGTGAAATGTGGGTTGAATTGTGCCCCCCCCCAATATGTGTAGCAGTTTGGCTAGGCCATGATTCCTAGTATTGTGTGATGTTCCCATAGCCTTTATGGTGTTAATGGGCCAGGATGGGCAGCGGGTGTATTGGTGGGGCTGGACTCGGTAAGACTGTTGTGGTTTGAGGCGATCTCTTGGGGTATAAAGGAAAGCAAAGCAAGCAGAGAGTGGGGACCTCCCACCACCAAGAAAGCAGTGCCTGGAACAGAGCCTGTCTTTTGGAAAGAACCAAGAGTCTTTTGTGCCCCAAAAGCTCTAAGTCCAGGGGAATATTGACAAGAACTTTCCTCCAGAGCCAACAAAGACTTTCCCTGGAGCTGATGCCCAGAATTTGAACTTGTAGCCTGCTGGACTGTGACAGAATTGACTTTGTTTTTAAAGCCATTCACTTGTGGTATTTCTGTTACAGTGGCATTAGATGAAGATTCAATGGAATATCATCAGTTAAACACTTTATAGAGGAGATAAAAAATACTACTATTCATTTTATGTTCTTACTCCAGTTTTTTCGCCTAGCACTAGTGTCCTAGTCATCTGGCACTGCCCTAACAGAGACAGCCCAAGTGGATGGCTTTAAAAAGAGTAGTTTTATTTTGTAACAGTTCAGTAGGCTAAAAGTCCAGGGTGTCAGCTTCAGGGGAAGGCTTCCTAGGCTAGCATGGAGGAAGGTCCCTGTTGTCAGTCTTCCCCTGGACTGAAAGCTTCTGAGGCACAAGGACCCTGGACCTTTCCAAAGGATGTGCTCAGCTCTTGGCACTGCTTTTTGGGTGGTGTGTGGGCGTCTAAGTCTGTTTGTCTCTCTTTATATCTCAAGAGACTGCCTCAAGGCCCAAAACAATTTCACACATTAAGCCCAGCCCCACCGACACAGCAGAACCGGTCTACCCTCACGTCATAGAGGCAGGACTTCCGTCATGGAGGAACATCATACAATGCCACGAATTATGGCCTAGCCAAACTGCTACAAATTTGGGGGGAAGAACAAGTCAATCCTTGACAACTAGACGCAAGAAGCATCAGGCAACACCACAAGTGACAGTCTGTATCTGTCATTTAACACCATTGTCTAGCACCACGTTGGTCATAGACGAGCCCAATCTGTGGTGGCTGCTAGGTCTAGACACCTCTGTGGGGTGGGAGTGGGGAGAAAATCTGAATGTCAGCAGCAGACAGATCAGCCAGTCGCCTCAGTTCAGGAATGAGAGTACTGAAGCCCAGAATGAAGACCATTCTGTGCCAGACTCTTGGACCCCTCAGCCTTGACCATCATCATGAACTAGGTGGGTACTGGAAATGCAGCAGTGAGCCCAGCAAATGCCCTGCACCTCTACCAGTGTTCGTTCATGTTGAGAAAGGTGTCATGGATCGAATTGTTCGCCCCAAAACTGTGTGCGGCGGTAGGCCATGATCCCCAGTACTGTGAGATGTCCTGGTTGTAAATCCTGCCTCTGTGATGTTAAGAAGGGAGCATGGCTGTCCTGGGGCAGGACTCAGTGTGTAAAATTGTTTTGTGCCTGGAGGCAATCTCTTGAAATAGAAGTAAGCAAAGAGATTTGGGGACATCATACCACTAAGAAGCAGTGCCAGGACATGAGCATGTCATTTGGAAAGACCGGGGTCCCTGCATTTCAGAAGCTTGCAGTCCAGGGAAAGGTGGACAACAAGGAACTTCCTCCAGGGCCAGCAGAAAAAGCCTTTCCCTGGAGGTGACAACCTGAATTTGGACTTTCAGCGTATTGGACTGTGACAAAATAAAATTTCTCTTTTTAAAGTCATCTGCTTGTGGTATTTCTGTTAAAGCAGCAATAGATGACTAAAACACTGAGGAAGGAGCTTGGAATGTGCAAACCCTGGAAAGATAATTGAACAGGGTAATGTGGTGGTGACTGAGGTCAGTGGATGAGAAATTCCCACTTGCAGAATAGGCATCTGGTGTCGACCTTGAACGTGAGGGAGCTAGATTCATAAGTCAGGGAAGCAGGAAGAGGGAATGCCAAGTGTTGTGCCCATTTAATTTGCTGTATAAATTAAAGACATGACAAAAGAATTTCTTGCTGAAAGAAATGCTATTATATGATTATTCCAAGTAAAATCAACTGAGTGCACTGCAAAACCTTGGTTTTCCACAAGCATGACTGATGTCCAGGGTTTGGGCTGGAACTGGGTAAACAGTGATACTCTCACCAGGATGAAGGGTTACAAGTTGGGGCAGAGGAGAAAAGCTCTGTTTTAGCCATGTTACGTTTGAGTTGCCTTGGAAGCACCATGGGGCAGTTCTACTCCGTCATGTGGAGCTGTTCTGCTTTGAAATTGACAGTGCCTAACACTAACAACAATGACGTCTTTAGCTGGCAGTGTCAATAGACCACTGATTGTCTGTGAGCTCAAAAGTGAGCTCAGAGATGAAAAAAAGTGTAAGATCCACTAATATATAAATGATAACTAAAGGCAGGGGCCTGAATGAGGTCATGTATGGGCTGAAAAGGATGTTTTTAAAAACCAAGATAAGAGTGTTTGAAGTATGTTACTTTACACCTGTTAGAATTGCTATTATTGAAAATGTTTTTTGTTGTTAAAAACACTTGTTATCAAAAATAGTAAATTTTAAGTTTATAAAAATTATTTAAAAAACTATGAAATCATTTAAAATGTTATGAAAGTAACAAGAGTTGGTGAGGATGTGGAGAAGTTGGAAGTCTCATGCTCTGCTGGTGGGAATGTAAAATGTTACCTGCTGTGGAAAACAGCTAGGCAGTTCCTAAAAAAGTTAATTATCATGTGACCCAGCAACTCCACTCCTAGGTATATACCCTAGAGGTATGAAAGCAGGGACTCAAACGGATAATTTATAGACAGACACACAGATTTGGTGGTGGAAAGTTGAGGGGGTTCAAGTGACTGCTTTTCTCAGTGAACCAAGAACAGAGGTCACCTGCAAGAAGGACACTGGGGCTGGCGGTGTTGGGAGTTCGAGGAGAGGATTTTACCGAGTGAAAACCCTAGCTGCTGACTCGTATTGGCCAATAACTGAGATGAGATGGGAGAACAGGGAGGGCACCCTTATTTCGTTGTGCAAGAAAGTGGTATTAGTGGGAGCTGCTGCCGCCAAGGCTGCTCCCCAAGGGCAGGCAGGCAGGTTACTTTCAAAGGAGTTTACCAGTAGGGAGATCATACAAATGAGGCCAGCAATGTTTTTTTTTTTTTAATTATTACTATTGTGAATTAACAGTTTCACAGTCTAGGTCCTGTTACCATATAACACCTATAACTTTCACCTCTTCTGTTTTAGCTGCCCTGCCCTCTTTCCCTCCACATGACAGCACACTTCCTGTTTTCTCGGGAACTTGCCATGACTTTGACCAAGGTCTGACCCTCTTCACCCAGTTGCATCAACTTGGGTCCAGCAAAGTGCCCCTCAGACAACCTCCTGTACATTTTTGAAGATTTGCCTCCAGTAACACTCTATTCTGTATGGTCCAGGTCATTCTTTGTCTGAGGAGCTGGCCCCTGTGCTGGACACAGTTTGGGGTTAGAGAGTTGGGGCCATGCTCCCAGGGGGCCCTCTGTTCAGAAGCAACGTCAAGTGTGGTCTTTTGGTAGAGTTCCAGCTCAGCCCTCTGCTCCATCACCGGCTGTGCCCGGAGCTCCGTTCTGCACCCCGCATCTGGGCTGTTGCTGGCGGTGGCTGAGCGCCACCTAGCTCTTCTGGTCCTATGCTGAAGCAGGCTATGGCTCAGATGGCTCCTTCCATCTGGTGGGCTCATATTTTTCTCCTGTCCTCGATGTCCTCCACTTGCCTCAGGTCCATTGGGACCATTTGGCGGTGCTATATGGGTAGTAGCTGGCTAGCTTTTAAGACCCCAGCCACCACTCACCCAGGTGGTATGTGGAGCAACATCTTGAGAGAGGAAGAGAGTAAAACCTTAGGTATGCCAGTTAGTCTGGGTGTCCCCTGAGATCGTGGTACCCTGATCCCAGACCCTGTTTCCCTATTCTTTCAAAGAGGTGGTACCCATTAAGGGGACAATCTGGTTTTGAAGTTGAGTCATCGTGGGCACCCCTCTTCTGGCACATGCTGACACATCCTATGCCCGTTCCTAATCCTAACCACTATCTAATTTGTAAAAAATCCCTCTCCCTCCCTGCTCTCCACCCTTGTAACTCTCAAATGTTGATTCCTTCTGTGCTTAAATGATTAGTTGCATCCTTATAATGCCAAGCCAGCTGGTCTCATAAAAAATATATATATACATATGTATATATATATATATATTCTTTTGTGTCTGGCTAATTTAGCTTGGCATAACTTCCTCTAGAAGTTTCCACGTGGACAGGTATTTTACCAAACCATCTTTGTTTTCCCATCATTCCGTAGTATTCCACTGTATGAATACTACAGTTTGTTGAACCATTTGTCTGTTGATGGGCATCTAGGTGGTTTCCAACTTTTTGCTATTGTGGAGAGAGCCCCAGTAGACATTGGTGTGCAAGTATCTGGGTCAGCAACAATCTTACACAGGCACAGTTGAGGTTTATATGCAACCTCTAAGAAAAAGCAGGATTCAATTGCAAAGCTGAGGGGGTTGGGGGAGCCCAGCAAAGGGAACAATTTTGCAGTCTTAACACTTGAGGGGAGGAAGCCAGGTCCGTCTTACTCCTCCTGTTTCTTTTTGGACGTTGGTCAATCAAGACCAGCATCCATTCTGTAATGATAGCTTGGCTCAGAATTGTCTGGCGTGTTTTTGAGGAGGTGCAAATACTGGCCCTAAGCTTTCACTGTGGCTACTAACTTGTGTTGGTTTATAACTATTTGCTAAATATTAAAAGAAAAAGAAGGACTTTTATGTCCTCTTTATGTGACTCTCCCTAAAAGACGTTCTTTTTTTCCCAGGTTGTCTTAGTTACTGTCTTTGTACCTCAGGGCCTAGATGATGTCTTTGTGAGTCTTTGAGTCCAGCTCCAGCTGGGTCACAGTTCTTATGCTCAAGGACTGGGAATAATGGCAGGTAGATTAAGGAGGGACAGCTTGTCCTCACAGAGAACACTTAGTATGTTTTAAACAAATTAACTGAAGACCTCCAACAGGAGAGGTGCATCCTGTGTCCTCTTGTGAACCATGTATTCTCTAATGAAAGTCTGGTTGTCACAAGAGAATTTTCTAAAACTTGTGTATGCAACCACACTGGGTTTAAACGATCCCTTTCCAAATGACAATGAGTTTCCATGGGTGATCTCTTGTTTAGATTCCTGGTGAATGCCTGGGTAATGCATTTGCACTGAATTTTAATATTATCTTGATATTCACAGTGATGATACTACTAAGTATTGAAAAGGTAATGTTAAATTGTTTACATTATAAAATGACAGTCAAAAAGAAACCCATTGATCAGGGTGTGGTCAGTAACTTTAATTCCTAGTTATTGTATAGCTGAACTGGAAAAATCTTTAAGAAATTTATCAATCATTATGGGACAAATAATAGACAAAATTGCTAATGAGATAAAGACACAGTAGTAATCTCTGACCTCATTAGCCAAGGTGACATGAGATAACAAAATAGCCTTAAGATTTTATTAGTCTAGAAAAGTGTTGTCTGTGCTGTAGTAAATGTCTCATGCTGCATTTGGATAAATAACAAAGTATACATAGAACTGGAGAGCAGGCTACATGGTTATACACTGTAACACCCTTACAAACACCAGATTTATTTGGTTGGTTACCATCAAGAGTAAGTACATGGGCTAGATCACTACTGCAAGGGACAGTAATGTTTCCTGACAACACTCCCCAAACCCAAAGCAAACCCAGTGCCGTCCAGTTGATCCCAACTCATAGAGACCCCATAGGACAGAGTAGAACAGTCCCATGGAATTTCCAAGAGGTGCCTGACAGATTTGAACTGCCGACCTTTTGGTTAGCAGATGTAGCACTTAACCGCTACAACACCAGCATTTCCCTGACAGCATCAGGCATAATAAAATTTATCTTCATCATCTTACACTTGTGGAAGGACAAACAAAGGCCGCAGGCTAAAATGTTGATGTGATTGCCTGCGCTCACTTCAGCAATGCAGTCGATGTTGCTCTTAAGATCCTGCTGAAGAGCCAGGTGTTATCGAGCGGAAAACCAGCACCGTGAATTCAGAGGGCCTGCCATGGTCACCATCTAAGGGCTCAACTAAGTCCAGGTGTTAAGGTCTCCACTCTCCATACAAAAGAGAAGAATGATTTAAGAGATAATATTAGAGTCATTATTCCAAGTCCTTGAGCATAAAAAAAGTGTTGTAAAAAAAAAAGTGTTGTAAATCCTGTGTCTATGATATAATGAGATGGATTAGTGGCAGGTACACTAATGAGATCTACAAGATTAGAGAGTGTCTTAAGCCAGTCTCTTGAGATATAAGAGAGAGAAGAAGCAAGCAGAGAGAGTGGGGATCTCATGCCACCAAGAAAGCAGCAGCACTGGGAAGAGAGTGGATCCTTTGGACCTCAGTGTCCTGTGCTGAGATGCTCCCAGACCAGGGAAAGACAAAGGAGAAGGAACTTGTGCCAGAGCCCGCAGAGAGAGGCCTTCTACCGGACCCAGTGTCCCGAACTCTGACTTTCAGCCTACTGGACTGTGAGAGAATAAACTTCTCTTTGTTAAAACCATCCACCTGTGTATTTCTGTTATAGCGGCACTAGATGACGAAGACACTCCCTGACAATACCACACAAAACAAGGATATGGGGATTCTAGTTTCCTAAAGTACATAAAGCAATTTTCTGTAATATTGACTCAATTCAGTGGAAACCACAGGCTTTAGATAAAACTTACTAACTTACCAAAGAATCAGAAGAATACTATTGTGATTCTTTAGTGAAAAACTCTATCATAAAACAAGTATGGAGCTACCACTTCTCCCTGCAAATTTAGCAAAACAACATAATTTTCCAGGTTCTCTCTGAGCCACAAAAAGAAACCTTATTAGGAGAATCATGGGGTTTAGGCACTAGTTTACCTTAGACCAACATGTGCTGTTGCTGCTGCTGAAGAACCGGGTGATATCAAGTGGAAAACCAGCACCGTGAATTCAGAGGGCCTGCCATGGTCACCATCTAAGGGCTCAACTAAGTCCAGGTGTTAAGGTCTCCACTCTCCAAACGAAAGAGAAGAATGATTTAAGAGATAATATTAGAGTCATTATTCCCAGTCCTTGAGCATAAAAAAAAGTGTTGTAAATCCCGTGTCTCTGATGTAACGAGATGGATTAGTGGCAGTTACACTGATGAGATCTACAAGATTAGAGAAGGTGGGTGGAAGGCAGCCTAGTGCTCAAGCCTAGCTCCTGTCGTGGGAGTTTTTAAAGCCCACGATGAGCACCTGTAACCACCCTAATGGCTTTTACTGGTCAACCTGTGCCCAAATTTCTGTGGCTTATAGAGACTCAGAGCTCTTTGAAATTAGAATTACCTGTTTTACCTCTTTAATGTTCTAAGTACCCAAATCCAGACCTAAGTTGCAGTTCACCGGGAATTACTGTTTCCACAAACTTAAGCAGAGTTCATGCCGCCTGCCACAAATAGCCAATCTTTGAGACTAGGGTGAGGTGAGAAGCTAGAGATTTATTATATACTGGTATATAAGGAGACAGAGGGTACAGTTTCCTCCAGAGTCTGCCTCCCTGAGCAAAGGGCTATGAGAAGTTTTATACCAAGTAGGATAAGGGGAGTTATACATATTCATTGCATTCTTGGGAGACAGGATGCATGTTCAAAAAGGGGCTGAGCTGAGACTTGGCACAGAAACAGGGGTCAGACTCCTTGCTCCCAAATTGGGATCATCTTTGGCCTGGTGACATGTGTCTGGTATGTTTTAGCGCCTTGACATGAGTTTCTTGGTTCCCAGGAAGGACTCATTATGGGATGGAAGCATTCAGCAATCCCCCAAGTCTCTTGCTGGCGTAGTTCTGGGCAGCTGACCTTAAGAGGAACTATAAAGAAGAAGATAAGAGGGGAGTAGCATGAGGGTTCCATCCTTCATGGTTGTCCAAGCATTAGAATGTTATTGGTTTCTTTTCACATTCCCAAGAGGGATGCTGATTAATTTTATACCTTCTTGTTGAAGCTTAAAGAAGAGACAAAAAAACAAAACATATAGTTAGTACAACATAGAAAGGGAAAAGAGTAATTCTTTTGTCTGCCATCATTACTAGATGTTATTTGTCATAGATTGAGTCGTGTCTCCCCCCAAAATGTGTGCAGGAATCTGGCGAGGCCATGATTCCTGTATTGTGTGATGTTCCTGTGAGTTGTAAATCCTGCCTCTATGACATTAATGTGGTAGGCTGGGCAGCAACTGTGTTGGTGGGGCAGGACTCCATGTGCAAGACTGTATCGTGCCTTGAGGCACTCTCTTAGGATACAAAGGAAAGGAGAACAAGCAAAGAGTTGAGGACCTCATACATCAATAAAGTAGCAGTGTCAGGAGCAGAGGGCATTCTTTGGGCCCAGAGTCCCTGCATCTCAGAAGCTCCCAGTCCAGGAGAAGACTGACAGCAAGGACTTTCCTCCAGAGCCAACAGAGAAACATTTCTCCTGCAGCTGATGCCGTGGATTTGGTCTTCTGTCTACTTTTCCGTGAGAAAATAATTTTCTCTTTTTAAAGCCACCCACTTGTGGTATTTCTGTTACAGCTGCGCTAGATGACTAAGATATTACTCTTAAATAAAGGGCCAAGCAAAAAGACTCTTCTTGATCAAACAACCAGGTGTTCAAACAAATATGACAAACAAGAAAACATGAGAAAAAGAACAAAAAGAATAAGCAAAGGATCGCTTGCTAGGAGCACCCACCCCGCAGCGTCAAAGGGACGTGGAATGTGAATACTTGAGTCAAGAAGGCAGGACTTCTCTTTTTACCAGCTTCTGCACCACGGTCCAGGTCTCCTGCAAGTGAAATGGATTCATGGTTTAGAACCCCTGTAGCAACTAACTCTTGTAGAGTGAAAACACCACGAAGTTTAGTAGCGTGAAAAGAAAGGTGTCATTCGGCATATATTAAAAGAGGTAAAAATAGGACAGGGACAAGCAGTCTGCCAGAGACAGTGTCTGTTCCCAGTTCCTAAGGATGCCTCTAAGCAGGCCACAGTTGGGGATCCCTTGAATGTTCCCCATTCTCTATATACACACACTTACACACTCGCACAACCTAATCTGGTGCAGCAATTTAACCAGTACCTGAGACTTTGATGGTCTCAATGGTCAATTCCTCCCGCTTCTTGGAACCCTTCTCAGGCCTTACCTAGGAATTACTATGTTACTTCCCAAATAACGTCAGATTCTGAATGCCCTAAGCAATCCGTTTCTCCCATTTCTTGGGGTTCTTGTAAGGCTTTACCTAGGCGCTTATCAAATAACCCAGGTGCGTTTGCCATCTCTCACAGAACCATTATTTGGGTCCAAGGGGAGGGAGCAGCTTTCAGGGCTGCTGCAAGGTCTCTAGAAGAAACCTTTTGGTAGCACTAGACTTTGGGGCTGTTCCGTTTTCTGATCAACCTCAGGAATGGAGCAGATGGCTCCTGGCTGGGTTTCCAGAGATACTACCAGGTAGAACTAGTATTAGCCAATAAACGAGAGACTGGGATGGAGAAGAAGGAAGTCACCTTTGTTTCATTGTACAAGGAAGATGACATCAGTCAGAGCTACTGCGTCCAAGACCGTTGGCCAAGGTTAAAGGGGTTTACGAGAAGTTCATATGAATTACATCACCAACATTCTTCACCACACTACGCAGGTGAAATGGGGGTTTACATAGAATCTCCAAGCAAGTGCAAGATTCAAATGCAAAGCTGACAGGGTCGGGCTGGGGGGAGCCCAGTAAATGAAACAATTTTGCAATCCCACACTGGAGAGGAGGAAGCCAGGCAAAGACTACAGCCAGGTAAAGGATACAGGAAGAAATGATTGTCTTGTAAAGCAGGAAAAGGAAATCGTTAGGAAAGTGCAGCAGAAGCAGTGAGCCAGTTCTTCAGCTGGTGCCGTTGTGGATAGTTAGGGTTAATCAGATTTGGGATTTTGACAAGGAGAGTGTGATGAAAAGAGAAGAATCAAGCCAGGGCATTTGCAAATGAACACAATGAGACAGTGAGTGTCCCAGGGATCTAGGCTGACTAGAAAGGAAACAGTCCCAGGCAGCATGGATTCAAGGTCTCAGTGGAGTCCCAGCCCTTCTGGAGTGGAGGTTATAGAAGTGACCTGGAGAAGAAGAGTTAGTGTCTCATAGAGCGGCAGCCTGTGGCCATGAGGAAGCCAGAGATCTAGCTGCTGGCAGTGATTGGCTGCAGTGGAATCAAAGATGAAGAGGTGCTAGTGGGAGGCCAGGGCATTGGAAAGACCGCTGGACAGGCAGTGAACCAAACCAAAACCAAGTCCATTGTCACCGACTTGGTTCCGATGAACAGCAACCCTATGGGACAGAGTGGAAATGCCCCATAACGTTTCTAAGGCGGCAGTTAATTAGGGAAGCAGACTGCCCCATCCTTCTCCATCACAGTGGCTGCTGAGTGTGAACTGCCAACCTTTTGGTAAGCGGCCTAGCACTATAACCACTGTGCCTCCGAGGCTACTTAAGAAGTAGTGAAGTCACCAAGAATCAAGACAGAAGGAAGGGTGGAAAGGAAGAAGGTGATTCTGGAGTCTAAGTCAGCAGTGAATGAGGGGACGCCAGGTGACTTGGAGGTACAAGTATAAGAAGCCTCAGAGATAGTAGGAAACAAAAGAACTTCAAAAGAACTGGCAGAACCAAGCCAGGGTTCTTTCCCTCCTCCCGTCTTTAATTCACTAGAAGTTCCTGGTGGAAACATGAAGGAAATGATTGAGGAGATAGTCCACAAATAGGGTATTTAAGAGTGCATTTTCAGGGTAAATAATAACAGCAGTGCCCATCCCACAAAATTCTTTGAGTCTCTTAGGGACAGCTGAGGTTCATTTTTTAAAATTTACAGTGGATATTTTCCAGCATACAGACATCCTAATAAACAAAGAAACAAACATACATCAAACATCATATATCAAACAAATATACATTCTACTTCTGTGTAATAAACTCCCGCATGCCTAACTCACAGCATCAACAATAATCTGTATTCATTCATCAATACGTTACTGTAAAAGTCCCAGCTTCAGACTCATGCTTCCTCTTACTATGAGCCAATTGTGTAGAGACAGGGATTGAATTTTTTTAAAGTGCTTTATTCAGATCGCTGGCCATGGGAGAAGATGGTGGGTTAGCTCCCTAAAAACCATCTTAACACTCTAGTTCAGGCTGGCAAATTGTACAGAAGGGTTTAGGGAAGGGCAGGGGAGCAGGCAAGGGGTGCAGGTACACAGACGTTCAGAGAAGGTAAGGTTGGAGAAGACAGAACTTCTATGTCTCAAGGTGAGTCATCCTTGGTGTCTGCAGGCTGGTTACTTTTGTCAGACAGTGGGCTGCAAATTGACGTTACTCTGGTTATCAGTCAAGAATAGCCTGCAAAACAAACTCAAAATCTTCATGAGTGCCAGTAAGAAGGGAGTGTTACAATTTTCCTCATGTGTCAACATTCCTGGGGTGGTGGAAGGGGGTTTAAGTACTAAGACAGAAGGTAGCTAAGAATTTTTCTACAGCTATTTTAACCTTATCAAATACAGATAATGATTATACAAATGATCATTATTATGTGAAATCTTCTGTCATTCTTTTGCCATACACAGTTAGCTTTCTTTTGTTGGCAGAAGTTTTTAAATACTTCATGATTTTACCCCTAAGTATTTTATTGTATGTCCTTAACATGTCTTTCCCTCCTAATACCATTATTATGCCTAACAAAACTAACTCATCTCTTAATCTTCTAGAAGTCTGTTTCCCAGTTTTCCTAGTTACATCAAGTGTCTTCCTACAGTTGGTTTAAAGGAGACCCAAACAAAGCCCACAGACTACGTGTGGACATTTCCCTTAGTCTGTAACAGTTCCCTTTTCTTTTTTAATGGAAACTAAGTTATTCGTCCTGCAGATTTTCTGGTTTTGGCATCCTAGAGTACCATATTATTATGAAAATAGCATGCATCTTCTATGTTTGTTTGCCAACTGTGCGCTCCCCAGCCAAAGTATTTTTCCCAAATGCTGCTATGCCAATGTACAAAGCAGCACAAGGGAAAATACCTGAGAGAGAGGAAGGCATGGATGCCAAACAAAGTGGAAGGTCTGCATAAAAACGCAGCATCCTGTAGCGTTTCTCATAGAATCCGGTTTGGTTCTTTTGGCCAGAATCCCTATGCACTGTCAATTGTATCCAATCAGAAGGCTTGGGATGTCTAGTTACCTCCACTTTTAGTGATGTTAAGATTGATCTTTGAGTTTAGGGGAAGTCAGTCTGTAGATCCATCATGAAGTTTCCCATCAACCTTTCACCGAAAGGTCTTGACATTTTGATCACGTGCAACCCTCCTACCCAAAAGCATTGTTCGTCCAACCTTTTCTTTAAATCTACTTTTGTTTCTCTTGAGGAGCCCTGGCAGTGCAGAGGTTAAAACATCTGGCTGCCAACCAAAAGGTTAGAGGGTTGAACCCATCCATTTCTGCAGGAAGTACATGTGACAGTCTGCCTCCCTAAAGATCACACGCTTGTCCTATAAGGTGGCTATGAGTGGACATCAACTCTACGGCAACAGGTTTGGTTTTCTAGTTTGGCTTGTGTCTTGCAGGAGTGTTTTATAATTTTCATCATAAAGCATTCACATTTTTTGTGGAATCTATTTCCAGGCAGCTTACTTATTCATTTTTTGCTGTGGTCCTGGTGTCTTCCGTGTTATTGTGTCTTTTAACAGGATATTGCCTATAGAGTGAGGGATATTCGTGTGCGCTTAAAATGGTTGTCATTTTTACATTCTACTGTGTTACTAAATTGTCTTATTATTTATAGTAGCTTTTTCACTAATTCTTTAATCATTCAAGACATATAACCTAGTATCTGCAAATACGGATAGCTTTTCCTCTTCATTTCTAATTTCTATGGTGTAGTTGCTAGCGCTTATCTAATACCACAAAGGCCACAGTGAAGAGTGGAGGTAGTAGGCAATCTCCTTTTTTCTTTCCTGGGAAAACCTCTAGGTTTTCCCCATTAGCTATGATGCTGGCTTTGGAACTGAATTGTATGTATTTCATCATGTTAAGAAAACAAAACAAACAAAAAAAACCCATGGCTGTTGAGTTGACTCCAACTCATAGTGACCCTATAGAACAAAGTAGAACTTAACCACTATGTATCTTTCAGTTCCTAGTTTAGTATTTTTAACTTAAATGAGGGTTGAATTTTGTCAAATGCCTTTTGACATTTAAGGAGTTGACCATATGATATTTTTTCTTAAATTCTATTGATATTATATCTATATTTAAGTATTGACTCTTACATTGCTGGAGTAAACCTATGTGGACACAAAGCATTACACGTTAATGGGTTGTTGGATACATTTGCTAATGCTGTATTTAAGAATTTTGAATTTTGAATGAAAGTGGTAGAGAACGTTCTTTTCTTTCCAATCTAATACATGCAATAAAGTCTAATTTTCTTCCTTTATGAATTTTTTCTGTGTTTACTGGAAGATAAAATTAACAGCATTCAGGGGGAGTAGATTTTTTTTTAATTGCCTAAAATTATTTTATTTTTTCTTTTAGAAAGATCATAAAAAGCATTGAGGAGACAAATGAAATATCACTGCCCTTCTTTTATTTTCATTAATAGAATTTCAACAAGAGGAAAAGAAAGATGATTGATCTGCCATTTAAAGAAAGACTATTACAAGATTGCAACGAACTTGCTTCACTGTTCAGCTGTGTATATGAGGCTGATGGGTACACCAGCCTCAAAGCAAAGACGATGGCAGGAAGCAACAGGAAAATGTGACACCCTGGTTCCAGGGGAACCAGGGAATCTGGGGTGGAAAAGGCCAGAGAGTTCATGCACTGCATAGATGACAACCAATGTCACAGAACAATTTGTCTGTCAACAGTTTAATGGGAAGCTAATTTGCTCTGCACACCAAAAGAAGAGGAACAACATTACAAGAACAACACAACTGGTTCTATTCAGAAAAATCTAAACAATTGGATTATTTGAGGGGTTTGCCTTAAGAAACAAGACATACAATCACAAATAATTAGGTCGATTTTTGCTTAAAGTTATAGCTGCCTTTTTTCAACATTTCAAGCTTCCTTGGAGACTGTTTAACAGGGTGACAAGCACCCCTGGCCAGGCTGGCTTCAGGCTACCCAAGAAGGACCTTATCCAGGTGCTGCTGCCACATAAAGAAAATGTCAACATGAAATAAAATAGTATTGTTAGTCTTAGAGTTTCTTAAAACAAAGATCTTTGTGCATATAAGGAAAAGAATAAAACTTGGGTATTGTGTATTTTTCCTCCACCTTTCCAGGTAATCCTTTACCTAAAGATGGGAGATTTATGAATATCATATCCTGAGTTTCATTCATCCCAAGCTATAACATTCCTAAAGTGTACATAGCTACTTGAGTTGTGGAGCCTCACCGTGATTTGTCCACAGGTGGAATGCCAAGTTGAAGGTGTACCACATAATAGAAAGCCTTGAGATTGGGGTTTCAGTCCTAGCCATTGCTGTCAGGTGTCCTTGGGTCGCCTCCCATTCACAGCGACCCTATGAGCAATGGGACAAAACCCTGCCCAGTCCCGCACCACCCTCATGAGCCGTGCTGGGTCTGAGCCCATCATTGCAGCCACTGTGTCAGGCTGTCTCACAGAAGGTCTTCCTCTTTTTCAATGACCTTCTACTTTGCCAAGCATGACATCCTTTTCCAGGGATGGATCCCTCCTGGCAACATGTCCAAAGGTGGAATCTTGCTCTCTTTGCTTCTAAGGACGATTCTTGGCTGTACTTCTTCTAAGGCAGACCTATTTGTTCTTCCAGCAGTCTGTGGTACATTCTTCTCCAGCACCACAATTCAAAGATGTCAATTCTTGTTTGGTCTTTCTTATTCATTCTTCAGCTTCTGCATGCATATACGATAATTGAAAATACGATGGCATGAGTTGGGCCCATGTTAGTCCTCAAAGTGACAACTTTGCCTTTCAACACTTTAAAGAGGTGTTTTGCAGCAGATTTTCTCAAGGCACTGCATCATTTTATTTCTTGACCACTGCGTCCATGGGCACTGATTGGGGATCCAAGTCACAGGAAACCCTTGACAACATCCATCTTTTCTCTGTTGCCCTAAATTTCTGCAGCAGCGCCAAGTCAAGTCCACCCTGTTCTGCCCCTTCGTCACTTAGTCAAAATAGAGAGTTGGGCTAAAAAGTAATCACGCAGCGCTAGTCAGTGTATGAGTCAGAATCGACTCGATAGTAATGGTCTTTTTTTTTTTCATTTAGCGTGAAAGTGTCTGCGGATGCAGTGGCTAAGTCTTGTCAGCTAAGTCTTGTCGGCTAACCGAAAGATTGATGATTTGAGGCCACCCAGCAGCTCCTCAGAGGAAAGACCTGGCAATCTGCTTCCATAAAGACTACAGTCCAGAAAACTCTATGGAGCAGTTCCACTTGGTGACAGGGGGTCACTGTGAGTTGGAGCAGACTTGAAGGACTCAGGAACAACAGCCACGGTTAGTGTGGTAGGAGACATACATAGACTATCTCATTTAAGCCTTGCAAGAATTAAGTGCTTATCTGCAATTTCCTGATGAGGACACTGAGCCTCAGAGGAAGCAAAATCACCTGCCTGAAGTTAAGTCTAGTAAGCAGTGTGGCCTGGATGTTACCAGAATCTATTCTACTTCTGGGTCCCAAATCAGCAGATGTCGAGTTGACTCCGACCACACCCCGGGACTCTGGTATCTTTCTGGAGAATGTAGGGAAGCCAGGAAGTGACACCAGCTGACGCCTCTCTTGCTACTGTTCTGAGAATGAATCACAGGCAACGAGAGACCAGTCAAGAAGTTAGGGAGCTTAGGTTAATAGTCAGCAAGCTTTTTCTGTGAAGGGGCAAATGGGAGATACTTAGGTTTGAGGGGCCAGAAGGGTTTCTGTTGTAATGACTTAACTTTGCCATTTTAGCATGAAAGCGGCCACTGATGATACATAAATGAATGGCTGTGTTCCAATAAAACTTTATTTATAAGAACAGGTGGCTGGCTCCATACAGCCCATGGAGCCCAGGTCTAAGTAACAAGCAAGGTGGTTATACTAAGACGCAGAGGCATTGGCAGTGAAGATTTGTAGGCAGCTGGATGGTGAACCACTGGCGGTAATTTTTTTGTACTGTTTATTTGTCAATTTTTTAATGTGAATTTAATTGTACAAGCAAGACATAAATACATGTTCCTAATAAGAAAATAAAACATAAATAAAGCTCTTTTGATCACATTTACAAGCCTGGAACCCATCCCAGGAGTAATAACCACTGTTTTATTTTGGAACGTATCATTATAAACCTTTTTTCTCTGCATTTGTATTTGTATATGACTGATATACTAGGTAGTATGTATATGTTATGGTTGTATACATTTGTGTGTGTGCATCTCTCTCTCTCTGTCTGTGTAGTGTGTGTAGCTGGAATCCTTCCAAAGGACCAATTGTAGCATCTCTTATCTGCCACCACTAACAAAGAGACACAGCACTGGGCAGGCTTCTTTGATGTTTGAAGGCAACGTGAACTGCACTTGGGAACCTTACCCTGACCCACTTATAGGTAACTCAGAATATTGTCATTGGATTTACCAGATCACTGGGCCCTAGTGACACAACAGATCTGTTGTAGAGTCTTCACTTGCTCTAGGCCCCAGTCCAAATTGTCAGCATCTTTTAGCATAGAGTAGCTGTCTCATTATGCTACAGACCACAGACCACTAACAATGTCACTGATGTGTCACAACACTGGGTCTTCAAGGGGCTTATCCCTCATTCTCTGGCACACACGTATCTTAACTGGGCAATTCAGGTACTTCCCTTTTCTGAGTATCAGTTTTAAAGAGCTTGATGCCTTTGTGACAGTGGACCAGCATGGTGTTCTGTGGAATACCAATGATCAAGGTCCCTGCGGACTTTCTTGTAACAGAGAACAGGAGTTAAAATACCATGGCCAAGGCAATGTATCCTGTATTCCTTCCCAAGTAAAAGCCACTGGTTGCAACCTTCTCTACCTGTGGGGATTAAGAATGCATTGACAAGACCAACAGCCAACATAACAAGTATGAGAAACTACTGATCCATCGTAGTAAAGATAGTGGAGTTCCTGGGTTATGCAAAGAGTTAACATGCTCACCGAAAGGTCAGAGGCTACCCAGAGGCACCTTGGAAGAAAGACCAGCCATTGAAAACCTCATGGGGCACAGTCCTATTCTGCCACACACGGGGTTGGCCTGAGGCAGAGAGGACTTGATGGCAACAGATCTAGATATTTTTTAGTAAAGATGCCACCTCTGCCATAATAGCTACACTCTAATTAGCTTTTAGATGAATAGAAGTCCACCATCTTCTACCGCTCTCTGTATTTGTTTTTACAGCAGGAGTCGCACTGGTGAACTGAATAGGGACACAATGGCAGTCGTGGCTCCTTTAAAACTGTGTTGCTGTTGTGGATCTCTACAACTCCTCCCAACGTGTGGTGTTGTTTTTGATTTATTGCCTATGCTGGGATGAAGGGAGAAGTAGGAGTTTCAGAGGATT
Source organism: Heterohyrax brucei (assembly GCA_028571685.1). Lineage (NCBI taxonomy): Eukaryota > Metazoa > Chordata > Mammalia > Hyracoidea > Procaviidae > Heterohyrax > Heterohyrax brucei. The sequence goes on along the minus strand of CM053151.1, from coordinate 118,464,021 downwards.
CCGCTTACCTGCTCCTACCCTTCAGAGACCCACGGTGAGAGCTCTTCCTGTTGCTAAATACATCCTGGTTATACATTCCAGAACCTGAGAGGCAACCACAGAGTGGGTCTGTTGCCACTTTAGAGCTACCAGGAGACAGACTTGGGTCAGGATTCCATTGATACTCTGGCCACCACAAGCCACTACTCTGCCAAGCGATCATGATGGTATTTCATGATCCTGGTATCAGACCCCCTATCCAGTTGTCCTCCAAAAGTCTAGGTGTTTCCCTTCCCTCAGGCAGGATTACCTCCATAAATGGGTGCAGGTCCCTTTGGAGAAGGATCAGAAGAATATATACCATACATACATGCAGTGGCTTTGCAGAGTCCTTTCTTAGGGGTTCTGTCTGTCTCTTTAATCAGTGGTCTTGGGTCTGTGAACTGGATAGAAACTGGATGAAGGATCATAACTTCTGAGATCACGTTTAAAACAGGTCTTGATTATTTTTAAAAAAAAAATTAGCAAAACCCTAGTCAGCTGTTCATCTGGCTCCTTCCTAAAATGACCTGTGTCCCTATTATTGTAACTGTATCCATCTCACCTTGATGGTTTAGTTCTCCCACCAGGCCTCTGCCAGTCCAGAATCCTGTCCTGCCCATCCATATGGGAAGGAGACCACTTCCGCTGCATTCTGTTGTGTAGAGCCACACCGAAGGCACTGGCAGAACAGTAGGCTCCAGGAATTGAAAGAATATCAACTGAGATGTTTCAACAAACAGGTGCAGCACTGGATGTTGGAACTCCCATGAAATTTGGATGACAGCTAGCTGGCCACCCAATGGTAAAGATCTGTATTTACGCCTATTGCCAAAAAAGGTGATCCAACCAAATGTGGAAATTATTGAACAATATTGTTAATACCACACCCAAGTAAAATGTTACAAAACCTCATTCAAATGTGACTGAAGCTGTCTATTGACAGAGAACTGCTGGAAATTCAGGCCAGATTCAGAAGAAGGCATGGAACCCAAGACATCATCACTGATGTCAGACGGATCTTGACTGAAAGCAGGGAATACCAGAAAGATGTTTAATTGTGTTTTATTGACCATGAAAAGGCATTTGAGTATCTAGACATAACAAAGTATAGGTAACAATAGGGAGAATGGGAGTTCCGAAACACTTTATTGTACTCCTGAAGAATCTGTACATGGATCAGGAGGCAGCTGTTGGAACAGAACAAGGAGACACTGCGTGGTTTAAAGTCTAGAAAGGAGTGTCAGGCTTGTGTTCTGTCGCCATACTTATTCAATCTGTATAACAAATAAATAATCTGAGAGTAATATATGAAGAAGAAGAGGGCATCAGGATTAGAGGAAAACTCGTTAACAACTTGCATTATGCAGATAACACAATCTTGCTCGCCGAAAGTGATGAAGACTTGAAACACTTATTGATGAAGACGAAGACCACAGCCTTCAGTATGGATTACATACAAGAAAACAAAAATCTTTAAAATCGGACTGAGAAGTAACATTGTGATAATGGAGAAAAGATTGAAGTTGTTAAAGATTTCATTTTGTTGAAATCCACAATCAACCCCCATGAAAGTTGCAGTGAAGAAATCAAAAGGCTCACTGCATTGTGAAAATCTGCTGTAAAACACCTCTTTAAAGTATTGAAAAGCAAAGATGTCAGTTTGAGGACTAAGATGTCCCAACCCAAGTCATGGTGCTTTCAGTTGCATCATATGCTAGCAAAAGCTGGACAACAAATAAGGAAAACAGAAGAAGAATTGATGCCTTTGAGTTGTGGTGTTGGAGATGGAAACTGAATGTACCAGGGACTGCCAAAAGGACAAACAGATCTGTTTGGGAAGAAGTATCACCAGAGTCCTCCTTGGGTGCAAGGATGGCGAGACCACATCTTACATCCTTTGGACATATTATCAGGAGGGAGAGAAGGACATCATGCTTGATAAAGGAGAAGGGCAGTGGAAAAGAGGAAGACCTTCAACAAGATGGACTGACACAGTGGCTGTGACAATGGACTCAAGAATACCAAACACCATGGGCATGACAAAGACTGGGCCGTGTTTCGTTCTGCTGTATGTAGGGATTGCTATGAGTCAGAACTGACTTTGATGGCACCCAACAACAACTCTTGTGTGGTCAGTCCCGGCCTATGGAGAACAGCCAGTGTTGAGCCTTCAAAGTGGCCCATCCCCTCTCAGGGGTGTGTTCTTGCTCCTCCGAGCCTTCTGCTTCCTCTGTAGATGCCAAGGAAGGGGTAGCACCTCCACGTACTTTGCGGTAGGTTTTGGTGACACAGTGGTTAAGCACTCAGCTGCTAACTAATGGGTAGGCAGTTCGAACCAACCAGCCTCTTTTTGGTAGAAAGATACAACAGTCTTCTTTCACAAAGATTACAGCCTTGGGAACCCTATGAGGCAGTTCTACTCTGTCCAGCAGGGTTACTAGGAGTCTGAATTGAGTTGACAGCGATAGGCTTGGTTTGGTTTTGTTCTTATTGTCACATGCATGCTTCAAACCCCAGGACAGCATTAGATACCAGTTCCTGGTGTCCTTTAAAGAAGACTGAATCCAGAACCACAGGTCAGCAGTTCTTCTGCTGCATTATTATTTTTATTCTTGGAAACTCTGTGATGGGATGGTTCTATTTTGTCTCATAGGGTTGCTATGAGTCGGAATCAACTCCATGGCAATAGATCTTTTTTTTTATCTTCTTACTGTTACTATGTATTATTGATAATACTATTTCTCAATCTTAATGGAAAGAAAGAAGACACACTAAAAGGAACATAAAATTTTAATGGTGAAAATGTCTTAAGAAAAATGGTGGACTCTTCTGTTTTTTCCGGTTTTTTTCCCACAAAAGTATCAGGCAAGAACATCAGCCAGCAGGGAGGGGAGAAGGCAGCCCTAAGCTTGAAAAAAAGAGGACTAAAGCCCCCTTCTTGCACACAAGTGAAAATAGGCTTACTAGGGAAACTTAACAAACTGCTGAACAGATCTTGCCCCTTATATGATCTTCAATTAAGAATTTAAAGTACAAATAGCCAGCTGGTTTTTATTATTATTTTGTCTAGCATTATTCTTCTGCCAGGTCTACACAATAAGGCAGCAGATTGGGTTCAATTGAATTTGGCGTTTCCTTTGGCAAATGATAAAAGAAAGAGGCAAAAAGTTGCCTGTGTTTGCAAAGGAGCATTTGGAACCTGGACTCTGAGCCGGTGCCTTAACAAAGCACGGAAACAATTATAAGGGGTCTTTCTTTATTTAAGAAGTAAGTTCTTTGCCATTTTTTCCACACATATGTATCTGTCTTTTTACTTACAAAAGTTTGTTTTTCTGCTATGCAGAAATTAATTTTTTTCTCTAATGTAGTCACATTTATTGCTTTTCCTTTGTGGGTTCTGGGTTTTGTGTTTCTCTTTCAAAGACTTCTGGGCTGTGCAATTGCAAGTGTTTTCCTGTTTCTCCTGGTATTTTGCAATTGCCTTTGTTTAGATCATCGATTCATCTGGAATTTATTTTCACATGCCAAACGAAGTAATGATCTAATCAAACACTTTCCCCCAAATGGCTGACCAGTTGTCACAGCACTACTGACAGTGCTGTGAGAAGCTATCGTCATTGTCCTTCAAATCCCCACGGCCACTTCCATCTCTTCCCGCAGCCTCGGGTCTGCGGTTCTGAGTCCCGGACCTGCACTGACACCGAACCCCTGTCATTCCTGCAGCTTTAGATGATTCCTTGGTGTCGCATAACACAACTCGCCCTCTTTCTGCTGCTTTTTCAGAATTTTCTCAGCTTTTCAAAAGGATAATTTTTCCATATGAACCTTAGAATCACACTGTCCAAGAAAATTTTTTTTATTGTGATTGAATTACATTCATAAATTAATTTGAACAGAAATCACATCTTTACAGTATTGAGGTCTTCTATTTGTTTATTTAACCACTATTTATCAAACCCTGGTGGTGTACTGGCTAAGACCTTAGGCTACTAAACAAAAGGTCAGCAAATTAAACCCACCAGGAGCTCCTTGGAAATTCTGTGGGGGCAGTTCTACTCTGTCCTATAGGGTTGCTATAAGTCAGAATCCACTCAATAGCAGATTTGTATTTGGGGGGCAGGTATCTAGCCCTTACTATGTGCCAGGCACAGTTCTTTACAAATAGTTAATCCTCAGAACTGCCCCCATGAACTGGGGATTATTATCTCCATTTTTACAGACAAGGAAACTGAGGCACAGAGGCAACTTCACACATCTATCTTAAACAGGTAAGAAAAAGAATAAGGAAAATCGAGGAACTGATGCCTTTGTACCATGGTGTCACCAAAGAATACTGAATATAGCATGGACTGCCAAAAGCATAAACAGATCTGTTCTGGAAGAAGTATAACCAGAGTGCTCCTTGGAAGCAAAGACGGCGAGACTGTATCTTACACACTGTGGACATGTTGTCAGGAGGGATCAGTCCCTGGAGAAGGACATCAGGCTTGGTAGAGTGGAGGATCAACGGAACAGAGGAAGACCCTCTACAAGATGGATTGACACAGTGGCCGCGACAATGGGCGTAAGCATAAAAATGATTGTGAACACCGTGCAAGACCAGGCAATGTTTCATTCTGCTGCACATACAGTCGCTATGAGTTAGAAACCACTGGACGGTACCTAACAATCACAAAGCATTCTAAAGATGATCTGGCTATTTATTCAAGGATTGTTTACTCCCTTTTGGTGGAACTTTACAAGCTGCTTCATATATTGTCATTGCTTCGTACAGGTATTTTAGTTTACTTTTTGGTGAATTGTTTATTTATTTTACACTTGTCTCTTGTTATTACTGTTGTTTGCCATCATCCGGTACCTGGTGGGGCAAACAGTTTGTGCATGGCTGGTAACTGGAAGTTTGGTGATTCAAACACACCTGATGGGACAACTCCATTAAGCCGCTGCCATCAATTTCGACTCACAGCCACCCTACAGAGAAGAGTGGAACTCCCCATAGGGTTTCCGAGGAGCGCCTGGTGGATTCAAACTGCTGACCTTTTAGTTAGTAGCCATAGCTCTTAACCACCGTGCCACTAGGGTCAGCCAAGGAAAGCCTATGAAGGAGTTCTACTGTATAGCACCTGAAGCCACCAGGAAACACGGTGGATGTCTACTTTGTGGATGTCTCTCAGAACAGTGCTTCTCAACTGGGGGTGATGATGGCCTCTAGAGAACACTTGACAATGTCTGGAAACATTGTAGATTGTTACAGCTTGGGGGTGGGGTGCTGCTGGGATCTAGTGGGGAGAGGCCAGGATGCTGCTACACATTTTACAATGTACAGGGAAGCTTCCTCCACCACACACAACACAGAACTGTCCACAGCGCTGAGATGGAGAAACCCTGTTGCAGGGTAGCTATGAGGACAGAGTCTGTGGGTTGGTCTGTGTGCCATGTTAAATTTCAATGAATGGTTCAAAGTTTTCTTCCACAGTGGCCATAACAATTGACACTCTCGCAACATTCAATTACGTCTGTCAAAATCAAGGGCAACAGAAAGTCTTTCTTTTTCAGAGGTTTACATTTCCCCACTCACCGTGTTTAGATGTCTCCTCTTTTGTAAGTTGCCGGTTCATGGCACTTACCCTTCTCCTTCCCCTGGAAATTTCTAGGTGCTCTTTAGGTAATCGACCATCTAGTCTTTGTAGAAAATCCTAATATTTTTTACCCTTGCTTTTTAGTATCTTGTTATAACAGAATATTTTTACTTTGAAACAGTCTGTTTGTATCTCTTACACTGTCTTTTGCTTTCAGCGTCTTGTCTGACGTTTTGTGCACTCCAAGATCAAGGAGTCCTGGAGACACAAGGGCTAAGCCCTCAGATGCTAACTGAAAGGGATCCTGGTGGCCCAGCAGTTCACAGCTCAGCTACTAAGCACAAGATCAGCACTTTGAGTCTGCCACCCACTTCTTGGAAACTATGAGACAGTCCTATAGGGGTGCTGTGAATCAGAATCAGAACAGTCCTATGGGGTTGCTATGAGTTAGAATTAGGACAGTCCTATAGGGTGCTATGAATCAGAATCAACTCGACAGCAACAGGTTTGTTTTTTTTTTTTTTGGAGTTTGCTCACCAAAAGGTTGTTGCCCAGCTGCATTGTGGGAGAAAGACCTGGTGATCTGCTCTTGTAAAGATAACAGCTTAAAAAACCCTATGTGACAATTCTACTCTGTCATATGGGGTCTTTATGAGTTGGAATCAACTCAATAGCATCTAGTGAATGCAACCACTCCAAGGCCATAGGCACAGTTCCCTGTGCTTGAAACACTTTCACAGATGTGCTCTATAAAGGCAGGACTTATCCTTGTTACAGTGCAGTAAATACCCTAACATGGCCTTTCTAGCCATAGTCTTTGTGACTCCCACACAGTGATTGGGTGGACTATGCAAATGAGGTTTTTCACCAAGGGGGTTGGACAGTTTGCTACTAATGCAAATAAGGAGCACAGAACTCCTATCAGGAGCGGGGCTCCACGCAGATAAGGTGTATGGAACCCTAACGAGAGATTTGTCAGTTTCACTGTCCCACCAGGATTAAAGGGAGACACGGAATGAAAGAAAGGGAAGAGCTGTAACGTGGAAGACAGTGTGATCGTGGCAGAACTGGGAGACCACTGCGAGAAGGGTGCAGTGGGGCCTGCGGCTCTCATTGCTAAGAGCTGAACACTTGCCCCAAGAAGGCCCCATGCAGGGCCTGTGGCCAAGGGTGAGAAGAAGCTGTCCTGATCAAGAACTGTACCCTGAGTTGTTCCTGTTACTTCTGATCCTGAGCAATACCTTGTCATTTCCATAATAAACCACGTAACCGTTAGTGCGCTTTGTGAGTACCGTAAATGCTGCAGCAATTACCCAGCCCAGAGACAGGAGGAGAACTGATCTTCAAGATGAGGGAGCCACACGGCAGCTTGGTTCCTCTTAGGAGCCAGCTTTCTGCTGCTCCATTTAAAAGAAATTACTCATTTAAGTGTGAATTACTCATTTAATTGTGAATTACTCCTTAACTCAGGGCTGGATTACCCAATGAGCAAGGTCCTCGGGATTCCACTTGTCCCTTCTGACCGATCTGCAGTACACAGTTTCACCTGTCCCCACCGAGTCAATGATGTGATGAAACCCAAGTGGAATTGCTCACCACAAACTAGCAATCAGGCCTGTCTGTACCTTCCTCGAAGCACAACAGTATAAACTGTATTACTGAGTGATCTGCCCTGTCACGTGAGAATGATGAGAGGAAGGAAATGCCCTCTTCTTGTTGCGCTAAACTGGCAGCACCCCCCCGCATCTGAACTGTCTCACCTTCCTCCCCTCTCTTCTGACGGGAAGAGCCTTTCAGCACCGTGCGTGCCTATTTCCTTCCTCCCCACAGAGGGCTGTTTCTTGAGTCCTCTTCTCCCGCACTCTCTCTGCAGTTCCACCAAGTTTCAGAAGCTCTCCCTTCCTTGAGGAGTTCTCCCACGTTCTACAGTGTTCCCTGCCCTTTCACAGAAAAGCCTCAAAGATTCACACCTGAGTCTCCACCACCTTACCTCCCCTCCCACCAGCATTCCCACTGATGAAAAGGACCAATCGTGATTTCCTTCCAAGTGTGCAAAACCACTGAATGGATAACTAAATGTTTTACCCTCAATATTTTCTTTACCTTTTAATGCCAACAGCTACTTTTCTGTGTTAGCAACCTGCTTACGGTAAGTTCAGATTCAACACAAAAGTGGACAACGATGGGCAATAAAGTTGAGCCGGCTGGTGCTGGGAGGCAGTCTTCAGGGTCAGCTTCACGTCAGGGGCTGAGGGACTGAGTGTGCAGGGGACCACAGGCCAAGCCCATCCTTTGACCCACCTCAGTGTGTGGATGGACCACCCAAGGCTCACTAGCAGCTGTCAGCGTGCCCAGTACCTGGCCTCTGTCTTAGCCATCTAGTGCTGCCGTAATAGACGTACTACATGTGGATGGCTTTGACAAAGAGAAATTTATGTTCTTACAGAAAAGTGGACCAGAAGTCCCAATTCAGGACATCAGCTCCAGGGGAAGTCTTTTTCTGATGGCTCTGGAGGAAGGT